>OV281080.1:17449368-18699368 GCA_923060345.2 Erebia aethiops
CCTCGTCCAGGTTCCTTTCCTTACTCCCAACCACTCTCGCTCCCACTCAGTTGGAAACTGTTTTGTGAATCGCCATGTAATTTAAAAATATCTCTTAGTCTGGTCTGGGTCTGGTATGATTCTATACCGAAATAAAATTAAGCAAATGCCCATAGGCACCTTTTAGCATAGGATAGAATCAATCCATCAAGACACAGAAGTGAATCCGATAAAAGACCGGTCTGATAAAAATAATGTAAAATGCGTGGATCCGGCCCCGTGCTCGCAGGACATTGTAATGCTCGGCACACGGGCGGTTACCAAATGTTCAAGCATTACTTTCCTTAGTTTTCGCTATCACTGGCCACCGCCTTCCACGGCATCGCATTATCTGCTAACTGCTTCAGTTGGACGCTATGTCACAATCATTCTAATCGTGTATGTACTTACGTAACACGTGGGGAAAATAGGTTTATGGCGTATGGCAAGTACACCTATCTAGGTATACCTACTTCTATCTAGGCAGGTAACCAAGTCTCAGTCTATTTCATCTATTTTGGGTTTAATTTCAGTCGACTGCGTCAGAAAGAGGATATTTTAAGTGCTGGCTCACTACTGAGCACGAGTCTCCTCTCAGATGTAGGTAAGCATAATCCCAAAAGTGGGCGAATAATAAAATTGGTATAAATATGTTTGTTCTCTCTTTAAAAAACTTTTAACTCGATCTAGTACTAATTTAAATCCTCCCATTTCAGCCCCTTTTGTAATATAAATATTTTTTAACTAGTGGGCCCGCCAGACGTTGTTCTGCCCTGAACCTTACGTCGTTCTGCCCTGAACCTTTGCAGCCGAAATGCAGGTCCAATTAAGAATATAAACCATCCCTGGACCCACTCAAACACACATAAAAAATTCCATCTAAATCGGTCAAGCGGTTCTTGAGTTTTAGCGAGACAAACGAACAGCAATTGATTTATATATAATTAGATTAAGTATTTCATTTGTAATAAGGTAACACATAGATTTATTTTATTTACGCGCGCGCGCGAACCCTATAATAAATCTATGGGTACCTAAGCATTAATTATATCCAAAAAATATTCCCAAGTTTGTAGCTAATAGTTACTACGATTGCTAAATTTGACCGGACAGACATACCTAGTCGCAACTTAAGGGCTGCAAACCTATTATACATTTTAGTACGCAACCCTAAAAATGGTAGGTTGTATAAACTAGAAACGGGTCTACTCGACTCGGATTAAACATGATCACCTGAAATCGATTTAATTATTGTTCGAATAAAGTAATAATAATAATCACTACATAGCCCATCACTACATAAATCAGAGTTCTCTCTGAGATAATCTGTGACATCAATGTTTGTCTGCCATCCATGGAACTAATAAGTACTACAATATTGTACTACTCTTTTTTTTCTGGTCGGTGGTACCTACTACTTATTAGTTCCATGCTGCCATCTATTCACCTTATTTAAACTAAAATAATATTATTTATGTCGAACCCTAACCTAACCTATAAGAAAGAGACAAGAAAACTTTCAGAGCGTTCAATACAATGAATGTTTCAAAAATTGACACTCAGAATATTGAACGGTTCACAATCTGTCGACATTTTACAATTTAACGAGAAAGCGTTTTGCAATCCGACCATGGAGGTAACAAATACAATTTTTGACAGCTTTCATAATAATTCAATAACTTGTCTCTGATTCAAATTGCTAAGATTTGAATTTTGATTTTTCCATTTCGTTCTTTCTTTGGATATTAAATAATAGGTAATAACTGTGGTAATAATATGCTTAAGCTTTGTGAATTATAAGACAAATAATCTACTACACAAAAACATGGAAAACATATTTTGTCATCCTGAAGACCTTGACAAAGTGTGTCGAATATGCTTTGAAATAAGAACTGATACATGTTCCCTGTTTTCGATGAAAGGTGGTTCTTCCATTTATGAGAAACTGGTCAAAGATGCGAAGTTAAGCATTCACATGGAGGATGGAGGCCCGGCTTCCATCTGCAGCCAATGCCTCGACGAATTAAACGTGTTTGCCAAGTTCTTGGACAAGTGCCAAAGGGCCAATGAAATATTCTTACAATTTAAAGAAAACCTGAAAGGTATCTTAGCCTTAAGCTAGTTATTTACTGTAGATTTTTACATATACCTGCACTTGCTAACCTAAGAAACCAAAGTTTCAAAATTCAAAAGTCAAATGGTTTTAATTCAAATAAACTTACAAGTACCTACTTTGAATGGTCGAGTGAATCTACCACTGGTTCGGAATGACATTTCTACCGTGAAGAACTAGCAAGAAACTCTGCGTTTGCTCTTTTGAAAAAAAATTACAATTTCAATAATTTGTAGAATACATGCTAACAGCTGTCCTTAGCTTTGCTGGATAATTGTATTGGGTAGGCATACAGATTTCACATTTATAATATTGGTATGAATATGATTCCTGTGACTTCTTCCACTTTTGTCTAGGTTCCTTGTAAATGTCTTGTGTAAACTTTTTGATTATTCGGGATAAAAGTTGCCTGTGTCTCTGGGATGCAAGCTAGCTATCTCTGTACCAGATTTTGTCAAAAACAGTTCTGTGGCTATGAAGAGATAATACACTGATAGACAGACAGACACTCTTTCTAATTTATAATATAAGTATACTATCCAGTTAACTTTCTATGCTCTAAAATTTCTATTATAATAATTACCAAACCATGCACACATGGTTTTGGTTAAAATCTGTATAATACATATTATGTGATATTCTTTGAAAAATAATTCATTCTCCATTTCAGATACTAGCTATGTCAACATCAATACCAACTATTCCACAAATAATGAAGAAGTAAAGAGCACAGAGCCCAATCAAGAATCAGTGGAGGCTGAAGATTGTAATGAACGCGGCGCCCGAGGTGTGGATACTGAGAATACCAAGAGCTCTCCAAGCAAGCCTGCCTCTCATATGTGCCAGATTTGTGGCAAACAATTTACTAGAAAGTTTAATTATACACTTCATCTGTAAGTATATACCTACTTGAATTTAAAAATAATAGTTATAATTATGTGGTTGCTGTGATATACAGTTCATATTATTTAGATTTTCTGTTCGTCAGATTATTATACTATTTAATATTAAAAATGCGAAAGTTTGTATGGATGGATGGATGTTTGTTACTAATCACGCCAGTACTGCTGAACGGATCTGGATAAAATTTGGCTCAGATATAGATTACTTAATTATAGTCTGGAATAACATTTAGGTTACTCTTATCCCGGATTGTTAAAGAGTTCCCTTGGGAACCAAAATAGTTCAATCCATGCAGACGAAGTCGCAGGCATCAGCTAGTCTCAAATAAAGATAAAAATCAATTGCTGTTATTTTGTCTCTCTAAAACTAGAGAACAGCTGGGCCGATTTAGCTGATTTTGGTTTTGAAATATTTGTCGTAGACCAGGGAAGTTTTAAATGGTGAGAAAATATGGAAAAATTGCGAGGATGAGGGCAGGACAACGTCTGCCGGGCCCACTAGTCTCAAATAAAGATTTATTTATTGTTTCCAGCAAGCGTCACAGTGGCTCTCGCGACTGGTCGTGCGGCACGTGCGGCGCGCGCTCGGTGTCGCGCGCGCTCGCGTTGCGTCACTGCAAGCCGCGCGCGCGCAAACCGTGCCCCGCGCCCGGCTGCGGGAAGACATTCACCTCCATCACCAATCTCAACACGCACATCAGGAAGCATACTGGTCAGTTTCAGTTACAATACACAACCTATTTCAAACATGCCTTTACATAAGTTTAAGAAATCCATTAAAAGTATGCTCCTGAAAAAAGCTTATGATACTGTTGAATATTATGTAAAATATGATAAAAGAGCATGGACTTGACTCGCCCCAGCAATGCTAAGGACAGCCGTTACTAATGTATCTACCAAAAATCTCTTTCAAAATCGGTGTTTTGTGAAGAGAAAGAATCATGAAAGAAGAAACTATTGTCATAATTTTAAAAAAAGGCAGCCATTTTGTTTTTTTTGTCATTATTGGATATTTAACAACAGTTCCTTTCCTATAACCGGGATGCAATTTCTACCAAAATGTATAATCAAAATCTGTTGACAGCTAGACCATGAAAAAGCAGAAGGACAGATTCACCCCTTTCACATTTATAAAGGTTGATTGGATGATATGGTGATTATATTCATTGAATTAACAATAGGTACTTACCAATAAATAAATCGATGATTATATTGTGAATTATTGGGATATTGTTACATTAGGTTTCATACTATTATCAAAATCTGTTGTAGTAAGTATTTCTTATGAAAACTCAATGATAACTATTGTCAATATTATGTTCCAGGGGAAAGGCCCTACATTTGCGGAGAATGCGGGAAGACATTTGGCAGCAAGAACACTTTGAGTGATCACATGAGGATACATACTGGTAGGTGAATTTAAATTATATGTTATAATATATTGTTATATTTATAAATCTAAGTAATTTACGATATTTGTGAGTTAGTGATAATAAAAAAAAACCAGCTGAGTTCTGAATCTCATAGAAACTATTTGATTTTCCTGGTTTTTCTTTCTTGATGATGCGGCTTTGCAGGGCTCTGTAACAAGACCCGGTATCAGTTTGACCGTTGCCGATTTATTGTGATCGCCACTATCTAAAGTTCCTGGCCAATGCTGCTTGCTGCTAGGAACAGCAGCAGCTTTTTGGCCGGGATGTTCTTTGCCTCCTCAGGGTCTACTAAATTTGTATGGCGGCCATCTTAAATCCGCCATTTTCTAATTTTTTATCAGCTCACTGTCAATTGGATGAAGTTTCGAATGACATTTGTTCGAGCACCCCCCACCTATCTTCAATACCCTGGCTGTGCTCTTCATTCGTCTTCGAAATCATCAATCATCAGCTCTCTCCGTATTTTTCCTCCGAATGAATTTTTGTCTTCTATACGAAACGATGACTAAAAAAAATTTTTTTCATATAAAATTTTACAGGAGAGGTGATCAATGAGTGAGTCAGTCAGCACGAGCAGCTATATATTTATTACAAATACATAATATTAAAGCACTGAAATATCAGCCGCTATATTTTCGAATTCAATCTGTTTAAACAGCAAAAATCTTTTTAACTTTTTAATAAATGTAATTTAGGAGGAGGAATATTATTCCAGCATCGGGTTGCAACATATTTAAAACTACCCCTGAAAGCTAGCTACTAGCTAGACGCTTCGAACGAAATATGGTTCGAATCTGTTGTTGGTGGGCTTTTCTTATAATCGTTAATAATAATTCCGTGTGTCTGTGTCGCAGGCGTGAAGCCGTACATGTGCAGCGTGTGCGGCGCGCGCTTCGCGACCAACAAGCTGGCAGCGCACATGCGCGGCCACGGCGCGCGCGCGCACGCCTGCCCCGCCTGCCCGCGCCGCCTCGCCTCGGCGCGCGCGCTGCGCCTGCACGCGCTCACGCACGCGCCGCCCGCGCGTCACCACGCGTGCGCCGCTTGCCCCGCGCGCTACGCGCACAAGCAGTCGCTCAATAAGCACCTGCGCAAGCGGCACGCGCCGGTGAGTGGTGACCGCATCGCTGTTTACTATCTATAATTCTATAAGCCATACTAAAATTATAAATGTGAATGTGTATCTGTCTGTCTGCTACGCTTTCACGACTCATCCGTTCAACCGATTTTGATGAAATTTGGTAGAGGGGTAGGCTGTAAGCTGTATCCCGAGGAAGGACATAAGCTTTTTATCCCGGAAAATCAAAGAGGTCCCGCGGAAATTAGGTTCTGTTTTTCATAATATCAAAAAACTATGAAAAACATATAGTTCTTCATTTTTCACCTAAAGCACAAATACCAAGTTTTCTGGAAATAACTTGAACCGCCTATTTAACCTCCTTTGGGAGTAGAATTTCGAAAATTCCTTCCTTAGTACACTTTTAAATCTCAAGGAATATTCTCTCAAAATAAACTAATGCGATAGACTAAGACAACCTAATACTACAAAAAATAATAATAAGATAATATTATATACTTACTTACTACAAAAAATATTTACAACAAAATAAACTAAATTAACAATAAAAACATACCTATAATCAAAAAATCAAAATCTTCCCGCTGTATGTCTTGACAAAGGTTAGCTTATTGACACAAATAAAGTGAAAATCCGAAAAACAATTGTTATATTATATTAATTATTAATCCTATGATGAATGCAAGTTTTAAAACTATGCTTTTTCTTTTTTCAGAAAACATCCTGAAATGTCAAACAGATCATGAATCCGAGTGCATAATAATCTAGTCAATAGTCATGTACCTACTTGCCAAATAATATACCAACAGTTTTACTTAGTAAAATAATTTTCGTTCTGTTTGATTTATTTCCCGTTAATATTTAACAAAACAACATTTATTGAGATTGTAACAATGTTAGTTGCAGTTTTCTTCGGAATAAAGATTTTAGGCCGAAGCACTTAATCGTTGAACAGCGTACAAGGACTCCTCGGACAGTCGTTTTCAACTGCTCAAAACCAATAGGTACACAATAGGGATGATGCCTATATCAAAAAAATATTATTAACTGATTATTAAATAGAGGGTCTTCCAAAAGACCTAAAATTCACATCCTCGGTTAGTTTTAAGTTTGATAACCATTTTAAATTATAGATTTTTTTAAAAGTGCGTTAAAATTTGATGACGTCACAACTGTGAATTTCATACAACTTCCATACAAGAAGTGCGTTTTTAAGTTTGATAAAGAGTTGGTGATTTGATTGAGTTGTCATCATCCCTATTCAATCGCAATTGGTAGAAGGAGAATAATACCATTGCGTTATACCATTTTGATATCTAAATCACTAGATAGATGAAACGCGCGGCTTCGTCCGCGTAGATTTAGATTTTAAATTCCCGAGAAACTGATTTTTAGGAATAAAGTATCTACTCACTCAAGTCACTCAACTATCCCCGTGCAAAACGATGATCCGATGCTCTGTTGCAGCGGGCTTGAAGGAAAAAAACAAATATTTATAGTTAAATTGTGTAGTAGGTAATTTATAATATGTTTTAGTTCTTAGGTGTATATTTCATCGGTCTATGGACACTTTAAGGCTCCTTCTGCAGCGGTGCAGATTGCTGCGGCGTTGTGCTGCCTTACTTTGTCCACGAATGATTTTAATAGGCAATAGAGTTACTTCTGTAAGCAGATAAATTTATTGAATTAAAATCACTAATTATTTATGTATTCAAACCCAGTTTCGCATTTATAGTATTAAAATACGGACTTGTCACGTTTCAGTTAGCGCACATTAGTTTCTAGTCCAATCTAGATTATAACAGTTAAGGTTGGCGAAAAATTTAAAATTATCGGGGGTCAAGGTCTTCGCGCTACAAATCGATGGTCACTCGCTGTTATTTGACAAATCCGTACACCAATATAGCCCTTATGTCTGTCGTTATAGATGAAATATTTCTATGATAGTTACCTGCGTGTGACCTAACTACTGTGAGGTTACAGACTGTGCCAGGACATTGACTTAGTCAGGTCAGGGGGACTTGGTTTTATGCAATTTTACTGGTTTGTAACGGATAAAGCAGTGAAATTGTAGTCACTTATCACCAGATGAGATCGCAGCCAAGGGCTGACTTGTATAGAGCATACTTAAGATACCGTTAAAGGGTCAATTGCACCATCGATGGTTATGGTTATCGTCAAAGTTGACCACTTCAAAAATCTCTCTTGACGACCTCCGTGGCGCACTGTGTAGCGCTGTTGCCTTAACGTGCGGAGGTCCTGGGTTCGATCCCCGGCAGGGTCAATTTGGGAATTTATAATTTCTGAATTTTCCCTGGTCTGGCCTGGTGGGAGGCTTCGGCCGTGGCTAGTTACCACCCTACCGGCAAAGACGTGCCGCCAAGCGATTTAGCGTTCCGGTACGATGCCGTGTAAAAACCAAAGGGGTATGGGTTTAATATAACTGCCATGCCCCTAACATGTTAGCCCGCTACCATCTTAGACTGCAACATCACTTACCATCAGGTGAGATCGCAGTCAAGGGCTAGCTTGTGTTAATTAAAAAAAAACTCTTTGGGTTGCAAAAGCCAGGGTTCTCTTTTTTACCTTGACCAACTTTATTTATGAATGAAAGAATACTAACTCTTTGATGTTCACTCAGAATATAGAATAACCATAACCATCTATGGTGTGATTTCTTTGAGCAATACATGTTTCTTTTAAGATATTACTCAAATAAGTTCTCAAAAAAAAGTTCTGATACCAGAATGCTAAGCAGTCAAGAATGATAGCTGATAAACATTCACGTGTGAAGTGTGCACAATGAACATATAGGGTCCGCGTGCGAGTTGAATGCAGAGTAAATTTATGTGTCACCCATAGAAAAAATAATGGTGTCAACATACATTAACTCTGCATTCAACTCGCGCGCGTACTATACGTAGCATTATTTTTCGCAGGGAAACTTGTGACAGGGATAGGTAACAAGTAACAACAACCTGACGCAAAATGTTGCAAGAGTTGAATTCAAGTTTTTAACAGACTTCCAAAAAAGGAGGAAGTTCTCAATTCGACTAATTATTCGATTTCTTACAGTATCCATAGTTGCAACAACGTGTTTGTTAAAAATTTTTTTTTTTTTCGAAAGCTTTAGGCATAACACAGATTAAATAATCAGCATTGTTAGGCCTAAATAACTTTTGATTACTTACTTTTTTTTCTATTTGCGTTCCAATTACGTTCTATGGAACCTTAGAACTCGAAAGTATTGCACGCTGCGGTTTTACATAATTAACTATACAACTGCGCGCTGCTAGTTTGACAATACTTACCTATTTGAAATTCATTTTTGAAGAATTTTGTTAAATCTACTTACTTAATGTGGCCATACACCACTAGAATGTTTCAATAGGTTCAGTTGTATCACTAGGTAAGTATATGAAGAATATTATGTAAAAAGTATTATACACTTGTTACAGTTAATATTCTTACAGTGTTATTTCCTGTCTTGCCATTTGTAATTTCTCCATCGAGATTTTTCTCTTCCAGTTTTTGTGACTTTGCTGCTTTAGTCTTAAGAAATCGTTTTTGCAACAATTGTAAAGAAAAGAAATAACAATCCAATTCATCGTGCTCCTATTACAGCCAGTTCTTTATATCACAACCTTGGACGATCGATTGAGCTCTATAAGGTTGGTCATTATTTTAAACAAATGTTTGGCAATCGGCTGATGAAGGAATAGATGGATAGTGAATAAGTTTGTGTCGAGCTGATATTACAGTCTGGTTAAGGGCCTATTAGTGATCAGGATGTGATCAGCTATTTAGTCTTCACCTACTGTGACTTAGTTTATTTTTGACAAGTCTGGGAAGCGACGGCCTAACCGCTATGTTTTCCATTTCATCTGTGGGACCTTCACCCAGTGAACCGCTGCGGCCCGCCTTGTGGAAATCGAATTTCACGCCCCGGCGACCGATTCGAGTACAATGCGAATAATGAAATAGATTTGACGAAACGCTTTATTAGGAAACTTAAATACAATTTTCTTAACGCTAAGTATAAAAATAATAAAGACACGAATATACAGTTTACATTACTTAAATAGAACATCACAGGTCGCTTTCGATTTCAACAAACACTCTCTCTCTCTCAGACTCTCACCTGCCGGGGATCGCATCTGGGCATCTCGAAAGCTGAGTCCAAAGTATTTTAAATAAATAACTATGATTATGGCGGGTGCTCGCGGCGCGGCGCAGGCGCATCAGGCGTTCTTGAGCTTCTTCCGTTTGACGGTCCGAACGAGCGGCTGATTGTCGTCGACTTGTACGTTGTGTGCGTGCACGTATTTGTTGTTGTAGCCGGTCTCGCGAACGCGCGCGTTCGGGCTCAGACGATCGCTGCGCTCGGTCTCGCCTCCGCGCTCCTTTTCACCCGATCTCTCCTTTTCACCTGATCTCTCTGTATCGGCGGGGCCGTCGTTCTCTTCCAATCTCTCCGACTCATCAGTCTCGGACTCATCAGATGTCGGAGCGTCGTCCGCGTCCTTTTCGTCGGCTCGTTTCTTCCCGCCCTTCTTTTTGGGTCTCTCTTTGATTCTCTCGGGATCGTCCTGCAGCCTCTCGTGGTCGTCCAGGAAGTGTCCGGCGCCGTCCTGCGCCTGCTCCAAGCGGACGAGGTCCGCGTCCTTGGTCGGCGGGGGGATCGTCAAGCCACGGAAGTACTCCTCCTCCTGCGAGATGGGAAGCTTTTTGCCGTAGTAATCGAAGTCTCCCGCGGTGTAGTGCTTGTATATCGACCGAGTCGTCCGTTTGAGTTTTCGCCGACGCTTCCGCTTGGGCTGTTCCGTTTGATACACCGGCTCGCTGTTCTCCGATTCCGCGTCCGAACCGTGGCGGTACTGGTCGGAGGGCTGGCTCTGATAGGAGCCGTATCCGTAGTATCCGTTTCCGTCGGATCCGGGGTAGTTGTACTCGTACGGCTTGTAGATCGGTTGCTCCTCGCGCTCGGGCTGCTCCGACGGTCGCTCCCGGTGCAGCTTCTTCGGTCGCTTCTCTTTGTATATGGGAGGCACTCGGACCGTCACCGTATCGATCTGATTGAGATCCTTCTCGGTGGGCGGCAGCACGCGCGGCCTGAGACGCCGCCGG
This sequence comes from Erebia aethiops, assembly GCA_923060345.2. Taxonomy (NCBI): domain Eukaryota; kingdom Metazoa; phylum Arthropoda; class Insecta; order Lepidoptera; family Nymphalidae; genus Erebia; species Erebia aethiops. Next base: position 17,460,040 of record OV281080.1, read on the forward strand.
GGGTTCTGCGTCGTAGTGGTCGCCTCCTCCTCGTCGTCGTCGAGCGCGGGCGCCATCTGCACCAGCTGTGTCATGGATTGGTGCGATTCGTCGTCTCGGTCGCTCTGGTCCAGCCCCTGGTTGCCAAGATTGCGATCACCGAAGTGCACGGAGCGATAGTCGTATGCGGGTGCTTTCTTCATTTTCTTTTTCTTCTGGTCCCAGAACTTGTCGACGGCCGTGCCGAACTCGCGCACCGATTTGCTGCGCTCGCTGGAGTCCAGCATGTAGTCGTAGTCGTCATCGTGGGCGGGCTGCGCCTGCTGCGTCTGCTGCGCCGGCGGCTGCGGCGGCTCGGCCGGCTCGTCGTACACCAGGTAATCGTTGTCGGCCTGGTGCTGGACGGCGTTGCGCGCATCGATCGTTTGAATCTTCTGAGTCACTCCGTTCTGTACGACGAAGGCGTCCAAGTAAACTCGCGGCTTGCGCGGCGGCTCGGGCGGCAGCCTGGCCGCTTGGGGACGGATCGCCACTACCGGCGCGGCGGGGGCCTCCTCTTGCTGCTGCAGCTCCAGCGCCTGCTCAGCCGGCTGCTCCGGGGGAGCTTCCGCGGCGAGAGGGGCGGCATTCGCGGGGCTTCTATTGAAATTGAAATCCAAGCGGAAATTGGAGGAGAGAGTTTCCAGATTGGAGTCCGCCTTGGGCTTGGGGCCGCAGGGCGCCGCGGTGGTAGGGTTGGCGCGCCCGCTGCCGCAAGGGGGAGGCTGCGGTTTCGGTTGGGGTTTCGGGCGCGGCTTGGGCTTCGGTTTCGGGTTCGCTCGCGGCTTCGGGCAGGGGGGCGGTGGCGCGGGTTTGGGTTTAGGCGGCGGCGGCGGCGGTGGCGGGAGCGGCGGGGGCGCACACGGCGGGGGTGCGGCGGCGCGGCCGCAGGGTGCAGGGTTGGCTTGCAGCGCGGGCTGCAGCGCCGCGAAGGAAATCTGCAGCGGCGCGTCCTGACGCGCGGCGGGGAGCGGCGTGTCGATGCCGGGCACGGGCGCCAGCGGCGGCGGGAACACCACCTGCGGTGCCTTGCGCGCCACGTTGTAGCCCAGCACGTCAGCTAGGCCGCGGAACACGATGTCGCCAAAGGTACGCTTCTTGCGTACCACCGGCTCGCCGAGGGTGTCATTGCTGGCGGCCTCGTTTTCGACGGCGATGGTCTCGTTGGCGACGCTGGCGATGGCGCGAGTCTGGGCGGCGGTGTCGGCGATGACGAACACTTCGGCGGCGGGGGCGGCGGTGGCGGCGGCTAGGGCGGCGATGGCGAGCAGCAGCAGCGGCGTCGCGCGCGGCATGGCGCGGGCTCGGGGCGCTAGTGTCGCGCGGGTCGGCGCGCGCGCAGTTTTGTCGCGGCGGCAGTTGCCCAAGCCTGTCACGCGTCACCGCGCTCACCCTCCCTCCAGTCCCATTCGCTAACACGACATAACCGATCCCGAATATACTTACCACTCATAATTAGCTGAGTACGAGCAATGGCATTTATTGATAACTCATTGTAACAGACAATATTATTCACAATCAAAAAACTGATTGCGGAAAATTTTCTTAAGTAATCGTCAATTTCTTGAGTAATCGCTAAACGTTTTTCTGTATCTGAACGTTGAAACATCTCTAGGTACCTATTTCATGGGTAAATAGGTAGATAAATACGTACCCAAGTACCTATAGGGGGGATCTCCCGGGGGAATTTCCAAATTCCATCCTTTTTAGGGTTCCGTACCTCAAAAGGAAAAAAACGGAACCCTTATAGGATCACTTTGTTGTCCGTCCGTCTGTGTGTCAAGACCCTTTTTCTCAGGAACGCATGGAGGTATCAAGCTGAAATTCTTATCAAATACTCAGGTCTACTGTCCCTTGGAGCTGTGAAAAAATCAAACTACTAAGCCAACGCAATCAAAAGATAAAGCCGTTTATATTGCAAATTTTCGACACTCGCACGGGAATCAAAACCTACAGGGTACTTCCCGTGAAATCAGAATCTTGAAATTTGGTACGAAGCAACGTCTTATACACAGATACTCGTAAAGGAAAAATTGCGAAAAGCATAAATTTTTGGTACATCATATAATAAAAATATTTTATACAGATTTTCGACACTCGCAAGGGAATCAAAGCCTACAGGGTACTTCCCGTGAAATCAGAATCTTGAAAACTTTTACTTATATACCTACCTACAGGTTTGTACGTAACACTCGGTGCGCGAGTCCGACTCGCACTTGGCCGGTTTTTTTTCTTGTCTACTAAGTAAATGGAACCTCTAGGTAAGTAAGTACATACCTAAGGATTTGGTTGTTGATGACTGACGAGTCAGTTTTAATGAGTCTGCAATTGGGCTGATTCTGTATAACACAATCTCTAAACTGAACTAAAATGGCAGCTTTAAGTCTAGTTCTGTCCCTTTCCGTAGGAAGTATTATGAAAGGGCTAGCAATATTTGTAATGCTCTAATTTTAGTTTAGTTTAGAGATTGTGCACTACAGAATCAGCCCCATTGACTTATACGTACCTATACCATAAGTCAATGTGAGTCGTCGCTTTATCTGTATAGTTACACATTACATTACCCACCTACTAGGTACGTAGAGATCTTACTTACAATCATGATCATCGAAATATACTAAAATACTAAAATTCTACATCAATGATCATGATAGAAAATAGAAATAGACTTCGCTCTCGGACGCAGAAAGCTAATGTTAAAATACCTACTGAAAATGTCTGGGCTGCGTTCGGCACTATAATTAAGACAAGTTATTTGGTACATGTAGGTGATTATCGGCATTTTGATACTTGAAGTAACTAGTACCTACCTACCTTCATCGATCAAGTACCCATTAAGAGCACATATACCGTCTCCGTTTCGTCGAGGGTAAAAAGACGATGTAGTACCTAAATTGGCAAACATTCAGTAGGTACCTACCTGCCTACCCTATATTATCAGCCTGCTCTCTACGCCTGCAGATTTTCAAGTTTACGAACTTTCACGCTGTTACAGAGTCAACAATCACGGTCACAACTCACAGCTGACCTCTGTCAGGCATTGATATGGCGAATTATCGAATTGAGTAATAATTAACAATTTAGACACGCAAGGTTGGGCACTGCCACCAAGTAAGTATAGCTCGCGAATTAACTTAAGATTCTAGGGCCCGTACCTATTTAATAAACCGACATTGGATAAGAACAAGTATCGGTCAATCTACGCTTATGACGGGCCTTAAGATCTCCCGTAATACGTGAACATATTGCACCTATATGTATGTTAATTATTATCCATAGAGATATCCGAGATTTTCCGTCCCATCGGGCTGTGAGAGGAAAGAAATATAGAGGGTGCATCTGTGTTTGCGCGCAAACTTATGCACTACAGTATTTCTTCCACCTTTATATCTGTGGAGATTGGCCGCCGTGGCCGAAACTCGGTCGGGAGGACTTTATTTATTACTAACTAGCCGATGCCCGCGACTTCGTCCGCGTGGTTAAAGTTTTTTGATTCCCGCGGGAACTCCATAATTTTCCAGGATAAAAGTAGCCTATATGTCACTCTCCAGGTCCTCAACTATACCGATGCCAAAAATCACGTTACGAAATACATGAACATCTTGTACTTATGGGAAAATCAAGGGAAAATGATTTTCTTTTATTTTATTTTTTCATCAATTTCTTTTAATAGTTATTCTGCTATTCGGGACGTAGAAAAATATCTGCAACAAATCAAAAGTCATGAAAATCGGTCCAGCCGTTCTAGAGCTATAGCCTATAAGTGTTCGAACAAACCCGACTTTTTTTATAACTATATTACGATTTAAAAATCAGTAACAATAACTTTATAGTTGAGTTTAAGAAACGCGTTCAATTTTAATTTATTTTCAGATTTGACCGTAAGTTCTTTGGGACAAGCAAAAGTATTGTAATTTTTTGAAATAGCAATTGTTGCAGAACGATAAAAAGATGAGCTTATTGAAACAGGCGCCAATTGATAGTTATTTTATTATGTTTTTATCTTTGTAGATTCCTAGCAACGCGACAGAATTTATTAAATCTTTATGGTACTTAGGTAACCCTCATGCTCATGAACAAAATAAATACTGATTAATTTCAATTTCATTTTAAGTAGGCAGGTAGGTAGTCATGAAAAGACGCAAATGTTCTCGTCGTAATCCTAATCGTGCACACCCAGCCTGAGTATATCAATCCTTAGCAGCTTCATGTTGTGGACATACAGACTGCCAGCTACTATTAGTGAAATATCGGACGGATAACATTCATCTTAAGAGAGGTACATAGTTAACCAATCGTTAATTTTCATATACCTAGGTATTAGGTACCTATACCTATATTTTATACAGTTATATAAAAAATGTCACAGTAAAGCGATTACCGCCGGTTGTATTTTAAGGCGGTACCGTTGTGAACAGAGTGGTACTGTACCCAGAGGTAGCGGTGTTCCACAAAACGGCCTCAAACTGTAGGTTTAGTATGAGATCTTATGTCTCACCAATGTTGATAGAGTTCGAGCGTCAAAATGATAAATAACTAGTACTCGTTTTAAAGCTAGTTCGATCATACATCTATAGACTACAGCCAGCGCTTTAGGCAAAATCACTGCAAAAAATATAGCCGGTATAGAATATTAAACAATATGTACTTGAACTCAACAAACTTTAACCCCATTTTATTCTCTCGTTATTGCTTCTCAACTTTAGAATTCTATCAAACTAATAATAAAAAATATAGGTAGGTACATAATTTGTACTTAGTTTCCACAGCTGTGCTAAATTTTATCTTTACATAAAACACAACACCAAACAAACATCTCTTATAGTTTATTACAGAAAGCCAAGTGAACTACTAAGACGAAAGGAAGGCGCCTGAAAAAGATAGGAGCGGTTTTTAGACGCATGATGCTTGCTCTTGATTTATCGAACTCAACGGCTGTAAAGATGCGCGCCGAAGAGGCATTACAAAGGTTAACAGCCGTGACACAACGCTCTCTCGTTTCCGGGCAAAAACTTGCGCACGCGCCGGCAACACGAGTGCACTCAACATGTCGCCTGTAGGGTGACGATGTCTGTTCCATACCTAGTTACAGGATAGGTCAGGCTGAGGGCACGCGATGACGGCGAGGTGTGACGGTGACGTGTCTTCCACATTTGGAACGCTGTGTCTCCGATAACATCTTACATTGACGACCTCCCTGGCGCAGTGGTGAGCGCCGTGGTCTTGCAGTGGGAGGCATTGCTGGCAGGGTCAATTTGGAAATTTATAATTTCTGATTTTCTCTGGTCTGGTCGGGTGGGAGGCTTCGGCCGTGGCTAGTGGCAAAGAAGTGCCGCCAAGTGATTTAGTGTTCCGGTACCATGCCGTGTAGAAACCCATAAGGCCATAACAGGTTTGCCCGCTATCATCTTAGACTGTATCATCACTCAAGGGTGAGGTGAGATCGCAGTCAAGGGCTAACTTGTAGTGGTTAAAAATAAATCTCTTTCTCAAATTTCGTCTGAAACAGATGAACAGATGGGTTTTTAAAAGGTAGCAGATATACATACTGGTGCTTTTATAACAGGTATATTCGTATGAATTACAATCCTACGTGGCTCCACGACATCAGGGTCTATGTCAGGTTATGCAAATTGTCACAAGTTGCTAATTGCCTTTCCGCTTGATTTGTCTCGGTTTGATAGCCGCGTGACGTGTTACAACTTTTTATATACCTATCTAAAATGATGCTAGGTTTCCGCTCCACCGGGTTTATTGATAACAAGGACAGGATTTTGAATAACGGTATTCGATGAATACCAAACTAGCTAACCTGGAACTATCTAGTTGAATTATCGTTTTTAACTACTTACTCTTTTCTTAACTCTTCTTTCTTGACGAATCTCATTATTATTGATTAGATCAGATATAATTAGGTTATTACTTGGTACTACTTACTTTAGAAGAAAAGCCAAAAAATTATCTCCGTATTTATCCAGGAGATTGTGGTCATATTACAAGACAGTTCGTCGAGTTCGTTCAATAATAAGTATAATATTGTACCATCAAGCTAGCGGCCAGCTGACGCTACTGTCAAACCTTCTGTCCTTCCGGTTGAGACAAGAGTCTCAAAGAGTGCAGTCTTTCTTTGTACCTAAGTTCTTCAGTCACTCTGCCATCTATTTTGTGCTGTACCGTGCCGGTGCAACGAATCAACGTGATTTGCGATTTATTTGGGGTTTCCATTTTACTATCCTTTTATTGGAAGTAAAATGGCCATGCCCTTCGTAAGTATTTTTCATGAGATTCCTAATTAATTTATCAATTAAATGAATACGTAGAAGAATAACCTTCACAAAGCGAGCCACGGGCGTGATTGTTTGGAATTTCCCACGACAGTATTGCATTTGAATTTACCAGAGTATCGCAATTATCGCGCGAGACAATTGCTCAAACTTCAATGGCCATAGCAGCTCGATTCACATCGATGTGGGAAGCTCACGCTCAGCATAGCGACGGTAATTACAACTTAATAAATAGCTGCTTGACTATTAATAATGTCCTCCCGACCGAATTTCGGCCACGGCGGCCTATCTTCAGAGAGATTAACCCTCTGCGCGGGAGATATTATAGTGCACAAGTGTGTGCGCATCCACAGGTGCAATCTCTGTTCCTTTACGAAAATAGTCTGAAGGGACAGAAAATCCGACACGACCGGATGGAGATCAGGCGCAGGACCGACGGATTTACGTCGAGCCCGGGACCTCGTCAGCCGCAATCGAACATGCTAGCCACTAGACCAACGAGGCAGTCAAACTACTACGAATAAACTTGTAGGGACTATTTTCTTGTAGTGACATCGATACCTCGGTCTAGCATCGCTTGCCTGGATCCAGTTGCTCCCTGCGAGCTGCTTGATGGCGATTGTCGTTCTTCCAACCCAGTAGTTAGTCGTTCGGTGCGAGGTCAATCATTCAAGTACTTTAACAGCTGTCGGGTCGCTTAAATATGTACTTACCCCGCTAATTTCCACTTCAGCCATAGTTGAAATAATATTATGTAAGTAAGTAAATTAGAGAATAAACTCGCAATTTGCCAGCGTGCAATGGAACGCAGCATGTTACATGTTAGACGAAAAGATAGAATAGCAAATAATTCATTGAGAAAAGAAACTAACATAGTAGATGTGAAAGGAAAAATAAGGAAACTTAAATGGAAGTGGGCTGGACATGTTGGCAGACAAAACCAAGATAGATGGGCTAAAAGAGTCACAGAGTGGTACCCAAGAGATGGTATAAGATCAAGAGGGAGGCAAAGAATTAGGTGGAGTGACGATTTTGTTAAAAGAATGGGAGCAACATGGCAACGGCTGACACAAGACAGAGAAGTATGGAAACGACTGGAGGAGGCCTTCGTCCAAAGGGCGTACTGAAAATAAGGGAAAAATTGTGAATAGAAAGTAAAATGAATAAATAGAGTGAAAAGTAAAATAAGTAGGATTTAAGTTATTTAAAAATTAAATTAAGTTATTGTAAGTATGTAAAATAGTGTATATTATGTATTGTATTCTTTTCAGTAATAAAGGCTTTATCATTATATATTATTATTATTATAAGTACTTCGCATACTTCAGCTACGCAACCTGTTGAGGTTAATTACTCTTGCCCTTCTGCGTATCTTCTCATTTCTGATTCGATCACGTAGAGAAATTACTGAGATTCTCCCCATCACAGGAGACTAACTCTGAGCCTTTTTTTGGAGCCCATATTATAGGCGACCAAGACATATCTATCTAAATATGTAAAAGAACAGGTGACTGACTGATCTATCAACGCACAGCTCAAACCACTGAACGCAACGTACCTAGGCATCCGCTAAGAAATATTTTTTTTGTAATTTATATGAAAATCGAACCTAACGTGAGCGAAGCCGCGGGCAATAACCATCTATAATAAATAAAATAAATAAATAAATCATTTATTGTCCACAAAAAGTTGCAATATTTAAAGTTTTAGCAGCGTCTGATGCCTACGAAAAACTTTTATCTCGATATGTGAAAGAGTCCTAGAGTTCGCGTAGGTAGAACTGAAAATTGAAATAATTTAATTTTCCTTAATAATTATAATTTATAACCCACAATTTCGAGTTGATCGTCAAGCATTAGTTACCTTAATTTGACATAGTCTCAATCGCAGGCCACAAAAACTAGACCCACTTTCAATGCATCTAGATGTTTATACTTTATAGAGTGCAAGTGAACCGGATCTTTGTACGCTAAATACATTTCGCAAGGTTTCATTTTTATGCAAAAAAATTTACAATATTACAATTTCTCTAAATAAGTAGCTCTACTAACTAAAACTTCGCTATATAAAACAGTTTACTTCAACGAGAGAAACGATATGTAGGTCAATCCCGTCAATCATGAGTCATGATTGATGAATGAGTGATGGAGTAGAGAATTATTTAGTACTATTATTATGTTACTTAAGCAGAAATCCAGGCGTATCGTAATAAGATTAGGCAATCTTCAGAAATGACCAGAGCGCTTGGTTTAAAGACTTTGGCTTTCAGTTCTTTCCAGCTCAAAGCCGACATTGACCTAAGCCTAGAGGTCAGCCGTCTTTTCTGTGTCTTTCCGTCTTTTCAATTCAACTGAAACTAGATCGGTTGCTTTAATGCTCTATTAGATAAGCAAGATAAATAACCTAATCAACATTAATTCAAAGTGTATTATGTCACCGTCAGAAAATCGTACAAATCTTACCAACATAAGACTTTTTCAATTCATTCCTTGTCTTTCTTTCTTATACTCGTATAGGTACTATTATCAAATAATCGAGATAATCTACGTAGGTATATGTCCTGAAACTTTTTTTTCTCGATTTGATCAAGGTTGATAAAAGAATATATATATAAGCTTGGATACAACATTATTTGGTGGTCAATCGTTATTAAATTGCGGGAAACACGTGTGCTGGAAAAATTCGCGTTGCTTCTCAGAAACGATTCGAAATAATTATTTTATTATTATTGAATCGAAGAAAATATTATTGATAATGACTTAACACACTCTTCAATGGATTAGGTATATACGAGTATATCACACTGAGCCGTGGCAAGGTGGTGGTGTAACCTGTTCGACGTGATGAATCAGTCGGTAAACAAATTGTCATAAATAGCGATTTCTTTTCGGAATGACGCGTTGTTTTCCCAGCTGTGGTACTGTAGCAGTAGCTGGAGGCAAATAGAAACCTCCGTGACTCACTGATACGCTTAATATTACGCAATTATAGTTAGCAAAAATAGTTTACCACCTAGTAACAACTCATTCCTGAGCTATCCTGGCGATTTCCGACAGAACCGTCCGCCGCTGGCGAGTTTGCTTAGGTTATGGTAAATAGCAGGATTAAACGTGATGGTACCCCTGTTTGACTTTACCACGGGTTCGCCAATCGCCATGAAAGCATTTCAACTTGTTCTTGAACGAGACACGAAGATATCTTTCCTTTGTGCTCCCGTAAATCCATTTAATATAATATTAACTATAATAATTAAACAAAACCAACTTCTTGTGATCGGTTTAATTCAGATCTTATATTGTAATCTTATCTCGGCTAGGCTAGTTTCTCCTGACTGTAAGGTTGTAAAGGTTAGGATCTCATATGGCTATCAGTCTATTTAGAAACTAGTGCCCAAACTATTCAGCTTTCGCATGGCCAGCTGTAGGCACATGTATCTAATTTAATTTAAAATTACGTAGCTATGTTTGGTACGGTAGAACCTGTCTCTCGATGAATTAGAAACAATAATGGGCTTAGAAAATTAAAACAATGTTAAACGATTTATATATTATATGTAGGTACATTCGTAGTATCGTCTTTGTAGACTACCTTGTGTAATTATAATATACGTTTCACTCTGTCCGTATCCCGACTACACTAGACCAATTCGAAGTTGTAGACTTTAATATCTCCCCCGCAGATGGCTAATCTAGGCTGAGACAGGCCGCCGTGGTCGACATTCGGTCGGGAGGACTATTATCAAACTAAATAAAATCAAATCTAGCTCTGATATAGTTGATTGATAAAATGCTCGTCCACAATCCACATTGTGTTTACACAGAGTGGCAGAATGTGGGCCAGCCGTCGGTCACGACTGCCTTTGAGATCGATTAGCTATTGATACTGACCATTCCTCGGACACTTTTTATATAATTTACAATTTAGTGCGCTTTCAGACAAGTATCAACTCTGCACGTGACCGTTTATTAAACTTTTAAAAGTCAAATTAGAATTAACACATATTTGTGAGATGAAGCTGTGGCTGTGGCTGTGGCTGTGTGTGTGTGTGTGTGTGGTATATGTAAGAAACATAAGTAAGTACAAAAGTAAAGGTAAATACAAACAATGGTTAATATTTAATATTGAACAAGGCGCTGTTTGCTCAGTAGCCATTTTATGATGCCTTTGAAACAATAATATAAAGCATTAAAATAATAATAATGAACTCTATTGCAAGCGCGGCCCATTGGGTCACAGAGGTGCGATTATGTAAGAATTGTCGATCAAATCGTCAAAGTTCGACGTCAAAGTAAAATAAACGATATAGGTACCTAAACGAAATTGAGCTCTAATTCAATGCATTTATGGTTTATTTTACTTTGAAGCCGAACTTTGACGATTTGATCGGCACTCCTTACATAATTGTACCTCAGGTCTCAGGGTGAAAAAAGCGTAGACCACGCTGGCCAAGTGCGGATTGGAATAGTTTCCTTGCTTTTGAGAAATTATAGAGAACACTGGCGTGCAGATTTTCTTATGATGTTTTCCCTCACTGATAAAGAAAGCATTCATACTAATAATAATAAATAAGAAGGTGTGTCTGTATATTTGACTGTTAACGCTTTCAAGGCCAATCTCTTCATCAGGTATTGAGAAAATTTGGTACAAAGATAGATCATAGGCTGCATCCCCGGGAAGGACGAAAGAAGAAGGAAGAAAATCGAAGTTGCGGGCATCATCTATTTATTAATTTACTAAAGTACCAGATTGCTTCACACAAAATTCCACAGATTAAGAAATAAAAACTTAATTGTTGACCTGTCACACCCTTTTGAATCGCAAGAACTACTTACGAAATGGTTAGCGGAAACTAGCGTTATTATGCACTAGTGTGAAAAGATCTTAATAGTATGGCAGTAGGCGGCCACCTTGTGTACAATGTTTTTATCCACTAAAACGCAGGCTTTATATTGCAACGGACCGCGATCTACAAGTACAATGAATTAGATCAAATAGTAGGCGATACATTATGTACAGTGCTTTCAATGTGAAAATAATTATGGTACTAGGTATTGTTGGATGTAAATTGATAAATTATTATCAAAGCTGTTGTTGTTTGAAAGTTGAAATCAAACACTAGTGTAGATTATACTTGGCCCATTTATACGTGCCTCTCTTCGTTATGATTCTCATTTCTGAGGTTTATATCCACTTCAATCATCCTGAATCACATAGGTAATAATAGGGATTTTCTTGGACAATAATCAAATTAACATTATTTCTATAAGCATAGGAACCTACCCCAGAAATCTTTATTTATCTTTAGATAAAAAGTAAAACAAATACGAGTAATATTTGAATAATTCGAAACCAACCAATTTTAAATTTTTTAGCTGGTTGTGTTTTGGTTGGTAGGTAGGTACGCAATGTCAATTGTTTATTATCCATTAGTTACCTAAAGCTATGTTTAACGGTAATTATAATGTTGTTATCTTGTAAAAAGAAAACTCAATCAAGGTTATTTTGTTGACTCGGAGAGCAGTGGCGAACTGCCCATCAGATGCCCGTGGTGGCATCATTCGACGAGGCCCCCGGTTTCTTTAATTGTATTTTTAGGTTTGAGGGGAGGAGAGAAAAATCAATCCGAGCAAACAGGAAATTAGTAACCAGAACTACAGACTGAATTCCGTGACCGAAGCAAGCAAAATCTCTAGTTTAGTGGAACTCATTTTTCGTAGTTAGTAGTTTCGTAGGTAGTGTAGACAACAAACAGAAAATGAATGCATTTTTTGAACATGTTTCATTAATTCCCTCATATCCTTAGGGGTCTCTAAGTAAAAACTGGATCTTAATTACAAGACAGATAATTTGTTGACTTTCGGAGACACTCCTAGACACGAGGCCCGAGGCGGAGTATTCAAAAGTCCGCGCCTGTCGGAGAGATCCAGGGTTGGATTAATCGATTGACGATTTGTTACGACTAACGACCCGCCATATCATTGCGCATCTGACGCCATAATGAGTATTGGAACCAACAGCAACTTATCATTGAGCAAAAAATCCTTTAGCGTTCATAATAAGTAAGGATTTCTATTCGAGCTACAATTACTTTTAACTAGATGTCATGTGGACTCCTTCATTTCCCGGGATAAAAAGTAGCCTATTGCCTTCCTCGGAATAAAAACTATCTCGATACCAAACATAAAAATCGATTGTAAAGATGGGCCGTGAAAGCGTACTAGACAGACATACTTACACACTTTCGCATTTATAATTTAAGTATAAGTTTATTTATTTAAGTTTTATTACTACCATGGATTTAAAAACCTTTATTTATAAAAATTTGGTACAATTATTATTTATAGTAAAAATTTAGACAGTTACTTAATACCTATTACTATAATGAACTTTTAAGTATGGATTTTTCAACTATTATGAATCTATAAAATCCACTTGATTAGATATGGTTCGGTTCCCACGTATAACAAGCAGGCAAAGTCACAGGCGCACCGCGCAAGTACAAGTACAACAAAGTTAACGTTACCTGCAACGTTATGTGATCGCCGTATATGATCTTTACATAACTGTACATGACGTGTACCTCGCAGCTCGCAGCTCTTCCGTGATCTGCATCTCGTATTGCCGATATTGGGATGCCGGTCGCAAAATAACTAAGTACTATCGGTACTTACAGCATAAAAAATACCGTTTTTAGTACTTATAGGAAACCGGCGTAAGCAGGCATTGTGATTTGTGCTGAATCCTTATAAATAAGTAAATAGGAAAACACCGATTTTCTTACTAAAAGTAATGCATAGGTTGTAGTAGGTAATTAATTATTATAATTAAACCCACACCCCTTCGGTTTCTACACGGCATCGTACCGGAACGCTAAATCGCTTAGCGGCACGTCTTTGCCGGTATGGTGGTAACTAGCCACGGTTACTACCCTACCGGCAAAGGTAAGGGTGGTAATTACCTATTAAAGTACCTATTATAAAAAAAAACATTCAAACCTACTAAAATATACAATAGCAAAAATATAAGAAGCTCAATTAAAAGCCCACTCTATATTATTTGTACTATAACTTATCGATATTAATTAAGATTAGAACAATCTAGAACCCACATAATAGATAAATCATATGATAAATGTGCTTACAAATAGGCTTTACACCAAATATAGCTAACTTTATTATGGATGTGTGAAGTAACTTAAGTCGTCAATCTTAAAGTGATTCTATCCTATAGTATAATAAAATTAGCAAATATAATATAATTACTATTATCTTTTGAAAAGCTTAACATTACAACCTACACTGAGATTGTAGCTCGTTGATGTCTTTTTTATTGCAACATAAATCATGGTTTTACGACGGTATAATATTTTATCTGAATGAAGATTTTTTGCTTTACAGTGATTAAACAACTAATTATTATTGAAGGAAATAGTTTCAAAGAATCTACTTCAGGGTGTTTTGAAACTATTATCATCATTATGTTTCATACTTTACAAGTAATTTTTTTTTATTCCATTACAAGTTAGCCCCGAGATCTCACCCGATGGTAAGTGATGATGCAGTCTAAGATGTGTACAGCATGGCAGTTATATTAAACCCATACCCCTAGTCATACACTAAATCGCTTGATTGTACGTCTTTGCCGGTAGGGTGGTAACTAGCCACGGCCGAAGCATCCTACCAATGAAAATTCAGGAATAATTCCTGAATTCCCCAAATTGACCCTGTCGGGAATCGAACCCAGGATCTCCCAATTTAAGAAACAATACCTACCTGTTTACTTACCTTAGTTATGCCAGTTAGATATTTAGTAAGCGTCAAAGTAAACTAAACCATAACAGCATTGAATTAGAGCTCAATTTTGTGTATAAATTCTCATACGTTTAAGTGTGTACGATACCCTATAAACGTATGAGAACGCACCTCAGTTTTGAAAAATAGGTATCATCGTCAACGTCGTCAATGGATTCTCTCGAAAGGACTTCCACACCCCGCGGTCTGGCGCCACCATGCATCCAGCTTCTCCCTGCGACTCGTTTGATGTCCTCCATCCACCGAGTGAGGGGGTCTGGATTCTGGAATAGGAAGTAGGGACACGCGGTCCAGCTATAGGTATAATAGGTCCTAAATATCATCACTGCTCGCTAAAAATGCTGAGTTTGCTTTCCATTGTATATTGCTAGATTTTATTTTACTTTTTTTTGTCGTAGTATTTATTTGATAAGTGTTTAAATGTGTAAATTTTAGCAATAAGATACAATAAAGCTTTTATTTATTTAAAAAATGCTAACAAATAAAAATCATAAGAAGGTGTTACAACAATAAAATATAGTCGAGTTCCATTTCCACGAACAAAGATAACGCTATTTACAACAATGTTGTAAGTTACGTGATGTACTGTTACCATTGATGTAGAATTACACATTACGTAAATTAACTCTTATAATACAAATAGTGAGCCGTGAGCAACTAATATTACTAAAGCTAGCAACAGTAATGCAATCCTATAGCTATACAGTAACCGATGTCGCACTAAGATATTGGCAGCAACTTTGCTGCAACTTTGCTGCAACTTTGCTGCCTGCCTATATAACGGCGGACAAAGATGCGTTACGACAGAAGCTCGATTCACAAGTATAAATAAAATAAAACGTTGAATACACTACTTGTGAAAGTGTAAAAACAGTATTATATAATTTGTTTAGAAATATATGCCTACCTACTTAACTTTCCAACGTCTGATTCCATATTACTCTAATTTTCAAATCCATGAATCTGATTTAATTAAATGAATGGGTTCTTAGCTCTTTATGTTTTTATTATAACCGTACTTTAACTAATACGGGCACTTTAGCATACCAGACATTCTACATACTAGATTAGATATTGCCAGCCGGAGCCTATGAGAACATTATCATATTATGACATCAAAAGTTCCATAATATTCCATAATCCATAATATCCATAACAATATTATAAATGCGAAAGTGTCTGTCTGACTGTCTACGCTTTCACGGCCCATCCGTTCAACCGATTTTGATGAATTTGCTACAGGGTTAATTTGTATCGCGGGGAAGGATCTATATCCTTCCCCGGGACTCTTAAATTTTCCTGGAAATTGAAGAGTTCCCGCGGGAATAAAAAACCAATCCACGCAAACGAAGTCGCGGGCATCATCTAGTATTTAATAATAGATTCTTAAAAAATTAATAATAATAATTAAATATTTTTAATGCGAAATTGTGCGTGTTAGTTGGTTTGTCCTTTAATCACGCCGCAACGGGACAACGGATCGGTGTGATTTTTTTGCATGGGTATACAGTCAACAAAAATCCCAGTGGTGGGTTGTATTCTAAGCCCTAATCTCGGTATCACCAATTTTTCCTGCGATCCACCACCACCACAAAGTCTAATATTTAACTGAGATTTCTTTAATGCTCGCTTTAATCTTGTTTATTCGAAATAATGCATGTTTTTTTCCAAGATAAAAGCAGTCAAAAACAAATCCAGCAATACGAATCAACAGTTTTTACTGTTGTCATTGAAACGTCAAGTCAAGTCAATGAAGATTGCTTATGACAAACTTACCTTAGACGTTACACGCAGTCGAAATTCTACGGACCCGTACGAAGCGAGATGCTTCCTCGTTTCTAATGCATCCGCTAGTATATTGAATGCCCTTCCGGCTACCGTTTTCCCCTCCTTTTAGGGTTCCGTACCAAAATGGTAAAATGGAACCCTTATGGTGCGACTTTCTCCGTCTGTCTGTCCGTCCGTCACACTCGATTATTTCAGTAACTACCGAAGCTATCGACATGAAATTTGGAATGGTTGTGTATATTAGTGGCCCAAAGACACTGGAATTAAAAAAAATTGGAAATTATTTTTGTTCTTATTTAAAAAGGGGGGAAAATCGGAGGGTTGAAATTTAAAAGTGAGATAACTGTACTGTGTGGGGTATCATATGAAAGGGTTTACTTTGTACATTCTAAAACAGATTTTTAATTATTTTTGATTTATCGAGGAAAATTTCTAAATAAATACCGTTCCCCCCCTTTATCTCCGGAGTTTACCAATCGAAAAATTTGAAATAATTATGGTCAATAGGAATTTACGTATATTTTACAGGAAAACTATAGTTAATGCTCTAACTAGCATAGTTTTTTTGATATTAACAATAAACCTCTACAAACAAAGTTAGTCTTGCGGTTCATTAACAAAGGTAATTATTTATTAATAATGGTACGGAACCCTTCGTGCGCGAGTCCGACTCGCACTTGCCCGGTTTTTACTATAGGTACCTTCAAATCAAGAGTGAATAGGAATCATCTAGGCCAAGCCTTTAGGCTGCATCACCACTTGCGAGCAAGCCTATATAATAAAATTAAAAAAGGTTAGTAGAAACGCATTTACTTGGTTTAAACCGGAAATGTTTAATCGTTGTTTTTATTTCGGCTGAATTTTATCTTTCCTTTTTTTGAGCGCTTCTGTTATAATCTCAGTTGACACTCTCACTTTCTTGATAAAACTTTCTCAAGTAGGTACTTATGTAAAATGTCCGGGTGAAATGAAAATTTAGTTTTTTAACGTCCACCTGGTAAATTATTATTTGGAAACAAAAATATACTTAATCAAAATAAATTAACATTTATTAGAGTCACAAGTATGTATTTAATGTACCTACTTAAGTAATTATGTTTATAATAGCAACTCGGCAAAATTTTCGGATATTTATTGTTACTTATACATATTATATTGACTGATGGAACGCCGCACACGCATTCATTAGTCCCATGTCTATAGGAAGTACAACTTTATGAACTGATGAAGGTGCCAACTGCCAACCCTGCAATCCAGCAGCTGCAGGTGTAATGTCTTGTTAAAAAACTATTGATGACCCTGACTTCATCCACGTGTACCTAAGTTTTTTTAAATCCCGTGTGATTTCTAGATATGCCGGGATAAAAAGTAACCTATTTCCGACTCCGGGATTCAAGCTATATAATTCTGTACCAAATTTTCGGGCGTGAAAAGGTAACAGACAGAAATATTAAACTTTGCTCTTATTAGTATAGACCACCGTAAACAAAATAAACCTGTTGTTATTAGATAGATAAGTAGGTATGTAAATTTTTCCTGGCAGACTTAATCAAAGGAAAATTTTGCATTCATGTTCCACGCTCATCAATCCAGCTCGATACAATACACTGTCTCAATCTCAAGTGAGTAAATAGATTGTTTTAATGAGTGCACTAATTGACAACAATCACGACTCCAGCCACGCGGCACGATACAAACAATGCCCAGGGGCTTTATCACATCATAATGATTGGTACGTGTATATGTCATCGTAAAATTGCAAAAACCGTTTGATTGTAATCTAACTTGTGGAATTGTACACTGTCGACAGATTACAATTTAACGCATTATTTTTTCGGTAGATTGTAATCTGTTAGGTATATTAACACGATAATACCTAAGTGCCCCTTTTTTTCGGGGGAGGAAAAAATCCCTTCGGACTTCTGCCTGGGCTAGACAGGGCGTGTCCGACTTGCACGGACTAAAATAACCTCCCCCATGTCGGCCAGGTGTCAGCACGGAACTGCAAAGCATGACTTCATGCTGACCCTCTAGATCTCTCTCTTCTTCTTTTCCTCTTTTTGCCTTTCCTCTCTTCTCCTCATTATGTTTCTTAGCATTTTGCCGTATCGTGTCCACGCATCTTCGCTCGACAGCATCCGTGTTATTAAATTTCGGGCATCAACATCGTCGCTGGTACCCTGAGCCTCTATCCTCAGGTCCGCACAACCAGGACATTCAAAAATTGCGTGTCCCGGGGTGTCCTCTTCTCCACAGAAGTAGCAGTGACCTAAGTGCCCCTAAAACTACCTGATTATTTATGTCGAACCTTAACCTAACCTACAAGAAACAGACAAGAAAACGTAAATACAATGAATATTTCAAAAATTGAGACTCATAACATTGAACGGTTCACAATCTGTCTACAGTTGCAATCTAAATTACAATCTAACGGTTTTTGCAATCTTACGGTGACATATACATTGCAATCACCTTTTCAATTTTGATGACCTGCCTGATTTGAGTTCCGGAGTTCGATTCCCGGCAGGGTAAATTTGGGAATTTATACTTTTTGAATTTTTTGTGGCCTGGTTTGGTGTGGGGAGGCTATGGCCACTAGACCAAACCAGTAAAAGACGTGCCGCCAAGGCGATTACCTAAGCGTTACGGTACGATTCCGTGTAGGAACCGATAAAGGATACCTCTGGGTTTACTACCATCTTAGATTGCATGAATCATTACTTAACACCAGGTGAGAGCGCAGTCAAGGGCTAACTTGTAGCGGATAACAAAAACCTGCGATCGGTTAACTTAACGGTTAACACTCTTCCGCTATAGTGTTAAAAATCGACTGTCCCAGCAAGTATAGGTATCATTACAATTGAGACTGTGATAATGATTGATGCAGGATTTACATAATAGGACTACAGAGGTTCTCCGCGATGACTGATGAGGCTTGCGTCAGAGATTATCTCGAATTGTTCTATGAATTACTTCATCTGCGCGGCAAAAAATGACAAATTAAAACGCAATGCTTTGATTAGATGTAAAATGGGGTTATTAATATGCAGAATACTAAGCATGGCCTTTCTACAATGCGGTTATTCTGGACTGGAATCTAAAACAATATGAATAAGTTCCTCGGATTTCTTTAAATGAAGGACATCCGACTTCAATTTTCTATATAATACGTCATCGTCTCTGAGCTAAGGTGCGAGTGCTTGTTTCAGTTTGCGCCAGCTCTCATACATAGTAGATAGATAGATAGATAGATAAACTCTTTATTGCTACACAGGACATAAAAATACAAAGAAAAGAAAATACAACAAAACAAAGTGCGCAAGGGCGCTCTTATCATTAAAAGTGATCTCCTCCAGACAACCCATTAATTAAAAACCTTTATGATAGGAGCGGGATAGTGCAACAATATAGACAGCCATACAATATACTACATAAACTTTACATACTTACTAATAATACATAAATAATTTTATAAATACATATAAACATAAATATATATACCTATAAACCTACATATACAATACTTAAATATTCTATAGCATACTAGCATTAGTTAGGTAATAATCCTTCAAACGATTCTTGAACATATAAAGATTTGGATTGTCTAATGTCATTCGGTAGGACATTTCAAAGCTTGACCGTCTTTACTGTGAAGGAATTCCCATACACCTCCGTATGACTAGATGGTATTACATATTGTCGATACTTGTCGATAGTACATACTGTCGAAGTCAACTTACATACCTACTACGCGCGGAAATATGATATTGTGGTGAAAAGTCACGATTGGAGGGCAATACCACACGAGTATATCTCACCTTTAATAGTTAAACTTTCATTAAAATATCCCGAAATTATCGTCATTCGTCGCATCTGACGTCCCACAAAAATTATAATTAATTAGGTATACATGGTAAGTAATAGGTATTGCGAAAGTCTACCAATCGATGGGTCTACCTACTAGGTAACCTAACCTAAGAAATTTCTGATAATTGTATCTTGCTGTATTAAAAATATATAAATCGGATTTAAATTGCGTAGATTTAAACCCCAAGGTTTTTCGGCGCCACTCTAATAGCTACTATAACATGAGCGGCCCAATCCACAATGAGATGATCTTTAGTTTCCGGTTACACTAATAGCCACAATCATAACGGTTCGCACTTCACACGCACAACTAAAAGTAAAAGTACCTACTCGTACTTGTACATACAAAAAACCAAATCATAGACCTAACAAATTAATGCTCCTGAGATCTATGCCGCATCTATTTATTATCTGTTATCTAGGTACGTCAAGCGTACGTACTTAGGTACGTCAAGCTTCCCCTTTATTACGATTTGTTTACATAGAAATTGCCAAGAATTTACACTACTAAGTAAGTAAGTACCTTCAAGTACATAATTATTTTGTTACTGGACCAATTATTTGGTAACTTAGAAGATAGGTAGTTTTAAACTGTCTGTAATGTAACGTGTAGTTACTTACTTTCACCTGATGCTTTACGACTAGGTTTTCTTTTTAAAATGGGTTTTCGGTATTTACGTTTATAGGTATGAATAAAAGGTAGATTTTTTTAGAATAAAATACATACCTAGGTATATTATCCTTCTTATTTTCGATCTAGGTACCTACCAGTTTTGCCAATATACGCGCCAAAAAATTGCCTGAGAATGGAGTTTCCTTTGCGCCCATGACTGTGCATAGTATCATCCATTCAACCAGGCCTTACCATCATTAGTTACCGATTCGACCTCGCGGTGAAATGAAATCGAACCATCCCACCATCATTCATCTTTCAAGGAAAGTAATACATTAAGAACAACTTTATTATACTTTGTATACCTACTTGCTCAAACCTATACATTATCGAGAAATTTTCTCACGTTCTCGCTTTTGTGTATAGTTTTTTGTGTTTTTATTATAACAAGAATTATAATAATTTATCACGCTCTGTATATGTATGCAGGAGGTAAATAATGATGTGTGTATGTATGTGTAATGTGTACGTTTGAAATAGCTTTAATGATAATATAGACATAGAGAAGTGTAGAGAGAGTTAGTTTCGGTGGTAAAGACATGTAATTCGAAGTAGCAAGGAGTGCCAAGTACAGACTAAAGCTGTAGATAACTACCAAGTCACGAGGAAGGGACAAACATTCAATCGCATGGTGTTTCAATGTCATAAGCAAAGGTATCCAATGACAACTCACAGCACGTGTGCCGTGTGCCCTGCCGATGTAGTCTTGACTCCTGACTCCATAGATTTAGGTAACTCTTACCCCGTAATATATTTACCTGTGTCGAATGATATTTTTATATGTCAATTTTATGTCTGCGTCATTGGAGTAGCGGCTAGAATGCTGCACATGACGAGATCTTGGATTCAAATTCCTTTGTCGGGGTTAAAAATAGGTAGGTTTCAGGTTTTTTGTCGAAAAGTTAGCAGTAGGTCGCCGGGATCAGAAAGTTGGCGTTGTTTCAATTCCGCAAAAAGGACGTACCTATTTTAGAAGCGCTTTTGAAATAACCTGAAAAATTAAACGGTCAGTGGTTCTAGCCTAGGTAGAGTTCGTCTTGAACTTAATATTAGTAAAAAAAAAATTGTCCTTCCCCGGAATGTAACCTACCTCCATGCGACCTCTTTTCACAACTGTGAAAACGTAGCAAGACCGACACACTTTCGCAACCATACATCCATATACCTACTTACATGTTAATATATAAATAAATAAATAAATAAATAAAAATTTATTTCAAGTAACATTGACTCATATTTGTTAGTAATACAAACTTATTACCTATGTTAGTACTTAACCTAAAACTTATCATTAACTCGTTAAGATGCGAGTCATCGCTGCGCCCATAGAAAAAATAAATATTCCGTGGCTACGCCAATCCATTTGAAATAGCGCAGCAGTGACTCACATATCTACAGTCTAACCTACTATTAATGAGCATCAGGATGCTGTTAGTGCTAACTGCTACCCCGTAATCTGCGCACCAGAGCTCCGATTTTGCGCATCGTGGCATAAAAGCAGTTGACTCGCGCATTCGCGAACATCCCTGATGCGCTACAAAAACGGGGCAGCCCCATCAGCACCCTGAATGCATTATTGTATTGTACACGGAGAGCGTTGTACGATTTTTGAGTGTATATATGCAAAGTGTGTCCTATCTGCTACGCTTTTATTTTTTATCCCGGCAAATCAAAAAGTTACCACAGGCATCTAGTTTACAATACATATTTATTATATCGGAAAACAAGGTACAGCTAACGCAAATGAAACGGCAATGCCACGCGACGGCGACAAGCGAATAAAGTAAATAGGAATTGTTACAAATCTTACAATACACTGTCAGTCACCGTTTTATCGAGTAAGGTATTTTTTTTTTATTGCGTGATAGGCTTGCGCTTGACGACAATCATGCTTAGTGCAAAGCAATGATGAGGTCTAGGTTGGAAGGTATATACAGTAACAGGCTGGAGGCTGCGCTAACTGGAGCAGATGTTGAGACATTTGCGGTCCAATGTCTGCGGATATGCGAGATGTTAAGATTCAGTTACATTTAGTACGCTATTGCTAATTGGGAATGCTTATAACGGCTCTATCGAAAGGTATAAAGTACTTAGGAAGACTGTAAAGCAACGTGAAATCATACTTTCACAGACAGACATACAGACGGACACGTAGAGTAGAATACTAAACCAAGAGTTCCCACGCGATTTTTTCAAAATTTAAACCCACGCGGACTAAAAGTAGTAAAAAAAAGTCTAATTAAAGCTATTAATTAAGCTAGGTATTAATATATTAACTTCATAACTAACCGAGGATTACCTATAAACTTACATTGCAAGAGTAGGTACAGACAGCATACACTAGGGAAGAGTAGGAGTGATTTGCTTCGAGGACTTCGTCTTTAAATCCTGGATCGTATCTTGAGCAGCTGATTGATTGATGCAGAGCTGATTTGTGTGCGCCGCAGGTGAATCACGTTATATATCGTGGATTAGTAAAGATTATGTAAAGAATATCAAATTCAAACTATTTTATACATTAAAATCTAAAATAAAAACTAAACATTGAAAATATCATCCTAACCGCTGCCTCCAATGAGGCAATGCGCCCAGAACGACCCCGCTGAATAGCCAAACTTATAATTTCATTTTTGTGCTTTTTTTGTTGAAACCCCAGGGTTGTGGGGCGAATATGCTATCTTCTCGTCTTACAGAGTCCACAGGTGACCGGAGGGCTTACAGTTACCTCGGCCAACATGTTAGCTGTGATGTTAGTAAAGTAGTAGATGGTAAATAAATTATCAGCAGTAGGTACAACTTGAATATCGAAGTATTACTACATAATTAAAATGTCCATCGACTAGAATCTAGAAACTGTACAGGTCAATGTCCGAGTTAAGTAAAAAGCAGATATTTGTGGAAATCCATTTCGAATTTTAAGTGCCTATACCTACATAAAGAGCTTAAAACAAATAGGCTAATACGATGTTCAACTATTGGATTAGTATCCTGTAAAGTTACACGTTTACTTCAATGCTGAAGTCATTGAAATAGAATGAGTACAAAAAATTCTACATCAATGGCTGAAGTAATTTGAAAACATTGTGGTTTCGGGCTGCCTATATTTAAACGATTATAACGGCCGTTCTACACGTTAGCTTAGCAAAACGATCCAATATCTAAACTTGTCAATGCTTTTCAGGGAATAGATAAGTAGGTACAATAATTTATAGTTGAGATCATAGATTTTAATATATAAGAGGTTGAGATATGAACAAGTCTCGTTATTCAGTGACCTGTAAAATTAAATATGTATTTCACACATACAGTCGCAGACCCAAATATTATACAAAGTATATCGTGCGACGATGTGTTGTAAACTCAGAATACGCCGCGCCGTTTCCATTGTACCGTCTTACAAGACGTCAAACTCAAAATAGTGCAACTGCAAACTAGTAGTGTATTACATAATTCAATTGTATTTGTAGACCTTGGATTATCTGTTAAGACGTATCGTAGCTCTATAAAAGTTTAAAAATAGAGTAATTCGTAAAGTCCATATCTGCTGAGTTCATTCATTGTATGTCTTGAATCATCTGTCATAATATTATGTGTGTTGTAACATGGCGGTGGTAGCTGTGGTGGTAGAGCGTATTGCTTGCTTGGCCTGCATGTATTTTAGAGGGAGGACCTCGCCAAAGTATATACGCCTACAGACTTCAGAACTTTAAAAGACGTCATACAACATGTAGGAATCTGTACACGCCTTACTTAGTAGGGAAACTTATTTTTTTTATTCCACTACAACTTATCCCTTGACTGTGATCTCACCTGATGGTAAGTGATGATACACCCTAAGATGGTAGCGGACTAAGCTGTTAGGGCTACGACAGTTGACCCATGGCCATACCCCTAATAGTTTTCTACTCGACATCGTACCGGAACGTTAAATCGCTTGGCGGTACGTCTTTGCCGGTAGGGTGGTAAATAGCCACGGTCAAAGCCTCCCTCCAGACAAACACTTGTTTTGTGACAGTGGAAACGCACTTCCACACATGGGAATCCAATTACACGGTTGGGGCAAAGCGGATTGTCTGAAGCGATCGTGAAGCGATTATACTGCAGGCGTTGTTCGCCAGATAGTGTACTTACTTTGTCTAACTGTTATTTGAAAGTCGTATTGTGATCAAAATTAAGTATAGGTATTCAATGTGGCCAATTGGGTATTTGAAAACTATTCAAATATATTATTTTTTTGTGATTATTAAATAGAGGATCTACCAAAAGTTATAGTATCCACGTCCCCTGTTAGTTTTATGTTGAATTACTATTTTAAACTATCGATTAAAGTATAAAAAGTGCGTCGAACTTTGATGACGTCACAATTCAATATTTCATACAAAATCCCACTTCTGTTCTGTTATCATCTCTAAACTAAACTAGTATGACAGCTTACGCTTACGCTTACCCTAATAAGTCAAAAAGGCTCCAATCAAAAGAAAACTGAAAGCTGAATTTGACTCCATTGGTGCTGTTTTTATTATTATTATTATTATGAGATAGGCTTGCGCTTGGCGATAATCATGCTTAGAGAGATGCAGAGCAATGATGAGGTTGGTTTGTACTTATGGCAACTTATCTGTATAACTTAGCAATAAGTATGATGTGTTTTGTTACTCCAAAATGCACCCAAAGCTTGTCAAATAAAGATGGTTCTTAATTTCTGGATAGTTATAACTTATTTCTTTGGTTTGATGAAAAACTGTTCTGCCGTTCGGGGATTTTAAATTGAAAAAGGAAGCTGCATTCGAAGTGTTTTAATTCAAGTATTCAAGTTAAAAATACATCAACCGCCATAGAGTCCTCCAGTGACCAGTCCACTCAGCCCAGGCATTCATAACTGACGAAATATCTAGAAAATGATGCACTTTCACCCCGAGTGAAACTCTGTAAGCGAATGCTTCATAACAACTGGCAGATATTCAGTATTTGCTGAATGCCTGTACCGTTTTGATCTTATTCATATCCGGTTATTGCTGAGAAAAAGTTTTTGCTTTCTATGGCTCGCCTTACGCTCATAGCTCGGGCAAGTTACCACTTCGATTCTCCATCGGGTCAATTTATATGGCGACTCCTGTGGCGCGTTGGTACGACGTCTCTCATGTAAGTATCGGGGTTCGATGTTACGTAGTGTCAATATTGAAAACCGGATAAAGGTAGCCAAATCCGAATACATGATGGTCTCCGTGATATTGCTCGCTTGATATATGCTTCAGTAATTTCATAATTGATATAGCCTACTGCCAAATTACAGCTTTGTAGAACTAATATTCTTTAAGCTGAGCCGCGGACGGACGGACTGTAGGACAGGGCGAAACTATAAGGGTTCCCTGTTGACTACGGAACCCTAATAACACACTTCCGCGTTTCGAATTAAAAATAATAAAGAGCATTCCATAAGTACGAGCAGGCGCCTAAACAATTTTATAACTTATGGGTAAACTTCAACAGAAAGCGGTTTTCATTTAACGTTACATAATTCCATTTAAGTTTTTGGTAATGTTTGGATTGCATCTTGTAATTTCACTGTCGCTTTCGAAAATAACGCTCAAAATTATATAGTTACGAAGTGTTCACAAAAAAAGGTTTAAAGTTCAGTCACTGAAATTGCATGGAAGACGATTCGGCGCTCAAGTCTACTGTTACGAGTATATAACAATAATTGGATGTTCTATTCAAATAAATTATTGTTTTAGTAATTATTAAATAGTGATAGTTTTATGTTGAATACCCATTTTGAACAATCAATTAAAGTAAAAAAGTGAGTCGAACTTTTATGACGTCACATTTCAAATCCCATACTTAGGAGGCGTTTTGCCGTTTGAAAAAAGTTGCTGATTTGATGATTCGTCAAATACCCAATTGTTATTTTTTATAACTGTTACATTTTGAGTTATCGGAAGAATATAAGAATGTTTTGAAGGTATTTTTCTTACCCACGAGATACATGTAACTATTCCAGATATTTAAGTATAGTAAGTATTCTTATTTGCCGTCTTTCGAAAGGGGTGTCATTAAAAAAAAATGTGTATACAATCACAGCCATCTAGATTTGATTCCAAACCGAGTATTTTATTTTAATTATTTTTATTGAACAGTACAAATAATACGTTTATATGCGACCTACCGTGTAATTAAGATTCGAATCTTAGCTCCATTAAAAGCAGAAGGTGGCAATTTGTTGATCGTAAGAGCGATTAACCTATCTATAAAAGTAATAGGTTTGAAAATTTATCAAATGTTTGATACCATTTATTTATTACCATGCTGGGTATCTACAAGCTGGCAGAATGTTCAGTACAAAATTCAATCATTCTAAGACAAAATTAGTATGCAGCTTGAAAGCTGTAGTACTCGAAGGATTTTGACGACCTCCGTGGCGCAGTGTTGAGCGCTGTTGTCTTAACGTGCGGAGGTCCCGGGTTCGATGCCCGTCAGGGTCAATTTGGGAATTTATAATTTCTGAATTTTCCCTGCTCTGGCCCGATGGAAGGCTTCGGCCGTGGCTTGTTACCATCCTACCGGCAAAAACGTGCCGCTAAGCGATTTAGCATTCCGGCACGATGCTGTGTAGAAACTGAATAACTGCCATGCCCCTTACAGGTTAGCTAACTACCATCTTAGACTGCATCATCACTTACCATCAGGTGAGATCGTAGTCAAGGACTCACTCGTAGTGGATTAAAAAAAGGGTGCTCTGCAATTTGGACAGGTATCGATCCCTGTAATCCACATAAACACTCACGCTGTGGTTATACTGTGTTGCTATTTTTATTATGATATCGGGTTTCCCAGGTTCCCAACAGATAGTACAGTACAACAACATAACGATTTATAAATGGTCGATGACGTTTTATTACTACGCGCCGCGCTGGTGTGAATTTAATGGCGAATACGTGGCGTAGGCAGAAATAAACAAAACATGTGCCATTTTAGTAACGTTTTGTTTGTAACTGGTGTTCGTATCACTGCATTGTAGGTATTGTTAGATCATCATTATTAGAGTACTACGTCAACACAGTATCTACGCCGATTTAGTTTCACTTTCAAAAGATGCGCGGGCGCAATTTCTACGCGACCTTTGCGTGCCTGCCTGCTTCCCGCTGCCTACGCCTCCTGTCCGAAATCCGAATATGCTATTAACTGACATTAACTGACCGAATTAGCATAATTTGATACACTGATACGCATATTTTTTATTTCTATGGAAGTTGGATGTTGTAAGATCTATTTAATTAATGAAACTACCAGAGTTTCATTTACTTATTGTGGGTTTTATTCAGATTGAGATGGAATTATTTGTTTATAGTAGGTAACTATTATTTAATATCCAATAGATAATCAAAAATTTGACCGGACAGACATAGTGGCAAAGTAGATAAAGTAAGTCACCACTTACTTTATCTATAAGTACTTCTAAACTAATATTATAAATGCGAAAGGGTGGATGCGGATGGGTGGATGGATGGACGGATGTTTATGACTCAATCACACCAGAACTGACTATGGTGCCACTATGTCTGTCCGGTCAAATTTTTGATTATCTATTGGATATTAAATAATAGTTACCTACTATAAACAAATAATTCCATCTCAATCTGAATAAAACCCACAATAAGTAAATGAAACTCTGCCCGTGAAACGTGCCCGAGGATCGAAACCGCGACCCCGTAAAGAGGGTGTCTAAACCTAAGTTATTAGTTATCACCGCTTCCTAATATCTCTGAGCATGGTATAGGTATAATAAATCAGCCTTTCTGTCGACAGCAAGACACGTTCTCGAGTCATCACAGCATTGTCTATAGCGATTAAGCGAAATGCAGCGTTCTCGTCGCTGCGGGCACGATCTGTATACCTAACTATTAAGCTATCGTTACTGGAAGTAATTTATTACTAGGTATTGTGTACTATTATGTTTTCAGTGGTATTGTAGAGAGTGGTTGAATAACAGACATTTGTGACTGTTTATTGCATTCTACTTCTTACTAGCTATAGGTTTATTTTTGAAGACCTCCCTGGTACAGTCGTGAGCAGCTGGGCACTGTTGTCTCAAAAGTCATAAGCGGGTTCGATCCCCGGCGGAGTCAATTTGGGAATGTTTAATATCCGAGTTTACTCTAGCCTCGTCTGGTGGCCTGTGGGCTTTGGGAGGCTAGCCACGGGTAATTACGACCCTAAAGACGAGCTGCCACGCGATTTAGCTTTCCGGTACGATGCCGCGTAGATACCGATGACTACGTCATCACATAAAACCGGGTGAGATCAAGACCTTGTATAGATTTAAAAAAACTTAATGTCTCGTTGGTCTTACGGTTGATGAAGCATGAGGATGAATGACAACAGCTATCTTATGGAGGATAAATTGCTTTTTTCGGTTTCTTTCGGCAAGATCTAGCTATTAAAGAAAAAGAAAAAGTGCATTTGTAAGACCAAGAAGGATCGATGACATATTGTGGGAGTAGACCCGACATAAGTAAGGATTTTATTTCTTTTTTTAATAAACAGAGTATCTATTGTAAGTTATTAGACTACAATCCTGCGGGAGGCTGGACGCAAAGTCCATATACATTAAACTTTGTCAGTTGTCACTATGGCTGAGATCTTTAAAGCGTGCTTTGACTTGGCTCTGACTTTACTGAGTTAAAAAGAGATGAGCTTATGTGAGTAACATAAATCTATCTCGTTTTAACAATGTCTTAAGTCTAAGCAGTCAAAGCTCTATAGATCTTACCCTAAGTGGAGATTCAAATTACTTTCGCAACTGGTCATATTAACCTGAATATAAGTCTCCTTATATGGTTTGGTTTATTATGCCTCTGGCCTTGCCCTCTAGTAGTAAAATGTAAATAGGCGTATACCTATTTGGAGAGTGGAGACTAATAAAAGCCAACGAGTCTATATTAAATATCATGAGATTTGCAAACATTTGTAATAATGATTTGTACGAACTACGAATACGATCCGAAAGTCAATAATTCTCTCTTCGCGATATTGTAAAGACTGTCAACACAACAAATTGTACAGCACTTTTAACGGTTATGCTAGGAACTATAATTATCATAATTGAATGCACCGTTAGGTACATCTTAATAAAACTTATTTTATAGTATAGTAGCCTGCAACTGTACCAGTCTTCTAGTTATTTTTGTTTAGTTGTTATAGTTAGTAGACTTCTTAAGGCTCTAAGCCCTTCTCATTTTACTGAGAAGAGACGCGAACTTATAGTGGACGCCGATAGGTTAAAATTAAAGAAATAAAGCGGGGTTTAGCGGAGAAAACTTCGTACTCACGGACTCCGTTTAACGCGCAGAAGTAAGCGCATTCAAAAACAAACATATAGCGGAAAAGACTGAGCTAGCAAAAAGAGTTAAAAAAATGACAAAATGAGGTCGCTCCTGAAACTGTTAAAACTCCTTTTTTACACTTCCACGTAATCCTATTTGAGTCCGTGTTACTAAGCTATTTCCTACTCATTACCGTTTTGCAGTGGAAGCCCAGCTTAAGGCTGGACATTCAGAATTCCCACGTCAGCCAATCCAAAGGCCGTCGCTGGTGATTTTATAAACTATCAAAGGTTACACCAAGTTAACACGGAGCCAGTGACCACGCGTGCGGCGTGTCCTCACAGAACAATAGATAATATTATTTACCTTTTTTCACATGGAGCAACTCGCCGCACGCCGCGGTCGCGACAAAGCGGCGTCAAATTCCCCGCAGCCTGTTACCCAATCCGACCCATTTGTTAATTAACGCGGTATTCCTCCTCCGGTGGCCGCTCCCATGAGCCCTGGACAGAGGCGAAGCGGCAGACCGTCATGCTTGAACGCTTTTATAATCTTTTTCTTCTATTAGTGCCATCTCCTATCGGAGGTTGGCAACCATTGGACCCTGCTGATACCTTGGACGCTGCTGCACAGAATAACGATCGGGTACTACCTCCGTGACCTCCGTGGCGCGGTGTGTAGCGCTGTTGCCTTAACGTGCGAAGGTCCTGCACTTAGGTTATTATATTCATGTCAAACCCTAACCTAACCTATAGTTCGCGCGCGAGTTGAATGCAGAGTAAATGTATGGTGACACTTAAATTTACTCGTCATTCAACTCGCGCGCGAACAGTACAAGAAAGAGACAAGAAAACGTAAAAACAATAAATATTTCATAAATTAATACTCAGAACATTGAACGGTTCACAATCTTTCGACAGTTTATAATCTAGCGGGATAGAAACCGTTAGATTATAATCTAACGGATTTTACAATCTTACGGTGACAGATACATTTCCGTCACGCGTTGTTTACATCCAAGCCTTTATCGGTGTATACAGTATAGGTTCCACCACAAGGGGCAAACAGTTTTTTGAACTTCCGACAGAACTAGTCCCTCCCTAGCTCGTTTTCTTTCGCGGCATTCCTGTCACAAGTTCACAACCACTAGCTCTCTATATCATTATTATGAATCTATCTCTCGTAATCTATAACTCGTATTATGAATGCGAAAGTGTGTATTTCTGTCTACTTCGCATTTATGACCCATCTTTTAAAATTTGGTATAGCGATAGGTTGCATTACGGGGAAGAACATAGGCCGGAAAATTTAAAAGTTCCCATGGGAATAAAAGAATTGAATGCACGCGGACGAAGTCAGTAGGGCATCATCTAGTTATTTAAATTGTTTGCTCCTGTTTTGCCCATTATATGTTTCCCGAACAACATAATTATACCTACACTTATTACAAGAAACTTATTGTTTTGTATTACAAGAAACCAGTAAGGCGCAGACACTTATGCATCGAGATCAAACCTTTGTGGTTCTTTTTAT
This sequence comes from Erebia aethiops, assembly GCA_923060345.2. Classification (NCBI taxonomy): domain Eukaryota; kingdom Metazoa; phylum Arthropoda; class Insecta; order Lepidoptera; family Nymphalidae; genus Erebia; species Erebia aethiops. The sequence continues at coordinate 17,491,337 of OV281080.1, forward strand.
GTATTCTAATCTACCTATATGTAGTGCAGGGCGTAGATACTTTTTGTAAAAAATTGTATTTTGATAAATAAATGAGAAAAATGAAGTTATCTAACAGTTCCTGCAACATGCTGCAATGCAAATCTATTTTTTTATTAAAAAAATAAAAAATACTGCAATCTGCAGTCAAATATACTGAACTGGTACAAAAATGGCTAATAACGGTTCCTCGGGCGGGCAGAAATTCGAAGCTTGTCGGGTGTATCCGTTGTACTTTACTATTTACGCTTAGGTATTTGGGTGACAAATCGGTTGAACAGATGGGCCGTGAAATCGTAGCAGACAGATACACTTCCCCATTAATAATATTAGTATAGAAGTATGGGCATCTAGTTGATATGTACGAGTTATTTTGGAGGTTCCTAATGTGGGTAAGAGGCAAGAGCCAGCCGTGGGTGGTCTCACGTCCTTACTCCTTATGAATTAATATGCAAACATCGGCGCGCCGCTAACCAGACCCCCTGCCTCCTTATGGGCACCGTGAAGGCTCTATTGTCACTCTAGTGCGTGTACAGTGTTAACTCGACATCGTTTGCTATCGTGCGATGTTTTAACAGCTTGTACACGTTCCATACAGTCAATGGTAGTGGAATGTAAAACAGTACCTACTTTATATTTTGGAAACCAAAATGCTTCAACTATGATAAGTATTATGTACCTACATATCGGTATTTTATATTATACCAATAAGTATTATATTTTAATCATTGCTTAATAATCTTTAAGATATAGTTCCATTACAATACAATTACAATTAGTACTTTATCAAGTCAAGTCAAGTATATCTAGAATCTAGATACGAATAACTTAATAAGTACATTTTATAAAGAGACCTAGGTAGGCAGTAGGTACCTAGGTTTGGTCATTACTTCACTAATCTTTATGTTTTATATTTTTTATCAAATATCAACGAATAACTAGAACCTAACACTGCTGGCTTGTCTGTTTAAGAAAGGTTTTTCAATATTACGTAGAGCCTACGTGAGCTGGCCAATGGCCATGCTTGTCGTAAGAGCAATGGCTGGACTCTGGGACTTGAGAGTGGAGTCCGCGTATGGTAAAGCGTTAAGCGATGGTGTGGGGCGGCCTCCAGCAAAGTGAACGACGATGGCGACTTAAGAGGGTGGCGAGAAATGGGTGGGTTATTTAGCAAGGCCGAGCACAGTGTGGTGGCGGTCTTTGGGAAACGTACAGTTCGTGCGCTGTTTGAATGCAGAGCAAATGTATGTGTCACCATACATTTGCTCTGCATTCAACTCGCGTGCGAACTATATGTTAAGCAGTGGATGCCCGCTGACTGACATGATGATCTAACAAATACAAATACAAATACAAATACAAATATTTTTTATTCAAATAGACTTTTTACAAGTGCTTATGAATAGTCGAATGAATCTACCACTGGTAATGTAACCACTATGTAGTATGTACTATGTAGCTACCTAAATGTATAAAATGCATCTTTGTACTTTGGCATTTTGCACTTTGGCACTTTGGCATTCCGAACCAGTGGTAGATTCACTTGACGATTCAAAAGTAGGTACTTGTAAAAGTTTATTGGAATAAAAATCATTTTGAATTTTGAATTTTGAATTTGTATTTGAATTTGAGAAGTTAAAACATAACTTGCCAACTACTGTACCCGTGGTAAATACATAGTTATGTTCCTTCAAATATGGTCGAGCGAAGCAATGGCTGGATCATGCGTCATGCTCGTGAACGGGTGCCACCGGCGGGAATGGGGCTACTTTCTGTCTGCCCGTCTTTGACATGAATTGAATAAACTAATTTAAGAAATCCATTAAAAGTATGCTCCTGAAAAAAGCTTATTATACTGTTGAAGATTATGTAAATGATAGAGGAGCATGGATTTGATCGCTCCAGCAATGCTGGGGACAGCGGTTACTTATGTACATATTGATATAGTAATTGTAAATGAATTATTTAAAAAGAGCAACCACCGAGTTTCTTGCTGGTTCTTCTCGGTAGGAATGGCATTCCGAACCAGTGGTAGATTCACTTGACGATTCAAAAGTACTTGTAAAAGTTTATTTGAATAAAAAATATTTGATTTGATTTGATTTGATTTAAGTAATAACGGTAAAGAAAAATATAAGTAAATATAAATATGCGAGCTGTTTACCGTGATTCCCGAGCAAACATGTTTATCTGTTTACTCCGATTGCACGCACCATTGAGTTGCAGATCAGACGGCATCGTTAAAACCGCCCTCAAGAACAGCCCCCAAATTCTACGTCGTTCCGCGTTCGTTAGTTTTGAGTTTCAGAATGACCTATTTAAGTAACTAACTTATCGATAATCGCAAAAAACTTCGTCAAAATTAAATGTCTTCATCTTGTTATTTTGTTTTATGGCTTTTATTAGTGCCAATAAACACGTCTTGCTCATGTCAGATTGAGGACGGTTTTGCGCAGCATCTCCTCCTCTAGTACAATTCCAACAACTCTCTGGCTCGCACACTCGGACACTAGCATTAATTTGAATCATCGACACCAGCCGTTATCTCTTATCAGTATTATCTTCGCAATTTGTCATCTTATCAGAGCATTGTGATATCGAGCGGCTGAAATTGATTGCATTGTATCCATTTTGTTTTTTATTGGCACAATAAATATTATATCGAAGGTACTTTGGAAAATCGATATTTAATATTGTTACACTTTTATAAAAGAATTATACACAAGAAATAGCTTGATAAGAAATGACGTCACTGATAAAGAAATAACTTTGATGGAGCGACACGAGCACGTCTCTTTTGATTCTTGGAATAACGTAAGAATGCTTGTCATGATAGATGGTAGATCATTTCTGACATTCCCTTGGTTGTAGTGAATGGAACCTACTCTTAATTCATTATTTTACTGTCCTGTGCTCTGTGCTTGTTTGTGTCCTCTGTAAGCTGGTCCTCAGCATTCCTCCTTCAGCCTCTTCCCCCCACACTCTTTATATCTTCGATATCCTCCCTCTTTATAGTTATGTCGTCGGTCCGTCGTGCTGGAGGACGCTCCTGCGCACTACCCTTAATTGAAAGCGGTTTCCAACTCCTACTAGGTAGGTAATTACTCACTATAAAATTGTTCTTATACGCCAAAATTGGCTGACTACTTCTATTTTTAGGTAATATTTAATATAAATGTCAAATGTGACAGTCTTTCTGACTGTCTGTCTGCGACTCTTTTACGGTCGATCTGTACAACCCATATTGCCGAAATTTAGTACAGATAGGTTGCATCTGGGAAGCACATAGATTATGTATAAGCGAAAAATCATAGAGTAGATAAGTACTCGCGGGATTTTTCAATAACCTATGAATGACCTAACCTACACATAGTTTGAAGCTATAGGGTAGGCATTAGTTTGTGAGATTATCTGTTTTACCAACTGTCTTAATGAAAAATGATCATTGACGTAATTTCCATTTGCAGCAATGCCTCTATGAACTGCACGCCACTGTCAATGAGCATTGTACTTCTGAATTACTCTTCTCCATTCTTGGATCTTAGTTGCAGAGAAAACTCCATATAACCCTTTATTTTTGGAACGTCGAGGTACGTGACATCAAGCTGTCATTTTGAGTCGGTAATATTGCATAGGTATTACTTTAAGCATTGGGGCCTGGGGGCATTCGGCAGTATGGCCTCAGAAACATACCTAATATTGTCGCGTCGTCTAACAGCTTGCGATTGATTGCATGACAAGTAAATACATAACTTACCACGATGCGATTTGCGAATTAGCACTCAACCGCGAAACCTAGAAACGACATCTACCGTCAGAGCATGTTATTCAATCTGCACTTACTGACATTGAGTAAACTCAGCTCAGGTAAAAAATATTGACCAAATACTGCAATTGGCAACACGTCACTGTTAGATGTCGCTAATGGTTACCTATCTATCTGTAAAAATAAAGATGAAGCCGATGCTCCACCGCTGGGAAACTGGGATGCGCCTGGTGTGTTTGCTTCCGACATATTATTGTATAGTAGTTAATCTATGCTTATGACCTAATTTCGGTCACAGTGGCAAATTTCAACGGAGATTAGTTAACTATGGGGGAGATAGGTAATATCGTACCCTCTGCGTGTGACAGATGCACTCCGCGACTGGAGTAAGGAGGATCAAGATTAGAAAATAAAGAAATGAAAATAATTCCTAGGCAGGTTTCCAGAATTATTTTTTAGGCAGCTAACCACGCTCTAGAACCCTCAATGCAAAGAGTTGCGTATTCCCTTAGCTATTGCATCGACACATAGGATTAAAAATTTCAAATTCGTTTTACCCGAAATCCAATGCACCCGCGAGAGGGCGGAGAAAAGTACAGACGTATTTAAAGCTCAAGACTAAACAAGTATTGATAAAAGCAAGCATTCTGAAGGTTTTCACGCTCACCGTACTGCCTGTGCCTACGTCCACTGCAGATATTGCAAACCCGCGATATAGGTCATGGCCGGAGCGCCCTGCGGCCGAGCCCTTTACCGACCCAATTGTCCGCCCTCGGCCTCCGAGACGCCATTGTTATGATGTGGCCTTATCATGGTACACACATACCTACGCACCAACTAGGTATCATAATGGGAGAGAAGTTATAGCAGCAGACAAATAGATTTTAAGGGCGAAATCACAATAACCTATTTACAAAATTGCTTGCGAACAATAAATCCGCGTCTTTCACTTTTAGGTAAGTATATGGAATGCGTAGAATCGTCAAGATAGCAGGCAAACCCTGGGCAAATAATAGGGGAGGCAAAGGATAGAAATGTTTGGAAATGGTTATAGAAATGCCTTTGCCAGAGGGCAAGCAGACAGTAGACATAGACCGCCGACACAGCTGTGTCGTTTAACCTGTACCTGTATAATGTGTAACAGTATATTGTAATGTGTCAAATTAAAGGCTGTACCTACCATTGTAGGGTTATTATTCATAGGATTTTTGCACTCATAAGCTTCAGGCTTCGGGGGCAGTTTCAGACGGTGCGGCGCCAGAATCATAATTAGGTATAGTTATTACATTTATTTTTGAGTTTTTTTAACAATTTATCTCATACTCTGGAGAGAGGGGGCGCCATTATCAAGTTTCTGTCCGGTTCGAAACAATCGTAGATCCGGGGCTGAAGCTTAGCTGTTAGTAGGACTTGCACTGGTAGTAATTACCTAGTCCTTACGTACAATTAGATATGAATCTTCTCGACATATTCTTTTGTCATCGTCACAACAGACGTCCAAATCGACTTCCACACTGCGGCCAGAAGACAGAACCTATCGGCTCCCTGAGACGAGCCTGAGACTTGCCGCCAATGCTGCGCTTCCCGGAGGAAGTCAAACTTTGTGTAGGTAGGTAGTTACCTGTCAAGGCGAGCCTCCAACCAGTTATAGATTATGGGCAAGATCAGGTCATATCACTTACATATACTTAAAGTAATCTGTTGCAACCAGACATAAGTCTCGTTACTCGTTCGATGTAGTCATATTACATACAGTCCACGGATAATGTACAAATGATAGTAACATGTATTACATAGCCAAGGCCCGCGGTAAGTAGGCTGTCACGGAGTATAGCGTTACAGTTACTAATGATCACTTTTACATTTTATACAAATTATACTACTACACGACTATGTAGTATGTACATACCTAATACGAATAAATCCATACTAATATTGTTATAAATGCGAAAGTGTGTCTGTCTGGATCTGTCTTCGCTTTAAACGCCGAAATGTTCAACTGATTGCGACGTTCAGGGATAGATGAATACACGCGAAGGACATACGAGTAGGTTACATAGGGTTTTTAGCCCGGAAAATCGCATGGGAATTTCAAATAGCTAAATCAGCAGGCAAGTTGCAAGCATCAAAAATAACAACAATGGATAGCTGTAACCAAATAGTCGAAAATACGAATGCGTACGTATTTTCGACTCTGGTTCAATTTCAGACTCGTCATCACCGAGTTTTCTATGAAAAATATATTTACAAACTGTAGATAGCGCCCACTGCCCATGCAGACCAAGTCATGGAAATCAACAAGTAAAAACTAAAGATGCTGATCTTTTTATTTCGAACTTTTACTAAAAATATCCCAACGATATATTTATCTTCGTTCTGGTTCAAATACACTGTAACCACGCCTTGTATAGCACGGCTCCTTCTCGGCTTTGCACTGGAATGAATTCTTAGCGAGAGATTTTGAAAACCAACTGTTTCTACATAATATTATTTAACTGAAAAGTATTATGTATTTTGAAACAAGTACATAAAGTACAAAATTATGTGGAGATGTCTTTAGTAGTTTCATAGTCATACCTAATAAAAATCAGGACAAATTCCTGCATAAAAGTCAAACTTCAGTAAGCGTTCGATAAGTTGTAGGCACTAACGAATAACATTAGGTTGTAGGATAATAATTAATTAACGATTTTAATTCATTAGAAGTAGAAAGGTTTTTCTTCACGACTTTAGTTGTTGCTCTTTTACAATGACAGTAATATATCGCTTCAGCTGCAGCAGCTGTTTTCTGTCCTAGTCTGGAACTTCATCCGCGTTGTACCTATATATGGATGTGAAACCTCCTGATTTGTACTGATTCAAATTAAATGAAGTACGCACTGAAATACAATAACTAGTTTAGAAGTTGGTCGAATTTTTATTTGTTATGCTATTTAAAATAGAGTTTTTAATAATGACAGACGCGATCTGCGACGCTGCGCGCTGGTTCGATTTGTACATTTTAGGTACTAGCTAATTGTATGCTCGCTAGAATATGGTATATCCATGGTAGGGCGTGTTGAATGGATTATAGGACGTGTTTGACGCACCTGCGTAAACTCTCCGATCTTCTGTAGAACGCGTGGATTGCGGGCTTCACTGTATGCTTGCTAGACTAGGCTATATCCATGGTAGGGCGTGTTGAATGGGTTATGGGACGTGTTTGACGCACCTGCGTAAACTCTGTGATGGTATCACTTTTGAAGAACGCGTGGATTGCGGGCTTCACTGTATGCTTGCTAGACTAGGGTATATCCATGGTAGGGCGTGTTGAATGGGTTATGGGACGTATTTGGCGCACCTGCGTACACTCTCTGATGGTATCACTTTTGAAGAACGCGTGCATTGAGCACTAAACTACACTTTTTGCGGCACGAGTAATCAAACATACATTTTTAAGCGTTCTATTGACTCTATATGTATCTCAGTGGATTCAGATAAATAAAGCTTAGCATAGAGAGGTAAATAAAAAGGTATAAGTACTTATCCACCTTAGAATGATTGAAGATTTGTGCAGAAAAATAGCTTCGCGTATTTTTTCATAAATATCAAAAATCTTCCTAATTTATAGCAAAAAGTAACGAATCTTTACAAGTTCTTGCTAATTTAATTAGCGAAATCCTGACATGACATGACAAATACCTTAAAACCAAAACCTATATAAAGACACTAATTACTTGTTTCTTGAGATTAATACGAAGGTATACCTACTTCGACTTCGTCCCCGTCAATTTAGGTTTAGAAATCATTTGATATCTCGAGGTAAATAAATAAATAAATAGGATAAAAAGAGTATTTTGTTCGTCTCGGGGACGCAAGCTATCTGAATATTAGTACCACTGACCACATCAAAATTGCAGCCGTGGTAAGGTGACACAATATAGGTAGACCTACCGAAACAATTAACCTATTCGAAACAACCCGCTTCCTCGCCGTGCAGCCCGACTGAATTTTCCTCGCGCATATATCTTTGGTGGAAACGCGCTTAACAACTTCCCTTCATCATTGTCAACCGATACACGTCCACAGCTTTTTTTTTTATCCACTACAAGCTAGCCCTTAGACTACGATCTCACCTGATGGTAAGTGATGATGCAGTCTAAGATGGTAGCGGGCTAACCTGTTAGGGGCACGGCAACCCATACCCTTTCGGTTTCTACACGACATCGTACCGGAACGCTAAATCGCTTGGCGGCACGTCATTGCCGGTAGGGTGGTAACTAGAAAATTCAGAAATTATAAATTCCCAAATTGACCCTGCCGGACATAATAATATGTCTCTTGCTAGACTTTGCATAGGTATGCCGCGGTCTTGCGCCGCATGGATCCAGCGGCTCCCTGCGACTCGTCTGGTCATCCGTCCACCGAGTAAGGGGTCGTCCAACGCTGCGCTTCCCAGTGCTAGGTCGCCATTCCAGCGTCGAGACCCCAACGTCTGTCGGTTCTTCGAAAGTCTGCCCGCCCATTGATACTTTTTATTTTATTTTATTCCACTACACGTTAGCCCTTGGCTGCGATCTCACCTGATGGTTAGTGACCTTCAGCTTCGCAACGCGACATCGCAGCTTTACATATAGACCAAAATACAATAACTTATAAACTTTTCAATTCAAATTACAGTAAGCACGATGAAATTGCGTGTTCCATGAACACTGCATTACCGGACATTCACATTATGAAACTCTTGGTAAACACTTTCTTTTTGACCGGTCACTCTGCTTTTATCACGCAACTCAAAGATTATAATAAGTACATTATAATATAGCATTGTAATTTCGACTGTTTACCACAAGCCTCAAGGCATATTTTCGACAGCGATCACCATTTAAATTACGGTGCTCTATAGAATCAGTTTTAATAATTAAATTTCGTTCAGTTACGCAATTCGTTGTGTCCGCTTTATGCACTAATTTAATGCAAACTTTACTTTTTTTATTGACGTTTTTGATAGCTAATTAATTTTGATTGATTTGCGAAAGTGAAAAGTGCCCTGCTGTTAAATCTTGTTACTATAAAGAACAATTGTGGCGTTCAGTAGGTACCTAACAGGGATTAATTATAGATCGCTAAAGGGGGCATAAGAATTATTCCAGAATTACAATCCTTATTTTACGTGACATAAAACTGTCATTTTGCAGTAATACTGCTTTATGCGATGCTAGTAACCCCCAGCCCATTACTTAATGCAAGGCTTTTAGTTTCAAACGATGGTTAAACTAGTGGTCAAAGAAGTTTCGTTTGTTTTGGTTAACTTCAGCTGTTGAAATTGTAAATAAAAACATGTAATAGCAATTGGAAACTCTGTAAAAAGTGTAGAAAATTGCAAATAAAGTGTTCTTACAATCTTTTGATCAGAATTTTTAGCGAAAAAAGCCTTCAAGTAAGTACAAAGCTTATAAAAACCGCAGGAAAATTATCATAACTTCCATGACGCTTTAAAAAACTCTGGAATAAGTATTTAACTATTTTGTTGTCATGAATTTAACTATAAAGTTCAACTAAAAATAGAGTTAGAATCCAACAATCGTCAGACTATAATGATATGATAATTATAGTTATACAATATCATGGGGCCCAAAAGCCTTTTAAGAAAGTTGGTATCAGACAAAAATCCGCATGAAATCCGACACGATCGTAGACTAGAGAGATCTAGCGCAGAACCGACAGCTCTACGTGCTTCCGAGGCATGGGGTAAAAGTTAAAACACCGCTAATTTTCTCCCTAGGCGAGTCTTTTGAGAATTTCTTGTCAGATAAGTACTTACCTAATTTTGACCTGACCCGGGAATTGTAAGCCGCGAAGAGCAAACTACTTACCGAACGGGGCCCCGTACCGCGATACCTACCCTACGGTATTACCACAGAATATATAGGCAATAGTAACTTGGCACGCCAATTAATATTTCCTTAAGAACCTTATTCATGTAGTGCGACGTGAGTGCGACCTTCTACGATAATAGGAATATGATACGATCAAAATGTTGTTATATCAGCAAAATTTCTTGTAATCTGTTTTTGTTTCCAAATAAATTAAAATAAAATATAATATAATAATCTCTTTGGTGTGACCATAGGAGGAGGTGGGTCGAATCGAACTCAGAACCTCATGATGTTAAATTAGACCAACGAGGCAGTCAAGTAGGTTTAGGTAGATATATAGGGTAAGGTAGGGTAGGTTGCAACTTGCAAGTTGCGCAAGCAACCACGGAACGCAAGCGCCAAGCAGTGAAACAATGCGCTATTCGATAGTTGGTCTTAGGGCGCGTTTCCACCAGATAATATTATGTGCTACATTGTTAAGCTGCGAATGCAGATATGTGTCAGACCCACCAATAGAAGCGCTTGATCTAACATCTAGTAATCTAAGCAATGACTAACAATTAACTACTAACTACTTTTTAGATGAAATAAGTGTTAGTTGTGTTAGTGTTTGTCTTATTCTAGTTAGTATTGTTATTTGTTGCAGTATTTGTTGGTTTAAAAGTATGCTCCTGAAAAAAGCTTATTATACTGTTGAAGATTATGTAAATGATAGAGGAGCATGGATTTGATCGCTCCAGCAATGCTGGGGACAGCGGTTACTTATGTACACATTGATATAATAATTGTAAATGAATTATTTAAAAAAAGCAACCACCGAGTTTCTTGCTGGTTCTTCTCGGTAGGAATGGCATTCCGAACCAGTGGTAGATTCACTTGACGATTCATAAGTACTTGTAAAAGTTTATTTGAATAAAGAATAATTTGATTTGATTTGATTTGATTTGATTTGAATGAAAATCAACCGCTTCTACTGGTGGGTTTAATATACCTATACATCTTTATATCGACGTAGCACATCTCTGGTGGAAACACACCTTAATTCTCGGCCTTGCAGTTGTGCCTCTAGGCCGAATTGAATTATGCAGGCGGCTTCCAAGAAAGGACCCTGTCTTAAATCTCGCAAGTCTATAGTTTCAGAGATAAAACGGATAATTTGGGGTTAGGAGAATTAGATACTTATTTAGGTAAACTATGTAGGTAATTAGGTACCTATAGCATTAACATTTGAAGATTGCATCGTCATTCCTAACTTACTTTTCAGCAGTTGAAGTGAAAAAATAAATTAAAGGCAAAAAACTTTTTTAAAAACAAGATTTTATTTTAAATTGAATTCGACCTCAATATCATAATCGAATGCTCCAAAAACCCGAGTACACCAAAATGTCAGATGGATTGGAGCAACGGAGTTTAAATTCAGGGCCGTCTTTACCAGGGGGTGCAAGGGGTGCGTGGCACCCGGGCGCAGGGACCTAGGGGGCGCATTGCGCAAGGGGCAACATTTTATCAAACTTTTCAAAAATCAGAGGTGGTTTAAAAAAATTGATAAAAAGAGATAAAAGATAGCCAGAAATTTTTATAGGACCGTCTCGCAAACATTCTCTACTGATTCAAAAAAATCACGCAATTCGGTCCTGAAATCTCGGAGAAATCGATTTACATACAGAAAAAATCATATTATTGAGAACCTCCTCCTTTGTTTGAAGTCGATTAAACTCTAAAGGTTTTGATTTATTGGAGAGTGTCAAAATATGCGGCATACCTAAACGGCCGTATGTTTTGATTGCGTGGACTTAGAAGCTTGTCTTTTTTAACCAACTTCCAAAAAAGGAGGAGGTTCTCAATTCAGTGCGTATTTTTACAGCTTCAATTGACCGTAGATCTAAGTATTTGAGATTAATTTCAACTTGATATCTCCACACGTTCCCGAGAAGAAGGGGGTTGACAGACAGACAGACGGACAGTGAAGTTATCCTAATAAGTGTTCCTTTTTCCTCTTGCGGTACGGAACCCTAAAAATAGAAAATAAATTATTAAATTTTGTTTATTTTTTATTGGCAATGGGGGCGCAGGCGGATTTTCGCACCCCGGCGTCCAGTATGGTTAAGACGGCTCTGTTTAAATTGCATTCGTATTCTCAGCAATGCCTTTCATTTGATACCCATGTTGTAGGAAAGCATAAAAAAACTTAGTCCGCCATCCTTACAAGTCCGCCTTATTAGATTTAGAGTGACGTCACTTTATTTTTCGAGTTATTCTCAGCAAGCCCTTTCATTTGATACCCATATTGTAGGAGTGCATTAAAAATAACTAGTCCGCTATCTTGGACGTTCCGCCATATTGGATATAGAATGACGTCACACAGCTAACCATGCATTGTCATCAAAACTAAACGTGTATACAAACTTTCAACTCAATCGGTTGAAGATATCTGCTTCAAAATTGAGTTGCAAGATTCCACCCGAACAAACATAGTTACATACATTGTAAGTTAAAAAAAAAGCTTTTAAAACCATTCTAAGGGCTATCTAGTTGGGGCAGTCCAAGGCCTGTCTAGACTCTACGTAGTTGAGGGTAAAAAAGGCGATCTTATGTCTCCAGGAAAATTTCTCCAAACGGAAAATCTTTTAACTTAAAAACCCTAAAATTATTGAAGAGTTAGGTAGGTACATAACGTAGGTCAACAAATTGACGATTCTCTAATTGGTATGTAAATAAGTAAAACGAAAACTTCGGTTCGAGTTAACTTGTCATTATTTTCGTGACAGCGTGGTGTTAAATATGCATAGCTAATGGACCAAAACTAGGGTATGCGGCAGACGGCTCAAGGATGTGTCAAGGAGACATGGAATTACTAATTCCAAAGACCACTAGGGCTCATTTCTCGGCGATGCCTAGCGCTCGCGCAGTCCCCCGATGACGCTGTAACATAGGGCCTATGCAGCATACTCAATCCGAAAAAAAAAACAAAAAACAACTTTAGGCATATGGGTCAGTTTAGATCAAACAGAAAAATTTTCGTTGAAGCAGATAACGGGAAAGTTTGGTCAAGTGACCCATAATAAAGAGAGCTCTGGTAAACCTATCTCATAATCTTAGTATTCTGGGATGGTCAAATTAAGTCCGTAAATAACCAATTCATATTTTTCCAATATAACCAATGACCTTCTTAAAACAGATAACGCTACTTACCCTTACCACCCTCTATGTTATACCGGCGAAAGACCTGTCGCTAAGTTATTTAGCGTTTCCGTACGTTGCCGTGTAGAAACCGATAGAACTGTCATACTTACCTACCCCAGTTCACAGTTGTTTAGCCTGCTACCATCTTAGACTGCATCATCACTTACCAGGTGAGATTGCAATCAAGGGCTAACTTGTGGAGAAATAAAAAAATAGAACTTCTAAGCACCATAAGTTCTATCATACGAATTACTAATTTACTAATAATATTATAAATGCGAAAGTGTGTTTGTTTCTTGGTTTGTTGGTTTGTCCTTCAATTACGTCGTAACGGAGCAACGGATAGACGTGATTTTTTGCATGGGTATAGTCGAGGACCTGGAGAGTGGACATGGGCAAGTAATTACCAGTGGTAGTGAGGTAATTGTGTTGTGTTGCACTTGTACACGCATTTCCCTTAGTAGCGAGCTGCGAGATGAGGTGATCGCATGCGCATCGCGTAATTACAATGTTTAGGTACTACCTACGACTCATCGTGCGGACGCTGTTTGCTGTAGACCGTGCTGTGGTGCTGTAGGCAAGGGGCCAACGACGAAGTATTGTACCGTGATTGACGACCTCCCTGGCGCAGTGTTGAGCGCTGTTGTCTTAACGTACGGAGACCCCGGGTTCGACCCCCGGCAGGGTCAATGTGGAAATTTATGATTTCTGATTTTCTCTGGTCCGTCCTGGTGAGAGGCTGCGGTCGTAGATAGTTACCACCCTACCTGCAAAGACGTGCTGCCAAGCGATTTAGCGTTCCGGTACGATGCCGGGTAGAAACCGATTACGAGTATGGGTTTAATATAACTACCATGCCTCTAATAGCCCGTAATAGTAACAGTTAGCATGTTACTATCTTTGACTGCATCATCACTTACCATCAGGTGAGATCGCAGTCAAGGGTTGCAGTCTAATACTTATCATAATCAGTGATATATTACTGTACCTAAGTGTTCCGCTGCTATATGGCTAAATATAGGTTTTTTTTCGGATTGAGTAAATGCTGTGCTGCGTAGGCTCTTCTAGCCGCTACAGCGTCATCGAAGGGTTTCTTTTTTAATCTTTTTTTGGGGGGGTTTTTATTCTAAAACACATGTCAACCTCATCGCAACATTATTTGAAATAGATTGAATAAAAAATTCTTGCCAAAAAACCGACTTCCAAAGCCACTGTAAAGTAAAGTACCCTGCAGCATCTGAGTTGAGGAGTTAGGACTTGGTTTTAAGCATGAAGTCGTTGCTTGACACCTACAATATGAATTCATCATAAAAAAATCGTAAATCGTTATTTTTAAGGAGTTCTGTACCCTACAGCATCAGGGTTGAGGAGTTGGGACTCAAGAGTTGTATTGTATACACGTGACTTGATACCTACTATATGAATTCACCATCAAAATTTCCTAACTAGGGAGTTAGGAAATTTTGATGGTGAATTCATTTTGAGGTTTGGAGTCAGAATTTTTTATGGGACCACCTCGCGAGCTTCTTCTAACCAGTGAAAAAAAAATTTTTCAAATCGGCTTAGAAACCACGGAGATATGCACCGACATACATTAAAAAAAAAAAAAAAAAACATACGCGCCGAATTGAGAACCTCCTCCTTTTTTGGAAGTTAAAAAAATAACTAAAACAAAGAAATAAAACTAACCGGGGGCTTGGGTGAGCCCTAGGGCTCGATGAGGATGACATATAAGGTATTATAATATAAGGTATAGTTAGGTAGGTACACATTCCAAAAAGTTTTCAAGTAGATCAATTGGCCGGATCAAGTTCACTCAATCACATGTAGAACGGAACTTCGGGTTCGGACAAAAAATGGCGAAGATAAAAAGTGTTGCTAGTTGAAAGACAATAAAATGATAATGTCGTACAGCGGGTCGCGTCGGATTACGTCGCGTCTTTATTTCGGGGCCATTGAGATTTGAGGCACATTCACTCTCCGAGGAGCAACGGAGCTTTCACCGGTTCGCGATATATCATGGCTTGGTAAGCGTACCGTTGGGAAATCGCTCCCGGTAAACATAGACATTTAATTTTGACCATCAATCTAAGGAAGGTCAATTGTCTGGGAAATGTTCTCGGATATGAGCGTCTCTTTCAGACCATCATGTTGGGTGAAGTAAGAACAGTTATAGGAAACATTCGTGACTTAACAACATGCGGGAATGGACTGTTTGGCTGAATTTATAGTATTTTTGCTGCGTCAGTGGATTTTGGCCATTAGTGAAAGAATCATAGAATAGAATGTAAACCAATCAGAGGTGATTGCTAATGGTGATAGTTATTCGTTACACTGTAGCTGTCATTTTTAGACAATCACCCCCCACGGTTGCTATTAAGATTAATAATTAGTCAACCTTTTTGGGGGTTGACTGTGACAGCAGGTTTTTATCCCGGAAAATAATAGATTTTCCGAGGGAACCAAGAGACTTTGGTCCACGCGGACGAAGACGCGGAAATCAGCAAGTATTAACATAATTTTTTTAAGTTATATACCGAACGCACATATATTAGAACTCGCTCGCGAACTATACAAACCCAAATCATCAATGTTCTGAGACGCCAAAAGGATTCTGGAAGGAGGTGAATAGGGCGTTGGCAGTCAGACACATCAGTTACAGGCGATGGCCAACTATATGATTGCCAAACTGTGGCGCATGGTTAATATTAACGAGGCGCACGCGCATGCCCGAATATCTGAAACAATACTTATTGATAGAACAGGTTAGCGAACTTTATACCGGTTGAAACCACATACTACGACGTATCTAAGTTGGTGGAGATGCATCGGTATATAGGTATCATATATGGTGTTTCTTTTTAGGATTCGCTCTGTCAGTGAGGCTACAATTTAAAGCATTACAGATAACTTACACGACGCCCACGAGTCACGACTGATCCACGCGGATTTAGGTTTCTTAAAAATCCTGTGAAAAATCTTTGATTTTCAAATTTTCCTTTTGCCTGATAAATATTATCTACAAGGTAATTATTAGGTAGACACTCAATGTAAGTTGCAAGAAGTTTGTATCAGGTGCTTACACAAGTAGGTATCACAGTCTTAAGGGATTTCCGAAAAGGCAACAATCACCTCATGATTCATGACATTGACAATCTCTCAAATTGCACAACATTTACCTATGCCGATATACATTTACCGACCGATGGTGCCCGACCGGTGGCTTTTTTACCTGGAAAACCCCCCGGGATTTTGAAAACACGTCCAACACGGTTCCTCGAAGTTTGCGAAGTCACGTTACGCAGTGTGACGCGCTCGGGCACTTCGATACCAATAGGTATGTGTACCTATCTATTTTTTTATTCCCCTACAAGTTAGCTTTTACTGCCATCAAACATTGGTAAATGGTGATGTAGTCTAAGACAGTAACTGGCTAACTTGGTAGAGGTTTGAAATGAAATGATTTATTTCACTAAGGACAACTTGTGCCAATGAAATGTCGTGACACTACCACCGTTTGACAGTAGATAACACTATCAGTAGAAACACGGGATAGGTCTGGAACGCTTGATCGATTGGCGGTAGGTACGTCTATCACAGCTGTAGATTCCAGTCCAAACAGAATTGGGAAATTGTAAATTCCCAAGTTTCCATGTTGGGGATCAAACCCGGGCCCTCCCTCCTATACAATAAGACAACAGCGCTCACTGCAATTGCGCTAGAGAGGTCATCCTTTTCGCCTTTCCTATTTCTATTAAGAAAGTAATACGAAATTTTAATTAATGTCAAGTATTTTATACATTCTGCAGACTTGCAAAATTATACGTATTTTGATCCAAGAAATTGATATTGCAACGGCGGTATAAAAATAAACCGTCACTTAGTAGAAAGTTATCGCTTATTGATACCTACCTATATCATTACAAATAATAAAATTTCATACACTTTGCGAATAGTGGGACTGCTGATTCCATAGTTTTTACTTTATCTAGGTTAATCGGGTGTTGGATAGACGGAGTCTGTGTAAACAACTTAAGCTATGCCGACGATATGGTGTTGCTGGGTCCAACGGCTAGTTCAATCAGGGAGTTGCTTCAAACCTGCCAGGAATATGCTACCAGACATGGGTTAAAGTATAACGTGGCATAAAGTCAGTACATGATCTTTAAGGCCCTTCGTAAGCACGTGCATTACGAGCCAAGCATTTCCCTCAACGGGGTTGCGCTCACACCAGTGCTGCAATATAAATACTTGGGTCACTATGTTACGGAGGACCTTAAGGATCATATGGACATTGAGAGAGAAAGAAGAGCATTGGCAGTTAGATGCAATATGTTGGCTCGCAGGTTTTCCCGATGTAGTAAAGAGGCCAAAATAACGCTGTTTAGAGCATACTGTCAAAACTTCTACTCGGGAGGCCTGTGGGTCAACTATTCAAAAAAGGCCATAAACACTCTGAGGGTGCAATATAATAATGGATTCAGGATGCTGTTGGGCTTACCGCGGTTTTGTTCGGCGTCGGTTATGTTCACAAATGAGCGGACTGACGACTTCTTTGCCATAATGCGGAAAAAATCGTCCTCACTGCTGACAAGGCTGCGCTCAAGTACCAACCGCATCCTGAATATGTTTGCGAGTAAGGTGGACTCGCCAATGCTTGGACACATTATTCAAGTGTTGGTGAGGCCAAAATAGTGTAATAATAATGTTTATATTTTGTAGGTAATTACTAACATTAATTTTTAAGGTGTGTAATGTACTAACAAATTGAGCCGTAGTTGCTTCAAATAAAGAGAGTATTATAATCTTCTATTAATCCTATAAATATTCATACAGCAAAAAGTCCTGACTCGTTCATTCATTGATTGAGCCCAATCCGTATACCTACCTAAATAGTTAGACCTAAAAGCATTGAATTGAATTTGAATTTTGAGTAAAAGTTCCCGTTATAAGTTAATGAAGACAAGGAATAAGGCATGGATTTAGGCGAGATTTTGTCAAATTCCCATGAACGGCAGACGTAGGTATATTATAATGGGACCAAAGAAAACTCCTACCATTATTTGAGTAATGGAAAGGGGTCATGACTCACGACCTTCAGTAATGAGGAATACGCTGCAAAGAGATAAGGAGATACGTTCTTTCCCACCAGTCGTTCGACGGAGACGTCCAGAAAGAGCAACGCTGGGGAGACAGTGAAGTGACGGAGGAAACTGGTATTAATATTACAAATGCGAAAGTGAGGTTGTTTGTTGGTTTGTCCTTCAAGAACGTCGCTACAGAGTAACGGATCGACGTGATTTCTTGCATGGGTATAGTTGAGGACCTGGAGAGAACCTGACATAGGCTATTTATCCCCGAAAATTAAGGAGTTCCCGTGACTATTTAAAACCTATTCCACGCGAATTCCGTAGCTTTATGGGCTTCTATATAGGTATAGGTGCTGTCATGGCAGTCGGGTCTGTTATTTGTATGCGTCTATGGAATATAACTTAAATGCTGTGATAGTAGGATGGATTCATATCAAAGCCATTCAGTATGAGATCTATAGAGCATACCTACTTTGACTTAGCTCTAACTTAAGACAGAGTTAAAATGAGACAGATTTATGATACGCACCATAGAAAAAAAAATATACGCACATAAGCCCGTCCCGTTTTAACTTTAGTAAAGCCTGAGCAAAGCCAAAGTACGCTCTATAGATATCAGCATTAGAATAATTTCATTGATATCAATTTCATATCCCTCTTTATACAAGGCATTTCTTTAGGCAAATGCCTTAATCAATTACTTGACCGATACCGGCAAGCAGGCGTCCCCATTGCGAGTAAGTACCACCATAACCTCCAAGCCGGGAACCGGTCGGGTGGCATGACTTCGGCGCAATTTTCTCGTTGCAGTTCGTGCTCTATTTTTATTTTTTTAGTTTT
Organism: Erebia aethiops; assembly: GCA_923060345.2. Classification (NCBI taxonomy): domain Eukaryota; kingdom Metazoa; phylum Arthropoda; class Insecta; order Lepidoptera; family Nymphalidae; genus Erebia; species Erebia aethiops. The sequence continues at coordinate 17,510,092 of OV281080.1, forward strand.
TACAGAGCGATGTACGGAGCCACGTCTACGTACCTGCTATCTTACGGCTATCCTGTGACATCTTCTTTTGATTTGTGCTGTTTTTCCATCGCGTTACTTTATAGTTTCTTTTGAATCATTGTCATTATCCGTCAGCATAATCATTAATCTGCAAAAGGCCAAGAAAATTCAACCAATAGTTAGGTCCGAACAGCTAAGTTAAATGCCATGCGTTTTATTTTAGGTATCCAAGCTGACACAATATGTCTGTCTTAATAATTGGCGTAATGTAATCATTTCATGCATCCACTACTGGATATCTATCTACAGTTCGCGCGCGAGTTGAATGCAGTGTAAATGTATGTGTCACCATACATTTACTCTGCATTCAACCGCGCTCCCAAACAGTTCGTTGACTCAAGTACCTAGGTACTTTTCTTGGCCTAGCTTTCAAAAGTAAGATCCCAAAGAAAGATGATTATGTGATTATAAAGATGACATGAAATTCTGTAACAGAATAGTTACTCTCGACCGAATTTCGGCCACGTCAGAAAATACTCCGACTACAGGTTACATTACGCCAATTATTAAGACAGACATATTGTGTCAGCTTGGATACCTAAAATAAAACGCATGGCATTTAACTTAGCTCTTCGGATCTAACTATTGGTTGAATTTTCTTGGCCTTTTGCAGATTAAATTATTTACAAGGAAAAAACCTAACTTTTTATATGCCTTTTATATAAACCAACTAGGTATACGCCGCCGCCTCGCTGCTACGAGAATTAAGGAAAATCCGACGTTCATTCCTTGTCTACATGAGAGGTCCTTGTCTATATGAGAGGAATCTTTTCAGCAGCTCTCTAGGTCCAAGGATATTGACGCTGATGAGTCAGAAAATGAATGAGTCTGGACTTTTATTTTTATTTCATAAAGATGTTATTTCATATGATGTAGGGCCTCATGCCAGTACATGTATCGTTTCTACAGTTAGGGCAGAGACATGGCGTGCCGCTTACATGATCATTCTACGAATTCAACGTCAGTAATTCATGGATTTTGTTTGGTAAGTGCATAGACCTATAAAATAACTCAATAAGAGGCGTGGTGGTAAGAGGCTTCGTCTGTGGCGAAACCGTGCCGCCAAGCGATTTAGCGTTATGGTACGCACTACGCAGTACGGTACCGCATTGACACCGATTGTGGTTATTGGGTTTAATACAACAGCCATAAGACAGAGAGGAATAAAATCATATACCTACTACTTACATCACAGGTACAAGGTAAGATCACAGTCAAGGTTTAACTAGTACTTAGTAGAGTAAAAAGCTGTTTAGTACCTACCTATCCAAATAATAATTATCTATTAATCTCTAGGTGCCTAATGTATTCACCGACGAGTGATGTAATGTTCTGGTAATAACCATTAGGTACCGAATGTATGTGGCTAAATATAAATCAATTGCTCTTGTTATGTATGAATCTTAGATTAAGTAAATCATAATATGTAGATATATTATATGTATGTCTATTGTCTCCGTATAAGGCGTCTGTCTGTATTAGCATGCAAGCGGCGCGGGCGCCGGCCGTGGAGCGATGGGCTAAGGACGCGTTACCAATGTTACATAATACGAGCGACCCACTTTACTCGCGTATACTGCATGACATTTCTGATTGCCTGGTATTTCCAATATTTTACTACCCATTCTACTTAACATTGTTACATTTTCATGGCCTTATTTTAATGAAATTTAGTACAGAGACAAAGGCTTTAACTAGCCGGAAAATCTTCATCATCGACATCAACCTCAAGCCTCAATCCATCGCTGACCACGAGACTTCTCTCCTCTCAGAATGTGAAAGATTTTGAATATAGTGGTGGACACTGGTCAAGTGTGGATTGGCAGCCTTCACAGTTGACACAAATGAACATGAAGAAATCTCGGGCATGCAGGTTTCCTCACAATTTTTTCCTTCACCTTTAAAGTAAGTGAAATTTAATTAGGTACTTAAAAACTTAATACTTACTTAAACTTTCAGAGTTTAAGTAAGTATTTATATATGGTACTTATATTTATGGAGTTGGAGGCCAGGGATCGAACGTCAGCCCCCGACTTATTTATTAACTGATTATTTAGTTTTGGTTTGGTGTCAAAGGTCCCTTTTCCATGCCAGTTTGAATTTGGAACTTAGTCTACTTCAAGTTCAGGGCATACTAGTCTGAGATGTGTTGTATTCTAGGCTGTACTGTATTGTACTGTAGTGTACTGTACTGGTATTGGGTATACTTGGGTGTCAAGGTATACTGAAAAGTTCTAGGTCTGTCAAATTACCACTGTCCACTTACCTACAAGTCCGCGAGGCGTAAGGTGAGCTTTGCATTTGTGTGAGTGATCACTAAAAGTAGAGTCAGACAAAAAACTTTTAAAAATAAATTTTATTCGTAAAAGATAAATACAATTCAAATATGAAAAATTATTAAAATTCTTCTACATCGGACATTGCATCTTCATCATTTTCCTTATCATCATTTTCACTCTCGTCTGATGTGTCGTCTGTGTTAATAATGAATCGTTCCGATAAATCATCAAGAACAGCGTCGTGGCCTTTAAACTTATTTTCTTCTTTTACTGCGTGATCGCATACATTTTTCCATTCTTGTGCAGTGATACTGCCAACTTTTTCTGTCACTAACCTCATTATTACATCCATATTCATTGACACGTTTTTTTTCGCAACGTATCATAGCCCAAATGTTTTAATAAAAAATAAAAATAAAATAAAATAAAACATTAAGAAACACGTCACGCTGCTACCAGTACAAGAGGTGAAGTTGCGTCAAGCGATGGACGTACCGCGCCTCAGGCCGATTGTCAAAGAGCAGTAAAAACCGGTTTATACCAAGCAAGGGACGCGCCGCGCTTTAGGCCAATGTTACACCTACACTATCTATGTACACTCACACAAATGCAAAGCTCAGCTTACGCCTCGCGGACTCTTACCAGAGCTTACCAGGTGCATTTTATCAGGCGAATGAAATTACAGTTTGATCTCATGTCTTTTAATCTCAACTTGCTCGGCTTACTATACCTACTTTAAAATTGGTATGAATATGATGAAATCAAATCAAGGAGGAATGCCAAAGGTCATGACTATACTATGTGGCGCACCATAGCGGGCGCGGGGCCGTTGTTATACCTATTAGCAAAGTAAATAGAGCTTAGTTTGCGTTGTTATAAAAACAGTCGCTGCGCCTTTATAAAAAAAACAGCAGGCGCCCTCCAGATGGCCGTGGATTCCCGCGCGACCTAATCGCGCCGTGGCCCGTGGCCCATGGCATTAGACAGACTGACAAACCAAAAATTGACTGACCAAGTAGCATAATGGACTACCACCTGACCGCCGGTAGGCCTCTGGTTGGTGTGCTTCCCATCAAGGGTCTCACCCGGTAGAACCAGTCCGCGACGGTGTGGAGTCCACTTCCCCTCCCTAGGCCCTTTAGGCCGTCCCAAAACCCCTGGCGTATTGACGCCAGGCGTCATCAACTGCATGCAGGGGGCTCTGCCCGAACATGCTCACCCACGCCCTTGCGGTTTGAGTGAGCATGCTTATTCACTCCTCTGCTGGTGGGCGCGTGCGCTTTTGTGATGAGAAGTCAGGAGAATCGTGGCCCGATGGTCCGAGAAAATCGTTACCATTTGATGCCCCGTCCATACGCTTGGCAAACAATGGCAAACAGCAAACAACAAACAGCAAACACCTACATGTGGATGGGTGTTTGTATGTGTTTGCATGTTCCTGTTTGTGTTCGTCACTGTTCGGGGTCGGTGTCGGTTTTTCTTCACAGATCAAAGGCTGTTTGGCAAACAGTTCGCGGTGTTTCCATACGCTTGGTAAACGTTCAGTGCCGCGCGCGAGCTTACGTGTGGTGGACGTTTCGCATCGATACCACGTTGTTAGCAGCAGTTTTTGGCGCGTTATCATGTCCGATTGGTCAGAAGATACAACTCTTTGTTTTTTAGAAGCGTATCAAAATGAGCCATGCATTTGGAATTCGATGACTTTTGCGGAGGTCCTGGGTTCGATTCCCGGCAGGGTCAATTTGGGAATTTATAATTTCTGAATTTTCCCTGGTCTGGCCTGGTGGGAGGCTTCGGCCGTGGCTAGTAACCACCCTACTGGCAAAGACGTGCCGCTAAGCGATTTAGCGTTCCGGTACGATGCCGTGTAGAAACCGAAGGGGTATGGGTTTAATATAACTACCATGCCCCTAACAGGTTAGTCCGCTACCATATTAGACTGCATCATCACTTACCATCAGGTGAGATCGCAGTCAAGGGCTAGCTTGTAGTGAATTAAAAAAAAAAAACAGTAGGCTTAGCATGCGCACAACGAGATATCTCGAGACGAGAGAGAGACAGAGATGTTGTCGTTGCCGGCTAATTTCTTGTTTACAAAAACATCTACAAAACTCATACGACAAAAGTTGTGAAACTGTCCTGATGGTTCATAAAGCAGCTCACTAAATTTTTCTTCTATAAATTGTCTAAAACGAAAAAAAAAACGTGAATTAGAATTAAATAATACCAACACTGAAAACATACGAAAGTGATAGCTGCCACAAGCTCGTCGTCCGCCATGTTTGCCGATCCACAAAATACTAACACGTTCGTTAAGCGTGAGGACTGAGGACGACTGTTTGTGTTTGATGATTGTGGTCGATGTTTGGAACTTTGTTTGTGTTTGTGGCGTACATCAAGCGTATGGACGGGGCTTGAGAGCTTATTGCTTGAAACGTATAAGTATTGTTAGATCATACCTAGTACCTAAGTACATGCTTTTCGACAACTTCTAGGTACTATTTATTATCCGTTTGATGAATAGACAAAATTTACATGATTAGGTAAGTACAGGTACCTAGAAATCATGTAAGTACTTACATTTTGTTAGCATTTTATACGGTGTTTACCTACGAGTAGGCAATCGAGTAGGTCTACTAGCACCGTATTAAACTCGCGTAACCTTGTTATCAAATTGGAAATCCCTACTCTATAAATTCAAGAACAGACTAAGCTACGATGGAATTTAAGTGCTTACGCCCTTTAAATAAAGACTAAAACTTAATTGGTTCTAAGCTTATGTATTTAGGCATTCAGCCGACCATACGGCGTGTCAGCAACTGGAGCTAGTCACGACTTCTAGGGTCTCGGCACAGGTCTCGGGTCACGGCACCACTATATAACGAATAATAACTCACTATCAACAGATCTTTCTTATCAAATACGGAAACTACAAAATCTACTAACACTAAGTATGTAGTAGATTTTGTACTTTCCGTATTTGATAGAAGTGATTACCTACAATCTACATTGATCGCATGTTTTTTTTTTTTAATCCACTACAAGCTAGCCCTTGACTGCGATCTCATCTGATGGTAAGTGATGATGCAGTCTAAAATGGTAGCGGGCTAACCTGTTAGGGGCATGGCAGTTATATGAAACCCTATCCCTGCGGTTTCTACACGGCATCGTACCGGAGCGCTAAATCGCTTGGCGGCACGTCTTTGCCGGTAGGGTGGTAAGTAGCCACGGCCGAAGCCTCCCACCAGGCCAGACCAGGGAAAATGCAGAAATTATAAATTCCCAAATTGACCCTGATAAATACCCTGTTACGATATGAAGCTTAGTTTGATGAGAGTGGGGTATTTAACAGATACCTAAACTCACTGATAGTAATCTTTAACACTGAAGGAGAAACTAGCACAGAATATAGGTCCTACCTATATGAAAATTGAAGACTTCACCTGCTACCACAGAATAATATAATAGTACTGCTACACCTACCTCTTTCTGCTAGCTTGTGGAGATACGCTCTAATCTTTCCTACTCCTGTGGCCCCGCAGTAATATTACCGTGCCGCAGCGTTGAGCGTTGATAAATGGTTTATTTATTTCACGTTAGAAGTAATTCTACTGAGAAGAGCCGACAAGTTTTTCTCTCTAATTTATCCTTCGGATGACTAGGTATTAGAAAATAAAATAAGTACCTAGGTCCTTACTCTTAGGCTGCGGCTAACTTAAACATAAGTACCTACCTACTGTGGTTGGTAATAATTCAAGGTCTTAGATGACAATACCAAATTAAACACGATTAAACCTACTATACCTACCTAATGATATAATCTTTCCTTCACTAATAAGCTTAGTGTCTGTCCGATTTCTCACTGTCTGCCCTTTGACCCCCGCCCGCATAGCTGATGTGTTCACGTCTCGTCTACGTCCTAGACTTTAGACGAATGAACTTGACATTGGGACTGGGTGAAGCTGGTTTGTAAACAATGCTCTGCCTGCGTGGACGGAGCAGGTCTGCCTGCATCCAATCGAGGATGGAATTTACCGACTTAAATTAGCATTTTGACAATAGGTACGTACTTGGGTAAATTCAGGGTCAATTGCACCATAATTGGTTATTGTTTACGTTAAATTTTACCGCCAAAAAGCTGGCAGTGAGAGGCACAAGTGCGTATTTGTCTGGTGGGAGGCTTCGGCCGTGGCTAGTTCCGGTACGATGCCGTGTAGAAACCGAAGGGGTATGGGTTTAATATAACTGCCACGCCCCTAACAGGTTAGCCCGCTACCATCTTAGACTGCATCATCACTTACCATCAGGTGAGATCGCGGTCAAGGGCTAGCTTGTAGTGGATAAAAAATAAAAACTTGTATTAATTTGTCATTGTAAATGTTTTTTTTTAAAAGAACCACCGAGTTTCTTACTGGTTCTTCTCGGTAGGAATGGATGAATCTAAAACTGGTTCGGAATGGTAGATTCACTCGACGATTCAAAAGCACTTGTCAAAGTCGACTAGAATAAATAAAGATTTGAGTTTGAGTTTAAGTACCTATTATACAATCTCCAAATATTTCATTCACCGGTGTAGGTTACCACCGGTCAAATAGCGTGGTAACACTACACTGTGTTGCGACACTGCGAGGGATCACCAATAACACACAGACATGAGTTTGACAATGCATTTATTGCGAAAACCTTCACTTATTAATATATTTAAAATTTCATCTGTTAAGCTGGACACTCACGTGCGAGCTGGAACTATTACACGTTTTACTTAATTTGGGGTAGAATATAAATATAATTAGTAAGTTTTTTCTTAATTTATCATTTCTTAATTTAATTTTTTGTATCCTAATTATATACCTAATAAAGAATGATGACTAAAACTTTTAAAATTAAATTAAACAACTTTTAGGAGAGGTCCCAAATAATTACTTGAATAAAGAAAAATAGAAAGGCGATAATATTTTTGTAACGCAATGCTTTTTTTTGTCATTTTCTTTATCATGTATTTTTTTGTCATCGAGTAAAGTTAAAGTACATAAATTTTAATTTTCAAAAGTAAGTAAAGAAATAGAGGGACCGTTAATATTTTGTTTAGACCATTTTTATTAGGTGTCTATCTCAAAAATGAAACTACGAATCATATTTTGTCATGATTTTAACGTTCAACTCACAATTAGCCGGTTTTAATAACTCTGTGGTTTGACCTATCTTCATAAATTAACGTTTGCGACATCGGTTACTGTTGATTCAGGAGTTGCAACTCGCACGTGAGCGCCCAACTTTGTGTACAATAATTTATACTTCACTTTGTTTACATAGCATGTTATAAATAGGAATCTTCATTGAAATATGTATAATGAATACGAACATTTTTAACTATAAGGCAATTTCATATCACATTGGTGGTTCGGGCCCATCGCACATTGTAAGGACGGGGAGACAGGGTATTTTTGTAGCATTATTTGATAAAACCAAGAGGTCTATACCGAAAACGTATGGTCAACAATCTCAATAGGGATGATGCCTGTATCAAAAATAAATTATTTCTAACTGATTATTAAATAGAGGGTCTTCTAAAACACCTAAAATTCAAATCCTCGGTCAGTTTTAAGTTTGATAAAATATAGATGACAGAAAAAAAGTGCGTTGTAATTTTATGAAGTCACTATTGTGAATTTCATACACCTTCCATACTAGAAGTGCGTTTTTAAGTTTGATAAAGAGTTGCTGATTTGATTGAGTTGTCATCATCCCTATTGCTGCGATTGGCTGAATGTATGATATAACAATACATTTCATCATTCACATGTCGACCAATCAGAAGTGATTGCGATGAGCGACGCGAATTCGCGATGGCGACAACTCACATCAGACTCACCCGTTGTCCTAGGTGAGCGAAAGAAGCAACGCAACGCGACGGACGCCAAAGAAAATGATAGACGTATCACGCAACAGCGGAGACGTAACGTAATTTTCTATAGAGTCGCGTCGCGTGGTGTCGCTTCTGTCGTCACCTAGGATAACGGGTAAGGCTGCAGTAGTGGGCCTAGCACCGAAGTTTGACGATTGCAATCGTCTAGGTTGCTAAGCACACGAATGCAGCAAGATTACCACAATATATCCAGCCAATTAGGTTAACTATTGCGATTTTCATATGACATAATCACAACTTCAGTGCCAACTGCCAACCCTCCTGGCTGATTTCTATGGATTAGAGTTGTGCGTTAGTAACGATTCAGTCAAGTAAATCTGGAAACCATCATGCTATTGATGATTTTCTTGGAACATGTATTAGGTACTTATGTCTATAGTCTATACTGAACGATTTGTCATGCCGTCTCTACAATGTACGCTTGGTCTTAAAAGGCTAGGTACACTCTAGTAGAGTCAAAAGGCTATTTTTGATACTTTGTATGGAACAAATAAAGAATAACCTACAGCTTCGATCCAGGCAGCTCTCTGTCTCGTACGAGTGTATATTTACAGTATATTTTTTTAACAATTTACCAAACGCTTTAACGGATTCATGCAAGTTAAACAATTTTCCACCGAACTGGCACTGCATAGGAAAACTTCTAAATCTATAACTATCCCAACAATATTATACCTATCAATCTCAATAATTGTATATTTATTAAATAGTTTTATAATTAAATTAAATTGACTATTATAATATTATGCTTAATTCATTTAAGGCAGGTTTTTAACATATTTTGCAACTATTTACTATACTTATTAAGACATAATAAAGTAAATAATTTTAAGAAAGACACAGTACATAGATTTAAGTACATTATCATAAGGAATGGATAAAATGAACAGTTTATAAGTAAGTAATATAAATAACAGTAATTAAAATTGTCATTGGCTTGTCATTATCGTTAAAAATTACTGAACGATATTATAATAAAAATAAGTATCCGATAGATAAAGTGCACCTATTTGTGAATATTATTCAAGTACTTAGGCTACAGGTAGGTACTTAGTAACTTAGATATTATTGACAGTGAGTAAAGTGTTGAAATTTGAACATATACTTACATATACCTACTTAATAAAAATATATATAGTAATACATGTAACTAGATGTACCTGAATCAAATTTCTATCTTGTGCTGCATAGTATAGTATATTTAGGCAATATTATTTACTTTATTAATAAGTTTTATATTAAGGCACAGTGCTTTTGACACGTCTATTTATATGTATATTCTTTAAACAAGAAATATTTTAATGTATGTATTAAAATAAATACAATAAGAATGACATAAGTAATATTTAGTAATTACTTACATATTTTTTTATATTTAATCTATAGCTTTCATTTTAAACTTGTCTTAGACAAGAAGAACGAAAATGCATCCATAAATGGGCACCTACGTAATAGTGTTTAAAACTTTATAATTTAAAATTTACAATTATTATAACATATACCTACGCCAAAAATGGACAAACTGTAAAATGCGTACTAAAAATGCATTCACACGTAAAGTATATACATAAGTTACTTGTTTTTAAATACTTAAATATGTACTCAACATCGTATCTAATAAATTCAAAATTAATGAATTCCAGCTTCATTTTATTTTGAATATTATAATGTACTACATTAACTTTGAAATACATAGGTACCTACAGAATAAAATACGGGTTGGGTAGATATGTGAAAGTATTTCTTATTCTTAATTTAATGTGAATTATACATGCCGGCAGTCAGACGACGGTCGCCGATTAATTGCACCCAATCGAAAGTATACGCAGTCGCGATGATAATTACTAGCTTTACACCCAAGGAAAGTAATTCGTTACACTCATTGATATAATCTTATCTAACCCCAAAAATAAAGCAGTAAAAAAATATATTTGAAAATGACTCTACGAGTATAACAACAGACACATTAAAGTAAATTAAGTAATTATAATAAAACTATGTTCAAAATTTAAACTATAATGGCGGAAACAGAAACAAACGAGAGAGTTAACTCTGAAAATTAAAATGAGATGAACTTATTATTTACATTTCAATTATGGTTTCTGACAGCCAGCGTTTACTTCTCACGGGGGCGATTGAAACCTCGCACGCTACGTGTGACAGGCAAACTACAGTGCGACACTGCGGGAAAGCGCCACCGCAAAAACTCCATCAGTTTTTCAGTAGGCTGTAAATATCGAACAATAGGAAGAAACTGTCTCACTCACATGGTCTACCGCCGCGTCGCTTTCCAACGCCGAAGATAATTGCAGCCGTGGATAACCATCATTTGCATTGTTCGCGCTCTGGAGAAAATTAATCGCTCCACATTCGATCAGCCGGTGAAAGAAATCGATTGGCAAATCGTCCCGTTTCGGCTTGCTGGAACCTAGAACCGTTAGCCGACAACTCTCGGCGGCGCACGTCTAGCGTACACTGTCCACCGGATGAAGGCACACACACCACCGCGCGATGGACACACTCTTCGCGGAAGGTTCCGCTTTTATTTACGAAACAAATTTGGCGTCACACGCCCTAACATTACGCATCCGTTCCGTTAACTCTTAGCTCACAACTAGGCCGCTCCGGCTTCCTGCTTCTGTTGAATGATGGACTCCCACTGCGCTATGAGGCGCGTCGAGCTCGGCGCGAGGAACTCTTGACCAGGCGCTAGCTCACACAGTTCGGCCAGGGACTTCGCTGGCTTCAAACTGCCTAAGGACTCCTGCCCCGAACTATTTCTAGGCGACGGCGACCTTAGCTCTTCATTTAGCGCCTCGTATAACTCGCCTATGGATTTCGTAGCCTTCAATTTTCCAGGTAGGGGTATATCTTCCTCATCAGACTCCGAGATCGTGTCGGTATCGCTCAGGTCTATATCGAAAGGTTTCTGTTTTTTCCTCATCTTTTTCAATTCATGTTCCCTGTCCTTCATTTCTCTCAACTCTTTTTGTATTTTCTCTTCGACGGGAACAAAGCCTTTGCGGACAGGTTTGCCCTCCGAAGTGCGGGTGATGACGGCTGGAGCGGCGACGGGCGTGACCGCGGTCGGTTGGAATATCAGCTGAGCAGCGATTGCTGTGGGAGACGTCGTGGAACCGGGAGAGGTGGCCGGCAACTTGCCTTTGTTCGCGATGAACCTTTGCATGATACCTTTGGTGCCATTTTGGGGAGTGAACCTGCGCGTGTAGCCGTTAGTGTTTAAGGTCGCGTTGGTCGCATGGGTGGTGGGACCGACCGGACCCAGGAGGTGTGACGTCGACACCGCCCTGTTGAGTGTCCTCTGTGGCTCCACATTCCCATTGACGTGCCCATTCTGTTTGTTCACATCGATCGTCGACTCCGAAAGGAGCCTGTTAATTCTGAAATGACCTTCTTTGAATTCTCGCTCTCTCTCGGTCACTTCGTATATCTCCCTTTGGATCCTTGAGAGGGAATCTTCTTTCAGCATTGACTGTAAAGACAAAAACCGATCGTTAATTTACGTATTTCACATAACGGAGTAACAGTACAAGCTAATGAACGTGCCTGTCAACTGCAATCAAAGCTATATTGCCAAGTAGGTATGTAGGTAAGCATCTTTTTTGCACAAGAAATGCCTGTGTCCGTGATACTGCTAGGTACTTAATACGTACTCGTTTGTATTGACCTTACACTGTGACATAAATGCATGGAAACGAGTTTTTTCAACCCGCAAATGCACATTATTTTAAGTTTTATTTATAGATTCTTTCAGATAGCATAGCTTATCACGTAATACATATAACGTGACTTGAAAATATAATACGTACGTATTTAATTTAAATGAGTCATGTTATTAATCACACTTTCTAGAACAGATGTTTAATTTAAGTAATTGGTCACCTTCGAGTTGCAACATAGGTAATATTTCACGTCGTTTAATTTATTGAATAATTAGGTTTTTGACTTGACTAAGCATAAGAAAATAATAATACAAACGTAAATCCGATTGAATTTAATATTGTGAGTTTAATAAGTTAGGAGGAAATTTAGTAAAAGACCTCACATTTTTACCTTCGACCTTATCTTGGCCAGACAGTTCAGGCCGACCACCAATTTCACTTTTAATAGAATAAAAGTAGGCAGATAGTAATTTATAGTACAGTTATGTTAGATATAACTACCTTAGGATTCCTAGAAAAAGCCATTAACCTTCATCCATAAACTATGTCAAACCACACTTCTGAGTTCTGATCCGAGGCTTAAACGCTAAGGCTGCCTTTTCACCAAGAATTTGCGAGGAATGGATGCATAACGAGGGATTTGTATGACACCCACCCAAGAATGACTTGTTGGGAATTTTCAGAGCTTAGTTTACCTACCTATGCTTATAAGCACATAAGTCCCTATGTTTCCTATCAGATAGTTCTGGTGGAATGGCACCTTATGAACCTTATTTTTGACATGCAGTCAATATTGAGCAAACGTGCAAGAAGTAACACGCATAATATCCACTAATCTGTTGGGTCAATAAGCAGTATTAGTTGCATTCGCTACGAGTGATTGTTATTTTAATTTCGCTTTTCACGCTCTCCTCAGTGGCTAAAGCGTGAAAAGTTACCGATCAGCTCGAAAGATCGATATTAATAATCTCTTTTAAAATGGCTGCTACCTATAACCAGGTAGGTACCGACTAGCAGTTTTAAGTCAGAGATCGACAAAATGGGTAAATGAGGACTACACAAAAATAAAATAATTAGAATTACCTACTAAATTAAAGAAACCCCTGGAACAAACAGTTATGAAAAACGCCCGTGGGAGCAAACGGGAATGAAACGTGGGTAGTTTTGCTAATTCCACGTAATGTAGCAAGTGAAATGTAATGACCGTTAATGATATGCATCAATCATAGGTACTAATTTATACCGTTATTTTAAGTACTTATATGCGTATATACTTACTACGTGGAAATCATTAAGTGGATCTGATAAATGAAATGGAAACAGTCGATAATCACGTTATTAGCATCGCACGAACAGTGATAAGACAATGCCCGCTCGATTTATTGGAATGTTCGATACCAATACATAAGGAATGGAATAATATCGCAGATAATGTATCGTGGCTTATCAGATGTATAACAGTACATGGGTAATCTCGGCGGATGCGACGAAACTTCGAAAGCAGCATAAAGAGATCTCGTTAAAGCTTTCTACCGTCGCGCCTGGACCCGGCACACATTCCCAAACTCGCACAATTGTTCAACGTGTATGAAAGTGCAATTAAATCGGACAGTACCACTACTACGCTCACTGTCCAGTGCAGTATAGACGAAGCGGGTCCGAGCACCGAGGCGACGACCTACGAACTCGCGATCTGAATCGCAGGAGCAAGAACGAGAGCGTTCAGAACGGGGCGCGCAACGCATTCCGCGCTCAGGCTTCTTTCAGGATCGGTACTCACTTCAGTCATGGTGCACCCGACGACTGAACAACAATCCGACACGAGCAGGAAGTCACTGAACTTCAAGAATCACGATACACACATCACGGCACCGACACCTGCCACGATTGCGGACAATTGGTAGTTTTAAGGAGCGAGCGACGCGCGTCGGCGAGCGCAGGCTAACGTCCTCTGCCGTGTGTTCGCTCGACGCTCCGCAGACCGCACGTATCGCGCTCACCTGCTTGGCGCGAGCGAGAGAGCTAGCCTTTACCTGTAGAAAAAAGAAAGAAAGGGGCATAGCGCTTGTTTAGGCCGGCCGCATATCATCAATAATTATTGTCTGTCAGAAAAATCCGTCCGTTTCCTTTAACTCAGCTCTAAAATACATTTTGTACCAAGACTGTCACAATTAATGTGTCAGATAGGATTCGCTTCTGAAGTTCATTCGATGTACATAGTATAAACGCTTTCCTACCGAAGTGTTGAGAGTTGTGGACTTTTATATGGAAGATTCTTGGTTCCATAATCCATTACTCGTGCGTCTCCCGTCTGACTCTCATAGGTTGACCGTACCTGGTTACTTATCCTAGTGGCAAATGCCGCCAAACGAATTATCGTTCTGGTACGATTCCGTGTAGCAACTAGCAACCAATAAGGAGCATGACTTTAATTAATACTGCGATACTTGTAGGTACTCCTTTCAGGTTAGCCCATTTTCATCATTGCTTACCTACCGTCAGATGTGATCTTAGTAAATGGCTTTCTTGTACTGAACAAAAACTACAATTCGATTCAGAATCAGAAAGCTGGCAGCCAATCACGAACCAAGCTATAATCAAATCAAATCAAATCAAATCTTTTTTATTCAAATAAACTTTTACAAGTACTTTTGAATCGTCAAGTGAATCTACCACTGGTTCGGAATGCCATTCCTACCGAGAAGAACCAGCAAGAAACTCGGTGGTTGCTCTTTTTTAAATAATTCATTTACAATTACTATATCAATGTGTACATAAGTAACCGCTGTCCCTAGCATTGCTGGAGCGATCAAATCCATGCTCCTCTATCATTTCCATAATCTTCAACAGTATAATAAGTTTTTTTCAGGAGCATACTTTTAGTGGATTTCTTAAATTTGTTTATTCAATTCATGTCAAAGACGGGCAGACAGAAAGTAGCCCCATTCCCGCCGGTGGCACCCGTTCACGAGCATGACGCATGATCCAGCCATTGCTTCGCTCGACCATATTTTTTATTTTATTAATAATTTGTGATAATATGTGTAGGGTGGCCCCAGCATGCGTCAGATTTTTTCTGACAGACAGATTACTAATATGCGGCCGGTCTTACTGATTGCTGCATTACCGACGCAAACTCAAAAGTTCAAAACTGCTTGACCGATGATAGGTACAAGTTTGAAATTCGAGCGCGGATGTACGCGCCGCTGAGTATGGAAGGGCTGGTCCTCGGCTGGCGGCTAGACAGGAAAGAGGGCTGTTTGGGGAACCAGAATATTGGTACCCATGCGTAACTAATTATTTTATACAATACTGGCTGACGCTCGCGACTTATTCCGCGTGGTTTAAGATTTTTTTATTTCCACATGAACTCCTTTATTTACCGGGATAAAAAGCCTTTGTGTTATTCCAGTCTACAATCTATCGCTGTGCCAAATTTCATCCAGATCCGTTTAGCCGCTCTGGCGTGATTGAGTAACAAACATCTATCCATCCAAACTTTTGCATTTTTAATATTAGTATTATTTTTATCTACTCCAGCATCGAAAAGTTCCAATTTCGAATTTGACAACTATATCGAATTGAACCCTCTTTCGTGTTTGCTTCTCATAACGATACAGTTCGTTGTATGGGAGCTGTATTGTTATGAGTTGTAGCTGTATCGATATGGTTATCTTCATAAATAGGATACCTATAGCTTAGCGGCTCTGGGTTCTAGCACTTTCCCAACCAGTCAATTGATTTGACTTTTTTATTAATTTACAAAGTAAAAAATTATAAAGACGTCCTTGTCGTAGATAAAATCTTGTATGCAACTGTACGTAATTAGTCATTTTAATTCTCGTACTATCCTATTTTGATACTCGGCAAGCCTCGTATCAAAAAACAGCACTCGAATTAAAATGACCCTCATTACGATACAGTTGCATAAATAGCTATATTAATAGTACCATAAAAATAACTTTATCTATTCCGTGAATAGTACAGTGGATTTATGTAAAAAATATAACAATGATCAGTTAAGTGGAGGGTGGGGCACGTAATCTGACTTATAGAAGACGGACACTGGAGACGAGAACTGCTGTGGAATGGCAACCATGTAGATGCTCGCAGAAGCCTAGGGTGCCTGTCTATTGAAGTGGAGCGTAGCGTAGATGTGTTATGCGACCATAACACATCTACGCTATGGTATTTATGGTATTCTTGCTGCGTCAATCGACTTACCAAAGCAGAATAACATTGTAGCTTTCATTTTTACATATTCCCAGGATTCTTGACAGGCGACGAGACCAAAGGAATCTGTAGACAATCGCCCTACTGAATGGTCTGCTTGGCACATCTCCGCTTTGCTCCGCTTCGGTGGACAGACAGCCTTCTGGCGTATTACCACAGGTATTACGTTTGTATAATAGCAATCCCCTGATTGGCCAGCTCGTTTTGTTTTATGTAGGTATACATATTTCAACTGTGTTAAGTCATGTCCATAGAGCTTAAAATTAAATGGCTTTACGCCACTCTCGTCAGTTTGCAATGGCCTGAAGAGTCTCTGTTATTATTTTAGCTTCCATCAAACTTAATGCAATTAGGTACAAATACTAAAATGCAATCTAAAATTAATCAAACAAATGATATGTACATGTTTTTTTTTATTATCATGTTATCATGGCATTGTAATTTATATTTTGTAGTGTAGATATTGAAAATTTTCAATGGTTATATGTATATCCATAGTCCAATATTCTATTGAGTACCGACTACTACTAATTACTATCATACTAGTAAAATATTTTTGTAAATAACTAATCAATATAGTTAAACTAATGTGCTTACAATTATTTTCCTCTACAATAAATACTACTTATATTATAATATTTTATATATTTTCATTCCAAATGTATTCGAAAAGGACGACTTGGTTCGCCTTTAAGTGCAACCAAAGGTGGTGTTTTCTATAAGAAACTTTTAGCAGGCAGAAATGAGTTTATAATCCTCTTTATTTCAAAAAGTGTGCCGCAATTATATATGCCGCGCACTTTTTAAATTTGGAACATCCTTAGTGTTCAGCGCCAAAGAAATCGAACGCAAATATTGTTTGAATAAAGACTGGCAGGTACGACGGCCCACCGCACCGCCGCCGGCTGAATAAAAAAAAAGAAATCAAATTAAAAACGCGCGAACTTGCTGCTCGTGTTTTCGTCAATTTTCTCGGATTGTTAAAAATTCATGGTTTTGTTTTGAAAAATGAGTTCTTGACAGTGAAAGTATAGAATTACTCTATGTTTTATTAAATAATAATATTACAATAAAATATGAGGCGCCTTTTATTTTCTCATACAGAGTGATGAAAAGTAGAGTGTATCATTCGGGCGCAAAATTTTTTGGCTCGGGCGACGTACTTTGAATCCCCAACGACCTATTTACATAGACGGGCCCTGTCAAACAAAGAATGTGGGCAATTTTTAGCAACGCCATAAACGCCATCTAGTCTGAAAATCGGGAACTTGCTTGCAATATCCGCCATTGCTGAATGACAGCTTGAAAACGTATATGACTCGGTCATAGATTAGTACAGATACGCTTGTTGAAAATAATACCTACATCAGTGTACTCTCTGAGGTAAACGATAAATGATAGTATGATGTTGTTATTTTTACCACTTTTGTTACAACTTTCCTGTAAAACTATTGGACCGATTATAATGCGGTTTTTTGCATTAGATATGTATAGCTTGTGAGAAGGTTCTTAGATATATTTTAAGGTCAAAGTCCACTGAATGGGGAGTTGCAGTACGTCGTGGGTTTTTTAAATTTTATTATTTTTTAGTTATTGATACTGAAGTTTTGTCGAAAATTGACAGAAATAAAATCATTTTTAAGGTTGCGTACCAAAATGATAAGGAAACAACCCTTGTGGCGCGACATGTCCGTCCGTCACACTTTGCATAATTCAGTAACTACTAATGCTAAAAACTTGTAATTTATTGTAGTTAAAAATTTAATTTACGTCAATAATAAATTTTATCATATTATTATTATAATAATATTAAATTAAATTTAAATAGAGTTTAATTTTTAATATTAATGCCTATTGTACGGTCTGCCCGTCTCTAATCCTGATTGCATTTTTTTATACTACTACCTATTCTACGGCTGGAACCCAAAGCCCGAAGTTTTTACTAACTGGCTAGTTAGTAAAAAAAAATCATACAGTTTGCCGCGGAAGTTAAATGATTGCGTAATGGATAAAAATATTAAAAAGGAAGATTAAATAACGTTTTTTTGGAAATGTATGATTGTGAATTGAAACACTTACCTATAAATAAAAATTATACAGTGCCAAACTAATTAAACTTTAGATGTTAACTTAATAATAACAAATTATCTGCACGACGAGCGATCGTGACAGCGCTACGACGGGAACAAAGACAGATGCGGAACGCGTTCCGCATCTCGGCGGCCCGGCGTTTTTCTATGAAAGGGCCCATC
The DNA here is from genome assembly GCA_923060345.2 of Erebia aethiops. Classification (NCBI taxonomy): domain Eukaryota; kingdom Metazoa; phylum Arthropoda; class Insecta; order Lepidoptera; family Nymphalidae; genus Erebia; species Erebia aethiops. The sequence goes on from OV281080.1 coordinate 17,528,525, forward strand.
TAGTACTTACATATATATCGATGTGAATCCCTACCTACGTTCAGGATTCTACCCACCTGTCCAACCAAACCTATCTCTGTACAAAATTTTGATAAAATTTGGTGTAGGTTGTAAGGTTGTAAGTCTACATTTTACCCAGAAAATCCAAAATTCTCATACATTTTTCCAAAATATAAATCAATGCAGACAAAGGTATCATCATCTACTTTTAAATAATACTAAGGAATGACTAGATTTTACACAGCTACTCAGTCTTATTTTTTTAAGTGTAAGTTATTGGTATAGGTATCAAAGTTTTAAGTGTAGCCTTAAAATTAACATCCATATGGGTTCCCTTAAGATGTCTCGAAAGATCACTGGCGCGGAAGAAGCGTCGGGGACAGTGTTGACACACATAAGGAGTGTGATTGGTGTGCTGCTTGAGGAGGTGAAACTCTAGCATAGTTGCCATAGGGAAGGATTTAGTACAGTCTCCTATGGAACACTTGAATTTCCCAGCATTTTCGTGTTTAAACAATATGTGGTGAGCCAGGCTTCTCTTGACAGCAAATGCAGCATTACATGTTCCACAAACATAGGGCTTTTCTCCCGTATGCTTGCGCATGTGCACTTTTAAGTCAGGAAATGTCTGGAGGCACACTGAACACTGGCCAGACTTTTCAGAGTGGATGCGACGAATGTGAGTCTGCAGGTTTCCTTTCACGGCGAAGGCCATGCCACAAAAGTTGCATATGTTCTGTTTTTGGTTTGTGTGAAGACCGATATGCACGTTCAGAGCTGTCCTAGTCTTCATGGACTTGCTGCACAGATGACAAACATACTTTCTTTCATCGCTGTGGACACTTTGGTGTTTTTTAACCAAACCTTTGTCACTAAACTTTTTATCACATATAGGACACGCAAAAGGTTTCTCTCCTGTGTGGACTCTTTGATGGCGATTTCTAGAAGCTATTTGACGGAACCTCATTGAGCAATATGGACAGACATATGGTCTTTCGTCAGTGTGAACTCTCATGTGTGTTATAATATCATTCTTCCTGTAAAAACTGTTGCCACACATTTCACAAGTGAATCTTCGTTCCCTGGTGGAATGGAAGGTTTCAGTGTGCCGTTTTAAGGATCCGTTGGTGGGAAATTTTGTGTTACAGGTTCCACACACAAAAGGTTTCTCACCAGTATGTGTACGCATGTGAATCTTCATGGCAGATTGACTAGAAGACATGTGGCCACAAATAACACACTGTACTGGACCTATTTTGCCACCCCTGACATTCTTACGATTAAATTTACCTCTCGTATTGTTATCAGTCTTCTCAATTTTTTCGATACTAATATCAATTTCAAAATCCGTGTTACTAGGGTTGTTTTTATTATAATTCTTACTAATATTCTTTTCGTTATCAAAACTTGTTTTAGAAGTGTTATCAAACAGAAAACTGTTGTCAAATACATGATCACCGTCGTCGATTTCGTTTTTAATTTCTTCCGCTTTTATATCTGCTTGGTTCCTCTCGGTCAAGTCTGAATAAAGTTCGATAGGAGTGCTGAGGCAACGAAGCGCACGGTCCGACGCTTCACATTTCTGCACGAATTGATACGAGAGTGACAACTCGGTGGTGCAACCTTCGCACATCATGCTCGGCAATCCATCGTCTTCGGAAACCATAATATTAACCAGTTTCTTCAATTTAGCACTGTACTGAACGTTGTCAGGTTCACTTTCAAAAACTGATATTGTGCCAGTTTTGTCCAGGCAAATTCTACAAATTAATACTTCCATCGTGTAATGAGCTCAATAACGCTACAAATTAATAGAATAGTATTAGAAAACATTTAGATTTAAGCCAAAAACGAATTTTTCAAACTTTAAAGTGAGAACTTGTCACTTTTCTTGTTGTTGTCGTACGGCAGAGCCTTTGGCCTTCTTTTTCTGGTCGGTGGTCTCTGCTTTTCAGATTCAGATTCAGTTGTCATCTTTTTTTTTATTAACCACGGATTTACTTACAACTTCGTGTAAACTGGATCGCGTACAACTATATCTCATGGTTACAAATTTGCTCTTTAAATTAATAGACATAAGGTTTTTTTTCCCCCTGTCAATTGTAAATGTAGAAAACGAGCCAGGTGAGATAACACAAATGCAGTGCGTCTTTGTCTAGCAAGTATGCCAGTGTACAATAAAAACTGCTTTGGTAGTGAGTGGTAGACTTCTCAAAATTGGAAATATACGTTTTAATTATTATTGACTGATAAAATATATCCATAAATTATTTTAATATTTTTATTTTCGATTTATACAATATGTAACAAAAACCCTGTTGTTCCTTTTAGGTACGTATACATAATCATATAGGTGTACCAAAACTGAAAATCTTATTTTAAAAAAATCAAGTACTGGTCAGTTATTGTTCATAGTCAAGATAGCTTATAAAATAGACACATTAAAAAAATGTTTGTAACATCTGAGTCGGCTCGATCAAAAGCGAGCTCAAAGGATACACCGCGCCGCCAATCTCTTTTACTAAGCCGCCGCGCCGCCCGCGGCTCGCTTCCTAGTTCCTATCCTAGTTGTTAGTCGCTCGCGCAACCGAACGGACGTGCGCATTACGTTGCGAAATTACGTGAAATGTCTCACAAGAATGAAGGATATTTTAAATGTTGATGTGTCTCTGGAGAAGTGACTGCAACTATGCAGAGGCGCGCAGACTTTACCAGGAGCACTATGCTATTTCACGACGCTCAACATGTAACTACCACAGTGGCAGTGCCCAACACCCGTTGGCGAAATAAAGTCCGATTCATCGGTACTACGACGCGTACGTGCAAATATCGCCAAACGGTGTGAGAAATGCGTAGAGCTACAAGGCGGGCATATCGAGCAACATCTCCGTAATCGAAAAGCTGTTGACATCATCATAAATTAGTGATACGATTAGATTACATAACTAAGTACTTAATACTTTTTCTAATAATTGAACGAATCACATTTTAAAAGTTGCAACAGTGTTAAACAAAAGTGTAAACAAATTGGACGTTAAAAAGTTGTATTCAGCACACAGCTGAGTGATCTTTGTGACTCGCGGGTGACACGTGACGAGTCCATGACCTCAGTACCCTCAGTACAGTGACCCTAGAGCGCGAGCGGCTGCCGACGGTCGGCACCTTTGATACGATTTGCTATCTCTCTCGCGCTCGCTCTGGCTCGCATCGCCTCGTAGAAGTTCAGGGGTGAGCAATCATTTTCATTTTACAAATAATATTGATTTAATATTTAATTTGAATATTTTAATTTAAGAGTTTTACCAAATAAGTTGATTTTTTATGTTTGAATATCGATACTGATAACGCAGCTCAAAGGGACCACAGGGTTTTTTTACACAGTGTATAGATGTGAACAGGCAAAACATACAATAAAAATAAGTATGTAGATATTATAAGTAGAATGTTCTCCTCCTAAAATGGCAACTTTGCCTGTAGACAAAAAGCAATATGTCTGCTTGTCTGCAAACGTTCTTTCTTTCCGTTGGTGCATAGATGAATTTTGGTGCTGGTTTAGTATTCTTTTCGTCAGTGTATATGTAAAAATGGTGTACTTTTGCTGCGTGAATGGATGCAAAACGGAATGGTATCCTGGCTGTGGCTTATCTTTTCACAGGTCAGTCGTTATTTAGCTCAGATTAAAAACCTAAAAGATTTCGCCATATTCCAAACTTTCAATGCAAAAACGAGATAGCTATATGGCGTATTGCCTTTATAAAAATTGAATGAATAATTGACCGAGCGAAGCGAAGGTCTCTGAGTCTACTTGGGTGAATTGGCACTTGTCCGTCCGTCCGTCCGTCCGTCCGTCCGTCCGTCCGTCCGTCTGTCAGAGCATTATAACTTCTGAATTACTGAACGCAATTACTTCAGCTTTAAATATAATATGTAAACCAATGGCCTCCCGCCGAATATGGCTTAAAAAATAATAAAAATCTTTATTTCAGGGGGGCTCTCATAGAAGCGAATGCGAAGTAAAATATTTTTTATAAAGTTACATAGGGTTACGGTATATCATTTTAAAGATAATTAGGAATAGAGTCCAAAAATATATTTTTTTTAATTTTTCCCCCAAAATCGACGAAATGGGGGGCTTTCAAAGTGGTGATTTTCTAACGTCCAAAGATGACCTCAGAACTCTTAATTTTCTGAAAGGATGAGCCTGAAACTTGATCAATTATTTCAATTATATCCTGTACTTGAACAACAAATACTAAAATTAGATAAATATTGTAAGGAAACGGAATTATTTAATTTTTAATGAGCTTCAGTATTTTTAACAGAACTTCACATTTATGTCAATAGATGGCGCCGCGAGGTCTTAGTTCGGGGCGAACCACTAGTAATAAGTGAATACTTTTTTTTGTCCCTGTCAGCGTGTTCAATTTTTTTGCCTGCCAAAGTCTATTTTGACGTCATCTTTGGCACACAAACTTATGTACAGCTTAAGTACATTGGAGGTTATTTACCTGAGATTGGAGGTTAGATAAGCAGTCAAAGTTTTTGATAAATTATTATTATTATACGTATGTAGGTGGAATCGTAAGTGAAATTTAGTGTTCTACAAGCTATTGCGCAATGGTAAGTAAGTTGCGCAGCGAAAGGAAAATCGAAGGAATCACATTTCACAAGTAAGTGGTCAAAATCTTGATTTAGTGACATATTAATCTTTGGATCTTTATATTAAAGTAACTATAATCATGTTTAACTAATGTTTACTGGTTAATGAAAGAAATAGCGCCTATTTTTCCAATTTTCATAGTAAAACTGATACGAAAAGTTTGTTTTTAAAACGAGTATATTTGTAGTGTTGCCAGGACCCAAATTCAAATCCTTCCATTCGGGCATGCGCACATGGCCGATTTTTTCTCTCTTAACGTACCGATACTCTATTATGAATTATGATACCGTAGTTACACCATCACGTCTTATACTTTGTAAGCATGACGTTCAGAAGGTGTACTTTGTAGGTACCTATTTTGAAATAGGTACCTACATTTTTGTTTTTAGTTTGCGCGTAGTCTATGGTGCGGTTTGATGAATTATGACGCCTTATTTTACATAAAAAAATTATTGTTCTGTTTTTGTTTTGCAAAAGTTATATTCAAGGAGAAAATTTGTATTATAGTTAACGTAATTCTAATATTTTCCGTAAAAGTGCATACATTATGGTCATGCGAGTTTATAATAATTTGACCGATGAGCATCAAAGTACTTCATTTACCTAAATTCAAGAGAGTGATAAATAATTGGATAATAAGCAAAGCCTGCTATAGCCTAGATGAACTTTTCAATGACGGCTAAATTATATGCTGGGTTTATACAAATACATTGAAATGTTTAACTGTAATTACAATGGACTATTTCTTTGACTCATAACAAGTACTTTATATTAATTTATCGATATTACTTAATCCAAATGTATCCGATAAATCCGATATTTCAAGATTTTTCTTAATTGGTCACAATCGATGTAGCAAATCACGGTATTTATTAGATAAATAGGTATTTATCTAATAAATACCGTGATTTGCTACATCGATTGTGTTAAAAGTATTGCACGCCATGACGATGGTAATACACTTGTATTTTTATCTTTTCATACCTTTGTAATATTATGTGTATTATGCAATAAATAATTATTTTTGATTCTGTAATACTGTGAAATGGTTTATGACATCTGGCATTATACAAATAGCAATGAAAGGTACGGAATAACATCAATAAAAGTTTAGGGTAAATTATTATTTAGGTATGTTACTAACACTTTATGGTTTCGATTTTAACATATTATGAGTTCAGATAAAATAATAAATGAAACTACATAAATCGGTATTTATTTAAACATTCGCGTGATACTATTGATTATTGATAATATTTTATTATAATATAATATAAAATTATATTTACAGTTGTGTTGGTCAACTTTATTTATTTCCTATTTATTCTATACTATCTGACAGGAGGCACCACTTTGGGAGTAAATTATGAATATGGCAACATCTTATTATATACCTGTCAAAGACACTAGACAGTGTATAATATACTTGAATATGGCTGTCTCACGCCCGAGCAGACCATTGCTATATCTATTAGGTTTTTAATCTGAGTTATTTAGATTTTCTTGTTTGTTAAGGGTGTTCACGCTATAGATAATTTATTTTAGAATTATTTAGAGCTTTTAGAGTTAGAGATGAGAGCGGGTTGTCGTTTTAACTTTACTGTCTAATATTGAATATTTCAATATTCGATAGCTTATCAATATTTAAAATTAGTTCTTCAAGTAGGTATATTAGTGAAAATGACATAATTATACGTCATGTGCATTTCATTGCTTTACAGGATGCCTAAGGATGAATCTGTAGCTGAAAAGTGGAAACAAATTATACCTGGCAAAATAACCAAAACATCAATTGTATATAACTTACACTTTTAAGATACCGTTACCCATTATCACCATCATGCTTTATAAGTACTTATGTAATTTTTAGACGAAAATAAGTGTACCTACAGTGTACCTATATTTAATAAATAAATGACTAATGACTAATGACTTTAAAGATCAAGATTTTGTCAATGAGTTCAAAAAACGATTAAAAAGCAATGCAGTGCCGTCGATTTTTCCAAAGGTAAGCAAGGAATTTTCATATAAAGTTGATGTTCTATTGTGACATTATAATTATGGAGAAACATTAACATTAGTGCTGTTTAGAAACATTAATAGTAGCGCAAAGTCCATCATTGTTCGTTATAGGGCAAGACGTTCAATAATTGGCCTTTTAAGTTTTACTACTTTTAAATGATAATAATATAATAAATCACAAAAGAATGTATACATGTAAATTCATTACTTATTTATTTAAAAAATATCTTGAAGTTCCAAATAATGGGTTTTTTCACTTACTGTAATTTATTGTTTTAGGTTTTTGCAGCTGAGAAGAAAATTTATGTTCTTAGCAACATACAATTAAATGAACCATCTACATCAGAACCACCTGAGAAAAAACAGAAAATACAAGAAAAATTGGATAAATCACTTCAAACAGAAAATCTAATCACACCTCGAAAAAAAAAATTAAAAAGAAATCAAAATTCTATCTCAACGCTTGAAAAGGCGTAATACTACAATTAATAATTTGAAATCACTACTTTCATTTATAAAAAAGAAATGTAATAGTTACTCGGAGGTAAAAGACATGATTGAACTAAATTTTCAAAATATCCACGAAAAAATAAACGAAACAAAATCTAGCCGAGGAAATAAGTACAGCGATAGCGTGAAGTCCTTTACTTCGACTTTGTACCTACTATTATTCAGGAAAAGCTTGCATGTTTTTAAGAAATCACATCAGTCTTCCGCACCCTGCAACTTTACGAAGAATGTTATCTACACATAACTGTAATGTAGGGTTCATGTCCGAAGTCTTTAATTTTCTTAAAGTTAAAGCAAACCAGTCTAAGGATATAGCCAATGTGGCCCTTATACTTGATTCCATGTCAATCAAATCAGGTAAGAGATATGACTAAAAAAATGAAAAATGGTGGGGTAAAATAGATATTGGTGGTATCGTTCCCATTGATGCCGAGAAGTTAGCCTCAGAAGTATTAGTATTTCAAATTGTTTCGCTGAAAGAATTTTTTTGTAGATAAGATATCTGCTGAAATTCAGGCACAATTAATTTCTACTGCGTTAAGAATGTTAGCAGACATTAATATAATTGTTTGATCTTTGAATTCGGATGGTGCTGCTACAAATGTGAAAACATATACTTAGAATACTGGGTTGTGATCTCGTGTATCCTAATATCCGATCAAATCAAATCAAATCAAATCAAATATTTTTTATTCAAATAAACTTTTACAAGTACTTTTGAATCGTCAAGTGAATCTACCACTGGTTCGGAATGCCATTCCTACCGAGAAGAACCAGCAAGAAACTCGGTGGTTGCTCTTTTTAAATAATTCATTTACAATTACTATATCAATGTGTACATAAGTAACCGCTGTCCCCAGCATTGCTGGAGCGATCAAATCCATGCTCCTCTATCATTTACATAATCTTCAACAGTATAATAAGCTTTTTTCAGGAGCATACTTTTAATGGATTTCTTAAATTTGTTTATAGGCAAGTGCAAAATAGGTTGTGGAACTTTGTTATAGAAAAGAATGCCCATTCCCACGAATGACCTTCTGACTTTTTTGAGGCGGAGCGATGGAGTCACGAGCTTATTACGGCCTCTAGTTGGCCTATCGTGCAGATCGCATTTTTTTTTATAATTATGGATGTGCTGTTTTACAAAAATTATATTACTGTAAATATATTGCGAGGCTACTGTTAGAATACCAATTTCTTTAAATTTCTCTCTAAGTGAATCACGCGGTTTTAAATTATAAATTGCTCGTATTGCCCTTTTTTGTAGTACTAAATTTATTTGAATATCTGCCGCTTTACCCCACAGTAAGATTCCGTAAGACATAATGCTATGGAAATAAGCAAAATATACGATCCTGGCAGTTTCGATGTCAGTTAACTGTCGAATCTTTCTGACAGCGTAAGCAGCAGAACTAAGCTTGCCAGCAAGTGTTGATATATGGGTGCCCCATTGAAGCTTTGCGTCTAAGGTCACCCCCAGGAACACAGTAGTATCTTCTATTTTCAACATGTCATTATTTACCATTAGTTTTATATCACTTGTGGATCTGGCATTCGGCAATGCGAACTCGACACATTTAGTTTTTTTGTATTTAAAAGTAGATTGTTAACCGTAAACTAGTTCGTGACTTGAGAAATTGCAGTATTTACGTCGTCAAAGTTGTCCTTATGTCTATCGACTTTAAAAATCAAGGACGTATCATCAGCAAATAGTACAATATCGCAAGTGTTACGGACAAAATATGGCAAATCATTGATGTACACTAGGAACATGAAGGGACCCAAAATGGAGCCTTGAGGGACACCCATTAGTGAGGCTGATCCGGATGACTTCACATCGTTGACACATACTGTTTGAATGCGATTACTGAGGTAGGATGCAATGAGTCCAAGCGCAGTGTCTTTGACTCCATAGTAGCTCAACTTAACTAAAAGCGTCTCGTGCTCAACGCAATCAAATGCCTTAGACAAATCACAGAAAATACCAATAGCATTCTGTGATTTCTCCCACGCGTCGAATATATGTTTTAACAGCACGGCGCCCGCATCAATTGTCGATCGACCTTTAGTAAAACCAGACTGCTCGGAGTGAAGAAGTTTATTTGAATTAAAGTGCTGAAGCAGTTGGTTGAGCATAATTTTTTCAAATATCTTGCTGAGTGTTGGCAAAATTGAAATTGGTCTGTAATTATTTGGATCGCTTTTGCTACCCGATTTAAAAAGTGGAATCAATTTACTACATTTCATAAGGTTTGGAAAGGATCCTGAATTTACAGACTCATTAAAGACTAGAGCAAGATATGGTGCAATAACATCAATAATATTGCCGATTACTTTTACGGATATACCCCATAGGTCTCCGGTTTTTTTAAGTTGTAAAGATTTAAATACTTTAATAATATCATATGGGGTCACATGTCTGAACTTAAACAGCACACTGCACTCGGTGACGCTATCCTTGAGAAGTTTATGGGCTTCTGTTGGTGAGGAGTTAAGGAAACTAGTAGTGGTGACTGGAATATTTCGAAAAAAATTCTCAAATGTGTTTGCGATTTCGATGCGATCTTTCTTTAAGCATCCAAGAAAAGATGTTAATGTGCATTGTATTTTGGACCCTGTCCATTTGATAAAATTAGCGAGAAACGTATTCGCTGAAACATCTTTGAGTTCCGAAAAAGGGGTAATAAAATTTGATTTTTTAAAGAAACTGCAAAAATTACAAGAAGAGGAAGGGCTAAAAAGGGCTCATCAATTTTTTTGGTAAGGAAATGAATTTTAGATTGGTAGTCCAAGTCCTCAGAAATTTCAGTTTCAGAAGTCCAGAAATTTAAAAAAAAATTCTGGACATCCAGATTTTGCCGGTAGCGAAGCCACCGTTGAGTATATAAGATATTTAGACAGAATTTTTGACGCATTAGATTCAAAAAATCCTTTTTAAACTGGTTTTAAGTCTCCGTTACGCCCAAATAACAAAGAAATATGTCTGAATGTATTTCAAGAAACCAGAGATTATTTGTCAAAATTAAAAATAGACGGCCAAAATATTTTAACGCACAGACGACAAACTCCAGCTCTTGGTCTGATAATTGATACGCATAGTTTTACAAATCTAGCAACAGACCTTTTTGAAGAAAATGCTTTAAAATATCTTCTAACACATAAAGCTTCTCAAGATCACTTAGAATGATTTTTCTCATGTGTTAGAGTTTATGGTCGTAAGAATGATAACCCAGATGCCCTCCAATTCATGTATTCGATCGCAAATTACTTTTTCGCAACAGCATACGACCGAGAATCAATGCTAACTGTACTGATGACAATTATGAGTCTTCAGCGATATTTGAGTTTAGGAGCGCAAAAAGATCACAGGCAACTTTACAAGTCTCTAGTTCTGAACAAAATGAAGAAGACAGTATTGATTCTTTGGTCCAGTTGATAGAGAGAACAAACGTTTCAGATTTCAAGAACAATATATTGTATTATATAGCGGGTTATATTGTAGGAAAAATTATAACCAAAATATTATGTGAGTATTGTAAAGAAGCCTTGCTAACAAAAAGAGATCAAAAAGACCATAATTACGATATTCCTGATATTTGTAATTTTTCATCGTTTACTACATTCATCGACAGAGGTGGTCTTAAGTATGCTTCCAAAATAGTGTTTGATATTGTTAAAATCGCTGAAAAATTATTTGTTACCTTATCCCACCAATGTGATTTTTTTTTACTAAGAATTATAATATGATGAACGTCATCATACATCAATATACATCATCCAGTACAATCTCTCACCACTGAATCACGTCATGAATTAGAACTAATTAGATGTATCGCGAACAGATATTTAAGCTTTAAGAATGAAAACGTACGCGAAAGAAGAGACTCTTAAAATAATGGGAAATCGCATTTCAATGCGACGGCTGCATAAAACAATTTTATTCAGTAATGTTTGAATTCCTAATAAAGTTCTGTCATTTACACAATGTCACAACGCGCATCTACTCTTGGACCTCTCTTTCGGCTCGTTTTTTTTAGATACTGCACAGTCCAGTTTATGTAATAGGTTCATGATCCTATGTTACTCTCTTATATTCAATGTACTCTGTGCTCTCTTACTTGTTTCTGGTCACCAGATGCGGTCGCCCAGTAACTAATAATACATGAATAATACCTGATCTGTGGGTCGCCCTGCAGACTGCAGTATGTTACTTGTCAGTTGGCCCTTGTACACACCGACCAGAAAAAAATTGTACATAAATGGTTGTCTCTGGCCCTGCAGGTCAAACTCAGTGCTCAAAACTCAAAATAAAAATCGGTGATAAAAAATTAAAAATGTTTTGTCGGTGATAAAATACATACTTATATTATACATTTAAATTATTATTCTCTAAACAGGTTAAAATGCAAATGGATCACAATATATGCCGTTTATGCAGTGAGAACTGTGCTATTACTTCTCTATTTGAGTTTGACGCTGAAGACGCTACAATTCAATTGAGTGCGAAAGTTATGCGCTGTGCTAAAGTGGAAATCGTTCAGGGCGACGGCCTGCCTGCTAATATTTGTTCGCGTTGTGAGGAGAATCTTGCCTCTACGTACCGCTTCGTTCTTAAATGTGAAGAAACCGACCAAAAGCTCAGGGCTCTGCAGTTTACTCTCAAGCAGGAGTGTGACACCAGAACTGAATTAAAGGAAGAGATAGATGATGTCGATGATGATATTATTCCACCTGACAATATTTTTGAGATTCCCAGAGTTTCTCCTCTGATCGAAGATAATATAAAGGAAGAACTACCGGTGATGGCAAGGACAAAACGAAAATATGTAAGAAGAAGTAATTTTAAAAGGGAGTCAACGAAGTGTGACCCAATCGAGTGCAAGGTTTGTGGGCGTGTATGCCAGAATCGATCAACCTTCGTCATTCACATGAGGTCACACACCAACGAAAAACCCCATGCTTGCCCTTCATGTGACAAGAGGTACAAAGACGGTGGCTCTCTGAAACGGCACATGCAAAGAAATCACGTAGATGTAAGACAGAGGACCTACATTTGTGAACACTGCGGCAAAGCTTTTTACTCCAAGGCCGATTGCAAGATTCACATGCGGGTACACACCAGGGAAACTCCTTTTGCTTGCACAAAATGTTCAAGGAGGTTCACCCAAATAGGATCCTTGCACCGGCATACACTGACCCATACGGGAGAGAGGTCGCATATGTGCTCAAAATGTTCCAAAAAGTTCCCTACCAGCCAGCAGTTGAGGTCCCATTACCACGTCCACAGCAATGAGAAAAAATTCAGCTGCCCCATGTGCAACATGGCTTTCAAGTACAACAACAGTATGAGGAAGCATATGAGACGGCACACAGATGGAAGGCTCAGAAAGTTCATCTGTGACTATTGCGGGAGCCACTACACGTCTAAAGGGAATTTGCAAGGCCACATTCAAAAAAAGCATTCAACAAAATCTGGATACTGCAATGAATGCTCCAAGCACTTCTCAAACCTGGAAGTACACATGTGGCAGCACAAGGGGGTGCGTCACTTCAAGTGTGAGTTTTGCCCCAGCAGCTTCTTTGGCTTGCGGGGTCTCTCCACACATGTCAGCTTCCAGCACAAGAATCCTACCAAGTTCAAGTGCACCATGAATGACTGCGCAGCTCGCTTCCCCGTACAGGCCATGTTGGACTATCACATAGCGAGATATCATAAATCCGTTAAACCGTTCTCTTGTGACAAATGTCCGAGGCGTTTTTATAGAAACAGTGATATGGTGAGGCATAAAAAAGGCAGCCACAAAGAACCTACATAAACTATTTCCATTCCTAAAGCAATCTGTCCAATATAATCCATGTGAACTAAAAATGCCACAGTTATAGTTAATTAAAATTACCTTTCACCAACTACTAACAGCAGGATCAATGTTATGTTTGACATGGATAATGAATGAAAGATATAAATGCCATCTATATATTTATTTCAAATACCAATATATCGACTTTTTACTACATCATATCACAGTTGAAAAAGAAAACAGATAAAAGTTAAGGTAAAATGTGACAGTGCTAAAGTGAAAATTAAATTGAGAAATAAACAGTAAGAAATAAATAATTTACTCAGTGTAGTGGCTATTTTATTTCACTTGTGCAGTATAATTTTACAATTATTGTTAAATTAAACCAAGTAACATAACTTAGATTATACACCTTTTAGGTCCTCTTTGCTGAGATGCCAGGTTACATTTAACCCAGGAGTTAATTTAAAATTTGACAGTAGTTAAATATGATTTCTGTCAAGGTAGCAGCTAACTCTGGGTTTCTTAACCCAGAGTTAGCTGCTACCTTAATACCCGGATAACCCAGCGTTTCTGCAAGCAGGCCTTATAAGCTAAATGTACAAAATATACTTAAAGTAAGTAAATAGACTTAAAAAATCAGTTTTGATGATTGTTTTTTACAGAATATCACAAAGTTATCTTTGTGTCTAACTAATACATATATAAGTTTGTTTTGCAAATGATATAAATCTATCGAGTCAGGTGCATAATCCAAGAATTATAAAGTACAGTCTAAATTGGTATTTACATTAAACTTCAATTATCTACTTAATTCAAATAAAAAAATTAGAATTGCACAAAATACAATCAAAATTTTTGATCCAGTCAAAATATTAACATTCATTATACTTATTAAGAAAAATTAAATGTTGTAAAAACAAAATTAAATAATATGCATGGAAATGAACATATTTTTTTTTAACATTATAAATTATGCAGTCAGTCAACAATTATCTATACCTAAATCCCGCGATGCACGGCTGTTGCACTTCATAACAGATAATAAAATGTCAACAAACACTCCACAGACAACAAATACCATATTATAATCTACATTCAAACTCTCGCAGCTAACAGACTTAGGCCGAATCATGCCTATTATCCTATAATAAGCTCTGCTATGTTACCCATGTCACTAAGATTAAATTAAAATAATATTAAGCCCTAGTTCAATTATCACTAATGACTAACTGAGAATAAAATAATGCAGATTAGCACCAAACAAATTAGGACAGTATTTATAATTATAAAAACAGTGTAGGCCCAATGAGCAAAAATTGTATTTCCATTTGTTTGATCGCAATTTATCAATGCAATAAACGATAAACTAACCGACTGACATAACATCAACATACCTTGGAAATCTTGGAAGTTGATTTTCTTGATTTTGTAGAGATAAAAGTAGCTTGACTGTGGGCAATTATACAGATGGATGCAATTAAAAATGTTTCATTATATTTACAATTGTTTACATACAAATAGTGCTTTTGTATAATTCTTCATAATCTATCAAGGTACCTAATAAATACCAATGTGTAACTATTTCAATATCGCATATTACTATATTGACAGAGGCGGATAAGTCGATGTCATTGTTCTTCATTATTTTATCTTAGTCTACCAGATGTGTCTTAATTTCTAAGGTTAAAAAACCATTAGCCAAATTATATTATAGCAACAGTGTGGTTGCCCGTCAAAAATTTCTTAATAAGTAAATAAAATAGTTGCACAGTGCAGTAAACACGATAAAAATATATAAAATAAGCAACTTTGCTAGTCAAACAGCATATTTCTATTAAACTTAAGTATGACGTCACAAAAAACTTTTCAATTATTATTTGTAAAATCAATAATCATTTCAATTAAATTCATGTTGATTTTAATCAACATGGATTCATTCCCCTAATTTTAATCAAAACTATTGAATGTTTTAATAAAAACAAAAGTTTGAATAAAAAAGTAAGTAATATTGCAATTTTTTCACATTTAAGTGAAATAAAATAAACTATAATAACCACTGGTTTGAGGTTATTTTGTTGTATGTAACAGTTACATTTGTATCCAATAAATAGTTACAAATGATCCATAATAATTATTCTATAAATTCCAAGCTAAACAATGGACCATAAAAGCATGGAACCAAATGTACAATAACATAAGTAACTACACAATTTTAATATAAATAATAGATACAGAAAAATCTTATAATCTCGTCAACTGATACATATTATTAGTAACATTAGTAACTTTACAACAATTTATTATGAGTGCTAATAATTGTGTTGATTTAGACCGGCTCCTCAAAAACTTTTGGTAGATTACAGTACGATTCAAACTTTATGTCCTCGCGAACTTCGTGCGTGTCCATGCGCAAAGTACAATTTTAGGTATCAGCGGGACGCGGTGAGGCATGCGGAGGCGGGGCGTTACCCCGCGCGTCCCCCCGCCGCCCGCCTTCCACACGCACTCGTCTTGAACGTCTGTGTGAGTTACGTCCGTATACTGCAATACACGCGCGCGACCCTTCAAAGTACAGTCGTTCTCTTAATTTGCTGATCATTACTAAGTTTTTGTTGTTATTAATTATTGGTTAAGTTTTCATTAGTATTTGCTGTTTATTATTAGTTAACGAAAGAGGTCGAACGCGATATTTTTATATGATGATATAGGATGAAGGTAATCTGGCCGGTAATTTGATACAAACGAGTTTTGTGTTTTATTTAAACTTTCAATATAATTAATGTGTACGTGTTTATTGTAGTAGTAACTCATAGCTTGTTTTCGAGGGGCGAAAATATTTTACTCAGGCGACAATAAATATATTGAATGACCATACATACAATTCAGCCTTTAAACGAATTATCCAAAACCTAAAAAATATAAAAATAATAAGTAGGTAATATAATAGAACTTCCTATTTTTATCATTACATACTTTCAAAAAAGAAAAGTATCCAAATCATTCTTTAGTTGACTGTACTAGCGCGAACTTCACTCGCGGCTAACTTCCGCGGGACATAAAGTTTGCATCGGACTGTACTAATATTATCTAGCATTTCTAGTGTGTAGTTTTCGTTGTCTAATTTTGATGACAATCTCCCGGCACGAACTTTGAACCTGTGCAAATAAATAAGATTATCTAGGGGGTGCGGAGGGTGGATCAAGCACAGTTTAGTTCAATTTTCGTGGCGCGAATTTCAATTTTGTGATAATACAAAAAACACTACTAAAATATTAAGTAAAGATAAGAAACGATAATAAATATATTATGAGAGTTAAAAATATATAAACACCAGGAGTGCATCTAGAGTATAGAGTTAACTGGGAAATAGTCCGTTTCAAAATAATTATTTTGTAAAATAGTACAGAAGTACAGCACAGAATAAATTGGCAAAAATAACTCCAATACGAATTTAAGGTAAAGGTCAGCATCAGGAGGAGTTATTTTAACAAATTTTGGTCCGGCACGGTCATTAGCAGACAGTGCGCCAAGAATTAAGATATTATTAAGATTATTGAAGAAAGTTATGCGTTGATTCTATGTGGTGGACGTTTGTGTAGCTGTATATTCTCAGTGACGCTGCTTTACTAGCAGTATCGTAAGATGGCGGATTGTGCGATCCGTCTGTGACAGTTACATTTTAATCTTGACACTATTGTGAGTGATATAATTATAACTAAATATATCACCAGTTATAACTCAGGTATTTTGTCGGAACATGCCCGACTAGTTTCGAACCAGTCCGGGGCTTTTATTCATGAGCCTGTTCGCGTCACACGGCAGCTGAGCAACAACTGCGGGCTGTCTGCAGTAAAGTTCTCTGCGAGGGGTGTCAAGGTTGAGGAGGATGTTTGAGTTTGCATCTGTGACGACGCCAGTCAATATTACCAGGAATCGTCGGGAGGGGCCACCTTCCCCTCCACCTCAACATCCCTCGCAGCAAGCGTAACGGCAGGCAGCCCGCAGTCATCTTTCAGCTGCCGCGTCGCGCGCACAGGCAGGCGTGCACTAGTTTTGTAGTTAGGGCAGGCATTCTTTGGGTAGGAAACAGCTTACTGGCAGGTCATAATGAAAAAATTGGCAGTTATAGGGACTGCCAGATAGAAGTAAAAACGAATATTTAATTTTTTTAATTTTTTAAAAAAAATAAAAAAATTCAATTATAAACCTTAAAACTAAGGCATAAAAGTTTAATTACGAATGTTTATATTTAAGACCTTTTGTCTTCGTAACAGCGCGAGGTGTCAGCCACGGTTACACAGCACTTATTAATATAAACCTTAAGACTAAGGCATTAAAGTTTAATTACGAATGTACTATATTATTATACTTGAGACCTTTTGTTTCAAGAAGAACGGTGTCGGTCTCGCGTATCAATTTTACCCCCTACCAAAAAATGCTCAACGCGCCTAAAGAAGCTTTCACTTCAAAAAATAAGCATTGTTTTAAAACCAGGGTAAGCGGTGCTTTTATACCTCTATGACGTGCACGCCACGGCGGCGGACGGGTTCGAAACGAGAATGACCGACATTCTCCGATAAAACTAGTGAGTACAACGGGTGATATATTTACAGTGTCAGATATAATATTATAATGAAGAGAGTACCAGGAGCGCAGAGCGCAGAGGCGGAGGGCTAGTTGATGGCCTGCTCGGTCATCTGCAGGCAGAGCGCGTCGAGGCCGGAGTAGTCGATGGCGGGCGGCGGCGGTGCGCGCGGCAATGTGTGCGCGGGTGGAAACGGCGGGTACGAGTGCGACTTGCCGCGCGGCGGCGGCGCCCACGCGCGCCGCGCGCCCACCACCGGCGCGCGCCATCTGTGGGGATACGTAGCGTCACTGAGTACTTTTTATATAACTGCCTCGTTGGTCTAGTGGTTAGCATGTTCGACTGCGGCTGACGAGGTCTCGGGTTCGAGTCCCGGGTCGGGCCATAACTAGTATTGGGTTTTTCTGATACGAAATTCTCAGTACTAGGCCGGAGTAAGGAAGTTGGCAGTGTTTCACCCCCGTGCCTCGGAGAGCACGTTAAGCAGTCGGTCCTGCGCCTGATCTCTCTCCGGTCGTGTCGGATCTTCCGTCCCATCGGGCTATGAGAGTAAAGGAACAGAGAGTGCATCTGTATGCGCACACACTTGTGCACTATAATAGCTCCCGCGCAGATGGCTCATCTCTCTGGAGATTGGCCGCCGTTGCCGAAATTCGGTCGGGAGGACATTATTATTATATAAGGGCGTAACGTTCTGAGGCTGGAGACACAAACACATCACGGCGACTCTACCACAGTAACTTACAATCAGGTGAGATCGCAGTCAAAGGCTAACTTGTAGTGGAATAATACTAGCGGTTCGCCCCGAATTGAGACCTCGCGGTACGTCTAGCTCATCTTTACGTTCATAGACATCAGTACTATCAGTATTTTTTTATTCCACGTAAGATGGTGCTAACATCTATTATTTGTAAGCACAAACGAAAACTTACAGAACGCCATCTATTGACATCATTGTAAAGTTCTGTTAAAAATACTGAAGCTCTTTAAAAATATATAATTTCGTATCCTTATAATATTTATCTAATTTTAGTATTTGTTGTTCAAGTACAGGATATAATTCAAATAATTGATCTAGTTTCAGGCTCAGCCTTTCAGAAAATTGAGAGTTCTGAGGTCTTAAAAAAAATTATTTTACTTCGCATTCGCTTCTATGAGAGCCTCCTGAAATAAAGATTTTTATAACTTTTTAAGCCATATTTGGCTGGATGGATTTGGCCATCGGTTTACGTATTATATTTAAATTTGAAGTAATTACGTTCAGTAATTCAGAAGTTATAAGGCTCTGACAGACGGACGGACGGACGGACAAGTGCAAATTCACTCAAGTAGACTCGGAGACCTTCGCTTCGCTCGGTCAATAAAAACGTCGCTTTTTAAATTTTTTTGTTATTGGACCGATTCGTTTCAAAATCGATAAGTCAGCTGTCTCGTCTCACCTGTGCTTGAGTCGCCTGTGCGGCGCGTCGCCCACCAGATGGAAGAACTGTCTGGGCGGAAGCCGGTGCCGCAGCCGCCTCAGCGCAGACTGCACTTCCGGACTGCCGAACGCTTCGTGGTGAAGAGCCTGCGGGATACACACTCATTACTTATCTACTCTATTGTTATAGACTAAGAGATAGCTGCACTTTTGGTAACTATCGCCAGGAAGGCTGATTCAGTTTTAAGTGGGTTTAGGGCTCTCCATTGATGACGATAGTGAAGGTCTGCCTGCACGCTGATGGGCCTTTCACTAGATATGGCCGCTCAAAGACGTGTTATGGTTACCAAAAATGAACCATAACTAGGAAAGCTGATTCTTGTATAGTATTCAAGTATGCGCAGTACCCATGTAAACAGTATAAAAACTGACGCTATTCATCGGGCCGATCACTAGATATCACCTCTCAAAGAAGTGATAAACTTACAAACTTAAAATAATTATTAGTCACGTTGATTGCTTATAAATATTACGGAGGCGTAAAATTAATTACGCCTCCGAATTAAATCCTTAATTAGAAAATTAAGGATTTTCCCAGGGAATAAAAAAATCTTAGTCCAAGCAAACGAAGTTGCGGGCATCATCTAGTTAGTATATATAAATATACATATATGTATACATATATATATAGTATACTAGCTGACCCGACGAACTTCGTACCGCCTTAGTATGCAAAATTAAATGTATATTTTTCAATATTTCTGAGAGATTTTCTTAATATTTTTTTCCGTAAGAACCTTCTCCTAATAATAACAAATACAACAAAAAAAGAATTAGTGAAATCGGTCCAGCCATTCACGCGTGATGCCGTGACCAAGGAAAACGGGTTTCATTTTTATATATATAGATTATATAAATAAAGAATAGATACATATATATAAATATATATATGTATCTATTAGAGAGATATATCTATTAGAGAATAGAAAATATCAGTTGGTAGTCGTCTCACCTTCTCAATGAGCCAGCAGTGCAGCGACATGGGATCTACGGGCTCGGGCTCGCCGTCCGCTGCCGGCGCCGCGCCCGCACCGCCGCCCGCGCCCGCCAGACACGACGACGCTGCGACACACACACACGCCACGCTCACTGACGAGTCACGACACACAACACCATATATACAAGGAAAACGTGACTGTGGTAGATACACTTGACGATTCAAAAGTACTTGTAAAAGTTTATTTGAATAAAAAATATTTGATTTGATTTGATTTGACTGACTGATTGATTTATCAACGCACAGCTCAAACCACGGATCTAAACTGACGGATCGGGCTGAAAGAACATTAACTGAATTCGCCTAAGAATCAACATACGTTTGAAATATACAGTAATTCTTAGCTTATTTTATAACCTTTATTCCAAATATTAGAATTCTACGGACACTGTAAATAAATTAAACTAATTAAACTTAACTAACTATGACGATACTGACGACCTTGTCTTGGCGATTACGGCGAATCTTGTCTTATCTACATACTGGATGAAGATGATATTTATTTGTTCAAGCAGATTGATTGTGAAATTTGAAATAACCTGAAAATATTTTTGGTAATAAGTAAATTCTTAGCAAGTGTCCGTTGTTTTAATCTGCTCTCAAGTATAAAAAGGTATTAATATGAACCCAGGAATCAATGTTTTATGACGGTTGGTTCTTAGGCGATCTTTGTATGGGGACAATGTCCTTTGGCATACATATATCTATTATGACGTAGATATCTGCTAAGAAAGAATATTTGAAAATTCATCCCCTAAGGGAGTAAAATAGGGGTTTAAAACACTTTCTTTTCCTAGTCTCCCGATCAGCACGAAACCGCACTTGCATTTCTTCATGCCGACCGCTCGTTTTCATTCTTCTTCTTTTCCTCTGCTCTTTCCTCTTCTGATCATGATTGATCGCAGCATCTGTGCGTACTTCTGCCACTCCTCATCATTTGACAGCATGCGCAATACAAGGTTCTCATCCTTGCTCACACCCTGTCACCACCGATCTCAAGTCCGCGCAGGCGGGACATTCGAAGATAGCATGACTTGGGGTGTCGTCCTCTCCGCAAAAGGGGTTTGAAATACTATATCTCTTAAGCTAAATGAAATTTACCAAGGTCCAAGGCGGTTACAATAGTAGCGGGCAGCTCAGAAACGGGCTGCATATACAATAACGACATCACGCATCTACTAGATGTCGCCGCAAGTAGTTCACTCTCGCTATGAATGTTTGACAGTAAGGCATATGGGGGATTCTTACCGAGGTCCAAGGCGGCTACGATGGTAGCGGGCAGCTCAGAGGCAGGTTGCATGGGCGACAGCAGCACGCCCCGCAGCCGCTCGAGCGCGCGCAGCACCGAGCCCGAGCCGGAAGACAGCTCTGCTTGAACACCGTCCAATATGGCGCCGCGCTCGCTCAGCTTCTTTATCGAGAGCAGGATCTTGTGGCGTGCGCCTTTTGTTACCCCTGCAAATGGTGAACACGAGGGTTATTCCACTTTCTCCCATTAAAGATCCCCAAGAAAAGTGGAAATAAAGTTCACAAATCCCCATTGACTTCGCATAGAGCCCCTAGTGGGGAATTGTGGAAAAAAAGTTCACAAATCCTCATTAACTTCGCTTATAGCCCCTAGTGAGGAATTGTGGAAAAAAAGTTCACAAATCCCCATTGACTTCGCATAGAGCCCGTAGTGGGGAATTGTGGAAAAAATTGTTCACAAATCCCCATTGACGTCACTTAGATCCCCTAGTGGGGATTTGTGAACTAGTGAGGAATTATGGAAAATCAGTTCACAAATCCCCATTAACTTCGCATAGAGCCCCTAATGGGGAATTGTGGAAAAATAAGTTCACAAATCCCCACTGACAATACCCATCTGTTTAGAGATGTTAAAGAGAGAGATAAAATACAAACAACATATTATTAAAGATCACAGTCTTTTTTATGGAAATAAGTTGTTGATAAAGTCGTTAATAATTTTTATAATCGAATAAAGTAATGGCCAAAGTGTAAATATTTTAGCTATGCTATCTGTGCTATCGTAGACTTTTCTTTAGACTTTTTTTTAGATAAATGTAAGCCATATAAGCGCTTAACGACTTAATTACGAAAGATCGATATTTTTTACATAAACATAAAGACTGAAATAATAGTGAAAACCTGATTAAAATATAATCCTTACTATAAAAGTGGCATTAAATAGACAAACCCAGCTCAACACTATCTGAATTGCTATTTAGTGAAGCCCTACTAAGTTAATTAGGTTCGCAAAAATTCTCTCAAGGTTACTCACCTAGTTTTTCAAGATATTTCTCATCTATCGCCATCATTTGTTCGTACGAGATGTTTGTGAATAACCAAACGTACTTGTGTAGTCTTAGACTCTTCAACCACTGGGCTACTGTGGACATACCAGGGTGTTCCGTATAGTTATTCGACCTCAAGTCGTCCAATCGAGTCTCGCTTCCCGTAGTTCCATACATGACACTGATCGGTCGCAATTGACTTAAACTGTGCTCGCTAGAGAGAGAGAAGCTTCTGGGTTTTTGCACAAATGGCTCGTCGCTCAAGTTCTCCGCTGAAGAAGACATCTGCATGAAATTGCTAGATGGAGGCGTCAAGCTGTTCGATCTCTGGGATTTGGGCTGCGCAACCGCCGCGTCAAAGTTTAACATATCCCCGTCTAAACTAAGATCTACGTCCCTTCCGTTCTTGGAAAAAGACTCTTGTAGGATGTCCGTATAGGACGAGTTGTCCGGCGTGTCCGGTACGCCACGGAACTCCACGTTTTTGCCGATGGTCCGGCGGAAGATGCTGTTGTTTGCCCAGATATTGGTGTCTGGTAGAAGGCACGGGTCTATCCTCTGTTGCCAAACTGTTTCTGTGTTCCTGTTGCCGGACATGTGGTTTTCTAAATAGCGTAGCCATTGCGTCAGTGTTCTGTAAACAGATTTTGCACATAAAAATAGTCATAAAAAAATTGCACACTGATGTACCTAATTACAGATGGGAATGGGTAGGTCGCAGCGCTCGCAAAATCCCCAAAAATAATGGCATATCAATTTCTTTCAAATAAATACGACGGATATCTTAAATGACAAAAGGGGAATTATATTGAATTGCAAATGTTGCTCGTTTTGAGGCGTAAAGAACGTCGCTCATATTTTTAACCGACTTCCAAAAAAGGAGGAGGTTCTCAATTCAGCGCGTATTTTTTTAAAATGTATGTTACCGCATATCTCCGTGGTTTCTAAACCGATTTGAAAAATGATTTTTTCAGTCATTAGAGGAAGCTCTCGAGGTGGTCCCATATAAAATTCTGATTCCAAATTCTTAACCCTGACACTAAAAACCGACTTCCAACGCCACTGTAAAGTAAAATAGAATTTTGATTTTTACCCACTATGTTGAAGTCGGGCGGGTATAACAAGGATAAGCAAAGTTGACGCATTAGGCTCGTCCGATTTCAACATAGTGGGTAGAAATAAAAATTATTCTTTACTTTACAGTGGCGTTGGCGGTTTTTCGAAAGAATTTTTATGTTTTGTGTCGCCTTAACTAATGCAAGAGCTATTGTCAAAATATTCGGGCGGAAAAGCACACTTTGATTTTAACGTCATAAATAAAAGATCCACGTGTATGTTTGTATGTAGAGCGCTCATCTTTGGTCGTGGACAGCTATAACTTTGGGCGGAAAAGCACACTTAGATCTTTACGTCAGAAATAAAAGCTGCACACACACGTTTCTAGCGCGCTCACCTCTGGTCATGCTGTGTGAGTGCGGGGTGCACCAACAGATAGGCCAGCAGCTGGCGGCACAGCTCGGGCGCGGGCGCGCGGCGCGGCGCGTCCACGCATCGCTGCACGAGCGCCGGTGTGGCCAACATGTATACGTTCTTAGCGCGCTCGTTGTCGGTCCGCAGCAGTGGCAGCATTGTCAACAGTTGGCGGAGTCTTTCGCCTTCTGGAAAAATGAGAGACGCCATTGATGTTTGGTGCCGTTGTACAGATCTAAATGCAGCTAAAATTTTTTTTCTTTATAATTAAGTATTCAATTGTTGAGTTGAGGCTATTATAACTACAACTGACGAATTTCTTAGTGAAAAAGTTGTATGGAAGCAATTTTCAATCAATCAATCAATCAATCAAATCATTTATTTGCATAGATTGCGTAGGTACCTACGGTAACGTACATTGTACCGATGTACATTAGTGTTACACTGTTAATATTAGTATGAACTACAATATGCCGTGTGCATGCAAAAATTAATTGACTTTGTGTACAGCACTCCACAGGATAGTACTTAAAATAACTTACTTTCCTGTAATAATATTATGTACCTACTCATTTAATGTGATATTTTGCTTTTTAAAAAGAACAACTGCTGAGTTTCTTTTTGTTTCTTCTCAGTAGAACCAGTGATAGATTCAAAACATGACTTAACATAAGAGAGACTTGTATCTCCTTCATGGAATAAATAAATTGAGTATTGAGTACTACTTACCTATTGAGCGAACAAGTACTACTGAACAGACAAGACAAAATGTCCACATGACGGGGGATTTAAGTTTTTGATTCCCATAGTAACTCAGGATCAAATGTGGCAAAATATTTTTGGGTTAAAACCTCCAAATCCAAATCTCAGCCAAATCAGATCAGTCACTGTGGAGTGAAGGAATAACAAACATACTAAACTTTTGTTTAAATCTTCTATTTACTATATACATAAATGCAAAAGTTTGGATGGATGGATGTTTGTTACTCAATCAAACCACAATGGCTGAACGGATATAGATTTTTGGCTCAGAGATAGATTATAGTCTGGTATAACACATAGTTACTTTTTATCCCGGAAAATTAAAGAGTTCTACTGGAACCAAAATAACCTCAATCCACACAGATGAAGTCGCAGGCATCAGCCAGTTTATAATAAATTAAGTTAAATTCTGCCTAATAAATTAAGTAACAGCAATTAGGAACAGAGCTGTAACTGAGCAATAAACTAAAAATTTGAGGTTTCTACAGGATATTACACACATTGCCTAGTCAAGTTCTCTGCAAAAGTTACACATATAAATATGAATCAAAGGAATTTCCAATTCATAAAATCTGAGAGGAAACTTTTTAATAGGTACAAAACAAAGTATCACTATTTTGTTATCGCGGACAGGTTTTGGACTAGTTTGTGTTTAAATGCTTATGTCGATATTATTTATTACTTACATAAATGTAGTAATAAAAATTCTTTCCAAAAAACCGACACGTCAACTTTGCCTATCTTTGTATACTCGCCCGACTTCAATGTAGTGTGTAGAAATCAAAATTATTTTTTACTTAACAGTGGCTTTGGAAGTCGGTTTTTTGGAAATAATTTTTATTTTTAACTCACTCAGTCTTTTAGTGTACTCTAAATCCCCACAGCTTAAGAATGCAGTACCCTGCAGCATCAGAGTTGAGGTGGTGGGACTTGATTTTAAGTATGAAGATGTTGCTTGACACCTATACTTCACCACAAAAAAACCTAAATCGCTATTTTGAAGGAGTTCTGTACCCTGCAGCATCAGGGTTGAGGAGTTGGGGCTCAGAATTGAATCGTATATACGTGACTTGATACCTACTATATGAGTTCACCATCAAAATTTCCTAACTCCCTAGTTTTGAGGATTTCATGTAGTACAGTACACCTACAGCATCAGGATTGAGGATTTGGAGTCAGATTTTACTATGGGACCACCTCGGGAGCTTCCTCTAACCACTGAAGAGAAAAATTTTCAAATCAAAGAAACCACGGAGATAACCACCGACATACATTTTAAAAAAAACATACGCGCCAAATTGAGAACCTCCTCCCTTTTTGGAAGTCGGTTAAAAAATTAAATAAGGTTGGGTAACCTAATTAATTAATTAATTAAATAATTTAATTTCAAGTCTGTATTTAATAGTTACAAGAAAATGCTAAATTTGACCAGACATAGGGGTTGGAAACTTACCTTTTAGGTACACAACCTTAAAAAAGAAGAATATAATATTTCTTAGTAAGTAAGTAGCATAGTTAAGTGAGTACATCAGGAATGTATAGATAATATCTTAAATATTAACACCTGTTGTAGTGCTTTGGGGAATATCCCCAGGCCCGTATATATCGGGCCGGTATAACAAGGATAAGCAAAGTTGACGCAAGGCTCGCCCGACTTCTACATAGTGGGTAGAAATAATAATATGTAAATATATCCAATTATTTTTTGCTTTTTAGTTTTTGAAGGCGGTTTTTTTTATTTAAAAATAATTTTTATTTAAAGAGATTATCCCAATGGCTTTGCTTAAACTGGACTACTTTACTCTTATTGTTAATACATATACTTACTTTACAATCATGCATTGATTAAATATCTCCTGAAGATGCTCCGTTGTCAGAGTGAAACATACTTTGAAAATAATTTAGAAGATTTGTGTGGTTTGGTGAATATCGCAAGCTACAAGTGCAAGATACACACTGTACCACATAGATTTACTGTGGTGGATTATAGCGAATTAAACTTCTAGTTCTTTCTTATTGTTAAACTATAACATAGAAATCCAAGGAGTTTTAAAAGTGGATTCTAATTTATAGGCTCAGGGATTGAAACTATACATAAAGGTGATTAATAAGGATTTCCTCAGCAATCTGTTCAATTATAAACCTCTACACACATATTGTAATACCGAGAGTGTGACAAAACTGAATGAACAAGGTTTGTATCACAACTTTGTTTTGTACATGCATAGTAACATGTTATTTACAAACTAAAACCAATTATAGAGGATGACTTAACTTATTGTCGACACTTTTAAAACTTTATATTTAACAATGCTTGTGCAGATTAGATCTTTGGATTTATATTTCTTTATGGGAACTTCCACGTACCTTGTTCGTCGTCATCGTCAGTCCTGGCGGTGAGGAGACTAGCCAGCAACGTCTCATCGTTAGCGTCTCGCTCCAACCTTTCATCTTCTACGTGGTTCTGTAAAGCAGCTTCCACAGCGCGCTGCACCAGCCTCAGACCAGGCCACGGCACCCGCCGGGCGAGCGCGCAGGCCACAACTGTCCGCTCGCACGTGCCCCATTGCTCGAACATCCCGGCCACGCCCCCGAGCTGCTCATAAAACGTACCGTTCATCTTTCCAACAGCATAGCACTTAGAATATTCCCGATTTGTTTGGTCGTCAACACGTCAGACACAGCTGATCGTTCACTATAACTTTTGATAGGGTCCGGGGTGCGAGCGGTCTGATTCGGGGACGGCGGTGGAACGGCCACGCGTACAAATCGTCGAACAGAGCAATTTTTATATCAGTTTTGCAGGTAGAATGAAAACAACATCCACTTTGGATTCGACGGAAAGTCACATCGAGTCAAACTCAAATCAAATTCCAAATTGGCCGATTTTTTTTTTTTTTTTTTTAATTTATTTTACGGCCTTGGATACTAGTCCTTTAAGGCCTTTCTTTAAAAAATACAAAATTGCTTAAATCTAATTAATTAATAAAATCTTAATACAGCTTACAATTTTTCTACAGTACTACAAATATAATCAAAAATAGGCTTAAAATATAAAGTATTATGTAACAAGTCTTTAATATGGCGGGGAATACTCATGTTAAGTTTATTTTCTATATTTATCCTGTCTATTTCATTCGCTAATATTAATCTTTGTACACCAAAAGCTGGACAAATAAATATAATATGATTCACGTCAGCCTCTTCATTTTCACAATAGTGGCATTTTTTACTCCTAAGAATTTTTAGTTTATGCAGATGTGTTGGCACCAGGCAATGTCCAAATCTCAGTCTATTTATAACTGATGTAAATTTTCTAGATTCACACTTCGTTTTGAAATACCATGGTTGCGCCGGCATTTCCTTTTGAATTTCCGCATACCATTTTCCTTTATTTTTATTAGTCTCGTCCCATACTTCACTCCATAATTTTTTTTGTCTTATTTTAAGTTTATTACATAAATCCGTAAATGGCACTTTGATGTTACTCGAACAATCTTCATAAAAATTTCTTATTCTAGTAGCAGAATCAGCCACTTCATTTCCTGTTATGCCTCTGTGGGAGGGTACCCAAACAAATTCTATATTAAGTCCCCTTTGTTTTAAATTAAGCAATACATTTTTAATTTGGAAAATAACATAAACTAACTTATAATTACTAAAGTTAAAATTATTTACAGCTAAAAGAACACTTTTAGAGTCTGTTATTAAAACATAGTTATTAATTTTTAACATTAATTCATCTTGGATATATTCCAATGCCTTTAAGAGGGCAACACATTCAGCAGTGAAAACGCTACAGTCAGAGTTTAATTTGTAAGATCTACATATTTTTAACTGTGAGTCATAAAAAGCAGAACTTACAAAGTTCTCATTTTTAGACCCATCCGAATATATTCTATAATAATTTTTACAATTTTCTTCAATGAATATGAGGAAGTCATTGTTTGTTTCAATATCAGTGATATGTATTCTGTTTCCTAGATTTATTACATCATAGTGGCAATCATACATAGGCAAAATGTCATTTACATTTATATCGCTAGCAATACTATGCATATATGTCATAACCATTAACATGGTAGGTTCTTTACCGGAAAGAAGTGATTTTGCCGTAGTTTGCAGAGTTTCACTAGATGATTCCGTTACTTTCAATAAATCCTGTGGTAATAATAATTTGTTTACCAAGTTAGAGTTAGCAAATAGTTGTTTCAAACAAAACTTTTCAGCCAAATAAACACGTCTCACCGGCAAAGGAGGGATACATGTTTCTACTTCCATGGAATTAATAGGTGTAGAGCGCATTGCTCCACTTATTATTCGCAGACCTATATTTTGTACAACATCCAATTTTTTCAACATCGATGAATTCGCTTGCATATAAGCAACGTAACTATAATCGAAATGACTTCTCACCATACTATTATACAATAAAGTTAAAATTTTGGGATCCGAACCCCAAAAAATACCAGCTAAACATCTGAGAATATTAATGCTTTTCAATGCATTTTTACAAATATAATTAATGTGTGCATCGAATTTTAGTTTTGTATCAAAAATTACTCCCAAGAACTTCTTATTCCTTACAATTGGAATATCTAAATTATTATATTTAATGTTTACAGCTACTGGACCACCAAATGTCATACATGAACTTTTAGAGGTATTAATATTTAATTTTAAAGTGTTTTTGTAATAATTTTGCAACTGGATCAATGCCAAATTAACAGTATTTTGGGCTACTTCTACATTTCTATTTACACTATACAATAACAAATCATCTGCAAATTGTAAAATTTTTACGTCATTTGTTACATATTTCTCAATTTGAGAGGTATATAAATTATATAAAATTGGAGATAGTGATGCACCTTGCATAAGGCCTTTACTTGTAGAATTAGGCCCATGAATTATATTATTATACTTAACATAAAATATTCTGTTATTTAAAAAATTTAAAAGCCATTTTAACATTTTTCCAGGAATGCCAATTTCATGAAGAGAAGTTATAAGCTGGTTTAAATCAACATTATCATAAGCACCTTCTATATCTAAAAATACACATACTGCAGTGGCTTTGGATGACTTACAGCTTGTTAAATCTGATACAAATGAAGCTAAACTTTCAGTTGCACTTCTTCCTTTACGGAAACCATACTGGAATGTTGGTAATAAATTATTATTTTCTGTAAAATAATCTAATCTGAGTTTCAGCATTTGTTCAAATAATTTTCCTATACATGATGTTAATGATATTGGTCTGTATGAATTACAATCAGATGGAGATTTATCATGCTTCAAAATTGGTATTATACATTGAATCTTCCAACTATGTGGAACACATTGACTGACCCATAGCCTATTAAATATATCAAGTAAAGCTAATTGACCTAATTTGTGCAACTTTTTAATCATTATATATGGAACATTATCAATACCAGGTGTAGAGTTTTTTCTTGATTGAAGTGCTATAGCAAATTCCGCAAAAGTGAAAGGCTTTAATAGTAATATTGACTTGTCCGAATCATTATTACACTCAAAAACAGAGGTATTTAGAGTTGTATTGTTGTTATCCTGTTTAAATTTAGAAATGAAATTTGGAATCCATTCATCGTTTTTATGCTGTGGTTGGATTTTGATACGTTTAAACTTTTTCATGTAATTCCATACTCGAGTAATAGGAGTATATCTATTGAATGACGAACATAACTTATACCAACTATTTTTCTTAGCATCCTTAATGATTAATTTTTTCAGTGCATCCAATTTTTTATAATTAATGTAATTTTCCATCAACCCATCTCTCTTATATACCTGTAAAGCTTCTTTAGAATTTTTAACTGCTACTGCACAGTTTTCATCCCACCAAGGAGCCGGAGCTTTAAAAAGTCTAGGTCCCACAATTTTGACATAAGGAATGTAGTCTTTTCTAAGTTTGTATAAAATTTCACAGAAATTTTCATATGACTGCAAGGGATCTTTTTCATCAGATGTAAAAGATTTAAAGTACTCTTCTGATTTTGCATAATATTTGGTCCAATCTGCCTTATGAAATAGAAATTTCTCTACTTTGTCATTGACTGAATATTTAGATGGAACTAAATTTAATTTTGTAAATGTTGGGTAGTGGTAACTACCCAAAGGATCGTCACCTACTGCCCATTCACATAGAGGTGCAAGTACAGGACTCACACCTGTGACATCAATAGCAGAGCTATTAGCGTTAGGCCTTTGTACTGTAGTAGGTACACCTGTGTTTAGCAGACATAAGTTGTGCTCGTCGAAAATTTCAAACAATGTTTTTCCCCTTGAATTTGTACAATGACAACCAAATGCAATGTGATGTGCATTAAAATCTCCTGATACTATACAAGGTTTCGGTAAGTCCGCAATAATATTTTTAAGTTTATTAATTCTACAATAATTGTTATTTTTATTTTTAGGTGGACAATAAACACATAAAATCGACACTGTACCAATATTAGTTTCCAGAGCAATTGCTATGGACTGAACATCTTGATAAAATTTTGTTGGTAATATTTTATATTTAAATGAATCTTTTAATAAAATGCCTACTCCCCCATGTTCATTTTTTGCATTTTTTCCTACAAAACTATATCCTGAAAATCGAATAGGGTTACTTGTATCTTTTTGCCAGGTCTCATTTAATAACAGAATATCAATATTATATTGTTCTAAAAATGTTTTAACTAAGGGTTTCTTATTATTTATACTTTGAATATTATGTTGTACAATAGTTAGGTGAGAATCCATTATATTTTATTTAAATGTTGTAAAAATGCCTCTTTGATTTGATTTGTAGTCTTAATATTATTTGAGTTCCCTATTGTAACCAAAGTGTTAACTATGGCTCCTAGAACTTTTGAGTTATTTACAATATCGGTGTGGGAAATTTCCGTCTTTGTTTGTGTAGTATGTTTAGTCTGTGTAGGCTGAGCCTTTTGGTACGTCTGAGGCTTTGAAAGTGGAGGGAAACTCACACTATTTATTTGTAATACTTTAGAGTAGGTTTCTTTGTTTCTCTCCATTCTCGCTGCCTTTACAGGGCAAATTTTGGAAATTGCTAGATGAGCGCCCCCACAATTACTGCACTTCAGCATATCCGAAGTACAGTCCTTGTAATGGTGCTCACCAGCGCAGCGTGAGCATATTTGCTGGTTCCTACAAATCTTTCCATAATGATTAAATTTCATACACTTAAAACATTGCATCAATGGTGGAACATAAGTGAATACTTTATATCTCCAGTTGTCCAAATATATGTACTGTGGGAGAACAGTACCGCTGAAAATTACACTTATTGTTGAGAGAGGCACTAACTCCTCCCCTACTTTCTTCATGAATCTCCTTATTCCTATCACTTCACTTTCTGATGAGAGTTTATTAAATAGTTCATGGTTACTCGCTTCCTTTGGAATGAACCTAACAACCCCCACCCTCTCCACAGAGGACGCCGGAATGAAAGCTCGAAGCTTATAAACTGAAAGGCACTCATGTGATAAAAAGTCATTTGCTGCTGTTGCCTGTTTAAAAACAAGCATAATTTTACTAGCGTTTATGCGCCTACTTTCACTAATACCTTTGACCTGCTTGAAGAATTTTGTCACCATCAGAGGATTTTTATTCCCTAGTTTCACATCTGTTTCTGTGCTCTCCACAAATACCGGGAACTCCACATTGGTACTATTATCGCCATACGCCCGTCGATATCCAGGCTTCATGTATATTTTATATTTTTCATCATTTTCGGCTTTGTCCTTCGGCGCTTTCCTCCTTTTTTTACCTGCTACTGGCTCAAAACCGTCCCCATCACTATCCGACGGCATTTTGTTATGTTTACAATTATTTACAACAATGAACAACTATACAAACACTTATTTACACTTAAAAACTTATTTTTAAAATTTTAAAACGAAAAGAGCGCGCTTCTCGATTCCCGCCAAAAAGAGAAGTCATTGGCCGATTGCTGACTGCTGACCACAGATTATGAATGAAAGTTTTAATTTATGAAAGTAAGTCTAAGGAAATTAGATTACATAAGTATTTATTATTATCAAAATAAAAATTATGATGACATTTAAAAATAACATAAGTTTAGAATTGTATTTTTAAATTTCATTTCAGTTTAAAAACCAAATTTCAGAAATGGCAGCACTAAAAGTAAAACCTTTACTATTGCACACTAGATGGCGTTATTCGCGGTGTTTACAACTTAACACTAGATGGCAATAGCAGTCCTAAACCATTACTATTTTTTATGAATTTTCCGCCTGAATGATTCAGCGGACATAAATTACCTGACAAAAGAGACTACTGAGGTTGCACAAATGATTATCATCGGATAATCCTGACCCTGCTTTACTGGTGGTCGTCTACTTTCTATTTTACCGAATAATGACATTAAAACTTAAAAGCGGTGTCTTTACGTTTGAGGTGGTCGCTTACGTAAAGAAAGTGTAGGTATCTTTTGTATTTTAAATGCCATGTTACATAATTGCAAAAAGTTTTCTTTGAAATAAAAATTCATTCATCAGAGGACGGCACGGCGGACGCCCAGTATATACATATAATGTACTCTGTGGCGGACGCCCAACTAGGTACCTACTGCAGCCTGATTCTGTAACTCAGTGGCTATCAAAGAGTGAAAGCCACTGACATATATTCTTTATCCATTGAAGGTTTGCTATGAAATAAAAATTAAGTTTTCATAGCAAACCTTCAATGGATAAAGAATATATGTCAGTGGCTTTCACTCTTTGATAGCCACTGAGTTACAGAATCAGGCTGCTGGACATATTATTATTATTTAAGGTCAAGAACCTAGTGATTCCTCAGCCTTTCGTATTCTGCATCCACCGGCTTTTTACTTAGGTACCTACTTATTTACTAATAATTTAATTTAATCAATAGGTACTAGGTAATTAATATTAGGTGTATTTTTACCCGACTGCGGAACGCACAGGGTTGTGTTCATCAGTCTATATATGTTTGTATGTTCCTTGCAGGACAGCTACAGCCTAATTAGAATAAGAATTTAGTTGGTACCTAGTTGAATTTAGTAGAACCTAGTTGGCGTGCGCTGGCGAAGTCTCTCCGTGATCTTGAGAGACAGCTGCCTGGGGTTAAATTGCTGTAAACTCTTGGTAAACCATAGAATAAAATATTATTATACTTACGCCCTATATCATTGGTTATATTTTTTATATATTTAGGTTTATATATTTTTTAGCAAAATAGGATTTTCAGGATTTGCATTCGATCAATTGGGTACATACAAACCTACTTAAGTAGATATCTACTTTAGAAATAAAATACTTTAGAAATAATGTACTCTGATAGAGTTCATGTACGCGACAGTAGCCTAAGTAAATAGATAGACAATTGATGTATAATTTTAGTAACTATTATATCGATGAGGTAGACAGTTGAAAAAAAACATAATATTCAGGCAACTTTGAGAACAGTTTTAGTTAAGTAGTTGTAAGTAGTAGATCAACAGTCTTGGTGGGTACTTTTTAGACCTATTATTAGTCAGCTAACGCTGAGTTGCACGAAACAATTTGATAAATTAAACTAATTTAATCACAAGACTTCATACAAATCTTGCACTTAAATTAGTTTAACTGCCACTTAAATTTTTGAATGTGTTTCGTACAACTCAGCGTAAAACAATCAAACAAGGCCCTACCTATCGGCGCCCTAAGCCGTTGTGCCATTTCTGTCACCCGTCGCGTTACAACCATTGCCGTTTTATTGCGAATTCGTAAACAACACTAACTTTATTGTCCATAGAGAAAGTAAAGCTCGCAAATCGATTGTTTTGAACCCGGACAGCGGACCCAACCCTTTGTGAAATTGCGAAATGAGTTCGGTGCAGGAAGGTATGCAAATTGTATAATTTCTCCGCCTTTTCAACGGTAAAATAGTCAATTGTAAGAATTTCTCTTGTTGTGCCATTTTAGGTCGAAGTTGCGAATGAATAAAGAGTTTTTAAATTGCTCGAAATTTTGGCAAAAAGTAAATAATATACCTACCTACTTCAAAACAACTCAACTAGTAGGTAGGTAGGTACCTATATTGATCGCATCTTTCCAAAACATCTTAGATCCAGATTCCAGTGCCTAGTGGTTTTAGCTTTGAACTAAGTACAGGTCAGGCTTAGATTATGTAAGTATCTACTACCATTTGAATGTGAAGTCAGGATAGAAATTTTGTTAGAAACTTATTTTGTGGCAGCACATGAATACATTGGTGAAAGGGTGCTTAGGTCAACGACTTGAGATGATACATTTTATGTAAGCACTTGTTATTGCAAGTAGGGCAAGCTTGCCTTTACCTATGCCTCTATGACCTGCGCGCCCTACATCCATCGAAGCATTATCGAAGTTACTAGTGTGTTAACAATTCTAAACATAGGTGCCTACGCACAAATCTCTCTCAATGACTTATAGTGCCATAAAACAATATAATATACTTATACATTATATTTATTCTATTCCGTATGTTTTTACAACGGAACAGACCGCGTGGCTATGTTGTTGTTACAGAGATTCGCGTGAGAATTCGGCAATTTGGGGAAATCGCATGACAATCCTTTATGTTTATAAATAAACTTGCTGATACCAACGGCTTCATGCGTGTGGAATATGACTTAGGTATAGGCTTATTGTATGGCTCGACTCGCAGATAGATGTAAGAATTATCTCACAATATTTCGTTTTGATCGGAACGGATCTTAGGATCAACCTAAGCGATTAGAAATAGACCGGTAGCTCGAAGGCCAAAATTAAAGTAAAAAAGTTAAAAGTAAAAAAGTAAGTAGGTATAAATTATATAAAGTTGATAAAATAATATAGGTAGATCAGATATTATTATTGTTAACAACTTAACAACCCGTTACATTACTGTCACACTGTTGTGGGCATATTTCATGCGCCCTGGTACAAAAGACCCACAGGATTCTGAATTTCTGAAATGGACTAAATAATTAGTTTATCTTATTCCAATAGCGATTTGATTTTTTTGTAAAAGGTCTTTTTAATAAGTAAGAGTTGCTTGAAAGTAGGTACTAAAATTAATCAGTCACAAGTTGCCGCGAGCGCAATAAACAGAAACAATAAAGCTTATAGTTGTAAAGTAGATAGGTAAGGTATCTGAATAAAGAATGTGGATTATTTTACTGTTACTACCCAGGGATGATTACTACTGTAATAAAATATAGTAAGAATAGAGCTGTGATCTTTTTACCGAAGATGGTGATTTTAACGATGATGATTTTCTGTTATCCTTTACTTATGGACTTAATCCTATAAAATATATATATGCAAGTATTTTAAGAAAGGTTTTCTGTCAAAATTAAGTAACTATAAGTAACTATTGGGCTCTATGTGATATTTTAGTACCCTAGGCCTAGATCTATTGATATTGATCCAATCGTCAATAAAACCCAGTGTGCTATTAAGTAGGTATACCTACCTTCTTTTAAATTTAAATTAATATAGTAAATTCGAGGAAAATAAGATCACGATGAAGAGATTCCAACTTTTTGAATGGGTAAATCTTAGATTTGAGTTACAAAATATTGTAATAAGCACCAATCCAAAGTCAAAATACTAGCGACTGGCCTAGGCAATCATGAGGTATGACCAGAGCGCTTAGGCCAAAGGTGAAACTTAGGCTGTACCTATTCTGTACCTATTCTGTGATTAGCCTTCGCCGTGGAAGTTCTCACTTTTCAGGCCAATGCAAAAGTTGACAGCCAGGGTATGCCAGCTCACTTATTATATAACTGTGCTCATTGTTGTGTCTGTGTTTTCCCATTAGATATATTATGTACCTACTTATGTAATTCATACCTTGTTACATAATATACCTATTGCAAATCGATAACAATCAGCCATCACATTGCACGATTGATACAGTTCAAAGACAATTTAATATTATAATACTGTATACAGTTGCAACACGGAAATAAATGCATCTGCTTTTCAATATCCATGATAAATAAAATATACCATAATCACTGCTTAATAAATGCCATTTTTCAATAGCATTAATATAGCACGCGCCAGTTTTACGACAACCCTTTAACAAAGCCTTAGCGGTCACAGGGACCCAACCATTTTGTATTGTTGACACATCGCAAGATGGATAACATAACAGTTCTATAATAATGCGCATTTGATATCTATTTTATATTCCGTTATTGCCCTTTTCTGTGTGAAATAAACTGAGGAAATAAAGTATGTGGGTGCGTTGAATTCGAGTGTCAACAATATTATTATTTATCTCAATACTGTTGTGCTTAATTTCTATTATTGATGATGATGAAAAGTACATCATACCATGATGTTAAATGATACAATAATCATCATTTTATTTTTTAATTGATTAATTAATTCAATCATCTTAATTTCGTTAAGTTAACATGTGCTTGCCATAATTACCTACAGCATCGATATGTGTTTTTCAAAATACTACAATAATTAAATTAAGCTGATCATATTTGTTAATATTAAATGCAAAGATATTAAACTATTCTGGCTGAATGCTAATGTTTCTTTTCAGATCTTTAAAAATATTACTTGGCTATTATAAAAATATATACAAAAAATGGTTTTGCAAAATTTTTTGCGTGTCGAAGTTTGTCATAATGATTTTTTCTAACGTAATGGTAACTTCCCATGCCAGATAATGATGTCCAGCGCGTGCTTTCACGAAACTCATCGGAGCGTCATCAGGGAAGCAACTGTCGCTTTGCGCATTGTATCCGCTTCCGGTCGCCATTTTGTTACTGATAATACTCGTATAATGTCCGGCGGTGGTCTCGCATTCAATGTGACAGGGAAGGGTTATAATGCTTTAAGCATTTCAAGTAAGACGTCGCTACAATTAATGAATAGATTATCCAAAACCATGACACTATTGAAGACATTTGCTATTTATAATAATGATATGAGATTTCTTTTGGTGGTAATTGCTGCTGTCTTCAATTTGTAAAAGCGGCTGATTTTTCATGAGGCACTGGTTTTTGACCCGGTTTCTTAAAGATGTATCAAATGAATATTACTCATGGGCGTTTAAATGTGCATTTTAGATAAACATAGTTAATGTATACCTAATTATGTAACCAACTATTATACGATTAAAACTATACATATCAATCAATCAATCAATATTTATTTGTTCAATTTAGGTACACTTGTTGACGTAAACTCATAAAACATAATGGTGATAATCAATTACGGAATCTTAAAACTAAAGCTATGAGGGTTTCATACGCACCGTCTGAGAATGGTCCACAACAAACTCAGCCGGGTTAAATATTTATTAAATATTTGTATTATTCAAATAATTGTATACGTGTAAAGTGCAGTGTAGGTGATAAGTGTGATAATGTACTGCGAGCTTGCAAGCTTTCAGATTAAATTTTCTCAAGCTTTTGTTTGTTTGTAGGCGGACTTTTTAGTGTTATAATTACTGACTGCATTTTACTGATTTGGGTAAATAAAAACATATGTTTATTTACCCAAATCAGTATACAAAAACGCAGTCAGTAATTAATAAATAAATTAATTACTTCCTTAATCAAACATTAGAGCATTAGTGAATCAATTCAGCTCTCGTGGTCCAAATACCGTGCCTAATTACTCAGAATTCAAAATAATAACAATGCTATTTCTTAAATGATATCAAACAAAAAGATGCCTCATAAAAGTGTAAATTAAGAAATTTAATCCTCTAAAACTGTCCCCGACAGTCCCGTTATGAGTCCCGCAGGTAGCGGATTAACCCTACCATGCTCACACTTTACTGCCCCGCCCACAACTGGGACAAACTCCCGGAACACTCGACAAACGCAGTTTATACATAGCGGCTGCAACCATGGCCTTGTGGACTCCGTACGCGGACGAAGCGTTGGATCTAAGCAAAAGCAAACGGGAATCGCCCGAACGGGATCAGTCTTTTAGACCCACAGTTCCCGATGTAAGATACGTCAGAGTATCCCCAGAGTTGGAAGAAAATAGATACTATAA
Source organism: Erebia aethiops (assembly GCA_923060345.2). NCBI lineage: Eukaryota > Metazoa > Arthropoda > Insecta > Lepidoptera > Nymphalidae > Erebia > Erebia aethiops. The sequence goes on from OV281080.1 coordinate 17,567,163, forward strand.
CTACGCGTATGACTACACAGTTCCGCCAGCGCAAATATCTCCAAATGAAAGTTTGTTCTACAGAAAGGTGCCATCGCCTCCTCATTCCCTCGACTCATTGGATGTTGATTCCTTAGCCGATGATGTGGAGTACCAAGCATTCGAAAGGGACGCCTTAAGGGCTATGGCGGAGAAAAACGGTGGCGCTCTACTCGGAAATAATCCAAGAATGAGACGTGCAGTGCAAACTACCCAAGCAGCGGACGATTCTTACAGAAAACAGAGAGAAAGGAATAATCACGCGGCGAAACAGAGCAGAGATAGAAGGAAGTTGAGGGAAGTTAGACTGGCTTTTCAAGTGACGTTCTTGAAAAAGAAAATCGCGGACTTACGTACCCGGATCGATGAGCGAGTGTGCGTGAGATGCCAGCAGCAGTGTCGGTGTTAGACATTTAGTTAGATTTATAGATTTATTTATTTTCTCATAATGAGATTGTTGATTGAATGAAAGTTGATTTAATAATGACTGTGTGCAATTGCGTGTTAAACAACATCTAGAAATACTAAAATGTACTAACTACTGTTACTATATTTCAATGACATGTGCATGCGGTTTAGTCATATTAAGTTTAAATAGTAATCATTGATGTAGAATTTTAGTACCTATAGTAATCTATAATTATTGTCTAGCTGATGCCCACGACTGTACGCATGCATTAAGGTTTTTTGGTTCCCGAGGGAATCAATAAGCCTTAGGTACCGTTCTGGCGTGATTGAGTAATAAACATTCATCCATACATCTGTAAATCCATCCATCCAAACATTCGCATTTAAAATATTATTATTTTAATAATAATGTAGGCTAAATCGAATAAAAATTAACTTTTAGATAAGTAGGACCTAAGTGTAGGTATATTTTGTATATTGTAAGCATTGTATTAAATAGAGTTACGAAAAAATGTTACTTAATTAAATTACAAACGCCAAAATATATTTTAGACTGTCAAAATGTTGTTGTTATTAATTAAATTTTCCACTAACATTCATTATGTACTTAGATAGGATGTATACCTAGGCGATGACCGAGTAGGTATTTAATTTTTACATTTTAAAACTCCAGTGGGAAAAACTATTATTATTATTATTTTCCGGGAGTAAGTAAAAGTAGCTCATATGTTCATTTCCGGGATCTCTGAAAATGTAACCTTCTGAGACCTACACTTTGCATTAGGGATGTACACAAAAATGTCCGTCACACTTTGCATTAAAACTATTGCTAAAGATTTGACATTTAGAATAGTTCTAAATAATGCTTGCCCAACCTTATTGCAAATGAAATAATAAAAAAAATTGGTTCTACTAAGTACGTACAATAGTGTCTGAAATGGTCTGAAATATCATGGTGATCACTTCAAGGTTGTATTAATTTTAAAGTATCTTAGTTTCTGAATTTTGTAAAGCGACAAAGCTGAAGTAAGTACCTACTTAGGCAATTAGAGTTGATAGATATTTATATGAACTTTCTTCTTCTTTCTAATTAGGACAGTTTTTGAGAAACCAGCAATAAACCTTTAGGTACAATAAAATACTTAGTTTTGAGGACGCAAGTTTTTATAAATCACCATAGCATACTGGGAATTACAACCCTTTTTTTAAAATTATTTTATTTTAAATTTGTAGCGCCGTCTTCAATATTAAGAAGCCGAATAAATAAACCAAATCTAAGGTACGGAACCCTCGGAGCGCGAGTCCGGCTCGCACTTAGCCGGTTTTAAAAATCAAGGCTACGATTAAACAGCTGATATCTTACTTTTATGGTAACTTAACTTAGATTTGGGTCTGCTTACATTCTGAGAGGGTTCGATGATTGAAACTTTAATTAGGTAGGTACTTCGGTAGATAGGTATAAGTACCTACCTAGTTGCTTAATGCATAAAACGCTCAACGGTAGGTTAAATGCGTTAATATTTTGTTGGTTTCATTCTCTTAATGATCTGTTTTCGTTTTTTACAAATCTCTTGTTTCAATACATAATGTTCCAAGTCTAATTTTTTAATACATAGGTACTTAGACTTATTTATACATCGAGTGAAAATTATAAGTACATACATTAGCACATAAAGGTACGTATGAGTGCAGAAATTACTTATTTAATGCTACTTAAAGGTAACGATTTATTTTCCTTAGCTAAAGATAAAGAGATAAGGCGCGTTGAGCACATTTTGGTAGGGGGTAAACATGTAGATTCGCGTGACCGTGACCGACCCGACATGCTCGCGAACAGCGACATGCTCGCGAACATATAAATATACTACATTCAAAATTAAACTTTAATATCTTTGTGTTTATATTTTAATAATTTTAATTAAAAAAAATTCGTTTTCACTTCTATCGGCAGAGATGACTGCCATTTTTTTTTGTGTAAGAATAAAGGAATATCCCAACCCCAACCAAAATGATCTAAAATAAAAATCAAGCTACCTTACACTTAGCTTAGGTACTATACCAACCTACCTACATATTACTATGTACACTATAAAGAAACTGCGATATATTATGCGAATTAGCTTTAAAAATACCTAGGTTATCTAAGCAGTTAGTAATTAGGTACTTTTTGGTTTAGTAAAGCTCTGCTTAGCAGCTTTTCAGAAACAGCCCTATGGACGTAATGTAATCAGTTGTTATTTGACTAAACACCACAGATATCGATCGCTACCGGGTGCCACGTGGCCAGAGCAAATACGGAGATGTCATCTCATCTGATATGTCAAAGGATTGTGCCCTTGCAGCTTGCGCACGCGCACCTATTTATTCTTATAATATTTATTCTCATAATATCACACACTAGATGACTTCCGTACATTCAATATTAAAAAAATAATTTAAGAAAGCTTTACGCACGACACAGAGCCTTAATTAATTATTTTTTGGAATCTTTGTCTATCTGAATACCTACGACAACACCCTGAAACTACTGGACGGATTTGAATGTAACTCGGTAGTTGGTACACTTATAATACTCCGGGTTCATATTTCATATTATTATACTTAGACTATTTTTTATCCCGGAAAACAATAGCTTTCCTTCGGGATAGGGGATGGAAGTTTTGTTTGATTTTACAATTTACTCCTTAAATCGGTCAAATTAAAACAAATTTTAAGAAAAAAGTAGGTATCTATTTTCTTTACAAAGGATTAGAAGGTTAGTCTCATGTACATTTTATGAACATCTGATGAATAGATCGGTGTTGGCAGGCGGAACTTCTCAACAGCAAATCTATCGCGATCAACTGTTGAGATACTCTGCGCTGAGTTATTGAGCGTCTAGTCTCCTAGAGTCTCTGTCAAGATAAAAATATCATAAATAAAAAATCTATATACCTACATAACTATGTAACGTAACAGAACAATAGGACCCTTGCACCCTTTAACTGCCCCTGCATTAAGTTGCGCAGGCGAGGGTTGCGTGGCCGTGGGCGGCGCGAAATAAGGGAGGGTGCGACCCCAATAAATACACCCTATTCCTAATACAGTTATGTAATATCGATCTGATGCTTTAATTGTGTAGGTATATAGATATTGGCATTGATTCTGGAGACAGGGTATACCGGAGAGTCGATGTGAGAAGAATCTTAATTCTCTACTGAATTTATCTCGTTGTATACCTATTCCTATTTGTTTTGGGCAGAGGTTTTCTTAGGAATAAGGATATTATCAATCAATCAATTTTATTGCAAAGTGTACAGAGTGGTCCTATTCTAACTTACCTATAATATAGCGTTCGGCCAAATTTCACCTTATGGCATGAATCCATAATTCCATACTAATATTATAAATGCGAAAGTGTTTCTGTCTGCCTGCTACGCGTTCACTGCTTATCTTTTCAACCGATTGATTGATGAAATTTGGTACAGGGATAGGTTGTACCCGGGAAGGACATAGGCTCTTTATTCCGGAAAATCAAAGAGTTCCCGCGGGAATCAAAATACCTTAATCCACGCAGACGAAGTCGCGGGCATCATCTAGTAACCGATATAAATAACCGGACAGGACGGCATAACGTCCTTTCCAAGTCATGAAGGAAACCAAAACATCAATAATTTCCAATTTCCGAAGTCCATCCAGCCAATCTGTTGACTTTGAACAACATTTCTAGCCTAACATTCGCTAACTATTGAAATGCTTTATAATTCGCCGTAGAAGTTAACCAGAATTTATATTATATGTTTTACTATAGCGAATGACAGCGGCGGGATAAATAGCCTATCTGATATTCCAGACTATGATCTTTCTCTGTGCCAAATTTCAGCCAGATCCGTTCTGCCGTTGGGGCGTGATTGAGTGACAAACATCCCCATACATCCATCCAAACTTTCGCATTTATAATTATGTTTTATTTAGGTATTGTTACGCGAACCTAACCCTGCTTACTAACAAAACTGAGTCTGATGAACGAATATTTTAATTATAAAATTAGTCTTCTGATTAAAATCGCTTTTCTCCAAAACACAAATGCTATAGGGGCCTATTATGACTAATTCATTCCGGAAAATACAGAAAACCAACCATGTTTACAAATCCCAAAGCACAGTTAACTAAATAAACGCATAGCATGCGCACGGATCTATTCATGCAAGTATTAAAATTGTCACCATCCCTGCAATCTGATACAGAACTTTTGACTTATCTTAATCCCTTGGGACTTGGTTTAAAGTTTTAAGAGCGCAAACACGACCGTTATGAGGTTTCTGAGAAAATATTTACTTTGCGGACACACGGACGGACTTGCGTTCTTTTATCTTAAGCTGCGGGGGACGTATTGTGAAGGTCTTGGTGTTTGTGACACAATTTGCATATTGTGGCATGGATTTAGCTTTTACAGTTTTAGACTATTATGTACTCTGTGGTATTGGAATGGAAATGGCAAAAGTTTGCAGGGAAGGTGATTATGTACACTGTTTTATTTATATAGTCTGTTTGTTCAATACTTCAGTTCACATGGGTAAATTACAAGGTACTTAATTGAAAAATGGTTTATAGCGACACTGTGAAAGAATCATCGATGAATCAAACAAAAATATGAGAAACAGTCCAACTCTTCAAAACTACTTGACTATTGTAGATTATAAACTTGCCTTTACACAAGTTTAAGAAAACCATTTAAAAAAATGCTCCTGAAAAAAGCTTATTATACTGTCGAAGATTATATAAATGATAAAAGCGCATGGATTTGACTCGCTCCAGCAATGCTAAGGACTGCTGTTACTTATGTATCTTTTTTTCAAAAGAGCAACCACCGAGTTTCTTGCTGGTTCTTCTCGGTAGGAACGGCATTCCGAACCAGTGGTACCTAGATTCATTCGACTATTCATAAACACTTGTAAAAAGTCTATTTGAATAAAAAATATTTGAATTTGAATTTGAATTGGTGTCGTCAGAATACGATTTTAATGTAATAATTATACGAGAGCGCTCGTATAGTCTGTCATAGCATAGTGCAGGTGTACTTTGTTAATGACAGGTTGTCGGTTTGATACCTTATTAGACGACGTAGACGTTAGACGTAGACCTGTAGCTTTAGCGGCGTAGATTGTAGATACCCGTTAGTTTCGGTGCTACGAATATCCGTAGATACTAATATCAGCATAAATGCGAGTGTGTCTGTCCGCTATGCTTTCACGGCGCATCTATTCAACACTATTCTATTCTATTATTTGATTTTGACGAAATTTAATACAGTAAATTGCATAGTTGCTTTAACAGCACCAGTATTTTTGGAAATTCATCTGAGCCAAGCCAGGTGCCAGCTAGTAAAGAACAACATACCTACTAACTTAATTCAGCATCTTACTTCTTACTATAATATTATAAATGCGAAAGTTTGGATGGATGTATGGATGTGTGGATGGATGTCTGTTACTCAATCTGAACTTAAGGCTGAACGGATCTGGATGAAATTTGGCACAGGGATAGATTATATTAGTCTGGAATAACACATAGGCTAGTTTTCATCCTGGAAAATTAAAGAGTTCCCGCGGGAACCGAAAAACCTCAATCCACGCGGACGAAGTCGCGGGCATCTGCTAGTAATTGATAACAACACAAATTATATCATTACTTAGAATCTTTTCTCTTTATCAGTAAAAAGTAACAAAAGATGATTCATTGAAAACCAAGTAGGTATAGCGCAATAAAACTAAACCTATAGGCAGCGCATTGTTTTGCGAGTTTCATCAAAACGGGCCCATACAGACGGGATTATTTATTAATGGTGGGATTGTACCCGGGTTCTGGAAGATTCCTTCGCAGAACGGCCTGTTTTGAGGGAATTAGGCCACAGATTAAAGAGTCCTATGTACCTACCTACTGTAAATGTCGGGAAGGTACCTGGGTCCTGGATAAATGGATTTAATATGTTATAGGTATTGACGACATCTGGAACTACTGCAGGCAACCAGTTTTGATTTCCGCTTACGAGACTGTGACCTCAATCGATAGTATATAGGGATAGGTTACTGACCTGATTTTGATGAAACTTGCACTGTTTCCTAAGTTGAAGTAAATGTAAGCCAATAAAATAAATGGTCACAATCCGATCAATCCGCGGAAAAACATACATACATTCTTACACCTATAAAATCCATACTAATATTATAAATGCAAAAGTGAGTCTGTCTGTCTGTCTGCTACGTTTTCACGGCCCATCTGTTCAACCGATTTTGATGAAATTTGGTATATTCCAGCTTGTATCCCGGGGAAGGACGTAGGTCAATTTTTATCCCGGAAAATTAAAGAGTTCCCGCGGGAATCGAAAAACCCTTAATTCACGCGGACGAAGTCGCGGGCATCATCTAGTTTTGTATATTTGTTTGGAAGCCCTTATAGATTATCTTATGTGAATATTTTGCAGTTCCAATAAAATTACATATCTACATACGTGTCGAATTGATAACCTCTTTTTTTTAAGTCGGTTAAAAAATTCTCATGTAGGTATACTTACATGATACTTAGCTGCTTACTAGACTCAATTCAATTCAATTCAATATTCATTTATTCAAATTAGGTATCTACACTGTACACTTATTGACGTCCAATTACTTATGAAACATGATGGTGATAATCAGTTACGGTATCTTGAAACTAAAGCTACGAAGGGTTCCAAACGCGCCGTCTGAAAAGAGCCCATTAACAAACTCAGCCGGGTTCTTTTTTTTATTATCACCAACTCACAAATCATCCACTAAGAAACTATCAGAGCCATTAGAGTAAATTATTGGCAATAATTTGCTCCTGCAAATAATTATTTTAACGTAAATTGTAATACTTCAAACGTAGCGTCCGTTACGTATACATAGAAAAAATAAATTCTCCCTTTATCTATTCCGTGGTTACGTAGGTATATATGTTGTATTGTTTATTTATTTATTTGTTTACATCAGGCAACTAGGCCCATAGAAATATATACATAATACAACATATAAAATAATATTAATACATATGAAAATAATTATGAAACAGTAGGGATTTTGGATCTGGCTTCCCTGAAGCGACGGTAAACTATGCCCTTAGGCAAAAAGTCTGAGCTGAGGAATACTTATTTACTTACTTGGAGGTTTACTTATTGTAACCTTTTTTTTAAGAAAAGAGCAAAGCTGCTGAGTGCTGAGCTAGCCGGCTCTTCTCAGTAGAATTCCGAACCGGTGGTAGTCTTAACGTATCATAAATGACACATGTCCCATGTGAAATAAATAAATCATTTATCACTTAAATCTGCAATCTTAAAAAACGTCATTACCTTAAAGAAGCTTATCATATTGGGCCTTTATCTTAAGCTATGGTGATGTTAATGTTAGACAGAGTGTTGGTTGCTGCAGTGGATTGCACGTGTCGTCGCAGAAGAGAATCGAAATAAAAGCGTGAGATACTATTATGTCGTTTTATTTCTTCATGAAATAAATACACAGACATCAGCGTCAATGGATTAAATTATTATAACTCGATAAAATAAACTATTACATAATTTAGTTATCTAATACAAATAGAGACGGCACAAACACACAAGACGGTCAAATTAGGAATGAAAAAGTAAAGATTTGACAGGAGGCTTGTCAATGTCAATTGTGTCTTAAGTCAAAGAGTCTGAGGTAGAGCATAGACAAATAATACATTTCTAACACTCCTCCTTATGCTCTACATCAGATAAAGTTAACTCTACTACTAAGAGACGACTCTATCTAACATGATGAACAGATCTTATATGTACAGAACAATAAACACACATAAAAAACTGCAAAGCCCTATAAAAAAAAACACATAACAGCTAGTTAATACACATTAGATTCAAATCAGATACACAATTATTATGTTTAACACTGCTCAATGGTTTTGTTAACACATCTGCTACCATTTTGTCTGTTGGTAAATACTTTACATTTATTAAACCTCTTTGTACAAGGTCTTTAACAAAATGGTAGCGCAAATCTATATGTTTTGTTCTTTTATGTGAGTATTCCTTTACCAGTAACAATTTCTGAGCACTTTGGCTGTCATTGTATACTACAACATTTAAAGTTTTGTTAACAAGTTCTAACAAGAAACTCCTAACAAAACAGATATCTTTGCACACATCGCTGATTGCCAAATACTCAGCTTCCGTACTAGACAAAGCTATGCAACGTTGCTTTCTAGATTCCCAGTTAACAACGTTGCCACCCATTTTAATGACAAAACCTGTATAAGATTTGCGATCACATAGATCATTGGCCCAATCTGCATCTGCATAGGCACTTACATTTAAATTATTTCCTTTACAGAAATAAAGGCCATAATTTATTGTCCCTGCTAAATATCTTAACACTCGTTTAGCAGCATGCCAATGATCCATATCAAAGCACGTACTATATTGGCTAAGTTGACTACAAGCATATGATATGTCAGGTCTAGTACAGACGGATAAGTACATTAAAGAACCTAACAGCTGTCTATACTTATAGATATCTTCATCTAAACATTCCTTATCTGACTTATCAAATTTGGAATTTACAGCTAGTGGTGTAGTTACAGGCTTACACTCACTCATTTTAAACTTAGCCAATAGACGTTTGATATAGTCTGACTGATCTAAAATTAAAAGGTCTTTTTGCCTAGTTACATTTATACCTAAGCAATTCTTAAGTTCTCCTATATGTTGAATTTCAAAATGTTTTTGTAATGATGATAAAACATTGTCTATACAATTGTTATGGAATACATAAAAATCATCAACATATAGAGCTATTATGACAAATTCTTTATCAGACCTTTTTATATAAATACAGGGCTCGCATTTGCTCTGCTCATATCCATTTGCACATAATACTTTATGTATTTTAGAATTCCATACACGGCTTGCTTGTTTCAAGCCGTATATGCTTTTCTTTAGCATACAAACTTTGTTATTATTGAGGTTATTAAAACCTTTTGGCTGCTCCATAAAAATTGTTTCTTCTAATTCACTATGTAAAAATGCTGTAGTAACATCTATATGATTACATTGCAAATCGAGCTCTGTGGCAAGAGAAAACAAAATTCTTAATGTAGAATGCCTAACTACAGGAGAATAAGTATCAGAGTAATCTATTCCCTGTTTTTGGCTAAAACCACGAGCAACCAGTCTAGCTTTAAACTTATTAAATGTACCCGCGGCGTCAAACTTTCTCTTGAAGACCCATTTGCATTTAATAATGTTACCTTGCTTTGGTGGATCTACTAACTCCCATACATGATTTTTAATAAGAGCATCGTACTCACATTTCATAGCCTTGCACCATTCTTCTTTGTCTGGTGAACACATGGCCTCCTCGTAGGAAGTAGGATCGTCCAGTGAACTAGCCTCAGCCAACATAGTAGATAGGTCGTAAAAAGAATATTTCTCTGGCAATTTACCTCTGGTACTACGTACAGGGCGCTGTGAGCTAGACGCATCGGTAGTACTTTCCGATGTAGTCGGCTCTCCTCCTTGACATACAAACTCCGGTTCCGGCAGAGAAAAAACTTCATCACCTTCACCGGAAGAGCTGCCTTGGCCAGTACAGTACTGGTCAGATAGCGGGGACCACGCAGGTGGCGTTAAGTCAGCATCTGAAACATCAGAGGATCCATTAGACCTATCACTAATCTTATCATTAATATCACAGTTATTCTCATTCAATTCTAATAAATTTGGAATGTCATTATCAATTAAATTATTTGACTCATTATTATTAAAAGTACCATTATCATTAGAATTTAAATTGTGATATAAAATTGAATTATTTTGATTCCTAAATTCAACCTCTTGTGTGTGGTTTACATGAAACTCGCTTTCAATAAAGGAAACATTCCTAGAATAAATGACAACGCGAGGATCAGATGGGTCACTAAGCCTGTATCCCTTACAATTCTCACCATAACCTACAAAAATATAAGGTTTAGCCTTGGCATCGAGCTTTCGTCGTTTTTGTTTAGGAATATGAGAATAAGCTACACAGCCAAAAACGCGCAAATGACTTAGATCTACAGAAGATCCAGTCCAAACACACTCAGGAATACCGCTTGATAACGCGGTGGTAGGGCATCTATTTTTTAAATAAATTGCTGTCATGACAGCTTCCCCCCAAAAGCGATTAGACAAACCAGATTCCTGCAGCATAGCGCGTACCTTCTCAAACAATGTCCTATTGACACGCTCTGCCACCCCATTCTGCTGGGGGCAGTAAGGCACTGTGGTTTGATGTATGATACCTTCCTTCTTAAGGTAGCTAGTAAGGTCATTATTGCAATATTCCGTGCCATTATCTGTACGGAGTATCTTAATAGGCAAACCAGTTTGTTTCTCAACCATATTCTTAAAAGTAATAAAGTGGGAACTTACTTCATTCTTAGACTTCATGAGGTATCCGAAGGTCTTCCTCGAATAGTCGTCAGTAAATGTCAACAAGAAGCGGGCTCCGCCCCACGATCTGACTTGCAACGGCCCTGCGACATCGGAGTGGACCAACTCCAAAAGAGAAGCAGCTCGCCCCACACTTGCCCGAGGAAACGATGCCTCATGCATCTTGCCTGACAGGCAAGAAGTGCAGCTGCTCAGGCAGCCGTCTTCCTTCTGAAAGACTACACCTGAACATTGGTCCGAATCCTTAAGTATATGCATACCTGCAAAATTCAGATGGCCTAGCCGCTTGTGCCACAAACTTGATGACACATCGGCAGCACTGTGAGCAATCTCTGTCCCCTGCATACACCGAAGGGGAATGGAATACTCTGGGGGTAAGAACCTAGCTTGCTTAGACTTATACTTGTAAATTCCATTAATTTTACTTGCATAGAATAATTGGTTGCCAGTAATTTTAGCTTTATCATAAACTGTACACCCATCTTTGGTAAAAACGACAACATAACCATTATCAGTAATTTGATTAACTGAAATTAAATTATTAGAAAGACTAGGTACAAACAATACATTTTTCAGCTTAACAGATGAAGAAAGTGAAACATCACCAACAGACTTACTGCACATATTTTGGCCATTTGCCACAAAAATACTACAGCACTTATCCCTGGCATGCATGACCAGCTTCTCGTCCTTAACCATGTGGCACGATGCACCAGAGTCCATTATAAACTCATTAGAAGCCGCTACAGTTGCTGAGAATGCTGAGGCAAACATAGTGCGGTCCTCTTTTGCATTCTTTTCTTCTTGATCTCTTCTCTTCTTAAAGCATCGCTTCACACTGTGGTTCATCTTTTTACAATAAGAGCAGCCGGTATTCTTCTTCATCTTGTTTGCTACATAAGCCGCTGAATTGGAATCAGTACTGCGTCTGTGGTCTTCTTGTAATAACCGCGTTCTGACAATCTCGCTTGTGAGAGTATTGGTTAGACATGCTGTTTCTAAGCTTGAGACTATAATGTCATATTCTTTAGGCAATCCTGATAACAAGATTTCTGCCACTTCAGCATCTTCAATGATTTTTCCAATATCAGCGAGTTGCTGGACCAAGCGCATAACACCTTCAATGTAATCTGACATCGTTGGAAAATGGCTATACTCCACGCGATGTAACTGGCGTAGAAGAAGTACACGCCGATACAAGCCTTTGTCCTCAAAACTGTCAGCTAACTTTTGCCATGCTTCTTTTGCTGTTTTGCAGCCCCTTACATATTGGTATAAAGCCGGTTGTAAACTAAGGCAAATTCTAGCCAATGCTTTACCATCACGAACAACATCTGTATCAGTGCCCTCCACGCAATTCCAGAGACCTTCTAAGACCAATACCATTTTTACAGCAAATTTCCAGTTAATGTAGTTGGATAAGCCCTCAAGTCTTTCGATTTGGGTTATGTTAGTCACACCATTGTTGCCGCTCATATTTGATGACGCTGATTGAGACATCGTGATTATAATTAGTACTCACAACAAATCCGTTTGTCCTTCTGCGAATTTCTGGGTCTCGTAACCTGTTAGACAGAGTGTTGGTTGCTGCAGTGGATTGCACGTGTCGTCGCAGAAGAGAATCGAAATAAAAGCGTGAGATACTATTATGTCGTTTTATTTCTTCATGAAATAAATACACAGACATCAGCGTCAATGGATTAAATTATTATAACTCGATAAAATAAACTATTACATAATTTAGTTATCTAATACAAATAGAGACGGCACAAACACACAAGACGGTCAAATTAGGAATGAAAAAGTAAAGATTTGACAGGAGGCTTGTCAATGTCAATTGTGTCTTAAGTCAAAGAGTCTGAGGTAGAGCATAGACAAATAATACATTTCTAACAGTTAAAGCCACGTGCCGCCTACCTGTGTTTATGGGGCGCCATAAAACTTGCGCAGCACCCACAGCGCCGCTATAGACGTGCTTTATAACGCTATACAAGCCCGCATCCTGCATATCTATAGAAGGATTACGTGCTTTCGTTTATGACATAAGCGGATTTGAAACGGTACGGGTTTTCCGGAATGATAATTTAGATAGGTATCGTTACTACTTACTAGGTAGAGTAGATGGGTACCTACCTAGCTACTTAATTTTTTTTTTTTTTTTTTGTTTTTTTTTTTTGTTTTTTTTTTTGTTTTTTTTTTTTTTGTTTTTTTTTTTTTTAAAACCTTTATTGAAAATAATACAATAGAACTTAATGCTAGTTAGCCTAACCTAATTACTATATAAATCATGCCCGCGTGGAATGGTGGCAAGAATGCTGGCTGCATTTACGCGCTGGACAGCCAGGCTGATCCTTTGCTACTTAAAATAAATATATAGGTACTTTCATACTGGTTATCACAAATTAGCTTTTGCCCGCGGCTTCGCCCACGTTAGGTTCGATTTTCATACATATTTCAGCACGATCCATCCAGTGATTTGAGCTGTGCGTTGATAGATCAATCAGTAAGTCAGTCTTCTTTTCCTTTTAGAAGACTAGCGGATGCCCGCGGCTTCGCGTGGTGTAATTTTTTTTCATTCCCGCAGGTACTTAATTTTGTGGGGTAAAAAATGACCTAGGTCACAGTCCAGAGGTGCGATTATGTACCTAAGAATTGACGATCAAATCGTTAAAGTTCGGCGTCACAGTAAAATAAACCGTATTCAGCTTTGAATTAGAGCTCAATTTCGTGTATGCATTCTCATACGTTTAGGTATGTACGATACCCTAACTTTGACGATTTGATCGGCAATCCTTACATAATTGCACCTCAGGTCCTCAACTATACCCATTGTATCCATACTAGTCCATAATCCATATACATACAGTACTAATATTATAAATGCGAAGGTGTTTCTGTCTGTCCATCTGTCTGTCTGCTACGCTTTCAAGGTGCATCTATTCAACCGATTTGGATGAAATTTGGTACAGGGATAGGTTGTAACCCGGAAAATTAAGTAGTTCCCGCGGGAATCGAAAATCTTAACCAAAGCGGACGAAGTCGCGGGCATCATCTAGTTGTCTTAAAAGTAGACCAAGTTTTTAATGCTTCTCATACCTACCTATATGAAAAACTTCGAATCTCTCGTACCTACGTCAGGAAATACTTACTAGTCCCTAACAAAACGACATTTGGTTCCCTTTACGCTACACTTGCTCATATGAATAGACTTATAGATTATAATTTATAGGACGGACACACTTATTCAACTAATCGATATAATGATTTGACCACATGTTATATGTAAAACTTATGGTTTTAAGATAATTATTGCAATTATGGTTAAGCATATAAGGTACTAAATCCATAAAACCATGGCAATTATCTATACTAATCTTACAAATTCGAGAGTTTGCAGGAATGAATGGATAGATGTTTGTTACTCTATCACGCCAGAACGGCTGAACGGATGGACGAAATTTGGCATAGAGATATATTATAGTCTGGAATAACACATATAGGCTCCTTTTTATCCGGGAAAATTAAAGAAACAAAAAACCTCAATCCACGTAGAGGAAGTCGCGGGCATCAGCTTATAGTATTATATTAAGATGAATGGTTATACCTAAAGGTACCTGCCTTGTCACTACCATAAATACACAAAATTTAACACTTATTTCTATATACAGATCACCATCAAAAAGAGACATTAGTATATTCCTACAGTCATTACTTACCCTATTAAACACAATTAAAACAAAAAACGTAATTATTGTAGGAGACATAAACATAGACATTAAAGCTAACTCGCTAGATACTCGCGCTTCAAATTACCTAGATTTAATGTCATCTTTTGGACTTCTACCGGTACACACTCTAGCTACGAGACTTGGAAACTGCCTAGATCACGTATTTGCCAAAACTAATTATCCATCGACAGCATTAATTATTGAAAACTCTTTAACAGATCATGACACGATATTGCTTTCAATAGAATTAAGAAACTCACTCAGTTTATCCGGGCCCACCTATTTAACAAAATATAATTTTTTAGAAATTCAAAATGAAATAAAATATCATGATTTTGGATGCGTTCTGAACTCGAAAAATACGAACGAAGCAGCGTTATGTCTTGTAAATGAGCTAAATACCATCATAGAAAAAAATTGTAAACATATAAAATTATCCCGACGAAAAACCCCACTAAAACCTTGGTTAACTCCTGGTCTATTACGATGCCTCAGACACAGGGATAAACTTCATGTAAAAGTAAAAAAGAATCCTCATAATGAAACTCTCAATATAACATATAAAAGGTACCGTAACTTCTGTAATAAAATTTTAAAACAACTAAAAAATCAATATTTTAAACTAGAACTTAAAAATGCAAATAATATAAGGAAAACTTGGGACATTATAAATTCAGTTACTCATCTCAAGAACAAAAAGACAGTCGCTCATAACCTACTAAACATCTCAAACACTCCAATCGCATCAGTAAATAAAGTAAACGAATATTTCGTAAATACCGGTCAAATGTTAGCAGAACAAATAGCCGTAACTGCTGAAGATGGCTCTCTTATAAATGACACGTATTACCCCTCACATTCCCCTCCGAATTCGTTTGCACTTTTAGATACGGATATACGGGAAGTAATTTCAATCATAAACTCGCTCAAAAATACTAATTCTGTAGGAATTGATGGTGTTTCATCTAAGATCATAAAACAAAATAAAGAATCGCTAGCAGGTCTTTTAGTTTATATATGTAATTTATGTCTCGAAACAGGTACTTTCCCAGATATCTTCAAAAAATCAGTTATCACCCCTATCTTTAAGCAAGGGGACAAAAATCTTATATCTAATTACCGCCCAATATCTATATTACCCACCATGTCAAAAATTCTTGAGAAGATTATAAATAAACAATTGGTAAATTTTCTTGAATCCCATAACCTACTAGCAAAAAACCAATATGGATTCCGCAAAAAGAGATCAGCGACGGATGCGGTAGACGATCTTGTCGACCGTATTGTCAGAAATATGGATGACGGTAAAAAGTGCATTACTATCTTCCTAGATCTTGCTAAAGCATTTGATACCGTGTCCACACATATACTAGTACGCAAGCTAGAACAGATAGGGATAAGAGGTTTACCACTGCAACTTCTGCAAAGTTACCTGTCAAATCGTTACCAGTCTGTCAAAATTGGAAATGTTACCAGCAGCCCACTCCCAATCACACATGGTGTCCCACAAGGAAGTATCTTGGCCCCAACTCTTTTCCTAATCTATATGAACCAACTCTGCAATCTCAAAATAAAAGACGGAAATATCACGAGTTTTGCGGATGATACAGCTCTAATGGTATGGGGAGAGAGTTGGGACGAGGTATTTTCTAAGGCACAAAATAATTTTGATTGTATATCTCAGTGGTTAAGACAGAATAGACTAAGCCTAAACGCAAATAAAACTAAATACATTACATTTTCTATAACAAATAAAACCCAACCATCTTTAAATACACATAATATTTACGCCCATTCTGGATCTTGTCAAAACCAAACATGCTCGTGTCCAACACTGGAAAGAGTTCCTTATATTAAATACTTAGGCATACAAATAGATAAAAATTTAAACTTTGAACAACATATTAAAACTTTAACCAATAGAATAAGAAAATTGATAGCCATTTTTAGGAACGTTAGGGAGGTTGCAGATCCTAAATTAATAAAAACATTATACAAAACACTTTGCCAATCCTTGCTAACGTATGGCATTGATACATGGGGGGGAGCAGCGAAATCTCACATGATACAGCTCGAAAGAGCACAGAGATTGCTTTTAAAAGTGATCTACTTCTTACCTTATCAGTATCCCACAGTATCACTTTACCGCGATAGCAAGGTCTTAACAGTAAGACAATTATTCATCCACAAACTTATAATGAGATACCATGCTCAAACAAAAGGCAAAGCGAATAATTCAGGGAAGAGACGTCATTACCAAATATTCACAATAAACAAATTTAAATAATCGTTTACGCAAAATTTTCCATGTTTTCTTGGCAGTTACCTTTATAATAATGCTAACAAAAATCTGAGTATCAATGAGCTGAGTACACGCGATTGTAAAATACGATTATTTGATTGGCTATCAAAGCTAAACTACGAAGAAACGGAGAACCTAATAAAAATCTTAAAATGAGCTAAAATCTTAGAAATCAAACATTGAATACTTGAGTATTAAACACACACACCCAGAAACACACACACACACACACACACAATTACACTTACCTACACTTAAACACACAAACATACACACACTTATTAAATCTACTTAAAAGATATATAATTTATTCAATAAAAATAAACAAAATGTAACTTACGTCTATTAGATAAATAATATTGAATGATAATGTTACAATAAAAAATGTATCTGATGAAATAATAATCTTGTGAAACGTTACTTTAAAAATTGTTTCGAATAAGTTTATATGTATGTATTACGGGGATAGGGCCTGGTGACTTGAACCACAGGCATTTGCTTAGCTCAAGCACCAGTCCCCACATTAAATCAATCACATAGAAATCAAATCTAGCTATAGTGTATTGTATTTAAAGTAATGTGTGGAAATAAAGAAATTCATTCATTCATTCATTCATTCAATTCATTCATTCATTCATTCATTCATTCATTCAAAGGTACCTATACTTACTTAGATACTTTTCAGTTGGTTTTATTTTTCTCACTTTACATAACTAGTTTAGTCATCCCTTCAAAACAAGTTACATTTACATTTGCAAGTAGGTATAGTCATTGTGTACTCTAATATCGCAAAATAATCAACTAACGATGGTGACACACTAGCAACTGGGCATAATAAATGCAAGGAGACAAACAAAATCATTAGGACATCTAATCATCGCTAACATCTCGTAAACAACTTTTGATCAATACACTCAATAGCAATTTCTTAACGAGCAGCGAACAAATAAACAAAATTAAGTAGGTCTATGTACCTAATGAATTTATAAGCTAATTCCACGCGACTTCGTCCGCGTGGAATTTAATTAGCTTCTTAAAAATCCCATACAAACTTTCATCCTCTTTTCAACCCCTCTGGGGATGGGATTTTGTTTGTTTGTTTGTTTTAAATTCTTTATTACCATTCTAAATTACAATGCACAAAGGCGAACTTAATAGGTACCTAGAGGTATTCTCTTCGAAGGGAGGATTTTCAAAATATTTATTTTTTAATTTTAACCAAACCCCGAATACCAAGTTTCATGGATAGGTATAACTTGAACGCGGACAAAGTCGCGGGCATCAGCTAGTAAGTACTGGATGTTCAAGGGTGAAAAACGGAAAATACACTTAATATTTATTCTACTACTTTTCAAAAAAACACGCATAAATACATTTTACGCGAGTAGTCAGTTGCAAAATTATATCTCTATCTAGTATGTTAAAAGTCAAAAATTTGAATTCTGAAAATTGCTGCCTAAGTTATCATACTTACAGCCTTATCATGTTATTTTCTAACACCATCAACAATTTATGGCGTCAAAGCACAACAAAACGAAAAAAAGAAACAAAAAATAACCAAAATGCAAATCTACGCAACATCCAAAAACAAAAGACATCTATTGTCACCATCGCATCCCGTTAATGCGCAGGTAAACAACCCTAGCGTTCCAACCCTTCGCTTATCGCAAGGGCTGACTAGTGACCAGGGAGGGGGCTCATCCCCGCAAGCCCCTCCTACTTGCATAAAACGACAGGGTCCATCTTTGTTATCATTAGTTACTCCATAACTTCCGTGACGACAAGTTAAAACTTATCATAAATTTCACTTAAACGTATAAAATCACCTAGAAATGGCTCTTTGGACGCCTTACGCTGAAAACACAGCTTTAGACCTAACAGTGAAGTGTAAAACTGAAAGGATATCGCCTGAACCATATCCTATGCAGTTTCAAAGTTACGAAAACCAAGTGTACCAGCCTCACAGTGTAGCGTACCCTTATACCATGGGGTACCCGGTATATGTGCCTATAACAGAAGCCCCTGTATCGCCGGTGTCTTCGTGTACAAGTTATCCGAAATCCATCACTCCTCCAAGAAATGGAATGATATCACCCCCCGAGTCACCAGTATCAATAAACGAGAGGAAACGTCCAAGTTACATGATTGATGTGGACTCCCTATCTGACGATCCAGATTTCCAAGCATTTGAACGAGACGCTTTGAGAGCTATGGCAGAGAAAAACGGCGGAACTCTACTGGGGAATAATCCACGCATGCGTAGAGCTGTCCAGACGAGTCAAACGGCAGATGATTCATACAGAAAACAGAGAGAAAGGAACAACTTTGCGGCTAAACAAAGCAGAGATAGGAGGAAGTTGAGAGAGATTCATTTAGCGTTAAAAGTGACTTATTTGAAGAATGAAGTCGCGAAATTGAAGGGGTTATTGGGAAGTCAGACCTGTGTAAGGTGTCGTCAGCCCTGTATGTGTTAGGGTTATTCTATGTTCTATTTAAGTAACTTTTAAGTTGTATTTATGTTAATTTTAAGATGTAACGAGTCAAATTAGTGTGCAATCTTGTAAATATTAATGTAAGATAAATTATTAAAATATATTTTGTATTATGACGTAGATTTAGAAAGCTTATTAATTCTTAATATTGTAAAAAGACTAGGTACCTAATAATATAATTGTGTGGTAAGAAAAACAATACAATGCATTTTCTACAGCTAAAGTCTATGTTTATCGTTCCTGATACTCTTACATTCCTATTTTCCATTTCCCAGTTAAAGTAGGATACTTTTTATAGTTATTTAGGTGCTTTAAAAAGATATTTACCTGAAAAAAGTTCAAGATGTTCATTTTTAAGATTTATTTCACGAAGGAAATATAATTGCTTGCACAAATATACTTCAGTGCATTTACATTGAATTTTTTAGATACCACAATAGGTATATTTCGGTTTCATATGGACAATAGAAATATAGCATAAAATGTAAATAAGGAAATTATACGATTTTATATAGACGTTGGTTTTATTTTGTCATAATAATTCAGCTTAAAGGTTAGGTACTGTATCATAAAACATTTTAGTAGGTAAGTATATACTATTTAGACTCAAGTAAGTATGCCATATAAATAGGCGGTAGGTAATGACTGTGTGTAAGCTTTTTGTGTTTGCGCAACAAAAGATTGGGCGCGGCTTGCGCAAGCGCATCTAATTCGATGCCAACAGCCAATGAAAACGTTGCATACGACCTACTATAAAATATAGGTACGGTAAATGATACGGGATCTTTTGTACACTACAACCTTTTAACCTGTAGTATATAAGAGCTCCATTGAAATTTAAAGACTTAATAATAAAATGTTTTCAATACTTTTTATAACAGATTTTTTTGTTTGGTATACCTACTTAGAAGACTTTTAAATATATGTAGAAAAATATCATGTTTAACAGCTTATTACTGTTTTTCTACGAAATCCATACTAATTATTATAAATACGTAAGTGTGCCAGTCTGTCTTTTTGCTACGGTTTCACGGCCCATCTGTTCAATCGATTTGATGAAATTTGTTTACTGGGATAGGTGGTAAGTTTTTAGTCAATATTTATTTACAAGTTTAACACAACTGTTAATAGAGTCTTGGGTTCTAAAGATTTCATATTTAGGTAAATGGAGTGTTTAAAAAAATAGATTAAAGGCAAAAAGGGCCTATATTATGATTTTAATCAATTATGGGTGCACGGGAGTGTGAACAACCAAGTTAATTAGATTTAGTTTAAAACCTAAATAATATCTGGTGAAAATATGCTTACTTTAAAATGAAAAGCTCTAAGTTAACTTAATTTAAATATAATTTGGCTACAGTAGGTATATACAAGTAACATTAACTAAACTTTCTGTTTGATGACGTGCGGCAGGTCGAATTTGCCACGCACGCATTTGAGCTTCACGCCGGGACAGTCTTTTACTCTGGAAATTAAAAAAGTACGTAATTAATGTTAACATAATTGAAGACTACAGTCTAGGGCTTCTTCAGGTAGTAATCCATACTAATATTATAAATGCGAAAGCGTGTTTGTCTATCTACAACGTTTTAAAATGCGTTCCTGCGGGAATTGAATTGAAAAAAAAAACTAAATTTTGTTTCTATTTTATTACTAGCTTTTGCCCGCAGCTTCGCTCTCGTTTATTTCCCCTACGTTACCTCCTTAGGGTTTGAATTTACAAAAATCCTTTCTTAGCGTAGACGTAGGCGTCATAAAAGATTGGCATGACAAATTTCAGACCGATCCATCCAGTGGTTTGAGCTGTGCGTTGATAGTCAGTCAACCTTTTATATATTTACCGGGTCAGATAAATTTGTGGGACTATAGGTTCTAAAATGAAAATAAAGTGACGTAGGATAACTTGTGTCACTTATGATAAGGTGTAAGAATCTACCACCGGTTCGGAAAGCTGGATTCCACTGAGAAGTTTTTAGTTAAACGCGTTCGCACCTGCCAACCCGGACGAGCACGATGTTGTGTTCCTGCAGGTTGTGGCCGATGCCGGGGATGTAGGCGACCATCTCGCGGCCGTTCGACAGACGCACCAGCACGCACTTGCGGTTCGCGGAGTTTGGCTTCTTGGGTTTCTTGATTAGGGTCTTTAGTACTACGCCCTGGAACATGAACAGTAATCATTCTTTACTTTGAGAATAGGTATTTATCAATAATATTGCCGACTACCCGAACAACTTGGACCGATTGTACCTATGAAAAACAGTCAAATTATTTATCTCGTATTCTCCTGTTTAGTCCTCCAAAACTGAACCGATTTTAATTTGTTTTTTCAAGAATAATTTAAGAAGGACTCATGCTATCTCGGTATGTTTGTCTTTTTTTGATTATATTTGTCAAATTTATTTACGGGATGTCTGATGATTGCGCAAGAACTAGGCCATTTTTTTGCAGTATGTGCAGGTTCCGTGTTTCTAAAATTATTGATTTATCGAAAAAAGGAAAACATAGGGACATGGCACGGATACATATGGATTTTATGGTGCAAGAA
Organism: Erebia aethiops; assembly: GCA_923060345.2. NCBI lineage: Eukaryota > Metazoa > Arthropoda > Insecta > Lepidoptera > Nymphalidae > Erebia > Erebia aethiops. Next base: position 17,589,121 of record OV281080.1, read on the forward strand.
TATTTTCTTTATTGTATAAATACAATAAAGAGAATATTCCCGCGAATATACGCGCCGCACTCGGCAGACGTCCAATAACAGCGCGGCATCCAGCACGCGACACACCTTTACATGTTGGTGCTCTGGATCCAACATGAAACACAACTCTTTACTCTACGTATTCAGGGGACCGCGTAAAAAGCGCGACAAATAAGCGTAGCGTGGGGTGCGTAGCGTAAACGATAATATCCATACTAGTATTATAAATGCGAAAGTGTGTCTGTCTGTCTGTCTGCTATGCTTTCACGGCCCATCTTTTCAACCGATTTTGATGAAAATTGGTATAGAGGTAGACTACATCTCGGCGAAGGTACTTTATATCCCAGAAATCAAAGATTTCCCCCGGGAATCAAAGAAACTCAATGTATGCGGACGAAGTAGCGGGCATCATCTAGTTCTCTATATTATCGTCGATCCAATAGATCCCGTGACGGGCTGAATGAAGACGTTCAGACGTTCAGACGTCAGTTCTTTACCTACATTGTAAGTTAAAACAGTTGTAACTTATATTTTTCAAAACGATAACTTTCAGAAAGTCTATAATGCGGATTAGCGGTTAGCTATGCAGTACTTTGTTATCTTTACCTAAGTTTCTAATACACAAAGAAGCAAAATAATGTTTATTACGTATTATAACAATAAAGCGATAACGTATCTGAAAAATTAGGATAATAGGTAACATTCGAGTATAAAGAAAATCTATGCATAAGTTTGTATACCCAGCAGTGTGAACTATACATAAATAACATACCTTAGCGAAAGGGTTTCCATTGAGGGGGTTTCTAGATTTCCTTTTCTTGATGTGTGGGCCAGTTTTGTGCATCTGAGCCAGCGACGCCATGGCTCGCGAGATGAGACCTGACGATGATTGTAGAGATGTGCCGGCGAGGATGCTGGTCGCAGGGGCAGAGTGGCGGACCAGTGACTGAGTGCTTGTGATAGCTGGATGGACAAACAGAAAAGTTTTAGAATATTGATATTATGATAATTAAATCTCTGTCTAAATGTATCTATTAGTGTAAACATTGATGCTACCCCAAGTGCTACCTCCCTAGCGCTGCAGTGTTAAACGCTGTTGTCTTAACGTGCGGAGGTCCCGGGTTCGATCCCTGGCAGGGTCAATTTGGGAATTTATAATTTCTGAATTTTGATTGGTCTGGTCTGATGGGAGGCTTCGGACGTGGCTAGTTAACACCCTACCGGCAAAGGCGTGTCGCCAAGCGATTTAGCGTTCCGGTACGATGCCGTGTAGAAACCGATTAGGGGTTTAATATAACTGCCATGCCCCTAACAGGTTAGCCCGTTACCATCTTAGACTGCATCATCACTTACCATCAGGTGAGATCGTAATCAAGGGCTACCTTGTAGTGGATAAAAAAAGTCATCAAAGGATTGGCAGCTTTCCCTCAACGTATACGAAAACTTATTAAATATCAGCCACTAGAAAACTTTCCGAGCAAACCGACTGACTGACATATTAATCTACAGTTCAACCCGCTGCATCTAGAAACTTGAGATTTTGCACACTGGAGAAGTTCGACGCACCTTATTAACTTCAGTGATTAGATTTCACGCAGGTAAATGACATATTGATATTGTTGCAAAATTGAAAATATTTAGAGCCATTGAGAATATCGATTCAAAATTTTGGGAATATCCAAGTTTTTCACATTATTTTCAGGAAAATATCCTTGTTAAATATCCAAGCTAAATGTTTATGTTAAAATACTGTTATATTGAGGAACAATGTATCCAAAACAGCAGATGTGAAAAGACAGCCCGGATAATCCACCAATGAAACCCTTGAAGGCTTTTACCAACAAGAAATTCGTAACGTGGATTACAAGTTGCGATGAATTATAAAGATGAATACAGTTAGGTAACCGCGATATTGTGAAACGAGGGTTTGAAGGCGTGCCCTCAATTGTGTCAAGTATATGGGGTTGTATCACACTCGCATGGCCCCATGGCGTGTACGGTGTACCGTTAAATGTAAGGGATTGATTGACACATCCAAGGTGCTGCACGATTTGATACAGTGGGAACATCAAGTGTGGTCTGCGGAAGAATAGTTTGGATTTATTTTAAGTGATTTTTTCAGACGTAATAACTATAGTGGGAATTTTAGCTTCCTTTGAGATTTGCAGTTTCAACTCAACTTAATATTCAGTTTATAGATAGAACTTCTGCTGAATTTACCGAATAGTTTTCGGTAAATTAAGGTAACAGGGAGTGACCTCATCAATCACTAACGGGATCTCATCCAGGCAATAAAATTTTATTACAAAGAAGAAAAGATTTTCGTGTTCGTTACAAAATATTTTATTGTTAAGAAGAAAAATAAGAAAAATTTCATGTAGGAAAACTTGTGTCACTTACAATTTATAGGGACTCTACCACCGGCATACTATTTCAACCTATTAAAGCAAATTTACATGTAAAATAACATTTTCTAAGAAACCCCATAACAAATTTCAGAAGTCGAAATTATTTGAGTAACAACTAAAATAACAAACGCAAGCTTGGATTCCGGGTACGAGGCAAACATCACGTCTGGTCCAGCGCTGGGCATTGAGCATTGGGCAGTGTCCGGCGAGATGTTATTGTTTGAGATAATCGCAGCCAAGTGTCTCCTGGGATAGGCCAACTTGCATCTGTCTAGCGCAAGCAAATATTCTCTTGTGGTACAAGTTGTGAACTGATGTCTACGTGTACTAATATTTTTTTTCTCGACTAAGTAAAATCAATTATTATTTATTATTTTAATCGATTGTTAATCATGGAATACAGAGTAGCAGTTTCGATGATTTGAGGATATTATTCATGTTTTTTTGGACTTTAATAAGTATATACCTACCTCTAGCAAAAAATTCAATCCACCATAACTGAACAAACGTTATTTTTAAAAAGCCTACCTTTGTAAGCCCAGTGTAGGCATACCTAGTTCATAACTTAAGAGTCTAGCGAACATTGAAGCATACAGCTCAAAATTGCCGGGTTTCAAACTTGAGATATCTCTTGCAGGTTTTTAAATTACAACCCTAATAAGAAAGGTATTTGAGAAATTTCAGTGGCACTGAAAAATCTGAATCTACACAGACGAAATTAAGGACTTTAACTAGAACTATAAATTAACGCTGCCACTCATAACTTGAGATGCCAAATGGAACAGTACCTGCTCTTTTTGCGGATTATAATCCGCTAATAGTGGGCATTGTCCGCAGATGACGGACGCATAGATTCGAAATTATCCTTTCTGACAACGTTTCACAATGACTAGGGAAAAGTATACAGGCGACAATAGGCAAGAGTTGAGACACGGGAGCATTGTGTCTTCCCAGAACTGTTGTAAATCATATTTGTGTAAGAATAACATTAATGCCACTCACAAATGGCACAACTTTATCACACTGACGCATAATGTGGAATATGAAATCCCTTCGCACTCGCAATTGTCAATTCGGAGTTCAGACTGAGTCTTACACAATGCTTCTAGTTATTACAAATAACTGCACATTATTACGAATTACTAATCCCATACTGAACTATTGGAATTATTTATGAAAATATTAAGTTTCTCAGAAGGGTTCTTACGAAACATCGTTTATTATACCAAAATATTACAAATAATAACATACAGATTTGATAATAGCTGCCTCAGTTTTGTTCGGATAGAGTTTCTACTATCAAAAATCTCTAATTTCTAGAGAGCTGTCGGGTCCAGCGGTTTGAGTTGTAATTATGTTCTCAATTCATAATCATAAGAAGAAATATACATAGATACTGCGAACATGTTAGGTAAAGGCAGCGTTCTTGGTTGTACCCTTTTCTTATAAATGAGCTACCTAAGGCACTTAACCCTGACTGTAAGATAGTTATGTTTGCTGACGACGTTTCACTACTCACTTAATGCTCCGACGTTGACGAATGTAAACTCCAATTAACAGAAAACCTACAAAATACGCAAAACTGGCTGAAACAACATAATTTGGAAATTAATACAAAAAAAAACAAAACTCATACAATTCAGACCATACCAGAAAGTACCCCTTGACTTAGATAGCTTCTCAAGAGAAATAAGTCGTTAGTGAGTTCAAACTCCTAGGATTAAACATAGATACTTACTTAAACTGGAAGCAGCATGTGCAAAGTGTGAGGACTAAGCTCTCACGGTTTGTATACGGGCGAATACTGACTATGAAACAGCGCTGTCAGCATACTATGCATATGCCTACTCGTGGCTTCGGTATGGCATAGTCCTATGGGGTCAGAGCCCCGACGTAGGAGACCTGTTTATATCTCAAAAAAAATGCATACGAGTGCTTGTAAATATTAAGCAACGCGATAGCTGTAGGACACATTTTATCAATAAAAAAATTCTGACCTTACCCTCCATCTACATAATGGAGATGGCTCTGTTTGTAAGGAAAAATATACACCTGTACAAAATTTTCGTAAGCACAAAAATTCAAAGAGATACACGCAAGAAGAAAAAACTGGTTTTACCCTGCTTCAATCAAATAACATTAGCGCAAAAAAGTCCATACCATAGATCCGTTATAATATATAATAAACTTCCAAATTTCTTAACAGACGAGACCAAAGAAACAAAATTTAAAAGTAATTTAAAAGAATGGTTAATTCAAAAATGTTTTTATAGCATATAAGATTTTGTAAATGAATAGACCACAATAATACCGATCAATTAAATTCAATTTAATATAAAAATATGTTTATTAATATCTGAAATATTGTTATTACTACTATATTATTAAGTATATCATATATTTTTATGCAAAGATAAATTAATATGTAAAAAGATAAATAATTTGACATATAATAATATATATTAATTATAATTATGTTTATCTACTCCAGCATCGAAAAGTTCCAATTTCGAATTTGACAACTATATCGAATTGAACCCTCTTTCGTGTTTGCTTCTCATAACGATACAGTTCGTTGCATGGGAGCTGTATCGTTATGAGTCGTAGCTGTATCGATATGGTTATCTTCATAAATAGGATACCTATAGCTTAGCGGCTCTGGGTTCTGGCACTTTCCCAACCAGTGAATTGATTTGAATTTTTTAATAATTTACAAAGTAAAAAATTATAAAGACGTCCTTGTCGTAGATAAAATCTTGTATGCAACTGTACGTAATTAGTCATTTTAATTCTCGTACTATCCTATTTTGATACTCGGCAAGCCTCGTATCAAAAAACAGCACTCGAATTAAAATGACCCTCATTACGATACAGTTGCATAAATAGCTATTACATGTAGCAACGCTCTGACAGGGCCTCATGTCCATGCATGCTAATAGCTAATTGTATTAAGTAATATAATGTATTAGTAAGTAAGAAATGAAAGCTATCAATAAATAAATGACTAAATGACTAAATGCTCCAAGTGAATATATAACGAAAAAAATTTAATGTCAACATAATATAACAAGGAAATATAGTACATAATATAAGCTGCAAATAAGAAGTTATATTTTTGTTGTACTGAGTTTCTTTACATTTTAAAGCTTCCGTATCCTTAATCGTTTAAGAAAGATGCATTAAGAATCTGCGGCGAAGCGATCAAAAGATGCATTGCCACTTTGTATGAGAATGTTTGATTCCGGGAGATCCCACGCAGCGTCTTTTCCAGTGACAATGATAAGTGACCATCCTAACGGATTGACAAAAGTGTAGCTAAATAATCAATTAAAGAAGTAGGTACATATGAATTCAATTTCAATTTCAATTAGTAGGTCAAAATACAACTAATTACTATATTGGCACAAAGTTCGAATGTCTTTGATATATGAATGTTATACCTATGTAATGGGAATAATCTAGGTAAATACAAAATCTCACTGAAAGTCAGTCAGGAAATTTTAGATTTTCACAATTTATTACATAATATATAATATATAATATATAAATTGTTTATTGCTCCAAAAATACATAGGTTACAGTTACATTTCTGCGTTTTACAGGACAAAAACATTACTAAAATTCTAAATTGTAGTTACAAAAGCAAAAATATAAAATATTTGAACTTGTCTGTTCACAACGGTGCGCCTTCTAAATAATCTGATCTACTAGCTATTAGATGATGAATTTCAGCAGGCCGAGTACCTACCTAGTATTTTATTACGCATTCGATCTAACTGTTTAACTACCATTTTAACCGACTTCCAAAAAAGGAGGAGGTTCTCAATTCAATTTTTTAGTCGGAACATATCTCCGTGGTTTCTGAACTTCTGAACCGATTTGAAAATAATTTTTTCAGTCGTTAAAGGAAGCTCTCGATGTGGTAGCATAAAAAATTCAGACTCCAAATCCTCAACACTGGCACTAAAAGGTTAAAAATAAAAATTCTTTCCAAAAAACCGATTTTGGTAGTCGGTTTTTTGGAAAGAATTTTTATTAAGATATTGATTGAGCGCCAGCTGTCAAGCGCTTGAATATTCCATACTAAAAAAAAAAGAATGTTGTCGGGATCGAATGGGAGGAAAATCTCCCACTAGGCACCCAGAAAATGACGATGAGAGATGGTTTATCCAAACATCTGTTAAATAAATTTTCAATTATAATTTTCTATGGTAGCCTATACTAAAGGAGTTAGAACCTTGCAAAGTCATTGTCCAGTGAATACTTTATACCATAGTATTATTTGCATTGCAATAGTATAATCGGTCGGAATCTGCAAGTAACGCAAAGTGCGACAATATGCACAAAGCCGATGTGTGAATGAGATCTTCATCAGTGGTCAACGCTGACTCATGCCGCTCTCGCAACCCTTATTATGCGAGGCTTTAGTGGACCGTACGCAAAAAAAGACTTCAAACATTTTTGAAGCCAAAAATAGTGATTTGTTTGTATGCGATGGAAGATGTAGTAATCGCATTTTAAACGTGCAGTTTGTGAAATTATCGCATTTTGAGATGGTATTTTTAGACTGTACTTTTTATATAGACTTTACAAAAAAATAAATAAAGCTATAAACATATATCCTCTACATAAAAACGAATGTAAAAAACGTGTTAAAGAATTGTTGCTCACTAAATCGTATGCTGCAACTGAAAAGCTGCTAGAAGTGCTAGTTTAACTAATACATTATATTAACAACATATTATCATTTTTTAAATATAACTCTGTAAAGGATAGACAATTACTATTATTATATATTTCCACCACACAAACACTCACTCACACACACTCACACACGCATTTAATTAATCTGTGTTCTTCAATGTAGATATTAAGTACATAGTTAAAATATTTAAAACAAAAATCTGATCTAACTTACCTGCAGGTTTCAGCTATGTAGTTGTATAAATGAACCATTTATTTAAGGAGAGCGCTGTCGCCTGAAACACAGGTCTATACCTATCTTAGGGACAGCTGGTTTTCTGTATGTATACATATTTTTGATTTTGTAACTACAATTTAGAATTTTATTAAGTTTTTGCCCTGTAAAACGCAGAAATGTTTTTGTAACTGTAACCTATGTATTTTTGGAGCAATAAACAATTTATTTATATTATATTATATTATATTATATGTATATTATATATTTTTAACCTTTCAAATGCGATTTTAACAGTCGACTTGATTAATTATTTCAAATTCGAGTAAACAATAAAAAAATATTTAATTTAATTTGATGCCCACAACTTGTTTTAAGGTTTTTGTAATTCCCGCAAGAACTCCTTAATTTTCCGGGATAAAAGTTTCCTATGTCCTTCTCCGGGATACAACCTAATACCTATGTATACCAAATATTATCAAAATCGGTTAAAAAGAAGGGCCGTGAAAGCGTAACAAACAAATAAATTCTCATTCGCATTTATATTATTAAGTAGGTATGATTATTTTGCTGACGCTACAAGTCCCAGTGGACATAATCCGGGTCCACGCGGAAGGGTTCCACGCAAAAGACAGGCGCGATCGCAATCCCTAACAAATATTATTAAAAAAATCTTCACACAATTACAACCCCTAACTCTTTCTTATAGAGATGTAAACCGCGTGTATCGGTGACACAGCTGCCGTTGATGCAGATGCGGATTCCGCGTAGAGTTGACATGTCCGATAAATTGACAGTTATATAGGTACGGTTTCCTATTTACTTGATGGATTTCTTTGCTCCATGTGCTATAATATATATTCTTCAGTGGACGGCTTATATTATGTGTGATGCAAGTCCTCAACCCAAAAATATGTTATGATGATTTTCTGTTATGATTTTCCACACATAATTATGTACAAAGGTACTTTCTTTCTTTTTAAGTCCTTATTAATTTTAAACTGTCATATCTGAAATCTGCTGGCTAGCTTTTCTTTATGGGAACACAAAAAAAGTGTGTTTGTGATAACATTGGATTTAAAATCAGATCCCTAACGGGGTAAAATAGGTGTTTGAAATTTGTTTGTCCATGAGGACAAGTCACGGGAAAACCTAGGCTATGCTAATAATATAAAGAGGTAAATTTTGTGAGTTTGTGACATTGTAGGGGATAATCTCAGAATCTACTGAACCGATTTTGAAAATTCTGGTACCAATAGAAAGCCACATTGTTTGTGAGTGTCATAGGCTTCAATAGGGAGTTCCTGTGGGAATTTAAAAAGCCTTATTTCACGCAGACGAAGACATCTGCTAGTAATAAATAAGAGTGGGGTGAGAACAATTTTTAAATTATTAAGTAAGTAATTGATTTGATTAAGAGTGAAAATCAATTTTTGTTGTTCACATTAACAAATATTTTTTGCAAAGATTTATTTTGAAAATATTTAGGGTAGTAAACAATTTTACAGACCAGATGCTTCTTCAAGATGACTTACTTAGACTCGATCATTACTGCCTGGTCAATAGATTGGATCTAAACGTCTCCAAATGTTTTGCTATCTCCTTTACACGTAAGTGTTCCGTATTCAAATCCTCGTATAAAATCAAAAACCAAGAACTTAATTGTGTATCTGAGATACGTGACCTAGGTGTTATTATCGACAGTAAGCTCTTATACGATAAGCATGTGGACCATATTGTAAATAAGGCATCTAAGATGTTAGGCTTCCTAATCAGGTCAACTAAAGATTTTACCAAAGTTAAAACAATTAAAGTACTCTATTGCGCCCTAGTGAGGAGTAATCTTGAATATGAGTCGCAAATCTGGAATCCTCAATAAGACGTGTATATTCATCGCATTGAAAGAATCCAGAGAAAATTTGATCGGCTTCTTAAGTTTAGGTTCAATCTAACTCCCAACCTAAGTTATCATGCTTTGTGCACTCACTTACACCTCCTGCCTTTAACCGTTAGGAGAAATGTAAGCAATATAACTAAATCTCATCAATATCGCCAATAATACAGTTGATTGTCCACCGCTTCTTGAAAAGTTATCCCTCAAAGTGCCTACCAATACCACCCATACCCGTGCCCATTCTATTCTCTGCCCACCATCTGCGCATACCAGATTTCGTCAGAACTCCTATTTGCCAAGATCTTCTCTTACATTCAATAAATTGTTAAAAAAGAATACTAAGCTAGATCTCTTTTGCACCACGGCCACCTCCATGCGTAGAATTCTAGCCAATGAATTCTTTGACTGACCCACAGCCTGAGTTGAAGTAGTTTGCTGGCTGGTAATCCTTATCTTAATAATTAATAATGTCTAAATTATCCCTAATATTAATTAACTCTGGTTCTTCTTTTGTATTAATTCATCTTCTTAACTATAAGCTTTCTATTTTCAAATTACTTCCTATGAAGTATATATTACTATTTATTTTTCTACCTTTGCGAGCTATTTTTATCTTATGTAAATTCTATCTGTGAATACTTGTACGAGTAATTGGCGTTATAGGTACTTATTCTTTATCTATCTAGCCATTTCTTTTGTAGCTGTAAGTTTTCTGTACCAAATAAAATAAAATAAACATTTGGAGCACCAGAGGAATCTCCAGTGCGTTCCTCTTTTGATTTTGCTTATCAACCCCTTGAATTGTCTCATATTGTAGTTTTGAGGGAACATAGCAGGCAAAATCTTGGATTTAAATTTGCACATACTTACTTACTTACTTGGCATTTTTAAATATTTGAGGTATCTACTAAATATCTGCGCAAGGATCATCAGTGTTGATGAGAATTTTTGGTCAGTATTTGAGTAATAAATTGTAGGCTTAGGGTAATTTTTACTAAGTAATTTTAAATACAAGTACACTCATGATTTAATGAATAATAATGAAATGCATTCAGTACTTAAGCTAATGCAGAGAAATACCATTCATATTTAATCTTTCGTCCGCAAATTTCTCTTGCATGGCTGCACAGTGATAGTGATGTAATGGACAACAGAAAGAGGTTCTCACTGCGTAGCCTCAGGATGAAAATGCATTCGAATCGCGTGCGCACTAGGTACAGGTACTACTAGGTACTAGAGCTATAGTACTAGAGCTATCTTCTCGGTAGGAATGGCATTCCGAACCAGTGGTAGATTCACTTGACGATTCAAAAGTACTTGTAAAAGTTTATTTGAATAAAAAATATTTGATTTGATTTGATATGGTATTCTAATTAGTGGAAAAGGAAAATATTTTTATTCAATTCTCAAACTATACCTACCTTGATATGGTAAGCACTGAGTTTTGAGTCCAATAGAAAGGAGAGATAATCCTTTTCGCAAGAAATTCATCTGCAAAATAGATAAAACCGAATGTAACCTAAAATTTATTTTGATGGATAATGTATTTCTATGACATTAAAATTATGGGAGAAGGCGATTTTATAGATATTGATGCTATTATTACCTTGGATTCAAAAGCTCCCTAATTTCTATATTGAACGCTGCAATTTAGTAAATTTAATCCTAATAAAGTTGTTGTTTTTCTTAACATAACCTAAAAACAGCTAAAAATTTGCCTTTTTTGACTATCAATGTCAATTGTCATATTCGACCATTGACATACGTTTTCAGTGTTGCAATTTATAAAAAAAAAATTGTTTTAGAAATTAACCACTAGATGTCGCGATTTTTATTTGTAATTTAGATTTGCTACTCATCAATAGATGCCGCCATGGCAAGGTAACTTAGTTCCAACAATCTTCAATAGATGTCGTATCGTTATAACCGTTTAAAGCTCAACTTACGAATATCAATATTTTGTGGCTGTGATGGTGTTCAACCTTAACCATGCAAAAAACCAAGTCGTCCATTACTCTATTCCAGCGTGATTGAACGACAAACCAACAAACATACACTTTCGGATTTATAATGTTAGTATGATTCAAAAAGCATGTTTGAAATCCATATAAACGGTTCGAGTTCTTATGTTTTAAGCTTTCAAAAGTCAATTTCGGTCTTTACTTGGAGTGTCGACGGTTTTAGGGAAATAATGGCATAAAAAACGTTCTTCGATACGTAATGCACTCATCAAAAATTTTTTTAGTTAAACTGAAACACACATGTAATAGTAGAAACATACGTAGGTACACTTAATATGTATAAAGTTAAAGCTTATTAAGCCCTCGAGATTAACGAATTAGGGTAAAAGAAGGGTAAAGAAGTTAGAATTTTTTTCATCAGCTCGAAATTGACTGCTAAGTATAACTTTTTACTTCCTTCTGATTTTACCATACCTGAAATCGACATACTTCAAGGTCGAATACATACTAGGGACAATAAAATTCCGCTCGTGCACTTTTTATAAGATTGAGCTGTATTGACTACTGCGTGAGGGCGAAAAGTATTTCCCACTAAAAAAAGTATTCCCCTTTTCCCATGTTTTTAATAAGTACCTACATGATACCCAAGACTTTCGGTTAAGGTTTTTTGATTCTTACGGAAACTCTTTAATTTTGCGGGATAAATTAGCCTTGTAGCCTATGTATGTCCTTCCCAGGGATACATCCTATATCTGTCCTTTTGATCGACATCGGTTAAAAGGATGGGCCGTGAAAGCGTAGCAGACAAACAGACACTTTCGCATTCACATATCCCGAGTAGTGTGGATAAAACGCGGGCATTTCGCGTAAACGTTTTATCCTGTCCTGCCCGTTGTGTATTTTCGCCCTACGAAGGGCCTTAGTTTGATTGAATTAAAACTTGAGTGTAAATCTTCCAAGTTTTATGAGCTCGGATCAGACATTACCATTTATCCGCAGGTTTAACATAATCCTCGAATACGATGTTACCTTTTGCGTAGGTGGATCGTATTTTTGATAGCAATCGTGAACTTTTAATGTGATTTGTTTTGTTTCTAAAGCGGTTTAGAATGAAGATCGTTAATCTATACTTCTATATCTATATCTATCTATACTTATAAATGCGAAAGTTTGGATGTTTGTTACTTAATCACGCCAGAATGGCTGAACGGATCTGGATGAAATTTGGCACAGAGATAGATTATAGTCTGCAGTAACACATATGCTAGGTACTTTTTAACCCGGAAAATTAAAGAGTTCCCGCGGGAACCTCAAAAAACCTCAATCCATGCAGACGAAGTTGCGGGCATCAGCTAAGTAGGACATAATATTAGGAAGGGCTTATTTTTTGAATTCGGTTAGTAAATAAAATCTTTATTGTTTCTTATTGCCAATAATAAATAATAAATATTTTATTTAAAGCCAGGTCCAATTTAAAAATACTAATATTAATATTGAGTTATTACAGCACTGATCACTGCGCCAGGGCGGTCCCTGGAACAGTGGTGAGCGCTGTGGAGTGTGGACTGATAAGTGGTAGTACCCGGGACCGGTCCCCTCAATCCACTAGGATCTTTTAGGAGGATAGATTTTGCTGACCTCCCTGGCACAGTTGGGAATTTATACTTTCTGAATTTTTCGTGGTCTGGTCTGGTGGGAGGCTTCGGCCGTGGCTAGTTACGACCCTATCGGCGAAGACGTGCTGCCAAGCGATTTAGCGTTACGGTACGATGCCGTGTAGAAACCGGTTAGGGGTATGGCTTTAATAAAACTGCCATGCCCCTAACAGGTTAGCTCGCTACCATCTTAGACTGCATCATCACTTATCATCAGGTGAGATCGTATTCAAGGGCTCACTTGTAGTGGATAAAAATAAAGGATCCATTATACCCAGTGCACAACAGTTAACACCAGGTAAGATCGCATTCAGGCATTGTGTGAAAGAGGATATGCGTATAAAAGGGGTGCATAAGAGATTGACGGATAACAGAAGTGAGTGGAAGAAGAAAACATGTTGTGCCGACCCCACATAGCGTGGGAAAAGGGCAAGAAGAAGAAGAGAGTAGAAGATCGCATTCAGGGCTAACTCGTAGTGGAATAAAAAACAGACATGTAAGATTAGGTAACTTTTATTTGGCACATGTACGGTTGTCTCTTGTCGCACCAGTAGTCGCGCAGCAGGTTGACGGCGTCCAGGCCGGCGCAGTGCGGCTCCTCGGGTGCGTCACTGTGGAACAAAAATATGGAATGGTAAGAAGAGAGAAAGAATCGGAGGTAAAAGAAATCTATTTGAAATAAAAAAATGTACCCATCTTCATCTCGACTCATCGCCGTCCGCATACCCACTAGCTGTAGCACAGATTTCCCTTCAATATGGAAATAATTTAGGCAATAGTCCACCGCTGGCCTAGTGCGGACTGGCAGACTTCACAAACATTATGGAGAACTGAGGCATATAAGTTTCCTCGCCATGTTTTCCTTCACCGTTAATGTAAGTCATAATAATTATTGTCGTAGCTAGGTAAGTATATACGACACGGGCTAGTAAAGAAATGATATATTAAGTACAATGATGACAGTAGTTACCTAAAACCGTCTCCGTTCCCGCGCGACCATTTATGGAATCCAGTCTCCTCTATGTTTTCTCCTGGAATATTTACAGTAAAAAATATATAATTAATCTCTGCGTGGATTCCATTTATGGAATCAAGTCTCCTCTATGTTTTCTCCTGGAATTTACAGTAAAAAATATATAATTAATCTCTGACGTACATTTCTCACACAGTAGAAGCTTTGCTATAAAAATAATCTGGCGTTGGAATTTATTTGTTCTGAAGCTTGACTCCAATATTGTACTTATTTTTACTCAATATCCACTTAAACTTTTATAGACCTATTGAATGTAATTGACCTGATACATCATAATATTTACAGTAAAGTTTCACTAAAACTAAAACTTGTATATTAAAGTCAGCTGTCATAATATGATCATATGATTGATATCAATACCAATTTCTAATGCCTCAATTTATCATATCATGTATGGGTTGGAGCGTGGAACGAGACAGGGGGGATTGAGCTCACCAACGCTCTTCAACTTATACATTAACACTTAACATTTCTCAAAGTGTCTCACCGTCAATATTCTTCCACACCCTGTAGTCGTCGAGGTTGTGTATCCCGAGCCACACTAATAGCTTGAACTCGCTTTCCGAGATTGCAGAGTAATACATCCCGCGGACCAGCTTTTGCATGAACTGGAATTCTTCCTGGAAACACAATTACTTGGACTCTACCATGCACCAACAATCGTGCATTGTAGAGTCAACATCTCCTGAAGATGCTCCGGTATCGGAGTGAAACGCGTAAGTACGTTGAGAGTATTTCCGATGGTTTAAGTGGTGTGGTGAATTTCGCGGGCTGCATGTTCAAGATACGCACTGTACCACATAGATTTGCCTTCTGTGGCGGATTATAGCGAATTAAACTTCTAGTTTTTTCATTGCCATGGACTTCCGCAAAGTAATGCCGCAGTTCTATCCAATGTTTCTACGACGTATTTAAAGTGGTAGGTCCGATCCTCGGCAAGATCAATTTTGGAATTAATAATTTCATAATTTTCTCTGGTCGGGTCTGGCGGGAGGCCGTGGCTAGTTACTACCCTGCCGGTAAGCAATTTAGCGTTCTGGTACGATGCCGTGTAGAAAACAATCAAGGGGATGGGTTTGATATATAACTGCTACACTTAACAGGTTAGCCCGGTCTATATGAGGCTTTATCATCACCACCAGGTGGAATCGCAGTCGACAGTTTACTTGTATCTAGTACACTACTTGTTACTAGATCATTAGTTTAATTAAAAATATATAAACTCACAGCGGTCTTGGGCACGGCCAGCTTGGCTCCGTCCTCGCGGCAGCGGTCGCGCGCCACCGGCCACGTCTGTGCCTGGTACACCAGTCTGTAGCCTATGCCCGTCGCCTTGTCTACCAGGTAGCCTGAAAGTTTAACTCAAGTTAATATAACTTCTCGCAGTCTTCCCCCATCACCGAAGATATTCATCAGATCTTCACTAAATTAAAAAGGGACCAATCTTTAGCCCTTACTTTCAAAAAAAAATATTGCTTCATATTTGTACATGGAGATATTATGGAGAAACAACCAAAAAAACACGTCGTATTGTTCCTTCATTCCCTTCCTTTTTTGATGAACCTTCTTTTTTTGAAGTTAGTTAAAAAACTTTATTTGATTTTAAAAAGCATTTGAATTCGAAATCATTTTCGCCATTTTTACGGCACTAAATTTTAAACGCCTAGAGTGTTAGCCGGCATCTTTTTCAAGTTGTTTTATTAAAGTAGTTTTCCATTTCATTCCAAGTAGTTAACTAGTTTGTCTTATAGATAACGTCTTCTCGGTAGGATGGCATTTAGATGCACTCGATTCAAAACCACAAAGTTTACTTGAATAAAAAACATTTTTGTTTTGAGGTTTGTTTATCACTAAGTAAATTTGCGTGCATATTGCTTTGTCGTGTCGCGCAGGCACCTACCGTCAGGCACGTCGCACCGCACGCCGGCCAGCGCGGCTATCAGCACCAGTGTTGCGAGAGTGTGGCTTGTCCTGCAATCAACCACAAGTCATGACGGGTGATGAGTCATACTAACATTCTGTTTCAAGAGCGAAAAACACTACGGAATGGACACTCTAGACGACAGGCCAAAACGTTGTTCTCGTTTTGGCCTATCGCCTAGTGTGAACTGTGAACTCTACGTATAGAAGTGCTCTTTTTCGTATATTTTCATACTTATCATGGAGTGCTTTTATAATTTCGTACGGCCATTGGCAAAGCACTTAGATGACTCGAGACTTATTTGAAGTAAGTGTAGGTAACACTTAGGTGACTCGAGACTAGAGTTTACTCGAGTTCAGTATACGTAGACTCTGAGGGACGTTTGGCCGATAGCGCACGATGCATGAATCGACTATGCTATAGTACCTAAGCAACGTTGACTCAAATCCGTAACTTGATGGGTGACCGACATCACGCCTCTTCGCTTCCTTGCAGGCTTAATTATCGCCCCCTCCTTTAACTTGACCCTTGACACTTTACAGATAACTTATCTACTCGGGAAAAGCGTTTATTCACAACATCAAAAACAACATTATACTGGTGTCTTCGAAGAATAATATCGATTTATATTCATGTTTTAAAAATAATAACACACCTATTATAATTTTTTTCGCCCAGCAAAAGGTCTCAAGGTCTAACGATATAGATAAATAACATGATTTAAGCATCCTTATCGAAAGTTATAGCTCTAAAACATACAAAAAACAAAACAAAATAAACACGTAATCTACACGACCGGCCAGGGCGATGTTCACGTGTTCAGGTCACCGAGAATGTCACCGTGGTGCGTGGAATTATTAGCTTTTTTTATTTGTTTTTTTTTGTTGATATGGGAGATGGCCGGTCATTGAACCGCTCGTGCGTTTCGTCCAGAGTTCCATTCGCTTCTAAAGCCGAATTCTAACGAAACTGTATTTCTTTATGCATGTTGAAATTATTGTCACGAAACTAACATAATGCCAAAGTTCGCAATGTAAATTCGGTTTTACTCAGATATTTAATAATATTTTTTTTTGCGCTTGTTAAACCTTTATTGAAAATAATACAATAGAACTTAATGCTAGCTAGCCTAACCTAATTACTATATAAATCATGCCCGCGTGGAATGGTGGCAAGAATGCTGGCTGCATTTCCGCGCTGGACAGCCAGGCTGATCCTTTGCGCAAAAAATGAGCCAGCCCTTCTTTTTTTTTTTTTTAATCCACTACAAGCTAGCCCTTGACTGCGATCACACCTGATGGTAAGTGATGATGCAGTCGAAGATGGTAGCGGGCTAACCTGTTAGGGGCATGGCAGTTATATTAAACCCACACCCCTTCGGTTTCTACACGGCATCGTACCGGAACGCTAAATCGCTTGGCGGCACGTCTTTGTCGGTGTTTCTGTCACCAGATGAGGCAATTAACCGCGGTGAAATATCTCGTAAAAATTTTTTGGCACTAAGACTCCATGGCGCCAGGGTCTCCACGACAAACGGAACAAATATGTAACTCTCAATGAGAGAGGCATACTTCCGCCGCTTGCCGGTTTGAAGAGAGTCAAGAGTCAAAGAGTCAAAGAACGTTTATTCAATTGGCTACTTGACAGCTGTAACTATAAAATATGAAATATATTAGATTTGGTAGCTTGTGGGCATTGATGTAGAATTTTTAGTACTCATTCTATTTCAATGCTTGTGGGTTAATAATAATTATACAATACTAGATGATTCCCGCGACTTCGTCCGCGTGTACACACAAACTATAAACTCTAAAAACTAATATTTGAACTTACATAACTAATAACTACTAAAACTAAGATTAAGATTAAGATTTTTGATTCCCGCGGGAACTCTTTAATTTTCCGGGATAAAAAGTAGCCTATGTCCTTCCCCGGGATACCATCTACCCCTGTACCAAATTTCAGCAAAATCGGTTGAAAAGATGGGCCGGGAAAGCGTAGCAGACAGACAGACAGACAGACAGAAACACTTTCGCATTTATAATATTAGTATGGATGTATTTTGCATTAAAATAAATTGTAAATATTTTATTTTTGCAAAACAAATTTGAGATTTTTTATCTGTGGATTACAAGAAGCGAAACGCGGGCGGTCATGAATTCATGATAGAGCCTCGTGTGATGTCACATTTCAAAAAAAAAAAACCTCGTGTGTACTAACGTTTGCGTATTATTGAGAAAATTAACAGTAATATATTTCGATTTGTGATTGTGAGAGGTTAAATGAAATGGGGTTATGCTTTACAGCTCATAGTACAAATCTGCCTAAAGTCGATTCATTTATGGTTGCAAATTTATTTGCATGTAAACTTTTGCACTGCCGAGTTTCGTAATGTATTAAAACTTCCATGTAAGTACCGAAATAAACAAAGTAATAGTACTTAGGTCTCGTGTTTAAGACCTAAGAAAGTGCTGGTGTAAAGTGACAGAAATATAATTTACTAGATGATTCCCGCGACTTCGTCCGCGTGGATTAAGATTTTTTATTCCCGCGGGAACTCTTTATTTTTCCGGGATAAAAAGTAGCCTATGTCCTTCCCCGGGATACCACCTACCCCTGTACCAAATTTCATCAAAATCGGTTCAACAGGTGGGCCGTGAAAGCGTAGCAGACAGACAGACAGACAGACAGACAGACAGACAGACACACTTTCGCATTTATAATATTAGTATGGATTTTAATTTTATGTCATGTTTTATGAAGAAAATGTCAGGTTAGGTTTAATTCATTTTTGCTAGATCAGAGTTTTAAGTTGATTTCTTCATAACACTAACATCAAAGTGGTCTTCACAAAGTAGATAATACCGCAGATAACTATCTATATTTATCCGATTTAAATTCCGGGTCTCGGCAGATTAACTGTAACCACTGCATTCGACGTTTAAATTATCAAAGAGTATATAATCACTACGTGTAAATTATGACATAGGTAATAGAGTTTAGAGGAATGTGTTTATACAATTTGTCAGGATATTAATTACTTATTATTTATTGTATTTCTACACACGTCTTGTAGCTTGTAATTTCCACAATTGCATCAAAAAAGCTGTAAACTTTCCACTTAAAATTAAATAAAACTTGGAGCGTCGTAGTTAGCTTTGTTTTATTTTGAGCTATGACGTCACAGCTAGCAAATGTCACGTGACCGGCTGTTTTCACGCGAATTTAAAATTAATGTATTAAAAATGTCTTTTTTTCTAATAAATAACGCTTTTTTTGAGAAAAAGTTAATTGTAAGAGGTATAAAATGAACCTACGAACATTTTAAAGTATTTTTCCGAAAACTGTCAAATAGCCAATTGTATAATATGTGTAAGTATCTTATAAACTGTCTTGTTTTGACTCTACTATAGGTTCAAGATGCGGATTCTACCGAGATTCAGATTTCAGACTTATTAGATTAATAATTAAACATATATCCGAGATTATGCCGATATTTGAGATATCTAGGTATTAACTTAGTAGTATTTATTATGTACATAATAATAATATAGTTCAGTAGCCCTATTATGTAAAAACCTGCATCAATCATTGTTACAGTGTCAATAATTGTTGTGATTCGCTACATTTATAGTATTCTTGCTGCAATGGATATTGGCCAATAGCAGAACAGTCCAATCAGAGGTGATTACGATCGTTACACTGTTACAGTCATTTTAACGTAATAAGGCCCCGGATTTGTACATGATTAGAGATGAGCTTAGGAGATGGAATGATAATAGACGAGACCAGATAAATAATCTTGACCTCGAATTTAGTAGGTACGAGAGTTTTATCCTGTATCATTTAGATTATCTTCTCATTATTTATCTATTACCTACATAACGAAATTAGGTCGATCTGAGTTTCTTGTTGGTTCCTTTTACTTAGAATTTCTTTCCTAACCGGTCGTGGTGGTAGAGTCAAAACAAGACGTATCTTATGAGATACGAGATATTAAAAAAAAACCAGTCAAGAGAGTCAAGAGTCAAAGAGTCAAAGAACGTTTATTCAATTTAGGTAGGTATACTACACTTATTGACGTCCGGTTATTTATAACATTCTAGCGGATGCGCGATCATGCCAAAAATCACGTCAATCCGTTGCTCCGTTGCAGCGTGATTGAAGGACAAACCAACAAACAAACTGACTTTCGCATTTATAATATTAAGTATGATATTATTATGATACGAGTAACAATACAATGGTGATAATCAGTACGACATCTTAAACTAAAGCTACGAGGGTTCCAAACGCGCCCTGGTCTGAGAAGAGCCCTCAACAAACTCATCGGGTTCAAGTGTGAGTCGAACTCGCGCAGCGAAGGTTCCGCACAAACCTGTAGGTATATAAGTAAAAGTTATGGTATTTTTATTGATAAATGAAATCCATAACATTAGTAAGTTTAAAATTATTAAAATTATTTTTATTACATTATGATGTAAAAATGTATGCTTTTCGCAATTTTTCCTTTATCTGTGCTATAAGACGTTGCTTCGTACGAAGTTTCAAGATGCTGAGTTCACGGGAAGTACCATGTAGGTTTTGATTCCCTTGCGAGTGTCGAAAATTTGCAGCATCTTTTGATTACGTTGGCTTAGAAGTTTGATTTTTTCACAGTTCCAAGGGACAGTAGACCTGAGTATTTGATATGAATTTCAGCTTGATACCTCTGTGCGTTCCTGAGAAGAAGGGTCTTGACAGACAGACGGACGGACAACAAAGTGAATATCTCCGAAAAGTTAGAGGTGTACCTACCTATAGTTCACGCGCGAATTGAATGCAGAGTACACATACATTTACTCTGCATTCAACTCGCGCGCGAATTATACGTGTAAAACGATCTGAGCCTCGACCACACGAATAGCAAACCGCGTCTAAAACCGTGTGAGGCTTGTAATTAGGCTATTACCCGCTAGTAAAAGTTCACTTTCAATAATACGATGTAATATTTTTTAATTAATGAAAAAAGAAAAGAAAAGAAAATTAAAAAAAGAAGAAGAAAAGAAAAAGAAGGTCAAACTAAATAAAAAAATTATAGTACTTTGTCTTTGATTTAAAGTATGTAGATAATATTTTTGTCGATAAGAAAATTGCTTAATTGTATTTTAATACGCTAGCACAGATTGTTATTAAGAAATGTTTCATTATGTACTTATTAAGAAGCTGTATTATTTAAAAAAAAATACAGTATATACTAAATATATACAGTAAAAAGTATACAGTATATATTTTACAGTATTTACTAAATTCCCGCGACTCATATTACGAGGTGGATTTAGGTTTAGGAAAAATCCATAAAAGAACTCGTGGATTTTCCGGGATAAAAGTCAATAGATGCTTTATATCTTTGTATATCAGTATTATATCCAAATATCGTCAAAATCGGTGGCTACAAAATAGGCTGTGGTTGCGCAGAAGACAAATAAACAGACTTATATTTAATCGCGAAATAAAATTAAAAAAAAAACACGAAATAAAATATACATAAAGACTTACATTATTTAAAGGTTCTGCACTATTTTAACTTCGAAACTTTTAAATTTTGTGTACTTTTATTTAGTTATTATTAATTATTTTGAACGACTAACTTAGGTCGACATGTTATGTGGTGGTTTATGTCGATATTACTGAAGGGCTTAGGTATTAAGCGCGTGGCTCGCGTTAACTGCGGGTTAGGATGCGTGTGCGCGTATATAAAGGCACCCAAGTACTAACATGCCTAACGGTACTGATAAATAACAAAAACATTGACTCGGAATATCTATATTTTTCTGAGAATACCGAGGTAGTAGGTACCGAGATAGGCCAAGCGGTTGCGAGGGACTGGAATGGGGGATCCGGTCGCTCTTCCTCCATCTATGTAACATACAAAAATACAACCTGGGAAGACGACAGCTTGCGTGGCACATGCTGCCGTGCCTAGTCGATAAGGGGATATCTCATATCCCCCAGAGCTCAATAGGCGTCGCGCAAGAGAAGCTCTCAGCGTCGCTAGTATACATATATTATTATATATATTATATTTATTTTAGTTATATATAACTAAAATAAAAACAAAAAATAAACAGGCACAAAATTAGTTCCAATTTTTGCCGTCGGATCGGACAAGTTTGTGGGACTGTAATACTGCTTTAAATCCCCCAGGCAAAGCCAAGTGCAGAAGATTTATTTCATCTACGTCACCATTATGCCAACTCCGTCCTCTGCCCGCTACTCACGACCTCGGCTCAGTCCCTAGCGGTGAGCGCCGGGGCGATGCCACCAACGCATAAAGCAATACTAAAGCAATATTACTCAAAATTACAGTAACGTACGTTGCAAAAATAAGATGATAAAATTTGATTGAAATTAATATTTGATAAAATTTTAAACTAGATGATGATTGATGTTTTTTGATTCCTGCGGGAACTCTTAAATTTTCCGGGATAAAAAGTAGCGTATGTCCTTCCCCGGGATACAACCTATCCCTGTACCAAATTTCATCAAAATCGGTTGAACAGATACATTTTTTGATTCCCGCGGGAACTCTTCAATTTTCCGGGATAAAAAGTAGCCTATGTCCTTCCCCGGGATATAACCTATCTCTGTACCAAATTTCATCAAAATTGGTTGAGCAGTTGGGCCGTGAAAGCGTAGCAGACAGACAGACAGATACTCTAAAACACGAAAGTCAACAATAGTGAAATATGGCTGTAAGCCGCGTCGTCAGTATGGCCCCTGTTGCGGGAGCGGTATAAGCGGGAGTTCCTAGGTTCGATCCCCAGCAGAATCTATTTGGAGGTTTATATTTAATTTCTGATCTGATGATCTTGTTACCACTCTACCGACAAAGACACACATTAAGCGTATTAGTGTAAAATGGAAATGAGCTTAAGTGGGCTTGTAAGAACTGACCTTATAATTGAAACATTAGCAATATGCGGGTATACTGTAGGTGGTACCTATAACTGCTCTAGTTATCTAAGTGGTACTTACTTTTTCTGTCTAACCATAATTTTGAAGCTAAGCTATCAAATTTTTTCAAAATATTATAGCTTATTAAATATCATAATCATAGCAGGATAGCTCTGGTATATGATATACTCAGGGTTCCTTGCCCGTTCTTTATGTAGGTACTTATCTTTTGCTAAAACAAACAGAACCTGTCTTGCATTTTCAGCGTTCCGTGTGACTATAACAGAAAATCGTAATCATTTGAGAGCTTAAACGTATTACTCCAACCGTTTAAGCAGTTCGTACATGCTCTTTGACATGCAGGCATCTTGTTGATCTGAGGCAGGCGCGATCTATGAACTCATTAAACTAGAATTTTCCGTTTGACAAACGTTTACGATTGTGATTTCCGTTAATAATGGGGGGGGGGGCTGTTCGCTTGTGATTTTAAACATACTCGGTTGTCACGCTTGCATATTCCAAGTTTCAACAACCGTGCTAAATTAATACCTATTTTCGTCTGTGACACCACCCAGAAAGGGTGTACAGCTCAGCGTTAGCGTAATACGAAGTACTACTAATATCTAGCAATATAAGAAGTAGGTAGACTTGCATTTTGGAATAGTTTTTAATAACGCCTGCTTAACTTTATTGCAAAATATGATAAAATTCAAAAAAGGGATTCGAAAATTGTGTAGTCCACGCGGACGAAGTACCGGGCAAAAGCAACTTACTAAATATGTTTCTTAATTCTTTCCAAGGTACGGATCCCTCGGTGAGTGAGTGAAACTCGCGCATGACCGTTTTTTGCAATGGCTAAGTGGTTTGCCTCTTTTATTTAGATATCGGCGGGCAAAGTCTGCTGAATCCCAAAACGGTTAGTCTTAAGTGACTGACTATACTGGTGACAATTTAGCTGAACTTACGTCCTTAAGAATACCTAAGAGCAAAACGAGTTTGTTGGTCCCTACATAAACAACCAAAGGTTTTCGGACGACTACTTACATAAGGCTAAATAGCGTGCAACGTGCCATGACTATGACATGCTGCATAAAATTCCTTTCTTGAATTCTGGGGGTTGAATGAAACTTTGTGGACGCCGGCATAGGTATTGAGTATTGACTTTTGAAGAATCCCCCATATTTTGGTTTCAAAATCGCTATGCTCAAGCATCATTTATCCCTATTTGGATTGGAGAAAAATTGGTCATAAATAAACGACCGAAAGAGTTGTATCGATATATATCAAAGATTGTCTCTGGAATCTGTACTGTCTGTTATTTGAAATATAACAAGTAAGTGGAGAAGGTGAAATCAAAGCCTAATTTTGCAGCGTAGTTACCATAGAATACAATTTACTTTAGTAACAGTTATTTGATTTGAAATTTCGTTTATACACAAAGGATGAGCCATATACAACCTGATAATAGTCCTTTTAAGCACGGTACACATTATTGTACCCGAATAGTTCATTTTTATTATATTTGTTGTACTGTTATACTCTTGTTGTTGTTGTTAAAATGTTATATGTATGTTCTTGTTATAATGTTATATTGTTATAGGTACTTAGTTGGCGTAGCGTAACGCAAATATTGGCGTTAACATAAAGTTTCCAAAGGTTATGGATATAATATTGGATTCGAAGATCGCAAATAATATTAAGATTGTTTAGGATTCGAAAATATTTGGATCATTGCCAATAAAATAATAAAATGGCGACTAAGTAGTCCACCATGGCAAAACATTTCAAACCCCTCAGTAATTAGCCTAGTCCTATTATTAATGTATTTTAAAATTATGTTATATTAATTTAGTCCTAATATAAAGGTATTTTAAAATTCTGTTATTAATTTTAAAAAAATACATTAATACTAGGACTTTTGTGTAAAAAAACGCTTTCTAGGAAACTACGTCGCGTCGCGTCATCTTGTTCCAATAGTATAGATCAATGTTTGGAGCTAAAAAAGAAAAGCTAACTCAAACAAAATCAAATTTTTTTTTTACTTAAGCGGCCAGTCGTTTTATAGTTGGCGTTTGCTCTCTGTGCTTTTGAATCGAACTGGGGTTAAAATAAACAAAATAAAAATAAATAAATAATTTATTTAATTTACGACTAATGACAAAGACAATCCCCTAAATATAATAAGTGTAGTGGAACCCATGTCCTGCTCCGTGACCCCCAAACGGCCAACCGACCCCATACCCACCCAACGGGTTCCTGTATCTCCCAACATCCTCGTTACCGTACCCACTCTTAGTCTCTCTCACCCTGTGTAACGGTATAACCGTTAAATCCTGTACCGGTACGTAATTGTGGAACGGTATTAATACCGGTATCAATTGCTGGGTAATGTTGTGTTGCATGTTGTTTCCATTTTCGGTATGAACTTGATGCTGTGATAGCGGTATAACGTGTAGATTTTGAAAGAAGTAAGTCTGGTACGGTACGTTCGGTCCCTTTTTCTTCCTTGGCACTTGCTGTATATAATTATGGGTAGGTACCGTGTCGTGGTGTATGGTTACATGAGATATCTCTTTTGGTTTATGAAAATGGCTAGGCAGAGTTGCGACTTCGTAGATGTTTGCTATGACGAATAGTAGGAGTAGATATTTCATCATCTGTAACAACGAAAAAATATAATTAAATATTTAGGATAATTACTAGATGATGGTCGCGTTTGTCGCGAAAATCCGAGTTGTTTTTCCGATGTAAGACATCCTAGTACCAAACGTCAATATTGGTTTTGACTTCTGATGGATCGTGAAAAGATAAGAGAGATACTGACAGACACACATAAGCTATAAGATGTCGTTCGAGTTTCCACCCCTATGTTGTCAACGTTCCACCCACACGCACGAAGCGCTTTGCGTCTTCATTCCTTATTCGCATGGCTAGGGTCTGGAACACTCTACCAAAAACTGTGTTTCCCACCAATTACAATCTGGGTATCTTTAAATCAAGAGTGAATAGCCATCTTCTAGGCAAGCGCGTTCCATCTTTGGCCGCATCGTCACTTCCCATCAGGTGTGATTGTGGTCAAGCGTAAGATTATGATGAATAAAAAAAAAGCAATACTTGTTTGGGGAACACGTTTCGTCCTGACGCGGTAGCTCTGTGCAGCTGCGCGTGCAATCTATTTGTCCACCAGAAATAATGTCGTGTCCGTAGTGTTCTTTCGACCTAACAACATTATCAGGCCATGCATGTGTAGGAACATTACATAATGCAGTCAGTTTTTCAGTTCATTTCTCATAGCGTATCTAAACGCGTGTAAGATTTCAGACAATTGATTGTTCGTTGAGATAATAATAGAGACATAATAATAGCAGATAGACATACGGTAGCTCGTGTTAATCTCAGAATGATGCTGCGAAGTCTATGATGATCACGAAGAGGATGCGTTATATGTTAGAAACGAGTTACATGAACATAAGATAGATCATGCTAGATCTAGTTTCACTTACATACTTTTTGAGTTAGTGATGATAGCTATTTTGGAATTATTTTAGTTAAGAAATTTGGAATAATAATTTTGTTACTTATTAATGTTATATTATTATGTTATAGGTCTGAGAGGCGCAGCGGGTGGAGAGCCGCGTCATAAGATGTCGCAGGTTTGAATCCCTCTCGGGAAATTCGTATTTTTTAAACAGAAACAAAACTAGATGATGCCCGCTACTTCGTCCGCGTGGATTAAGTTTTCCGGGGGAACTTTTTTATTTTCCGGATTAAAAAGTCTATCTAGTCCTTCCCCGGGATGTTACCTACCTGTATGCCAAATTTCATCAAAATCGGTTGAAAAGATAGGCCGTTAAGACAGAGAGACAGATAGACCGACAGAAACACTTTCGCATTTACAATATTAGTACGGATATGAATATAAATAAAGTTACTATGTTCTTACGGGGTGTCCCACAACAACGCCACTCGGCTTGTTTATCATACTAATATTTTAAATGCGAAAGTATGTTGGTTTGTCTTTCAATCATGCTGCAACAGAGCAACGGATCGACGTGAATTTTTTGCATGGGTATAATTGAGGACAAGGAGTGACAGTCCTAGTGACATAGGCTACTTTTTATTCCGGAAAATTAAAGAGTTCCCGCGGGAACCAAAAAAACCTCAATCCACATGGACGAAGTCGCGGGCATCAGCTAGTTTTAAATAAATAATCATTTATTTATTGATGGAGAATGTAAGTGACATCTTTTCGCCGCTAAACGCACGTAACAAGCGATCTCGCGAGAAGTGTAAATTAAATAACAGCTGTCACTTGTCACGTCGTATGTCACGCGGTACGCGAGTCACGTTATTCGTGTCACGCTATACGTGTCACGTTATACCGACTTATGTCACGTTCTCGCTGATATCGGAATTTTCTCATTGTACTCAAAGACACAATAATATGTCTGTTTGACTTTCTTGGTAACTTAGATTGGTCCCGGTATGGCGGGCCCGCTTGCGTAACGTTTGATTTAAATGTCTCCTAAATCCTCCTAAATAAGTGTAATGATTAAAAAAATCACAGATTTCACAGTCCCCGCAAGAATGCATTAAAAATGAATACAAAAATTTACGAAAGAGCACTTCTCACCTGCATCCGCATCTTTTAACACCATTACCTGACGATCGGTCATTTAATCATAGAGGCTACATCACTTTTTATACACGGAAATACCCGTTTTTCTACAATTCCAAATCTTGAGGGACCACCTACAGTCCACAATTATTAACCGATTTTCAAATTTTTTTTCGCCATTTTGTAGCTAAACTAATACCCTAGGACCTTTTTTTAATTTTTTCTTAAGTCAGTTTTTTCCGAAATGTTTACAATTTAATAAACAAACACCCCCCCAAAATCCCGACTATTTTTACATTTTCAAAATTCCAAAAAAAGTTGCCAGCCGATTTTCAAAATTCAAACGCTCACACGTGGCTCGATAAATTCCTTAATTCTTGGTACTAAAATACATCTCAGGCGATTTGCATCTGATAACCATTTTCAATGGTAAAAACCCGAGCTGCCGCAGCCCGCAGATGTGGTCGCAGGCATCTTCTAGCATATTATAATTCTCAACATATCATAGGTAAAAAAGATTCCGACGAATTGAGAACCTCCTCCTTTTTTTTGAAGTCGGTTAATAAGTAAAAGTAGAATATTGAAATATTAAATCAACATACAGTCGATCACAGCAGTCGATGAAAAAATTCCTAAAACCACAAGAAGTCGCGGAGAAACGGACAAACGGAGAAAGGGAAACGCGGAAAAACAGTTTAGGTGGAACAAGTGAGCCCTAGACTGCGTTATACCTACCTAGGAAGTGTATGTGTTATTCTAGACATCTATCTCTGTGCCAAATTTCATCCAGATCCGTTCAGCCGTTCTGGCGTGATTGAGTAACAAACATCCATCCATCTATCCATCCATCCATCCAAACTTTCGCATTTATAATATTATATAGATATACCCTAATATTTGTTTTTATTATTTATCACAGTAGTTTTAATAATTGCATCCATAGAATTATGTTGAGGCGTAATAATGCCCAATATTTCAGTAACGAACGGCGTGTGATATGATCGCTATCACGTGGCATCTCATCACGCTGACACGCGCATCACATCACAGCGGAGACAGATTGATGATGATGACCAATCGGGGATGAGGTAAAGCTACCGCACACTAGGGATATTTTGTCTGGATCACCGAGCAAAGACATTTGGAACACACGTTACCTAATAAAAATAAATATTTATTGCCAACAAAGTTTACAGTCATTTTACGTTCTCGTCACTAGGGAACCTGTATCGCGGAGACCTTGTTAAGATTACCTAAGTTTAATCTTTACCTTAGTTTTATGTTGACCAATAATCCGTACTAATTGACCGAGCGAAGCGAAGGTCTCTGAGTCTACTTGAGTGAATTTGCACTTGTCCGTCCGTCCGTCCGTCCGTCTGTCAGAGCATTATAACTTCTGAATTACTGAACGTAATTACTTCAGCTTTAAATATAATATGTAAACCAATGGCCTCCAGCCGAATATGGCTTAAAAAGTTATAAAAATCTTTATTTCAGGGGGGCTCTCATAGAAGCGAATGCGAAGTACATAGGGTTGCGGTATATCATTTTAAAGATAATTAGGAATAGAGTCCAAAAATATTTTTTTTTTTAATTTTTCCCCTAAAATTGACGAAATGGGGGGCTTTCAAAGTGGAGATTTTCTAACGTCCAAAGATGACCTCAGAACTCTAAATTTTCTGAAAGGCTGAGCCTGAAACTTGATCAACTTGATGAATTATATCCTGTACTTGAACAACAAATACTAACATTAGATAAATATTGCAAGAAAACGAAATTATTTAATTTTTAATGAGCTTCAGTATTTTTAACAGAACTTCTGTATCCTATGCATGTCTCCATGATGCAAGATATCATGAAAAAGTTATTGGTAGAAAGACAGGTAGATAAACTGACAATCTCGCATTTCAAGAACCTTAAAAACATCTGCTTATAAAGTTGTTGTCATCAAAAAATCTTAATTACGCGGGCGAAGTTGCGGGTATCAGCTAGTTCACCATAAATGGAAGCGACTTTTTGTCGAGCCACATGCCGACTGTATGGACTTTCGCTTCATGTTTTAATGACACGTATAATATTAATTACTCTTTCATATTTAATTAACTTTGGACGAACTTTTTGCACAATGGCGCAATTTTCGCGTAGGTCATTTGATTTTCACTAAATTGTCACTGGGCTTTTTTCACACACCTGCATATAGTCTAGACCAGGGATTCCCAAACTATTTTGGGCAAAAGACCCCTTTTCCCAAATGAATTGATACCTCAGGCCCCCAATAGCCAATAGAATAGCCTTACTAATATAAATTACTAAGGCTTTTCTATACTTTACTTTAAAAATACTATATCTAGTTTTCTCCTATTGATACAAAATACCTACGTACCAATTTAAAAACGTTTTAAGTGAGTAAACTTGACACCATTTTCTCATCCAAATTTAACAAAATAAATGGACATAAAATTCAGTAAATATCAAGTGTAATTAATAATTATTAATACAAATTACGTAAAAATACTTAAGTGAGTAATTACTTTATGAAAAAAACATTAAATTAGGGGTCGATTTTTAGACCTCGTCGCCCCCCAAAATCTGTTTTCGTTTATGTAGACCCCTGGGAAACCTATATCGACCACTTTGCGAATCCCTGGTCTAGACTAACGCCAGATAAGAGATTACTTAACCTTAGTTATGCCATCATTTACTTCAAACTAGCTATTTGTATTATTACCACGGTTTCTAATTTATTAATTAGAAGTGTTTTATTATATACGTCCCTAAGAATACTCATATCATTCTAATATCTATAAGTGCGATTGTGTGTATATTTGTTGATCTGTCCTTCAATCATGCTGCAACAGAGCAAGCGATCGACGGGATTTTTTGCATAGGTATAGTCGAAGATCTGGAGAGGGACATGGGCTACTTTTTATCTCGAAAAATCAATCTTTTCTGGTTCCGTTTCGAGGTTGATTTTCTGGGATAAATGATATATGATTTATTTATTTCACATAGGACAACTTGAGTCAGACTCTACCACCGGTTCGGAAAGCTGATTCTACCGAAAAGAGCCGGCAAGAAACTCAGACAAAAAGCATATATTTATGGCCGTCAAAATGGGATCAGCGGTTGAGACGTGAAAAGGTATAAACACAGACAGGCTTTCTTGTATCTGTATCAGTTGACCACACTTAATTTTTATGTACCTATGTACACCGTACGTAGGTACTGCATGTAAGTAATTAATTAGTTTATTGTAATCTGTTGGTCAATAAACATTTTTTTTTTCTTAATAAATATATCGAAGTTTCTACTGAAATACGGATGTTCCGCGGAAAAGCTGTACTTTTTTGTGTTAAAGAGTTTCTCTATATATATAGGGTGGAGACTATTGCGTTAAAATAATACCTTTAAAAAATGTAACCTAACCGGGATATAACGTACATCTGTTCCAAATTTCGTAAAAATCGGTTGAAAACATGGCCCGGGAAAGGATAGCAGACAAACAGACAGACTTTTGCATTTATAATATTAGTATGGATTTGATTTAAAGGTTTAAACATTTTGGCTCTAGAAGTAAAAAAAGTAACCTAATGTACTCGAAAATAAATTAGTTACTTACCTTAATATTACAATATTTTAGCAGGCACCTCGTTCCCAGGTGACCCCAGCTCAAAATCCATGCACAAACTACCAAAAACACAAACTTTTATTTCCCATTATTCTTATATATTATACAGTATTTTGTATAATTGATTATACGTATAAATAAACTTGTGTCACAGCCTGCCTGTGTCTATGCACTGCAGCGGGTCAAACGAGTCGGTAGTGGGCTTGTAGTTTGGACAGGAAACCAGCGATTCATTTATTTAAATCTAAGGCTGGTAGAAAGGTGTGTCCTTATTATTAAAATCGAATATCCTTACTAGTTAGGGACCGGCATTTTGAGTAAAGTAACTCTATGATAAATTATATATATTATTGAATGATCCAGGATCCTATAATATGTCATAACCCCAATTTGACGTTTGTTACAGTTTTGGACACACCACAACTTATGTGGATGTAAAAGTTTCTTCCAAAAACCGATTTCAAACGCAACTACAAATTTTACAAAAAATATATGCTTCTTTGAAGTGCAGCGTATTTGTTTAATTAAGCAATGAAAGTACAATCAGTCAAACGAAGAAGAATATTTTTCTAAAATTACGTTTTTTCTGTTATCACGATATTCCGTTTATCCACAATTAAGTATGGTGGACGCTCACAATTATTGAGATTGTATCAATGATTGTTGCATCGATTGTAATCGAGCAGTGTGACAGTTACAATTATTATTTCATAGTCAAGAACCAGTCACGTTGCAACATGACAACTTTGCTGTGGCACCTCTCTTCATATTAACTATTCTATTCCTCTCTAAATATTAACTTCACTACAGCTCATTAACGTCCCACTGCTGGGCACAGGCCTAAAGTCTCATAGGAGAGAGGGAATAAGCTCTAATTTCCTCTCTCTTCGATTAGATCCATTATCTCCATTATCTTCAATGAGATTCAATGAGAGAACTCACTTTGCACAAGTTCAAGGTCAGAATTATTTTTTATGACCCCAAATGTAAAAAACATTGATTCCCGCTGTTGCAATGGCCCACCCTAATAAATAATTTAATAAAATCTGTTAGGACGCAGGCTGTCAGCTTACTAAGGCTCGGTCATTAATATTATATTCTAATGCCCGTAGAGTCGCCGGGTCAAATGCAAATGATGGTGCTAACCGTGTCGGCTTTAATCAATGTCTTTAATACCTACAAACATAGTGCCTAATACAGCTTTCAAAATGGCATGTCTGTCCAAACAGACCCGAATCCCACGCCGTAACAGACATATTTTTAGGGTTGTGCCACACATGACTCCTGTTGTCTTGGCGCTTATGTCACTTGGGCAGTTTAGCTCATTGTTGTTGGTGGTGGTGACTGGTGATGGAGGCGCCGGGGTAGCATATTCTAGAGGTAAGAAAATGTGTGGCAGAACTAGTAAATAAATAGTTTTTCTTTTCTTTTGTTTTGTTTTCTTAACATAAAGATATTGTTTAAATATTATTATTGTACTTAAAACAAGTGAGACAATACAGGTATTGTAATAAACCGGATTTGGAAAGGGGCCTTGCGTCACCCAGTAAAAGGCTAACCTCCGTGGAACAGGCTCCATTAGGCCCAATTTTGGCCTCGCACAAACCTGCGGCTGCGGCTAATCGGCATAGGAGGAAATAATAATATGAGGCCGACCGCTGAGGTCGACCCATTTGAATATATAAGCACCGTTTCGGGGTTTAGGTTTGCTTTCAATTTTTGGTAGAATCTGTACTTCTATACTAATATTATAATAATAATAATTGCGAAATTTTATATGGATGGATACGGCTAAGCTTATTTCCTGAATCAGCACGTAGGCTACATTTTATCATAAAAATTAAAGAATTTCTGCGAGCATAAAAAAATAGTTATCCACGCGGACGAAGTCGCGGGCATCATCTAGTCCAGTCTATCATTTTAATATAAAACTATACAGTGCTAGGGAGTCGCTGGGAGCCGCTGGAAGCAAGCGGTACATATCGAGTTCTGTGGAGATCCATGCAGGAGACTTTTGTCCAGCAGTGGACATCATTCTATCGATTAAGACGACGACAACAGTGCTGTAAGGGGAGGCGGTAACAACAAGTACAATTACACCCTTTCTTAAAACCTAGAACAACTCAGAGGTCTTTAACAAGCGTGGCAAATTGATGCTCCAAATTATATGAGATACGAGAAAATTTCATACGGCATTGTTGCAAGTAGGGTCGAGCAATTAGTATCCGAATATTTTGAGTTCATCCCTTGTCCTGTGCTGTGTTCAGTTTTATACGAAACTTGAACGAGGAACTTGCTTTTTCTGAGGTTTTTCATGAGGTTGCGATCCGTTTGTACGAGTAGCTTAATTCTGTATCTATAGTGTTACAATCCTTCATTGTTCCGTGTTATGATTACCTACACGAACCTCTGTGATTCCAGCTTTTTAAGTCCATAGACTAAAAACTGCCTAACATGTTAGCCAGCTACCATCTCAGACTGCATCATCACTTATTACCAGGTGTGATTGCAATCAAGGGCTAGCCTGTAGTGGAAAAAGTAAGGACTTTTCCTTTCTTTTCTCTTTATCTCTCGTGCAGATGACTATAGATTTTCAAGCAAACTTGCCCATTCAATCGTAGCACAAAGAAGTATGATACGTCCTCAAAGGCAAGTGGGCCACGTTATCTTGTTCCGCTCCAGGACGGGATCGAAGAGAATGTATGTGGAAGTATCTATTTGAACAACTACTTACATTCATTTGTTTGATTAAACTTGCGAAGATTCTCTTTGTAACAATGTTACTCTCGGGGTATCTTTAACATAAAAACTTCATGCAAGTTTTGCTTACAAATGGAGTAGAATTAAAAAGAATATTTTCCGTATTTCCCCAATTAACTACACATTAAGCTCGACGCTCGTTTGTTATTTTTTTAGAAGCCCAACTTGGCCTCTGATTATTTCTTCAATCAAGAAGTTTGTGAAGGAACCAGAGTCACAAGTTTGTCCGGAACAGAGTCTATTTAGTTATTTGATCGAAAACATTATTTTGGAAATCCCATAGCTATTGTGAGACAGAATTCAAAAAAATCTAAATTCAAATATTTTTTATTCAAATCAGCTTTTACAAGCTTCTTTAGAAGAGCTTTTGAATCGTTGAGTGAATTTACCACTGAATTTGAATTTTTGAAAAACTCACACTGAAAAAAAATTGTAAATTTTCATCTACCGAGAAAAGCCAGCAAAAAACTTGGCGTTTCAAAACATTGGGTGCTTGTAGCGCTTTCTAGTTGTTTAATAGTAGATTATACAACAAGGGGATAAAGCACTGTTTTATGTCACGGGCGCTACATTGAATCTTGAACGTAACGAAGGACTCCAAATGTAACTCCCGAGCGCAGCGAGGGTGTTATAAGTTAATGCCCGAGCAAAGCGAGGGAATTTAGATTGAGTCCTGAGTGCAGTGAGGGATTCAAGCGCCCAAGAAAAAAACAGTTTTATCCCGGTGACACCACCGGGATAAAACTGTTACACATACTCTACTTTTCTCACATTATGCGAGACAATAAAAAACCAGGCTTAGTAGATAGTGTTTATTACAGCAAATTAAAAGTGCAAATTGACATTAGAGACATTAGTCCAATTATGGAAAGATAACGTTATACTTAATAGCTTCTGGAGTCAAAATACTTTCATCACTCGACATTTTTGATATTTTTTTTGAAATATTTATAGAATCTTCTAAAGGTACTACTAGCTACGGCTATAGCAACTTCTTTCAGCTGGCGTGGCCTACTCGATTTGAAAAACAAATGAAGTTCGTCTTAGTGCGAATCTAGTGGGCCACGGCTTCGGTTTTCTAAAATCGAGTTGGCCGCGCCCGCTGAGAATTCATTCTGTTTAGCGAAATTAGACTTTATGTACATAGCAATAAGAATAATGAAAGTGAAAATCACATTATTGACCAGCGGGTTATAATGAAATTCAATAGAACATTATAACCCGGCTAAAGCCAAGAGATATAATGTCTTGCTTTCGGTAAGGTTTACATTACATAT
Source organism: Erebia aethiops (assembly GCA_923060345.2). Taxonomy (NCBI): domain Eukaryota; kingdom Metazoa; phylum Arthropoda; class Insecta; order Lepidoptera; family Nymphalidae; genus Erebia; species Erebia aethiops. The sequence goes on from OV281080.1 coordinate 17,624,148, forward strand.
AATTCGGCATTGTCGAGCATGTGGTGTGAAAATTTAATTAATGTCATTCGAATACACGAAATTAATGCATTGCTGCAAATAAAATAGTTTTTGATTCTTAACTAATAAAACAGTGCTATGATTTTTTAAGTATTTATTTATTTATATTAAAACAATTAAATATAAGAAATAGCTAATAACTAATAAGCATTTAAGGTAGGTATAGCATCACAGATCAAAGTTTTTTAAAATCATATTTTATGTTAATAAGTTCTTGTACAATTATAATTCAACAAATTAGTAAATAGTTATATTATGTATAGTTTCTATTTTTATTACAGCTACAGATATAAATTGTAAGTGCATGAAAAAGTACATTTAAATATTATATTAGTAAGTAGATACAAGTACTAAATGGGTGAGCTTTTAAATAAATTATATTTTTGGCACTCCTTAAAGTATTTACAAAAGCATATTAGCATATTCATTTAAATAATGTATTTGCCTTACAAATATCTTTCTTCAACTAATGAAATACATTAAAATCTAAACATTGAAAACTAATTCATTAACTATTATTTATTAATTAGAACAATATTTTTTATAATAAGTAATCAAGTCAAATTAGCAGTAACTTTAATGCTGGTAGTCACCGAAGAGAGATTGGGCGAATTTTCCAAAATATTGCACGGGCGGGAAAGTTGGTGAAGCAGCGGACAGGCCTTGATGACCTAAACTTTGTACTTGAGGTTGGGTTGAGCTCAAGTTGGGTTGAATAATCGGGCCTTGTTTGAAGTAACTTTGTCTCTCAGGAATTGATTGCTTCGAGAGTATCGATTCAGATTTTTCAACATTAAATAACTGTGGCTGTTGGTAAGGCTGACTGGTTGGCTGGATTTGATACTGAGACTGAGACTGATCTTGGATTTGTTGGGGCTGAGATAAACTTTGTTGCTGTAACGCTTGTTCTTGTAATTGTTGGTACAAGTATTGCGGTTGCTCTTGGTACTGTACTTGTGGTTGTTCAGGTTGATATTGTAATTGCGGTTGCAGTTGTTGTTGAGAAACTTGTTGTTGCCCTTGGTAATTTAGTTGAGATAATTGTTGAGTGGGGTGTTGCAGTTGATAACTAATTTGTAAAGGCTGTGCTTGTACTTGGTACTGTTGTTGTTGAGGCTGAATTAGCTGTTGAGGTTGTTGATATTGCTGTGGTTGTATCAATTGTTGAGCTTGTTGATATTGTTGAGGTTGAATAAGTTGTTGAGTTTGTTGATATTGTTGAGCTTGAAGTAGAGCCTGTGGCAGTGGTTGCTGGTGGACTTGCTGCAACTGGTTTTGATCGTAAGAAGGCGTTGAAGGCGTTGGTTGGTTGACGCTAAATCTTGCATAGCTGAGAGCATTTTGCGGTTTATCATTGAATACCTGTACGAGTAGAAAAGTTAGTTTTAAGTCAGTTAAACATATTTTTATGACGACACTAATGGAGACGTTTCATGATGTTGTAAACACAACGTAAGTAAAATATAGATTAAAACTAATAAATTAGTGTTTTTTTTAAATCCATCAATAAATGACTGAGAAATTAATTATTTAAAAGTTTAATTATTTAATGTACACCGATTGCTGTATCTCATTCGAGTGAGAAATTTTGTGAGTGAGTTTGAATACCTAGCTGAGATTTAATACTTCAAAATTGTCTTCACACACAAATTAAGTGCTTTTATTCTAAGTCACGTTAATTCCATTTATTCCTTTTATTCGGCTTTATCAAGTCAGTTGATAGGGTGGTGTGACGTCACACCGCCCCACTTGCAAGCGCAACTTTAAAGTTCCATAACTTTTTCATTTGTTGAGATATTTTAATGATTCTTTCATATTTTTGTTTTATTTTGTCTCAATTTTCATAATAAATTTAAAAAGAAATAAGTAAAGAGCTTTTTCTCTCTCTCAATATGCTCACGTTGATGAAATTGGCACAGACAAGCTTTCATTATACAAATCATCATTTTATACTTTTAGTTGTGTTAAAAACATATAAAACTTGAGTATTAACGAAAATTAGAGATCTTACGTGACATAGAGATAATAATAATTATTGGCTAGGTTAAATACTTATTTTTATTCTGTTTAGTGGGTCTAAGAGTAAAACTCATGACGTATGTTTTACACAATTAATCTTATTAAATGTTGCAACATTCCTACTATACCTACTCCTATACCTACTCTAAGTACAAGACAAAAAATTATAAATATTACTTTAGTAAGAAACATACCTGTTGAATGACTTGTTTTTCCAATATCTGCGAAGGTTGGTTCTTCAAATCCCTTAGCTCAGGCTGTTGGAGATTCCTCCCTGGCAGATGTTCCTGGCGGTATGTGATAGCTTGAAGCTGGTTCGGCTGCTGTACATATTGTAATTGTTGATTGCCATAGAACTGAGGAAGCTGGTTATATTGGACGTGTTGGTTAAGAGGACTTGAAGTCACTTGCTGTATCGAAGCTAAGTTTTGTTCGTATGACTGCTGAATCTGAGGTTGTTCATAGTTTAGTTTAACTAGCTTCTGGGGTTTTGTGGTGTATTGTATGGCGTTTGGTGATGGTAGTGATAGTCTGTGCTCGGAGTACGCCAGGTTTGAGGGCACTGGTGCTGATACTTGGTAGGTCGCTGGTTGTCCAAACTGGAAACATAACAATACAAATATTTTAGAGACCTTTTCAATATTTTCATAGGTATACTATTAAATGGCTATTGTTATTCCTCACAGTTACAGTTACATGATCTATTTTTTAGCCTAACATGCAAATTGTTCAATAATTCATACTAATATTATAAATGCGAGAGTGTGTCTGTCTGTCTGCTACGCTTTCGCAGCCCATCTATTCTTCAGATTTTGATAAAATTATGTACAGGAATAGGCGGTATCCCGGGAAAGGATATATGCCAGTTTTTATCTCGGAAAATTAAACAGTTCCCGCGAGAATCAAAAAACTGACGAAGTTGCGGGCATCATCTAGTATCTAATAATTAGCATGCAGTCATTGATGTAGAATTTTTGTACTCATTCTATTTCAATGCATGCAGTAGAACTTATTTTGCAACAATTCATAGGTAGGTTTTGACAATTGTATACATTTTTAGTAGGTTGGCATACAGAATGAAAGAAACCTTACTAAATGGCAGTTCATTAACTAATCAAAAATCTTGTTAATGGTCCGTTGAATTGTTAAATGGTTACATCAAGTTATTTGTTCCATATTATGCTAAACCTATATTGTTCAACGGTCAAAACCTAAAAATACATAATAATATATGTAACTAGCTGTATAATCAGTTAATCAGCCACAAGGCTCAGCATTGGCTTTGGCAGCCAACCCCACCTAATAAACCACAAGGTAACACTAATTTAGCCCGAGTATGAACGCTTGGATATGAAATGCCCTTCCGACTTTCGTTTTTCCCTCACTCTTAATGGCACCTATGATTATAGGTGCCATTAAAAGTGAATAGGCATGATCTAGGTAACCACATCTAATCTTAGGCCGAATTACCTGCGAATTGCAACTAAACGATATTCTTGAAATTTTAAGACAGTAAAATCGAATTAGAAAATTATTAGAGACGTAGCAACTGGGACACGGGGCTAATGTGTCAATGTATTTAATACATTTAAGTCTTCTTAAAATAATCTTTCTTCTGTCTAAAATAAGTTTTTGTTGCTTAAAATAATCTTGTATTTTCAAAATTTCCTTTCAATATTTCATTTCAAAAAGAAATTTAAGTATAATATGGGTATCTGCAAATCAAGAGTGAATATGCGTCTAGGAAAGCGCGCACCACCTCAGGCTGCATCACTAATTCGAGCAAGTCTGATTGCAGCCAAGAAATTAATCATAACGTTACCCTTGACTGGTAGACAGAGACTGGCGAATACAGGTGGTTGGCGATGGCGGCCTGGTACGAGGGCGCCTGTCCACTCAGCAGGTCTGACACCTTGGAGAACTGAGGCGCTGGTGTCGAGTAGATTTGCTGTAACACAAAACATCAAACTTTAGGCTCTTTCAAAATCAAAATAAGTAAGTCTTATAAGAAAATTTTAGTTGAAGTTTATTTTGCTATAATCCGCCCAAGTAGACAAATCCATGTGGTACAGTTGCTGGCTTCCTGGGCGGTGAATATCACAAGCTGCACGCTGTAGCACATGTATTTGCCTACTGTGGCCGATTATATATAGTATATATATATAAAATCCAACGTCCTGACTAGTCACTAACTTATATATCAACGCAGAGCCTAAACCACTGGTCCACTAAGAAAGGGTTTTTGAAATTCCACCCCCAAAGGGGTAAATTAAGGATAGAAAGAAAGAAAGAAAATCTATTTATTCTCATCATTGTTGTTATGGTTGTAAAGGGTTGAAAGTTTATATGAAAGTCCGTCATTTTTCAAGTTATATCCATGAAACTTGGTATTTACGTAGTAAGTAAGTTTCACTTCAATTACAATTAGGTAGATTAGAAAAGTTATTTAAACACGAACTGATAAAAGAAAAGGAGCACACCTATTACGCTTTCCCGCCCGCCCCGAGATTTGTGCGCCAATTGCGTAGAAGTGGCTTTCCATTTAAGGAAAGTTAAGACACAAAAAGCTTTTTCCTTTCTTCATAGATATCAGGCAATGCAAACTGCGTCCCCGATCACGTTTCCCGGCTAATGACATTTGAAAAACCCGCGCTTCTACAATGCAGAACTTTGTAAACCTTTTTGCGACGAAACCCAAGCTAAGTGGAAATATAAACTAAAGTTAGCCGAAGCTATTTAGAGAATACCGTCAAAGTTTTTACACGAAATAAAATGTAAACAAAGTTGTTGGGTTTCCTCGAAATATATTATAGTTTTGTTTGTGAAAAGGAGTTGCGGGGATGAGCTAGTTTACTTTGCTATAATCCGGAAGAAAGAGAAAATGTTATATAAACTAAGAAGCTAAAAATATAGCATCTATTTTAGTTCAATGATTTTTAAATACTAATGGGATGTAGGCATTATGAAGGATCTTACTAATATTACAGCTAACATTATCAATGCGAGTACCTAAGTGTTTGTTTGTCTGCCTGCTACGCTTTCGTGGTCCGATTTTGATAGTTCATAGTTGACTGGAGATAAAAAACTAGTTTGAACTAATCTCTCTCTCTCTGCGTCGTATTCCTCATTGCTGAGGTTCGTGACCCCGTTCCATTAATGGAACTTTTGGGGTTTTCTTGGGATAATAAGTTTGAACTAATCAATTGAACTAGAAACAGAGGAAACTATCCAAATTGAAATTTTCTTGATGTAGGATAAACTTGCGCCTTTTACGATAAGTCCGTTCCTATTTCCGGATAAAAGTACTAGGACATTAGGAGAATGAAGAAGATGTAGTTGCAAATGATCACCCAGTAATACCGTAGCGTAGCTAATGGATATTCTCACCGTCGGCTGCGATCCGATTAAATTGTGTAGCGATTGTGGTCAGCTCAGCGCGCTGTGGGTGTACCTAGCGATTACCTGGCTGCCCGGGCGAATGAACCGCGCGCAGAGCTATGCAGTGCTCTACATCATTCTGTGGTTGTGATGTTTAGACTGTACTAAAACCCTCTGTGATATTCATTAATTAAATTATTATTGGTACCAATGATTCAGAATCACTCAAGTTAAGTTCTATTTTCATAGTTTCAAATTCCCGTGTACCTTTTGGGTTTTAATTTTCCAAAATCCTTTCTTCTAGCATCCTACCTGATCTGATGCGTCCACTGGTTGGAGCTGTGCGTTCATAGATCAGTCAGTCAGTCAGTCACCTTTTCCATAAATATATTTAGAAGATATTATATTCCTCAAGTTTAAGATAGGATAGGTACAATATTTGTGTGAGAGATTTTATCCGTATCATAGACCCTATCGATTGCTTCAACAAAATAGAGACTGTCTAATTTTTGCCTTTTTTGTTGGCCTAGATCTTCTAGGCCTTCTATATATATTTTTTTAAATAATTATATATTTAAGTTGATTATGTAATATGAAGTAAATTATCTTCAATACAATTTTAGGTCAAGCTGTCGGGGTGGGGGATTTGGAACACCAAAGTGATATTTTATTAAGTATTTTATGATAATTGTACAATAAAGAATATTTCATTCATTCATTCACCAATAGTTATCACAGTACTAATAATTTAATCCGCACGTCGAAGCGATTTAGTATTTAGCTGTATTGCATTGAATTGTTTGATTGGATTGTATCGCTTACGGGGTACTATGATCCTATCGGTTTATTATTCCAGAACTAGTATTGACTTTCAAAATTAAATTTTCCAATAGGTTTTGACGACCTAACTGGCGCTGTTATGAGCGCTATCTTTACTAATATTATAACTGCGAAAGTTTGTATGGATGGATGCTTGTTACTCAATCATGACAGAATGGCCGAACGGATCTGGATGAAATTTAGATAGATTATGGTCTGGAATAACACAGGCTACTTTTATTCCGGAAAATTAAGGAGTTCCCGCGGGAAACAAAAACCTTAATCCATGCGGACAAAGCTAGTGGTCTTATAAGAAAGAGGTATCCCTAGGTGATCAAATCAGAAACGAAGAGATTATCCGTAGGAGAACCAGACTCACCGACTTAGCTCGACATAGCTCGTTAAGGTTGTATAAAAACACATTTTTTTTGAAAATAAGTTAATAAATTGTTTCTTTTTCCGCATTCAAAATACAATTCGTTTAACTTAAATCAGATTGTGTCTGCGGAAAGCCGAACTGCCGAAACGAAAAACCAAAGAATAAATCGAGTTCTTCGAAACAATATATCAATGTCACGTGTGCCAGAGGAACCCTTTATTTCTATTTGATTGCAATTAAATACAGGGACTGTACTCCCAACGCTGAGAGCCATATTGATTAACTATTGTTGACTTTTCTGTTTTATTATTTGACCGAGCGAAGCGAAGGTCTCTGAGTCTACTTGGGTGAATTGGCACTTGTCCGTCCGTCCGTCCGTCCGTCCGTCCGTCCGTCCGTCCGTCTGTCAGAGCATTATAACTTCTGAATTACTGAACGTAATTACTTCAGCTTTAAATATAATATGTAAACCAATGGCCTCCCGCCGAATATGGCTTAAAAAATAATAAAAATCTTTATTTCAGGGGGGCTCTCATAGAAGCGAATGCGAAATAAATTTTTTTTTTATAAAGTTACATAGGGTTGCGGTATATCATTTTATAGACAATTAAGAATAGAGTCCAAAAATATTTTTTTTTTATATTTTTCCCCCAAATTTGACGAAATGGGGGGCTTTCAAAGTGGAGATTTTCTAACGTCCAAAGATGACCTCAGAACTCTAAATTTTCTGAAAGGATGAGCCTGAAACTTGATCAATTATTTCAATTATATCCTGTACTTGAACAAAAAATACTAAAATTCGATAAATGTTGTAAGGAAACGGAATAATTTAATTTTTAATGAGCGTCAGTATTTTTAACAGAACTTCACATTTATGTCAATAGATGGCGCCGCGAGGTCTCAGTTCGGGGCGAACCACTAGTTTAATCTTTATTTTAAGAATATCAAGGTACGTGACATCAAACTGTCATTTTGCTGTATAGCCATAGGGGTTGAAATATTTTGGGTAACCTGCTGGGGTGGACTGGTTGGTAGCGTATTGGCTGGATTTATAATTTTATCATGCGTAATAAAATAGCCTTAACGTATACCTAAATCTATTTATTATGCTATTAGGATAATAAAAATAGGTTTATCTCTTTTCCTCTTATGATTACAGTCACTCGAGAGAAAAGGATATGTATAGAATGCTAACTGCCATCCTAATAACATCTAGAAAAAATAAACCTGAGTTAAAAGAACTGTATATCAGTATAAGTCATAATATGCGGAAGGACGTGGGAACCCACCGCATTATTATTCCAAGAAAACTCCTACCATTATGTGATTAATGGAAAGTGGTCACGACCCTCAGTAATGAGGAAAACGACGCAGAGAGAGAGAGCTGATACCCGCGACTTTGTCCCCGTGTATTGAGGTAAAAAGTAGCCTATGTGCCACTCCAGGTCCTCAACTATACAGACGCAATCAACACTTAGAAACTCTGGCTTGTTCCGAAATTGAAGTACGCCAGAGTTTCAAAATTGAAGAATTCCAAATTGAGTTAAAATAAAAATATAAAAACAGTACAAGAATCATAAAAAGGCACGCAATAAACGGCTAAAAAAGACCTTTTTACGAAAGGGGACTCCTGTATATAAAAAAAAACCAACACTTAGATCCGTTGCTCTATTGCAACGCGATTGAAGGACAAACCACCAAACAAACACACATTCACACATAATATTAGTATCATTCCAAAAACAGTCAGCTCATTATTATATTTGGCGCAGTCGGTAGGAAGGTCGAGTTACCTGTGTAAACTGTAAACTATGTATAAAAGATTTGAACCGGTTCAAAGCAAACAAACTGTAAATGTTGGTTTATCAAACACGGAACTATTTCGCCTCACTACCGGGAACTCAGCACTTTCCCGGTATTTGAACGGCTGGGTCTGCTCTTACATATTTCAAACTTAACCAGAGATAGATACTGAAGTTCGATTCATATTTCACTCAAAGGATTGTCATCAGCCTTTCACGTAGAGTTTAGGGTAGCATGTTTTATGACACTTTCAGGTCCCTCCTACAGTTTGCTGCGGCTTTGTGCTGAGTGGGGGAGCATTATTTCTTCACGAACAATTTGAATGGGAAGTATATTTACTTACTTTTGTAAGCATATATAATCCTAGATGATACTTGCGACTTCGTTTTAAGGTTTTTTTAAATCCCGCCATTTTTTTTAATTTTTCGAGATAAAATGTAGCTTCCTTCCCCGGGATGCAGCTTATCTCTATTCAGACCAAAAGACAGACAAAGATACACACTTTCACAGTTATAATATTAGTAGGCATTGTAAATTGTATTTCGTTAGTAAATAAAATTTTTAGTATGTCAAGTATTTGGTGTATGTGTTTTTTGTCTCAGTTCAATCTCAAAAAGTGCGTACGGATTATCATATGGTTTTTACAAATGGATAGATGGATTCTTCAAAAAAGTTAAGGCGTATTCTATAAGTTTCTTAAGTAAAGATAACTAACGTTAAATTTATGGTATGGTTGACCTTATAATAACTTCATCTAAAACTTTTTGGGTTTAACGTTTAAATCAAAAATTATAGTGATTATAGACTCTTTTATGACCAACTAGTCGTCCACTAAGTTTAAAATCATCCCCCAAATCATTATTATTGCCACCAAAACATCGTATTCTTTTGCGACGTTTAATTTTCATTCGCTGTCCTCGCAAATTATCGCGCGATGAATGATGCGACACCCGGAAAATGAACAGTGGGGGGCTAGTATAAGATTTTAAATCTGACCATCGTCGTTGATATAATTCGAGCGTCGAAACACTTTACCAACCGTCAAAGTAAAATGAACTCAAAAACGGATTTGTTTTAAAGCTCATGTTTGTCCATAAATTTACAGTCAGCGCACCGAACGGAGACCTTGAATTTTTAATTTTATGTGCCTGTGTGCAGGTGGTTGTGAACGTTACTTGTTCGGCCACCCATAAACCACTTTGAAAAATTTGATGTAAGTATAAACTTAATAATAGTAAGAATACTCTTTACTTAATAGCTTTCTGTTTTACAACAGACCCTAAATATCAAGGACCTCTAGGTTTCTCATCGCTGTGATTCGATTGTCGAATTCTATGCACGTTTGTGAGATATAACATCTCATACTAACTTCTCGGGTCTCGCGAAATTAAACGGGTCTTTGTGAATTCTGAATAGGTCTAGCGACTGCGTGACATCACTATGGCAACTAAGTAGCGAGTCTAGCAGCCAACGAGTTTCCTACTCACGTTATTACCACAGATTTATAAGTGGTTATTACCATATTATTACTATACAACTTAACTTTTAAGTCACTTGGCGAACAATCAAGTTTCGTACATCTCCATGCAACGTTTTTATTAATCAAATAAATATTATAAATGCGAAAGTTTGGATGTATGGATGTATGGATGGATGTTTATGTTACTCAACGGCTGAACGGATCTGAATGAAATTTGGCACAGAGATAGATTATAGTCTGGAATAGCACATAGCCTTCTTTTTATCCCGGAAAATTAAAGAGTTCCTGCGGGAACCAAAAATCCTCAAACCACGCAGACGAAGTCGCGGGCATTAGCTAGTAGATAGATAAATTTTTAGTTTATAAAACGTTTTTCTCGCCAGGAGGTGTTTGGAAATCTTTCTAATGAAAGGATCCCTCAGAAAATTTAGATTTTGCATTGGCTGGGCTTCGAAGGGCTTCCATTATGACTACTGCCCTGGCGCAGTGTTGAGCGCCGTGGGAGGTCCGGGGTTCGATTCCCGGCAAGTTCAATTTAGGAACTTATAATTTCTGAATTTTTATTGGTCTGGTTTGGTGGGAGGCTTTAGCCGTGGCTTGTTAACGCCCTACCGGCGAAGAAGTTAGGGATATAGGGATAGACATATAAGTTTAATAATATAACTGCCATACCCTTAACAGTACCCCTACACTTACGACCGGTTGAGATCGCAGTCAGGGGCTAACTTGTAGTGGAATAAAAAAAACTTATCCGCCTCGAACCGGGCTCAAATACTCAAACCTATTAGCTCCTAGCTTCCCTTTTATTTACTCGCTTACTTTCCCGCAGCCATTTGTTATTTAAATTCGTCAGCTGCCGTCCGGCGTCTAATTGTTCGCTGTTAATTATCTTTTTGTCTGGATGTGGTGTTTTATTGCGCGCTATGTTTCACAGCCGGCTTCGTCTGCATAATAACGCCGTTACGTTTTTTGTGAATGCTTCCGAGTTTTCTTGACAAGTTCTAATGGGGTGGTAATATTTCCAGAGCTATAGGTTCAATTTAAGATTCAAAAGCACTTGTAAAAGTTTTAAAAAGATTTGATTTGAAAGCAATTAAAGTCTAGTGGTTAGGCTCTCGGTGCCCTATACGGGGGTCCCGGGTTCGATCCCCGAAAATGTACCTTTATCTATGCTTCAATGGATAAGAAAAACATCGTACGGGGACCTACATGTCTGAGAGTTTTCCGAAATATACTAAAAGGTATGTGAAGTTTGCCAAATGCCAATCCGCACTTGGCTAGCTTGGTAGATTACGACCAAAACCCTTCGTATTCCGGGCATATTAGCTAAGTAATTAGTGTGAAAGTAGCTGTATCTTTACTCTAACCTATTGCCAGCTCAAAACTGAGCAGGATCCTCCTCACAGAATGAGTAGGGTTTGGCCATAGTCTACCACGCTGGCCAAGTGTGGATTAAATCCTACTAACATGTTAAAATAGCAACCACCGAGTTTCTTGCTAGTGCTTCTTGGTAGGAACGGCATTCCGAACTAGTGGTAGATTCACTCGACTATTCAAAAGCACTTGTTAAAAGTCTACCTACTTACCTAAATAAAAAATATTTGACTAATAAAATAAATGTGAAAGTTTGTATGTTTGTTACTTCTTCACGCCACAACGATTAAACCGATTTGGCTCAAATTTGGAATTGAACATTTTATCCCAGAAAAGTTTCCACGGGAACCAAAAAATCTCAAACCACGCGGTCCAAGTCGCGGGCATCAGCTAGTAAACATAATATTATTATTATTGTTTTATTTGGCGTGTTTCCTTATTTTATGTTGGACCACAAGCTGATATAATAATTTATTATTGCAATTTTTTCTAATATATTTGACATTTTATTATATAGATTTAATTTTAATTTTATTGTCAATTTTACAATTTTCAAGACATTCTAGAAAAACAAATGTATGTAAATTCTAATAAGTAATGATAAATTAATGGTAATTGGTATTATGAGATCGGACATATTTACTAATTTATGTTTTATACGATTTTCATATATTATAGATACTTGGACTAACTCAATGCTGTCTTACAATTAATTATATAAATTTTGGATTATGTTAATAACTTAATAATTCATTAATAATTGTATTACCTAGATACCTTGTAAATTTTGCATGTCAGCAATGACGAAACATGTTTGTTCTTTTTATTAGTTTGTCATCTTAATTGTACAATGTTTCTTGCAAATAAACAAACAAATAAATAGGTACGGATGTGACCCAATTCCATACATCGCTTGATCTCCCGACGTGATCAAGTCATGAGAAACAAAAAGCTCAATGCAATCATCCGCCATAACTGGCTATTAGCTAAGATACCATCTCATTTGTTACACACTACACTAATTTCATTTGATTGGAGCTTCCTAACCGGAATATTAGCCGTTATACCCACCGCCAACGGTCTCGTTCTGCGTTCCGCGTTCACTGTGATAATACTTAGAAAAAAGGTAGGTACCATTTACAGTGCTATAAATTTTTAATAAATTCAAATTCAAATGGTTTTTATTCAAATATACTTTTACAAGTGCTTTTGAATCGTCGAGTGAAGCTACCGTTGGTTCAGAATGCCATTTTCACCGAGAAGAGCCAACAAGAAACTCGGTGGTTGCTTTTTAAGAAAAAACAAAAATTACAATCATTATAAAGATATCTACAAGTAACTGCACTCCCAATCTACACTAGCTTAATAGCTTGGATTTTCACATAAAAAAATTACTTCGACAGAAAATGCGGAAGTCCGAAGTCTAGACCGCTCGTTGTGTGACCGATGCCTTACAAGTTATATCACAATCGCTTATTATATAAAGTGCAGCTCGGGTATTATTCAATCGAACTTGTTTACTGGCGGAAAGGGTAGTAGAAGTTACTATTGCATTTTAAGCCTTTTTTGTAAATAAAATTCAAGGGTGATTCAGGCTTAATAGTATAAGAGCTAGTATTATTAGTTAGTAGGTATTTGTGCGAAGTTTTATGGTACAAATACGATTATTATTTATCTGCTACGCTTTAACGGTCCATATTTTCAAATGATTTTGTTGAAATTTGGTATAGAAATAGGTTATATTCCGGAGAAGGAATAGGTACTTTTTATCTTAGAAAATTCAGGAGTTCCAGCGGGAATCAAAAAACATCTAATCCACTCGAACGAAGTCGCGGGCATCATCTAGTTCTCTATATTTGGCTGATTAAACGATATTTAATTATTTATTTATAAAAAAACCTCAAGTCAAGCGGACGAAGTCATATGCATCACATACTTAGTCATATTTAAACATGTTACCTATGTGTTGTATGGCTCTTGGACTATAAAAGTATAAAAATGACAAGTGTCACGTAAACGCCCATAGAGTCAAAACAGCTGAACATTCCACTGAATTAAAAGTCACTGACAATAAACGCGCCACGCAACAGTCCAGGTTTGGCTGGACTTCCCGGACAAACCGACAGAGCTTTTCATGCAGTTATTTCAATCTATATCCCACACCGCGTCATAAAATTTCGCACATTATTTCACGCTAGGCGAGCGTGAGCCCCGGGAATGTAGGTTGACCACATTTCCCCGGGATTTCAGGGAATAGCTGTTTCTATGGGGTGTCTAAAATTACATTCTACTGTTAGCAACCAACTGCGGCTTAGCACCCGTGTCCTAATCTCAGTGAAAAAGTTCACTGGCAGATCGACAGCGTTTTCATGAAATTATTTCAATCCCACACCGGCTTATAAAATTCCGCACATTATTTCAAGAGAGAGAGAGTAGGGTGACTACTTTTTACCGGGACTTTAGGGAATAGCCGCTGTTATACAATAACATTCTACTATAAGCAACCAAGTCTGGATTCGCGCCATCCAGCCTTATTCCTTCAAAAATTATTTATAGTATTTTTTTTTCAATTAGGTACTTACTGTATTTTTGTATATTCATATTTGTGGTGGTTAATTATAAACGTATTAATTCATTCATTCATTATAAAGGGAATCTCTATGAAAAAGCTCACTGACAGGGTTTTCATGCATTTATTTAAATCTATATCCCACACCTGGTCATAAAATTCCGCAGATTATTTCACGTGGTCGGGCGAGATAGAGTAGGGTGACCACGTTTTAATTGGAAATTTCGGGGATAGCCCGATTGACGGTTTAGGCTTTTAGTCTCGGAAACCTAAGGAAAAATGGTGATGAAAAATACTGAATGTTTTCGCCATTTTTCTCTATCAAATACTACTGATATTTAATTTTCAAAATAAAAATATGTCGAAGGGTTGTGGGTTTAATTATAAATGCCATGCCCCTAGCAGGTTAGCCCGCTACTATCTTAGACTGCATCATCACTTACCATCAGGTGAGATCGCAGTCAAGGGCTAGCTTGTAGTGGATTAAAAAAATAATCCATAAACGAAATTTTGTATAGGACTTGAACGGGCTACATTTGTCAAAAATGTACTAAGTCTTACACAATCATTGCAAATGTTAGAATGTGCGAGAAGGATGCTTAGGATACTGCGCTGCATATCACTTGCTATAACGGTGGAGGAAACCATCATGATTCGAGAGAAATCAAAATTAAAAATCAAAATCAAATATTTTTTATTTAAGTAAACTATTTACAAGTTTTGAATAGTCGAATGAATCTACTGGTTCGGAATGCCGTTCCTACCGAGAAGGACCAGCAAGAAACTCGGGAGAGTTCTTCCTAACGTTGTCAAAGGTGTGTGCAAAATATGTCGATCCAAACTTGGCTTAGCTGAATAAAACGCAAAACTAAATATTTAGATGTCCTCAAAAATTCGTGAGTTTGGCAACCCTAAACAGAGGGAGCAAGTAATTTATCGAATTTACTCGCATTCACTCCATTCCGATAAACTTAATAAACTATGCTGCCGGTGAAAAATAAACAGAACGACATAACGACAACGGGAGAGCTTCATTTTTAAAGTTGAAAACTCAATTATCACTAATGCAATAGCGAAAGGCGCTCTTCCCAACTCAACCGATCGTACACTTGTTTCAGTCTCTCTGCAACTAAAAGTTTTTAATGAGTTAATCATATACTAATATTATAAACTAGATGATGCCCGCGAATTCGTCCGCGTGGATTAAGTTTTTTGATTCCCGCGGGAACTCCTAAGAAGATAAAAAAAGCATATGTCCTTCACCGGAATACAACCTACCCCTGTACCAAATTTCATCAAAATCGGTTGTACAGATGAAGCATAGCAGACAGACGGACAGACAGACACACTTTCGCATTTATAATATTAGTATGTATTCGTGTTTGGTTTGTTGGTTAGTCCTTCAATCACTCCGTAACAGAACTACGGATCGACGCGATTTTTTGCTTGAGTATAGTCGAGGACCTGGAGAGTGACATAGGCTACTTTTGATAATGAAGGAATTTCCCACGAGAAATAAAAATACTTATTCCACGCGGACGGAGTCTTTTATCTTTATACGATGCCAAGAGGTCGCAGGTTCAAATCCTCAGTGAGAGCACCTCGAATTTTTTTTCATTTGATTTCATGGTTAGTAGGTATTCTGTGGTATGGGAGAAGAAATGACACGAAGAAGAAGCCAAATGCTGGCCAACCTATCAGCAAATCCATACTAAAGATAAATGCGAAAGTTTGTCTGTCTGCTACGCTTTCACGGCCCATCTGTTCAATCGTTTTCAATGAAATTTGGTACAAAGGATGGAGAAGAATATATGCAGCTACTTTTTATCCCGCAAAATCAAGGAGTTCCACGGAAATTTCAAGAACCTAAATCCACGCCGATGAAGTCGCAGGAATCATATAGTTTAACGTAAGTAGGTATGAGTTGCATGAAATTGCGGGTAATATTACATATTCATACGACACATATCAACTCAGGTATATAATAAGGTCAGGTTATATAAACCCGGTAACATGTTAACTTATATCGAGAACTTGTCGTTTAGCGGCAAAGCGGACGCAATGCAACGAGTGGGCCTTATACCATCGTTACATCAGCGGGTGTAACATTTTCCTGCTCTATGTGGGTTCTATGTCACCGGTAAATAAAACTAATTAGATCTATGCCGACATTTATAATCAAATAATAATTAATTAATCTTATCTTATCTTACTAATATTATAAACGCGAAAGTTTGTGAGTATGGATGTATGTAGGTATGGATGTATGGATGTTTGTTACTCTTTCACGGCTGAACGGATCTAGATGAAATTCTGCACATAGATAGATTATAGTCTGGTATAACACATAGGCTACTTTTATCCCGGAAAACTAAGGAGTTCTCGCGGGAACCAAAAAATCTTTATCAACGCGGACATAGTCGCGGGCATCAGCTAGTACTTTTATAAATTCTGTTGAAGAATGTCTTCCAAAGAAAGAAATATGAAATAAAATGAAATGATTTATTTTCACGTAGGACAACTTGTACCACTTCTGATAAGTCGACTATGCTCTACCACCGGTTCGCTGATTCAGTCTGGTATACTCCTTGAATATGATGAATCGGAATACTAGGATGTTACAGCGGCGCTTTACCAAGACAAACTGTATGAAGATAAACACACAGGTACCTAATACATGTAGAGTAAAGTGGGCTATCCACCGCGAGTAGAGTAAACTCGGTACGGACTCCGATTAACTCATACAGCAAAGGTACAACAAAAATCTCAACAAATATTCAAAAAAGTAGCTCGCTCATTAAGGCAACTGTCAAAACTCTTTGTTATAGCCATAGACATAGGATTTTTTCGCTACATAGCAGTGTCAACCTATTTTGTTTACACAGAGTTTACTTTTCGCTTATAACGTTGTCCTAGTGCCTTTCCACCAGAGAATATATGCTACGTTGCTAAGCCACGGATGTGTGTCAAACCCACCAATACGAGCATTTGATTTTCATAGCTTAGATCGCTAGATGTAATATCAAGAGCTCCTATTGGTGGTTTCACATCCATAGCTTAGCAACGCAGCACATCTCTGGTGGAAGGGCACTCTTTAAGGTATAAGCTCGCACGATTATATTAGAAGCTGATAAGTAAACATACATTGGATTCAAAGAGAATAATTTATAGTCTTTGCGAAGGTTTTGGAGGGTTAAAAAATAGAATACATATCGCGTGAAATATTGCTCAGTATATTATTGCGCGGATGGAAGATAAAGCGCGGGGTATTCTCGCACTTCTCATAGTCAAAGTGAATCTGATCTGAGCGATTTCCTCTGTGATTTGACATTGATATGTTAGGGGCTATAATTTATCTGAGCAGTACGCTTAGTCTAAGTTTTTACATTGCAAAATCGATTGATCATAATCAAGCATTCGATCACTTAGCATCGAAGTAAAATGAACCTTAACTGCTTTAATTAAGAGGTCAATTTTTTGTATGCATTCATAGCGAGCGCTCCAAACGAAGAAACTGTTGAACTAAATCATTAAATGAAGAAAGAACTTTTGGGTTCATTTAACTTTGACGCCAATATGATCAAACGCCCCATTTGCGAACGAAGAAACTGTTGAACTAAATCATTAAATGAAGAAAGAACTTTTGGGTTCATTTTACTTTGACGCCAATATGATCAAACGCCCCATTTGCGAACGAAGAAACTGTTGAACTAAATCATTAAATGAAGAAAGAAATGATGGGTTCATTTTACTTTGACGCCAATATGATCAAACGCCCCATTTGCGAACGAATTTGCAATATCAAAAACAGCAAACAGATAATATTGTAACGCCGTAGAAAATTTCGGCGCGCGTTATTCTGGTTTTGTATCGTCCGAGGTCTAATGTAATAATCTAAAAGCCTAAAAGTCCTGCATCTGCCCCCCTATTCTCTTAAAAATTAAAAAAATTAAAGGCACTGACAATTTTTTTATGCTCTGAAGGTTTGCTATGAAAATGTTATTTTTATTTCACAGCAAACCTTCAATGGATAGAAAATGTATGACAGTGGCTTTCATTTTTAGATACACACTGAGTTAGAGAATAGGGCTGCTAATCTCTCTCCAGTCATGTCGGATTTTCCGCTCCATCGGACTATGCGAGTAAGGGAATAGAGAGTAGAAACATTTATTTATGCGTACACCCTTGTGCACTATAATAATATTATCTCTAGCGCAATTCAATCGCACTCGCAAAGCGCCGTGGCCGAAATTCGGTCTCGAGGACAATTTATATCCCAAGAAATCCCCATTGTGTGATTCATAGGTAGGATTATGATGCAGAGAAAGATTTAATTACGATATGTGTCTTAATTAAATTTCCCAGAAAAATAAATAAGGCGTTTTTATTTTAATCAAGATTAGAACGGATTTACTTTATTAAAATGGGTTTTAAACGTTGCCTTGACCTAAGCTACCAAAGTAACATAAAGATAATAATATATTCCACCTACTCATAAGTAGAACAATAGAAGTTAGTTGAAGGCTCGCATTTTGGGAGTTACTTAACTTATGTAAGAGTTCCGAAAATATTATGTATTATTCTTTGTCCAATCCATAGATTTAGTATTGGGTTCGCGCGGTCGTAAAGACCAATGCTAAATCTATGGTCCAATCATTTACTTATTTTATTTTGACCGCTCAAGTCAATGATGTTCTAATGCGTTACTGATTCGATTTTTGATAACAATCGACATTTTCAATGAAGAAGTTTTAATCAATTTGACACATTGATTAACATTTTTTATTGTTTTAACTTATTGTTTATTCTTGGCTAGCATCGACATTCTCTGTTTGCAAGCCCTTGATGGATGCAACTGGCACGTATTGTTTTATAAACATACTCAAGCGTTTAATTGACTAAGTATATTCATGTATGTATTAAAATAAATCATTTATGTACAACAGTACAGTAAATGTATACATGAATCAGTCAGGCCATAGAAGCCATCCATCGCCAAAGATGTGCGGTGCCTATAGAACAATCAAGCTTCGTGACTATTTTGGAAAGTAAATTTGTACTGGTAATTACTTGATGAGTTACGAAATATCGGATAAAAGGAAACGTCGCTTCACTATTTAAATAAATATTATACATATATGCGTATATAAAGTACTGCCTTTTTTGTCGATGGTTTCTGATGGCCTGTCAATAATTATGAAACTTCATAGGCGTGCTTATGTCAAAAGTAAATTAAATGGTTGGACAGATATAACTTACTTGTGTTGGGGATTTGTCAGGCAAGGCATTGTTTGAGTCTGCGTACTCTATGCCGCCGCTCAGGGCCGGAGAAGCTGAAAATAATTACAAATTTTTTAGTTTAATTAATATCTCCTTTATTGTACATCTAAAGAAATACCATGCAATCAAAAATATGTAAAATCGTGCATAATTATAGTACTTACTGCCCAGGCCGCAAATAACGGCCGAGTAAATATTGGTAGGGTAAGGCGAAACCGAGGACTTCCCATAGTGATATTAAAACGATTTTTAGGGCCGTAAAATGGTATTTTGACTAAGACTTCTATTGTACTTTTCTCTCATTTGCAAGGAAATAATAAAATAAAATTCAACAGTTTACCAAGAGTCTTCTTTGCGAGTGCCGCGTTTAAACTAGAAAAGCAAAAACGTACTCATACAAAATTTCATAAAAATCTGTTGGAAAAGTTGGCCATTAAAGTGTAGAGGACATAAAGACAGACACACTTTCGTATTCATAACATTAGTAGGGATTTAGTAAGAATTTTAGTCTAATCTAATTTAGTATAAATAAGTCAATGATCCATGCAGGAGACCATCGTCCAGCAGGGCCGTCCATAGGTTGAAACGATGACGACGTCTTTGTAACTTGAAATAAACTTCTATTCATTAAAATACCTGTTTGTATGGCCGGCGTTCGTTTCTGGAAGCTGGCGTTTCCTTCTGACAGCTCCCTCTTCTCTGTTTTTTCTTCAGTCTTCTTATTTTTCGTTCCCACTGCGGAGGCATGGCTAACTGCTACCAGCAGCAGTATGGGCACCTGATACATACAAAATTCAAAAAATTCAGTAAGAAATTTTTAGTTTAAGTATGCGTACAGTACCTATGTAAGTACCTACGTTAAGTTATTAATTTGTTGTATTAGTCAATAAATATTTATTTGTTATACAATATTGTATAATTAATTTAATTAATTTATTTATTTTTAGGCTTGTATAAAGCTAAAATTACAAGATAAGAACGAAATCAATCTAAAAATTAGATTAATTATTTTAAATAAATAAAGCTTTTATTGTGTTACATATATATCATATACATTTATATTGAAACATAAGGACTAACAAAAACACAATTGGTCGCAAATTCATCTTTGTGCTGGTCATTGGCAGCTATACCTAGCCCTGAATTTCAGTTTGCTACAGACAAGCAACTCTAAAACTAAATTAATTTTGACTAAGCCTTAGTAATAGCGTCAGTGTATTGGGCACCATGCCTATTAACGATCATTTGAATGGAGTATATCATGCACTTTAATCTAATCTAAGTATGTCTAAGATAGAAGGGAGGTAACTTGGAATGGCAGTAAAACTCGGTAGCAGTTTAATAATAAACCTATATATTCCACTCTGTTGTATACTAACATTCCACAATATTTTAGACTTTTCCGCCGCTGCCGGCTTTTCTCGGTAGGAACGGAATTCTGAACCAGTGGTAGATTCACGTGACGATTCAAAAGCAAAACAGGAAAGCAGATGCTAGCATTGCTAATATTATAGTCAACCTAATAATAATAACTAGACCAGTTATAATCCTAGGCAAGTTAAAACGTTCTTTCCGTGGCAGATAAACTGAGTAGGAGTTCAAAAGTTTTGTCAGTAATTAGAAAGCTCAAAAAATTTAAGTTCACCACATTCACACGCTCACATCCTTACTATAAAATTATAAATGCGAAAGTGTGTATGTCTTTTCAACCAATTTTAATGAAATTTAGGTTACTTTTTATCCCAGAAAGTTAATTAGTTCTCGCGGGAATCTTAATTTAATCTACGCATACGAAATCACGGGCATCATCTAATTCCTTGATATTTGCGTTTATGTTTTTCTGTGTGGACTTTGGGAAGTATTTTGGGGATCAAATGTATCCTGTCCAGAATTGAAGCTGTCTCGGTTACAATCTATTACTTTTTTATAATATTTGCATAGTTATAATGCATACGAAAATTATGATTAATGCGTAAGTTCTGTCCATCTTTACACGGTCCGTAACTTTAAGCATAGACAGAGATTTTCCAAAATATAAATTCACAGACAAAGTCGTGTGCCTCATCTAGCAGCGCTATAAAGTATAAAAACAATAAAAGCCTACCGTCAACTTCATAATCCACATTCACTGCACAGTTTGTTAATATTTATTGAATTATACTTAATTTATGAATGTTTATAATATTTGCAGTCACTCGCGCAGCTTTTACTCTAGGTTGCGTATGCGCAGGCCGGCGGGGATCCGGCGCTTATATGGTCTCCGGTGCCGGCTGCACAGCGGGCAATGAGGGCTGATATAACATAATATGTAACATTATCAACTATAGATTTTATTAGAGTGCAACTGGGTGTCATTTTTCTTTTCTTTTAACGCAGCAAACTCTATTCAAGCTTATAACATAAGTCATGGAATATAGCCAGAGTGTGAAATCTGTGAATTGTAGAGCGATGCCAAACCACGGAAAGTCAATCGAAGACGTCCACAGATGGACCAAGGTCTCCTGTATGAATCTCCACAGGATATAGGATCTTATATATCGGCTTACAGAACTTGACGTACGTAGGGGATTTTATCACCCAGGATGAGGCCAATGCGCATCGCGCAAGGGAGGAGGGAGGCAGTAGGAGAAGAACGATTTCATAATAATCAGCTGTGAAGTAACTGGTCTACATCTGGCGCTTAACTGGAAGCACCTGACAAACAATTCTACACTCTATGGGTACGGAAATTGAGCTTGAACGCTAATTAACGATTTTAAGATTTTTCACCTATGCTGTGAGACCTGGCCTGTGACCTGGCTTCTTACCAAATTTCATGATTCTAGGTCAACGGGACAAATTTCATGTTTTATTGGCGAGTGTTAAAATATGCAAACTATACGGCATTAACGGCCGTATCTTTTGATTGCATTGGCTTAGAAGCATAATTTTTTAACGGTTCCAAGGGATCGTAGACTTTAAGTATTTGATATTAATTTAATCTTCATACCTCCATGCGTTTCCGAGAAAAAAGTGGTTGACAGACAGACAAACAGACAGGGGGACAACGAAGTGATCCTTTAAGGGTTATTTTTTTCTCTTGAGGTACGGAACCCTAAAAAAGGATACGGTCTAGTGCCGCTTGCTTGCTTTGCTCTAACGACCTGCTTTGATTTGTTTCTCATCAATTTCATCAAGTGCTCGATTGATTTGATTCGGTGCCAGAGATGTGGCGTTGGGATATGATAAACAATTGTTATTTAAATTTAATTCGACTTTAGCTTACGGTCGACAATAGCGTTCCGCGCGAGCGGATTCAATTAAGAAAGCGTCTCAGGCTGTTACGGCAATCATTAACCCACTTCTAATTGCCCACCAGTTGCCGGCCCACCAATACACATCTTATAAAGCTTCCAACTTACAATAAACAAAAGCAAACTATGATGAAACGCACATCATTAATTATTTATAACTAGATGACGCCACGACACTAGACTTTATCAAAAATTAGCACTTAAAGCTTGAAATTTTGCAAATGGATGCCTGAATAGAAAAGTAGTGTTCCCACACTGTCACACGATTTTTTGAACGATCTATCCAAAGACATCCCGCACCATTGGGATAAACGAGAAAAAAACAACCTCACTTTACGTCTGGAAGAGGTAGCCTTAGAAGTTCTTTTTTACTTTTTCGGCGTGTTTATAAATCTAAGATTGTTAACCTACCCATGTCAAATAACAGCTTTCTAGTATGAGCTAAGTCTCTTAGGGAATTTATAATTTCTGAATTTTTCCTGGTCCGTGGCCTGTTACCACCCTACCGGCAAAGACGTGCCGCCAAGCGATTAAGCAGTCCGGTACGATGCAGTGTAGAAACCGATTAGCGGTATGGGTTTAATATAACTGCCATACCGCTAACAGGTTAGCCCACTACCATCTTAGACTGCATCATCACTTACCATCAGGTGAGATCGCAGTCAAGGACTAACTTGTAGTGGATAAAAATAAAAGTAAAGCAACGACCCTTAACAATGAGTTTATCGAGATAATTGCATAAAACAAGTTTCGAAACGTAGTGTAGCATAGCTCATGGTAAAGCCATTTGAAAATGTAATTTACTAGTGGTTCGCCCCGAACTGAGACCTCGCGGTGCCATCTTTTGACATCAATGTGAAGTTTAAATAATTTCGTTTCCTTACAATATTTATCTAATTTTAGTATTTGTTGTTCAAGTACAGGATATAATTCATCAAGTTGATCAATTTCAGGCTCAGCCTTTCAGAAAGGCTGAGCCTGAAAACGTCCAAAGTTGACCTCAGAGTTCTGAGGTCAACTTTGGACGTTAGAAAATCTCCACTTTGAAAGCCCCCCATTTCGTCAATATTAGGGGAAAATTTTAAAAAAATATATTTTTGGACTCTATTCCTAATTATATTTAAAATGATATACCGCAAGCCTATTTAACGCTATAAAAATATTTTACTTCGCATTCGCTTCTATGAGAGCCCCCCTGAAATAAATATTTTTATAACTTTTTAAGCCATATTCGGCTGGAGGCCATTAGTTTACATATTATATTTAAAGCTGAAGTAATTACGTTCAGTAATTCAGAAGTTATTATACTCTGACAGACGGATGGACGGACGGATGGACAAATGCAAATTCACTCAAGTAGACTCAGAGACCTTCGCTTCCCTCGGTCAATCAACTATAATTATAGTAAAAATGTTTTCATAATCATTCATTTTGGAGTTGTATATTTGAATTTTTCATTATTCTTTGCATTGCAGTAACAACTTAGTGTACAGTCGCTTTCTGAAAATGTTTAGCAGTTTTCAAATTAGATAATTAAACACTGCATGCAGTTACAATACGTTACGTTACTTCAATTGGTATTTATTAATTTTCAAAGCTATGAAGAGTTTTCAAGTTTTTTTATTGTAATTAAACTCATTTTCTAATTGACAAAATATTAGTTAGCATCATTGCATTTGTTAAAGTGACATCATTAATTTAAAAAAAGAAAGTTTATACTGAGGTTCATACATCTAGTTGCCACCTACTGCATCGGCCGGTAGGTACATGTTAAAAAATCAATGATCTATGCCTAATACATATCATCAGCCCGCTACCATCTTAGACTGCATCATCACTTACCATCAGGTGAGATCGCAGTTTTTTTATCTACTACAAGTTAATCGACCTTCTGACACAGATGTACTCGTATGTATGCCATTATGAACATGAAAGTGGTAAACATTTTCAGACTGCGACTGTACAATCTTATTTCCATCAGTCATTTGCTAAGCGATAGTAATTAGCTTCGACACTGCTTGGTCTGTGGTCATTACTACAGACCACAGATATTATATCAGTTACTTAAATATACTAAGTTTTTATAAATCATCACTTACTGGTGAGATTCGCAGGTTAGGGTTAAATAGTGAAGTAAAAAAATCTGTCTGCAGAAAACCTAACGCCGAATGATGCTGGGAATTGTCTGGTGGGAGACTTCGGCCGTGACTAGTTACCACCCTACCGGCAAAGACGTGCCGCCAAGCGATTTAGCGTTCCGGTACGATGCCGTGTAGAAACCGAAGGGGTGTGGGTTTAATATAACTGCCATGCCCCTAACAGGTTAGCCCGCTACCATCTTAGACTGCATCATCACTTACCATCAGGTGAGATCGCAGTCAAGGGCTAACTTATAGTGGATTAAAATAAAAATAATAAGAATCGAACCCAGAACCTCGTCGTACTCGCACACAATTGATTACTGAACTATAACATACATTGAACTAGAACACACGTACTATAGATACGTAGTATACTCTATATTAGACAGCTGTATATTATTATTTATACCTACTTAGCTGTAACTGTAACTTTATGCTTTTTGAAAAGAGGAATTACTGAGTTTCTTTCCGGCTCTTCTCAGTAGAAGCCGGCACCGGTGGTAGAGTCAGAATGTCGTATTATAAAAGGTACGTCTTGTATTACCAATGAAATAAACAGATTCAGCCCCTCAGACTCCAAAGTATTTATTACTAGCAGATCCCCGCTACTTCGTCCGCGTGAAATAAGTTTTTTAAATTCCCACGGGAACTCCCTAATTTTTCGGGTCTATATGTAGCCTATGACACTCTCAAATATTGGCTTTCTATTGGTACCAGAAATATCAAAATCGGTTCAGTCGATCCAGAGATTACCCCCTACAACCTCACAAACTTTACCTCTTTATAATATTAGTTTACCTAGATATATATATAGGATATAACGTTAATAATTTTAATTTTATAAAATTAAGATATTTGTACACCACACTGTGGTAGAATAGATGCACTTTTATACTAATTCCACCTCAAATGTACCCTAAATTCACAAATAAATGAACTGATTGATTGAGTATTGGAACTACAATAAGGCTGTTTAGTCTTTACTTTCGATATACGAACGGCTCAAAGCGTGCAAGCAAAAAAAACAAAACCAGTGACTTTTTATCGTGCCCGTCTTATTTCTTTGGTGTATTACGTATATTGCAACGTTATTAACATTCATAAAAGAGTCTGGAAATAAGATTAGTCGCTGATCGTTTTAGAGTTTACCGTTACATAACATAATAATGCTCTGCCTTCACCTCGACACTTGGCAGGCTTGGCGCACATTCACACGGGCGGTTCGTATTTACAGGATCCTTTTTAACGGATCCGTCACTATTATTTACTGGGGGGTTGTAGGTGTAGCTGATGGAATATGCGGCTCTAATTTTAAGTCTAAACATCTTGTATCATCCCATATTCTCACAAATTAATAAATTTCATTTCATCACTACAGTCCATTAACGTCCCACTGCTGGGCACAGGCCTGCACTCTCATAGGAGAGAGGGAATTAGATCTTAGACCCACCACGCTGCTCCAATGCGGGTTGACGGGCTTTATCTACTATTGACTATTATCGTGTTAGTGATAATAACCGGGACCGGCGGCTTAACGTGCTCTCCGAGGCACGGAGGTGAAACTTCCTAACTCCGGGCTAGTACTGAGAAAGTCGGCCGCTGCAGTCGAACATGCTAACTACTAGACCAACGAGGCAGTTACTACCATTATTAAATTATAAAAAGCAGTATTATTTCAAAATGACAGTTCTATGTCACGTACCTATCTTGATAAATCCCTAAAATAAGGATTATAATTATAATAAAAAACGAAAGTCAACAGCATTAAAACAAACACCATAAAAATTTACCTAAAATGTAGATAAAGCGGACCTGTAAAACGGAGCGTTGTATATTTTGGTAATTTTCTACTGAAGCTGGAATACTGTCGTGTGTATGAACACAACCTCATACGCCATCGCCGGAAAAAAAAGTATACGATTAAACGCGAAGTTGTTAAACTAACTGCTGTGTGAATGAGCCTTTACTTGTAGATTGCATCAGTTATAATACCGAAAACTACTTATTGTGTGCAAAAATAAATAGGAAGTCATAATATAATATGACGTGTTCCGCTTTCCATAAATCACATTTAAACTGGATGTAACAAAATAAATATCAAGTAACTAGAAAGACTCATCAAGGTACTCTCACTCTCAACCAAAAAACCAAAGGAATGTGAGTTAAAGTCCAAATTTGAGTTAACAGTGCTATGCATGCATTGAAATAGAAGTATAGGTACTAAAATTCTACATCAATGTATGTATGGTATTTGAGTATACCTTTCACCTTGCCGATTGTCTAAAAATGACATCTACAGTGTAACAATTACCTCTGATTGGTTAACATTCTTCCACTATTGGCCAAAATCCATTGACGCAGTAAAAATACCATAAATACAGCCAATCAAAGCAATTGAGACTGTAACAACGATTGATGCAGGTTTTACACAATTGCCCAGCAGGTATTAACAATAACCTCGCAGTCAGACGATATGAAGGTCTAAGTGTACGGGCACGAAATTCGCGAAGGCGGAGCGACGGCGACAGCGCGGTGACGCGATTAGTCCAAGAGCTGGCTGAATTTTAATAAAATATTTTTGAAGTGGTCTGGTAATATTTTATAACCGACAAAAACGTTTGGGTTTTTCTTTTTCGAATTCTAGAAGTACTAAATTTAAAGATAAAAAATTAAGTTGCTAAAACCTAATTTTTTGGATATTTTTTTGCAAATGTTATATGCTGCGCAGTAGCGCAATAACCGCAAACGCTCTACCCGACTCGCAGGACTGGATTCGCCCAAATTATATTTTTCACGAAAATATATTTTTGACGAAATTATATTTTTCACAATTATTGCAACTTGCCTAAAGGACCTTCCCCAAAATTCGTCGCCAGCTCTCGGCGCACATCGCTCCGCTTTCGCCGTCGCTCGGCCGTCGCTAGTTTTGTGCCTGACGCCTAATAATTATGACAGTATCTTTTTAAATTTCAAAGAAAAGTATACTTAATTTCGAAGAAAACTATACTTAAAATATTAATAATCACTAAAAAATTATTTATTAGAATAGTTGTAAAACGCACAATTGTAAAGAATTTTCACGGTGACCTTTGCTTCATGTATACCATGGAGTAACGCAAATTAAGGCCTGCTTCTATCCAAATAATACAAAATGTAATAATAAATTAAGCGATCAAGTTAGCTTGAAACTAATATGTTAGGATGTGTCCCTTGACTTCAAAGTTGACAGCGGCGCGGGTCAGCGGTCGGCGTAATGGTATCGAGTTGCGACACTTTCCACTCGACCGGCGTCCGAGGCGCGTTTCAGCCACTCGCTCCAGTTACTGGACTTGACTGACATGTACAGTTGAAGTTTGATGGATTTCGCCACAGCACGTGTTTTGCGAACTAAATCTGTTTATTGCTGGTAATGTATTTTTGGATTGATAACGGTGGCACTTGATATAATCCATTCTAATATTATAAATGCAAAAGTGTGTCTGTCTATCTTTCTGTCTATTTAATTTGCTTTTACGGTCCATATTTTCAGTTGATTTTGAAGTGGGGATAGGATCCAAGGCCTTTCCTTGGATCCTATCCTATACATAGACTAGTCATAGACATAGTCTGCGTTGATTTGAGTTTTTGAAAAATCCCGTGGGAACTCCTTAATATTCCGAGATAAAAATGTATGTCCTTCCCCGGGAGTCCAGGACCCAATCTATGTCTGTATCTATGTATCTATGTATGTCCAAATTTTATCAAAATCAGTGGAACAGGGTCCATGAGAGGGTAACAAACTCACATTCGCATTTATAATCTTATAAGGATTAGGTAGGTACGCATACCGCATTAGTAAGACGATGTATGGGTATGTACTACGTATGTATTAATGTGCCCTAATTTTTGCCGCTAAAGTAAACAAGTTTTGTAATAATTATGGCCACACATCAAAAGTAATCGTCCCGAGGCTTGTCACTGTAATATGCGTAACTAGTTGATGTTGAAATTATTCACAAACTGGGACGAGAAGATTCCAAGATGTTGAATAAAATTTAATAAGGCAAGAAAAAAATCACAGATTTCGCAGTCCCCGCAAGAATCGGAGCATTGAAAAATAGAACATATTGAATTAATAGAAAAATTTACGAAAAAGGACTTCTCGCCTGCGTCCGTATCTTTAAACACCATTACCATGACGATCGGTTTATAATCATAGAAGCTACATCACTTTTTATACACGGAAATACCCGTTTTTCTACAATTCCAAATCTAAAGGGACCACCTACAGGTCACAATTATTATTAACCGATTTTCAAAAAAAATTCGCTATTTTTTAACTAAACTAATACCTAGGACTTTCTTTTTCATTTTTTCTTAAGTCGGTTTTTTCCGAAATATTTACAATTTAGTATACAATCACACCCCCCAAAAACCCGACTTTTTTACATTTTTCAAAATTCCAAAAAAGTTACCAGCCGATTTTCAAAATTCAAACGCGCACACGTGTCTCGACAAATTCCTCAACTCTTATTTCCATCTTAATCCTCCCAAAATCCTCGGAGCTATGGCCAAAAATTTTCTCAGGCGAATTGCATAGAACCATTTTCAATAGTAAAAAGTGTAGTGTGGATGTGTCCCTTTAGGTTTGCCTGCCTGCTAGCTTGCTTGTCTATTAGCCTACTGGACGGATTTGAAGCATTACTAAGCACTAAGAGCTAGAAAACTGGGTTAACATATTATTATAGGCTACTAGATGATGTCTTGAGGTGAATTGAGGTTTTTTGGTTCCCGCGGGAGCTTTTTAATTTTCCGGGATAAAATCCGTTCAGCCGTTGTGACCTGATTGAGTAACAAACATCCATCAAAACTTTCGCATTTATCATATCATACTTAGTATAGCTAATATATATTATCTAATCTCTATATATAGAAATATTATAGCATAATTAGTAAGTCAGACTTTCAAATCTATAACTTGAAAGTTTGGATGTTTTGATGCTTGTTATTTCTGACTGAATGAATGAAGATGGTAGAGGGGAATGAAGATAGCTTAATCCTGAATGAACACTGGTGACACATTATTTTATTTTTAATTTACCGCGGAATCAAAAACCTATCTACACGGACGAAGTCGCCAGCATCTAGTAACTTAATAAAACGTAGATATTTAACCAACTGTATAACACAATACTTAACGTTCTCCCGACCGAATTTTCCAAAAAATCTCCATAGAGATTAGCCATCTGCGCGGTAGACATTATAGTGCGTTAGTGTGTGCGCAAACACAGGTGCACTCTTTTTTCCCTTACTCTCATAGCCCGATGAAACGGTAAATCCGACACGACCGGAGAGAGATCAGGTGCAGGGCCGGCACCTAGGCATGGGGGTGACACACCGCTAACTAACTTACTCCGGGCTAGTAATGATAATTTCTTGTCAGAAAGAACCAATACTTAATTATGGCCCGACCCGGGACTCGAACCCGGGACCTCGTCAGCAGTGGCGTGCACAGGGTTTGAAGCTAGGGTAGGCATTAGTTAGTCCGAATACTTATTTACTGACAGTTAGAATGAAAATGAGCATTGATGTATTTCCATTTGGGTAAGCAGTGCTTTTATGCCTCTATGAACTGCACGCCACTGCTCGTCAGCCGCAGTCAAATACGCTAACCACTAGACCAACGAAGCAGTCGATAAAATTCTTCTTCTTCTCGCGTCGTTTCCTCAACTTTGAGGATTGTGGCTCCCTCAAAATATTACAGCCTTCACGGTGTTACGCCATCTCTCCCTATTGGAGGCCGAGTCAATAATAATGTAACAGAAATGTAATATTCTCACGCCCCGTACATCAATGAAGATTCTGTAAGATAGGGTGATTGAAGCGATCGGATCAACCCGCCGCGTCTGTCAGTTGGTCACAGGCGCTTGCGCAACCGCGCAATGAGGCTGCCGCCGGCTCATAGGTCATGCACTGGATTACTTTTTATGATAAACATAATATTATACTGGCAGACTAAAATTTCACTCAAATCGCTGATTCACGCTGATGAATATTTTAATCGCTAGTTTATTGACTACTGAATTTGAAATGGTATTTGTTTTTATTTTTATTTTATTTTTTAATTGGACTACCAACAAAATTACATGTACATTAAACTTAGACATACATAAACTTAGGGTAGCGGAACACACATAATTTCACTTATAGGCAGCCACATCATGCACAATATAAGGGTCGTACTTACAAACAGAAACAAACAAAAAAAAACTAAAAAACAAAAACAAACTAACTTACTCAAAAACAAATTATTATGTTACTAAGTGAAATAAATTATATTATAAACTATACTAATTACTTATTTGATTATCAAGTTTACAATACAATTCAATTACATAATTTAATTAAACAGTGAGTCACATATTAGCTCTACATTATAAACATAAAATTACACAACTTCCTGAAAAATATATCAACTTATTAAACCAGTGCTTAGTGCTGACCTGCTTGTGTCTGGAAAATGTTAAAACATTGAGTTCCTAGAACTTTAGAAATGAGTAAATACCACTAGGTTTTTAGACCTCTATCTAGTGCTTGGTAATATTTAGTCAAATAATTTAATAGCTAAGAGATTTTTTTGAAATTGATACTTTTTTGGTAAAGCACTCATCGTAAGTCTCAACTTATCATCCCAAGCGATCTTCAATTTATCAGATTTTTACGCAGAGCGTTTAAAAATCGCTTGCTCAAACGAGCGCCAGTGTGCAAGCCGATGTTCGTCCGAATAGGATCAACTTTCACTCTCGAATCAGCAGTAAGCCGTATAGTAACTTGGCAAGTGTAGGTGCCGCATTACGTCACACCTCACAAATTATAGCCGAATCGTCAGATAAAAATGCCCGGCTTCCGGCCTAGATCTGATTTATTTGATACTTGCTGATGTCCCCTCACCGCGACTACATCCGCGTGGATTGTTTTTTAAAATCCCGCGGGGGATTTTGGGGAATTTCATCAAAATCAGTTGAACAGGTGGGCCGTGAAAGCGTAGCAAACAGATAGACAGACACACTTTCGCATTTATAATATTAGTTTGGATTCGTTATATTTATCCATACTTCACCAATCACTACTCACATCATTAAAACGTATTGTGTGTTTGTATGTTAAAGTAAAGTAAAGTAAATATTTATTTGGTAAAATATGATACATACAAGATGTTATAAGGAATAGTACAAGCATACTTTATCGTTGGTTTCTCCTCAAGTTTCAAAGGAGCAACTGATTGTGGAGATCATATTAAAGACATTAAATATTAAATAATATATTAAATCATACTTATATTATAAATGCGAAAGTGTGTTTGTTTATTGGTTTGTTGGTTTGTCCTTCAATCACGCCGCAGCAAGGCAACGGATCGACGTGATTTTTTGCATGGGCATAGTTGAGGACCTGGAGAGTGACATAGGCTACTTTTTATCCCGGAAAGTCAAAGAGTTCCCGAGGGATTTTAAAAACTAATTCCACGCAGACAAAGTCGCGGGCATCAGCTAGTTAAATATATTTTGTAAAATTCTAATAAAATAATTAATTATTAATTAACATTGTTTGTTTTCTTGGGGACATTAAGTTCTCAAGAGTTGTTCCGGATCCAGGCGGAACAACTGGCGACAGTCGCGCAAAGACGTTCGGCCAGCGCCCACTGGCGCACTGGTCGCCCACGAAGCTGGCCACGCCCACCACCACTCCGCGAAGCACGTGGCCGGTGCCCGAGTCGCCGAAGCACAGGGCACGACCGCCCGCCTCCCAGTTGGCACTTGGCGCACAGCATGTTCGCTGTTATGGAGAAACCTGCAAGAGAGAATAAATAAATGATAAATTATTTATTTATTTGACATAGGACATCTTGTGCCACTTATGATACGTCAAGACTCTACCACAGGTTCGGAAAGCTGAGAAAGAAAGAACAGTTTATTCACCAGTGGTTTAGTGGCAAATAGTAAGTAGTTGTTACGGTTCACAATCTTTCGACAGCTTACAATCTATCGAGCTAAAAAGCGTTAGATAACAATGTAACGGTTTTTACAATTTTACGGTGACATAAATAAAAAGCTTTGTAATGCATCATGTACGAAAAATGGCACGAAATAGCTATAACATTTGACGTACATACAGTTAGCTTTTAAATAAATAACTCGAATTTATAATCCTGTAAAATAAACTCACATTACGTCTCGGCTCTTCAGGGGCCGTAGTTACTGCAAACGCAGAAATTCTCATGCAATATTACTCAAAATGACAGTTTTATGTCACGCACCTTAGCGTTCTTAAAATAAGGATTATAATCTTAAACACGAAAGTCAACAATAATGAAAAAATATGGCTTTAAGTGTTAGCAGTATGGCCCCTGGGTGCGTTAACAACATAAGTTGTGACGTAGGCACATAAATACAGGCTGTTTAAAAATTGTAGTCGATAAACTCCAATTTCTAGTGCCGGTGTATAAAGTTGCGAAATGTCAGCCATACGTGTCACGAGTGTCACATCATAAAGCCTCCGCATATGTGACGCTCCAGTTTGGACAGTGCAGACTATCGACAGCCCTTTTTCGAATTTTTAACCATTGACATAGGTACAATTTTAGTACGATATTTTTAACGATAATATTTTGATCATTCAACACAGACAAATCGTTGAAAATTTCTTAAGATAAGTATAACACTAATCACGTTAGATTTGCTGTTAAGTTCCCGTTGAGTTAATTAATTAATTGCTGAGTTAGTTAGTTAATTTATTGCTGTAACTGTGACGTCTCCCAAGGCTACAGCTGAAAACAAGCGCTCGCCTTGCGTATGCATTTATGGGCATATGACGCAGGGTAAAACGCTGAGTTATTACCCATTCTGTGGCTGAACACCCTTTCTGGATGGAGTCACAGATGAAAGTGCTACATTTGTATCTAGAAAAGTACGTGATAAACTGTTTCTCTTTCTTTTTTTATCATTTAAGACAAAGTGAGATGTTATTCCAAGGCTGTAACATGTAGTGGATTAAAACATATATTGTGTGCATCTACTCCTTTTATTAAGTTTGACCTCGGGTTTGACATCCAAACACACTAAAAAAAGTAAGTACCATCCTCATTATTGTCAAACACGGCGACATCGCCGCTAGTATACCTACATTAAAAATAAAATAAAAACAACAACTTATCAGGCATAAATTTAGGTCTAATTTTCACCACCGGCCAGTTAAGGTGGTGGGACTATTAGGTGTGATCGAGAAGAAGACACCTACAGGCGGCGTAAGTAGTCGCATATTCTTTCATTTTGAGGCTTTGTTCCTTGCCGGCAGGGATTCGAAACCGGGGCCCCTGAATCGCATGTCAAAGCCGTGCCTGGTGGGAGGCTTCGTCCGTAGCTAGTTACCACTCTACCGGCAAAGTCATGCCGCCAAGTGATTTAGCGTTTCAGTTTCGGGGGAGGAAAAAATCCCTACGGACTTCTGCCTAGCGGCAGGGTATGTCCGGCTTGCACGGACTAAAATAACCTCCCCCTGTCTTCAAGGTCAGCACGGAACTGCTTAGCATTACTTCGTGCTGACCTCTTAGTTTTCAATTTTATTCTTTTCTTCCTTTTCTCTTTCTTCCCTCCGCATCATTATAGCCCTGAGCATTTGGCTGTACCTACTCCACATATCCTCGCTCGACAGCATTCGTTTAACCAGGTTTTGGGCATTCACCTCGTCGCTTGTTCCCTGCGCTTCTGCTCTCAAGTCCGCACAGCCAGGACACTCGAAGATTGCGTGTCTCGGGGTGTCTTCCTCTCCGCAAAAGTAGCAGTTCTCGCTCAGCGCTTTCCCAATTGCAAAGAGGTAAGTGTTAAACACCCCGTGACCTGTGAGTGCCTGCGTTATCCAACGGTCCACCTCTCCAAACCTCCTTGTGTGCCACTTCCTTAGGTCGGTTACCAATTCTCTGGTCCAGGTTCCCTTCCCTGCTCCAGACCATTCGCCTTCCCATTCCTTGAGGGTGTTCTCCCGCACTTCTGCTAGCGTCTGCTCTTTGTTGTCAAAAAGCACGGCTCGCTCCTTGACTAGCTTGGCTATAGGGACCAGCCCCGCTATCACCAGTACGGCATCAGTGGAAACTGTTCTATACGCTCCGCAGATCCCTATGGCCAGCCGCCTCTGCACGCGTTCCAGTTTTTTGCGGTACAGCTCTACCTTCATAGCTCCTTCGAATACTGGCGCTCCGTATAAAACTACGGAGTGGGCAACTGATGCCAGCACCCTCCGCTTGCTCGCTCTGGGACCTCCTTTTGTTGGCATTAGTCTGTACAGCGCTTCCGTGACTTTCTGTGCTTTGTTGGCTACCTCCTCTATATGTTTCTTGAAATTGAGACATTTGTCAAGCCACACTCCAAGATATTTAACGTGCTCTTTGGGGGTCACTGTTGCGCCTTGTATTCTAAATTTTATGGGGTCCAGTTTTCGCCTTCCGCTAAAAACAGTAGCTTCCGTTTTCTCTGGTGCTAAGGCTAGCTGCTTTCCTCGCATCCATGTGTTAATTCGCTCTAGCGCCCTATTTGCACGAATCATCAGAGAATCTTCGGTTTTGGCCACCACTACCAAGGCTAGATCGTCAGCGAAACCCACTATTTTTACGCCCTCTCCCAGTTTCAGATGAAAGACACCATCATATAGAATGTTCCACAGAGTTGGGCCAAGTATTGATCCCTGTGGAACTCCACTACTGACTTTGATCGTGTCCTCCACTCCGTTACAGTCTCTTACCTTTATAAATCTGTCTTGTAGGTAGCTACTTAGTAAGTTTTGGATGTATCCTGGGAAGCCTCTCTTACGCATTTCCAAAAGGATCTCCCTCCATGAAGCAGAATTGAAGGCATTTCTCACGTCTAGGCAGATCAAGGCACAGAGCTTTCTGGTTTTGGTTGTGCCCTGTCTTGCTACTCTCGCTGTCTGGACTACTTCTTTTATGGCCATAAGCGTGGATCGGCCCTGCCTAAAACCATACTGATGTTCGGAGAGACCACCGTGATCTGGTAGGAGGCTCTCTATCCTGTTAAGAAGTAGTCTTTCCATGAGTTTGCCATAACAATCGAGAAGGCAGACCGGTCTGTACCCCGTTGGGTCTCCTGCTGGCTTATTTGCTTTCCTTAGTAAAACCAGGCTAGCTTTCTTCCACGCCTCAGGAAACGTCCCTGATGCAAAGGACTGGTTGAAAACAGTTTTGATTTTTTCCGGTATAGCCTGCACTGCCAATTGGATCACCTCTGGACAAAGGAGATCGGGTCCTGGCGCTTTTTTTAGCTTTAGGCCTTCTGCCGCCGTCTTTATTTCTTCCTCCGTTACTTCGGCCAGAGAGGCACTTGCCATGATTCGGCCAAAGTCCTCATGGAACGGGAACAAAACTCTGACCACAGATCTAATTAGGTCCATGTCTAAGCTGGGTGGAATATGCCGCAGTTTTTTTGTGACAATTCTGTATCCTAGTCCCCACGTATCTTTGTCCACTTCGTCACAGAGTTCTTTCCATTCCTGCGCTTTAGACTTGGTAATAGCTATTTGCAGGTCTAGTTTAGCTGCCTTGTATTCTTCCCTCAGTTTCTGTGTTTCGTCTTCCTCGCTCTCATCTAATGTCGAGTTTTGCCTACCCCTTTTTTTCCTCTCACGCGTGTATTTTCTTCGGCATTTTGTGCAGTGAGCTCTTTTTTCTTGTATTAGTTTATTCCACCAATACACCGGTGCTCTCCTACATACTCCTTTTTTAGGCATTGCCCTATCGCAGGCCTTTGTTGTCTGTATTACCAGTTCTTCTGGAGTGCTGATCTCACTTTCTTTGAGGACGTCCGCTAGAATCTTCCCATCCAGCTTGTCTAACCTCCATCCTACCTGCAGCTGTGTTGGCACCTTCTTTTCATGTCGTAGAACGTTGAACCTTATATATCGGTGTCCGCTTAGACTGTCTTGCTCCAGGACTTGCCACTCCATAACCCTTTGTGTCAGACTTGCGCTCACAAATGTAATATCTGGGGTTGAGTTTTTTAAGCCTCTTTGAAATGTTGGGGCGAACCCCTCATTCACCGTAACCATGTCCATGCTCGCAATCATTTCCATAATTAGGCGACCTCTAGCATTTTCGGTTTTGTTAGACCACACTTTTGACGCCGCATTGAAGTCTCCAGCTACCAAGATGTCTCCACGCTGTGACTTGATGCTTTCGAAAAGCTCATTTAAGTCTCGTTCAAATTCTTCAAAACTCTGGTTCGGTGAGAAGTAGCAGCTGAAAATCGTAAGGCTATAGAGTTCTACTGCGATGAACCCGTTTCCCTGGACCACTGTTTTAATTCCAATTTGTTTGTTGTAAACGACCACAGATGCATCTCCTCTACAGTCCGTGACCCAGTTTTTGACTTGCGATATCTTTTTGTTTGGCTCCGCTAATATTGCTAGGTCTATATCGTGTTCTCTTGCCGTAACTTCGAGCAGGTCATGGGTGGCTCGCGTTCTGTCCAGGTTTATTTGTAAAACTTTAATGTGCGAGCCTATTTCTCTCTGTCCCTTTCCTGCTCCCTTGCCCCGTTTTTTGAATTGGTGTTTCTTCTACCAGGTATCTGTTCTTTCCAAGACGGGCAGCTCCTGGAGCCTAGCCGGTGTCTTGTGTTAGCTCGTCCTTTATCCAGGCAGACAGCGCATGCCATCTCCATCTCACAGTCTTTTGCCTTATGCCCTTCATTTCCACAGTTATAGCACTTTTTACTTCTGTCCTGGCCTGGGCACCCCGATGAAATATGTCCATATTCTAGGCACCTGTAGCATTTTTTCCTTTCTACTGAGAGCCCAACGGGGACCCTCATCCATCCTATCTTTATTTTCTTCTGGTCTGCAAGTTTATGGGCTTCATCCTTCGGAAGCTCGACCAACGCCGTTTTATTCCCGTAGCGGTTCTCCCAAAAACTCTTGATGTGGAACTCCTTTACTATTTGTTTCAGGGATTCCTCCACTTCCTCTCTTTCTACTGTGGCGTCTAGCCCCCTAATTATAATATCGGCAGACTCCTTTAACGCTCTAAGTGTTAAGCTCGGACAAAGTTCCCCCACTTTCTCCTTTATTTGCGAGGCACCTCCATCCTGTCCCTTCTCTAGCTCTAGTAGTATATCACCTTTTCTTGTCTTTCTCACCTTAGTGAATATTACTTCTTCGCTTGCTAGTCCCGATTTCACTTCCTTCAGTACGCTGGCGTAGTCGCGATCTTTCACCTCAACTAGCAGCGCTTCAGGCTTTTGCTTAGGCTTTCTATCCGCCGGATTTCTGTTCGCACTCTTTTTACTTTTGCGATTAGAGACCTGTGTTTCTTCAATGTTTCTCTTCGCCTTCGTCGGTTTCTCTGTCTCCGCATGCTTCTTTTTTTCCTCTGTCTGTGTTTTCCTTCCGTAATTCACTTCCATATCCTCTTTTCTGTTTTTCTCCTTTCGGTTTCTTCGCTTCCTTTTTGTTCTTACTTCCATCCAATCGGTTTCCGAACCTAAATCATCCTCCCATTCCAATCCTTCCATTTCACCTCCGGTCGATGTGTTAGTGCCTTTTTCTTCCATTACTACGGCTCTTTTCGCCCTTTTCGGGGTCCTTTCCGACTCTTCGTCTTTCCTTTCTGATCTCATTCTTTTAACATCCATAACCCGGCCACACAGTTTTTGTAGCTCACGAAGTTTTGTCTTGACTTCGTTGGCTGTGTTTTTGTATGGTCCCTGTCTATCCACGAGCGAGTTCACTGCTACTATGTTATCGAACAGGCTCGTCAGTAATCGGTCTTCCTTTTCCTCCAAGGTTTCCGTCTCCTTACTGGTTGGTGACTTTTTTCGTTTCCAGTCTCCTCTATTTTTTGGTGTGCCCGCCATCGGCGAGAAAAAAGTTAGGGGCGTTGCGTAGGGTGTTCGCGCTGCTTCATCTCCCGTAGATACACCGTCTTCCGTTTCAGTTAGCTCAGATTCAGTCCGTGTCCCTGTCCTAGTCGTTGTTTTAGGTGGCGTGCGTTGTAGCAAACCAGACCTAGCAAATGGTTTATCCCACTCAAGCAAAACGTTGCCCCCCCCAGAATACGAGGGGCAGCCCCTGTCAGCCGAGACTGTCAGGGGGCGGGATTCCCCGGCACCAACGGAGCCGGAACCCGCCTGGGGTAGTTTCTCTTTTAGTTGTGCTTTCATGTTACTGTAATCTCCCTATCTTCCTCTTCTCCCTATCTTACTCCTCTACTACTCACATCTTCCGGAAAAACAGCCGCCCAATGTGGGACAGACGCTGACCAGACAGCCGCTCGCTCCGAGTACAGACGCTGCCTGGATTTTGCTGGGGTTGAGTGGTGATTTCATCACTCGGGGTCCACTCAGGTCCCCGAGGAGGCTGTATCAATGGCCAGCTAACCACCTTTCGGGGAACAGAATAAGTTAGTAAAAGGTTCCCCGGTTCCCTTAGCCGCCTCTTACGGTCACCCATGGGACAGGAAGGGGTGGCACTATTCTACTCTGCCGGTGCCACACGGCTAACTACCATGCCTCTAACAGGTTAGCCCGCTACCATCTTAGACTGCATCATCACTTACCATCAGGTTAGATCGCAGTCAAGGGTTAACTTGTAGTGGATAAAAAAAAATCATACAGTCGCACGTCTGCGCTGCCGTGTGCCGCGAGAACCTTCGTTATAATTTTACGAATGATAAAGCCTATTTGTCTGCTTTACGAGCACATGCGCGGGCCCAAATTACCGGCGCAATTACACGGAATTAGCCGGCGGCATCTAACTGCGCAGACATACGACAGCTATTCGCGTTTGACGGCGTTGGGAATTTTATCTTTATTAGCCAGGTGCTTTACGCTTGTAGCATAGGTAGGTGCAACTTTTTAAAGTGACTGTCTAATGCTTGCCTGGTGGTTAAGGATTTTTCTTTTAATCCACTACAAGTTAGCCATTGAGTGCGAACTCACTTAATGGTAAGTAATGATGTAGTCTAAGATGTTAGCGGACTAACCTGTTAGGGCCATGGCAGTTAAATAAAACCCATACCCCTATTCGGTTTCTACATGGCATCGTACTGAAACGATAAATCGCTTGGCGGCATGACTTTACCGGTAGAGTGGTAACTAGCCACGGCCGAAGCCTCCCACCAGGCAAGGCTTTGACATATTGTAATTCAGGGGCCCCGGTTTCGAATCCCTGCCGGCAAGGAACAAAGCCTCAAAAGGAGCCAAAAAAAGGATCACTTCGTTGTCCATCTGTCTGTCTTTCAAACCACTTTTTCTCGGGAACGCGTGGAGGTATCACGTTGAAATTAATATCAATTACTCAGGTCTACGGTCCCTTGGAGTTGTAAAAAATTAAGCTTTGTCAACGCCTCTGAATAGGTAAGTAATTACCTATTCAGTGGTCAGCACAATGCAAAGATACGGCCGTTTAAATGCCACATAGTTTGACACTCGCCAATAAAATAAAAACTATAGAGTAGGTACTTTCCGTTGGTAAAAAATTATAGAGTAGGTACTTCCCGTTGGACGTTTTATTGGGAGTTAAGTGCGTTTCTCTGAAGGAATGGCATTTCGAATCAGTGGTAGATTTACTTGACGATCCAAAGGAACTTGTAAAAGTTATTT
Source organism: Erebia aethiops (assembly GCA_923060345.2). Lineage (NCBI taxonomy): Eukaryota > Metazoa > Arthropoda > Insecta > Lepidoptera > Nymphalidae > Erebia > Erebia aethiops. Next base: position 17,664,363 of record OV281080.1, read on the forward strand.
GAATAAAATCAAATTCAAAATGTATAGTCACTGCGGACGAAGTCGCGTCAAAAGCTAGTACTTAAGCAGTAAATGGCAGTCGGGCCGGGAGAGTGTTCCGGGAATGATAACATTTAATCCTTGAGACGGAACAGTTCGTCGTGTCTTCCGTGAAATTATTAGGCGCAGCTTGCATAAATTAATCATTTTATATTTACTATCACATCCACCCACTGCCTTCTCACTAGTTAGCAGTAGCACGAGTTTCTAAATGAATGAATGAATGAATGAATGAAAAATTTATTTTCTGAGTATGGGTCCGTGTACAGATGTTTACTATTTTAGGCGTCCTTCATATTCTGCTATTTAGCATGCAAATATTATAATATTATATTTAAAAATTATTCCAATGAGATTATGATCTAAATATATGATTATGCTATTATACAGCTTTTCAAGATGAGAGCGGTTTTTGAGAACATTTTAAAAACAGGGCCAAGCAGGTTTTATCACCATGTTTTATTTGATTTCTTACAACTCAAACACCTCTAACTCCGAAAAGTTAGATATGCGTGCCTGGGTATCGAAGCCGCACACACGTCATCCACAGTCAAACAAAAACTCAAAACTCAAAGTAAGTATATATTTTATTCAAAATTGGTAAGTAAAAGTACACATTCTGAACGATGCGATGGTGACAATTAACCACGGTATCTTGAAACTAAAGCTACGAGGATTCCAAACGCGCCCTCTGAGAAGAGCCCACAACAAACTCAGCCGGCTTTTTTTATTATTATCACCATTTCACAGATATCGTAAATTAATAAGATTTATAATTAATAAATCAGATTAATTAGCCTCTGGAACAATTCATACGCATGCTTATTTAACATGCTAGCTATTGGATCAAAGAAGAATTGGTGGGAGCCTGGTGGGAGCCGCCCTATACCACCAAAGGCGTGCTGCCAAGCGATTAAGCGTTCCGGTACGATGCCGTGTAGAAACCGATTAGGAGTATACTAACAGATTAGCCCGCTGCCATCTTAGACTGCATGATGATGCATGTAAGTGATGACTTACCATCAGGTGAGATCGCAGTCAAGGGCTAACTTGAAGAGGATTAAAAAAAAAGTCTGAGGCAGTTAATTTTTTTAATGAGTGTATTAGCGCCAAAATAAATGTAAAGCTTTCAAAGCACTTAAAGTAATTCTGGAATGAAATAATAAAAGTACAAAAAAAGTCGCCGCGCAAATAAAGGCTTTCGCGCCCAAAAATAAAACGAAACAATTAATTTGAAGGCGGGCAATTAAGTGCGAGATAAAATGCTATATTTTTAAACGCCCCCACCCCCGCCCCAGGGCTTGAGGTGCCCTGACGATATAAAATGTGACCAGCGAAAAAAGTTTGTATAAATTAGCCTTTTTAAGTAATTGGTATTTCGAAAATAGGCCGTTCTCACGCTGCTCCATTCCGTCTTTAACTCCAGACACAAAAAGAGGGGTGTTTTAACCTAAAAGCTGTGTTGATCTGTGCGTCGAAAGCTCAGTCGGTCACCTGTTCCTCTTTATTTAGATATTTTTTATTTTGACGACCTCCCTGGCGCAGTGTTTAGCGCTGTTGTCTTAACGTGGGAGCTCCCGGGTTCGATCCCCGGCAGGGTCAATTTGGGAATTTATAATTTCTGAATTTTCTCTGGTCTGGCCTGGTGGGAGGTTTCAGGCGTGGTTAATTACCACTTACCACCCTACCGGCAAAGACGTATAGCGATTTAGCGTTCCGGTACAATGCCGTGTAGATGGGTTTAATATAACTGCCATAACCCCAACAGATTAGCCCGCTACCATCTTAGACTGCATCATCACTTACCATCAGATGAGATCACAGTCAAGGGCTAACTTGTAGTTAATAAAAAAAAAGATTGTTATGAAATAAAATACATCGATTTGTAGGGTAACCGCTGACTTTAAAACATTGTTAAAAATGCAATAGAAGTAACGTTAATAAAAGCACAATATGATTAATTATAGAATGAGAATAAAAGAGCACTGAGCAATGCAGACCGCTGAATGAGATCTGTATCATCTGCTCAGCTAGAGAGCATTTGTTCGGGCGCTAACTAGGTGACTAACAAAGGATGGTGTTATACCACTGCGTAAGTATATTATATTCATACAGTGGGTCGACGCCCATACAAATGACTGACCCGGCTATGTCACGATAGATATATAGATAGATATATAGGCGGGTCAGTCATTTGTAGCGCCTAGCCGTACACTACTACTATATCAGCTCTATCAACTTATGATTGAAAGGGATATGGAGATAGGAAACTGCAAACAATTTGGATATAAAAAAAATTGCATAAAAAACTAGCTGATTCCTGCGTCTTCGTCCGCGTGGATTGAGGATTTTCGTTCCTGCGGGAACTCTTTACTGTCCGGTATAAAAAGTGACCTATGTGTTATTCCAGACTATAATTTATCTCTGAAAAATTTCGACTTTAGATCCGTTCAGCCGTTCAGTAACAAACATCCATCCAAAATTTCGCATTTATAATCCATACTAATATTAATTAATAAATGCGAAAGTGTGCCTGGCTTTCTGTTCGTCTGTCTGTCTGTCTGCCTGTCTGCTACGCTTTCATGGCCCATCTACTCAACCGATATGGATGAAATTTTGTATAGCGATAACTTTTATTCCCGCAAAATTAAAGAGTTCCCGCGGGAGTTAAAAACTTAATCCATGCGGACGAAGTCACCTATAGACGTCCACAGCTGGATGAAGGTCTCTCCTGAGATCCATCTCCACATAACTTCTAGTATTATTATAGAAGTATAGATTCTGCTAGTTTCCTCCATTACGTCCCAGTCCGTGTTGAACGACTGGTAGGAAATATTACCTCTAAGACAGTGATTATACTTAGCGGGAGTTTGCCGCGTGTGTTTTTGTTCATTTGCTTTATTTTTAAGGAATGAATTTATTTCGGATTAGATTAATTGTATGGTAACCTTTTGTCTCTTTTTATTTATACCTGTGACTTGGTTACATTGTTTTTTTTGACTACAACATAGATGGACTACTTTGGACTGAGTTTCCTGCCGGATCTTCTGAGTAGAATCACTTTTCCGAACCGGTGGTAGAGTTTTGACTTCTCTTATGTGACACAAGTTTTCCTACGTGACGTAATAAATCATTTAATTAAATTAAATTTAATTGCATTTGCAAGTAAGCTACAGGTTATCCCTTGGTTGATATATCATTCAATGAGACCCTATCGACTGATTAATGCAGTTACTAGATCGTGCCGGCGACTTCGTCCGTGTTGATTATGTTTTTAAAATATTTGATTTTCCGAGATAGAAAGTAGTCGGTTTTGCTACTAAATATCTATGTACGAAATATTGTCAAAATCGGTTAAACGAATGAACTTTGAAAACTAAAACACAGACTGAAAAACAGATTGGTGTACATAAAGTACCTACATATCTATTTATTTATTTATTTAGTACCAAAAAGTTATAAAATAAGAAGAAAAACAGATACCTACATAGTGGACAAGGAAACACTTATCTCTATAAGAGATCTCTACCAGTGACCCTTGGCAGTGAGAAAGGTTGTGGAGGAAGAATAGGTACAACAAGATATGAGATAAAATGAAACGAGAAATTATACCATAAAATTACATATAAACACACAAATATACATACTAATGACATAAATATGGTGTATGTTTGAAAATTTACATCCTAATATTATTTTTAACTGAAGTAGGTAACTACCTACTTCAGTTAAAAATAATATTAGGATCCATTACGTCCCAGTCCGTGTTGAACGACTGGTAGGAAATATTACCTCTAAGACAGTGATTATACTTAGCGGGAGTTTGCCGCGTGTGTTTTTGTTCATTTGCTTTATTTTTAAGGAATGAATTTATTTCTGATTAGATTAATTGTATGGTAACCTTTTGTCTCTTTTTATTTATACCTGTGACTTGGTTACATTGTTTTTTTTTGACTACAACATAGATGGACTACTTTGGACTGAGTTTCCTGCCGGATCTTCTGAGTAGAATCACTTTTCCGAACCGGTGGTAGAGTTTTGACTTCTCTTATGTGACACAAGTTTTCCTACGTGACGTAATAAATCATTTAATTAAATTAAATTTAATTGCATTTGCAAGTAAGCTACAGGTTATCCCTTGGTTGATATATCATTCAATGAGACCCTATCGACTGATTAATGCAGTTACTAGATCATGCCTGCGACTTCGTCCGTGTTGATTCAGTTTTTAAAATATTTGATTTTCCGAGATAGAAAGTAGTCGGTTTTGCTACTAAATATCTATGTACGAAATATTGTCAAAATCGGTTAAACGAATGAACTTTGAAAACTAAAACACAGACTGAAAAACAGATTGGTGTACATAAAGTACCTACATATCTATTTATTTATTTATTTAGTACCAAAAAGTTATAAAATAAGAAGAAAAACAGATACCTACATAGTGGACAAGGAAACACTTATCTCTATAAGAGATCTCTACCAGTGACCCTTGGCAGTGAGAAAGGTTGTGGAGGAAGAATAGGTACAACAAGATATGAGATAAAATGAAACGAGAAATTATACCATAAAATTACATATAAACACACAAATATACATACTAATGACATAAATATGGTGTATGTTTGAAAATTTACATCCTAATATTATTTTTAACTGAAGTAGGTAGTTACTCAGGCAATATTAATATTTCTGCTACATTTAACCGAGAAGACGTCACAAGATTTCGTGATGCGACCACGGAGATACCACTTGTGAAATGTCTCCTGCAATTTGTGAAATATGCAATAACGTTGCAGAATTTAAATCCGTTACATTTTTTAGGATCTCTCACTAGTCTAGTCACCTTAGCGTTTCACATCGAAATGAAACGGAATAAGCTGAATATAATTTTTTAAAACTATATATATGTCATCGTAAGATTGTAAAATCCGTTAGATTATAATCTAACGGTTTCTAACCCGCGAGATTGTAAACTGTCGAAAGATTGTGAACCGTTCAATGTTCTGAGTATTAATTTATGAAATATTTATTGTATTTACGTTTTCTTGTCTCTTTCTTGTACAGTTCGCGCGCGAGTTGAATGCAGACTAAAAATGTATGTGTCACCATACATTTACTCTGCATTCAACTCGCGCGCGAACTATAGGTTAGGTTAGGGTTTGACACGAATAATCAGGTAGTGCCCGGCCGGGCACTTAGGTTCTATCGGGTTAATATACCTAATAGATTACAGTTTACCAAAATATAATGAGTTAAATTGTAAGCAGTATATGTTACGGTTCACAATCTGTCGACAGTTTACAATCTATCGAGATAAAAAACGTTATATTACAATCTAACGGTTTTTACAATGTTACGGTGACATATATAACACAGGTGCACTCTCTGTTCCTATACCCGATACTCATAGCCCGATGGGACGGAAAATCCGACACGACCGAAGAGAGGGACCGACGGCTTTACGTGCTCTCCGAGGTACGGGGGTGAAACACCGCCAACTTCCCAAATATAAAAAAAGACAGGCAGTAATGCATAGATTTGAATATTTTTGCAGTCGAAGCAGGTTAAAGAATATGTCTATTTAACTAACCCGTAACACTAATGGTTTTCACATAGAAGTGTTTAAAAACTAGTTAATTTCAGACGAGTCTAATTGAAACCTGACTCAGCTGAGCCGAACTGCTGAGTACCAATTAGCATGAAAAAGCTGGATTTAAATGTCGTCAGTAGTTCTAATGTCAGCGTCGCTTCGTTTAAGCTTGGTTTAGGAAAATCTAGTTAGGGAATTTGATGTGGGATCATCTATTCTGTAGATATGTTATATTACTAGCTGATGCCCGCGACATTGTTCGAGTGAAATAAGTTTTTTAAAATTCCTACAGGAACTCTAATTTTCCGGGCTAAATGGTAGTCTGTGTCACATGAGTTGAATGCAGATGAAATTTGGCACATAGATAGTTTACATCCCGGGGAAGGACATAGGCTTTCTATTCCGGAAAATTAAGGAGTACCCGCAGGAATCCGAAATACTTAATCCAAGCGGACTAAGTCGCGGGCATCGTCTAGTCTAGTAATAAATAAATAATATTTTTCAAATTAACTTTTTAAGTGCTTTTGAATCGTCTTATAACCGATCATAAGCATAAATTGACCGATACTTGAGAACCTAACCGTAGAAACCGAAGGGGTATGGGTTTAATACAACTGCCATGCCCCTAACAGGTTAGCCCGCTACCATCTTAGACTGCATCATCACTTACCATCAGGTGAGATCACAGTCAAGGGCTAGGTTGTAGTGGATAAAAAAAAAACCTGTTCTTATCTGATGTTAGTTTATTATTAGGGCCTAAATTTGAACCGCTGGTTTGGTGGCCCGCCTGCAGTGTTAGTATCGTCAAGCGTGATCCAGCGCGGCTTATTCCCAGCTGTAAACGCGAGCCGGCTATCTCTCGATTGCAGGAAACCGTTTTTGTTGCATTTATTACACCCGCCATTCCCTCACTCTCTTTAGTGCTTCACTACACTAACGCTTATCTATGTATCCTAATATTATAAATGAAATTTGGCACAGAGATAGTTTGTAGTCTGGAATATTACATACGCTACTTTTTATCCCGAAACATTATAGAGTTCCCGCGGGAACCAAAAAACCGAAATCCACGCCGACGAAGTCGCGGGTATAAGCTAATTATCTATCTAATACGATAACAGTTTATAAATCATCTGACAAAGAGCAGAAAGATTTTTGGAGGGGTCGAGTATTTTTTAAATTGCTTTTATGAAATGGACGAAGTCGCGGGCATCAGCCAGTTATAAAATATTGCGAAATGTTTTAATTCGAATGTAGTTATATCAAACTTTGCACAAATAATATAACATTGAATATTAATGTAAACTGAAAAAAAAAATTATAATATTGCATGCGTAATTACCGCATAATTAATTTTAAGGCGACATATTAAGCCCTTAGGGACGTTTTCACCCATTTTCACCCAATATTAAACAAAATAAGAGCATGACCGTCATTAATCAACCCTTGCTCTCATGCGGAGGCCTTTTATTAGGGGCTAGAATAATTTTAATTAAATGATAGACATAAAAATACGACGATAGGTAGGCAATTCCATGATGGACTTGGATTATAATTGACTTAAATTTTATGCACTGCTTTATTTTTCCAGAATTAAATCATCATCATGATTATCATTTCAAAAATCGCCAGCTGACTTCTGTCGGAATGAGAAGGGTTTGGCCATAGTCCACCATTGTAACCCACTGTAAATGGCTTGAAATCCCGTCGGGACCCCATGATTTTCCTGGATAAAATGTTGTCTAAAACTCGGCAAGTTTTTAAGTGTAAGTAGACAGCTACTGCCCCGTTGGTCTGGTGGTTAGCATGTTTGACTGCGGCTGACGAGGTCCCGGGTTCGAGTCTGGGGTTGGGCAATAATAAGTGTTGGGTTTTTCTGACTAGAAATTCTCAGTAGGACTAGCCCGGAGTTAGGAAGTTGACGGTGTTTCACCCCCGTGAATCGGAGAGCACGTTAAGCCGTCGGTTCCGGTTATTATCACTAACATGATAATAGTCGTTAAAGCCCGCCAACCCGCATTAGAGCAGCGTGGTGGGTCTAAGGTCTAATTCCCTCTCTCTTATGAAAGTGGAGGCCTGTGTCTAGCAGTGGGACGTTAATGGGCTGTAGTGGTGGAAATAGCTACATTATATTGTATCCATGCAAAAAATCACGTCGATATATCGTTGTTCCTAAGGAAAAACCAACAAACTCACATTCGCATTTATAACTACGATTTAACTTCCTGACTTAGTTTCAGTTTCAGTTTCAGTTTCTTTATTATTGCAATTCCATAGTTACATTATTTCTTAATTAACATATTATTATAGTCATTAGTAAATAAAGCATGCTATGGATACCCAGTTTGGGTGTGGCAACAGAATAGTACATGGTGGTAGGGAGACCGATTTAATTAGTGTTTGTCAGTATCATTTAGAAATTCATCAATATTGTAGTAACATTTTTCAATCAGATAGTTTTTTAGCGTGTTATTAAACTCTTTTTCCTTTCCGATGTTCCTAATGCAGTCTGGCAGATTGTTAAATATTTTTATTGACATTGAATAGGGGCTTGAACTGTGCAGTGCCAATTTTGACGGTGGGAGAATCAGTTTGTTTGCGTGTCTCTCGGGGAACCGGCGAGCTTTGTCTTCTTTCTTGGTGTAAAAGTTTATATTTTTTCTTACAAATTTACACATTTCAAATATATAAATAGAAGGTAAGGTCAAGATTTTTAACTCTTTAAAGTGAGGTAGGCACGACTCTGTAGTTTTTATATTTACTAAGATGCGAATGCATTTTTTTTGTAATATAAAAAGATCCTGAACATTTGTGCTGTTTCCCCAGAGGATAATGCCGTATCGCAAAAATGCGTACCCATAAGCGTAATACGCGGCTAATGCAGTTTTTAAGTTAGTAGTTTTCTTTAACTCTCTGAGGCCGTATATAAATTTAGATAATTTCGTTTTTGTTTTATTTATATGACTTTTCCAATTTAAATTAGTGTCAATGTCGATGCCTAAGAATGTTAAACTTTCAACGCATTCTATTTCCGAGTTATTATAGGTAAATTTTATATTTAATGGTGTTTTTTGGTACGGTCGAAATTGAATTAGTTTAGTTTTATTGCAATTTATTTCTAATTTATGGTCATTCATCCAATTATTAATGTCATTTAGTAGTCGAGTCAATTTATCATTTAAATTATTATTATTAGATAGGGGGAATAATAAAGAAATGTCATCAGCAAATAATACGCAATATTCGTCAAAATTTTTCGGCAAGTCGTTTATATAAATTAGAAACAAAATACACCCAAGGACACTTCCTTGGGGTATTGAGTTAGTCATAGTTGTCACGTCAGATCTTATGTAGCTTACTAGTCCCGTTTTTTGGTCAAAATTTTCAATGTCAACGTAATTTTCGCGGTTTTTCAAATATGATTTAAACCACTCGTGTGGCGTGCCTCGTATTCCTATACCATATAATTTATTTAATAATATGTCATATTGTACTTTGTCATATGCTTTTGACATGTCTAACATCATGCCAATAGCATATTTTTTATCATTTAAAATTCGAAAGACTTCCTTTGTATATTTAAATACCGCTAATATCGTATTACGATTTTTCCTAAAGCCGTTTTGGCTTTCATCGAAAATTTTATATTTTTCACAAAAATGGTTTAGCTGTCGGCACATAGCAGTTTCAAAAATTTTTGATGCTGCAGGGAGAAGGGCTATGGGACGATAGCTGCATGGGTCTGTTTTTTCCCCCTTTTTTTTATAAATCGGTCTTATAATGGATTTCTTAAGGAGGTCTGGAAATACGCCATCAGTAAAAGATTGATTTACAAGCAAATATAGTGGCAGTGTTAGCTCTTTTGCACATTTTTTTATTAATGACGGTGGGATTTAGCTTACCTGCTCCGTTGCGAAAATCACTTATATAATTTTTTATAGCAGATTAATAAGTAAGATTATTTGCTATTTTTTTCTAACAGGCATTAGGGAAATTGTACTGTTTGAAATGAAAATTATGTCTATAAAACAGATATACAAGTACAGTTAGCGCACGAGCTCCGAGGAATCAGGGTCAGAAGAAGCGACGGCTGTACGCCACCCCTGATTGTCGCTCCATATCCAGCTTGCTCCAAGCACTAGTTTCGAGCTTGACGCGTGTAATTTTGCGATAGCAGTATTGTTTTGTACTTTAAAAAGTTCTAGGTCATTACTTTAACATTCCATAGGATTCCTCGGAGCTCGCGCGCGGACTATGGGTACTGTTTAGTTACACAAGCTCTTTAGATTTGTCTGTTTGTGCCACATGTCCGCAAATCTGTCTGCTTGTTTGGCTAGGTATAACGTTGAAGGAAAACATGGTGATGAAATCTACACGCCTGAAAGTTGTATCAGTTGAAAGCACTGCATCACAAAAGTGCGTGAAGTCTGGTAATCTGCACTTAGCGAGCGTGGTGGACCATGCTCGTGCAGACGACTCGTGCTGTAGTGAGCATAGCCTGCTCACACGAGTTGAGATGATGTTGTTTTCGCTAATATAAGTTGGCCAACACAAAAGGAGTTTGAATATTAACATACCCCCTATTAATATAAATGCGAAAGCGTGTCTGTCCGTCTGCTCCGCTTTTCCGGCCCATCTTTCAAATCGATTTAATTATGTTAATCGAAATTATGTTATGGGTGCATCCTGGGGATGGACATAATAATTTAGGCTACTTTTATATAATTATTGAGTTCCCGCGGGTCTCAAAAACCTCAATCAACGCGGACGATGCTGCGGGCATCATCTAGTTATGAAATAAAACTTAGCTATTTAAAATTTTCAACTTCCTCCGTATAAAATTTCACACTCCATGGCGATATGTGGTATTTGCATCAGGCGAAGTTTTACCTTGGTTCGTAAAAGTGGCGTCAAGTTTTAGGCACGCTTCGAGTTGTTCCCGAGTCGCGGTCACGCTCCATTTAGCTCGTCTCGGAGTTAAGTCGCTGGGATTTTTCCCTTCGTACCCTTACCACAAGTTTTTAAAATATCATAAGCCGCGACACGTGTCGTTAGAGATGTCGGGCGACGTCGCTCAACTTCGCACGAACCGGCAACTGCAGTTCACTAGATGATTCAAAAGCACTTGTAAAAATTGATTTGAAATAAAAAAACATTTGAGTTAGAATAGGCTAAAGTTATCTGGTGACGTCAGATGACATCGCCCAACTTCATCTCCAACGACACGTGTCGATATCATCCCTTAGTGAATACGAGGCTAAACGTTGATCGTAGTATTCGAGCGTTTGAACACAAATTGGCGTCAAAGTATAATTAGAGCTGAATTCCGTGTGCATTGAAAATCAGCGCTCCAAACGGTAACGATTCCAAATAAAAATCGACATGAATTTGTGACATTTAAATCAAGCGCATTTGAGTCCATTTAACTTTGACGCCAATGTGTTTAAACGCTCGAATACGATCAACGTACTCGTAGACACTTACTTTACTCGTATTTATCGATTTAAAACTGGTGGTAAGGGTACTACTCAATAATTCATTTATGATAATGTCCGTATGCGTTGATGGTTGATATTGGAATACTTCAAGTTTTCTTCAGAATTCCTAACTTGAACTTGAACTTGAACTTGAAGTTTAAGTTCAAGCACAGCCTAAAGAAACCAAGTACGGTAAACCGTGAAGGTTAGACTAGATATATCTGCATATCGTAACGAATTTCTTTGAAAAAATATACAACTGTTGAGTTTCTTGCCAGCTCTTCTCAGTAGAATTTGTTTTCTGACCCGGTGGTAGATCCTTGATTATAAGAGACATAATTATATAATTATTCCTACAGTAGTGGTACAAAACATTTCATTACAAATTGCATCGTGGGGAAACCTGCATTGTCAAAGGTGTGAAGTCTGCCAATCCTCACTTGGTTATTGTGGTGAATTATGGTATAACCCTTTTTGTGGTACGTCTTCGCTGGTAGACTAGTAACTAGCCTCGGTCGAAGCCTCCCACAGACCAGAACAGAGAAAATTTAAAAACTATAAATTCCCAAATTGGCCCTGCCCGGGATCATACCGGGAGCTCCCACTAGGTATAAGACCACAGCGCTCACCAATGCGCCAAGGAGGCCATATATTAAGTCATTCCCGACATAACATTAGCAATATTTAGATGTACCGCCAAACGATTTAGCGTTCCGGTACGATGCTGTGTTGAAACCGCTGCCGTATCCCTAATACTCCTAACCTACCATCTTAGACTGCATCATCACTTACCATCAGATGAGATCGCGGTCAAGAGCTAGCTTGTAGTGGAATTAACAAAAATATCGTCCGGGAAAATGTTGAGATTACCCAAAGGCCCAGTTATGGGTGGTGAAATATTATGACTTCTTTGTACTTATTACATTTACGATGTGCCGTTTACATTTCATTAATCATTTGTTCCAGTGTTGAGGCGGAAACGTCGGGCGTTCCCGAGGGAGTCGTTGCCTTTTCCTAATACAGTGTTGGGAACTTGTTTGCAACCGCTTCTATATTAACAGTCATGTAACATTTGTCAACACTTTATTATGAAAGTTAAGAAATATTACAGTAATTTAATCAGTAAGTAGGTACTAACATTTAGCAAAACGATGCTTCTAACATGTCCGTTTTGAAAAGTTCATTGACTCATTGCTGAGTATTGGATAGAAGCAGGCGAAGTCCATGATAATTGATAATCAAGGAACAAGACACTCGACAATGCACGATTGTTGAAGAGAAAGATTTTTCCAATCGTGCATTGTCAATTCATTGCTGCGTATCTTGCTAGCTTGCTTTGTTATTTTATAGAGACGGTTGCTTTGTGTAAGAGGCAATGCGGAAACCAGGACATTGGAATCTATCCTAATATTATAAATGCGAAATTTTGGATGGATGGATGAATGTTTATTACTCAATCACGCTAGAACCACCTAGAACGGCAGACTGGATCTGGATGAAATTTGGCACAGAGAAAGATTATAGTCTGGAATAACACATAGGATTTTAATCCCGGAAAATTAAAGAGTTACCGCAGGAACCGAATCTCAAGTCGCGGGCATCAGGTATTTTTTTTATAAAGACGGTTGCTTTGTGTAAGAGGCATCGCGGAAACCAGGACAATGTAGATATTGTAACACAGTGGTGACTTCATTATGAAAACGGTAACAACAATCAATATGAAACGCAATATGAGACGGAAGTCACTTGAATTGAATTTTATTCAAGACAAATTTGAAAGGGATGTATATTAAAATATTGGATATATTTTAATATCCGAGTAGCAAGATCCTTATCAATAAAATTTACGTTAAATGGCTTTTCAATGCTTTTATCTCTAAAAGGAGAACAGATAACGCCACGTAGATCGCTAATGACGCCTTTGAGAGACTGAGCGCTTCCGCCGGGCACTAATCTATACTTCTATGCTTAATATTATATTATAAATGCGAAAGTTTGGATGGATAGATGGATGTTTGTCACTCAATCACGACAGAATGGCTGGACGGAAAATTAAGGAGTTCCTGCGGGAACAAAACATCCTCAATCCACGCTGACAAAGTCGCGGGTTGCTAGTAAGCTAGTTGTAAATATACCCACAGATCTAGATAAGTAAATAGCTTTGCATTAATAATGTATCAGTGAAACGTGTAATTATTAAATAACAATTTTCTCCCGACCGAATTTCGGCCACGGCGGCTTATCTCCAGAGAGATTAGCCATCTGCGCGGTAGTTATTATATTACACAATTGTGTGTACATGCAGAGGTGCACTCTCTGTTCCATTACTCTCATAACTTGATGGGATGGAACTGCCGACACGACCGGAGAGAGATCAGACGTAGGACCGACGGCTTTACGTGCTCTCCGAAGCACGGGGGTGAAACACCGCCAACTTCCTTACTCCGGGCTAGTACTGAGAATTTCAAGTAAGAAATACCCAATACTTGATAGCCTGACCTGGGAACTCGTCGGCAGCAGTCGGACATGCTAATCACTAGACTAAAGAGACAGTCAAAGTGTAGTAATTATTAGGTAGTAATTGTGAGTAACTTCCTTCACCGTGTTATTACGGAACTGCGAAATATCGTGAGCGTTGGCATCCATGTGGTCGACGTCCAATCTCCTCGCACGAAACGCTTTTGTTCATCATTTCCGATACGAACTGCTAATCTCTGGAACGTATTTCCTGCCACGTACCTATGCCTTAAGTATCTTCAAGGAAAGAGTGAATATTCATTGTCTAGGCAAGCGCGCTCCAACGTAGACTTCATTGTTGCGTTCGATATGCATTCACCGGCGTCAAGCGTAAAACTGTCTTGTAATAAAAAAAACTTACGTTAAGGTGAGGAAGAAGGATACACCAAAAATATATTTATCAAATCATTTATTACATATTATTTACAAAGGGTCGCAAGGAAATTCGTTGTAAAATTATCACATTTATTATACAAATATTGTAATTCGAGGTAACTATAAGGCAACATGTTCAAGGCGTTATTAAATATATCATTTGTCATGGCAAGCTCTCTGAGATAAATCTTAGGATTTTGATCAAAATCCATAGCCTTATTTGTCGAGTATTAAATCGATGTTGAGAATGAACACATTATCGCCTGTTCACGACTTTAAGCGGTGCGGCGAGCGGGAAAATTGTATGCGAGTTAAAAACCGCCCATAACTACAGCGATTTGCATCTTTCATTCATTTTGTCCGCCGCGCCGCTTTAATCTATGGTCCATAGCGTAAAAGTCGTGGGCAGGCTAGAAGAATAGTAGAGCAGAGGTAGTCTAGTGGTGTCCGTAATATCCGCCGTATCCGCCCAGGCCGTGTCCGTATCCGCCGCCGTAGCCGCCGGAATATCCTCCGTAACCGCCAGAGTAACCGATGGGGGAGCCGTAATAACCGCTGCCGTAACCACCGCTGCTGTAACCACCGTAGCCTCCTGCAAGGGAGAATAGGTGAGCAGTGTAGTATTTTTCAACAACTATAATATGATCTCCATTACTTCTACTGCGTGGATTTAGGTTTATGAAAAATCCTGTCGGACCACTTACATAGTAACCTACGTCCCGGGATGCAACCTATCTCTGTACAAAATTTCGACAAAATTGGTTCACGGTTGAAGACAGATAGGCGGAGAGACGAGCATACAGATAGACATACTTTCGCATTCATAATATTAGTATGTATCTGAATTCTTCTTCGATGAAATTTAGTATTAATGTTGATTCTTGATAGTTAAAGAGTTGGTGTTATGTACCTGGGCATATTATGTTCATCTTCGCTCACAAAAGAGATGTGATAATAACTCAATAACTAATTTTTTGTGGGTAGGCAAGCTATAAAATATCCAAAGTTTATTTCATGTTCATTGATTCCATTAGAAAATGTTGGTTGTAAAATTATCCGAATGTTACATACCTAGGCCAGAGTATCCACCGAGGCCGCTGTATCCACCGAGGCCACTGTATCCGCCGAGGCCGCCGTATCCGCCGTAGCCTCCGTACCCGCCGTGATTGGTAGTGTAAGCTACTTTGCTGACGGCCACTGGGGCGGCTGGAACAGAAGATAATATTCAATCAATCAATCAATCAGTTCTGAGAAGAGCTATTTTATACTCAGATAAACTTTAACAAGTGCCATTGAATCGTGAAATGAAATTAACATTTAATTCTGAATGCCATTCCTACCGAGAAGAACCAGCAAGAAACTAGGAAGGTAAGGTAAGGTCTCGCGCATTGTTGGCTAGAAATATGATACACTAGCGGGATCTAAGGTTCCCGTGGAAACTCTTTGATATTCCGTGTTAAAAAGTAGCCTAGGTGTTATTTCAAACTATAATATATCTATGTGCCAAATGTCATCCAGATCCGTTTAGCTGTTATGGCGTGATTGAGTAACAGACATCCATCCATCCATCCACACTTTCGCATTTATTTTTATTTTTATTATCCACTACAAGCTAGCCCTTGACTGCGATCTCACCTGATGGTAAGTGATGATACAGTCTAAGATGGTAGCCGGCTAATCTGTTAGGGGCATGGCAGTTATATTAAACCCATACCCCTTCGGTTTCTACACGGCATCGTACCGGAACGCTAAATCGCTTGGCGGCACGTCTTTGCCGGTAGGGTGGTAACTAGCCACGGCCGAAGCCTCCCACCAGACCAGACCAGTGGCAATTCAGAAATTATAAATTCCCAAATTGACCCTGCCGGGGCTCAAACCCAGGACCTCCGCACGTTGAGGTCGTCAAAATTTATATTATTAGTAAAGATTCTTTTTCACAAGTCGGTTAAACAATTAAATCCCGACTCATTTCTCGAATGATTGATCATGAGTCACAATAATTCATAGCCCATTGAGTCAGAATGATAGAGATATAATAATAGTAATCAGGCAAGCGTAGCGTATTGGAAGCCAATGACCATTGAAAAGGTCACAAAATAATAATACATATTTTAGGCAAAAAAAACTAAGGCAAGCACCGTGACTATAAATTTTTGTCGTGACCTTTGCTAAAACTAAATGCCATTCTATATTCAGTTCACTCAAGTATTATTATTTAGTTCCTTGGGAAATAATTCGTAAGCGGAAGTAGCAAAATCAACATTAGGTAACAAATATTTACATTCGCTGCATTTCAAAGTTGTGAAATGCCTGATGCCCGCGACTTCGTCCGCGTGAATTATGGTTTTTTGGTTCCCGCGGGAAATCATTAATTTTCCGGGATAAAAACTAGACTATAATCTGTCTCTGTGCCAAATTTCATCCAGATCCGTTCAGCACGTCTAGCGTGATTGAATTGATTAACAAACATCCATCCATCCATACATCCATCTATCCATCCATACAAAGTATTGCATTTGTAATATTAGTATAGAATAGAAGAATTAACTTAGGATGTGCATCAAGTTATTAATTTAAAGGATTTGAATATAACATCTTTTGAATATTAATCTGCCTCGACCCTATTAAAGTTCTTAGGTAAGAATTGTCGATCAAATCGTCAAAGTTGGGCTTCAAAGTAAAATAAACCATAACAGCATTGAATTAGAGCTCAATTTCGTGTATCCATTCTCATACGTTTAGGTATGTACGATACCCTAACCTCATAGGTCTTATGAGTGGGACACTGAGTTCAATTCCACACCGCGTCGGCAAATTAGGCAGCTATTGTTTATGTGTTTTGATCTATTCTGAGATATCAACTAACTATTTTTTGATCCCCATTGTTTTGATCCCAATCCCAGATGTTTGATTTTTATTATTCAAATTGACCTCAACAAGCTATTTTAAAGGAAACGGGGATATTAAAGGAAAGTTACGATGACTGATGATTCAAAAGAACCTATTTGAATATTTTGGTGATGGTTGGTAAAATATATCGAGCCTAGTCGATAATAATAACCGAGATAGGCCTAGTTGTAACTTTCTATGAAACGATCACACTGGTTAAGCAACGTTGACCCGGCTATCGATAACTGGAAAGGTGACCGAATTTGGCCTCCTCCATGCCACGGATAGAATTTTAGCCCCGGTTAAGAATCAGATGTTAGTATCATCACTAACATCTGATTCTTAACCGTTATTATTATTATTATTTATTATTTAGATATAGTACCGAACGTAAAAACTAAACATAAAAATTTAAAGGACATGTACAAGTACAACTTATCTCTTGAAGAGATTTCTTCCAGCAGCCCTAGAATGTGAGAATGATGAAAAATAGATAAAGCTGAGTAGGTACTTATAAAACTAGAGTACATATACGAATTGAAATTTCGTTCATTTAGTAGAGTCGTATTTGAAAGGATCAGCTAGAAACCCACTGCATTTCCCGAGAAAACTCCTACAATTATAAATGAATACCTATTGGAAAGGAAATAGCTACCATATTATTTGATCATATTTTTCAAAGACCGTGGTGCGACGCCCAAAACTGGATCACCAATATCCAGCTTTTCTTTTAGTGACTTGAATATTATTGAATGAAGATGAAATAAATATAAAATTGAAATTGGGTCAAGACCCAAAGCAATGAGGTATGGAATGAAAAGAAAGCGAGAGAGTAAAATCTAAATAGAATTTTTCGATAGGTGTTACACGTCGCCAAAACAATTCAAGGTGACAATCAAGTGTTTAATAAAAATAAGGAAATCACAACAAAGCTTTATCATTTAGTATGCCAAGGTCTTTTAAGGTTCCCACGTTAGTATAGTGCCCTGTGACACTGGCACAAGAAATCGACATGATAACCACCTTAACATTGTAATTACTTGTGATTACTCATATCAACGTGAGAATTCAGTATTGTTTCAAACACCTGCATTTGGAACGCAAACAATGCTTTGGTAGGTATTTCTTTTTATGTCAAATTAATGTTAAATATTAGTAATTTAAAAAAAATATCTTTGGCATTGTAATTGTTAAGATTTAAAATAACTTAATTCTGCAATTTCATCTAGGTCCATTGATTTTGGTTTTAGATTTCGTAGATTTTTCTTAAATTCTTTTCCCATGCAAATTACAAGTTTCTTGATTTAGGGGTTTGATTACCAATGAATCCGTTTCTGCTTTACGAAATAGACAAATTTCTATCTCCAACTAAATAATATGAAATTCAGCTCAAGCTGTCATGGGATGTTTAATTTTACTAGGTCGATTCTGATTTAAGATATAAGTCGGTTATAATAGCAATTAATATTTGCATGACGATCAAAACTTTCGGCTTATTGGCATAATAATGTCCTTACTGTGTGTTTCAATATACAAAATCATTTATAAAGTAATCGATAGACATAATTAAAAACATAGGACCCGATAGCACCACCCTGTGCTACACCAGACTGTTATCCACAAACATCCTGCAGTAATTAGAGCAAAACAATGGTCTAATCTCCTCAGATGCCGGACAGACGGATACATAGTTACGAGTGCCAGCACCGTCGGTTTTAGTGCTTGTAGATAAGGGCCATTGTCGTGCGGCACGAGCGGGTATATGGGGCACTAAACTTGATGCTTTCGTTGTTAACTGAAACTTACTAAAATGCATTAAGGGATAGAGCACATCATGAACTGATTCTTCAACAACCGAAAAAGTTAAAATATTTTAAAAGACAACTGCCACTTTATAAAGTGTTGGTAACAAAAGAGCAACGATATTTCTGTTATTGGGAGGTATTTTTTTTCAGATGTCAATCTACGAACTGATAGAATCAGAACGCCAATAATAATTAATGAGTACCTACCTTGAACAGGATCTATGCCTGCAAAAATTAAATAAATATTATACACTAACGAGAACTAGTTAGTTAGTTAGGTTAGGTGGGAGGCTAAGTTAGTTAGTTAGTTGTCCTTGTTTCGCTCGGGAAGATTGTCCGAAAACTCCTTGGATTTAGAATTCCAAAACTTCCTGAAACATTCGTTCCTTTATTTTGAACCAAAAGCTCAATCTACTAAGAAAAGTGAATTATACTAAAGTTGTCAATGTACACTTTCTTTACCCAGTTCAGTACAATGGACATCTGAAACAAACGCTTCTCGTCTCGTATTAATCTCCGACAAACAATGCAACGGTTTATTGTTTCAGTGTATTTGCTGCTGGATTGCATCGCTAATGCTACTTTTATGCAGAGTACAGACAGCTTCATTAAGCTACATTTATGTACAATACAGTCAGTTTCATTATCATCAATCTTCCAGTCTTTGTTATCTACTTGAACTAGATTATGCACTGTGAGAACTCTTCGATTTTCCGAGTTTAAAAGTAGGTAGCCTATGTCACTTTTGGGTTCCCATTTATATGTACAAAACCTAAAAAATCACGATAATCCGTTGCTCTGTTCCAGCTTGATTGAAAGACAAACAAAAAGGGGTGGTAATATAATAATTAATGGTTTAAAGTATTTTTTAGAGTTATAGTTATAAATAAAAATATATTAATTAATAATATTAAATAAAATAAAAAAAAGTAATAAAATTAATTGGCATTATTTGTGGAATAAAAGAATATTACTAATGTAATAATTTAAATTTGACACATTTATGTTATAAATTAACTAAGTCTTTTCATTAGAAGTAATTGCTAAATTACTATAAAATGCCTATTGGATAAATATAGGAAAACAAATTCACTTTCCAGGTCAAACGCTATACGTTTTCATCTTCATCCTGGATTACATAGGGATTTTTAAAACTTAAATCCACGTAATTGAAGTTGCGGGCATCAACTTCTTAATTTGAATAATATAAATCGTGTAGTTAATTGATTTTTTGGAGACGACTTTAATGATTGGGATAAAATTGGATTAAAACTTTAGTTTCTGTTTATCCAGTGTCATGCCTAAGTTCTGACAGGAATTCTGAGTCTATTTTTTATCCACTACAAGCTAGCCCTTGACTGCGATCTCACCTGATGGTAAGTGATGATGCAGTCTAAGTTGGTAGCGGGCTACTTCGGCCCCTTCGGTTTCTATACGGCATCGTACCGGAACGCTAAATCGCTTGGCGGCACGTCTTTGCCGGTAGGGTGGTAA
This sequence comes from Erebia aethiops, assembly GCA_923060345.2. Taxonomy (NCBI): domain Eukaryota; kingdom Metazoa; phylum Arthropoda; class Insecta; order Lepidoptera; family Nymphalidae; genus Erebia; species Erebia aethiops. The sequence continues at coordinate 17,684,552 of OV281080.1, forward strand.
CTAGCCACGGCCGAAGCCTCCCACCAGGCCAGACCAGGGAAAATTCAGAAATTATAAATTGACCCTGCCGGGGATCACACCCAGGACCTCCGCACGTTAAGGCTACAGCGTTACACACTGCGCCACGGAGGTCGTCAAAAGATGATAATCAAGTAATATTTTTTTGAGATTATTTTAAATACAATTCTTAAACCATCTGGTTCAGCTGATCTGTTGTAAAAACCACGATGCGGATTCAGGGATTTATACGACAGTTCAAAGTTTAATCGTTCGAAAGGATTACGTATTCGAGTTAGCGAGTTCCGTAGTTACTGCTCTTAATTAGCAATTAATTAGGGTTCTCTCACAGTTCTCACATAATAGAGGAGCGTGAGTCGAATTGCGAGAAACAAATGCCTTTTAAAAGAGCTCAATGAGTTTTCTTTTAAACGCTTTAAAGTTTTAACTACAAATTATCTGCGAACATTTCTTGAACCGGAAATTCAGCAAATTAAGACTGCCGAATACACCCAACAATGTTGTTAGATATGATTAACAATTTTATAATCTTATTTGATAAATCTCCTTAACACCAGCTAATCTCTCGTATCTAATTCGAACCGCTAGGATATGGAATGCCCTTCCGGCTTCCGTTCTCCCCTCCTCTTTTAATATAGGTACCTTCAAATCAAGACTGAATAGGCATCTTGGCTGCATCACCACTTGCAATCAAGTCTGATCGCAGCCAAGCGCTAGCCTATATATTAAAAAAAAACCTAGATATTTCCTCACTAGATGATGCCCGCGACTTCGTCCGAATGGATTAAGTTTTTTTACCTTTCTCCATAATTTTCCGTGTGAAAATTATGGAGTAGTCTATGTCCTTAATGTAATTTAGCTCTATACTAAATTGCATCAAAATCGGTTAAAAAAAAAGAAAGACAGGCACACTTTCGCATTTAATCTGGGAACCCACCATATATGATTATGCCAAAAATCTCCTACAGTTACGCAAATAATAGAAAAGGATCATGACTAAAGCACTATGGAATCTGATGCAAGGAAAGTGTGATGCAAAATCACTAGTATGTCTATCCAGATTGTGTCACACGGAATCCTACCGAAGCGTTTCTAAACGCTTTTTAGTTAAGCCATGCAGGTTTTGCTAAAAAAGAGGCAAATAGATAGCTGAAAGTTCAACTTTCTAGTTCAAGTTCTAGACCTAATCAAATTGAGAATTTTAAATTGACAAACAGAACTAGCCGTGACCGAACCTGGGACGTCATCTTTATAAACATCACGTCGCGTCGCTCACCACCTGGCTGCAAAAACTTAGTCATCTCAGAAAGTCTTGCAAACAATGGCACTAAATTTTGGAATCAAAGACTCAATAGAAAGAAGAACGAACTTCCACTGAATTTTCCCGGAGAGCTAAAATTTTCAAGGAAATCATCTGCGAACCTTTGAATGTGAACTACTGTGGAACTCGGAGCGTCTCGCGGCGTAAAAGTCTTCGGTCAATTTAAACTTGCGCCCGTCTACCAAGCGGTCTATAGAAATAGTTTTATCGAGATGCTTTTATTTTAACCCATTTTAATAAGCTTTTAAGTGCTAATTGTGGTTTCGGAAAGTCTGAAAGAAATCTGCAATTTAGCTGTACATTAAAACTGTTCAGCTCGACGACTTACTCCTACTCGTACTTTTAAAACATTTTTATAAAAGCTTCAAGATATTTTTATTTTTTCTTATAACTCCAGTGGTTCCACATTTTTTATATTAGATATTTTTCTACCATATTAATTTTGATTTACGTCAAATCGCTTGAATCTTTATCGTAAATAAACACGATTTGAGTCCTTTGAATTGGAAAAATAACTGCCTTTGGAAATATTGGAAGTAGGTACCTAATTTACCAAAGAAATAATCTTATCAATTTAGAACTCTCTTTAAGGTTTTTTAAATATTTTCCTTTTTATTGAGGCGATTAAGTTCAGACTAAAATTGGTTTCTTATTTTCTTACTAAGTAATATTTCTGAAGGTCAAGCCAGTTAGCCAGTGGTTGAATACGAATCCGTATATTTATAGTTTCTACTAAAACGTAGAAACACTAATTGGTGTACTATGAACACTTAGGTACGCTCAGTTTTATCGGTATCTATAGCTGCTACGGCCGAAGCTTCCGCAAGATTAGGTACTACCTAGGTACAGACTAGTCACTTACTTTTAGACTGAATTAGATTTTTAGATTTCTGCTTTCTGAACCGGTCAAAACATGACGTAACATAAGAGAAACTTGTATGCCCTATATGGAATAAATAAATTGAGTATTGAAGGGCATTCTGAACCAGTGGTAGATTCATTTGACAATTTGAAAACACTTTTAATGTTTATCTAATTAAAAAAAATATTTTTTTCCATGTAGATATCTAAATAGTCGTAGTCACATAATAGACATAATATGTTCAAAAGCCTATAGAACATTAGGGTTTGTACTCCGTCAGGCACAGCACTTCGAGTCAATTGATGCAGTAAAGCTTCTCTATAATGCTTACGTGAGGAGTAAATTAGAAAGTAATGCTATTATTTGGAATCCTTTTGAAGCCAAGTACATAGACATGCTTGAAAAAATTCAAAAGAAGTTTATTAGGTGGCTGTATAGAAAGCATTATGGATATTCAGTGGGTTATCCTACCATATACCCAAGCTTATTCCTTCTTGGAATGATAGGGTATGATAGATTGGAAGTGAGGCGCAACATTGCTTTACTTTTATACGTGGTCAATGTGATCCAAGGGAAAAAAAAAATTCAGCTATTTTAAATTGGGTAGGTCTGCACGTACCGAACGACTACGCAACTTCGCGTCGTCGTAAATTGTTTGCTTTACCGTACTGCAGAACAGAAATGGCTACTCAAGCACCACTGGCTCGTGCACTACGCTTGCTCAATAATCTGACGCAAAAACATTTAGATCTGGACATTTTTCACACCCCACCGCTCCAACTCATTAAACAAATAAAACCTTTTTTAGAGTTTTTAGAGTGGAAATAATTTAGCTGTTAATTTTTATGGTCATGTTAGTGTAATTTTATCTGTAAATATTTAGTCAGTAAACATTTTTTTTTTTTTTCTCTGTAAGTAATTAATTTAAGTAATTTCCTATATATATTATTATTATGATTAATTTGTAATTGTAGTTGTAGTTTTAGGTAATTATGTAGCCAGGGGAGACGAATTGGGTAACTGTAAAGTCTTCCCTGGCATGTTTTTATAATAATAAATAAATAAATAAATAAATTCATGTCAACCTCTTACCGTATCCATATCCACCGTATCCGCCACCATATCCGCCGCCATATCCGCCGTAGCCGAGTCCGCCGTAGCCCCCGCTGTAGCCGAGGCCATGACCCCCGATCCCGCTGTAGCCCAGTCCACCGTAGCCCAGCCCGCCGAGGCCTCGCTTCTCAGTCTTCTTGGCCTCCTCAGCGCATACCGCTGCCACGGAGAGGGCGACGACAATCTGTAGAAAATAGATAGATAGACATAAAAAATTTCACCCAAAAACTGGTCAAAACTGGAAGTCCTTTGGTGGTAGGTATAGATTGCATTCCGGGGAAGGGCAAAGGCTACTTTTATCCTGGAAAATTAAAGAGTTCTTCCTGGAAAATACACTTGAAGGCAGAGCTACCCCGGGCACGCACTTCTAACTATTCTGCATGCAACTATTCTAAATGCATTTTAAGAAATTAAATATTTGTTGGTTTAACGGCGAAGGAAAACATGGTGAGGAAACTTGCATGCCCGAGAGTTTCTTATAATGCTCTCAAAGGTGTATGAAGTCTACCAATCCACATTTGTGGCTAGCGTGGTGGAAAATGGCAAGACCCTTTACATTCTGAAGAGGGGACCCCTGCTCTACAAATTAGGTTGAAGTGATAATTGGTTAGGGTAAGTCTCAAACTCTACTAGACAATTAGTGTCGTTGCAATATGCGGTACTTAGCGCAAAAGGACAGTGATTGGAGGTTGATAGGAGATAGTTTTAATGATCGTTAGGAGGAAGTTCCAGTAGTTTGGCACGTTTAACCAACTAAGTCATTGATAGTTATGATGTCTCACTAGTAGACAATTTACAAGGTTATACCTAAGTGATAACTAAGCGAAAACTTTACTCATTTGGATTGGATACTCCTGATTGCAGTTAGCGGTGATTATGGTTTAGAGGTTGAGACGATCGACCTGCTTTTCGGGTGGCCAGGGGTTCGATTCTCGGCCACGCACTTCTAACTTTTCTAGTATAAATTGAAAAAAAAAAGTGTAATGTTTGCATCGAACGAATAGGCACTTATTATATCGGTGTTATAGGAACTATGTAAATGTAAACTATGCACGCACCAGTGCTCTCCAATACGTGTTAAATCACGATATTTGGTCGTCCTTACTTAAGGTCTGGCCCCACTACAGAGGCGCGGCGGGGCGCGTTGCGTAGCGGCCAGTATTCTTAGTACAATCCGACCGAGATCTAGACCGAGTTCCCTGCTGGTTCTTCTCGGTAGGAATGCCATTCCGAATCAGGAGTATATTCACTCGACTATTCAAAAGCAATTGTCAAAGTCTACTTGAATAAAAAAGTTTTGTATTGTATTGTACAATTATGTCGCAATGCATCTTCATGCTGCGTCACCAGCTCCATACAAACTCATACAAAAAATATTTGACTGTAATGGGGCCGGACCTTCACGCATAAAAGTTACACGACCTCCGATCTAGTTCATGTAGCAGGGTAATTCTACGGCAATTTCCACTTATGATTGCAAAAGTCCTTTGGGTCGGCGGTGAGTCACGGACGTGAGTCGCGAAGTTAATTGTCTATACTTATGAACCTGGAGGTGGCGTAATGTCCTACCGAGACAATGAAATTGCCGGACTTTTATTGTCGTTTAATTTGTCCTTTGTCTGATCTAATTGCGCAATTTGGGTGGTTGATTCAAATTCAATAAGTTAAATTCTACATGGTTACCTTCAGGAATTTGCTTAGACCTGCAACTTGCATTCTGAAATGGGTCGGTTTCTTTTCAATAGAAATAATGCTTAAATTTTTGTTAGAAATAAAAAAGAGATATTTGAGGAACCTGTAACCTAGCTGTTTATTTCCGTTTTTAGGGTTCCATACTCAGAGGGAAAAACGGCGCTCAATAATAGTCCCTCTGCTGTCTGTCTGTCTTACTTTGTCTGTCTGTCTGTCTGTATATATCAAAAGTCTCAAGCTCACTAACGGAATGTTACACAGATTTTAAATTTGGATATTCGGTTTTAAACCAAATTTGAGTATTAAATCAGAATATTTTAGGGGGTTCTCATATATGAAAAAAGAGCCTAAAAATATCATTGATTGTGCATCATACAGCGAATTTGAAAAGCAAACACTGAAGAAGTAATAAAAATAAAATTCAAGCTGAAACCAAAACAAGCAAACATTTTGTACCATATGAACGTTATAATAACAAAGACAGAAAACGTATTACCAAAAATAATAATTGGTTATATAAATTATGAAAGAAACCCTAATAGAGGGAGACTCTCGCTTGGCTGGCTTTTCCGCTCCTCGTTTACTTCATGCCTCGTAGAGCACATTAAGCCGTCGCTCCTGGTTATTTTGACAATATCATAATATCATATTATTATCGTTAAAATAAATCGAAATTGAGTCTTACGCAGAAAAAATAGGAAGGCCTATCTATTCCTTACATAATAAAAGGAAAAGGTGACTGGCTGATTGGCTGATTTATCAACGCACAGCACAAGCCGCTGGTGCATCGGGTTGTAATTTGGCACGCAAATAGCTATTATGACGTAGACATTCGCTAAGAAAGGATTTTTGAAAATTCAATCCATTCAATCCTTAAAGGGGTAAAATTGTGGTTTGAAATTTGTATGAAATTCGAACTTAACGAAAGCGAAGGTGCGGGCAAAAGCCAGTTAGAGTGTTACAATAAAGTAGGTAGTTGTAAAAATGGATTAGTTATAGATTTCAATTATATACTATAAAAGTAAATTTAAACGTCTACTTAAAATTAAATACTTACTAAAATAGTTTTTAATAAGATTGTATTTTTACTAACAAACACATCTGTTGCCTAAATAAAGAAAGTTATTTATTAAAAAAAAACTAATTCCTAGCTGAATGAAAAATTTATAAGTTAGCATGTTTCGGATATCAATTAGTCAATATCTGCGATAAATCGGCTTAGCTGATTGGCTGTGCTAAGCAAATGTGGCAATATGTGGGAAGCGAGCAATTTTCTGTGTACTTTAGGAGGATATCCACCGGAGACGCAAAGCGATGCGAGACGAATTCAACAATCTTACGACAAATTGAACTGAGTTTGTAAAGACTGCAACTTAAATGTGTGCTAATTTGATTTCTCTCTGTTAAATAAATAAATCTATACTATAATATTATGGCTAGTATTATGGCTAGTATTTATGGCTAGTATTTATGGCTTATATATATATTATATATGTATTATAATTTGTAGCTTTATATAAATATTTTTATTTATTTTGTTATTAATGCACCATCTAGCGATTGTATTTGTGTTAGTTGCCTGGAAGAGATAGCTGTGTAGCGATAAGGCCGCCAAATTGTATACTTACTTTGATATTTAGCTAAGTTTACTGTTGTTTGTTTGCCTTTGTGGTATACAATAATAGTATATTCATATAATATAATAAAAGCGAAAGTGTGGATGGATGGCTAGTAAATAAATAAATATTTATGGATGGATGGATCACGCCAGAACGGCTGAACGGATCTGGATGAAATTTGGCACAGAGATAGATTATAGTCTGGAATAACACATAGGCTACTTTTTATCCCAGAAAATTAGATAGATCCCACGGAACCGAAAAACCTCAATCCACGCGGACGAAGTCGCGGTCATCAGCTAGTAAATAAATAAATATTTATTTTTATTACAATTGACACAGATAAAAACAAACAAAATAACAAAAAGCTTAAGATGCTATGGTTCTGGGCTAAGAGCAAGAAGGTAACAAATTGAAGGATCACTTTTAGCTTTTATAGCATCACCTAGCTTCGCGTAACTACTGGAAAAACACTCATAGTAAGGGAATATAATGACCAGTAATTAAACTTAACACTCAATTACGTTATGGATACTGCGCGGTTTAAAAGTGAACAATTAATTTTTCGCTTACTTACCTTTATCATTAGCTAAACACTTGAGCACTCGAAGGGATTAAACTGGAAACGGTTACGGTAGGCTTTTCGCTGTTATTATCACAACATTTGCGGGAAAAATTGAGGAAATTTTACTTTTGTTCCACATCGAATGAACACGAGAAAATATCTCTTTATTTTAGTTTAACGAAAGGAATACTTTGTATATTTAACATAATATTATTACAATTATTATTTTGTTACGTAAAGGAACGTTTACATTACTTACTTCTGTGTTGTAGATTCAGTTGACTTGAAATTGTTTCGAGTGTTGATTTGAAAGTTCTTACTATTTGAATAAAAAGTTTTCCGTTATATTTAAAAATATTACGTTATTACTATGTTTTCTTGAAACTTTTGGTAAAGAATATTTTTAATTGCATCAGTATGATATGTTTATTTATTTAATACGCTGACCTTTATTAATTTTTTCGAGGCTTCTTAGATAGGTATTATATTAAATATTATTTTTATTTCACAAACAATTATTCTATTATTCTATTGTTTATAGCAAGCATAAAAATAATTGTTTATAAGAATAATTATTTAACACTGATGTTTTATTCTTTTAGTGTCTAGCCTTGTAGGCGGTAAAACTATTTTCGATTGATGTTTAACTAAAAAAAATTTTATTATCCTTACCAGGAATTTCATGTTGATGCTGTTAGTGTAACAGTGGTCAAGATACTGATACTCGTGGATGCAGTCGTTGGCTTATATAGCATGCGCGTGCGCCGCGGACGGTACAGAATATTGAGCATTTTTTCGTTTCCCAAGGATAATAGCTGCGGAACTTAAGAAAGAGGGTTGTAATATTTCATTTAGTTCATTTATTATTAATTGCTTTCATGTACAATGGCCATAACATATTAACAGGGGCATGAGGCCACGTCAGGGCCTTTAAAATTAGAAATATTCATACAATCAAATATACTTCAAGTGAATTCTGAGCGCATCCGTGGCGCACTTGTGAGCATTTGTCTTATGAGCGGGAGGTCTCGGGTTCGATGCCTGACGGACAATTTGGGAATTTATATACTCTGATTTATCCCTGGTCTGGTCTGGTCTTTGGTGGTGGCTAGTTACCACCCTATAGCCGCCGTGCCGTGTATAGAAACCGGCTAGGGATATATAACTGCCATACCACTATCAGGTTAGCCCGCTACCATATTATTAGACCGCATCTTCACATACCATTAGGTGAGATCGCAGTTAAGGGCTAACTTCCAGTGGATAAAAAATACCATATTGTTAGACCACATATCTGGTGCAGTGGTGATGTGTACACGATGTGGGTACTGGGTTCGAGTCCTGGTGGACTTGAGTCAAATGGAAATTTATTATTTCTGCATTGTCTCCGGTTTGGTGGGAAGCTTCGACCGTGGCTACTTATAACACAACCGTCAACACAGTGTTGCCAAGTAATTTAGCGTTCCGGTACGAATGGCTACATATAACCGTCAAAACAGTCTTGCCAAGTGATTTAGCGTTCCGTTACGATGCCGCGTAGTAACCCATAATGATATAATTATGTGGGGATTAGCGGTTTACAATTATTATTGCTCATAATTTCACTACATCACCGGCCCACTACTCAGCGCGAGTATCCTCTCAGACAGAAGATTGCAGTTTTGGCCATAGTCCACCACGCTGGCCAGTCACCGGTACAATAAAAAAAGTTTAGCAAGTTATGATTGAGATCCCAAGATGATTGATTGAGATTACATACTTCTCACTATTATTATTATTGCTTCTCCATGCTTCTCTTCATAAGTAAGGGACAAAACCATGGGGTTCCGATATACATAAAAAATGCAACACTGATTGAAGCCATGAAAATCATAATATTGTTGATCTCATAAAGACTAAGACTAAGACTATATATTCACTGGTTCGGAAAACAGGTTCTACTGAAAATAGAGACGGAAAAAAAAACCTGCTGATAAGCGCGAGGCACACCGGCCGAGAAATACGCCGCTTTAAATTTTGATGACTTCCCTCTCGCACTCTGTCGAGCACTGTGGTCTTGTTAGTAGGACTTGGGAGGTCCTGGGTTCGTACCCTGGCCGATACAATTTAGTTATTTATATTTGTTAATAATGTCCGGTTTATTATTCTAGTCTAGTTACCAGTCACCACCCTACCGGCAAAAACGTGCCGCCAAGCGATTTTTCATTCCGGTACGATGTGGTGTAGAAACCGATTAGGGGTATAGGTAGGTAGGTATGTGTTTAATTTAACTGCCACTGCAAGTTTCATCTAGATTGCATCATCACTTACCATCAGGTGGGATCGCAGTCAAAGGCTAACATGTAGTGTATAATAAAATAAGAACATGCTAACGAGTTTAAGTCAGAAAAACTCGACTTCACTCTACTCTGTTGGTTTGCATTGGCCTTTACTCTTTTCTTTTTGTCGCTCTACACGAGGAGTCTTTGAGGATAGCTGAGTACCTAATGGTTATAAAATTATGGTTTTATTAAAACTCCGAGGTGGCCTGTGTTTCATATTCACAGACTAAGTTCTATATAGGGTGACAATCTAAGAATGCAATTTAGTAGGATACTTAGTTATATCTTTAACTAGCTGATGTCCGTCCCCGGGATGTAAACTATCTCTGTACCAAATTTCATCAAAATCGGTTGAGTATTTGAGCCGTGAAAGCGTAGCAGACAGACAGACACACTTTCGCATTTATAATATTAGTATGGATATTGGAATATTGGATTAGTATGGAATTACTTATTTATTGTATGTTCCTTATTAGTTATATTATTTTTATTATATCCGCATAATATATTATTTAAGAGGAATGTGCAGCACCCAGACAAGTCGGCAAGGCTTGAGGGCGCTAAGAACCCAAGTAAATGTAAAAAGTGTTAATGTCAATAAATTGTCTTGCTTATGAATAAGTAAGGAAATTAAAAACATAAATTTGGAAACCCAAACCAATAAATGATAATTTTTATCAGGCAATTATGACCCTAAAAATCTCGTCTACCGAAGCGTGACGGAAGCGTTGAATCATTTGTACCAAAATAGTAGGAATTCTCAATTTCACAGACTTACATTTAGTGGAATAAAAAAAAGGAAAATCTATGATTATCTTACGATCTGGACACCCTAGCGATGTGTAATTGCGATCCAGTAATAATTGCAATTCACTAGCGATGCTATTAGCGATCCAGTTGTTCTCGACATGTTTAGGGCGTGCGATTTTCGCAATGCTACACGTTACGCCATGCTATACCCATCTGCTCATCTTTTCTATAATATATTATGTGTTTATGATACTAAGCTAAGCTATGGTCTTTAGTTAAGAAATTCAAATAAAATCAAATCATTTATTTCTCAAATACGTGGACATCATGACATGGACATGGAGGAGTTAATTAATTTAATACGATACCACCTTCCGTGTTCTCCAGTCGCACTCTTCGTCGCAGAAACAAATTTCATCCTCACCACCTGGATGCCTGGTTTTCTTCCACCTCCCGCTATTGCAGGTCATTTCTGCCACGTACCTGCAAATTGTGGAACCAGCTTCCATCTTCTGTGTTCCCTAATGACTATAATATGGGACTCTTCAAAGGGGGGATAAACAAATTTCTCAAAAGCCAGCAACGCATTGGTGGTCCCTCTGGTGCTGCAAATGTTCATGGGCGGCGGTAATCACTTACCATCAGGTGACCCGCCTGCTCGTTTGCTCGCTATATATATTAAAAAAAATGGTACAAGTGCTTAGGTACATCTATAACAATATACATAAGATTTTCATTAATTAACTTAGTAACTACTACCATAGAATAGGAAATACTATACGTTGTCCTAGGTATTTATTTCCCTTTCAAAGGAATCTCAAACCTGCGTTCCTCAAACGTGAGGAAACTGTTTTTCATAATGTTCTCAAAGTTATGTAAAGTCTGCCAATGGGCACTTGGTCAGCGTGGTGGACTATCGCCAAACCCTTCTCATTCTGAGAGGAAACTCGTGCTTCGTTTAATAGATGCCCGTGGCTTTGTTCGCGTGGCTGTACATTTTAAAATCTAGGTACTTTTCTAACTGATTTCTTTGATTTCCCAGTGTAATATGTAGATCAATCTCTGGGATGCAAGATATCACTTTATCAAATTTCATCAAAATTGTTTAAGCAGTTATTTATGTAGTTTTCGGAACAAGCAGTCTGGCCATTTCTGAGGATTGCCTAGGTTTATAACGATGCGTTCGAATTTTGGCTTTGGGCTATAGCATTAATTATCACACATTAAAAAAAATACAGAAAAAAAATATTAAAGCGCATGAATAAATCAGAGCTATTGAAACAAATATGTTTAATATATTCCCTTCATGTTTAACGTGTTAAGTACAGATTAAGCATAAACGTTGACCATAATAACCTATGCAACCTTCGCGCCAGCCTACTGCTAGGTTTCCCATAAAAACTGCGCCTTGTCCCCGCAAGGCCGGCCTAATTGTGTGAACGCTTTTCGTTACGTTCACCTTTGTTAAATAGGTCTGTAGGTGTTATGTTTATAGGTTATTAAGTTATTCAAAATCCAACACGATCTAAGAGATCTTTCTTATATTCTACAAGTTAGCCCTTGACTGCGTTCTCAGATGGATATCAGTGTATGGCCCGAATTATAAACCGAAATCGATCTAAAAAATGAGCGTCAGGATAAAAAAAAATCATCTCAAGCATGCTGCATTGATGCATCTTGCTTTGACGTTAAAGCAGGGAGGTTGTAAGGTATAGAATTGCACCAGTTCTTAATCTGTTACTGTCTAAGGTTTAGTTTTTCAACAAAATTCATGGTTTTTGATATCTACTCATTATTTATAACTTCCGTTTTTACCGAGATCAAGATTGTAACTACTACGCTAATTTTAAACTGATTACAAAACAAAGCCTGAATTCGTTAAGGGTTCCTTTAAAAAAAATTATAATACCTATTTAATAATGATAAATGTAGAAATAATAACAAAAGTTTAATTTCAATAATCAACTCGATTTTAACACAAACACGAGTAGGTAATATGAATAAATTATGTTATATTTAACGCTTTGTACTGCATATTATGTATACCTACTTAATTTAACTTTAAATGCTTTTTGAAAATAGCTACTACTAAGTTTCTTGCCGATTCTTGTCAGTAGAATTCTTTCCGGACCGGTGGTAGGGTTAAACAAAGCGTATCAAAAGAGACACCTGTAAATGTCCTATCTCTACTAATATTATAAATGCGAAAGTTTGGATGGATGGATGAATGAATGGATGGATGGATGTTTGTTACTCAATCACGTCAGAACGGCTGAACGGATCTGTATAAAAATTAGCACAGAGATAGATTTTAGTCTGGAATAAGTGACACATAGGCTACTTTTTAACCCTGAAAGTTAAAGAGTTCCCAAAAATCCTCAATCCACGCAGACGAAGTCGCGAGCATCAACTAGTATGAAATAAATTGAGTATCATATAAATAACTATTTAACAATATTCCGATTGAAATTATATACAATGTACCTTATTTAGCCAAGGTCTCATCTAAACCGTTGTACATCTCAATTACTGATGTACGAGATATGCTGCTCATTAATTTACGTTAAAAGTATAGTATAATTAACTGGCTTAATTAGTAGAAACAAGGCTCAAAACACATTGTGGCAGAGGTGGCAAAACCGACGCGTTTTATCTGAAAATTGACAAAGTAACCTGTAGGTACTCTATTTTACTATCTTCACTTCACTTGCACAAGCCGTCTAATGTGTAAAATTTTCTAATTAATCTGTCCTTTGTTCATATCAAAAACCGTTTTCATATCAAAAAGTGACAGCATCACAAAAACTAAATCAGATTAGGGAATATTGTGCCAGAAATTAATCAGAGGCACAAATGCGTGGGTTGATGTTCAAAATTGTTTGTTTTGTTGAATTCGTTGCTAATGTTAAGTTTCGAAATGGAGATAAACCTACTTTGCAATAGTTGTAGAGATACGTACCCACAGAAAAAGGAGTCTGCTTATGACCGCGTACCGTCACAGTAGAATAAGTTATAAGTACAGCAGTCACTTCGCCTCTCCTTAATGTGTTATTAGCCTAAGTATTCAGGACGGTTCTGGATACACGTCACAAATTACCTAGAGATTTTCGTTTGGAAGTTAACAAAGTTATGATTTTAGACAAATTTCGTCCTAGAATTCCTTACGGAGTTTCTTTACGTGATCGAATCAGAAATGAGAAGATACATAGAAGAATAAGTGTAATCGACAACTCAACGTGTTGCAATTTATGAAAACCAGAAGCATAGCTCGGCGAACTAAGTAGAGGATAAGGAGAATAAGAAGAAGTAAAGTACTAACGTAAAATCTAGAAATCGCTACACTAAAACCTTGAAGGTAGGATGAAAATCACTACAGGACGACGCGATCTCTAGCCCTGATGCATCGTGATTGAAGAACCAACAAAACACGTGAGTCACTTGGAACCATCATTGGCGTGGTGGTTTCAGAAATATGTGAATTCGCCCCTCGAATAGCCCTAATTTTGTGGGAAATCTGTCGCAGGAAGTTGGTTTCACTATTAGGATGTGTGTGAAAAAAAAGATCTGACTGGTGTTCGAAGTAGGTAGACTATAGGCATCCAGGTTAGGGTGAAATTACTTTCAGTGGCGTGCGGTTGCAAAAAAGGAGGGCAAACAAATCCTCAGATTGACTGTACTGAGGATTTGTTTTACTAACTCACAGTTTTACTAACCTTTTTTTTAAAATATATAAACTAGCGCTTGGCTGCAATCAGACTTGCATGCAAGAGGTGATGCAGTCTAAGGTGGAGCGCGCTTGCTTAGAAGATGCCTATTCACTCTTGATTTGAAGGTATATATTAAAATAGGAGGGGAAAACGGAAGTCGGAAGGGCATTCCATATCCTAGCGGTTCGAATAAGAAACGAGGAAGCAAATCGCTTCGTACGAGCCCGCGGAATTTCGACTGCGTAAGGGTGCAGACCTTGTCGATGCCTTGCGGTTAAATCTAGGTACTGCAGGTTGCTGCAGTACCTATTAGGTATAGGATAGCATGATATTCAAACTTTTTTGCATCGCCAACGCGCGCGAATAGCCAATTTTTTTCACACGTATCTGGACGTAGATGTATTATAAGATCCTCTATAGGGTCTGATGCCCGCAAGTTCGTCCGCGTGGATTGAGGTTTTTTTGGTTCAAATCAAATCAAATATTTATTCATTCAATTTAGGTACACTGTAGGTACACTTATTAACGTTAATTACTTACTTATAAAACATGATGGTGATAATAAGTTACGGTAACTTAAAACTAAAGGTACGAGGGTTCCAAAAGCGCCCTGGTCTGCGTACTGGTTCCCGTGAGAACTCTTTAATTTTCTGGGACAAAAAGTAGCATATGTGTCATTCCAGATTATAATCTATCTCTATGCCAAATTTCATCCAGATCCGTTCAGCCGTTCTGGCGTGATTGAGTAACAAACACCCATCCATGCATCCACCTAAACTTTCGCATAATTACTTATAATATTATTACGGTATTATGAATCGCTACAAAGGCTTACGCATGCCAAGCGTAGGATGGATGAAGCGTGGAAATCAATGGGTGGGAAATGGGATTACTTTCATTTTTAGTCACAAATGTATTGTAAAACGATACAAAAATTTATGTCAAAATTAAGAAAATGTCTTCGAACTCATTCATTTTACCCAGTGAAAGAGTTTCTTGAGTAATATATATATATATATAATAGTATAAAAAAAGTAAAAAATAATTAGACATGAACCATAGTTTTTTTAATAACTTTGACATTCATTTATTTATTTAAGTTATGCATTTAGGGTTGTTGTGGATTATATTAATTTTTTTTGATTGATTGATTAATGGATTTAAATATTGTAAGTATTTTATTATGTACTTACTAGCTAAAGCCCGCGACTTCGTCCGCGTGGATTGAGGTTTTTCGTTTCCCGCGGGAACTCTTTAATTTTCCAGGATAAAAAGTAGCCTATGTTCCAGACTATAATCTATCTCTGTGCCAAATTCCATCCAGATCCGTTCAGCCGTTGGCGCGTGATTGAGTAACAAACATCCATACATCCATCCATACATCCATCCATCCAAACTTTCGCATTTATAATATTAGTAAGATGTAGTGGTGCACTTCTTAAATTTGCACGTCAGCATTAACGAAACAACTGTCATGTTTGACATTATTTTTGGACTGTCATCATAATTGTAATAAACGATTGATTGAATGATTGATTGAATGACTCTCTCAGCAGGAAGTGTAATTTTCAGCATGCTGCGCTTAGACTATTAAATAAAAATTTAATATTATGTTTTTGTTTTTGTGTCCTATGGGGGGTGACCCCCAGTGGGGCAAAGACCGTTTACTATGTTCCCGAGCGGTTAAAAGCAAACGAACAAAGTTAACTCATGGTTACGGATCAAAATTGGACTTTTAAACTTTGATTTACCAGCCCAGCTGAATTATTCTTATTGTCTCTTTTTTTTTTAGAGTCGGCAAAAGTAATTCCATCCACTAAATTGGCAAGTACGTACTCTAAATTACGCAAATTACATTATTGTGCAAAAATTATAATGTAGCGACTTATGATTTAAATACTTAATGTATGACCTCCATTTAACACTTATCTTTTATTATCACGAAATAAAGAGAACGTTAAGGATATTAGGTAGTATATTATTTTATGCACTAAAGGATTGGTTGTAAAAGGCTTCTAAGAGTTGTAGGTTTTTTTATTTATTTATCCCACTACAAGCTAGCCTTTGACTGCGATCTCACCTGGAGGCAAGTGGTGATGCAGTCTAAGATGGTGACGGGCTAACCTGTTTGGGGTATGACAGTTAAAAATATGTACACTAATGATTTAACCAGGTATTATCAGAATATTCTTATTTTAAACTTATGTACCTTCTAAGACAATGGTAGGTAAAACACAAAATTAATTATTTAATCATAATCACTTTTATTTAAAATCTCACTAACAATAAACATTATAACAAAAATAAGACCTTCTAATTGAAAAACAAAAAACACCAAAACAATTAAACTTCTTAATCAAAAATATATTAAATCTATTATCTTTTTTATATATTTTTGATAATATGGCATCTTTGTAATAGAATCACAATAAATTGAGGAACTCTTACTATAATTATCATACTAATATTATAAATGCAAAAGTGTATATGTTTGTTGGTTTGTGATTCAATCACGCCGCAACATTAAATTATTGAGAAAAATCAGAAGTTCCCGCGGGTATAAAAAAAATACTTAAACCACGTGGATGAAGTGGCAGCATCAGCTAATTCTGAGATAAATAAAATAACGATTTCCAGTTACAAAATTGCATATAACATTACACATTCTTCATATTAAGACCTCAGAGCAGTGCGCCAGGGAGGTTTTCGTGATCGATGTTGCAGACAAAAGCCACTAAAAGAAATAAGACGAACGAAACAGAGCGCGAAATATTTTACTGATATAAAATAATGCGCAGATATTTCCAATCTAGATAATGGACGGAATTGCATTAGCCGGGGCGGGCATTCGACAACGTTGGGAACCCGCAATTTCACCATCTAGTATACCCTTCGTATTTGAATTCTAAATTGTCCAATAACTAGCTCGCGTTGGCGGGTTTGTTTCATCATCACCGCGTGCCATCTTCAAAACAAAGTTTGGTGGTTATCATTCGAAAATCTTCTCTATTTTGAGCCACATCTTTTAGCCTTGGATAGCTAAGCCCTGTCCACCCCCTTATGTCGTCCAACCACTTGCGCCTTTGGCGACCTGGAGCTCTCTTTCCAGCAATCCTTCCTTCCAAAACTAGTCTTGGAAGTGAGAATTGTGCTCTTCTTTGCAGATGTCCGAAGAAAGCCAGTTTGTTTGCATTCATATTATTACTACAGCCACAGCATATTATGTATAATACACGTTACATACAGTGGGTCGACGCCCATACAAAGACAGACCCAGCTACCATGACAGTCGCAATTTCACATCGACTGTACGGCCGGCCATACACGGATAGCTTGCAGCAGTCAGGATGGACTGATTCAAGCTGCGACTGCCTAGTGAACTATACAGTCTTCTACGTACACACATACCTATGTATGCTAGACCAGTTGCGACTGCTTCGGGCTAGCTTCAAGCTGTTGATTATGACTGCAAGAGCGGTCCATATATTATGTTGATCACTGGCTAACTGCTCGAGCAGTCTGTGTATGGCCGGCCTACCCTTCGCATTTGAATTCTAAATTTTCCATTAACTAGCTCGCGTTGGCGGTTTTGTTTGAATTCATATTACATTCAGCGTATTTCTTTCTCTTATCAACCCAATGCCGGCTCACTACTTAGCGCGAGTCTCCCCTCGTAATGAGAACGGTTTGTCCCTAGTCCACCACGCTGGCTAAGTGCAGATTGGCAGCCTTCACACACCTCCCGAGGACATTATAAAGAACTCTCGGGCTTGCAGGTTTCCTCGTGATATTTCCTTCACCGTTTGAAGCAAGTGATATTTCTTAATAACTTTGAAAAGTTGGAGGTGCATGTAGGCAGGATCAATTTGTGAATTTTCTCTGGTCTGGTCTACTTATCGGGAAGCTTCAGCCGTGGCTAGTAACCACTCCACCGGCAAAGATGTGCTGCCAAGCCATCTAGCGTCCCGGTACGATGAAAATGGCTGTACCTACCCCAAACAGGCTAGCCGGCTACTTCATCATCACTTTCCAACAGGTGAGATCACAGTCAAGGGCTAACATGTAGTACCTAGTTGTAGTGTAGTAGAATAAAATGTATCACATGCCTGTTATAAACTATAGTAGGTGGATTTTCGTTATAAATGTAATAGTCTCTGAGACCCTGTTTAAGTTTTGCAGTATTGTTGCGGCTTAAATGCCTCTTGAAAATTCCGAGAATACTTAAGCGCATTGACAGTACATTTAATACCTAGAAGTCCCGAGTCCCATCAATTTATACCCGCCGTTTGCAGAAAGGCCTACTGCGCTGTAAAATAACGAGCGTTAACGATCTTTTGAAATAGTTCAAGAGCAGAGGTTCATACGTCCCTCCTTGCGTCGCTCCCGCATTTTGTGGGCGTCTCACTACTGAATCTCATTATATACCTACCTAATATCAATACTAATATTATAAATGCGAAAGTTTGGATTGATGGATGTTTATTATCTGGAAAGGCTGGCAGATAAACAAACACTTTTTACCGTCATAAAACTGCACTATCACATCAGCATAATGCCCCTCAATTAAAATACAATAAAACTTAGTGTAATTTAGAACAGCATTGAGTTAAGATCTCTCGTACTCGTTCATTATGTAGATGACCTGTAATTTGACAGGCCCGTAACACGCCCACGCCCATAGAATTAGAAATATTCCGCCGACACTGCTTACCAATGAGCTGATTTAATTACCTAGTCTACTACAGAAGCATTGGCTTTTCAGAATATTATGATTTGTGTGTGTGCGAATTATTTCAGGTCTGAGAGATACTAAAAACAAGAAACTTTATTTGCTAAAACCATCAAAATAGAAATAGGTATAAAACTATACATCAATGGCTAAAACAGACAATTATGTGGTACAAAGTGCAACATAAAATTTGCACCGCCCACACTTCCGCTTGTAAAGATTAAAAATTATTGTGCTTTGTAGAGTCAACATTTCCTGAGAATGCTCCAGTATCAGAGTGAAACGTTTGAAAATTTGTCTGTTTTAGCGGATTACAGCAAAGTAGCTTTTCCCCGCGGCTTGTATTTTTATGAAAATCGAACCTAACGTGAGGTTAGGTTGGATATTCATAAAAATTTCAAACCTCGTTAGGAGTTGAATTTTCAAAAGTTCTTTCTTAGCGGATGCCTACATTATAATAGCAGCCTGTATGCAAAATTTCAGCCCGATACGTCCAGTGGTTTGAGCTGTGCGTTGATAGATCAATCAGTCAGTCACCTTTTCCTTTTATATATTTAAATTAAGCTTATTTTTCTTTAATTATCATTGTAACGCTTGCAAGCTTCTATCCAATAAAAATGTATCATCTCCCAGCCTATAAGCACATTTAAAGGAAAACGTCTGTTGTTTTAATGGATTTGAGTCCGTTGTGGTTTTCAAGACACATTCGAAGTAGTTCCCTCACAAAAGCTTCTCCCATCGCAGTTACGGGTTCTAATCCCACCCATTTCCTCCTAGTTGTTTTGTTTTAAGGGCTTACTATAATCCGGACTTTCATACATTATGAATTTATTCCATTACTTCCATTACGTAATCCATACTATGTATCGTAGTTTTGAAATACTGCTTTAGTCCCATAAACTTATCTGGCCCGGTGGCCAAAATTGGAAGCTAAGTTTTATGCCTGCTTAGTTTTAATTTTAATTTTATTTTCATAGATACCTACTAGCGACGCTGTCGCCGGGTCGGCTAAGTTTGTGGGACTGTATGTGCCCTGCGAATAAAACCAAATGACATACGTCACTGAAAATTCTGAATACTATTTTGTCCTGAAGGTTTTATTTATGAAAACGTGACTTTGTCTTGAAATTTATTCATCCCCTATAAAATGAGGGAAAAATTATTCATTACAGAAACGTCAAATATTGGATAGAAGCAGGCGTTACTTTGCGGAAGTCCATGATAATGAAGGAACTAGAAGTTTAATTCATTATAATCCGCCACAGTAGATAAATCTATGTGGCACAGCGTGTTTCTTGCACTTGCAGCTTGCGATATTCCCCGGCCAGTAAGCCAGCAGTTCGCACCGGCACAACACCAAACCTCACAAATCCTCCAAATTATTTTCGACGTACGTTTCACTCTGATACCGGAGGATCTTCATCGTCCCAGCTGCTCCCAATTGCTTGCTTGAGATCGTCCGTCCACCTAGTGGAGGGTCGTCTAAAGCTGCGCTTTCCGGTGTAAGGCCGCCATTCAAGCACTTTGGAACCCCAACGCCTACACGTTCAAATTCAAATGTTTTTTATTCAAATAAACTTTTACAAGTGCTTTGGATTGTCACATGAATCTACCACTAAGTAGTTCGGAATGCCATTCCTACCGAGATGAACTAGCAAGAAACTCGGCTCTTTGAACTATGTGCCCCATTTTATTTTTAAGAAGCCAGCTAAACTCAAATTTCCATTTTAATTTATTTCGGAAAGTATGTGCGGAGATTTATCAGCGGCACTTGCTTTAACACTGCGTTTCCCGGTGCGAGGTCTGGCGGCCTCGCATCGGGAAGCGCAGTGTTGGACGACCTCTCACTAGGTGGACGGATGATCTGAAGCGTGCAGCTGGGAGCCGCTGGAAACAAGCGGCACAAGACCGTGCTCTGTGGCGATCCATGCAAGAGACCTTCGTCCAGCAGTGGACGTCTATAGGTTGAGACGACGACTTGCTTTTAATGTGGCATTTTTAATCCCCATAGAGATCGGACAACATTTAATGTGCTTCATCTATACTAATACATGCACAGAAATGGATGAAATTTGGCACAGAGATAGATTATATCTGGAATACTACACATAGGCCACTTTTTATCCACCGCAGAAATCGAAAAACCTCAATCCACGCAGACGAAGTTGCGGGCATCAGCTAGTAATTAATTTTCCTTGAATTTTCTTTGTGATGTATGAGGAAACATGCTAGTACAAATTGCTTCGAAAATAAGTCAATTGGTTCCACTTTTTTCCCGGTCTCGTGGAGAATGCCGAATCGAATGCGTTCAGGCAAACACAATTAGAGGCCATCCATCAATCTATCGACGAGAGATTCACGGTCAAACGTGTACTTACTCTCACTAGTGTTTTATATGTACTGAGGTAGTAAAAGGTTTTCGCTTTTGGATAGAAGGAGGCGTTACTTTGCGGAAGTCCATCATAATGAAGGGACTAGAAGTTTCTGGAACGCTAAATCGCTTGGCGGCTTCGACGGACTACAATACCTTGAAAACGTCATAAACCGAAAAGGTTTCAAAAATGAAGACTTAAAATGTGGGTAGGTACAATAAGCCTGTTTAATCGCGTCAAAATGGGCCTAAAATGGCGGGGTATTTTAAAAAATTAGGTCGTGTACATACTTAAACTATATCTACTATTTTTTTTGTTGTAGAGGCATTATGTGATTGTCTCATTCTCTTAGCTTTCATAACACAGGCCCAAGAATTCCTAAAGATCGAACCATATGGGTTCCTTTTTACCATTTTTGATGCCATGTAGAAACTAGAACCCGATTAGAGGTATGGTTTTATTATGACTGCCATGCCCTGACAGGTTAGCCCGCTACCATCTTAGACTGCATCATCACTTACCATCAGGTGAGATCGCAGGTAAGGGCTAGCAAAAAAATAGTACAGACCCCTAAGAAGTAACCGATGACACACGCTCGATCTAATTATTTCTAACCTCAAAACGTAACAGATTCAGTGACTAAGCCTCTATTATCTTATGTCGCAGTTCCACGCTCCATTGGATTTCGTTAACAAGTTGTATAATACTCGTGGAACCTTGATAACTATTTACAATATGTACTTGAACTGAACAATAATTGCAATGAAAAAAGGCATAAGTTATTGCAGTCTTCAGTGGTCTCGTGTACCCGGTATGATGATCATGAAAAGAGAACTGAAGGTCCTCAATTTTTTTTAAGGACTAGCATGATAGCAGAACTAGAGTTATATCACAGGTAAGAATAAGGACAAAACGTTTGTCCTTTCCAGTCCCGAGTTTACGTCCTAATAAGTGGCTGTTTTTGGTTTTATTCATAACTAGATGATTCCCGCGACTTCGTCCGCGTGGATTAAGATTTTTGATTCCCACGGGAACTTTTTAATTTTCCGGGATAAAAAGTAGCCTATGTCCTTCCCCGGGATACCATCTACCCCTGTACCAAATTTCAGCAAAATCGGTTGAAAAGATGGGCCGGGAAAGCGTAGCAGACAGACAGACAGACAGACAGACAGACAGACAGAAACACTTTCGCATTTATAATATTAGTATGGATTTTAAATGCAACAGGATATACTATCTATTATTGTACTTTTCCTAAGACTGTGATATACTTTAATGATATAATAATTGCCCTACTGGAGACCTGCTTTGGTTTTTATTTATAATTGTACCATAACTATGCCAAATAATATACCATACTATTTTAGATTATTATCAAACTAAAATCAACAACTTCTATGTTATACGGCAATGTATTGAAACTTTTAACTTCTGTTCTCTCGAACAGATATAAAATGTTCCCGATGCTAACTATAATCTTTAAAGAGAGGACTACCTCTCTTTAAAGATTATATAATTCAAAATAGACCATGAACTATATCTATTTATACAGGACAGGTTAGCTACAAAAGTTAGAAAGCTTTTATATACTGTGTACTGAACAATAGGTTCATTGTTCCTTTGGTTTTATATTCTTTTTATCATGTAAGTAGTTAAGTACTTGTGATCGGTTGTTTCTTTTTTATATTATTATCTTATTTTTCTATAGCTGTGTATACCTATAAGTGGCGTGCCACACGGTTATAGACCCTATGTACTATTTCTTAATTTAAGCTTTGTGTACTCGCTGTTGGTATACCGAAATACAATAAATAAATAAAAAATAAATAAATAAAAATATTCTCATTATTTGAGCAAGAAAGTGAAATCACGATTGCGATGCTCATGAAAATACCTACCTATCAACTGTTAGGTATTTCAATTTGTTAAACGATTGTTGCAAAAACACACAAGATTAAAAACTAATTGCGCTAATTAATTGGCTATTTAGCTAATGATAGTGTAATACGTCCATATTCGTGGCTGAACGGATGTTTGCTTGAGTTAAAAAGTTAATTTCCATCATATATAAAAGAAAAAGTTGATTGTCTGACTGATCTATTAACCCACAGCTCAAAACACTGGACGAATCGGGCGGAAATTTGGCATGAAAGATGAGCTAGTATGACGAAAAAATCCGCTAAGGAAGGATTTTCAAAAATTCTACCCCTGAAGGTGAGGTGAAATCAGTGTGACATGGTGGAGGATGTCTTCCATATTATTTTAATGGAATTTACCCGGAATAAGGTCGTGAGATGCAGGGTGTTCAATTATTTAAGTATTTTAAAATCTACTGGTGGAATTAATATAATTTTAGCATAATTAGAATAACATTCACTTAAAAAATTTATAGTTTTATATACAATATATGTGCATTAGAGTCAAGAACATAAAATACCTAATAGGTTTTGTGGCCTTAACAGTGCGTCGTAGTCACTAAGCGACCAAGCTCTTTAAATAGAGATTAAAAAAAAGGTGAAGTGAAATAGGGGTTAAAAATTTGTGTAGTCCACGCGGAAGAAGTCGCGGGCAAAGGCTAGTTTCTGCATCATAAAATATTTTGAGTAATCATAAACATTAATAAATTAATCAACATTTATCATTAAACTATGAAAGAAATAGTTTAGTTTGTTGGTTTGTCGGTTGACGGTTCGACGTCCTCCCTGGCGCAATGGTCAGTGCTGTGGCCTTACAAGTGAGAGGTCCCGGGTGCGATGCGGTTTTGAAATTGAAATTTATTTATTTATGAGAACATGGGGTGATACAAGATGTTTATACTTAGAATTAGAACAGTATGTTCAGTCAGCTAACCA
The DNA here is from genome assembly GCA_923060345.2 of Erebia aethiops. Classification (NCBI taxonomy): domain Eukaryota; kingdom Metazoa; phylum Arthropoda; class Insecta; order Lepidoptera; family Nymphalidae; genus Erebia; species Erebia aethiops. Next base: position 17,708,473 of record OV281080.1, read on the forward strand.
TGACACAAAAAAGTATTCGAGTTCAATCATTCTAATTACCAATCCAATAAATGCCAATCTCGGTTGTTTACAAATTTCGACAGAAAACATTTATACAGAAAGTATATTTTCAGTAACTGAACTTAAAGGAATTAAAATATTTAAACTGCAGTTTAGATTACATTAAAGAAAGTATTTTGATTATATCTTGATTAACAAACGCGGCTATGGAAATAATGGAGAAATGAATAAATCACGTGATTTTTCTTATAACTTTTATTTCTTAAAACGCACAAAACTCTGAAAAGTGCGTGCCCGGGAATAGAACCCAAGACTCCGTATAGCACCAATAAGCTAACATAGCGTACATACAGCCTGTATTAAGAGGCACTAATTACTTCAGTAGTTAGCACGAATAAGAAAGGCTCTATACCCCGTCGGCTTCAAAAGGCCGTAACCTTAGCATCTCATTAACGGATGTATGGTACAGAACCTAGTTTTCGTATACGATCTATGTAGAGAATAAAACAAGTTCATGAAACATTGTTACCATTGTGTAGTGAAGGTTGTGGCAATTTAAACATTTCAGATTATCCAAAAGGACTTATTATGAAAAGTTTTTTTAATGATTATCCAAAAGTACCTACCTCATAAGAAAATCCAAATCCTTTTTTATAAAGATCCAAAAGTATTAATGAGGAAAGTATTATTTATTAAGAAAGTATGGAAAGTTTTGTTATTTTTTAACGCCGCAACAAGTTAGTCTAATAAATAATTTAGAAGTAGGCTAATCTATTATGGGTATGGGAGAGCAGCTGCTGAGGTTTTGCCGGCCTTGCTCAGTAGACTTTTTTTTCCAAATCGGTGGTAAAGTCAAAACAAAAAGTATAATAATAGATACCGGTATTTGTGTCTGCATGTCCTATATATGAAATATATACAGAGTTTGAGTATGCGTTTGATACGCCTAATCGGTAACTAAGTGGCATCGTACTGGAACGCTAAATCTGGTTAGTCACGGCCGAAGCCTTCCTTCCACCTATCTTTGCGAGTCCGCCATATTAGATTAAGAACGACGTCACATAACATGCATGCATTGTCACCCAAACTAAACGCGTGTGCAAAATTTGAGCTCAATCGGTTGGGGATAACTGTTTTAAAATTCAGTTGCAAGATTTGACCGAAACAAACCCACAAACATTGCAAGTTAATTAATATGCTTAGCTATACTAATATTGATAAATGATTTATTTATTTAACGTAGGACAACTTGTGCCACTTATAAATGCGAAGGTTTGGATGGATGGATGTATGGATGTTTGTTACTTAATCACGCCAAAACGACTGAACGGATCTGGATGAAATTGGGCACAGAGATACTCTGGAATAACGCATAAGCTACTTTTTATCCCGGAAAATTAAGGTCTAAACTTCAATCTACGTGGACAAAGTCGCGGCCATCAGCTAGTGTAATAATATAAAAACGGCGGAAGCAACTATGACTACTACTTATTAAGCTTATTATTATAATATTATTGATTAGTTATTACTCCGACACAAATGGTCGATAAGTGATTGGCGGTTGCTCAAGCAGCCTCGCGAGCACATCTTTTGTGTTTATGTTCGACAATGCGCTGGCAATTTTCACGCCTATTGACTCGGCTGCGAAAACTGTAAACTTAGGAACAGTGTGATAGGTAGGTTAGGTACATTATTTGCTATAAAATAGATTGATTTATTGATAAAGTATAATTTTGTAAGTTTATTTTATGATGAGTGCGATTTCGTCCGCGTGGAATAAGTCTTTTTAATTCCCACAGCAAACTCTTTAAATTTCCGGGGACAAAATGTATCTTTTTCTTCTTTGCTGCTGTGATAGTACGCTTAGTTTAAAAAAGAAAAAAATTGTTTACATATTCTAAAATATTATAATAATAGTATATTGTATTATATAATAAATAATACATAATATGTAATAATTATAGTATTATATTAATAGGATATTGTATCTTAGGCTATACCAACAGATTTTATTTATTAATCTTTATTAATATTATTATTTATGAATATGTTCCTATATATATTTGGCGCCGTCCAAGCATACTGGCTTCACGGAAGATCAGCGCTGTATCCTAACAGGTATAGCACATGCTGAGTGAAGACCATTTTGGGGATCAAGTCTCATCTCGCCATTTTTTCTTTCATCTGATAAAGTCTATTTTTTGTCTTGTTTCCCTGAATAAAGATTTATTTCTTTCTTTCTTTCTTTCTTTCTTTCTTTGATTATATATTCGTCAAATTTATTGGCGGGATATCTGACGATCATGCGAAAACTGGGCCATTTTTTACAATTTTTGAAGGTTCTGTATTTTTAAAATTATTAATTTATCGAAAAAAGAAAAACATAGGGACATATGGACGGACGGATTGAATGGCAAAACAGACAATGGATATTTATTTAATGTATATGATTTTATAGTGTAAAAATATGTTCTCTATTGTAATTATGCACGGAAAAAACAGACTAATACGATTGTATGGGGGAACCGCCCTCCTGTATCGTCGTAAGTACTCAAGTTTGGCCATTCGTAGTGCGCTGTTACCGCGTTCTTGCACTGTAGAGATGTACGAGTATCATGCAACGTTTGCACAACTCGCCTCGCCATTGATGCTACGTGCTCCATTATATCGCCGCGCCGTAAACAAACAATACACAATCCTAACTCATATCAGACTAGTGTAGTACAAAACGCCAAAAATAATGGACCTACAAAGCATAACATTAGTCCACCCAGGGGACAAAATAGAACCTGGTATTCTACAAAAGGTGGAGTAGATTGTTTAATTTGTATTGCTAATTTGGGCTTTCATGAAAATTACTGGTTTTTAACCTCGAGGGGTGGGTGCGTTAGCCGCCATTTTGGAACAAAATAATAACGTTACTCTTGATAACGTTACTCGAGTTTGGCGTAGGTTGAAGCCATTCGTAGTGCGCTGTTACCGCGTTCTCGCACTGTAGCGATGTATCATGCAACGTTTGCACAACCCGCCTCGCCATTGATGCTACGTGCTCCATTATATCGCCGTAAACAAACAATACACAATCCTAACTCATACTAGACTTGTGTTGTATAATAGCTATACTATATTCATGTAATTACAATAGGCCTGAAAATAGCGCGCCAAAAATAAGGCACCTACAAAGAATTACAATTAGTCAAAGTAGGGAAGGAAATAGAGGCTATATTCTACAAAAGGTGGAGTAGATATTTTTTTTGATGTGTAATGGTAGGAGGGACGAGTGGCCTAGTTGCGACAACGCATATCAGTCAATTGCGATTGTTAAGCAACGCTGACCCAAGTCGGTAACTGGCTGGGTGACCTGGATTTGGTAGTCCAAATTTGGAATCTTCGTTACATCTGTGCCTCGGAGAGCACGTTAAGCCGTAGGTCCTGGTTATTATCACTAACACCTGGTAATAATCGTTAGAAACCTAAAAATTGAAATAGTACCTACTCTTAGTTGAGTCGTATGCGGATGGACCTGGGAACCCACCGCATTATTATCCCAAGAAAACCCCTGCCATTATCTTATAAATGGAAAGGGGTCACGACCCTCAGCAATGAGGAATCCGACGCAGAGAGTATAATGCTAATTTGTTGTTTTGCTAAGTTCCTCGACAACATGAAAATTCCATGTTTTCTATAGCTCAAAGTGGTCGAGTCCATGAAATTGATATTCTTCTTAGGTTTTGGGTATATTACCAGAGATATTTAATATTTTTTTCGTACCACTTGCTCAAAAAAGTGACATTCTGTGCCACAAAAAGCGAACATAACAATAGTCATTTTTAATCTGTTAAAAACAGGGAAAGAAAATTGTACTGAATTTCATTCATCCTCTATAGGGGGAGAATGTGATTTAAATTTGGAATACTAGGTATACTTACCGAAATTTATATCTGTGTTTACCATTGAGTTTGTATGATATAAAGCATTATACATCTTTTTGAAAAAGGAATACGCATTTATTATGCAGTTATGATTATTAAATAAAATTACGAAAACCGACGAGGCCGCGTATGAGCTTGATGCCTTTGCTTTTCCGACAAAAAAATATTAGTCTAGGAATTTGCCGCGTTTTTGTTTTCTTCAAATACATAAACGTTAAGTTTATTTTAATTTGTTTTTATAAATAAGTTAATGTTCTAAAAATCTTTTAATTTTCATTATTTTTAATAAATGCTTATCTCATATTATTATTGTGTTAATTTTTTCGCAAATGGTACGAAAAGTAAAGTATTTTCCTCGGTGATAAAGCTGTCTTAGTCTTGGGTGAACTTAAATCCCTCGCTACACTCAGGACTCGTCTTAAATCCCTCGCTTCGCTCGTGATTTAAGTTTTCAACCTCGAGTAAACCTCGAGTCCTTCGTTACGCTCGCGATTTAAATCGTCACCCGCGACAGAAGACACTGCTTTATCCCCTTGGTTAATAATCTACTAATTAAGCTATAAGTACTATATTATAAGTAACATTTCGGCCCGTATTAACACGTTACTTACGTTACTTGAGAACCTGTTTTTGGCTAAAGTCACTTTATTAATACGGCGATATCGTTGGGTTTCTTCATATTGCACATAATATATTAAGCACTTACTTGTAAATAGGACTGTCATAATATAAGTTCATCTATAATGATATTATAATCCATCCATCAGTTTTCCGAACCAGTGGTAGAGTCTTAACGTTTCATAAGTGACACAAGCTTTCCTATGTGAAATAAATAAATCATTTATCTCTATACTAATATTATGAATGCGATATAAGGGTGTCTGTCTGTCCGTCTGTCTGCCTGTCTGTCTGTCTGCTATGCTTTCACGGCCCAACTGCTCAACCGATTTTGATAAAATTTGGTACAGGGATAGGTTGTAGCCCGGGAAAGGACATAGACTACTTTTATTCTGGAAAATTAAGGAGTTCCCGCGGCAATCAAAAAAAACTTAATCCACGCGGACTAAGTCGCGGGCATCATCTAGTATTGTATAAAAGCCTAGTAAAAATAAATAAAGATAAAAGAAGCACTCAGTGACTCACTAGAAAATACGCTGTAGTTAAAATACGCCAATTTTCATTTTTGGACACAATATATCTTACTGTATTCAGAACTGTTTGTAGGCTGTTTCTTTCTTTCGATTTACTGCTGCAATATTTTTAACAGAAGGTGCCTATTTATATTACGATCACCAATTATAATTATATACTAAATATAATATAATAATTATTTTGTGTAAATAATACAATGAATGTATTATACATACAATTAAAACATGATACGAAGTGTTTGTGCATCACCGAGGCCTGTGAACCAGGAAAACTCACAACCAAGGATTATGCTAATAATATTCATAGTTAAGATACGGACAGACGTGTACACAATTTTTTTTATTCATTAACATTGATATACTAAATTCAAGATATAAAAATTAAGTCCATAATATTATCTAATCAAGTATTTTCAAAATATTTACGTGATAACTTTAACCAATATTAAATTTTTTGCTCTACCTGGCAGTAGATAGGTGAATAGATAGATGAATACAAAAATTTGTGTCGCTAGATAAGCGGTGTTATTTACTTCTGCCCTGCTTTGCAAAAAATAAAAAATAAACTTATACTTACCTAATTACCTAATAATAATTTGTTATTATTTTCGGCAATGTCGATGAGGCCTCAACGAAGACGAATAAGACCGCAAGTTATGTCTCGTACTTTAACCTACTCATCAATTACTGACTTTACCATGTGAATGCATATTTTAGCTGTTACTTTGAATATGGACACTGGAATTATCTCGGTATGTCAATCGTGGGCCAACCAAATAAGGGTGGTAAAGGGTTAATTTATGTTGGGAGTATAATAAAAGGTGGAGCGGTCGCATTCGATGGCAGGATTGATAATACCCAATATTAAATCTTTAGTAAAGTATCGTCGTAAAATTATCGGATGATTTTTGTTAAGTACAAGAAAATGGACTAACTATGTATCTCGGGGTTTTAAATCAATGTATTTCGACTACGTTTGACTAATTTGGAAATTTCGCCATTATCATTCGCCTCGACATAAAGGCAGAAAACAACTCGGAATGATGATGATTTACCATAAATGTAGAATGTTGATGATACGGTCGCGAGTAGGTAACTGATGTCATTGACCCCTGTTTAAAAACAAAGTCAAAGAATTTGGTAAGTACAGAGATGTGTTGGATTCCGGCATACGTCCTCGGGATGCAAGTTGCAACCTATGTTGCAACCTATCTCTAACCTAGGCATACTTTTTATCTCAGAAAATCAGAATTATCACGCGAATTTTGATAAACCTTAAAACGAGACGAAGGACGGAAAGTTTCAATTTAACATCAAAGCTAAAAAAGTTAAAACAGTTAAAAAAATAATGAGACTGAAGAAAGAAAACAATAATAATAAAAAAACAAATTTAAATAAAGCAAAAAGCAAGCATTCTTAAAAAAAAGATCAACTCATTTGAACTTGACTGACAACGCCTCGACGCGTGCGCCGCTCTGATTCATTCCATAAAGTTTACCTGTTCACTAAACTATAGTGCAACTATAAATTATTTCACAGTAGAATTTCACATCATACCTACTAATTCTCTACCAAATGCGTTAAATTATGGTAATTCTTTTTACCATAATTGTGAAGCTTACCTAGAATTAAAAATTAAAAATTCTAGGTAAGCTTCAATGCCAAAATTTCACAATTGCTATTTGAATTGTTGACAGGCACATTCAATCATAAAATCTGCTTTTTTGCCACACGGACCCCCACTAGGCTCACTAGGATGTTAAAATGAGTTTAATTGTCCATGTGTAAGCGGCCTTTAATTTCATTAACATTTAATTTCATCATTAAAACGTGTTTTGTTCTCGTTAGATATCGAAAATGCGTGTCTGCTACGCTTACAAATTCCATCTTTTCAACCGATTTTGATGAAGTTTGGTATAGAGATAGCAATTGTGTCTTTACCACGCGAACGAAGGGGTGGTCATCTAGGAGATAATAAATGATAAATGATTTATTTATCTCACGTAGGACAACTTGTAACAAGACAAAACAGACAAGAAATCCATTAGGTATATAACTTAGTAACAGTTCGTCTAGCATGGATCTATTTGCTTGGTTCATCATCAATCTAATATGTATCTAAATAAGTAGAATGCACATGATTGATTCGAATGTATATTCTTGCTGTGTCATTACGTCAGTTTTTGCGACAAAACTGATTACGACAATGTAGAGTACATAATCCATACTAATATTATAAATGCGAAAGTATGTCTGTCTGTCTGCTTCGCTTTCACGGCCCATCTGATCAACCGATTTTGATGAAATTTGGTACAGGGATAGGGTGTATCCCGGGGAAGAATACTTTTAAAAGGCTACTTTTTAATCTCGGAAAATGAAGGAGTTTCTTCTAGTTAGTAATAAAATGAGTTATAAAGCTTCATTTTGTTTCATATTTTATTTATCAAGTATGAAGTCGATCTTATTTTATCCATACTAATATTATAAATGCGAAAGTGTTTCTGTCTGTCTGCTACGCTTTCCCGGCCCATCTTTTCAACCGATTTTGATGAAATTTGGTATAGGGGTAGATATATCCCGGGGAAGGACATAGGCTACTTTTATCCCGGAAAATTAAAGAGTTCCCGCGGGAATCAAAAATCTTAATCCACGCGGACGAAGTCGCGGGATTCATCTAGTTATTAATTTTTAATACCAAATACCAATACAATTATATTCACTATAATGATAAATTAAAATAATTAATAGATAGACAAGTAGATAGTAGATGATTCATGATACATAGTTTAGTTGTTTAAAATTGGCCAAAAACAGCGTCAGATATTCGACTCGCGCCTCTGCGATAGTTGAGACGCGAGCGAGCGGAGTTTAATCACAAGAGATCATTTCCTGACTCATCACCCGCTGTTCAGTCGAGTCAGTTAAGACCCTTCTGATGGCAATCTAACATTGGTATGACAAAAGCTATATACTTTTGAAGACTGTGCGACGATAGCGGGATGTGAAAGACTAGTGGCGCCATCTAGTTTTAATTTTGGAACTAACAGTACAGTATATACGTAAGGTCAAAATTTTCTTTAATCTTTTGCAATGATCTTTTGTCGATAAAAAGTCGGTTAAAACTACTTAAACTTATATTATAAATGCGAAAGTTTTAATGGATGTTTGTTAATCAATCACGTGTGTGGATGAAATTTTGTATCCCGGAAAATAATAGAGAACCCAAAAAAAACCTCAACTCACTCGGACGAAGCCGCGGGCATCAGCTAGTCGCACTTAAATCCTAAAAGTTAGGGACGCGTTGCTAGGATCTGAATCCTGGATCACCTGCAGACGCTGCAACGGCCAAGCAGCATACTCAAAAAAACAAATTTTCGACGACCTTCTTGGCGCAGTGTTGAGCGCTGTTTTCTTAACGTGCGGAGGTTCCCGGGTTTGATCCCCAGCAGGGTCAATTTGGGAATTTAAAATTTTTGAATTTTCCCTGGTCTGGCCTGGTGGGAGGCTTCGGCTGTGGCTAGTTACCACCCTACCGGCAAAGACGTGCCGCCAAGTGATTTAGCGTTCCGGTACGATGCCGTGTAGAAACCGAATAGGGGTATGGGTTTAATATAACTGCCATGCCCCTTACAGGATAGCCCGCTACCATCTTAGACTGCATCATCACTTACCATCAGTTGAGATCGGAGTCAAGGGCTAAGTTGTATTGGATAAAAAAAAAGGTCGAAACAATCCTACTCGTCACGTGAAAGTAGATTAAACAAAATCCCCACACTGTATTCGAGCGTAAATCTGCAGAGCTATAGAAAACAATAACAAAGAGAGGCATGGAAACAACAACGGAATATCTGACCGGATGCCGGCCTGATTGAATCCTGTTACAGCTGTACACAGACGGACTTGTGTACAAATACCGTAATATAGCGATAACCCTGGTCCTAACATGAAAAACTTTTCTTTTATTGCATCAGGAACGACAGCGATACGATTTGAGGTCCAATTTTATAAGGAAAGACAGCTTTATACGTATTACTTGAACTTTAAGGAGTTCATAATTACATGCTTTTTGGCGTGCAGGCATCTCATGAAGATGAACTCCTTAAGCGGCTCGAATCCGTTTGAAAAACGATACGATTTTCTTACACAATCGGGGTGTTGTTTATGTTACGATACTAGTATAATTCGAATTTACGTGCCTAATGCCTAGATATCCTATGTCAGCAAATCAGCAGTCAAGAACCTCGGAAAATACAACAATTTCCAATACATTTAATGATTTCACGAAACGAAATAAACTTTTATAAGTACTTTTGAATCGTCAAGGGATAGGTGTACACTGGTTCGGAATGCTACTAGAAACCTAAAAAATATGTGGCGTAAATATTTAGAGTGAAATATTCCTTCATCAATAATGCTATGTAAAATCGTAAGGCGTAAAAAAAACCAATTGTAACAGCAAAGAGGGGTCGTTAGAGTAATAAAATATAGAGAAGCTGATACTGTTTACTACATCTGAAAATATAAAAAAAGAATAAGATAGACGTCTCAAAAATATCATTAGTTGCGAAACAATATTATTTTCTAAGTATTACATCATTATTAAAAGAGAAGTAAGTACAGTGAATTAGTAGGGCGTGAGTAGGGCAGACAACGAATTTTTTTATTTCACATATAGTAGATATACTAGATGATGCCCGCGACTTTGCTCGCGTGGGTTGTTTATTTTTATTCGGGCGGGAACTCTTTAATGTTCCGGGATAAAAAGTAGCCTATGTCTCTTCCCCGGGTTCAGGTTATATACCTGTCTCTGTATCAAATTTCATCAAAATCGGTTGAGCGGTTTGGCCGTGAAAGCGTACCAGACAGAAAGACAGACAAACAGATAGACAGACACACATTCGAATTTATAATATTAGAACGGATAGTAATAATATTCATTATTATAAAATACAAAATACTTAAAAAATAATCCATGTGGTGTCACCGGACACCCCGTAAGAACATAGCTACTTTCGCTGTTCTATTAAAACACTAACTGAAATAATAATTAAATGTAGGTACTCTATCTCTCTCCATCTAAACTGGTGGGAGAGACATAGTTTAACGCTTTTTTGTCATAATATACGACCTATTATCCAGACTCCAAGTCAGGTCCCCGGGTTTGAAACTGCTTAGAATAACTATCTTCTAAAAAGCAAATTTAAGCAGCGAGTTCCAATAAAATTTTTGAACGAAATCGTAAAGTGAATGAGGAAATCATTGCGTCTGCGTCTGACGAGGGAAGCAAATTTTCCGTATGTCCCACCGAAAAAAAAAAAGAAAAAAAAATGGGCAAGAATTTCCATACAATACCTACTTAGAAATTCATTGCGCATTTAATTGAGCTTTTACACTTGCCAATGGATACCATGAAAGTAAAATGTATTGTACAATATCTTTTTTGGAAAAATACTGGTGATACGGGACCCGGAAGTCAGAGCAAATTGATATCGAAAACCGGAAATGGTATATCACAGGCTTCATTCTACTGATGCCAGCTCACTAGGAATTATTTCTAAGGCCCTACTATTTATTTTGCGGAATTGGTTCGCAGAGACGGAAATTGTAATTGAAAGAAAGCAAGAAAGAAAGAATAATTTTATGCTAAACTGAAATTAAACTGAAATAATTTATCTGATTTTAAAAAGACCTGTAATTTAAGAATAATAGGTATATGTTAAACAATGAGCTTTATTCATTCAGGTTTTTAAAAATTATTATGTGATAATTATGATATTTCTTTATCACTTTGTCACTTAGGGTGGTGATTTTATGAAATTGATATATGTAAATGATATACGTAGCACTGTCCAACTTAACGTGAGGCAGTTGTAAGCAGAGTTAAAACGAGATGGACTTATGTGAGTAACATAAATCTGTCTCGTTTTAACCAATAATCTAAGCCAAGTCGAAGTTTGCTCTACATATAGATCCCACACATAGTGTCCCGAACATGATAAAAAAAAGATTTGAAGAACATGATATATTGAATGAAGTTTGGTAATATTTTGCTCTAACGGCTGGTGGTTTCTTCATACAAACATATTCATTTGTTTCCTCCGTGGATAATTACAATAGAGAAAATATACACCATAAAATCCATATGTATTAGTGCCAGATCCCTATGTTTTCCTTTTTTCAGTTAGTAAATTTTAAGAACATGGAACCTTCAAAAATTGCAAAAAATGGCCCAGTTTTCGCGCAATCATCAGACATCCAAGAAAAACATACCGACTTATTCCGGAGTCCTTCTTAAATTATTCTTGAAAAATTTGAAAGCGGGTCAGTTTTGGATGTAGAAACAGGAGAATACAAGAGTAAGTAATCGACTGGTTTTCATAGGTATAATTGGGTATTTGACAACTAGTCAAATCAGATACTTTTTTGTCAAACGTCAAAACGCGTGTTTAATATGGATTTTGTATGAAATTTTAAGTTGTGACGTCATCAAAGTTCGACGCACTTTTTTTACTTTAGTCGATAGTTTAAAATGGTTATTCAAAATAAAACTAGCAGAGGACGTGGATATTATGACTTTTAGGAGATCCTTTATTTAATAATCACTAAAAAATAATTTATTTCACTAGTAGTCAAATACCCAATTGGTCCAAGCTGCAGTTGTCCCTATCGGATGTTAAGGGACTCTATTCGAGGAGCAGCGCGACCGCGGCAATATTATTGTTATATACCTATTCTCAAAGTTCCCATTGATGGCAATTGGCCAGAGATTCGCAGTGGGTTTTTTTTTATATATGGGGTAGCGCTTGAGTGCAATCAGACTTGCTTGCAAGTGGTGATGCAACCTAAGGTGGAGCGCTTGGTGTAAAAAGTGGGAAGGTGATAATAAAAAAAACCCGGCTGAGTTTTTTGTGGGCTCTTCTCAGACCAGGGCGCGTTTGGAACCCTCGTAGCTTTAGTTTTAGGATACCGTAACTGATTATATTATCAGTATCACCATCATATTTTATAAGTTTTTCGACGTCAATAAGTGTACAGTTTACGTCATTTAACTAAATAAATATTGATTTATTGTTAAGGCTACGGAATCCCACTTTTATGCGCCTTCTAATACGTAAATAGTACTTACCTACCCAGTTAAGAATTCCAAATGTTTCAAAGAACAAATGGTAGCGAACAACGTAACGGATGCTTTCAATCGAGAGATTCGCTTTTGGTGTTGATAAATGATAAATAAATGATAAACGTCTACATCAGCTGCGATCCAAATAAAACGATCAAAGCAACGTCAAAGGCTTCATTTATCGCTTGCTATCAAGGACTATTCGATAGTAACCAACGTGCGGGGGGCAACCAACAGTTATGTTTTGGAGTTTCAGTTATTATAAAAGCCTGGTAAAAATGAATAGCACTAACTGAAATCTTTCCTATTGCTCACACTTTAAAGAAAATTTAGATTATGTTTTATTTTAATACATATATGTATCAAAAAATTACCTTGCATTTCGCAAAATTTACTGAACGATGTTTGAAAAAGTCTGACTCAGCAATAGCTCGGCTGTGGCTATAGTTACATGATGGCAAAGATGGCACCGTGTAGAGTTTTTGACGACCTCCGTGGTGCAGTGTTGAGCGCTGTTGTCTTAACGTACGGAGGTTCCGGATTCGATCCCCGGCGGGGTCAATTTGGGAATTTATAATTTCTGAGTTTTCCTGGTCTGTCCTGGTGGGAGGCTTCGGCCGTGGCTAGTTACCACCCTACCCTACAAAGACGTGCCACCAAGCGATTTAGCGTTCCGGTACGATGCCGTGTAGGTAGAAACCAAATAGGGGTATGGGTTTTTATATAACTGCCATGCCCCTAACAAGTTAGCTCGCTACCATCTTAGACTGCATCATCACTTACCATCAGGCGAGATCGCAGTCAAGGGCTGACTTGTAGTGGATAAAAAAAAAACGATTAGGGGTTTTTTGGAGGTTTAATACCTACAGAGGCCCAATTGTCTAAGAAAATTGTAATCATTTAACAGCTTAAAACGTATTACTCGAGCTGTTTAAGGTGGTCATTATGCACTTTGAAATGCAGGCATTCGCGAGTATTATAACCTTACAATAATTATAATAAGCAATGAAAGCCCTGTGTTCATATTTGCTACGAGCCCTGCGCTGGCTTTTTCTGGCACTGTAGGAAATAACTCATCTCTTTGGAGTGTAGTAGGTACTACGGAACCCTCAGAAGTCTAATTATGAGTGACTTAATCCATTACACCTGATAAATCAACGTTTCAACCGACAGGGAGCTGGTTTTGTCGAAGGCCAAAAACTTATTTTATTTGTGGTTATTAGATAGGTGCCTAAAAACAACGTCCTGCGTATTTTTAGCTGTTTTGTTTTTCACCCGAAATAAAACGTCCAACTAGTCACTAATTATTATGTGGAATTTGGTTATTGAATAATCCTGTTGAAAGTCTTTGATTTTTCGGGATATACAGATGGTATATTCCCTGAAATGCTAACCTAACCGACCCCTACCTCAAAATCGTTTAAACAATCGTAAATTATTAATAATGAAAACATTAATTAATTAAATTATTTATTTGGACCACCAGAAATTGTAATATCATACATACATCAAAATTATACACAAACACACATTGTGTCTACAATTTATCAAAGCATGACACATCATTTACCATAACTGGGGCACTCCCTAGTTATCTCAGAACAGTTATTTAATCTAATACCACCTTCCGTGTTCTCCAGTCGCACTCTTCGTCGCAGAAACAAATTTCATCCTCACCACCTGGATGCCTGGTCTTCTTCCACCTCCCGTTATTCCAGGTCATTTCTGCCATGTACCTGCAAATTGTGGAATCAGCTTCCATCTTCTGTGTTCCTTAGTGACTATAATATGGGGCTCTTCAAAGGGCGGATAATCAAATTTCTTAAAAGCCATCAACGCATTGGCGGTTGCTCTGGTGCTGCAAATGTTCATGGGCGGCGGTAATCACTTACCATCAGGTAACCAGCCTGCTCGTTTGCTCGCTATATATTATATATTTAAAACAAAACCTAAAATAAAAATAAAGAGCTAAAACACAATGAGTGATATGTGTGAAATAAAAATTTATAAAAACTTAATATCTGAACAAGGCAAGTTACTCTCACAACAACAATTTAGTCTCACTTTAATATATTGTTAAATAGGTACGTCACACTGTAAAATATTAGTAGGTTTGACCTCCATTTATGGGATAAGAGGTTTTATTAAGTATAATATTCTGCGAAAGCGTGACTTTCTGTCTGTCTGTGACGTTTTCACGGCGCACCTCTTTAACGAATATGTTTAAAAGATACTTTTTAAGACTATAAAATATTAATTCACGTGGGTTAGGTTGTGAGTCACTCATTATATTTTATAACTGTATGATTCGGTTTTACATTACGCATACTTTAAATTCTATAGGTATCCAAAAATCCGACTTGCCTGGGTAAAAACAAGAAGGAAAGTTTATTTCACTTGTCTGGGTAATGGTGTTAAGCAACTTAAATCACACTTTCATGCTATGTTAATAAGTCTAATTTTACAATGCAACCTGCAATGCTGCGTTAAATTTCAATATCATTTGCTCTCCAAAGCACGGGACTGAAACCCCGTCAAATAGGTACAGCCCACAGCGTAAGCATATACCTACAGTGGATCGATGCCCATGTACAGTCCGTCAAACACCGACCCAGTGACAAGGTCAAAACAAAAACATTGCAGGCATAAAAGTTTTGTTTTAATTAGTATCAATTTTGGCCACCAGTAAATTAGTTCAAATTTTGGCCACCGGGTCAATTAAGTTTGACGGACTATAGATGTGTCATGACCATAGGACATGACTGACACGGCTACCATGACAGTTATAGCACGTAAAGTCCCACAAACTTGTCTGACCCGGTGACAGCGTCGCTAGTAGATATGAAAAAAAAAATACATGCATAAAAACTAGTTCCAATTTTGGCCACGGGTCAGATAAGTTTCACGGGCTGTGGAGGTAGGAAACAGCATACAAATTTGACATTAGAGTGACAGAATTTTGTATTGACAATTATTCTGTTGGACATATTGTGTTAGACGCATGTTAGTCGTCGAATGACTGGTAGGAAAGAATGTCTCTCCATAGACAACGGTACTAGCACTTTACTTTTACACTTTACTCAGAATTTATCCAATCCAAAATATATTTAGTTTTGACATGACCCAGAAATTGTGTACGCTTTTATAAAATATTACCATAAGAGTTTCTGGAGTTGCCATTGCTTATAGTTAAAGACTGTGTTAAACATTAAACAACACCTGAGATTTTTTCGATGACAAAGTTGTATGGAAGCAACCGGCTTCGCATCCAGCAACCCACAAGTCAGTGTAATACTTGTTACATAACGTATGCATTGTATAGTAATTATTATTTACAAAGTGTAAAATTTTTCTGTAGAAAAGAGCAACTGCTGAGTTCTCAGCAGAATCGGTGGTAGATTCTTACAACTTATCATAAGTGGCACAAGTTGTCCTACGTGAAATAAATCATTTTATTTCATTTTATTGAAACAAGACCCCTAAACCGCAGTCGAACAAGCTAACCTCTAAGATCAGCGAAACAACGGCAACACAGAAGTTGAACACTGATTCCACGCGTTTCATACCTACATGGCTAAACCTGATTACCTTTCACTGATTAAAATGTCACGGAGTAAAAGTAGTCCATATCGGGGCTTACAACTACATATCGCTTAAAGCAGTATTATTTTCAAATTGCAATTTTATATTATAACGTACCTTGACGTCCCTTAAATAAGAATTATAATAACTGAAACAAGAATAAATAGGTTATAATAATAGGTGAAGTAATAAGTAGTTTAAATTAGTGTTTTTATTGAATTTTTTATTTGAGTTTTAAATGTAAATATGTCTAGTTTGTTAGCTTAGTTTGTATTATTTTATTTTGTGTCTGGTTGAATTAGGTACTTTTTGTAGCTTAGGGAGACGAATTGGCAACTGTAATGTTTCCCCAGGCATCTATATATATAAAAATGAAACTCGTTTTCCTTGGTCACGGCATCACGCGTGAATGGCTGGACCGATTTCACTAATTATTTTTTTGTTGTATTTTTTATTATTAGGAGAAGGTTCTTACGGAAAAAAATATTAAGAAAATCTCTCAGAAATATTGAAAAATATACATTTAATTTTGCATACTAAGGCGGTACGAAGTTCGCCGGGTCAGCTAGTGTTTCATAAATAAAGAAGAGCAACAATATTAAACTAATACTGCCTTAGAAAATGGTAGTAAGCCCTTTAAGTTATGTTAGCGCGGTGATAGCCTAGTGGTGTAGACGTTCACTCTCCTGTTCAGGTGTTCGGGGGTTCGATCTCGGGCGCGCAATTCTAACTTTTATGACTTACTAGCTAGGGTTTTTTGATTCCCGCGGGAACACTTCAATTTTCCGGGATAAAAAGTAGCCTACGTGTTATTCTAGACTATAATATATCTCTGTGCCAAATATCCAGATCCGTTAAGCTGTTCTGGCGTGATTGAGTAACAAATACCATCCATCCATCCAAACATTCGCATTTATAATACATATTAGTATAGAAGATGAATGTTTTAAGAAATAAATATAAACTCCTTTACCTACTAGTGAAGAATATATTGTAGATATTTTTGTTCCGCAAAAAGAAAGCGTTTCTGCGTTACTATTAAAAACCTTATTCCACGCGGCCAAATTGTCGTGGGCATTTATCCAGTTCAAATAGAGCCTAATGCTTTATGTTGAGTTTACTGCTAGCTTTTCTTAGTAGGTACAAACGACTTTCCGAGCCTGTGGCTAATCTTTTATCCGAAAGCATGAGTTTTTATTAATTTATTTTCATGAGTTGAGTTTTTGAGTGTGGCGCGTAATACTTATACAGTCATGCAATTACTATGTGGTTAGACCAGATGGACTATATTTACTTTCTAGATAAAGTTTGGCTGAGCGGAATTATTTGCTCTTAGTTCAGGCGATTTCCGGCTTTAAAGTCATTCCGTTACACAGCAAGAATTGGTCCATATGGCTAAGCTGATTTCGGCGGACGATCTATATTATCTGTAAATGAAATAAAACAACTTGAGGTCGCTGACCTTCTTTATAGCAATATTTACATTATTTCTATATTATGTAAAATGAAACACAATATGTATTTAAATACTTATTCGAAATAGCAGTGGGTGTAAAACGTGGAGTGGTGATGATTAAAAAAACCCGGATGATGATAGTTGTGGGTTCTTCTCGGACACAGGGCGCGTTTGGAACTCTCGTAGCTTTAGTTTTAGAAACTGTCGTTATTATTATAGCCATTATGTCTTATACTCTGTAGTCTGTATATTTGACTCCAAAAAGTGTAATGTGTAGGTAGGTACCTATCAACTTTGAATTGTTACTTTGACGTCTTTGACTATGGTGTTATGGAAAAGGACGAATGGTTACAAAATTAGCATAAACATCAAATTCTTATCAAACTACTGCCGGGTCACTACTGAGCCTTTCTTTAAATCCACTACAAGTCAGACCTTGACTGCGATCTCAGTTGATGGTAAGTTATGACTGATGATGTAGTTTAAGATGGTAGCGGGCTAACCTGTTAGGGGCACGACAGTTATATTTAACCCATACCCCTAAATTGTTTCTACACGGCATCGTACCAAAACGCTAAATCTCTTGGCGGCACGTCTTTGCCGGTAGGGTGGTAAAGCCACGGCCGAAACCTCCTACCAAGCCGGACCAGGAAAAAATTCAGAAATTATAAATTCCCTAATTGATCCTACCGGGGATCGAACCCGCGACCTCTGCGCGTTAAGACAATAGCGCTCAACACTGCGCCAGGGAGGTCGTCTCCTCTCGGAATGAGAAGGGTTTGGCCATAGTGACCACCACGCTGGCCAAGTGCGGATTGGCACACCTTCGAGAACAATAAGAAAACTCTCGAACATGCAGGCATCCTCACGACGTATTGTTTCGCCGCGCCGTTTTGAAGCAATTGATATTTATATAATATGTATGTTTGTATTGTTTGTTTGTATGTATGTATTTAGGCATGTATGTATATATATTTTAATGTTTAGATGTTGC
The DNA here is from genome assembly GCA_923060345.2 of Erebia aethiops. NCBI lineage: Eukaryota > Metazoa > Arthropoda > Insecta > Lepidoptera > Nymphalidae > Erebia > Erebia aethiops. Next base: position 17,726,708 of record OV281080.1, read on the forward strand.
ACTTGCACTATCCCGCGCTCTTGTTAGATAATCTCCTCTCCCCAAAAGTTGTCTGGAAGAGATTGCTTTAGCAATAAGACCGCCTTTGCACCCTTCTGTCTTATCTTTTAACCTTATGTTTATTGTTTTTGTTTTTAAGTGTGTGCAATAAAGAGTTCATCTATCTATATTTACCTTCGAATAGTTAGAGATGCGTGCACGGGGATCAAACCCGCGACTCCGTGGTAGGGTGTCTAAACCACTAGGCTATCATTGCTTCTCAGATTAATACTGATGCCCACGACTTCGTGCGCGTGGTTCAAGTTTTTGAAGTGAAAATTTCTTTAGAAATTTCTTTAGGCGCGTTGAGCACTTTTTGGTAATTTATATTGAAGTGTACAACGTCTTTAGGCGCGTTGAGCACTTTTTGGTAGGGGGTAAAAATGTAGATTCGCCTGACCGTGACCGACATGCTCGCGAACAGCGACATGCATTGCCTCTATTAATAAACAGATATCTTCTCGATCGCATTCTTCATTACTGAAGGTCGTGTTCGCATTGAAGTGACCTTGTGACGGTCGTCATGAGAACCCTCCACTCTCTCCTGTCCTCGGCTTTAGTAGTAAGCTTTAGTATGGATCCTCCTCGACGTATCCGTCAACGGTGGACTTGACTAGTGCCGGTTATGTGATCGGAGGTGACCGGCGAACCCAAATTTTGTGTTGCAGGGCACACAATGCAACTGACCCAAGGCGTTGTAGGTATAGTTCGCTTGACGTCCAGTGTGCTTTTCTGCTACTGGAACGCCGCCACGGAGCCTGAGCGTGCAAGTGAGAGCGCGGAACAAGCGATAGAGAGGCACGATCGCGTAACGTCAGAGCTAGCAGTTCCAATAGTTCTGCTACTGGAACGCCGCCACGGAGACTGAGCGTGCAAGTGAGAGCGCGGAACAAGCGATAGAGCGATATTATCTCGCGACGAGAGAGAGAGAGAGATGTTGTCGTTGCCGGCAGATTTTTCATTTACCTTAACATGCACAAATAACACTGTATATTACAAGAAAAAAATAGTCGACATGTAAAGGTTCGTAAAGAAAAATACCGCAGATAAGAAAGCAGCCAGCATTCTTGCCACCATTCCACGCGGGCATGATTTATATGGTGATTAGGTTAGCTAGCATTAAGTTCTATTGTATTATTTTCAATAAAAAAAAAAAAAAGATAAGAAATATTACTTTTATCTCTACTTTTGTTGTAAAGAGACAAGTAACCATGTTAGCTTTGGTAGACAGAGAAAGATAACGGGTAGACATAATTTTACTCGTAGTGCGCATGCTAGCCATACAGGTCTTGAAGACATCGTTCCTCAAAAGCTGAGATAGCCTTTTGAACAGAAGAGCGCCACTCCTGCCTCTGCTGGGCAAGTTCCTCCCCGTCGCTTCGTATATTACATGCGATGAGATGACGCTTAAGTACGTCCTTGTAACGTAAGAAGCTTAACCTGTGTGGCTATCATTCGCACTACGAGTAAAATTATGTCTACCCGTTATCTCTCTCTGTCTACCGAAGCTAACATGGTTACTTGTCTCGTTACGATAAAAGTAGAGATAAAAGTAGGATAATATTTCCTGTGTTATTTTTCTCTACGAACCTTTACATGTCGACAATTTTTTTCTTGTAATATACTGCATTTTGTGCATGTTAGGGTTAATGTAAAACTCATCATCATTCTCTCTCTCGTCGCGAGATAATCTCGTTGTGCGCATGCTAAGCACACTGGTTTAGTGGTTAGCAGCGGCTAAGTGACCAGCCGCGCGGTCTTTTGCTCTCCACCTTTCCTACGACTATGAGCTTATCCAGATTACTAGGTTGGCGTCGGGCGATGTGATCAAAGTCAAACAAACACACCCAGAATCTTTTGGCAACAAATGTTTGACTGTCTTGTGCAAAGTTGCTCTAGGATAGAGATATTTGTTACAAAATATTAAATACCGACGTGATTAATAATAATCAATTATTTCTGGGAGTTGTACCTATTAACTATTCTGTTGTACCACAGAATAGTTAATACTAAGGTCCAACATCATTGCGAACAAGACACGAGTTTTATGATGTTAATATAGAAATAAAAATAATCTCATTGATTAAATAACAAGAAACTAAGTAACATGACAAAGCATAGAAAACTAAAGATTCAAAATATTTACAGGAACACCATAAATATTAGTAATATGGAGATAAATTTTAATAACAGTGTAAAATGTGAAGAATTATGTTTGTTCAGTTTTAGTTCATTTGCTTAGAATTTAGATGAAACTTTGTTTGGTTAAGAGTTATGTACTTACTGCTCTAATGTCATTTGTAATACCTAAGTATCTAAGTGTAAGAAATAATTAGGATTATTTTTGTGTTATTTAATAAAAATAACTTTTAAATTAAGTTGGTGAACCAATGCATCCTGTTCCTGTTCCGTGGGACGGAAAATCCGATACGATCGGAGAGAGATCAGGCGCAGGACCTGTGGCTTTACGTGCTCGAGGCACGGTGGTTAAACCAACTTCCTAACTCCGGGCTAGTACCACAGAATAGGTAATAGTACTTTTTTTTTTTTTTTTTTTTTTTTTTTTTTTTTTTTTTTTTTTTTTTTTTTATCCACAACAAGCTAGCCCTTGACTACGATCTCACCTGATGGTAAGTGATGATGCAGTCTAGTACTTTGTACTAGTAGTGAAAAACCCAATACTTGTTATGGCCCGACCCGGGACTCGAACTCGGGATCTCGTTGGCCGCAGTCGAACATGCTAACAATATGCATGTAACATATTATGATATACAAGTACCAATTACTGTAATTATATTTAACGAAAGCGAGTGAAAACGATGATGTCTTTGACACAAATCTGTCTTGTTTGCGTGCGTTTTATTTCAAAAGGTATATTTAAACAATTTAATACGGTATACTCGTACTAGTAAATACAAAGTATACAAGTAGGTACTAATTAGTGCGGTTATATTTAAAAAATATCAGTTCATAATCATACATTAGACGAAGTCACGCGCGTTCTCTTGTCAGAGTTCAAGCATAAACTAAAACTACTTTTTATTGCCTTAATTTTTAAAATAATCGCCGCAGTGAGCCGTACACACTTATACGCAGCGGACATGAACAAAGTTATAACTTTTCGAGTCAATGGCATCAAATATTCAGGTACGTGTACTGATTAAAGATTATACATGTAATTAAATACTAGCTTTTGCCCGCGACTCTGCTCACATTAGGTTCGATTTTCACACTTTCAAAGCCCTATTTAACTTAATTTTTAATTAATCAAATTGTTCCCATTCTAATTCGATTTAATTTTTGCGATTTGTTTATGATTGACCTAATTGATTGATTGGGCCTATATTGCTATTGTAAAAAATTTATTTATTTATTATTTATTTTCCCTTAATTATTATTATTCCATTCTTGTTTGCTACAATTTTTTTTCAACTAAATAACGTTCTGGTGAATAATAAGTTAATAGTTAATACTAAGTTTTTAGTCTTTAATTTATAATTCTATAACTAAACTTTAAAAATATAATCTATGCCGCTGCAATGTGAGGCAATGTGCCCACGCCCAGAACGCTGGCTGCGTTAACCCGCTGAATCGCCAAACTTATATGTTGGCCGAGGTAACTGCCAGCCATCCGGTCACTGGACTCTGTGAGACGAGAAGATGGATCCTTAAAAAAGGATCTAGCATCTCCGCCCCACATCTTTATTTTCCCTGGGTTAAATTTTCAAAAATCCTTTCTTAGTGGATGCCTACGCCATAATAGCTATTTTATGACGACCTCCGTGGCGCAGTGTGTAGCGCTGTTGTTTTAACGTGCGGAGGTCCCGGGTTCGATCCCCAGCGGGTCAATTTGGGAATTTATAATTTCTGAATTTTCCCTGGTCTGGCCTGGTGGGAGGCTTCGGCCGCGGCTAGTTACCACCCTACCGGCAAAGACGTGCCGCCAAGCTATTAAGCGTTCCGGTACGATGCCGTGTAGAAACCGAATAGGGGTATGGGTTTAATATAACTGCCATGCCTTACACATTACACACTTGCACTACTATCACCTTAAAGTAAAACTAATCCATTACGATTGCAGTGAAAATTGTAGGTCAAAATATTATATTATAAAATATTATAAATGCGAAAGTTTGGATGTATGGATGTCGGTATGGATGTATGTATGGATGTTTGTTACTCAATCACGCCCCAACGGCTGAACGGATCTGGATGAAATTTGGCACAGAGATAGATTATAGTCTGGAATAACACATAAGCTACTTTTTATCCCGGAAAATTAAAGAGTTCCCGCGGGAACCACAAAACCTCGATCCACGCGTACGAAGTCGCGGGCGTCAGCTAGTATTATATATTTTTAACGAAATCAAAACTGATAAGGATAATGTTATGTGTATTTTTATGTATGTGTGCTTCAAAAGCTTAGAATCTTCATGTACTTCCAACTTCCATTTCACCCCCTTAGGGGTGGATTTTCGTAAAATTGTGTATACAGGTTTTTTTTAATTTAAAACTAAAAATTTAAATGCCGATTTTCATGTTTCTGACTCGAAACACATAGGACTTTATTACAAACTTCCAACCCCCATTTCACCTCCTCAGGGGTTTTCTCAAAACCGTTTCCTAGCATAGAACGAACCTTCTTTCCAAATTTCATGTCTGTATGATGTATAGTTTCTGAGATATCGATATATGTATATTAGTCAGTGAATGAGTTTTATTTAGCTTTTACATATTCTAAGATTGAAATCAGCCTATAATTTCGGCGTGATGTGTGCACAGACAAACTCACAAAGCAACACCTGTGCAATCATGCCCAAGAATTCTTCATAATGTTCTCGAAGGTGTGTGAAAGCCAATCCACACTTGCCCACCTTGGTAGACGATGACCAAATCCTTTTCATTCCGAGAGGAGACTCGTGAGTGAATAGTGAGCTGGCAATGGGTTGAAATAATGATGGTAGGTATTCTATGACGTTGAGTTGTTCGCAAGTTTAAAAATTTCGTCTGGTTAAAACAAAAAATTCATTATAACAGCAAGGCATTATTGTATTTTTAAAATCAAGTCAGCGTAAAAGTCATTGCTCCCGAGAGACTAAACAATTAAACCAGCCTGAATTTACAATAATCCTGTAATAAAATAATGCCCATGTAGTATAATACTATAATGTCAGTGACTACAACAGAGTACCTAAGAGTTACCTACTAGTATTATCTGTGCCTATAAACTCACTATCTTCATTTACAGTTAGTAATATTATACTTAATAACATCCTTGAATCCATACTACTATCATAAATGCGAAATTGTGTCTGTCTGTCAGACAGACGGACAAGCGAATTTTTTTTTATCCACTACAAGCTAGCCCTTGACTGCGATCTCACCTGATGGTAAGTGATGATGCAGTTTAAGATGGTTAGCGGGCTAACCTGTTTGGGGCATGGTAGTTAAATTAACAACCGTATTATTGACTGCAAAACAGAAATCGCAAACACATTTGAGATTTTTTTTCGAAATATTCCAGTCACCACTACTAGTTTCCTTAACTCCTCGCCAACAGAAGCCCATAAACTTCTCAAGGATAGTGTCACCGAGTGCAGTGTGCTGTTTAAGTTTAGACATGTAACCCCATATGATATTATTAAAGTATTTAAATCTTTGCAACTTAAAAAAACCGTAGACCTATGGGGTATATCCGTAAAAATAATCGGCAATATTATTGATGTTATTGCACCATATCTTGCTCTAGTTTTTAATGAGTCTGTAAATTCAGGATCCTTTCCAAACCTTATGAAATGTGGTAAATTGATTCCACTTTTTAAATCGGGTAGCAAAAGCGATCCAAATAATTACAGACCAATTTCAATTTTGCCAACACTCAGCAAGATATTTGAAAAAATTATGCTCAACCAACTGCTTCAGCACTTTAATTCAAATAAACTTCTTCACTCCGAGCAGTATGGTTTTACTAAAGGTCGATCGACAATTGATGCGGGCGCCGTGCTGTTAAAACATATATTCGACGCGTGGGAGAAATCACAGAATGCTATTGGTATTTTCTGTGATTTGTCTAAGGCATTTGATTGCGTTGAGCACGAGACGCTTTTAGTTAAGTTGAGCTACTATGGAGTCAAAGACACTGCGCTTGGCCTCATTGCATCCTACCTCAGTAATTGCATTCAAACAGTATGTGTCAACGATGTGAAGTCATCCGGATCAGCCTCACTAATGGGTGTCCCTCAAGGCTCCATTTTGGGTCCCTTCATGTTCTTAGTGTACATCAATGATTTGCCATATTTTGTCCGTAACACTTGCGATATTGTACTATTTGCTGATGATACGTCCTTGATTTTTAAAGTCGATAGACATAAGGACAACTTTGACGACGTAAATACTGCAATTTCTCAAGTCACGAACTGGTTTACGGTTAACAATCTACTTTTAAACACAAAAAAAACTAAATGTGTCGAGTTCGCATTGCCGAATGCCAGATCCACAAGTGATATAAAACTAATGGTAAATAATGACATGTTGAAAATAGAAGATACTACTGTGTTCCTGGGGGTGACCTTGGACGCAAAGCTTCAATGGGGCACCCATATATCAACACTTGCTGGCAAGCTTAGTTCTGCTGCTTACGCTGTCAGAAAGATTCGACAGTTAACTGACATCGAAACTGCCAGGATCGTATATTTTGCTTATTTCCATAGCATTATGTCTTACGGAATCTTGCTGTGGGGTAAAGCGGCAGATATTCAAAAAATTTTTGTACTACAAAAAAGGGCTATACGAGTAATTTATAATTTAAAACCGCGTGATTCACTTAGAGAGAAATTTAAAGAAATTGGTATTCTAACAGTAGCCTCGCAATATATTTACAGTAATATAATTTTTGTAAAACAGCACATCCATAATTATAAAAAAAAATGCGATCTGCACGATAGGCCAACTAGAGGCCGTAATAAGCTCGTGACTCCATCGCTCCGCCTCAAAAAAGTCAGAAGGTCATTCGTGGGAATGGGCATTATTTTCTATAACAAAGTTCCACAACCTATTTTGAACTTGCCAATAAATAAATTTAAGAAATCCATTAAAAGTATGCTCCTGAAAAAAGCTTATTATACTGTTGAAGATTATGTAAATGATAGAGGAGCATGGATTTGATTGCTCCAAAAATGCTGGGGACAGCGGTTACTTATGTACACATTGATATAGTAATTGTAAATGAATTATTTAAAAAGAGCAACCACCGAGTTTCTTGCTGGTTCTTCTCGGTAGGAATGGCATTCCGAACCAGTGGTAGATTCACTTGACGATTCAAAAGTACTTGTAAAAGTTTATTTGAATAAAAAATATTTGATTTGTTTTGATTTGATTAAACCCATACCCCTTCGGTTTCTACACGGCATCGTACCGGAACGCTAAATCGCTTGGCGGCACGTCTTTGCCAGTAGGGTGGTAACTAGCCACGGTCGAAAAAATTCAGAAATTATAAATTCCCAAATTGACCCTGCCGGGGATCGAACCCGGGACCTCCGCACGTTAACAGCGCTACACACTGCGCCACGGAGGTCGTCAAACTTACATTTGATCTTTGTATTTTATTTCTATGTTTCCTTCTAGTGGGATCCGATGTCAGTTCCACCACCACTTTGCTGGAGTACCTCCGACGAGACCTGGGCTTACGCGGGACGAAGTATATGTGCCTGGAAGGTGGCTGCGGTGCCTGCATCGTCAGCGCAAGGAAATGCCATGGAAACACCCCACAAGGTGTCAATTCTGTATGTATTTTCTTCTAGTCATATTATTTATCTAGATACTAATATTATCATAGTGCACAAGTGTGTGCGCAAACACAGGAGCTCTCTCCATTTCCTTACTTTTATAGTTTTATGAAAAGGTACTCAAACACGACTAGAGTGAAATTTGACTTTTAAGTTTTAGGACCTATAGGCAAACGAATAGAGAAGGAAAGCTGTAGATATGCACCATCGATAATCGATACGTAACTACGCCAGTTTCTTGGGTGTAGAATTTATGTTTGATAAAACCAAAAAATCTGAGAATTCGTAAGTTACCTTCTTCTAACATAGAAAAAAATGAAACACTGGGTCAATGCAACCAATTTCCAATTCTTATTGTAAATATATTATCACAAGTTTTTATTGTAAATATAAAGCATCTGGCCACACAACAAAACTTAACTGCGAAAATGTAAAAAAAAAAAATCCTCTTATTAATATAATTGTAATGTTTTATTTTCAGTGCATGGTTTCAATAACATCATGTCAGGATTGGGAAATCGAAACTATCGAGAAAGTTGGGAACCGCCTGGATGGATATCATCCCCTACAGAAAACCCTCGCAGCGACAAACGGGTCACAATGCGGTTACTGCTCCCCAGGGATGATCATGAATATGTATAGGTAATGTTTTGTTTTTGGAAAGCGTAGTGTTCGCAAAACCCCCACCTAGGACATCAAGCGAGTCACAGAGAGCCGCTGGATCCATGCGGCATAGGTGGAAGTCCCTACAAGATACCTACGTATAATCTCACCAACTTATCTGGCCCGGTGATCAAAATTGGAACTAATTTTTATGTTTAGTTTATGTTTTGATTTTTTAAATATAATATACTAGCGACGTTGTCACCAGGTCACATAAGTTTGTGGAACTATATTATGTGAATGTCCACGATGTCCACGATGATGACGCGTTTTTTTAAAATTTGTGTACAAGTAAGACCTTGATCTCATCTGGTGAAGCGGGCTAATCTAAAAAACAGTTCCGGGCCATCTACCAAACTAGGTCAGAGCCAATTTCGATATTACTAGCTAACGCCCGCGACTTCGTCCGCATGGATTGAGGTTTTTCGGTTCCCGCGTGAATTCTTTAATTTTACGGGATAAAAAGTAGCCTATGTGTTATTCCAGACTATAGTCTATCTCTTTGCCAAATTTCATTCAGATCCGTTTAGCCGTTGGGGCGTGATTGAGTAACAAACATCCATGATCCATACATCCATACATACAAACTTTCGCATTTATAATAATTATTTGATTATTTGATTTAAAAACCTAAAACATTTATTAAATAGGGGCCAGATAGTTACGATCACTGTTATTTTCATGTTGAAATCATCAGCTTATCTAGTCTAGTTAATAAACATTTACTTTTTAATTTGTAGCCTCATGAAATCAAGAAAACTAACGATGCAAGAAACAGAGCAATCTTTAGCCAGCAATGTTTGTAGATGTACTGGATACAGACCAATCTTAGAAGCATTTAAGAAATTCTCCTCCGATGCTCCCAACCCGTTAGAAATACCAGATATTGAAGATTTAAAAATATGTGAAAAATCTGGAGAAATCTGCACGGAAAGTGATTGTGATGAATCCGACTGGTGCATGGTATCCAGGAATGATGTTAGAAATGAAGTGCTGCACATACAATTATGTGATAACAGAGATTGGTACAGAGTTTATACGTTGCCTGATATTTTTCTTATATGGCAAGCAAAGAGAACTCAATCGTATATGCTAGTTGCTGGCAATACAGGCAAAGGTACAAAATAATTAATTGGTACTGGATATAATATTATGAGATTATGATGAACATTGTTTTTATATAATAAAATAATTGTATGAATAGTTTAAACAATTTTTAAGACTTTTATAAAGAATGAATGATAATATTGTGGTTTTCAAATTATTTACAAGGCAGTTTTAAACCATCAGATATCCTGTAGGTGGCTATGTAATTAAATGTCATTTAGATTGAATAATTCATTTAATACATTTTCCAACTTTAATAATTAATAACAGAGTATAAAAGGTCGGTTAAAAAGAAAAATTAATTTAATATTATATTTCCTACCTTTCAGGTGTATATCCAATATTGGAGTATCCGAAAGTACTCATAGATGTCAGCGGTATAACAGAATTGAAAGGTTACTTTATCAATCAAAATTTAGTGATAGGAGCTGGAAATACTCTTACAGAACTTATCACTATTTTTGAGACTGTAGGAAAAACCGAAAATTTTGGGTATCTCAAAGTACTTAATGACCATTTAAATCTTGTTGCACATGTAGCAGTTAGAAATGTAAGTACGCTTCTCTTGTTTATTATTTTTTGTCCCATTTCACCACTATAGTCCATTTACATCCCACTGCTGGGCACAGGCTTCCACTCTCATGGCAGAGAGGGAATTAGAGCTTAGACCCAATTCACACATGCGTCTACCCCCAAAGCTCAGTCCAATGTAAGCATAGGTAATTGTTTGTGTTCTAAATAAAAATTGTGTTTTATGGTACGCATTCGCAAGCCTGTCCAAAATGCTAGCACTGTTCAATTACTCAAACTAGCGATCCGCCCCGGCTTCGCACGGGTAGCACTAATAATCATTATAGTCTATATTAAATATAGCCATTGTGCAGTGGGCTTGCCCACTTTTACATTTTAATTAGTGATTAAACGAACTTACAAAGTGAAGTTGCCACTGCCACCAGCCGGTAGCCCTCAGATTATAATAGGTATTTAATCTGGTCGCCGATCGCAATCGCGCTTTTTTCCCTTGCACGTTACGTTTTTTCTATGATATCTTCTCATAAGACATGCGAGCCGCACTGATAGTTAATTATAATCTTACATTAATTTGGCAGATGTGGGTATGTTTCAAAGTGTTTTCGCGGTACCCTTTTCTTTAGCTGCGAGATTGGTATATAACTTCATATTAAGAATGGATAAAGAAAGTTAAGAAGTGATACCACTTTCAAAAGCTTTGTTTATTTAAGTATTATTGTGTTGACTTAATTCAAGTAAGATATTGAGTTTGTAATGATATTATGGGTCTGACATAATCGCACAGCGATTCAAAGATCCCATAAAAAAATCATACTAATATTATAAATGCGAAAGTCAGTTTGTTTGTTGGTTTGTTGGTTTGTTGGTTTGTTGGTTTGTTGGTTTGTTGGTTTGTCCTTCAATCACGCTGCAACGGAGCAACGGATCGACGTGATTTTTGGCATGGGTATAGTTGAGGACCTGGAGAGTGACATAGGCTACTTTTTATCCCGGAAAATTGAGGAGTTCCCGAGGGAATCAAAAAAAACTTATTCCACGCGGACGAAGTCGCGGGCATCAGCTAGTAGAAAATAAAAAAGATATCCATCTAAGTGAAATGACAATTTTTATCTTAATTAAATACTTGAGATGACAAACAATATATTTATTTTGATAAGGATTAATACTACATCGGTAAAAACACCTTCGCAAGTAAAGCATTGGTTTAGACCAAATTTGAAAATCATAAAAATGGTTATTGTGAGTCAACCTTAAAAGATAGATATAATATGCTATCGCGGACTATTTTTAAAACTTTTTGAGAGGAACAATTCCACTGTACATTATTTTCGTATAACTTTAACAATTTGCGCAGCGCACGCCACGTAAGCTCTCAGAAGAGATGATTTTTGCCGACTTAGTTCACATAATTGCAATTTGCGTAAGGATCTCTAATTTTTTTGAAAATAAAATATAGCCTATGTAACTCGCTGATAATGTAGCTTTCTATAGGTGAAAGATTTTTTAATATCGGTTGAGTAGTTTTTGAGTTTATCCATTACAAAAAACAAACAAACATACAAACAAACAAACAAATCTTTCCTCTTTATAATATTAGTTTAGATATACCTCTTCTAAGTTTTCATAATCGTCAAAGATCTTTGGATACCAAAAAAAAAAAAAGGTTTCTTAGAGCAAAGAAAATAAACATTCTTATTTTATTTCTTTATTGTTTCAGCTGGGAAGTATAGCTGGTAACCTGATGCTTAAGAATCGACATCATGAATTTAAATCTGATATTTTTCTCCTGTTGGAAACTGTTGGTGCCGAATTAACAATCAGTGAGTCAGCTGTTTCAACAAACTTTAATAATTCTGTTTTGTTGCTTAGTAATAAGTGAAATAATACATATATCCGGAAAAACCTCAACATCAGAAACCAACTTCTTTAATAGTTAATTATTATAATTTCCTAGTGTTATATAGGAACTTCATTCAACGAGTTTTACCAAGCCAATGTAGCATATATTATCTATTAAGCGTAGTTGTAAAGCGTAAATTCTACATCAATGAGTTCAACGTACCTATTAATCGAATGCATTTTAAGTAATTAACTTAACGAGTAATTTAACAAATTATTTACTAATTTGCTAATTTGTTAAATTACTCGTGCTATAACACATTTTCACCTTTAATTGATAATTCTTAATTAGCACCTGAATCAATTTAATTGTTTCAGTGGTAGCTCCGGGAAGGTATAAATACCTGACGATGCAAGGTTTCCTTCAAGAGGATATGACGAGGAAAATAATCATCAGCATACTTCTGCCACCACTTACTAACGACCACAAAATAGTTACCTACAAGGTAATGACGCGTAATTAGATATTGATAAAGTAATTAGACATTGAAAGGTTAATATTAACAATTAACAACTTTGTTAAGTAACTTATTAACTAATTACAGGTAAAGCCGTATATGCCGTGGCATACTATTAATAAAAATAATAATATGACTGCCTCGTTGGTCAGCGGTTATGACTGCCTCGTTGGTCTAGCGGTTAGCATAGTCGACTGCGGATCACAAGGTCCTGGGTTCGATTCCCGGTCAGGCATAAAAATTGTTAGGTATTGGGTTTTTCAATTATGAAATTCTCAGTGCCAGCCCGGAGTTGTAAGTTGGCGGTGTTTCACCCCCGTGCCTCGGAGAGCACGTTAAGCCGTCGGTCCCGGTTATTATCACTAACACGATAATAGTCGTTAAAAGCCCGCCAACCCGCATTGGAGCAGCGTGGTGGGTCTAAGATCTAATTCCCTCTCTCCTATGAGAGTGGAGGCCTGTGCCCAGCAGTGGGACGTTAATAGGCTGTAGTGGAGGAGGTCTGTCTATAAATTATTACTCCCAAACTTTAAATATTATCAGAAATATAATTTTACGCTAAAGAGTATAAATGTAGCAAGCGAGGCGTATTTAAGCTATTCGTTGCAAAAGAAAGGGTTTTAAAAGGTTGTATGTTACAATAAAAATGTATTTTTTTTAAATTGGGAACATAATATAAACAAAAATAAATTGTATAAAATAATGTTCAAAAACAGTACATAAATGGCCGTAAAGAACGCATAATCCCAAGATTAAAAATATTTGGTGTCATTTTATGATTTTTAGTGCCAAATGTTTGAAACCCAAAAATGAACCATTACTTTTTTAAATTACAGATAATGCCTCGAGCACAAAACGCTCATGCCATAATACATGCAGGTTTCATCTACAGACTTGATGCAGCACACAGAGTTCTTGGGTGCAGAATAGTCTATGGAGGTCTGTCCCCAACATTCATTCGAGCAACCAATACTGAAAAATATTTGTACGGCAGAGTTATTTATGGGAATGAAACATTGCAAGGAGCTATAAATTGTCTGAAAAAAGAGCTAGTTGTAACAGAAAGTCTGCCAGATCCACCTGTAGAGTACAGGCGAAGAACTGCATTAGGATTATTTTACAAGGTAACAAAATAAATCTCTGCGGTTATTGAATACTCATTTAGGTTATTGAGAATTAGCTCGCTAAGAAATCAGTTTGGATGTTTATTTTATTTACATTGTATGACAAGTTAGCTATTGGCTGCTATCTCCTGGTGATTTAATTCTGATTTACAGCCGTGAAAACAAGATCGTTTTATGTCAATGTTCACTCACTCTGAAGAAAGTCAAAAGTATCCCAAAGTTGTAGATCTCAGCAATATTCTCTTGGCGGCACGGATTTACTGTTAGTAACTAGAGTAGAAATAAATTAAAAATTATAACATTCCCACCAAACCAGACCACAAATCAATTTGAAAACCCCAAATTGCCCCTGCTTTGAACCAATCCTAGGACCTTCCACTTAAACACAGCACCACACACCGTGCCAGGAAGGTCGATAAAATCAAATGGTTATGTCACTTTTATAAGCATTTATGACAATGATGATTATTTTCAGGGTCTACTTTCACTAATCCCACCAAAAACGCTAAATGCTAGAGTTGCATCTGGGGCTATCAAGCTAAACGAGACAAGACCTGTTTCAGATGGACGACAGATATTTGACACTAATCCTACGCTGTGGCCGCTGAATAAACCTATGCCTAAGCTTGAAGCATTAGTAAGTGACAAAAAGAAAATAGAGCCTGATGAAGTGGGGTCCAGGGGCTCATGTTGTTTTTTTAAATCAAAAACTTTCATTTATTCAAGATGACGTTATTTAAGGGTTATAATATAGAAATATAAATTAGCTTGTCCATGCAATCGTGTAATCATCTTGGGTATGCTGGTTAAATAATTAGTTGATTGAACATTTAATCATAATTTCTCTAATGGCCCTGATAGTTCCTTAGTTGTTGTTGTTCCTTAAAATTATTGTGAAATGGTGATAATGAAAAAAAAAACCCCGGCTGAGTTTGTTGTGGGCTCTTCTCAGACCAGGGCGCGTTTGGAACCCTCGTAGCTTTAGTTTAAGATGTCGTACTGATTATCACCATTATATTGTTACTCGTATATTATGTTATAAATAACCGAACGTCAAAGTGTAGTATACCTACCTAAATTGAATAAACGTTCTTTGATTTTTACTTGACTTTGACTTTTCAAGTAGTACGAAAAGTAGGCCTTCATTAAGTTAACTATTGATATGAGTTAAAAGTATGCCGAACATAATAAAGTTGACCCAAATTAATTTTAGATTCAATGTGCTGGAGAATCTACATACACAGAAGATTTACCGAAGCTCCCGAAAGAAGTCTTTGCAGCATTCGTTTTAACTACAGTGGCTTTAGGCACTATAGATAAAATTGATCCAAGCAAAGCTTTGGTAAGTTTATTTTCTAACATAAAATTAAAGAAAATATAAATCTAAAATGCGCATGAGCAAATTTTGGCTTGTTACTTTGTAGAAAGAACCTGGAGTTATTGCATTCTACTCTGCATCTGATATACCTGGTGTGAATAGCTTTACGCCTGCCGTGAACCTTTTTAACACAAGCAACGAGGAATTACTATGCAGCGGAGAAGTGAAATATTACAATCAACCTCTGGGTATTATCGTTGCTGAATCTCAAAGCATAGCACAAAAAGCAGCTTGTTTAGTTCATGTAACTTACAGTCAAGTGAAGAAACCCGTTCTTGATATCAAACAAACTAAAAATGATCCTTCTAAAGTTACTTTATTCAATACTCAAGTGGCGACGAGGACGGGAGCCGATGTAACGAATGTGATAAGAGGTGACAACACAATTTATGGACAATACCATTTTACTATGGAAACATTAGTATGTGTGTCACATCCTATAGAAGAAGGTATAAGAATTTATTCTGCATCGCAATGGATCGACGCGGTGCAGGTAATGGCACAAAGAGCACTGAAATTAAATCAAAGCCGGTATGTATTTGTATTTTGTAGCCCGCCAACCCGCATTGGAGCAGCGTGGTGGGTCTAAGCTCCAATTCCCTCTCTTCTATGAGAGTGGAAGCCTGTGCCCAGCAGTGGGATGTTAATGGGCTGTAGTGATGGTGGTGGTGGTGGTGATAGTATGTTTTTTATCATTATAACCTTTTCTTACCGCCTTTTAGGATTCCAAAGTAAAACATGGGAATTGGAGGTTAATCCTTACATTTCTCGACATTAATTTTCCAAGACAATTTTTGAAAAAATGCTAACGCTTATGCAGTAATGATGAATGACGAAGTTTTAGACAAATAACGTGAATACGGAACTCTATCTAATGCGTGAAACACTTGATCAGTATTGAACCGTTTTATCAGAAAAAAAATTTCATTTTCCAATAAAAATAGATGCAAACGTTATGACACTTCTTAGGTGTCGTTTCTCTACGAAAATCGTAAATTTTTAATTGAATGTTTTTTTTGTTATAGTGTTGACGTCCACGTTCGCCGGCTCGGGGGCGGTTACGGATTAAAAATATCCCGTTCTACTCAAATATCTATAGCTTGTAGTTTGGTCACGCTCAAACTCAATCGTCCCTGTCGGTTCATACAATCCCTTACCAATAACATGAGAGCAGTAGGAAAGAGATTACCGTGCTCTACGAACTTCGAGGTATTGGCCATTAATTTAGCTGAGGGTCTCCCTATATCTATCGACGTTTACGCCGCCGCGCCGGTCCGGTAATACCTTTGGGTCAAAGAAATAAAAGACAATAATAGTAGATTATACACCAAGGGGATAAAGCACTGTTTTATGTCACGGGCGCTACATTGAATCCTGAACGTAACGAAGGACTCCAAATTTAACTCCCGAGCGCAGCGAGGGTGTTATAAGTTAATTCCCGAGCAAAGCGAGGGAATTAAGATTGAGTCCTGAGTGGAGTGAGGGATTCAAGCGCCCAAGAAAAAAACAGTTTTATCCCGGTGGTGTATACTCTACTTTTCTTACTTTATGCGAGACAATAAAAAACCAGGCTTAGTAGATAGTGTTTATTACAGCAAATTAAAAGTACAAATTGATATTGGAGACATTAGTCCAATTATGGAAAGATAACGTTATATTTTTATTTGGTACGTTTATCGAGGTTGAGCTAGAGTTTACTTAAGTTGTGATAGAATCTTCTGAAGGTACTACTAGCTACGGCTATAGCAACTTCTTCCAGCTGGCGTGGCCCACTCGATTTGACAAACAAACGAAGTTCTTCTCAGTGCGAATCTAGTGGGCCACGGCCTATATAGCCACTTCTTTCAGCTGGCGTGGCCTACTCGATTTGACAAACAAATGAAGTTCGTCTCAGTGCGAATCTAGTTGGCCACGGCTTCGGTTTTAGAAAATCGAGTTGGCCGCGCCCGCTGAGAACACATTCTGTTTAGCGAAATTAGACTTTATGTCCATAGCAATAAGAATTATGAGTGAAAATCACATTATTGACCAGCGGGTTATAATGAAATTCAATAGAACATTATAACCCGGCTAAAGCCAAGAGATATAATGTCTTGCTTTCGGTAAGGTTTATATGACATATAATTCGGCATTGTCGAGCATGTGGTGTGAAAAAATTATTTCCAATAAACCGACTTCCAAAGCCTGATGCGTTAACTATGCCTATCTTTGTTATACTCAAAATTATCTTTTACTTTACAGTGGCTTTGGAAGTCGGTTTTTTGGAAAGAATTTTTATTTTTAACTTTTTAGTGTATCTACTCTAAATCCCCACGGTTTAGGAGTGCCGCATCAGAATCTGAGTACCCTGCAGCATCAGAGTTGAGGAGTTAGGACTTTGTTTTAAGTATGAAGTCGTTGCTTGACACCTACAATCTGAATTCACGATAAAAAATCCTAAATCATTATGTTTAAGGAGTTCTGTACCCTGCAGCATCAGGGTTGAGGAGTTGGGACTTGGGTTTAAGTATGAAGTCGTTGCTTGACACCAACAATATGAATTCATCATAAAAAAATCCTAAATCGCTATTTTTAAGGAGTTCTGTACCCTACAGCATCAGGGTTGAGGAGTTGGGACTCAGAGTTGTATTGTATACACGTGACTTGATACCTACTATATGAATTCACCATGAAAATTTCCTAACGCCCTAGTTTTGAGGATTTCATGTAATACGTACACCTACAGCATCAGGATTGAGGATTTGGAGTCAGAATTTTTTATGGGACCACCTCGCGAGCTTTCTCTAACCAGTGAAATTCAAATCGGTTTAACCACGGAGATATGCACCGAGATACATTTTTAAAAAAAATACGCGCCGAATTGAGACCCTCCTCCTTTTAGAACCAGGCGTTTATTTTGCGGAAGTCTATGATAATCAAGGAACAAGAAGCTTAATTCGTTATAATCCGCCAAAACAGACAAATCTATGTGGTATAATTTTGAGAGTAATTTGGGAGGTTTGTGTGGTGTGGTGTTGTGGTTTTGTAAATTGGTCGCTTATTGGGCGGTACAATGGGCGGTACATATCGCAAGCTACACTTTGTACCACATAGATTTGTCCGTTTTGGCGGATTATAGCGAATTAAGCTTCTTATTCCTTGGTTACCAGTGGTAGATTCACTTGACGATTCAAAAGTACTTGTAAAAGTTTATTTGAATAAAAATCATTTTGAATTTGAATTTTGTTACCATTACTTTTTTTTCATTTGGTCTTACTTTTTCAGACAGAATAATAACAGACTCATAAAATTTAATTGAATTGGACAATAATGATATAGAATTGAATATATTTAATAATTTCTGGTATTTTTGACAGATTAGAGTTAACAAAAGGGGAGAAATTCAATACGTGAATATAGAATTATACAGCGACAATGGTTACATAGTAAACGAAAATCTGCTCTTGGTTGGCGTTGATGTATTCAATAACTGTTATGATAAGGATACTTGGAACTTCAAGTCGTATAATGCAGTCACAGATACCCCATCTAACACTTGGTGTCGTTCTCCTGGTAAGTAGTAATGTGATGTTTCATTATCAGCATCGCCAGCCTATGGACGTCCTGACCACTTTAGAAGCACATAATACTAACTAGTAGTAGTGTGGAGGGACATCCTAAATAGTAACCTTCTTGCCGTAACCTTGCTGGCTTACCGGCCTTCTTTAATATTATGTAGCTAGGCCATTGTGCTGGTGGGCGGGTGTTGTCATTATTTGTATGACTGTGGTTTATTTTAGGTCAATGGAAGTAATAGTGACATATTGATTTAAACTTTATTCAACTGCACTACAGCTCTTTGTGGGTCCCGATCAGAAAATTCATGGTTTTAACTTCGTTGACGCTCATTTTCCAACTATTTATAATATAAAAATCAGTTTGCATCATGACTATTTTCAATTCTTGTACTGCAAAATTAACAAGCATTTCATAAAGTTTTCTCACTATTAATTTCTAGTATAAAATAATAATAAAATTTTCATTTTTAATTCTTATTTTTTATCCTTAGGTACTTTGGAGCATATAGCAATGGCTGAAGTGATACTCGAAAGAATATGTTATGAATTAAACTTGGATCCATTTGATGTACGTCTAGCAAATTTAGACACAGTTAACCACAGCGACTTACGAGAAATGGCTGAAACGATAAAAAATAACGCCCAATACGCCGAAAGGAAGGCTGCAGTTGAAAAATTCAATTCAGAGAATAGATGGAAAAAACGTGGTTTAAGACCAAGTTTTCTTCGATGGACACCTTTTGGTTATCACTACTTAGATATTAACATGTCCGTTTACCATGATGATGGAACAGTAGTGATAACACATGGCGGTGTTGAAATGGGCCAAGGTATTAATACAAGAGCTACCCAAATATGTGCGTATTTCCTCAAAATACCTTTGGAGAAAATTCAAGTAAAGCCAAACGATACCATTAGTTCGCCTAACGGGTTTCCATCAGGAGGTAGTTTAACATCCCAAAATGTTGGTATTGGTGTTCGAAGATGTTGTGAAGAACTGTTGAGTAGATTAGAACCGATCAGAAGTCAGTTGACCAATCCCACTTGGGAAGAATTAATAAAAAAGGCTTATGAAAGTGAAATCGATTTACAAGTCCACAGTTTAGTTAATATGAAAGACATTCAGATGTATCATATTTATGGGATAGCTCTGGCTGAAGTTGAAGTTGATGGTCTTACTGGAGAGTGGCAGTTTATAAGAGCAGATTTACTCGAGGATACTGGTCGCAGTGTCAATCCTGAAATTGACGTTGGTCAAGTAAGTTGACCCCTTTTGAATCATCATTGATATCAGTAAATTAAAGTTTCTGTGTTCAGTTTCACATCATTCAAGTGCATTACTAAAATTATACATCAATGTTCATGTGGGAACTTTGTACAATCATTAATGGTTCTTTCTTAAAATAATATTATTACCATCACTGTACGGTTGAGTAATTTAAATAGTAAAATAAATTGCTATGCGCACCGGTGAACTAACTGATTAACTAACTATTAGGTCATTAGACAATTTATTTGAGGCATGTCCTTATATGTACTTACTCTGATTCATAAAAAAACATCTTTTGTCTGGTTATCAGATGGGTTTAGGTCGTTCTGATTAACATATTGTCTCGTACTAATATCTCGTACTAAAAGAAGCCTGAGGAGGAATGAAAGAATCGACATTTTGCAGGTCGAAGGTGCTTTTATCATGGGAACTGGTTATTGGACTCATGAAAATTTAGTGTACGACCCTGATACGGGTGAACTGCTGACAAACCGAACTTGGGACTACTGGGTGCCTCAAGCCAGGGATATTCCCCAAGACTTACGAGTTTACTTTAGGAAACGGTCGTTCAGCACCGAAGTCATCCTTGGGGCCAAAGGTATTTTTAAAAATCTATTCTATCTATTCTATAGCTCTCATAGATTGTAGTGAAGTGGATTATTTTTACAATGTAAAAGAAATAAAAAAAAGTTTGAAAAAAATGATTGATACATTTATATGCTTCTTAAATATCTGAAACTATTAGCAAATATATTTTTTTATTTCAAGGGACTGGCGAGCCAGCGACGTGCATGGGAATCGTAGTATCTTTTGCATTGAGAGCAGCCATTGCAGCTATGAGGCTCGAATCTGGAATACCTACTACTCAGTGGTTCCCCATAGGTGGGTAATTAATTTCGTTTGTTAACTGAGTGTAATAGTTTGCTATTAGTCGATTATTTATCCTTTGTCTACATTTTTAACGTATATTCTCATCATCATTTGTCATTTTTGCTCAACGTTTCTGATCCGAACCGCTAGGGTGTGGAATACCCTCCCTGCGCAAGTGCAACCACGTATAACTTAGGTAGGTACCTTCAAGGCAAGAGTGAATAGGCGTCTTCTAGGCAATCGCGTTCAAACCTAGACCGCATAATTTCTTTTCACTAAGCCTTATTGTCGTCAAACGCAAGCCTATCTCATAATAAAAATGAAAATAAATTACAACTGAGTACTATTCTCCTCTCAGAATGAGAAGGGAATGGTCCACCACGCTGTGTGGTGGACTAAGCCCTAACAAAGTGCGGATTGGTAGACTTTACACACCTTGGAGAGCATTATGGAGAACTCTCAGACATGCAGGTTTCCTCGCGATGTTTTCCTTCACTGCTATAGCAAGTGATATTTAATTTCTTAAAACGCACATAACTCTGTAAAGTTAGTGGATCGAACCCCCGATACCCCCCGATACCCCCGATACCCCTACTCATGTAGTAGGAAGCAGGATATCTAAATCACAATGCTATCACCGCTTATCCGCTTATTTATATTTTAGTTCACTCAAATATTTGGTGCTTTTGTTTCCAGACGGGCCTTTCACCGTGGATAAGATTGGTGTGGCATGCGCAGTCAAGACGGAAGATTTTAAGTTTTATTAATTACCAGCTGATCCATTAGGCTTCACACGGATCGTCTTACCTTACATACTACAGCATGTAGTATTTTTATTGTTAAAATTCTATGATTTACTAAGCTATCACACTGATCGCCATTAATTTGCTGCTAGTGGAACTCCTCAACGAGGAGTTCAGCACGCCATCTCCGAAAAAAGAATTAAATCAACACGAAATACGTTGACGTTTTTTGGTTCCCGCGGGAACTCTTTAATTTTCCGGGATAAGCTTATATATTATTCCAGACTATAATCTATCCTTGTGCCAAATTTCATCTAGATTCGTTCAGCCATTCTGGCGTGATTGAGTAACAAACATTCATCCACCCATACATCCATCCATCCAAACTTTCGCATTTATAATATTAGTATTAGTATAGATCGTTAGAATTGTCGGTGTTTGGGAATAAGTATAATGACCGCCAAAAAAACCTTTATTTATAAGACAACTTTTGTGGTCCACTTTAGTGTTAGTAACAACAATAATATAATCTTAATAACTAAGTTAGTACTTACAATCTAAGGGGTTAGTAACAATTTTAACTCAATACCTATGTTAGTAACTGAGAACTAAAAGGGATTTACACCTCTGCATGAGTTTCCCCATCAGAGGACTAGGCATCTTGCCCGCTATGATGCTCAAGATGCTGTTGCTGCTATTACGGACCCCAGGAAAGCAGTGATGCGTTTTTCTTGCGCCATATAGCATTAAAGCCATTTGTCCTGCGCTGCAGAACCTAGGTAGCTGCAAAAGCACCCTGAATGCATTGTTATACTGGACTTGCAGTACGTTGTAAGCCCTTTTCGTATATCGAAACCACAGGCTCGCTGTTTATAAGTAAAGCCTACGTACAGTAGGCTATGAATAGAGTTATCTTCACATCGGGCAAACCTGTGGGTAACATATTCGCTCGGACTGACAACGCCCTGCATTCCCTTTCCATGTCGGCATCATCCATTAGATCGTCTGTTACAACGTGTTACGTGCCCAAGGTTCTTAAATTTTTAACCTTACTAAAAGCTGCTCCGTTTAGTTTTAATGGAGCTACATAGTTGGGCACGTTTTACCGGTCTTAAATATCATAAACTCTGTCTTCTTGATATTGAAGCCATCCTCAAAAAAATACTTTGTGACCCTTTCTTACCAAAATAATATATTTGAAAATCAAATATAGTAAATGTTCACAAAATCTGGTTTGATACTTTATTTGCCAAAACATAGGTTTTGTTAGGTTAGATTAAGCTAAGTTAGAACATAAAAATATATAATACCCTATGTTAGTTATATCACTTGGTAATATAACTAACATAGATTAAAAGTTAAAATGGGTTTAAAATTAAAGTTAAATTAAAATGTGGATAAAAGTTTGGTGGTCACCTACTAATTTTGGTAGCACCTCCTTTTTGATAGCAAGATGTAAAATTATTGGTTGTAATTTCACATAAAATATGATGTCAAATTTTGTAAACATTTTGTAAATGTATTTTTTTGGATGTAACTTTTACCTCTATACAATTATTTGGTGAGCAGTAAAACATAAGCCTTTGTTTATTGTAAAATGAAACATACATTAATTAATATATGTGGCTGTAGTATTTTTTGCTCAGAAATTGAAACATTTAATTAAAAACAACGTATCTAGATTATTATATTTTATAACCGTTACAAGTTATAATCAATATTATAGTGTTAGAACCTTAAAACCTCAGTTATGATAGAAATACAGAAGATAATGATGATATTCCAAATTAGCGCAATTAGTAAAATCTAAATTCATCCAATCTCGTTTCAGTCGCCGTACAAATCTTGTCCACGGTATATGGACCGTCTGAAAAAAATCACATTATATTAGTTAAAATTAAAATTACTCAACTTGGCAGGATAAATTTAACAGAATTATGCTCTGTATTATAAATAATAATGTGTATTCCTGCAACTTTGTCTATGCGGATTATATTATTTTTTACCTGTTAATAATTACGCGGACGGACGTGGGATCCCACTTTATGATCCCATTATGTGATCACTATTCATGGAATGGGGTCACGACCCTCAGTAAACTTAGAGCTAAGCGGAAAATTACAAGTTTCTACACGCGCAAGTTCGTGTTTCACATTACCTAAAGTATTTTCAGTCAGTTCCGTTTTATACGCACCTAATGCACAGCCGAAAATCATTACGTAGCGGAATTCCAAATTTACTTACCTATCTGGAACCATTGTGTTGCCGGTATCCCAGAATCGAGTCGCGCTGCTGTAATCGCTGCTTTCATTGCAAAAGGAATGACGATAGCCATACATGAGCCTGGCTCACCGACACCTTGCAAAAATATTTTTTTAATAACAATTATGTTGCGTTCAGAATACATTTCTCTCAATAATCATAAACGTTGATTATAAAAACAGAAACAAAATTTAGACATTGTTATGACATTATAAATAAATAATCAGGAACAGCTGATTGAGATCTGGCCATTGATAATAATTTGTAGGCAACTGAATTATTCAATAGATCATGAAAACCTCTACCCCAGACTGAAATGTAGAGTAGTATTATAGTTTCACATTCATCTCGAATGGAAAGACTCACCTTTAGATCCAAATACGACATCACTACTATACCCTTTTTTTTTGAAGTATACTCTCATATTTTGCGGAATATCTAAGGCTTGAGGAGTGCAGTATTCCCAAGTACGATCTGTCAACAACTCGCCGGTAGTCGGTTCGTAAACTAAATTCTCACACGTCCAGTAACCTACTCCCATCATAAATGCGCCTTCAACCTGTAAGGAATCAAAAAGTTTATGTGTCTAAAATATTTTAAAATAATTATAACCACCCATTAATTAGCTTTGAACGCCTTACTTGTCCAATATCCAAATCGGGGTTAAAACTCATACCAACATCTTGGACTAAATCAACTTGTATTATTTGCCATTCACCAGTCAAAACGTCTATTTCAACTTCTGCCAATGCTACCCCACCTACACTGTCCGTCATCATATCAGCTGAAGTGGTGAAGCCGTGTACTTGTAAGTCAACCTCCGATTCGTAAGCTTTTTTTGCCAATTCTGCCCAAGTGGGGTTGTTCATCTGCAGTCTTATAGGTTCAAGTCTACTTAAAAGTTCCTTGCAACATCTTTTTATTCCAAATGTAACATGATGAGTTGTTAAGCTACCGCCAGTTAAACTAGCGTTGGGTGCAATGACAGTATCATTAGGTTTGATCTGAATTTTATCAACGGGTATTTTCAATAAATATGCACAGGTTTGAATTGCCTTCGTATTGATACCTTGGCCCATTTCAACTCCAGAATGTGTTATGACGATAGTACCATCGTCTGAATATAGAGTCATATTTACATCAAGGTTAAGATATCCATATGGAGTCCAATTAATGAAACAAAATCGTAATCCACGTTTCTTCCATCTATTATTTTTATTAAATGTATCAACTGATATTTTCCGCTCAGGGTACTGTGCATTATTTTTTATAGTTTCCGTCATGTCTTTTATATCACTATGTTTCTCAATATCCAGGTTTGCTAAGCGCACTTCAAGCGGGTCTAAGTTTTGTTCACACGCAATTTTTTCTATCATCAATTCGGCCATTGCAATACTTTCTAGAGTACCTATTCATTTGAAAAACAGATAAAAAAATTGTACTCGAAATTCAATTCCACATGGTTCTTTTTTCAAATAAACTTTTATTAGTGACTAGCAGATGCCCGCGACTTCATCCGCGTGAAATAAGTTTTTTAAATTCCCACGGGAACTCCCTAATTTTTCGTGTTAATATATAAACCTATGACACTCACAAATGATGTGGCTTTCTATTGGTACCAGAATTTTCGAAATCGGTTCAGTAGATCCAGAGATTACGCCCTACAACGTCACAAACTCACAAATTTTACCTCTTTATAATATTATGTATAGATTTGGAATCATAATAATATACATGATACTTATTCTGTTTCACTACAAGTAAGTGACTGCGAAGAAGACTCAGGGTCACTCAGCGGACGATGGAGAGAGCTATGCTCAGAGTATCCCTGCATGATCAAATCAGAAATGAGGAGATCCGTAGGCGAGCCATTGTAACCGACATCGAAATTGCCACATAAGCTTGGCGACGTCGCCAAGCTTAAGTGGCAATGGGCGGGGCACATAGATCGTAGAACAGATAGGAGTTATGGTCCCAAAGTCCTCGAATGGCGGCCTTGCACCGGGAAGCGCAGCGTTAGACGACCTCACAGCGTCTGTGGTCAGCGTAGGTGGACGCGTCTGAAGCATGCAGCTGGGAGCCGCTGGAAACAAGCGGCTAAAGACCGTGCTTTGTGGCAATCCATGCAGGAGACCTTCGTCCAGCAGTGGACGTCTATGGGTTGAGACGACGAAGCGACTGCGAGGTGAAATCGTAGTCAAGTGCTAACTTTTACCTTATGATAATACCTCTACAGCCTAAAAGCGAGCTAGCCTGTTACAGACGTGGCAGTTATATTAAACTCATATCCCTCATTAGTCCTACATGGCATCGCACCGGAACGCTTAGTCTCTTGTGGACAATGAATATGTTTTTTGCAGGTAGAGTATTAACTTGCCACAGTCTCCCAGATTTTGCTGCTTACTTACCAGGTGATCGGCACCAAGTATTTGAAGCAGTGTCAGTAATAGCAGTATAAGCTGTCAACTTCCATGGATCCTTCTTATAACAGTTTTGGTAACAATCAAGGCCTAGATTCAAAATAGGCTCGTTGGTGATGCAGCCATCGTCGCTGTATAAATCACAATTAACGTATTGAATAACCCCGTTAACGTTAACTCCAACCTAGTAAAAGAAGACAGTAAATTGGTGTAATTTATATTTTGATCAATAGGTAGAGTGGACATGGGTAGAGTAAACATTGGCATAATAGCCCCATATATAGTACTAACCATACCAATGGGTGCTGATGGAGTAAAGAAAACCCCATGGATCGGAAAACAAGTATGTTTGATGTTACCCCATCTGTTCCCACTCTCCTACTCAAGTTTCAAATCTAATCTAGTGACACTCTACTTATGGGCATAAACAAAAATATATAAAACTGTTGTGTAGAAAATTACTTGTCAAAACTGGTACAGTGGTAGAGTTAGCTGTCTACTAGTTTGCCAATGCAAACTAGTAGACAGCTAAAGCCCGTGTAAATGTAGATCATAGAACTAACGATTAGTAATAACCAGTCAGTTACGTAAAACTTTTAACTTACTTCAAAATCTCTATGAGCTGGTGCGCGTTTTCCCATAGATCTCATATTGATATTCAGAGGGTTGATGAAACGACACGGTCGATTCAGTTTGAAAGACGCAAGAGCGGCGGCCACCGCAACTTGTGTGCACCGAGTCAATTTGTAACCAAAGCCACCGCCGAGTCGTCGCACGTAAACATCGATTCTGATAAAATAATGTTTAGTAAAGTAAAGTTTAAAGTAAAAATTAAATAGATTAAAATATTAAGTAAATGTGGTGATTTAGAAAATTTGGTGGAAAATAACAATTTTTTTATAATATCTTTTAATTAATTAATATATTTTAAACTACAGGTATATTTATGGACTAGATGATGCCCGAGACTTCGTACGCGTGGATCGAGGCTTTTTGATTCCCGCGGGAACTCTTGAATTTTCCGGATAAAAGTAGCCTGTGTCCTTCCCCGGGATACAACCTATCCTTGTACCAAATTTCATCAAAATTGAACAGATGGGCCGTGAAAGCGTAGCAGATAGACAGACAGACACACTTTCGTATTTATAATATTAGTATGGATTAGTAAAATTTGTTTTAAATTTATTTTATAGTTAGTTTATAATTAGATTTCAGCATTTTAAACTCCTTTAAACAAATTATATAATAGTAAAAAAAATATTTAAACTACTAAATATTTTAACGATTACTCTATGTTCAATGAGCTTCCTTCCACAAAATGCCCACTACGAATAATAAGTGTGAAATTGCTGTGCCAACCTGTTTTGGTCCAATTTTAAAACCCTCGAGGTAGCTTGATGCGTAAGATCCGCCCACTGAGTCGTAGCATAAATCTTCAATCCTTCTTCCGTAGGATAAACAACTGCAGCTAAAGTCTCCATAGGAAAATGATACTGCCCATAAATGGTGTTACTTCCTTTAATTACTTTAGTAACATCAGTTCCTCTACTTGTGGCCTCAGCTGACGAGAAAAGTTTTACTCGAGACGGGTCATTTTTAGCTATTTTTAAGTCAATAACTGGTTTTCTTATGTTAATATATTCGACATGAACTAAAGTAGCTGCTTTAGATGCTATAGCTTGGGATTCAGCTACAATAATGCCAAGAGGCTGATCATAGTATTTTACTTCACCGTTACAAAACAATTCTTCATTGGCAGGATTAAAACCATTAGGAGCTGGTATATAACTATTTACTCCCGGGATATCTGCCGCTGAATAAAAGGCTATTACTCCAGGTTCACCCTGAAAAGTTATTATAATATTTGTTAAATATCTTATGTTTAAGGTCACTGTTTTCTGCTTTAAAAATAAAAATCGACGAAATGTATTAAAATCGACGAAGAGATAAAATAGATAATCGTAAAATGTTTGAATGGTGCAAAAAATCTCTACACTCTATTGCGCTCTTGTAGCATAAGATTGCGCTGGTTAAGCAGAAATGACTCAAATTGTTATCTGGACGGGTCCAAATTCGGCCATTTTGTTTCCTTATAGAGTAAGCCACGTTGTCTTTAAAGTTTTTCACTCATCTAATCATAATCGTAAAACTCAAAATAAAAATATTTTAACCCTGAGTAACGAGATAAAAAATTTAATGGGACCCATGACTTTCAGCAATGTGGAATATGATACAAGAAAGACGAGCTTAAAAAAAGTAAAAACTTACCAAAGCTTGAGAAGGATCAATCTTTGATATTCTTGCAAGTGGAACTTTAGCTAGAACAAACGCTAAGAACGCTTCCCCTGGGAGCGATGGAAGATCATCAGTGTATTTCGCTTCTCCGGCGCATTGGATCTAAACAATTTTGTTGGTATATAGGCTAATATCGCAAATGCGTTTCAAATCGACTGACTGATCCAGAGGTTAATGTACAACTTTGATGTAACATGTGAAAACTGTGTAAACTGTGAGTATTATGTTATTCATAACATAATACTAATATTATAAATGCGAATGTGCCGTTTTGTTGTTTTTCCTTTAATCGCGCCGCAACATAGCAATAGATCGACGTGATTTATTGCATGGATATATTTAATGATCTGGAGAGTAAAATAGCCTTCTTTTTATCCCAGAAAATAAAAGAGTTCCCTTGGGAAATTCAAAATACTTAAACCACGCAGTCGCGGGCATCAGCTATATTGTATTATAATACTAAATTTATGGCTAATTTTTAGCCTTTGTAAAAACTAAATTGTAATACTCGGGCTACACATAAAATACGACAGAAAATCTTTCAGCTGGTAACGCATCACTCACCAATGCATCGACTTTGGTCATAGGTTTATTTAGTGGCCACATGTCTGGATTTGTATCAAATACTTGATGTCCCTCAGACACCGGCCTGGTGTCTCTAAGGTTGATTGCTCCAGAATGATAACGAATATTTAGTTTGTTCGTTGGACACAACGAAAGAAGACCCTGTAGTAAACAAACCTAAATGAATTATTTTTTCAAACTATTCAATTTCATATTTCTCGAATAGAGGTTTAAAAAAAGTAATAGTAGTAGTAAGTATTTTTTAGTAGCGAGCAAATGAGCGGGAGAGTCATGTGATTACCAACGTGATCAACCAATGTTGATAACATTGGAGATTCTATCGGTAATTGTATCCGCTTCTTGGCTAATATTGAGTATATTTAATTTTAAAACGATACAGCTGCGGGTGGAAGCTGATTCCACAATTGTCATATACTTAAAAAATGAAAGAAACGACAATGCCTGGAATATAATAGGATGTTTAAGAGCATCAGACATTCTGTTAATG
Source organism: Erebia aethiops (assembly GCA_923060345.2). NCBI lineage: Eukaryota > Metazoa > Arthropoda > Insecta > Lepidoptera > Nymphalidae > Erebia > Erebia aethiops. The sequence continues at coordinate 17,756,180 of OV281080.1, forward strand.
AGGATTCAAATTATATACATCCTCTCTGTGATAAAATCGTCAATTTACCTTATAAAATAGACCGAAAGCTACTTGTCTACGGTATTTTACTGGCGCTTCTGGTAAATTTTCTACTACCACTAATTCTCTGTTCAGAATCTCCAGGGCTCCTTTTAGGGTTTCGTTCACAAACAAATTTTTACCGACCAAATAACGCTCAGCTTTGAACGCTCGAGTAAAATTTGGAGAAAGACCTCCATACACAATTCTGCATTCTTGAACTCTATTGTCTATGCTCAATTTGTAGAGGAATCCTGCATGAACTAGCGCATGGACGCTCTGGGATCGTGGCATTATCTGGAACCAAATTGATTGAAATTATCATCATAATAATAACTTTAAATCGTTGAATGTATGGATGATATAATTTTCTTTATGCAGTAGACTCAGAAGGAGCACAAACACAAAGTCTTGTTAAATTTCTAATAAGTACAATTATTTATAGAACAGCTGAACTTGAAATAATTGGATCATGTACCTTGTATGTTACTATTTTATTTTCTAAACTCAGCGGGGGATAAATAATATTCAGCATAATTTTCCCTTTCATATCTTCTTTCAGAAATGCTTGTGGGGTTAATATTTGCTTCATACCATTTCCTTTCACTGAAAAAATAAGTCAAGTTTAAAAATGTACATATTGAGTAAACGCCACCATTAAAAATATGAAGATTGAAATATGAAATTTTACTCACTTATAGTTATTTGGGCTCCAACGGTTTCAAGTAGAATATAAATATCTGACTTAAAATTGGGATACCGATTCTTTATCATTAAATTCCCACCCAACGTCGCTAGCTTAAAAGAAATAGCTTAAAATAAATTAGATACAACACAAAATTTAAAAATCATCATAAAAACTTTATATTGAAATATACTAAATTATAAAGAACCACCATGCCTTGGTATCCCAAGGTGTTTGAATGCTTTACTTTGGATACCACAGCAGCGTCAGAAGACTACCATTCACCATAAGGGTGACCTAAAGCAAGTAGTTGAAAGCCACGAGGTACAAGACCGTACACTGCAGAGAAACTTGCAAGAGACCTTCATCCACTGTGAATGTCTAGTATAGATTAAGAACGCGGCAGTTTTACACGACACTAATTTTTTGTAGATCTCACACAAATTTAGTTCCCTTGTAGTAACTACAAAATAATTTAACCTTAATTAATTACAAGCCATTGCACCAAATTACTTACATTTCTGACGGTAGTATGTGCAATTAACTCGAGATGAATATTCAGCACACTTAGGTAGTTGAAACCATCAATTTCAGCGATTATTTTAAATATATTTATAACATCTGCCAGTGAATTCCCACAACCAACTATTAAGTTTTGATCTACATAATGACCTTTTAATTCTTGGACACAACTGATATCGATTAGTAATCTGGGATATTCTAGTATTGGGTATACTCCTGTAATCAAATAACGTTTATTAACGTTTAAATCTTTACTACATGAAAATTTGAAGAATACATATCATATAAAAGATAGTTAGACCCAAATTCACTGTAACCCTCTGAATGACCAAGTATAATAATATTATGCTCTTCAAGGTAACTTTCTTACCTTTTCACCTTTATAAATGCAATACAGATTTTAATAAAAACAGATTTCACATCCTCGCCTCGTTTTGTAATTCAGAGTTACAAAACTTAAAATATAAAACTACTTATTCATAAACTTTTTTGATTTTTAAATCTGTGATAAATTTTCTATAGTACCTACTAATAATTTTTCCTGGGAAAATAATTCGCAAAAGATCCAAACCTTTGGCCGTATTTCCAGCTACTAGCATATAAGATTCTACGCCATTTTTTCTCCAAATATCAAACACATCCAATAAAGTATTAGCTCTATACCAATCTCTATTATCCTTTAATTTGATATGCAAAATTTCATGAATTACTTCGTTTCTGGAAATCATACACCAATCAGATTGATCACATTTTTCTTTGGAACAAGCTTGTCCATTTTTACCACAAATCTTTAAGTCTTCAATGTCTAGCATCGTTGGTATTTGAGCATCACTAGCAAATTTTTTAAAAGCCTCCAATATTGGTCTATATCCTGTACATCTGCAGATGTTGCTTCCAAGAGACTTTTCTATTTCAAGCATTGTGAGTTGCTTTGCTCTCAAAAGGCTGAAAATTATTTATATTTTTTTATATATTTTTAAATCTCGCTGTTTGTTTTTCTAAATAATATATAAAAGGAAAGGAGACTGACTGATCTATCAACGCTCAGCTCAAACCACTGGACGAATTGGGCTGAAATTTGGCATACAGATAGCTTTTATGACGTTGGCATCATAGATTTAGTATTGGGCTCGCGGTGAAGCGCGCGAGCCCAATACTAAATCTATGAAATCTATGGTAGGCATCCGCTAAGAAAGGATTTTTGAAATTCAATCCCTAAGGGGATAAAAAGGGGGTTAGAGTTTTTTAATGGAAATCGAATTTAAAAAGTTTTTATCATATTGTAGAGGGTATGCTATCAAGTGATTTGGAATTAAGAAGATTGAAGCGATTGAAATTTGGGCAAACGCCATGTCGAATTACTCGTGAACTTACCTGTACATGTTCATGATCATCCCTGGGGAGCAGTATCCGCACTGAGATCCATTCGTCTCCGCAAGAGTCTTCTGCAGAGGATGGTACCCGTCCATGCGGTTACCAATCTTCTCGATGGTCTCGATATCCCAGTCTTGACATGATGTTATCGACACCATGCACTGAAAAAAATAGATCAATTGTGAGTCACTGAGTCAGACTTGCGCACAGAGTGTTCCATACCACCTTACAATATATTTAAATTATTTACAAGGAATTTTTATTTATTGACAAGGAAGATGACTTAAGACAACAATGGGGCTGATTCTGTATAACACAATCTCTAAACTAAACTAAAATGGCAGCTTTAAATCTAGTTCTGTCCCTTTCCGTAGGAAGTATTATGAAAGGGTTAGCAATATTTGTAATGCTCTAATTTTAGTTTAGTTTAGAGATTGTGCACTACAGAATCAGCCCCAATACCTACGTAATCAGCTGTGAAATAACTGTCTTACATAATATGGCGCTAAACTTGTAGCGCCTGACAATTCGACACCCTTTGAGTAGGTACGGAACCCAAATCAACTATTTTCGGATTTTTTCCTTTGCTTGTGCTGTGAGACCTTGCTTCTTGCCAAATGTCATGATTCTAAGCCAACGGGAAGTACCCTATAAGTTTTGATTAATTGGCGAGTGTTAAATACGCAAAATATACGGTGAATATTATGTAAATGATAAAAGATTTTGATTCGCTCCAGCAATGCTAAGACAGCGGTTACTTATGTATCTACACATTGATGTAATTGTAAATTACTTTTTTCTGAAGAGCAACCACATACTTTCTTGCTGGTTTTTCTCGGTAGGAATGACATTCTGAACCAGTGGTAGTTTCACTAGACGATTCAAAAGCACATATTATCACACTTTATTTGAATATAAAAACATGAGTTTGACTTTGAAATGATATATAAACTGCTGTATCAGGCTTCAGAAAATGCGACCGAAATACCAATGTTGAGATGGATGTGTGGTGTGACTAGAATGGATAAGATTAGGAATGAATATTTAAGGGGAAATTTGAAAGTATCGCCAGTAATAGAAAAGATGAGGAGTAATAGGCTAGCATATGGTATGGGCATGTAATACGGAGAGAAGAACGGCATATTACGAGAAGAATGATAGATATGGAAGGAAAAAAGAGTAGAAGGAGACCAAAGAATAGATGGATGTATTGTGTGAAAGAGGATATGCGTATAAAATGGGTGAATAAGAGGTTGACGGATAACAGAAGTGAGTGGAAGAAGAAAAAATGTTGTGCCGACCCCACATATCGTGGGAAAAGGGCAAGAAGAAGAAGATCAGGCTTCAGAAAATCTTACGGAGTTAACTCCAATCGGTGCAGCGCCTGGATTCCTGACCGCGCTGACGATGCAGGCTCCACATCCTCCTTCGTGGCACTTGTACTTGGTCCCCCGAAGCTCCAGCGTGCGACGCAGGTACTCCAGAAGTGTGGTCGAGGAGCTGACATCAAAGCCGACTACGAAAATTTGATATCTATACTTCTATACTAATATTATAAAAATTCTCCTAGTGGGAGGCTTCACATGGCTAGTTACCACCCTACCGGCAAAGACGCGCCGCCAAGCGATTTAGCGTTCCGGTCTGATGCCGTGTAGAAACCGAATAGGGGTATGGGTTTAATATAACTTCCATGCCCTTAACAGGTTAGCCCTCTACCATCTTAGACTGCATCATCACTTACCATCAGGTGAGATCGCAGTCAAGGGCTAACTTGTATTGGATAAAAAGCTAGATGATAACCGCGACTTCGTCCGCGTAAATTAAGATTTTTGATTCCCGCGGGAACTCTTGAATTTTCCGGGATAAAAAGAGGTCTATATCCTTCCCCGGGAAACAACCTATCCCTGTACCAAATTTTATCAAAATCGGTTGAATAGATGGACCGTAAAAGCGTAGCAGACCGACAGCGAAAGATGGATGCGAAAGTTTGGATGGATGGATGATTGTCACTCAATCACGCCAGAACGGTTGAAGGGATCTGGATGAAATTTGGCACAGAGATAGACTATAGCAAGGAATAATATATAGTAAGTTACTTTTATGTCGGAAAATTAAATATTTCCTGAGAGAACTGAAAAACCTAAATCCACGCGGGCGAAGTCGCGGGCATTAGCTAGTATTATCTAAATAAATGATGCCTGATGATCCTACCTGAAGAACGCAGTCGTGAGCGCTGTGTCTTACAAGTGGGCATTTGTAATAATTCTTCGTGGATTAAAAGTTTCCAAATTCGTAAATATTTTTACATGAATTTTGTTTTAACGATAAAACAATTCCATGACTCCCTAGCACCTAGTGCAGTCGTGCGCAAAGAGGTTGCTTCGGTGGGTCCTAGGTTCGATTACCAGCAGGAGCAAGATTATTCGAGATTGTCAAAATAATCTCCAGGTCATACTGCCCACCTAAAACGAGATTACTATGGACTTTGTAACTTTAGCACATAGTATTAATTAGTAGATTGTTACACAAGGGACGTAAGTAAGCTATTACAGAACAAGATCCAATTTGGCGCCAGTGCGAGCGCAGCTCGCATAGGGCGCTAATGGATCGTGTGCACCCGAGATATTTAGTCACATGAGCGAGCGCAGCGAGCGAGGGTGAATATAGTTCGAGGGTGTAATAGCTACTTGCAACCGAGGTAAGCATTCTACTTTATATCATTCTTGCGAGGTAAATAAAACATTGGTAATGCAAAATGAAATTTTAATTAGAATAATTAGCAAATTTAGAGAAAAATTAGAAAATAATAAAAAAACCGGGCAAGTGCGAGTCGGACTCGCGCACGAAGGGTTCCGTACCATTATTAATAAATAATTACCTTTGTTAATGAACCGCAAGACTAACTTTGTTTGTAGAGGTTTATTGTTAATATCAAAAAAACTATGCTAGTTAGAGCATTGGCTATAGTTTTCCTGTAAAATATACGTAAATGCCTATTGACCATAATTATTTCAAATATTTCGATTGGTAAACTCCGGAGATAAGGGGGGAACGGTATTTTTTTAGACATTTTCCCCGATAAATCAAAAACTATCATAACTAAAAATAATTAAAAATCTGTTTTAGAATGTACAAAGTAAACCCTTTCATATGATACCCCACACAGTACAGTTATCTCACTTTTAAATTTCAACCCTCCGATTTTCCCCCCTTTTTAAATAAGAACAAAAATAATTTCCAATTTTTTTTAATTCCAGTGTCTTTGGGCTACTAATATACACAACTATTCCAAATTTCATGTCGATAGCTTCGGTAGTTACTGAAATAATCGAGTGTGACGGACGGACAGACAGACGGAGAAAGTCGCACCATAAGGGTTCCATTTTACCATTTTGGTACAGAACCCTAAAAATGGTTACTTATTATAATTAATTATAGTAATATTGCTGCAATTATGAAAATGCTGTGATACTGGTTGACTAGGCAAGTAAGTCCAGGCAAAAGGTTTTGCATCATTTGTTCTGCTTCAAGCAAACAAAAATCAGGCTCTCCTCCTTTTTCATCATCTGATGAAGTGCTTGACATTGTTGTAAATAACTTAAATCACTTTACGAACAAACTTCACAAACTTTCAGATCAAATGAAATGCCGCCATTTCCATTTTTTTTCGTAAATAGTTTTCCATTTTTTTTTTACGGCTCTGAGTTCCAAGGAGTTTTGCATAGTTTGAAATGTATGGAAATTAAATGCCGCCATGTTCAGTGTTTTTTTTTCAGTAAAAAGTTTTCTTACCATTTTATAAGAAAAGAGATTGTTTACCAAGGAGTTTTGCATAGCTTGAACTGTAATGTGAACATTACAATTCAAGCATAGTGCGACGTAATGTTGCCTTGATTGCAAACACCAATTACTTACAAGGAGACTTTCCACCATAGTAATCCCTAGTTACTGAGCAAGTATGATATAATAACATATTAATATCCATATCCATATCCATCTTCTTCTTATATATATAAACATATAAAAATGAAACCCGTTTTCCTTGGTCACGGCATCACGCGTGAATGGCTGGACCGATTTCACTAATTCTTTTTTTATTGTATTTGTTATTATTAGGAGAAGGTTCTTACGGAAAAAATATTAAGAAAATCTCTCAGAAATATTGAAAAATATACATTTAATTTTGCATACTAAGGCGGTACGAAGTTCGCCGGGTCAGCTAGTATACTAATATTATAAATACGAAAGTGTGTCTGTCTGTCTGTCTATCTGTCTCCTACGCTTTCACGGCCTATCTGTTCAACCGATTTTGATGAAATTTGGTACAGGGATAGGTTGTTTCCCAGGGAAGGACAAAGGCTACTTTTTATCCCGGAAAATTCAAGAGTTTCCACGGGGATTAAAAAAAATCTCTTCAACCGATTTTGATGAAATTTTGTATAGGGATAATTTGTATCCAGGGGAAGGATTTAAGCTACTTTTTATCTCGGAAAATTCAAGAGTTCCCGCGCGAATCAAAAAACTTTAATCCACGCGGACGAAGTCGCGGGAATCATTTAGTTAATAATATATTAGTTTTAGTAGTGATACCTGAATGAGAAACGCCGTTGACACGAAAAGTAACCTTATCCAATTTGTCCATGACCGTTGCGCAGGAGTGGAAAAAACTCAGTGAGGAAATGCATGGAATTATACTGTTACTTGCAGCTAAATTGCTTTTAATAATAATTATACAAACAAACTTTATTGTTTTACCACTGTAGATAACATGTTTCACATAATATGATATTTGCAAAAGAATATATATTTCGGTTGGTAAGCGCCTGAGTTCTTCAACAAATAGTGCATCCAAGACTAACAAGATAAAGTTCTAAAATAAAACCTGAGAATTTCATATTATATAGTCTCACTAAAACTGGCGAACGTTTTACTTATTTAAGTATTAAACCACCACCACCACCACTACAGCCCATTAACGTCCCACTGCTGGGCACAGGCCTCCACTCTCATAGGAGAGCGGGATTTGAGCTTAGACCCACCACGCTGCTCCAATGCAGGTTGGCGGGCTTTAACGACTATTATCATGTTAGTGATAATACCCGGGACCAACGGCTTAACGTGCTCTCCGAGGCACGGGGGTAACACACCCCAACTTCCTAACTCCGGGCTAGTACTGAGAATTTATAGTCAGAAAAACCCAATACTCAGTTATGGCCCGACCCGGGACTCGAACCCGGGACCTAGTCGGCCGCAGTCGAACATGCCAACCACTAGACCAACGAGGCAGTCATATTAAACGAGTAGGTAGATGATGCTGACTTCATCCGCGTGGAATAAGTTTGGTCTAGGTATGTCTAAGAACAGACTATGGTCCTCTCTAGGTCTTAACCATATTTTCCACTAGCTGATGCCCGCGACTTCGTTCGCGTGGATTGAAATTTTTCAGTTTCCGCGGGAACTTTTTTATTTTCTGGAATAAATAGTAGCGTATGTGCTATTTTGCAGACTATAATCTATCTATCTATTCTATATATATAGATCCTGGGTTCGATCCCCGGCAGGGTCAATTTGGGAATTTATAATTTCTGAATTTTCCCTGGTCTGGCCTGGTGGGAAGCTTCGGCCGTGGCTAGTTACCACCCTACCGGCAAAGACGTGCCGCCAAGCGATTTAGCGTTCCGGTACGATGCCGTGTAGAAACCGAAGGGGTATGGGTTTAATATAACTGCCATGCCCCTAACAGGTTAGCCCGCTACCATCTTAGACTGCATCATCACTTACCATCAGGTGAGATCGTAGTCAATTGCTAGCTTGTAGTGGATTAAAAAAAAAACTCTGTGAAAAATTTCAGCCAGATCCGTTCAGCCGTTGGGGCGTGATTGAGTAACAAACATCCATACTTCCATCCATACATCCATTTAAACTTTCGCATTTATAATATTAGTAAGAAGTATAGGTTTCTAAACCGTTTTAAAAAATATTTTTTTTGTTATATAGGTATCGTAGGTACTTTGTGAATTTCTTGAAGATTTGATTAATAATTCAGGATTTGATTATAAATGTAGGGTGGAACTCGTAAACAGGTAGCAAATATAAAGCTCAGCAAAAATTACATTTTCTACCATAGAATCAGAATCAGACTATATAGATTAAGTACCTACCTAGTAATGAAAATAACATATTTAAGATTGTACCACTACAGCCTATTAAAGTCCCACAGGTGGGCACAGGCCTCCACTCTCATAGGAGAGAAGGAATTAAGGCTTAGACCCACCACGCTGCTCCAATGCGGGTTAGCGGGCTTTAACGACTATTATCATGTTAGTGATAATAACCAGCAGGGCGACCGCGTATCTTTTGCATCAATCATTGATACATCGCGAACACCTCTGATTGGTTAACACTCTTCCACTATTGGACGAAATCCATTGACGCAGCAAGAATACCATAAATTCAGCCAATCAGAGGTGATTGCGACGTATCAATGATTGATGCAAAAGATACGCGGTCGCCCTGCAGGACCGACGGCTTGATGTGCTCTCTGAGGCACGGGGGTGAAACACCGTCAACTTACTAACTCCGGCCTAATACTGAGAATTTCTAGTCAGAAAACCCCAATTCTATATTGTGGCCCGGCACGGGATTTGAACACGAGACCTCGTCGGCCGTCGTCGAACATGTTAACCACTAGACCAACGAGGCAGGCATTTAAGACAGTGTTGCATTTTAATAAACTGATTATTATCATTTGCGCTATGGGTACTTATCTCACAGAATTATCATATCATATTGTGTTATTTTATTTGCTTCGAGGATTTAGTGATTTTAGACAGTTTTAATACCCACTTACTAAACCCACCACCCACTAAACCCACTTACTTAAGTACTATTTTCATGTCTGAAATTTTAGCAAATGAGAGATACGTCTTGATAAAAATCCATACCAATTTTACGAATGCGAAAATGTGCCGGTTCGTCTGTTTCTGTTACCTTCAAAACAAATTTTCATAATTCATAAACAATGTGGTACGGAGATAGCATCTACGATTATGTCATCTGCTTTGTATCTCGGGAGCTCGAAGAGTTCCCACGGTATTTCAATAAAAACGTGAATCCAAATGGACGAAGTTACGGTTAAGAAGTCAAGTAATTAGACTTTCACCATTATCTGGTTAGTTACCAGTATAAGGGTTAAAAACATATTATCAAGAGAATTAAAAAAGAAACAACTTTATTTGCACGCCATCATTTTATTTTTGCCATAACAATTAAAAAATAAACAGCAAATGAAAAGTTAAAAAAACCAAAGAGCGACACCAGGTTTATACCAAAAGGCCATTACCATTAAATAACAAAAACACGAAACCATTAAAACTTTTGACAAGTAACAAAACTTTTCAATAAGACAAAACAAATCCAGAAATCTTGACATAATAAAGAAATAATGAATTGATAGTGAATTTTTCAAAAATTCTAAAAAAGGAATTAATACAAATGGTGTAAAATAAACATAACATTTAACAAAATTTGAAATGTTCCGGCTTAGTTCCTGTTGCAACGCAAATCTTGTCCAAGCACATGGGTCCATCTGAAAAATAAAATAATATTATGTATTTGCATGGCTGATTGTAACATGCTCACTTTATTACGTAATAACACCGTTCTTATGTACCTCCTTACAATCATGCAAATAAATAAATATTCTATTCTATTCTAACAATATTAAGTCAAATCGTAAGTTACCCCCGAATATATTAGCCTGCTACCATTGTGAGCTGCATCAAAATGATTTAAAAAATATATATATATGCTAGCGCTTGGCTGCAATCAGACCTGCTTGCAAGTGGTGATGCAGCGTAAGGTGGAGCGCGCTTGCCTAGAAGACGCCTATTCACTCTTGATTTGAAGTTACCTATATTAAAATAGGAGGGGAAAACGGAAGCCGGACGGGCCATTCCCATTCCATATTCCATATCCTACGGTTTATTTATTTCCAATTAAGGTGATAAGATTCAGTGGTGGTATTAGTGATGATGCAGTACGGAGGTGAGATCGCAGTCAAGGGTTAACTTGGATTGGATAAAAAAAAACAGACGCCCAGGTGTTGGGCGTGAAAGTAGTTTCGGTTTCAAAAACCTTTGACAACCTCCGTGGCGCAGTGTTGAGCGTTGTTGTCTTAACGTGCGGAGGTCCCGGGTTAGATCTCCAGCAGGGTCAATTTGGGAATTTATAATTTCTGAATTTTCCCATCCTACAGGCAAAGACGTGCCGCCAAGCGATTTAGAGTTCCGGTACGATACCGTGTAGAAACCAATTAGGGGTAGGTATGGGTTTAATATAATTGCCAAGCCCTTCACAGGTTAGCATGCAACAATTTTAGGCTGCATCATCACTTACCAAGGTTACTCGCAGTCAATGGTTAACTTGTAATAGGTAAAAAAAAACTTACTTATTTCGAACCACTCGTCTTCTGCAAGCCCGCATTCTGCGCGCGCATCTTTTATAGCAGCCCTTATGGACAAAGGAACGACGACGCCCATGCACGCCGCCGGCTCCCCGGTTCCTGAACATAAAAGCATTATTTAACAAAACTGTTTCAAAGTTATTTGATTTTTCATTATCATTGTTTATTGTTTAATAGATAGGTAATGCTCGCGACTTTGTCCGCGTGGATGTTTTTTAATACCTGCGGGAACTCTTCAATTTTCCGGGATAAAAATGTCCTTCCCGGGGATGTCACTTATCTCTGTACCAAATTTCATCAAAATCGGTTGAGCAGTTAGGCCGTGAAAGCGTTGCAGACCGACAGACAGACAGACACAATTTCGCACTTATAATATTACCTACTAGCAAATGCCCGCGACTTCATCTGCGTGGTTTGAGGTTTTTTGGTTCACGCGGGAACTCTTTAATTTTCCGGGATAAAAAGTAGCCTGTGTGCTATTCCAGATTATAATTTATATCTGTGCCAAATTTCAGCCACATCCGTTCAGCCGTTGGGGCGTGATTGAGTAACAAACATCGATGTACATCCATCCAAACTTTCGCATTTATAATAGGTATTAGTAAGAAGTAAGATTATGATAACTGCCTTGTTGGTCTAGCGGTTAACATAGTCGACTGCTGATCACGAGGTCCTGGGTTCGATTCCCGGTCGGGCAATAAATTGGTATTGGGTTTTTCAATTCAGAAATTCTCAGTGCTTGCCCGGAGTTGGAAGTTGGCGGTGTTTCACTCCCGTGCCTCGGAGAGCACGTTAAGCCGTCGGTCCCGGTTATTATCACTAACATGATAATAGTCGTTAAAGCTCGCCGCATTGGAGCAGCGTGGTGGGTCTAAGCTCTTATTCCCTCTCTCCTATGAGAGTGGAGGCCTGTGCTCAGCAGTAGGACGTTAATGGGCTGTTGTGGTAAGATTATGATAGTAAGAAGTAAGATAAGAAGTATGGATATGGATTTGTTTATTTTTTTATTCACACCAATTGAATGGATCGATGGATGGATGGATGGATGTTTTTTACTCAATCATGTCAGAACAGCTAAACAGATCTGCATGAAATTTGGCACAGAGATAGATTAAAGAAAATAAGGCAGCCGTCTCTTTACGACCACTGATTTTTTGCTGGCCCCACCGGGGTTCCAATATTATGACAAGAACTTTTCTATTGACATGTAAATTACTATTTATAAGAATTATATTGGAATGCAAAATAAATGAATATGAATATGAATATTATATTCTGGATTAGCGCATAGGCTACTTTTTATCCCGGATAATTAAGGAGCTCCCATGGGAACCAAAAAACCTCAATCCACGCCGGCGAAGGCGAAGGACATCATCTACTTTTGTATTAGATCACTGTACCAAGGTATCTCTATTATCTAATGTTATGTATAATCTATGTTTAGGCACAAATTGTAATTTTATTACGAGTTTTACGTGTAAGCGAAAATTCTATGTGGGAAAATCCTTTTAGCTTAATAACATATGTTCTTATCTAGAACTTACCCTTAGCTCCAAAAATAAGCTCGCTACTATATGCGCGTGGGTGGCAAAAAACCCTCAGGTCTTGCGGAATATCACTGGCTTGAGGAGGCCAGTAGTACCATGAACTGTTTGTTACTAACTCTCCTGTTTTAGGATTGTACACTAAGTTCTCACACGTCCAGTAACCTAATGCCATCATAAACGCACCTTCAATCTAAAATTATACAAAATATAAAATAATAATGTCCATCCCGACCGAACTTCGGCCACGGCGGCCAATCTTCAGAGAGATTCTCCACATTCAAAGGTGCACTCTCTGTTCCTTTATGCTCATAGCCCGATGGGACGGAAAATCCGACACGACCGGAGACACTCTAAAATAATCACACATCGATAAAAACTACCATTATCTCTCTCTCTTATCAACCCAGTAGCCGGCTCACTACTGAGCATGAGTCTGCTCTCGGAATGAAAAGGGTTTGGCCATAGTCCACCACACTGGCCAAATGTGGAATGGCAGACTTCATACACATTCGTGAACATTATGAAGATCTCTCGGGCGTGCAGGTTTTCTTCACGATGATTTACTTCACCGTTTGAAGCAAGTGATATTTAATTTCATAATACGCACATAACTTCGAAAAGTTTGAGGTGCGTGTCCGAGGATCTAACCTGCGACCCCGTATAAGAGGTCGAGGAACTAAGCTACTAGGCTATCATCGTTTCCATTAAACTAATGCCATAAAAATTACTGGTAAAACGAGAAACTAACTGACTGACAATACCTTGAAAGTATCGAGTGAAAAAGTGAGTGAGTGAAAAATTTAATTTTGAATTCCACTTACTTGTCCGGCATCCACTCCAGGGCTGATACTTTGACCAACATCTTCAATTAAGTCAACGCGTCGTATTTGGAATTCTCCCGTCAATACATCAATTTCGGTTTCACAACACGCTACACCGCAAATATGGTATGTTTGAACATCAGCTGAAGTAACGTAATCGTGTTCTTGTAAGTCAAATTGTTCTGCGAATGCCTTTTGGATCAGCTCCTTCCAAGTGGGGTTACCCATTTGACTTCTTAAAGGTTCGAGTTTTTTCATAAATTTCTCGCAACATCTTCGTACACCGATTCCTACATTTTGAGATGTTATGCTGCCTCCAGACGCAGCGCAATTCGGCACGATGATAGTATTGTTTGCCTTTATTTTAATTTTATCCATAGAAATTTTCAGTATATACGACGCAATCTGTATGGCCTTCGTATTGACACCTTGTCCCATCTCAACTCCTCCATGCGTTATGACGACGGTACCATCGTCAGCATACACCGATAGGTTCACGTCGAGATTCATAAATCCGACTGGTTCCCATCTCAGTAAACTCATCGCAATTCCCCGTTTCGTCCATCTATTGTTCTTGTTATACTCTTCAATTGCTGTTTTCCTTTCGGTGTATTGAGAGTTCTTTTTCATGGTTTCTATCATCTCCTTTATATCATCGCGAACGCTCTCACCCAAGTTTGCTAACCGCACTTCAAGCGGGTCTAGTTTCATCACACACGCTATTCTGTCCATCATCAGCTCTGCCATGGCTATGTTTTCTAGAGTACCTGCAAAATGCAAAAAGAAATGATAATTATATTTCACAATCACCGTGATGTTTAAAAGGAACAGTTGGACGAGCACGATTTAAGTTGTAGATCGATGATTAAAAAATTTCGGAGTTCCTGTGGATATCAGAATCAGAATCAGAATATTTAGATATTCAAATTTGAACCCTGAAAACTTTTGAACGTCAATAATAGAAGTATAATGCGTGTTGGTGATAATTATATTTTATCTTCATCGGCATCTTAAGGGAAGAGCCCACAACAAACTCAGCCAGCTATTTCATTACCGCCATTAGAATAGCTAGAGCAAGTCATTACCAGCATTTTTTGTGATTTAAATAATATTTTACATTGTAACAAGATTTTTCAATGAGTTTGCGTTTTACAAAAACTTTGCACTTGTTGAGTGACAGTAAATTATAATATACTAGCAGATGCCCGCGACTTCGTCCGCGTGAAATAAGTTTTTTTAATTACCACGGGAACTCTCTAATTTTTCGGGTTAATATGTTATGACACTCACAAATAATGTGGCTTTCTATTGGTACCAGAATTTTCAAAATCGGTTCAGTAGATCCAGAGATTACCCCCTACAACATCACAAACTTCTTTATAATATCATCTGGGACTATAGTGACATTTTGAGGATGCGGATGCGAGGAGCTCCCACTATTGACGACACTATTTGACGACCTTCGTGGCGCAGTGTTGAGCGCTGTTTTCTTAGTGCGGAGGTCCCGGGTTCGATGCCCGGCAGTTTATATTTGGGAATAAATTCTGAATTTTCCCTGGTTTGGCCTTATGGGAGGCTCCGGTCGGGGCTAGTTACCACCTACCGACAAATATGTGCCGCCAAGCGATTTAGCGTTCCGGTACGATGCCGTGTAGACACCGAATGGGGATATGGGTTTAATATGACTGCCATGCCCCTAACAGGTTAGCCCGGTACCATCATAGACTGCATCATCACATACCATCAGGTGAGATCGCAGTCAAGTGCTAGCTAAAAAAAAAGGTCTAAAAAAGTGATCTTACCAGGCGACCGGCACCAAGTGTTTGAGGGAGTGTCAGTGATCACATTATAGGCTGTGTAATTCCATAGGTCTTTGTTATAACAGTTGTAGTAAACATCCAACCCCAGGGCTAAGAGGGGCTCGTTGATGACCCAGCCATTATCACCATACAGATCGCAATTCACGTATTGTATCTTTCCGTTTGCGTCAACTCCGCACTGTGATATAAATAAAAAGTTTAAGGATCAAGGGGGAATTCAAGTAGCCTGTACTGTACTGTCAAACTGAAAATGTGACACACTTGCAGGAGGCTTTTTAAAACAGATTTAGTAAAATTGTGTAATACCATCACTTTTTAGCAAGAGCATAATGCGGTTGCCAAAAAGTGTCAGCATTACAAAGTTAACCATATCAATTTACCCGTCCTTGTGTAAGTGGGCCTCAATGTTTATTGGTCAATTTAGGTACTGTTGCGGTCTGAAAATGTTTACCAGTTTTCAAATTAGGTTCTTTATAACATTGGGTGCAGTAAGGTCTGTAATGCCTTAGCAAGGTATTTAAATACGTTTCAAAATTATCAAAAGTTTTCAAGCATCGAATTTAACAAAAAGTATCAATGACTTTTTTATAATGAAACTCATTTCCTAATTTCAAGTTTGTCACATTAGCATTGTCGACATTTAATAGGAAGTTTTTCTACATCAATCCTACTGCAGCTTAGGGTTATATTGTTCTATGCTGCAGCGACCGATACGTCATGTGGCCTATCCGATCCGAGCGTTCGAGCGATCAAGCGGTAACAAATCCGTGAAGTTACTTCTTGAGTTAGATATCAAAATATAGGTAATTTTATAATAAACGCGATGGCATAGCATTGTCTACAATAAACTTGTAATTTTTTTTATTAAAATTGATTAATTTAAAAATAGCCTGGTCAGGTATTTAATAGGCAATAAAATTAAAAAGTAGGTTTCATCCGGTTAACGGATCGGTGAAGGTCGATGTGAAGCGGGCTCTCGGACCATTGTTAAAAAATCTATGATCTATCAAATCACATATCGACCTTCTGCCACAGATGTATGCATGCAATTAAGGTGGTAAACATTTTCGGACCGCGACTGTACACTGTACTTTTTGAACCTACTTTCTTAACATACCTCAAAGTCTCTAGAGCACGGCATGCGTTTGCCCATAGCCTTCATGTTGACAGTCAGTGGAGTGGCCATACGACAGGGTCGGTTGAGCAAGTAAGCCACTAAAGCAGTGGCCACAATGACTTGGTTTGACCTGCCTATCTTAAAACCAAAGCCTCCGCCAAGGCGCCCGGTGCTGATTACGATTCTAAAAAAAATTACAATATTAATCTTTTCCTAACAGTATTTTAACTATGGTCACCATTCTTAACTAATAACGCAAGGTTATAGCGCACAGGCGTATTCTTACACTCTCGTAATACAATGAGAGCAATCAGCGACCGGAGTGTGACCAGGCACGTTACCCGTTGTCCTAGGTGAGCGAAGCGACGCGATCCGACGCCATAGAAAATGACAGACGAATCTAAGCGACAACGTAGACAACGTCATTTTCTGTCGTCTGTCGCTCACCTAGGACAACGGGCTACCGACGGCTTTACGTACTTTCAAAGGCAGGGGCGAGTGAAACCGCCTTATTGATTCAAAGCTGCTACTGATAACTGATTGAAAGGATAAGGTTTTACCAAAAACTAACTTTTAAAAACTTGAAGCAATACAAGGCGTTAGACAAAAGAGCCTGTGACGAAACTGCCTGTGCTTTTAATATAATTAATTATTAGCATTCATCGAAAACAAAAACCTACTTCATACCAACTTAAACTAAAAAGTAAAAAACATTATCTGGGTATATTATTTTTTGTTGTTTTTCTCAAAAAGCAATTTTGATAAAATTGCTATGGGACCACCTCACAAGTATGATCTACCAAACAAAAAATGAATCGTCAAAATTGTTTGATAATTGGCGGAATTATCGCGTAATATACATACAAAAAAACATACAGTCGAATAGAGAACCTCCTCCTTTTTTGAAGTCGGTTGAAAATAAGTAACAAAGCCCGTTTAGTTTGTACTTGTAAAATTACCTGCTTTGGTCTAAATTAAGAGCCCTTGAAATTCCTTGATGCGCTAAATCTATCCATTGCGTCGAAGCATGCATGTGCAAACCATCTTCAGTTTTACGTGCTACGCAAACTAAAGTCTCCATGGGAAAATGGTACTGACCATAAATAGTATCAGATCCTTTAACTACTTTATAAACATCAGTTCCTTTAGAAGTTGCTTCTATAGATTGGAAAACGCTGACTCGTTTTGGGTCCTTTTTAGCATCATTTATGTCAATGACTGGCTTTACTACATCTTTGTACGTAACATCGACTAAAGTACAAGCGAAGTTAGCTTTAACTTGAGTGTCAGCTACAATAACGCCAATTGGTTGATGGCAATATTTCACTTTACCGTCACAGAACAATTCTTCGTTAGCCAAATTATATCCATTGGGAGCTGGTATAAAACTATTTACTCCTGGTATATCTGCCGCTGAAAAGAACGCTATCACACCTTCTTCTGCCTGAAAAATGCAAATAAAATATTATGCCTCTTTCAACAATACCAATAATATTGTGCTTAAAAATCTATGAAGTATCACGATTAAACTTTCGACTTTGGTGTCCCAAGATCCAAAGAAAGTCGGTGGATTATCAGTTGGCACAAGACTGCAGCATGTGGAAGTTTTTTTTATCCACTACAAGTTAGTTCTTGACTGCGATCTCACCTGATGGTAAGTGATGATGCAGTCTAGATAGTAGCGAGCTAACCTGTTAGGGGCATGGCAGTTATAAATAAATAAATAAATAAGCCTTTTATTTTTTTCTTATCTTCACTATTACAATTAATTAATTAAATTACAATTTTGAACACATTCTTTGTCACAACTATGCTAATTAATATCATTTTTTAACCAATCAAATTACAATAAATAAATTAACTAAATTTAAAATCAAAAAATTCTTATCAATATATTTGTCAATTATTATTATTTACTTTTAACATTACATAATATATATTAAATTATTAAATTACTTAGATATTATTGAATATGTATAGTATATTATATATATTATTACTTAAATATTATACTCTCTCATTTATTTGTACAAATTTATAAAATTATTTCTAAACACGTTTTACATAAATATATAAAATACTATACAAAACACATTTAAAAATAACCTTATAAAACTTTCACCCACTGCGGGGTCTTAAAGACCCAAGCAGCCGGTGGTCAGGGCTCCAGAGAGAGGAACTTCCTCACAATTCGTGCCGTCTCAAGGATAACCGCCTTCTGTACCCGACCCTTAATCCAACAACCAAGCGAAAGCTTCTTAAGGTGTTGATCGAAACTTTTCGCAATAAGACCATTAACTGATACAACCATCGGTACAACAATCGTTGAGTCAACACTCCACATGGCGGTAATCTCGTGAGCAAGGTCTAAGTATTTCGATACTTTTTCCTTTTCTGCTTTCACCAGGTTATCATCATGTGGAATAGTAACATCAACAATTGTTGCTCGGCGCGCTGAGCGGTCGACTAACACTATGTCAGGTCTATTGGCAACAATAAACCTATCAGTGATAACCGACCGATCCCAGTAGAGCAAGGCACTACTATTTTCGAGAACTGGCACGGGGTCATACCTATAGTATGGTACCTGAGTCTCAACAAGTCCGTACTGGAGAGCCAGTTGTTGATGGATTATTTTGGCTACTTGATTATGTCTGTGCAAGTACTCTCCATTAGCAAGATGAGAACAACCGGAGACAATATGTCTGAGGGACTCCCCAGGAAGATGACACGCACGACATATGTCAACAGTGCCATCTTTCATAATGTGTCTCCGATAGTTATTCGTCTTGATAACTTCATCCATAATTGCACACACAAAACATTCGGTTTCCCCAAAGAGGTCACCGAACTGTAACCAAAATATAGATGCTATAAAAAATTATAATAATTATTATTTATTAATAACAATAGGTAAATTAAATTAAATAATTCTGTATAATAAAATACAGTTATAACTAACCCATACCCTATTCGGTTTCTACACGACATCGTACCGGAACGCTAAATTCGCCGTCTTTGTGTATGATGGCATTGGCTACAATAAACTTGCCAAAAAAAATTTATTAAAATTAATTACCTAATTTAAAAACAGTCTGGACCGGATTTTGATAGTCAACTTATTTTAGGCGTATTTATCTATTATTAAATAAAAATAAAAAGTAGGTTTCATCCATTAACCAGCTCGATGAAGGTCGTTCTATACAGGGATCTTAGGCTATGAGGACTTATAGAGTGACATAGGCTACTTTTTATCCCGGAAAGGATAAGGAGTTCCCGTGTGAATCAAAAAACTTATTTCACGCAGACGAAGTTGCGGGCATCAGGAAGTAAATAATAATTATAACAGCTTTATAATAAAATATGGGTGATAAATTTATTTCTTTAAAAATAATTTATTTTATTTTATTCAAATAAAATAAATTATTTTCTTCCTTACCAAAGCTCTTGAAGGATCAATTGTTTCTATGGTTCCAACGGCTACCTTAGCCAAGACAAATGCGACATGGCACTCATCTGGGTGCATAGGAATATCATCGGTGTATTCTGCTTCTCCGGCACATTGGACCTAAACAATATTAAGGGCTCATATTGAAGAGTAATAAAATTAAAAATTTTAAAAAACCCACGACGAACTGCAGAGCTCCATTGAAACAACAATTAGAACTTAGCAAAAGTATATATAAAATAATATCTAAAACACAAAACGGCATATTTGCCGGCTCAGTAGTTCTTTTGACCAGCGTGCTGGACAATGGCCAAACCCTTCTCATTCCGAGATAAAACTTGGGCTTAGTAACGAGCAGAGGTGTCAAATAGTGTTAAATTTTAATATTCTGATAAAAATTGTTTAAAAAAATGATCACTTAAGGAGTTCCTATGACCACGTCCTTGCTCCATCATGAGACCCTGGGCAGCATCTAGGTACAAAGTGCTAGTCAAGACAAATCAAAAGAGTCCAAATACGACGGGTTACGATGAGAACTTAAGGAGTTCCTATGACCACCTCCTGGCTCCATCATGAGACCCTGGGCAGCATCTAGGTACAAAGCGCTCGTCAAGACAAATCAAAAGAGTCCAAATACAACGGGTTTACGATGAGAAATTAAGGAGTTCCCATGACCACCTCCTGGCTCCATCATGAGACCCTGAGTAGCATCTAGGTACAAAGTGCTAGTCAAGACAAATCAAAAGAGTCCAAACACGATGGGTTTACGATAAGAACTTAAGGAGTTCCTATGATCACCTCCTGGCTCCATCATGAGACCCTGGGCAGCATCTAGGTACAAAGTGCTAGTCAAGACAAATCAAAAGAGTCCAAACACGACGGGTTTACGATAAGAACTTAAGGAGTTCCTATGACCACCTCCTGGCTCCATCGTGAGACCCTGGGCAGCATCTAGGTACTAAATGGTAGTCAAGACAAATCAAGAGTCTAAACACGACTTGTTTACGATGAGAACTTAAGGAGTTCCTATTACACCTATAACACTTACCAAATCACGATTGCAGCTCAGCTTGATTGTCTATGGTCCTACAATATATCCAAGAGCCTTCTCACAAGCTATACATATCTGATGCAAAAAACCGCATCTCAATCGGCCCAGTTATTTTTGAGAAAAATGGTAACATATTGAAAAATTAAAATCATAGACTACAGCTCAGCTTGGTTGCCTATGGTCCTAAAATATATCTAAAAGCCTTCTCACAAGCTATACATATCTAATCCAAAAAACCGCATCTCAATCGGCCCAGTACTTTTGAGAAAAATGGTAATATACTGAAAAATTTAAATTATAGACTACAGCTCAGCTTGATTGTCTATGGTCCTAAAATATATCTAAGAACCTTCTCACAAGCTATCCATATCTAATTAAAAAAACCGCATCTCAATCGGCCTAGTACTTTTTGAGAAAAATTGTAACATATTGAAAAAATTAAAATCATAGACTTCAGCTCAGCTTGGTTGTCTATGGTCCTAAAATATATCTAAGAACCTTCTCACAAGCTATCCATACCTAATGCAAAAAACCGCATCTCAATCGGCCCAGTACTTTTTGAGAAAAATAGTAACATATTGAAAAATTAAAATCATAGACTACTCAGCAGACTGCTCAGCTTGGTTGTCTATGGTCCTAAAATATATCTAAGAACCTTCTCACAAGCTATGCTTAACTAATGCAAAAAACCGCATATTAATGGGTCCAGTAGTTTTCCAGGAAAACGGTAACAAAAAAGTGCACAAACAAACATACAAACAAAGTCGTCGTTCGACGAGGGTAAAAAATTGATTTTAGCAATTTTTGAAAGATTTTTTATTTTAAATTTAAAACTATAGGTTTATCTTTGATATCTCAATTATTATGTGTAGGGATCTTAGACCGAGTAAATGAAGGTCTCCGAGTCTACTTGGGTAACTTTGACATACGGAAAAGTCTGTCTTTCCGTCTGTCGAAGCCTTATAACATTCGGATTACTAACTTTTAATATCATTACTTCAAAACAAAAAATATTTAAATCGATGGCCTGAAGCCGAAAATCCTTACAACAAGTATATCAAATTAAAACTATTTATGAAATACATTAAGATCTAAATTAACTAGTGGTTCGCCCCGAACTGAGACCTGGCGGCGCCATCTATTGACATCATTGTGAAGTTCTGTTAAAAATACTGAAGCTCATTAAAAATTAAATAATTTCGTTTCCTTATCATATTTATCTAATTTTAGTATTTGTTGTTCAAGTACTGGATATAATTCAAATAATTGATCAAGTTTCAGGCTCAGCCTTTCAGAAAATTTTGAGTTCTGAGGTTAAATTTGGACGTTACAAAATCGCCACTTTGAAAGCCCCCCATTTCGTCAATTTAAGGGGAAAAATTCAAAAAAATATATTTTTGGACTCTATTCCTAATTATCTTTAAAATGATAACATCACACATCCCTCCCTACATGACATCCCTATGTAACGCTATAAAAAATATTTTACTTCGCATTCGCTTCTATGAGAGCCCCCCTGAAATAAAGATTTTTATAACTTTTTAAGCCATATTCGGCGGGAGGCCATTGGTTTACATATTATATTTAAATTTGAAGTAATATAAATAATTGCACTAAAAATCTTAAAAATGAATAAATAATAATATATTAACTAAAATATATTATTAAAAGGAGTCCCTTTAGGTCAGGTTCCGAAGATACTCCCAACGTTCCCCCTTTGAAGTAAATTTGAAGTAATTACGTTCAGTAATTCAGACTGGTATATGTGTATAATCTATGATTCAGAAGGTATAAGGCTCTGACAGACGGACGGACAGACAAGTGCAAATTCACTCAAGTAGACTCAGAGACCTTCGCTTCGCTCGGTCAAAAACTAAATCTGAGATCTATCTGCTCGTCTCAAAGAGTCCACAGGTGACCGGAGGGGAGGTATATGAACACAGTGCACAGTTTTACTAAATAAATTAATTTAAATAAATAAATACTCACTAATCCGTCAGATTTAGGGATATTTTTGGTTATTGGCCACATGCTTTGATTGGTTTCAAACACCTGATGGCCCACAGACACCGGCCTGGTTTCCCTATGCTTGACACTTCCACTACGGTATTTTGCATCCACAAGATTTTCTGGACACAGCGAAAGAAGAGACTGAAAGAAATTATTGGGGTTTAAAAATTTTATAATTCCAAACAAAGTTCACCACACAGACCAAATATAATAACATTAATGATGTTTTCTAGGCCGAATTAGTATAAAATAAATTCCATGTTTCTAAAGCAATTAATTCGATTTTATCTTTTCCCAGTCCAAGTCCCAAAACCAATTGCCGATGGTAATGATATCCTGGCGACCGAATTTCGACCACGGCGGCCAATCTCCAGAGAGATTCGCCATCTGCGCTAGAGATATTACAGTGCACAAATGTGAGCCCTAACACAAGTGAACTCTCTATTCCTTTACTCTCATAGCCCGATGAAACGAAAAATCCGATACGACCGGACTGATCAGGCGAAGGACCGACGGTTTTACGTGCTCTCCGAGGCACGAGGGTGAAACACTGCCAACTACCTAAATCCGGGCTAGTACTGAAAATTTGTGTTTAGAAAAACCCAATACTTCATTAAGGCCCGGACCCGGTACTCGAACCCGGGACCTCGTCGGCCGCAGTCGGTCCAGCTAACCACTAGACCAACGAGGCAGTTTACTACCGATGGCAGCTCATTCAAGTCGTCTGTCACAACCAGTACATTTTACACACTCACTCTTTCCAAGGTTTATTGAGCAAAATTTGAAGATAAGACTAGAAAATTAAACCAGGAAGCATTCAGATTTTACCTTATAGAAAAGTCCCATTGCCATTAGCCGACGGTACTCTGCTGGTGGCTCAGTCAAGTCTTCCGTTACAACTAGTTCATTTTTCATCACTTGTAGTGCTCCTTGCAGGGTTTCGTTGCAGAAACAGTCCTTACCGACCATGTAACGCTCGGTTTTGTGTGCGCGAGTGAAGCTTGGCGACAGGGCCCCGTACACGATCCTACATTCTTCTACAACGTTGTTTTCGTTCAGTTTGTAGTAGAAACCGCAGTTAACCAGAGCGTGGACGCTCTGAGAGCGAGGCATTATCTGGAAATAAATCGGTTATGAGTTCGTACTATTTTTTTTAATTCCAATATAAATGTGTATAATAATGTCTGTGTCCAGGATACAAGCAGTTATGTATACATGTATAACTATGTTTTTTTTTGGATTTTCTGATGCAGTTTCAATTATTATTAAACATAAATACTAAATATTTGAAATTCGGAAGTTAATATTACCAGTCGCCACACAACGCTGATTTAGTTTCTTGCTAGGAGTATATTGGGAGGTCCTTTGTTTTGGATGGAGTTATAATTTTAACTACAGAAAGGCTTTATTTTGAAAAAGATAATGTTCGAAATAAATCGTTGTTCTTGATAAAGTGCTGTACCTTATCCTATAGCCTATAATTAATGATTAAACGAACTTACCTGTAAGTGAAGTTCTATCATAATTATATGAGTCGCTTCATTCGAAGATATAAATCATTGAACCACGTAGTAGTTTCCTTACGTACCAGCCACCATCGCACGTTCTTTTCAGGTTCGTTCAGGTTTATTCTTCAGAGGAGTTATAAAAAAGAACCCCCACTACCCGTGCCTGTCTCGCACAACAGAGCGGCTTCGTTCGTCATTCAGTTTAGAGATATACATAATATACTTAAAGCTTTTGCGAAAATATGTTTCGGGATGGGTGGGTTGGGAGCTTAATATAATATCTTCGAATGAAGCGACTCATATAATTATGATAGAACTTCACTTACAGGTAAGTTCGTTTAATCATTAATTATACTTCGTCGCTTCATTCTTCAGATATAAATCATTGAACCACGTAGATGTTAAGAGATATATATTTTCGCAAGAACTGTATCTACGCTGAATAGATACTAAATATTGTTATCAATAATTTTATTTATTCTTCTTATCTCCTATTTGAGCTGTAATGTTTTAAACATAATATACACTGTTATTAATATACTTAGACTAGAGCGAGATTAATTTTAATCCAAGGTTATTCTTATTTCTTATAGTCTCGTCTAACTAAATTCCGTATTAATAAATAAGTTAGGAGTGAGTAGCATAATCTGAATCTACTCTTGGAGTAAATTTTAATCCTTGGCACTACATGGTTTAACGACCGATTAGGCATAGACAAAGTGTGCTTTCGACGATTTTGACCATGAGCATGCCTCAAAGATTGCCCTTTTTTTTAGGAACCTTTTTTGTTTTGTATTTCCGTATACACTGTACAATGGACCCAGGTACTTTCTTTTGTTCAGATATACCTAGTCAGTTCGTAACCTACGTTTTCGTTTTGTGCGGTGCAATTAGAATGAATGCATATTATTTTATTGATGATTTGAGGGCGACAGATGATATTCATGAGGTTAGAAACCAGTTTTCATTAATGATGTGTATGAAACTTTATAAAATTCCTAATAATCCTTTGGAAGAACTTCATGAAGGTGAATTTTATCTAAGTAAAGATTTTCTCGATCAACTGCCGTTTTTATTATTGAAATGGTAAAAAATTATCTAGTTGGTGCAAGAGGTGGCTTTATACCACTCCATCTGAAAGTTTTGGCTGCAATAAAAGAACATGGGCCCGTGGAGAGGTAAATAAAACTTTTAAGTTGTACCTAATTGCCTAACATCATCATCGGCTGCGTTTTTATTTTTGATTCCTTATGTTAATTTATATGGTAAATTCTCCAAAACCGTAAACTAATTTTAATTTTCCACCAAGCACTACAACAAATTTGGCGAAAAAATAAAACCGCGTCCCAACTTGTCATTTGTCAAATTCAAAATATCGTGCAAACTACAGACTCAGGCTTTGTTTTCATTCGTTGACTTGCTCTTTTTACATTTAAATTATGTGGGTTGGCCATAGCACAAGCGTAAATCTCGGCTTAAAGAGTGTATTGTTGTTCCAAGGTTACTCTATGTTTATTAATAGCATTGTTAAGACGAAGTTAATACATGATTACTCTGGGATTAACTAGTCCGAGTTTAGTTTCCGATTAAGCTTGAAGTATGCATTTTTTATTAATAAGGGTGCTTATGTTTAAGATTAGAATCATGTGTTGATTTCCCGAGATGTTTATCTATATACATTTAAGATGACTTTAAAATTTCTCTTGAGTATTTACTGTACTTAAATTTCAATTTAAATAACTTCCAATCTACTAATAATACAATCTTGCGCTCTTTTGCTTTAGTTGCTAGTAACAAGCATTATAAGTAAGTATAAGTAAGTTAAGTATTATAGTTTCGATGCAAACGAATGGAACTAGTTATGGATGTCAATACTGCGATTTACAAAGATTTATAATCTAATACAAAGTATATTAGTCGGGATAATACTTTATTTTATTTACATAATTAGCACAACAGACGTCCAATGGGACGAAATGTTCAAAAAAGTGCGAAATCCTGCCCAGTAGCAGAAGAAGGCATACCTATTTTGTTTTTTGGAAGCGCGGCGGGAAAAGAACAGGTTTATTCTGGTCCTGTTGTGAAGGTATTTCGAGTATTGCTTTACCTATTATATTTGAATAAAATTTTATGTTATAATACCGTTTTAAGTTGTTTGTCGAACAATTATATCGTCATTAAGGTTATGGAATTTAATAAATTCCTATCCGCGTAAAAGTTACCCTGAAATTATAGGTGAAAAATGAATATTCGGTCGATATTGTGACAAACTACTAATATCGACTTTGAAGGGTTAATTGATTGGTTTGAACTTTTCAGCCCCACTGACGTTAGGAGCTTTAAAGTAGTCATAGTCATAGTCATTTATTTATTAAATATAGGTACACTGTAGGTACACTTATTTTCGTCTAAAAATTACATAAGTAGGTACTTAAAAAGCATGATGGTGATAATGGGTAACGGTATCTTAAAACTAAAGCTACGAGGGTTCCAAACGCGCCCTGGTCTGAGAAGAGCCCACAACAAACTCAGCCGGGTTTTTTTTTTTATTTTTATTATCACCATCTCACAAATATTCTTACCAAGGAACTATCAGAGACATTAGAGCAAATTATTGCCAGGCTTCCTTGTCGTTTAAGTAGTCCTTAACATAATAATAAGATTTTTCAATGAGTTTACGTTTTACATTAACTTTGAACTTATTCAGAGACATCTTCAACATGTCTTCTGGGAGCTTATTATAGAAGCGGACACTGTTTCCAACAAATGAATTGCTAGTGTTACTAAGCCTAGAAACAGGTATTACAAGTTTATTTTTATGTCTAGTATTGACATTATGACAATCACTTTTCTTCTTGAATTTATCAATGTGCTTATGCACGTGTACTAAATTTTCAAATATATATTGGTTGTGCACTGTCATAATATTGATTTCTTTAAATTTATCTCTTAGTGACTGCCTTGGTCCCATATTATATATGGCTCGAACAGCCCTCTTCTGCAACACAAAAACAGAATTAATATCAGCAGCATTACCCCATAATAATATACCATATGACATAATGCTGTGAAAGTAACTAAAAGTAAGTTATTTAAGGAGTCTTTCTATACTTTTCAACGATGGATAACCTAGCCGTGCAGGTTATTGAATATAACATTTTAATAAAAACACATTTGAAATGAGAAAAATAAACATCAATATAAGCTATTTAATTAATGAGAGTTTTTGAATGGATACATTAATTCCCTGATATGTTATGGAAGATGCACTGACACCGTTGATCTATGTGAGGTAAGCGTGATCCAAATGTTACATTTGCGGCCGCTGCTCAATGCCGATTTTTGGTTTTCATTAATATCTTAATTGGTAACTCTCATTCAGGGGCTGAATCGACAAAAAAATAATTGTAATTTTGCTCTAGGCAAGTGTTGCGGGAGCATATTATTGTTTACGCAAGTAAATTGTACCATGTTTGCGACGAGTGATTACGATGTACGTATTATGACGACAGTTTTATAATAATGGTTTTTCGAAGATTGTTGCCAATATGTAGATAATGGATATATATGAATGGATCTTAAACTTAAAATTCTTTTTTATTTTATTTTGTACCGAAAACTTATGAAACTTAGAAAACCAGAAACATAGTGGACAAGGAAGCACTTATCTCTATACGAGATCTCTACCATTGACCCTTGGCATTCCGCTTGGATTCGAGTAAGACAACATGCGCGTTTTACTGTGTTTGCAGAAACAAATGCCCACGAAATATCTTTAAAAAAGAAAACAATAATACGATGGAGATTTTACCATAATACGTTATATTATATAATCTACAACAGGTCGTCAATATACTCGCCGTTAGATTATCTTTATTTTAACCGAATTCCGAAATAAGACGTTTCTTTATTAGTTTTTGGATAAACGTTCCATGCTGAAAACGTTTATATTATTTTGTGTTACCTCTCGAGTAACCTTCCAGAAATCCTTTAGTGCAATTTAACATTGCATGAAAGTATAATTCCTGTAATGAGCGCGTATAGCTGATTCAATACTAACTTTTATTTTAAGTACCCTCATTGGGAAATCATACATTTTATATGGTACTATAACACAATTCCTCAGGCGCGTCGTATTGAAAAGTTTATTCTAAATCGTGTTGACTTTCGGACAACCTCCAGGAAAAAACTTTAGTGTAAATAAACACTGTATGAAAGTATAATTGAATAGGCGCGCCATGCTAAAAGGTTTATTCTCCTTCGTGTTGACCCTCGGACAACCGCCAGGAAAACCTTTAGTGTAAACAAACACTGCAAGAAAGTAAGGCGCATCATGCTGAAAGGTTTATTCTCCTTCGCGTTGACCCTCAGACAACCGCCAGGAAAACATTCAGTGTAAACAAACACTGCATGAAAGTATAATAATTGACTAGGCACGTCATGCTGAAAGGTTTATTCTCCTTCGTGTTGACCCTCGGACAACCGCCAGGAAAACCTTTAGTGTAACAAACACTGCATGAAAGAATAAATGATTAGGCGCGTCATGCTGAAAGGTTTATTCTCCTTCGTGTTGACTCTTGGCCAACCACCAATAAAACCTTTAGTGTAAAATATAAACACTGCATGAAATAATGATTAATCAGACACGTGGTGCTGAAATAAATTGCTGAAAATGAAAGATGTAACATTCACCTGTAAAAAGCACTTTTTTAATATTTTATTATTATTATAATATATTTAAAGATAAAATTATCTTTGTGTAGAAAGTAGGAACGTGTGAACGTTACTACGTACGAAAAAGAAATGACGAAAGAAGCCGCTCTGTTGTGCGAGACAGACGCGGGTAGTGGGGGTTCTTTTTTATAACTCCTCTGAAGAACGTGCGATGGTGGCTGGTACGTAAGGAAACTACTACTTGGTTCAATGATTTATATCTGAAGAATAAAGCAACGAAGTATAATCGACATTAACACATTGATTAGGTATATTATGTCCGTCCCGCTCTTTATGAGGAAAACCTGGTTATATTTTTTAGCCTCTAAGTTTAAAAATATATCTATATAATATATGAAAGCGAAAGGTCACCATTCATCACGAGATCTCAGGACCTATACGGCATATAAAGACTTGATATTTGGAAGGTAGGTTCCTTCTATGATGTAGAAATTAGCTAAGAAACGGTTTTGAGATAATTCACCCCTAAGGGGTGAAATGGGGGTTGGAAGTTTATATGAAAGTCCTTTGTTTTTGAAGTTAGAGACATGAAAATTGGCAATTAAGTAAATAGTTATAAATAATAAAAACTTATTTAACCAGTTATACAAAAATCTACCCCAATAGGGGTGAAATAGGGGTTGAAAGCTTACATGAGGGTTTTAAGTTTATGAAGTTAGAGATTTGAAAATCGGCATTTAGGTTATTAGTTTTAAGTAATAATAAACTGCTTAAGCAATTCTACGAAAATTTACCACACGGAGGGTGAAAGGGAAAGGGTTGAAAATTTGTATGCAAGTCCAATGTTTTTGTAGTTAGATACTTAAAAATCGGGATTCAGGTTATAAGTTTTAGATAGTAATAACCTGCATTAGCAATTTTATGAAAATCTACCCCAATAAGGGTGAAATAGGGTTGGAAGTTTACATGAGGGTTTTAAGTTTTTGAAGTTAAAGACTTGAAAATCAGCATAAGCTATAATATAAAGTCTCTATATATAGGCTGTTTGCAGCGGGAAAATTTCATAACCTCATAGAGAATCAGCAATTGTACTCGGACGAAGACGCGGGCAACCTCTACATATATATTTAAAACAAAGTCGGGTTTGTTCGAACACTTTTAACTCTAGAACGGCTGGACGGATCTGGATGAAATTTGGCACAGAGACAGATTATAGTCTGGAATAGCAGATAGGTAGGTACTTTACTTTTGATTGATACTTTTATCCCGGAAAATTAAAGAGCCCCCGCGGGAACTAAAAACCTCAATCCACAAGGACGAAGTCGCGGGCATCAGCTTCAGCTCGTATATATATATATATACATAATATATATATATAAATATATACATAATATATATATATATAAATATATACATAATATATATATGTCACCGTAAGATTGTAAAAACTGATCGATTGTAATCTAACTAGCGATATTGTAAAATGTCGACAGGTTGTGAACCGTTCAATGTTCCGAGTGTCAATTTTTGAAATATTCATTGTGTTTACATTTTCTTGTTTTGTTCTTGTAGGTTAGGTTAGGGTTCGACATAAATAAACAGGTTTTATCGGGTTAATACCTAGCAGATTAAAATCTACCGAAAAATAATGCGTTAAATTGTAATCTGTCGACAGTTTACAATATCGCTAGTTAGATTACAATCTAACGGTTTTTACAATCTTACGGTGACATATATATATATATATATATAATATTATAATACAAACGAGCAAGCGGGTCACCTGATGTTAAGTTACCCATGAACATTTGCATCACCAGATGAACCGCGAATGCGTTGCTGGCTTTTGAGATATTTGTTTATCCGCCCTTTGAAGAGCCCTTTGAAGAGAGAGAACACAGATGATGGAAGTTGGTTCCATAATTTGCAATAGGTACTATATTTCGCGTTTACCTTGTAAGTTCGCACTTTACAATTATCAGGTTGGGGTGGTATTGTGATGCTCAGGATGATCTTGCCAGTCATGTCTTCTTTCAAGAATGCTTGCATTGACAACACGCGCTGTATACCATCGGTTTGAACTGTGTACAACAAAAAAAAAATTAAGAACCTTCTCACAAGCTATACATATCTGATGCAAAAAACCGCATCTCAATAGGCCCAGTTCTTTTTGAGAAAAATGGTAATATACTGAAAAATTAAAATCATAGACTACAGCTCATCTGGGTTGTCTATGGTCCTTAAATATACCTATCTAAAAACCTTCTCCCAAGCTTTACATATCTAATGCAAAAAACCGCATCTCAATCGGTCCAGTAGTTTTCCAGGAAAACGGTAACAAAAAAGTGCACAAACAAACAAACATACACACAACCTCCCGCCATCCCGCGCTCCAGTTTATTTATCCTTTCACCAAAGGTTGTCTGTAAGAGATTGCTCTAGCAATAAGACCGCCTTTGCACATTTCTATGTAGTCTTACTAGTTTTAAGCTGTATACTGTATATTTTGTGTGCAATAAAGATATCTAAATAATAATAAATAACCTCTTAGGGCAAACACATAATATGCCGTCTCCGTTTCGTCGAGGGTAAAAAATTGTGATCATAATTTTTTTTTAAATGAAATTTTGTATGAAAGTCCTCCATTCTCAAGATATATCTACGATACTTGGTATTTTGGCTTTCGGTAAAAAATAAAGAAGTATGTGTCACAGTTTTTTTTAAATTCTACCACCAAAGCGGTAAAATAGGGGTAGAAGGTTTGTATGTAAGTACTTCATTCCTCAAGTTATCGCCATGAAACTTGGTATATGAGCTGCGAGTTAAAAATTGAAAAAATTGATGAAAGTTAGTATGAAAGGCCTTCATTTCTCAAGATATTTTTGAAGTTACATCGACGAAATTTGGTATTTTGGCTGTCGGTAAAAAATAAAGAAGTATGTGTGTCACAGTTTTTTAAAATTAAACCGTCAAAGGGGTAAAATAGGGATTGAAAGTTTGTATGAAAGTCCTTCAATTTTCAAGTTATAGCCATGAAAGTTAGTATTTGGGCTTATGGTTTAAAATAAAGAAACACGTGTTTCACGGTTTTTGAAAGTTTCATCCCCAAGGACGTTAAATAGAGAGTTTGTCCTTCAATCACGCTGCAACAGAGCAACGGATCAACGTGATTATTTACATGGGTATAGTTGAGGACCTGGCTCAATAGCCAGGCTACTTCTATCCCGGAAAATTAAGGAGTGCCTGTGGGGATTAAAAAAATCACAGATTTCGCAGTCCCCGCAAAAATCGGAGCATTGAAAATGAATACAAAAATTTACGAAAAAGCACTTCTCGCCTGCACATCACATCTTTTAACACCATTACCATGGCGATCGGTCAATAATCATACCTAGCTACATCACTTGTTATATACGGAAATACCCGTTTTTCTACAATTCCAAAATCTAAAGAGACCAGGTCACAATATTACTAACAGATTTTTAAAATTTTATCGCCATTTTGTAGCTAAACTAAATACCCTAGAACCTTTTGTAAAATTTTTTCTTAAGTCGGTTTTTTTCCGAAATATTTACAATTTAGTAAACAAACCCCCCAAAAACCCGATTTTATTTACATTTTTCAAAATTCCTAAAAATTTTACCAGCCAATTTTCAAAATTCAAACGCTCAGACGGGTTCGATGAATTCCTCAACTTTTGGTACTATTCCCATCTCGATCCTCACAAAATCCTCAGAGCTATGGCCAAATCAGCAAACTTCATTGCGTGCAGTTCCGTTAAAGACATACAGACACACTTTCACATTTGTAATATGGATAATGACAGCTGTATATTATGGTGAATTTCATGCTTTAAAAGGGTCACAATATTATTAAAAAATGTAGATCTTTCTTAAGATTCTCCTTCTCGATGCAGGTCGAGAAGGTGAAACTGAATGAAGGGGCGACGAAACGAGTCTTCTGGCGTAGCCCATCCATGCGCGCGATGTGAAAACTCGTGCCTTGAATTGAGCACGAGTTTAGAAAGGAAGTTAGCGTATCTTCTATTGAACACGCGAAGCCTGGAATTGAACCCTAGTAGTGACTTTAGTGAAACAGTGTTTTGTTGGCGTTCATACTCACGGATAGTGATCTGCCCTCCGATTGTTTCCATGAAAAGATAAATGTCGGACTGGAATCCTGGAAGTTGTTTCTTGATCATCAGGTTGCCAGCAATCGTTGCCATCTAAAATATTGTTATTTAAATGAAATGAAATGTTTATTACATGTAGGCATCTTGCATATCTTAATGATAATATCTCGCGACTCTACCACCGGTTTGGGAAGAAGATTCCACTGAGAAGAACCGGCAATAAACTCAGCACTATTTATATTTCCAGCCCGCCAACCCGTATTGGAGCAGCGTGGTGGGTCTAAGCTCCAATTCCCTCTGTCTCCTATGAGAGTGGAGGCCTGTGCCCAGCCGTGAGATGTTGATGGGCTGTAATGGAGGTTACATCCGTCTTGGGCTTATGGTAAAAGTATTGACCCAATTTCACTGAAATTTTGGAGTATGATACTTTACGAGCCTGTTCTAGGGCTGGAATAAAAATGGTTTCGACATTTTCTATAGGAAGTAAACTACATTAAATGATTCTCTTCTCAGAAGAAAAGCTGTTCCAAACCGGTAGTAGAGACTTGACGTATCATAAGTGACACAAGTTGTCCTACATAAAATAAATAAATCATATCATAAATCATCATATCGATAAAATATTTTAAGTAAGAAACAAAGCGTCAATGTGAGAATGCCTATAAGAAGACATTTTTTTATGAAATTATAATTTTAAATACTATAATTAACTCCTGCGCACTGATCATAAATTCAGGAGTAAGATGAGAATGATGATGGTAAATCTTTACACAATCTTATAAGAGAGCTACTTATGTTTTTTAACATTAGAATTAGTTAACCTATTATGAATGTCATATTAATTATTTAACATTGGTTTGGAAAACCCTAGGATTAAATAAACAAAGGATTACATAATTATTGACTGAAAAAAAGAGCAACTGTTCAGTTTCTTGCAGGCTCTTCTCAGTAGAATTTTTCCGAACCGGTGATAGAGTCAAAACGACGATAAGAGACACCTGTATGTCCTACATGATTTAAATAAATTGACTATTGAGTATTGACTGCCTCGTTGGTCTAGCGTTTAACACGGTCGACTACGGATCAGGAGGTTCTGGGTTCGATTCCCAGTCATGCATAAAACTTGTGGGTACAGAAATTCTCAGTGCCAGCCCGTTGGAAGTTGGCGGTGAGTCATCCCCGTGCCTTGGAGATCACGTATCATAATGTTTGTGATAATAACCGGGGCTGACGGCCCGGTTATTATCACAAACATGATGATAGTTGTTAAAGCTCTGTCCTATTAGACCAGAGGCCTGTGCCCAGTGGGATGTTATTGGGCTGTAGTGGATGGTGGCTGGATTACTTACATTCCTAACGGAAATGTGAGCAACTAAATCCATATGAGATGCACATTCGCTGAGGTAACTGAATCCGTCGTACTCAGCTTGAGCCTTGGTTAGGATGTCGATTAGCTTGGCCAGCGTCACGCCACCCCCGATTATCAGATTCTGGTCCATGGTCCAGCCCAAAAGTTCTTGACAACAACTTATATCGATCAACGTTTGGGGATACTCTTGTATAGGAATCACTCCTGGAATAAAATCAAATAAATTATCCATGCTATCCATAATCTATATCTACTTATAGTATAAATGCCGAAATTTGGATGGGTGTTTGTTACTCAATCAAATTGAAATTTGGCACATAGATTTGTCTGCAATAACACATAGACTACCTTTTATCCCGAAAGATTAAAGAGTTCCCGCTGGAACCAAAAAACCTCAATCTACGCGGTTGAAGTCGCGGTCATTAGCTAGTTATATCCTATATGCGAAAGTCTGTCTTTCTGTCTGCCACACTTTCGCGGCCCACCATTTCAACAGATTTTGTTGAAATTTGGTACAGGAATAAATTGGAATTTGCTAATTACATTTTATCCCGAAAAATTAAAGAGCATCCGCGCGAATCAAAACACCTTCATCCATGCTCAGATTTACACCAATTAATCCGTCCGAAGGGTGGATGAGGAAAGAGGAGGACCATGTACGGTGGCGCACTCTCCAAAAGGCCTATGTCCAGCAGTGGACCAAAACATGCTGATGGATGGATTCATCCATCCAGGATGAATCCGTCCGCTTCGGAAGGAATTCACCTCTCAATACCTCTCAATTTTTACCTAATATTTAAAGAATGTAATAACAATACATAACAAACAAACTAAGCACCTTTCATAGTATTTCCAGCTACAAACATACAGTCAGGCTTATTCATCAGATCAAACACTTCCTTCAGTGTGTTAACTCTGTACCAATCCCTGCCGTCCTTCAGTTTGATATGCAACATTTGATCATCACGCACTTCGGTTTTGGAAACCATACACCACTCGGATTGCTCAGACTTCTGCTTGGAGCAGCAGTCATCATTTTTCCCGCATATCTTCAAGTCTTCGATAGATAAAGCGGACGGGGTTGGAGCGTCACAGCCCCATTGCTTGAAGGCGTCGCAGATTGGTCTGTATCCAGTACATCTGCAAATGTTGCTACCAAGTGCCCTCTCAATTTCCAACATAGTGCGAGGTTTTGACTTCAGGAAGCTGAAAATTGCATAATTTAACAAAAGGAGAACCTGACTTTCTGGCATAATAATATCAACTTAAAGCCATCTATGGCGAAAATAATCTACATTAAATAATAATCTACCATATGGCAACTTAATCATTATGATCGGATAAATAGTTTTGGAAATATGCCGGCTTATTTTGCGTTTCTTCTTTTTTTTGTGTAATTTTCTTGTGATTTGCACGAAATGTATAAGAGCTAGGAAAAAAACGACAAAAACAAAATGAAAGTTCATGAAATCTTCTACAAAATGCTTTTTATTTCATTTCAATAGACCGAATACTTTCGGAAATATGACGATCGAAAACGTGCATGACAGAAAAATATTTTGCAATAATTTTGACTTCGTACCTACTCATTCTATTTGATAATGATCGATGCTATAATACAATAAATTAATAGTAATAATCATGATATCTTTATCTACAAAACAACACCACACTTAGTAAATAATATATTATTAAATATTATTATTTATATTCGTTCAAAGTTCTAACAAAGACAAGGCGTCGCGTCGGCTAACGAATAGGATTGCAAAGGGAGTGCGGGTGGAATGCCATGGTTCGTGTGCAAATGTTACCATTGATGGAGAAGAAGATGTATATATGTATATACTTTATTGTACACCACGAATATATAAAAACAACATATTACAAACAAGAAAACAACAATAAGTAGGTACAATAAGGCGGTCTTATCGCTAAGCAGCGATCTCTTCCAGACAACCTTAACGTTAGGGAGAAAATGAAAAAGAAGATGAAGGGAGGTGGTGCAAAAATAATAATAAACTTAAATACTAATAGCTAAATAAACTAACCAATACCATATAATAATAATAAACATATATAAACTAAATAGAGATACCAATAAATACATAAATAAGTATCAGAAAGAAAACAATAAACATGTCGTAACTAATGATAACAAAGAGATAAGTAATAATTTTTAACGTCAATTTTAAACTTATTATGGGTTTTAGCACGATGAATATGTGAGGGAAGTTCATTCCATAGGCTAGTGGCCCTGAGTGCGAATGAACTTTGGAAATATATAGTCCGATGCGAAGGCACCTCTAGAATAAGCTTACCAGCCGACCGGAGGGCCTTATCTGGTCTATCATGCCCGAGATATTTAAACTTATCCTTTAAATAACCAGGAGTCATGAGATTGAACAATACACAGTACAGAAGAGAAACAATATGCAGATTTAGGCGAAATCTAATGGGTAACCACTTGAGCTTTGAACGAAATTCGGAGACATGGTCATATTTGCGCAAACCAAATATGAACCTAATTGCTAAATTTTGAATTCGCTCAAGTTTATTTAGTTGGTCCTCAGTTAAATCAAGATAGCTTGCGTCCGCATAATCGAGAATGGAGAGCATTAGGGATTGTGCTAACATAATTTATAGTAGGAATAGGAAGAAAAGAACGCAGACGCCTTAATGAACCCATTGCTGCAAAAGTTTTCCTACTGACTTCTTTTAAATGATGAGACCAAGAGAAAGTAGTATCAAAATGTACACCAAGATTTTTGACGGTAGTACTATAAGGAATAATAATACTATTTAATGAAACTGGCGGAAGGTTATCCCAATCAACTCTGGAAATCATGCCAGAACCACCAATAATAATAGCCTGGGACTTAGAAGGATTTACCTTTAGACCATAGCACTTACTCCATTCATTGATAGCCGCCAGGACACCATTAATAGTAGAAATGGCATTAGGCAGATCTTCAAGAGTTGACTGTGAATAAACTTGGAGATCATCTGCATACATGTGATAGAGAGAAGTAATTTTCTGGGAAATTGAATTAATGAAAATAGCAAATAGTAAAGGCGACAACACACCACCTTGAGGTACGCCAGCTGATGTTTCACACCAAGAAGAAAACTTATCTTCAATGCGAATACGCTGCCGACGATCCCTAAGATAACTCTGAAACCATCCAACCACTGATGGTGATATTATGTTAATAGAACGCAAAGATGATGATGATGACCATGACAATGTGCTTTAATAATACCTACTAATATAATAATAATAAATACCTACGTCCCTAAGTCCTTTCAACTATATGTAGGTATGCAATATGCATCTAAAAACAATGTAGTCCTAATAAAATGAACCACCAACATCTAACAGCTATCTTGCAGATAATTTTATCAGATTAACTTTTATCTGTTGACGGCATTCCTAGATTCACTGGACAATTCAAAAGCACTTGAAATAGTTTACTTGAGTAAAAACATTTGATCTGATAATTGAATTGTAATACGATTACAAAAAAGCACAATCGGCTAGATATTTGAGAGAGGGGTTGAGGAGGGGAGGGGGGTTGTGGTAGGGGGGAGGTGGGATTCGTGGGAGGTGGGTTGTGGGAGGTGGGAGGGGGGTTGTGGAAGGTGGGAGGGGGGTTGTGGGAGTGGGGAGAAAAGAGGACATCATTTGCGCCTAAAATCAAAAATACGTTATTTATTTAGGGGTTAATTTCTATTTATTCCATAGTACTATGCTAAGTCTACATGACTACCACCGGTTCTTACACAACAGCAAGGTATATTTCGAAAACTATTTGTCCTATTAAAATAAACTAAACACTATTTTATAGGTAAAATAATAATCTTTTTACTAAGTCCTGACAGCTTTTTTCCTAACTGTAATACTTTTTCTTGAAATTACAATAAACATTTACGGATTTTACAAAGGTTTAGTTTTTTATTCCAGTTAGGCAGCCATATTTCCGAAACTATTAGTTCTATCTCTCAACAATTAAAGATTTTTTAAATTATAACTCATTAAAACAAAAACTTACCTAAAATTTATATAATGACATGTGTACCCTATTTGTATTTAAATATTCAAAGAAGATTTGTTAATTTTTATAGTTGTCCATTATTGAGTGTAAAAATAATTCTGAATTTAATTTACCAATTTAATTTTGTATATAATTTAATTAGTAAGATAATAATATAAAATGTTAGATATTAATAATTCTAAATGTTGTACGCCAGAAATGGCAGAATGCATTTTTAATATTGTGTTCACAACGAATAAATCAATAAATCAATATCAAAATAAACTAAAAATTATTTTGAAGATAATTTAATGAAGTTCATTTTAACTTCTTATGTTTTTTTTCTGTAGCGAAAAAATCGGTGACCGATCATTTCATAAAAAACAAATTACAAATTTTCATTTCACAAACAACGTTTCGCAAAATTATGAATCATAAATATTAATCGTTATAAAACTTTTGGTCCTATAAAAAATTCAATCGATAAAACAATTAACAGATAAATTATCATTTTATAAAATATAATTTGACAAACTATTGATTATTTAATCGTGTTATTTAATAAAACGACGTAAAGCGTATTTATTATTTGATAAAATGAATTGTTTGATAAATACTGTAAGAGTCTTCTGGCGTAGCCCGTTTTGAAAAGTTGACATTCTTGGGTCGAAATCTGAGCGCTCAGACTCCACGCAGTCTTGTCTGTCCTACCCCTAGAGTGTTTTTGTAAAGCGCGTAGGCAGAAGCTCGCGAAGGAGGTCCTGAATGAAGCGAGCCTACGAGGCCGAGAGGAGCGAAGGGAGGAGCTGGCGAGCGAGTGATTTTCCTAGCTTCTCCACTTCCTTTTTAGGCACCACTCCTACTCATGCAAGAGCGAGCGAAGCGAGGTCGGGACTGGGGGCACTCCGACTCGGATGGTTTAGGTGACGAAGATCCCCGCCATCCTCTTCGTGGTTATTTCCTTTTTATACCACCCAGAAAGAAGGAGCCCCGTGAAGCGGGGCTCCGTCGACAGGGCCTTGGAGGGGGTGAGAGGGAGAGGGAGAGGACCCACATCCCTAACATTATCCAGCCAGAGTTGGGTAGACCTAGGTGAGTAGGTATGGGTACCCCTAGACTGTTTTTGTAAAGCGCGTAGGAAAAAGCTCGCGA
Source organism: Erebia aethiops (assembly GCA_923060345.2). Lineage (NCBI taxonomy): Eukaryota > Metazoa > Arthropoda > Insecta > Lepidoptera > Nymphalidae > Erebia > Erebia aethiops. The sequence goes on from OV281080.1 coordinate 17,795,944, forward strand.
AGGAGGTCCTGAATGAAGCGAGCCTACGAGGCCGAGTGGAGCGAAGGGAGGAGCGGTCGAGCGAAGCGAACCGGCGACCTCCGTAGCGAAACGAAGGTCGAGTGGTTTTCCTAGCTTCTCCACATCCTTTTTAGGCACCACTCCTACTCATGCAAGAGCGAGCGAAGCGAGCTCGGGACTGGGGGCACTCCGACTCGGATGGTTTAGGTGACGAAGAGGATCCATCCGCCATCGCCATCCTCTTCGTGGTTATTTCCTTTTTATACCACCCAGAAAGAAGGAGCCCCGCAAAGCGGGGCTCCGTCGACCGGGCCTTGGAGGGGGTGAGAGGGAGAGGGAGAGGACCCATATCCCTAACATTGTCCAGCCAGAGTTGGGTAGACCTAGGTGAGTAGGTATGGGTACCTAGGGGTACCCATACCTACTCACCTAGGTCACATATTATATATATTTAATTCATATCAATCTCATAAGAAATCAGAGATTGTACGCGGATGACGTTGCGGGCGACGGGTTAGTTTTATTTTTCAAATAACAATATATATTTTAATATTTTGTAAAATTATGAATTTGAAGAATGAATTATTTTATGAAATAATAAATTAGTAAATGACAATTTTACATTCAGCACGTTTGCAAATTAAAGTATTTGTGAATTGAGTATTTGTCAAATGATCTTTTAATAAATTATATGTTTGCGGAATACGACGTTTGTGAAATTATTAGTTTTTGAAACGTTTTTTGTGAAATGATCATTTGTTAAATGTTTTTTGCGAAACATTAGTGAACCGAAAAAATCCTATGTCTATGGTTCTATTAGTTTCTGTGAATATTCAAAAATATAACCACGGTTGTTGAAAAATAAAAAACTTGGAATATAGGTTGCCATATTTCTCGAACTATTGGTCCTATCTAAATTCACAGTAAGACTTTTTTGTGGGTAATTTAGTGAAATTAATTACTTTTCCGAGGATTTTTTCCAGCTCTAATAGTTTTTGTGGAAATTGCAAATATATAGGATTCTAGCAATTTTTTTATTTTTTTTTGTCGTACAAAAAAGTTGTGGATATATATTCAAAATTATTAGTCCTATCTTTATAAACTAATCTTTTTTTAATAAGTGGTTAAGTGGTGTTTATTTTAAGTTCTGAGAGTTTTTTGCCTAGCTCTAATAGTTTTCTAGAAATTACAGAAAACATATAAAATTTTGAAAAATATTGCTTTCATGTTAACTATGACAGGTATATTTTCGAAATTATTGGTGCTATCAAAATGAACTAAATACTATTTTGTAGGTAATTTAACTATGTTTCTTACTACTTCAATCAATTTTTCCTAACTCTGTTATTTTTTTTTCGAAAATTAAAAACAACGTAAACGGTATTTGCATATTATTTTTATCTTACACAATAGGTAGACATATCTCCAAAACTATTAATCTTATCAAAATAAACTAAATGTTATTTTATAGTTAATTTAATAGCCTTTCATTTTGCTTCAGACAACATTTTTGTAGCTCCATCAGTTTTTATGGAAATTACAAGAAACTACATTACAAAAAGCCATACATACAAAATATTTTCTTTTCATGCACAAAGGATTAACATATCTCCGAAACTATTAATCTTATCGAAATGAACAACAAAATTATTTTGTAGATAATTTAATGAAGATAATTTTCGCCATAGAAAGATTTTTTCTAGCACTAATTTTTTTTGAGAAAATTACAAAAAAACTGCGGTTGGGGAGGTTTTTAAGTGGTACTTCCCAGACCCCAAGGAACACTTGTGCTAAAAATCAGCTTTACATTTTTTTTCACTTCAATAAAAATATTTAAAATATAAAGCTTAAAACTAAGGCATTAAAGTTTAATTACGAATCATACTTCATACTTCATACTAATATTATAAATGCGAAAGTGTGTTTGTTTGTTGGTTTGTTAGTTTATTGGTTTGTTGGTCTGTTGGTTTGTCCTGCAATCAAACTGCAACGGAGCAACGGATCGGCGTGATTTTTGGCATGGGTATAGTTGAGGACCTGGAGAGTGACATAGGCTACTTTTTATCCCGGAAAAGCAAGGAGTTCCCGCGGGAATCAAAAAACTTAAACCACGTGGACGAAGTCGCGGGCATCAGCTAGTGTACTATATTTATACTTACGACCTTTTGTCTTATGAATAACGGTATTATTAGCCTTTTTATTTTGGACTCCATTGTAAAATATAAGTACATAGTATAAATAAAGATTTGATTTAGAATAAAAAACACTTATTATATTTACTAACATTATTATACACGTATTGTTATTATCAAAAATTCTACAATATTAATTTGCTATTTATAGTATAAAGGCGTCGTAAGTCTCTTTTTACCCTCGACGAAACGGAGACGGTATAATAGGGAATATGCATGTATTTTTTTAATTTTTTTAAACTATTCTTTAAGTGATTATATAACCGGAAAAAATATAAAGGAAGGTAGGTTCCTTCTATGGTGTAAACGTCAGCTAAGAAACGGTTTTGGGAAAATTCACCCCTAAGGGGTTGAAATGGGGGTTGGAAGTTTGTATGAAAGTCCTTTGTTTTTGAACTTAGACACATGAAAATTAGCATTTAAGTTAAAAGTTTAAGATAATAAAAATCTGGATAATTTTTTTTCCGAAAATCTACCCTAAAGAGGGTTAAATGGGGGTTGGAAGTTTGCATGATGGTTCTAAGTTTTTGAAGTTACAGACTAGAAAATCGGGATTTAGGTTATCAGTTTTAAATTATAATAACCTCTATAAGTACTTTTTCGAAAATCTACCCCAAAGAGGATGAAATGGGGGTTGGAAGTTTGTATGAAAGTTCTATGTTTTTGAAGTTAGATACTTGAAAATCGGGATTTAGGTTAAAGGTTTTAAATAAAACTAACCTGTATAAGCCATTTTACGATAATCCACCTCAAAAGGGGTGCAATGGGGGTTGAAAATTTGTATGAAAGTCCTATGTTTTTATAGTTTTTGTGGGTGTGAGTTTACCTACCGGTAAATTTCCTCTGGAGATGGTAGGTGATCCAAATAACACACTCACACGTTCAAAGTTATTAACTATATTGTCAATATGAACTATAAACTATAATTATCGATAATAACAATTTCGTGATCACTTATTTTATGAAATATATAAGGTAAGTTAACAGAGCCGAGCTCGAACGCAACGTCACAACAGTCGAACTATTCTGAAGCTCGCGCCGGTTGCACGTCATCGCTAGCAAACGCGGCGCGCGGTGCTAACTTCATATGACTTGAAGACAAAGGCCTACGTATGCATCGAGACAAACTTGCATTTCGTCGGCTTGGTCAGTTAGACTTTCAACCGAACGGTAAGTACGTTGGTGTATGTATGAATGCGTGTTATATTTATGTTTGTAAGTATGAATGTCTCTATGATAAATATTTAATAATTATATACTTCATATTTATTTAGATTTTAAGTTATAGATTAAGTTTATATGTTAAGTTTTAGGGATAAGTTTTAATTAAGTTTTAGTTTTAATTTCAGTGCAGGATATAGGGTCCTACATTTTGTAGAAAGAGACATGAAAATTCAGCATTTCGGTTATAAGTTTGAAATAATAAAAACCTGCATAAGCTATATAAAGCCTCTTTAGATAGACTTTTTGCAGCGGGAAAATTTCATAATCTCATAGGAAATCAGAAATTGTACGCGGACGAAGTCGCGGGCGACCTCTAGTACAAGTAATAAAATTAAATATTTTAAAAAACCCACGACGAACTGCAAAGCTCCATTTAGGTACAAAGTGCTTGTTAAGACAAAACAAAAGAGTCCAACCACGACGGGCTTACGATGAGAATTTAAGGAGTTCCCATGATCGCCTCCTGACTCCATCATGAGACCCTGGACAGCATCTAGGTACAAAGCGCTTGTCAAGACAAATCAATATAAATCAAATACGACGGGTTTACTATGAGAACTTAAGGAGTTTCCATGACCACCTCCTGGCTCCATCATGAGACCCTGGGCAGCATCTAGGTACAAAGTGCTAGTCAAGACAAATGAAAATAGTCCAAACACGACGGGTTTACGATGCGAACTTAAGGAGTTCCTATGACCACCTCCTGGCTCCATCATGAGACCCTGGGCAGCATTTAGGTACAAGCGAAATATATCTAATGCAAAAAACCGCATCTCAATCGGCCCAGTACTTTTTGTGAAAAATGGTAACATATTGATAAATTATAATCATAGACTACAGCTCAGCTCGGTTGTCTATGGTCCTAAAATATATCTAAGAACCATCTCACAAGCTATACACATCTAATGCAAAAAACCGCATCTCAATCGGCCCAGTACTTTTTGAGAAAAATGGTAACAAAAAAGTGCACAAACAAACTGGTAACTGGACGGGTGACCGAATGTCGAGAATCAAATATGGCCTTTTCGTTTCCTCCGTGCCTCGATGAGCACGTTAAGGTGTCTGTCCCGATTATTATCACTAACATCTGTTAATATCGTTACAAAAACCTAAGAGTTTAATACTCTTAGTCGAGTCGTATGTGGAAGGACGTGTGAACCCACCGCATTATTATCCCAAGAAAACTGCTACCATTATGTGATTAATGGAAAGGGTTCACGACCCTCAGTAATAAGGGGAATACGACGCGAAGAAGATAATAGAAGCGGCGCCGCGCCTGCGCCTCGCCTGCGCCAGCGCCTCTCGTGTACATATATGAAAAATGAGTTTTGCGCTTTTTATAAGTCTATGCGAAGAATTAATAGAAATATATACACATTTTTTTACCTGTACATATTCATGACCATCCCGGGCGAGCAGTACCCGCACTGGGTGCCATTGTGCTCCGCGAGCGTTTTCTGCAGCGGATGGTATCCGTCCTTACAGTTACCAATCTTCTCAATGGTGGTGATCTCCCAGTCCTGACATGATGTTATCGACACCAGGCACTAGGTAACACAGAAAAGTAAATTAAACGATGGAAATACATTAGTCTGGTGGGAGGATTCGGCCGGCCGTGGCTATTATAAATAGCTTGGCGGTACGTCTTTGCCGGTGGGTAACTATAGTTACCTACCGGCAAACAGTACCGCCAAGCTATTTAGCGTTCTGGTACGATGCTGTATACAGAAACCGACTATGGGGTATGGGTTTATTATAACTGCCGTACCCCTAACAGGCAACATGTTAGCCCACATCTTAGACAACAGACAAATAGACACGCTTTTTTTCCCACCATCAGACATCGCAGTAATCGCACATCGCAAAGTAGACTTCAATAACTTGATCAATGCACCTATGTTAAATTAATAATTGTAATGTTGTAGTTCATTATATAATATATTATTATATTAATTAATTATGTACGGACACGACGTAAAAATAATATTAAAAAGTATGATTATGTTAGCGACGGCCTGGCAGGGCCTCGGGGTTCATGCATGCCCACGGTGCATGCCAATGGAGAAGTTTCATGATGCTGTGATCAGAAGTAAAATATAAATTAAAACTAATAAATTGGTAGTTTTTTTTTTCAATTCCATCATTAAATGACTGAGAAATGACGATTTAAAAGTTTGATTAATGATATCTTTTATTGTTTAGTTTTTAGTTTTTAATTTAGATTCAATTTGGATTCTTTCTTATGAAGTTATTTATTATTATTATTTGAGTGAACCACACTTAAACATCTATAAAAATAAATGACTAAAAAGTTTGGCTTCGTAGCTTTAGTTTAAGATGTCGTACTGATTATCACCATTAAATGTTATATGTTATAAATTACTCGACGTCAATAAGTGTAGTATACCTACCTAAATTGAATAAACGTTCTTTGACTTTGACTTTGACTTCGTTTGTTGTGGAATTACAAAACTTACTGAGTTAATGCTGACAGGCTCCTCGTCAGGGCACCTGATGACGCTGACCATGCAGGCGCCGCAGCCTCCTTCCCTGCACATGTACTTTGTGCCGCAGTGACCGAGGCGGAGTCTCAGGTAGTCCAGCAGAGTCTCGGTACTGCATATTTCGCTTCCGACTGACAAGAAGGTAAGTATATTTTATTAAAACCGGTCAAGTGCGTCACTGCCTTGTTGATCTAACGAGAAACGGTTAGCGTGGTCGACTGCGGATCGCGTCGTCCTGGGTTCGATTTAATGTTTTATTATAATACTATAATTGTAACTGTGTTTTATAACAAATTTTGCATGATTTCTGCTAGGCGAAACATATGACTATTCAACTTTGTAACACCTTATGTAAATGTATGTTTCTGCAAAATAAAGAAATTGTATTGTATTGTATTGTAATAAATTGTTAGGTATTGGGTGTTTCAGTTAAGAAATTTTCAGAGCCAGTCCGGAGTTGGGAGTTGGCGGTGAGTCACCTCCGTGCCTCGGATACCACGTTAAGCCGTTGGTCCTGGTTATTATCATTATCATGAGAATAGTCGAGCAGCGCCAATCCGCAGTTTATGCGCGATGAGCACTTTTTGGTAGGGGGTAAAAATGTAGATTCGCGTGACCGACATGCTCGCGAACACATAAATAATAATATAATCGTTCGAAATTAAAGTTTAATGACTTAGTATTAAGGTTTATATTTTAATTAAATATAAAAAAAATCGTATTCACTTCTATCGGCAGTACATCTACCTGCCAATTTATTTATTTTACAGCTCCAATGGGCCCGTAGACCCATGGAGGATCAAGTTGAAATTAATATCAAATACTTATATTTGATATTAATTTCAACTTGATCCTCCACGCGTCTCCGAGAAAAAGGTGGTAGACAGACAGAGAGATGGACAGACACACAGACAGACGGACAACGAAGTGATCCTATAAGGGTTCCTCCTTTCCTGTTGAGGTGCCGAAACCTAAAAACGCACCGCCTGGATCCAGTGGCTCACTGCGACTCGTTTGAGGTCATCCGTCCACCGAGTGGGGGTCTACCAACGCATTCCTCACCATTGATTTACACTAATCATGATTGTCGACAAGCGCAAGCCTATAATATTATGCATAAGAAAAACTTTAACCCGACTACATTATTATTACAAAATATTAAATGATAAATGATTTAATTATTCCACATAGGACAGCTTGTGTCACTTATGAAACGTTAAGACTCTACAACCGGTTCGGAAAGCTATTGACTACAGAACTATGTTGGGTATACATTACATATAATTGATTTTAAAACAACATTATTTAAGGCTGTTTAAGTATATTTTTGTATACTGCCTCTGGCAGTAAATTGTGAAAGGGACTATTTATATGAAAACAATTACTGTTGTTACCTACAATTTGGCAAAATAAAAATTTTGATTATGATGATTATATCCCTCACTTTTTTGGATGTAGCATCTGTCACACCGATTTTGTTCATGTAAAATGTAGCCCATATCACCAGGACTATAATATCGAAACGATTGATTCATCAAAATCGGACCAGTAGTTTAAGAGCTACGGTGGAAATCCTACATAGACTTTGCCATAGTCTATGTAGGATGTCTTGAAAACTTTTATTTGAAAATTACTATACATTAATTTAATTCCCTATATAGGTACAAATGCGAAATCGTTTCTTTCTGCCCGTCCATATTATGTTAAACTTTCACGGCCCATCTTTTTAACCAATTAGTACGGAATTGATACGCATCCCGGGCAAGGATATCGATTACTTTTTATCCCAGAAAATCAAAGATCTCACGGGAATTTCTATACCTATGCTAAATCCACGCGTACTAAGCCAATCCATGCGAAGCTGCACCGGGTCAAATAGTTCTGTGTGTAACTATGAGTACCCAAATTGCTTTTAAATCCGTTATGTATTTGCAGCGTGATATTGTTACAGATATACAGACCACAAAAAATAGCCCTGCATCGATACTAAAGAGGAAGTTCAATTAAAGTTTTCAAAAATATCATGTTTTGGAAATGGCTTAGTACATTTTATTTAAAGAATTTGCTACTACAGCAGGCGCTCTTAAATATGTAGATATAATAGAGAGCCTATAATAGCAAATTATAAGATTAATAAAAAAAAAAATTAAATTATCTAATAATTATTTTACATACCCGAATGTTCGACTCCATTAACTTTAAAAGTAATCCGGTCCATGTCTGTATCTCAACAGTGAAACAGACTAAGTGAGGATGATCATTGTCAAAACTTCTTAAGCAGACTCCGTATTAAACAATAGCAATGTTTGCTGTTTGATTAACTGACGACATCATGCGGTTTCGGTTTTTAAATGCTCCAATACCTTAACAAAACGACCCCCAGACCTCTCAGCCGCGCGGACCTACACCCTTTTGTCCCTCCAAAACCAACTCTCAACCCTATTACCTTCTTACTATTGACCCCACGATTCCCCAACTTTCCTACCGTACCGTCAACCCCCCAATAGACTTTCATTATACATGCATGTTCCCACAAATGTATAGTAGGTACAGAACCGGAGCTAGGAATATTTGTTGAGATATCCAGGTCAGAATCAGATTCGACAACAAAAATACAACATAATATACGATTAAAAATACTGATAGACTGAAGCCAACAGTAATTTTAAATTTTTAAATTTTTCTGTCCGTATGTCTGTCTGCCTGTAGGTATATTGGCCGGGCATCACGCCGGAACTACTGAATAAATAAATGAAACTTGGTAAGACTACTAGGTAACTTGGTTCATACTACTAGGTAGGACATATAGGAATTTTTTTATATAAGGCACACTTTTTACTGGGGGCACTCCGACTCGGATGGTTTAGGTGACGAAGAGGATGGCGGGGTCTGAAAGACCTTTTATACCACCCAGAAAGAAGGAGCGGGCCTTGGAGGAGGTGAGAGGGAGAGGAAGAGGGAGAGAACCCCTATCCCTAACATTATCCAGCCAGAGTTGGGTAGACCTAGGTGAGTAGGTATGGGTACCCCTACAGTGTTTTTGTAAAGCGCGTAGGCAGAAGCTCGCGAAGGAGGTCCTGAATGAAGCGAGCCTACGAGGCCGAGTGGAGCGAAGGGAGGAGCTGGCAAGCGAAGCGAACCGGCGACCTCCGTAACGAAACAAAGTTCGAGTGGTTTTCCTAGCTTCTCCACTTCATTTTTAGGCACCACTCCTACTCATGCAAGAGCGAGCGAAGCGAGCTCGGGACTGGGGGCACTCCGACTCGGATGGTTTAGGTGACGAAGAGGATGGCGGGGTCTGAAAGTCTTTGTGGTTATTTCCTTTTTATATAACAATTTATATTTTAATATTTTGTAAAATTATGAATTTGAAGAATGAATTATTTTATGAAATAATAAATTAGTAACTGTCAATTTTACATTCAGCACGTTTGCAAAGTAAAGTATTTGTGAATTGAGTATTTGTCAAATGATCTTTTAATAAATTATATGTTTGCGGAATACGACGTTTGTGAAATGATTAGTTTTCGAAACGTTTTTTGTGAAATGATCATTTGTTAAATGTTTTTTGCGAAACATTAGTGAACCGATGATGCTGTCTAAGATGGTAGCGGGCTAACCTGTTAGGGGCATGACAGTTATTTTAAACCCGTACCCCTATTCGGTTTCTACACGGCATCGTACCGGAACGCTATATCGCGTGGTGGCACGTTTTTTGCCGGTAACTAGCCACGACCAAAGCGAATTCCCAAATTGATCCTGCCGGGGATCGAACCCGGGACCTCCGCTTCAACAGAACTCAACACTGCGCCACGGAGGTCGTCGAAACTCGAAATAACCTATTAGTTACTTACGTATTATAGTTGAGGACCCGGAGAGTGACATAAGCTAATTTTGTCCCGGAAAATTAAGGAGTTCCCGTGGCAAAAACCTTATTCTACGCGGGTGGAGCCGCGAGCATCGTCTAGAATTAAATATTTTTTATTAAAAATTATTGTCCCTTATATGTCCTTTCCCGGAATGCGAACTACCTCTACTACCAAATTTTATCAAAATCGATTGAACAAAAGCACTTTCGCATTTATAATATTACTATGGATACAGAAATCGTCCAGTTTTATTTGAAGTATGTAAGTAGGTAGTAGTAGTAAGTATTAGATTGTAAGAAATTTAAAATGCAAAGTGAATTGGCTGAAACATAACAACAAACATCGCTGTCTCTATAGCGACAATAACAAGACTGTCTCAGCACTTGTTCAAATCGATCAACTATTTTATGTAGAGTTTAAACAAATGATTGGAACACGTGAAAGGAAATAAAACAAACAAGTAGACGTGTATTATTTATACAGACAGCAGCTTGCATTCTATTGACATAGTTGAATAATTTTGCGCAATTTTAGTCGACCTTGGCTATCAAGGTAAATTAATTTAAATATTTTCAGTATAATAATGTCGCATAATATCGGATCTATGGGATAGTACAGACGTCTTCTGAGTGTGAACAAGAATATAATTCGTTTATTAAATCGTTATTTTCTAGAAGTAGCTTTTATTCACTATCTTTATTCCACGTGGATTATGGATTTAGTTAAGTGGAACCTACTTGCGAAAATTTAAAGTTTTCAGACAGTTTGATGATAGTCATTCTCTTTGACTCGTCGCTTAGTAAACGTCCAAGATTAAAAATAGTTCCACAAACTTACCTGACTTGGTGACAGCGCTGCTAGTATGATAGTATCTATAATAGAATTTTTAATAGAAATAAAATAATAACTTTGTCCACCGGGCCTATGCATTTCAAGCGGATCAAGACGAGTAAGCGAATCAGTATTTTGTGCCGCTTTTACTAAAAACAAGCTCATATGTATTATCACAGAATAGGTAATAGTAAAATGTAACATTAGTTCCAAACTACTTGTCTAATCTTCACCTGACAGCATAAACTTTGTGAAGAAATATAATAAAATACGTGTTTCTCTGTTTCTTTCTATAAGTGTGCTAAGTTTCATTTTAATGCCGTCTCTTTAGCGTGTTGCCGTAACAAACAGATAGACAGACATAGAGACAAACAGCAGAAATACAGATAAAGCTTTTAAAGGAAGCAGATCACTATATTATATTAATAACAAGTAATAAAATTAAAAAAATTAAAAAACCCACGACGAACTACAGAGCTCCATTGAAACAACAATTAGAACTTAGCAAAAGTATATATAAAATAATGTCTAAAACACAAAACTGCATATTTGCCGGCTCAGTAGTTTTTTTGACCAGCGTGGTGGACTATGGCCAAACTCTTCTCATTCCGAGATAAAACTTGTGCTTAGTAATGAGTTGAGGTGTGAGGTGTCAAATAGTGTTAAATTTTAATATTCTGATAAAAATTGTTAAAAAAAATGTGATCACTTAAGGAGTTCCTGTGCTCCATCACGAGACCCTGGGCAGCATCTAGGTTTAAAGTGCTTGTCAAGAAAAAACAAAAGAGTCCAAATACGACGGGTTTACGATGAGAACTTAAGGAGTTCTTATGACCACCTCCTGGCTCCATCATGAGACCCTGAGCAGCATCTAGGTACAAAGTGCTTGTCAAGACAAATCAAAGGAGTCCAAACACGGCGGGCTTACGATCAGAATTTAAGGAGTTCCTATGACCACTTACCAAATCACGATTGCAGCTCAGCTTGATTGTCTATGGTCCTAAAACCTGGAACCTTCTCACAAGCTATACATATCTAATGCAAAAAACCTCATCTCAATCGGCCCAGTACTTTTTGAGAAAACAGTAACGTATTGAAAAATTTAAATCATAGACTACAGCTCAGCTTGGTTGTCTATGGTCCTAAAATATATCTAAGAACCTTCTCACAAGCTATAAATATCTAATGCAAAAAACCGCATCTCAATCGGCCCAGTACTTTTTGAGAAAAATGGTAACATATTGAAAAATTAAAATCATAGACTACAGCTCAGCTTGGTTGTCTATGGTCCTAAAATATATCTACGAGTAAGAACCTTGCCAGAAGTTATGCTTACCTAATGAAAAAAACCGCATATTAATCGGTCCAGTAGTTCTCCAGGAAAACGGTAACAAAAAGTGCACACACAAACAAACAAACAAACACACAACCTCTTAGGGCAAACACATATACCGTCTCTGTTTCGTCGAGGGTAAAAATCATTGGTGACGATAATAAAGCTCTCTCTCTGCGTCCTCATTACTGAGGGTCATGACCCCATTCCATTAATCACATAATGGTAAGAGTTTTCTTTTGATAATAATGCGGTTGGTTCGTGGGTCCTTCTGCATACGACTAAATAAAAATAATAAAGCTGCATACAATCAAAATATTATATTTGTATCCATCCTTAATCATCCTCCATAAAAAGTAAAGATTTAAGTAGATTGAAGTGGGGAAGTAACTATGCTGATTTTTAGAACGCATTGTTGGGAGTTATGAGGATATTGATGATGTTATAATTATAGTACTGGTGACGTTCCACGTGTTGTTTGCATGCCCGATAATTGTTGCAAATGTTAATTTGTGAAACTCCTTGATTTCTTTTGCCAATTATCCAGTCCAGTATCGCGTTAGACTTGGTCATGGATAGAGTCCAGTTTACAGTTAACGGTGTTAAGCATTCCGGTTTGTACTTAGTGTAATTTCATCTTTAGAAATCTCGTGGATTTATTAAAATGACTTTGAACCAATATAGGTTCAAAGTCATTTTAATAACTCGCACGACGTCTGTCTCTTTGTCTGGCTGAACACGATAAACTCGAAAACTACTGAACCGATTTTCATACAGTTGTCACCAATGGACGGAGTGATTCAAGATTAGTCCCTTTGAGATATAACAATGTATGGTGGAATTGTTCTTCTTTTATAGGTCTAAAGAGAAGTTCGCAATGTCATATTATGTATATATTTCTTACTAATAGCTTACCCGTTTTAAAATTTAAAAACATGGTCACATATATAATATTTTATTAGCAAAACTATTTTGATGATATTAATTATTATCAAATTAAATTCGTTACTTACTTTAGACATTTCGTGCACCTATTCCTTTACATCATACAGTTTTTAATAATATCTCAGGAGCTATCGCAAAATTAAAAGTATCGCGTGACGAAATAAATGCTACCCGTGCATAGACGGGGCGGGTCGCTAGTTAAAAAACCTTTGGCAAAATCAAAAGTGTTCCTTTTTATATACATTTTTTTAAAACATTATAGTTCCCAATAGTTGCATGCCACACTATCCAAGCCCCGTGAGGCATCAGAATTGATCTGGCGTGATACTGCCAACGCCTAATGCCAAATTGTTTCATTATTGTTGACTTTCGTGCTAGAATCCATACTTCCATACTAATATTATAAATGCGAAAGTGTGTCTGTCTATCTGTCTGTCTGTCTGTCTGCTACGCTTTCATGGCCCATCTATTCAACCGATTTCGTTGAAATTTGGTAAAGAGATAGTTTGTATCCCGGGGAAGGACATAGGCTACTTTTTATCCCGGAAAATTGAAGAGTTCTCGCGGGAATCAAAAACACTATGTCTTCAACCGATTTTAATGACATTTGTTAATGGTATAGTTTGTATCCAGGGGAAGGACATAGACTACTTTTTATCCCGGAATATTAAAGAGTTCCCGCGGGAATCAAAAAACCTTAATTCACGCGGATGAAGTCGCGGGCATCATCTAGTTAAGTATAATCCTTATTTTAGGAACGTCAAGGTACTTAAGTGACATCAAACTGTGATAAATGATAAATGATTTATTTATTTCATGTAGGACAACTTGTGACACTTATGATACGTCAAGACTCTACCACCGGTTCGGAATCGGTTCATTATGAGCAATTGCTTAGAGCGTTGGCAGTATACAGTATAGCCAGACGAGGTACGAGGTATAGCTCCCGAGTTATTTTCAGAGTTCAATACCAAAGTAAACTTGGTACCTAAAATATACTTGACAAAATATTGCGTGGGCATATTACGCAATATTTGGTCAAGTATATTTTAGGTACCAAGTTTACTTTGGTATTGAACGGGGAAACATATCAATTATTATTGTTCATCATTGTTCACGTTGAATGTCGATCATTGTTCATGTATACTGCAAAAATAAATGAACCCTGGACCCTGCGGTATCCAAGCCAAAGACACTAAAAGTTTGCAGGAAATCAAACTTTAATATAATAAATGTGGAAATGTGTTCGTTTTTTTATTTGTCCTTCAATCACGTCGCAACAGAGCAAGGGATCGACGTGATTTTTAGCATGGGTATAGTGTTACAAGGAAAATCATTTTTAGTGATGAGTGTGTACATAGTTGAGGACCTGGAGAGTGACTTAGGCTTTGATACTGATGTTTTATCCCGGATAGTTAAGAAGTTCCTGTGAGAATTAAAAAAAACTTATTCCACGCGGACAAAGTCGCGGGCATCAGTATTATTGATCTAAATGCTAGTAGTATAAGTAGAATCAAAGGAAATATATTAACATGATTTTCAGTCGGTTGCGAGGTGCGGTCCGACACCACTCTCCTAGAATATCTGCGGCATCACCTCGAGTTCCGAGGCACCAAGTACAACTGCCTGGAGGCAGGATGCGGCGCCTGCATCGTGAGCGCTGTCAAGTGCCACGGGGAAGCACCTCAGGGCGTCAATGCTGTGAGTATCTGCGTCATCACCTCGAGTTCCGAGGCGTCAATTCTGTGAGTTTCAACTGCATCATTTCTGTTATATTATGTGTATTGAAAATTTCAATCGGGAAAATATTAGAAAACGTTAATTTTGGTTAGTTGTATATAATTTCGTCATCATTCGATCATGTATCATTTGATTATGTATCATTTGATACAACTTTGAGCTATACAAAACCATTAACCAGCCAAACGTTGTTCAGCACATTGAAATCGCAAAATTACAATTGGCTGGGCACGTACTTACAACGAACAGCGGCCGCCAATGAATCTAATGTCGTCGAAATTCGAAAACGAATGGGTTCGTCAACCATCAAGTATCGGTCAACCAAAACTTCGATGGTTGGATGGGGTTAGCCAAGATGTCAAGCGGATTGGTTTAATTAGAACGAGCGTGAATGATAGAGATAGATGGAGAAATCTTCTGGAGCAGGCCCGGGCCCTTAAAGGGCTGTAGCGGCGATGAATATGATATACCTACATATAATATGATCAAATAACATCGAAAATTTCGTAATATTATGATAATAGAAATTTTCCTGCTAATATGAATAATAATTTAACATCATTGGCAAACCAAGCGTAACCGGAGTTTGGCTAATAAATAATGTTTAATTAGTAACAAAAGAAATGCATACCTCATTACTTCAATAAATCATTATGTCGTGTTGCGATATACCTATGCAACATTAGCTTGCCTGTGTTTGATGGACGTATAATAATAATGTCCTCCCGATCGAATTTCGACCACGGCGGCCAATTCATTTACACTCATAGCCCGATGCGACGGAAGATCCGACACGACCGGAGAGAGATCAGGCGCAGGACCGACGGCTTAACGTGCTCTCCGAGGCACGGGGGTGAAACACCGCCCACTTCCTAACTCCGGGCTAGTACTGAGAATTTATTGTCAGAAAAACCCAACACTTGTTATGGTCCGACCCGGGACTCGAACCCGGGACCTCATCGGCCGCAGTCGAACATGCTAACCACTAGACCAACGAGTCAGTCATGATGGCACGTAACTAAAGTATAAAAGAAAACAAAGATACGCCCCGAATTGAGAACCTCCTCCTTTTTTGGAAGTCGGGTAAAACAAAATCTATCTATAATACTTAAAAAAAACTTCTAATAAAACTGTAACTGGATAATTTCTGTATTTTAATATTAGTAGATTGTTCATCAAGGGACTAAAATGAGCCATTTCATACGAGATGTTTAGCTTTCCGAGCGTAGAATGGCTTTTAGTTCCGTGGTAAACACTGTACTTTTCACGTCGATTGCGAGGAAATAAAATAAATAACGTTTTTTTTTAAATTATCTCTTTGCCATTCTGTTGTTACATTTTCATATTAGGAGTAAGATCTTGTTTTGACTTAATGATATTATTAACAAATAAATTGTCACATTCACTTTACCCTATGCCCTTCACCTTGTATAACGTATTGTGCATCGAAATTCGAAATGGATTAACTAAACATCCCCTTAAATAAATGTATTAATTACAGTTAAAATTCTAGAGATATCGCGGCATTTTTTACTTATTGTTAACAAGAAGGAAATATATAAAAATACAGTAAATACCATAGACAGAGCTGTAGGATACGATGGGTAACATTGGCACATTGACGCATACTCACATTAAACCCACAGATTAAACCAAGGATTGCGTGTAGCCAATGACATTCGTGCCTCCCTCAAGTTACTCGACATTGGCGAAGTGCACTGTGCTGTTTTGGCACTTCTGATAGCCAAAAACCAAGAAAAGAAGATTTTCAGTTCCATTTTAAAAAATAATATTCAAATTATAAAAAAAGTTTCTTTAATTTTGTCCAAGAAATTATTTCAAAAATGGAACATAAAAAAGGAGATTCTTTGTGGATCGTATTGACATAGCGTAATTATTTATTAATTTCATACAGTGGGTCGACGCTCATACAAATGACAGACCTGAATATCATCATACCATGTCAGTTTTAGCAGTCCTAGATGATACGTACTGCAGAAAAGACATAAGAGTGATAGAATTTAGTACTATAAAAAATTTGGTTGTTTCCTTCGTTACGCCCCTGTCACAACTCACAAGGCAGCATTGTTGTTTAGATGCCTTCGTTGAACGACTAATAGGAAAGAACGTATCTCCTTAGACCGTGTCTATGACATTAGTTTGTAAGGCTGTTGATTGCTGTTGATAGTAACCATAGACTACAAATTTGTGTTACCCATTTATAAACCTTTATCTAGGTACTAAAATTCTACATCAATGCCTTTATCATAATACCGACTAAAATATTTAAAAAAAGGCTAAATGCCAACTTTAGTCCGCGTACGCTAGTGACATCATTTTAGAACATGAGAGTTGAAAAATAAATTATGTTTTTTTAACTAGCGGAAGCTTTGTGATCGGTACAGAGCCCATAACAATTTATTTTTGTTGTATCGCTTTGTCTGTCTGTCTGCCTGTCTGTTATGGCATCACGCCAAAACTACGAGACACTAACCGAAACAAGGGTTTTAAACACTGCTATTTGAAACTGTTACAGAACAAAAACACTTATAACAGCAACAGAAACGATACTGTAACCCAATCAATCTGTAACCGTTTATTTCTGTTAATAAGTGTTTTTATCTGTAACCCTAATAGGTACTTGCGCTAAAAATTGCACGGTGTGACAACGCGGTCTTCTCTCTTCATTGAACTTTACACACACTGTTATGTTTTTCTTAAAACAATTGCAACCATCGGTCCTTTCATCTTAGGTTCAAATTTGAATACGCGTCAACAATAAATTTGGCAACGTTGCTGTTCCGGTTACACTTCAAAACAGTGTTAAAAACTTTCATTTCTGTTACAGATTCATTTATGTTACATAAATATATGTGTTTTAGGTTAACAGATAGATTTGATTCTGTTATCAATTCAACCGGCAACACTTATAATTCTATAACCTTTATGAATCTGTTTTTCAGTCCCTGCGCCAGTCAACACGTTCCCACTCATGTGGCAGCTATGTTTAAACGCGTGACGTCACAATATTGTTTTAGCAATATTAAGTATAACAACTGTTAATATTAACATCTGATTTCTGATCATCGGATTTTTGATCTGAAATAAAGACCTTATTATTATTATTACAAACCAAAATTATATTGCAACATTACGTAAGTGTACCTCTTAAATATTATAAAACATTTTTACTTAGCTGTTTTCTGATAGGTAGCAATAAGGCATAAATTATTAAAGTAATTTGTCCTTATAAAAACTCTTTATTCAGCTGGCGCAAAGTAAGTACCTAATGTACATATTTTTTTTATTATAAAAGGAATTTGGCGAGACGCTACTATCGTTTCGATTGTATAATAAACTAGCTGATGCCCGCGACCTCGTACACGTGATCTAGTTTTTTATTCCCGCGGGAACTTTCTTAATTTTCCAGGATAAAAAGTACCTTATGTCACACAGGTCCTCAACTATACCCATGAACAAAATCACATCGATCCGTTATTCTGTTGCGGCGTGATTGAAGGACAAACCCACAAACAACCCCATATACTTTTGCATCTATAATATTAGTATGATAGCGAAGAAACGTGAATAATCAAGTTTCTTTTTCTTCGACAGCTGTTCCATAGACGTTTGTTTGTTAAACCACTGGCTGGCATTTGTTGTAGGCTAGATGCAATGGGCTTTTTCTCAGGCCATGGCACATTTGGAAGCGTGTAACAATACCTCCCTGTCGCAGTAGTCTTATAAGCTGGAGGTCTTGGATTTGAACACTGAAAGGGTCAATTTAGGGCATTTTTCTGAATTTTCTCTAATCTGGTTATGGTAAAGCCAAAGCCTCCCGCTTTGGCCGTGGCTAGTTACCACTCTACCAGATTAGATGCGCCACCAAGCGTTCAAGCGTTCGTTCCAGTACGATGCTGTGTTGATATACCTGCCTAGGTATGGATTTAATATATATAACAAAAGAGACACCTGTATGTCCTACATGTTATAAATAAATTGAGTTTATTGAGTTTATAACTTCCGTATCCGTAAAACACAAATAATAAAAAAGTTTAGCCCACTACCATCTAAGACTGCATCATCGTTTACCATCAAGTGAAATCGCATCAGTGTTTAGTCTATAAGTTTAAGGTAAAAGTGTTTAGTCCATAAGTTTTTTCTGTATCTTGTAATTTTGCTTAGATTAGTAATTTTGTTTGTTTTCTTTGTATTTTAATACCAATAAAAAAAACAGTCAAAAAATGTACAAACTTCTGCGCCATTGAGGTCGTCTAAAGATCCAAACTCTCTAAAGATCTTTGTACGTCTATCGAAATCGATAAAAGCTGGGATGATAAAAATAAATGGAAGTAAATATTAAAGTAAAAGAAAAGTAAAATATACATTAATAATTATGTTCTATCTTCCTTTAGTTGGAACTAAATCTATACTACTTATAATACAACTGTAACTGGAAGATTTCTGTACAATTAATATATTCTGAAATTTTTTATCGGGGTATGCTTTACTATCGATACTGAGCCCAAAACAGATTTTTATTTCATTTTTGTCTGTCTGTCTGTCTGTCTGTATGGCCGCGCATCAAGCGAAAACGCGCGGATCTAAATGAAATTTGGTATAGCGGTAGTTCGAAGTTAATGTAAAACGTAAACTCATTGAAAAATCTTATTACCATGTAAATGACTACTTATACGACAAGGAAGCTTGGCAATAATTTGCTCTAATGGCTCTGATAGTTAGTTAAGATGATTATTGTGAGACGGTGATAATAAAAAAAAAAAAAAACCTGGCTGAGTTTGTTGTGGGCTCTTCTCAGACCAGGGCGCGTTTGGAACCCTCGTAGCTTTAGTTTTAAGATACCGTGACCGATTTTATCACCATCATGTTTCATGTTTTATAAGTAAGTAATTTTTAACGTCAATAAGTGTACCTACCTGCAGTGTACCTATATTGAATTGAATTGCATACTCCCGGTCAATATATAGCATAGTTTTTATCCCGATAAAAAATAAGGTTCCTCCTGGGATAGGGGTTTTTTGTTATTCATTTTACTCCATAACTCAGTCAAATTTGAACTGATTTGAATAAATCTTTCTTTCTTAGAAGGTATGTATCATCAAGTAAGTCTTTCCCAATTTTGGTGAAGATTTGATAAATATTTTCAGAGATAGAGGACAAAACTCCAACAGATAACAGCAATTCACTTGATTAGGACTTAATAATATCTTTTTGGTGGCGTTTGAAGGAAAAAAAAATTAATTATAAAAAATTGCGACCAAGAGAAAATATGTCAACGGCCGTCAACATAATTTACTGTTTACATCGGTATTTCCATAAATATTTCGATGCCATATGTTTGCCTGTCATATTCATAGAGTAGGATGTATATAGGACTGTCATATTTGAACTTAATTTCGTGTATTAAAACGTATGCCAAACAGTTTCTTCTTCTGAGGAACTAATTCTTTTAGTGTATGGTGAAACAGAGAATTTGAAAGTTCGAGAGAATTCTTGGTTCTGCGAGCGCGCTGTACTAACCACTCGAAACGATCAAGCTGCTGCAATAAACAACACCATATTGATGCGTGATGATGGGGACAATGTGCAGTATAGCTCTATCAATCGGGTCGCAGATCAAGACGAGGCCACAAATTATCCCAAATAATTTTTGAATTCGTTATCTGCCCCCGGGCTTCCATCGCACACATTGAATTTAAAAGTTGGAGTGCCTATAATTCTGCTGAGAAACCTAAGCCCACCAAAATTATGCAACATGTCACCTGACTAAAAGTGACGACTCTACAGCGCAACGTTATAGAAGCGGAGGTGTTGACAGGGTGGGAGTCGGAGAACGCGTCTTTATTCCTCGAATACTTCTAATCCCCCACAAGTTTTCATTCCGCTTCAAACGCGTACAGTTTCCTGTCAGCGTCTGCTATGCCATGACAATAAATAAACCGTAAGGAGTAAGGACAGACGCTGCGCACTGCGGGCGTAGACCTCACCACCAGCTGCTTTAGTCACGGGCAGGTGTTGTACGTGGCTTTATCGAGAGTGAGCGACGCTAATAACATGTTTGTGTGTGTTCCCGAGGGATTTTAAAAACTAAATCCATGCAAACGAAGTCGCGGGCATCAGCTAGTATTAAATAGTTTTATTTATTGTGTGTGCCAAAGTTATAACTGAAACCCTTCGGAATTTAAAAAAATATCTTTTTTCCGTATAAAAATATGTGAAATCGTCTATATATTAATCTGTTAATTTTATGTATCTAGAATAGTCCCACAAACTTATCTGACCCGGTGGCAGCGGCGCTAGTAGATATGAAAAATAAAATAAAAATAAAAACTTAACAGGCATAAAAGATTTTTCGCGACGGGGTCAAGTTAACTTGAAGTTAAGTTCAATAAGTTTGTGGGACTATGGTATTTTCTGTATTAGACGTTTTACGTACGTACGTACCTTGTACGTGTATTGTTTTTTCCTGTGGCTTCTTTGCTGGTGTCTGTTCTGTATGCTATTTTAATTATAAGTATTTTGTAAACTGTTTGGGCCTCATGAAATAAAATAGAATATTTTTGCAGTGCATGGTGTTGATAACATCATGCAAGGACTGGGAGATCACGACAATAGAGAAGGTGGGCAACAGGCTGGAGGGCTATCATCCTCTGCAGACCACGCTAGCGGCGAAAGGCGGCTCCCAGTGCGGGTATTGTTCACCGGGGATGATCATGAATATGTACAGGTGACTGATTCAGCCTACCCCCACCACCACTACAGCCCATTAACGTCCCACTGCTGGGCACAGGCCTCCACTCTCATAGGAGAGAGGGAATTAAAGCTAAGACCCACCACGCTGCTTCATTGCGGGTTGGCGGGGTTTATAGAGTATTACCATGTTAGTGATAATGACCGGGACCGACGGCTTAACGTGCTCTCCGGGCTAGTAGGTGAGAATTTCTAGTCAGAAAAACCCAACACTTAATTATGGCCCAACCCGGGACTCAAGCCAAGGACCTCGTCGGCCGCAGTCGAATATGCGAACCAATAGACCAACGAGGCAGTTACTTGGGCCTACTACTACTTCATAATATCGCAATTATCGAGCGTCTGGGGCCGTACTGCCAACGCTTACAGCAATACTTAAGCAATATTAATCAAACTCACAGTTCGATGTCACGTTTCTTGACGTTCCTAAAATAAGGATTATAATTCTAAAATACAAAAGTCAACAATAATGAATGCGTTGGTTATGGCCCCAGCGCAAGGTCCAAAAATTTTTTGTGGGGTCGTGTATTAGCTTTTATAATATGGGTCCAAAGGAACTTTTGGATTTGCCGTTACATAAATAAAAGCCGTAAAGGAACACTTGTTGAGTCGAGGCTATTGTACAATTATTGACGAATTTCTTAGTGACAAAGTTGTATGGAAGCAATCGACTTTGAGTCTAGCGTCCACAGGATAGTAGATATTATTATATCTACTGTAGGTATATTAAATTAACCAAATTTAATGTCTTGATTTTTAATTAAAAAGAGCCACTGAGCTTCTTGCCGGCTCTTCTCAATAGAATCTTCTTTCCGAACCGTAGAATAGTCAAAACATGACGTAACATAAGATACACCAGACACCTGTATGTCCTACATTAAATAGAGTACTGAATATAATAAATTATAAACCAACCAAAGATGGATCTCAAGCCTTTTTTGTAAGATGTGTACCAAAACAAAAGAAGTTAATGTCTGGTATGAAATGCGCTAGTTGCATGAATGATGATTTACTTAATGTGTCCAAAGACTTCTAGGAGTATTTAAGTATTTTTATTTTTTGCCGCATGCACGGCGAAAAATTCGAACTCCGGAAGGGCGTTCCTCACTTTAGCAATAATGTATACGAAATGATGAATAGGTTACGTGGAATAGGAAACATGTTTCGTACAACTTGAGTTGATGCATTGCTTTTTGATATCGATATTTTTCCATTATACTTTTGATTTTACTTTCAGCTATTTGAAAGAAGAGCCCCGCACGATGCTAGAAATAGAGAGAGCCTTAGGGAGCAATCTCTGCAGATGTACAGGATACAGACCAATATTGGAGGCTTTCAAAACATTCGCCTCCGATGCCCCGAAACCCACTGATATATTGGACATTGAAGATTTGAAAATATGTAAGAAATCCGGAGACTTGTGTTCGGGGTCTAATTATTGTGAACATGCCTATTGGTGTGTCGTTCCCAAACCAAATCAATCTCTTCACATAAAACTAAGCGACGATAGAGACTGGTACAGAGTGGGGACGATAGCTGATATCTTCAATCTATGGCAAGAAAGAGGGACGGAATCATATAGGCTGATTAACGGGAACACGGGAAAAGGTAGGTTTTCCTAACTTAACCCGGTCAAAAACTACACCTCTATCTTTTTGTTAACTGCAATACAATTAAAATCAGATTTCGCCAAAACTAGTCCATCAAGATTCAAGATTCAAGTCATTTATTCAATATAGGTACACTGTAGGTACCATAGACTTAGAATGTATTTTTTTTTTAATCGTATGGCATTTAATACGCCTCCTGGTTCGTCGCTCGCTTAGCACCACCCGGGGGACACGTGCAGGGAGGTAAAAGGTAATTCCTGCGGACGTGAGCGACGGGGCATCCCCCTTAGAATGTATAAGACCAACAGTGACCGATTACGGTGTTACAAAAAATGAAATGTAAATGTGTGCGTGAAATAGTGTTGTCTTGACTCCAGCATAGTATTATCGATAGTCTTACTTGTGAAATCATAGGACTCTTTAGAGTTAGTTTAACGAAGTAAAATATAACTATCTTTTAATATTATGAGATAGGTACTTATAGATATTTTAGCCCCTTAAAAGTTTTTTTTTTGATATTTCGAAAGAAAGCTTTTAAAATAGAGATATTTTTTAAAAATTCTGCCTGAAAATATACACTATAATTTTTTTGAGAAATAGAGCAGTTTTTGAGATTTTTCATAAAAATTGTTAGTTTACCGCCGCTATTTTTTTAAAGGGTGCAAGTAGTTTTAATTTGATTAATTACAATAATACTCTGATATAATGTATAAGTGACAAGTTAATAAAAATAAATAATAACCATATATGGCGCTCAAGTCATAGCTAATGACCTCCCCGATAAGCACTTAAATACATAATGTACTGAATTACCAGTATGTACAGTATACCCTGTATATATATTTCATGTACATATGAAATCTAAGACACACCAAATAAAACAAAAATTAATAAAAATATTTATTTCGTTCTTTTCTTTTACAGGAAAAGTAGTGTTTAATATTGTACTCTACACACCTAAGCTTATGAGCAATCACGTCAAACCTACCGGCAGACACGATTATCGACTATCGATACTTATGACGTCATCACTTTGTCAATCCCTATCGTAACCAAACATTTTTAAGTTTTACACAAAATATCCAAAAATTCTTTATTTAGCAATGTAATTTGATGAAAAGTCTTAAGGGAAACCTATTATCTAAGCTTTCAATAGTTATTTTGCCTCATTTTCAAACAACAAGTGACGAAATAATGATTATGAATAATTCAGAAAAATATTCAGTAATTACCTGTGAAACGTGTATTTATGCGGGTTATTACGTCTTGTAACGTCACATTCATTCACTGAACAAGACACCATGGTGGCAGAACAAAGATTTTAAGTTTTAATCGTAAGATTATTAATTAAATACACAAAATTCACCTCGACTTGGAAAAGGCCGAGACGCTATGGCCTCTTACTCGCGTAAACAATGACATACTGGCCTTTTGTTTCGCTATCTCTTTTTCGCTCGCGGCAGTGTTTATTAACTAAATACCTCTCGCTCCCACGCTTTGTCAGTCTGTTGAGCGTAGCGAAAAAATCCTATGTCTATGGTAGGTACACTTATTGTAGTCTAAAAATTACTTACTTATAAAGCATGATGGTGATAATGGGTAACGGTATCTTAAAACTAAAGCTACGAGGGTTCCAAACGCGCCCTGGTCTGAGAAGAGCCCACAACAAACTCAGCCGGGTTTTCGCCCTCTTAATATTTATTGAAAATAATACAATAGAACTGAATGCTAGTTAGCCTAACCTAATTAATATAATATAAACTACTCGTATTTATTATATTGCTAGTAATCTGGCAGATCAATAAGAAAGGAAGTCACTATTTAAGTGATACAAATTTTGTAAATGACTTTTTGAAGTGAAAACTTCTTTAGGCGCGTTGATCGCTTTTTGGTAGGGGGCATAAATGTGGAAACGCGTGACCGACACCGTGACCAGCACCACCGTGACCGACACCTCGCGTTGTTACGAAGACAAAAGGTCTTAAATATAAATATAGTACATTCGTAATTAAACTTTAATGGCTTAGTCTTAAGGTTTATATTTTAAGTATTTTAATTATTAAATAAATAAAACATTAAAAAATTAGGTGACAGTGCTCTCCTTAAAAAAATGGCGCATTTGAAACACAATATAAATGCAATCTGCAGGTAAATAGGTATGAACAAATAAATCTAAATAATGAAGTTAAGATATCAAATATGAATGTGTGTGTGTGTGTGTGTGTGTGTGTGTGTGAATAGGAGGAATAAATATAGGTTATACTAATAATTTTTTTTTTTTTAAAACTAGTACTTCAAGCAGTTTTTCAGTATCGGCATATGATTGAGTAAGCAACCACTCTTTAACTCGTTGTTTACACTCATTTTTATTAAGAGGATTTATGTTAATTGCTTTATTAATTTGATTATAAAGTCTAGAGCTGATGTCCTTCTGTTCGAAAGGTTTGATCCACCTTTCTCTTTACTTGATTTTTATCGTAACTAAGGGAGCTATGTTTACGTTTTATTATTTGTAATAGGAAAAGTTGACGGACCGATAAAACCTTGCATTCTTTATACAGATCTATTGTGGGGAATATAAAAGGTGTTTTTGTCATAACTTGTAGAACATATCTTTGTGCTCTCTCTAGCCGTAGCATTGTTGTCTTGTTGGTACCTCCCCAGACTCCTATGCAATACATGAGTAGCGATTGGACTATAGCGTAATATACCATAAAGATAGTACTCCTATCAGCCGATGACCTAAGGTTTTTAAATATAATATATATTAATTTTCTTACTTTGGATGTTAAATTCGATATGTGCAATTTCCAAGACAAGTTATTATCTATAATAAGTCCAAGATATTTTATATTAGTAGCATATTCTACACCAGGGCAGTCACAATTTGAGTTATAATCAAAATTACAGATAATATGCGCTCTCATTTTACATTTATCAATAGAAGGTTGAGAGGCAGCGGAAGGTGAAAAGGTAAGGAATTTAGTTTTACTCACATTTAAGCTAAGCAAATTTGCGGCTGACCAATCTGAAACCTTTTTTAACGCGATTTTACTATACTATATATGTTTTATTATTATTATTAAGTATATATATTTTATTATTATTATTATATATATTTTATTTTATTTTTTATTTTAATTATTTTAAACTAGATTATGCCTGCGACTTCATCCGCGTGGATTAATGATTTTTGATTCCCGCGGAAACTCTTTAATTTTCAGGGATAAAAAGTAGCCTATGTCCTTCCCCTATACAAAATTTCATCAAAATCAGTTGAACAGATAGGCCATGAAAGCGTAGCAGACAGACAGACTGACACACTTTCGCATTTATAATATTAGTATGGATATGGATATTCGTTTTCACTTCTATCGGCTGTCTCTATGACTGCCAAGGATTTTTAAAAATGCAGCCCCTGAGGCGGTAAACTAGGGGTTTGAATTTTTTGAAGTCCACGCGGACGAAGTCGCAGTCAAAAGCTAGTTATAATATTATACAATATGCATACTATTCTTTTAATTTCAGGAGTATATCCAATACTAGAGTATCCCAAACTACTAATAGACATCAGTGGTGTGTCGGAGCTAAAGGGCTACTATATAGACCAGAACCTGGTGCTTGGAGGTGGAACACTGCTGGTTGAAGTTTTACATATATTCAAAACTTTAGCTGGTAACGAAGGTTTCATTTATCTCAAAGTTTTGAGTGACCATCTAGAGAAGGTTGCTCATGTCACTGTCAGAAATGTAAGTCTTCTAAATATTATATAAAAAGATAAGGTGACTGACTGACTGACTGATCTATCAACGCATAGTTCAAACCACTGGACGAATCAGGCTGAAATTTGACATGCAGATATCTATTATGACGTAGACATCTGCTAAGAAAGTATTTTTGGAAATTCAACATTTAAGGGGGTAAAATTGGGGTTTGAAAGTGTAGTGGTTGCTTGCAATAGTGTTTGTATACGAGGAGCTTAATATTTTTTTACCATATTTTTTATAGTATTGATATTTATTATAATTTTAAGTAACCTATCTTATGTGTCTGCTTTATAAGTAATTACTTCAACGCTTCTACCTTTCTAGCTTGCGACTGTAGCTGGCAATTTGTTCTTAAAGAATCAGCATACCGATTTTAAATCTGATGTATTTCTTCTTTTTGAAACTGTTGGTGCGCAGGTTACTATACGTAAGTTATTTAATTTACTATCGGCCACTCCACGGCGTCGGGCGAGCCTTATGCATCAACTTTGCTTATCCTTGTTATACCCGCCCGACTTCCACATAGTGGGTAGAAATAAAAATTATTTATTACGTCACAGTGGCGTTGGAAGTCGGTTTTTTTTGGAAAGAATTTTTATTTTTAACTATTTAGTGTCAGGGTTGAGGATTTGGAGTCAGAATCGAGATCTCGAGAGCTTCCTCTAAAGACTGATAGAAAAAATTTTCTGATCGGTTCAGAAACCACGGATATATGCACCGACATACATTTAAAAAAAAATACGCGACGAATGGGGGCTACCGCGTTTAAATTCGCCGCTAGAGGCGCTAGTGTAGAGTGAGGTCTACTTATTTCATTAATGTATTTAGCAATACCGGATTTATTAATGAAGATGTAAGATACGTGTCAATGAATGTCAGTGCTCTGCGCTTTGAAAGCGGAGCTAAGAGAAAAGAAGAAAATTAAGCGGGTTGAAAGAAGAAGAATTCAGAAGTTAGTACATCATGTCCCTGGTTCCTGTGTGCTTACAATTTAAAACCGTATTTTTCGTCAAAAGTATGCTTGTTTACCGAATTTAAAGCTAAACGTACACTGTAGTCTTTGAGCTAAACTACGGACTTACTCGCCAGTGGCGCCAACTAGTGAGCATAAAAACGGTAGCCCTCATTGAGAACCTCTTCCTTTTTTGGAAGTCGGTTAAAAATGTTATTGGTTTTTAGTGACCGCTCCTGAACAAAAGAAAGTTTTAACAATGCAAGAATTCCTTGTGGAAAATATGACAGGAAAAATTATTTTTAATGTCCTTTTACCGCCTCTGAGCCATGAACACAAAATAGCAACTTTTAAGGTAAATATTTATTTCAGTTAAACCTTAATTAAAATGGCACTAAAATATTTACCTGTATTTGTAGTTTTTTCACTAAACACTTACGCTCTTAATTGATATTGTTATATTTTTTCATTCGGCTCTCAAAATATTTATATGATAGACGATGCATGATGACGCATCATACACCAGCATCATAAATATAAATCCGAAAATGTGTTAGTTTGTTGGTTTGTTGATTTGTTGGTTTGTCCTTCAATCACGCCGCAACGGAGCAACGGATCGACGTGCTTTTTGGCATGGGTATAGTTGAAGACCTGGAGAGTGACATAGTTTACTTTTTATCCCGGAAAATTCGAGTTCCCGCGGGAATAAATAAACTTAGACCACGCGGACGAAGTAGCTGGCATCAGCTAGTAAACAATAATATGAGAGACAATGATAAATTATGATTTTTTTGGAAAGGGCATGATTAGTTAATGGGGAGGGACACTGCTAATTTATCCCGCTAGGTGTCGCATCGTCGCTGGTGTTGTTAACCTGTCAAACATCATATATTTTTTACGCGATAGTTTAATTTTCTTAGATTAATCCATCGTAATGCTTAAATGTTGTGCATTCAAATGTGATAATAAAGGCGCACTCCGTTTTCCTACTGATGAGGAATTAAGAAGACTATGGTACAAAGCCTTGCGCCAACAAAATTGGAAACTTAGTTCATCGGCTAGGTTATGTAGCGCTCACTTTAAACCAGAGTATTTTTATGACAAAAGCACTTACACTGGATTTTGCCCAGTTTCATTTAAAATAGGACGCCTAATTACCTAAAATATGTACGCAAATGAACCTGACAGTTACCAGCGAGGGTGGCGCCATCTGAGATTAGCTTTGCCTGTCCCTCCCCATTGAATGCAATATGGCCGAACAATACTGATTATAATAATTATTGATTTTAGATAATGCCGCGTTCTCAAAACGCACACGCTCTCGTCCACGCCGGTTTTCACTACAGAATAGACGAAAAATCCACAGTTATTGACAGCAGAATTGTATACAGTGGTCTGTCCCTGACCATCACTCGTGCACACAAAACTGAGCAATACCTGAAGGGCAAAGTGCTGTTCACTAATGAAACTCTGCAAGGAGCTCTAGAGATGTTGAAGAAGGAGCTTGTATTCGTGAATGATTTGCTTGATCCGCCAGTGGAGTACAAGCTAAAAGTATCTTTGGGGCTGTTTTATAAGGTAGCTTATTTTTTTATATCGTTATATAGACTTAACGTTTATTCCATGCCAATTATTATTTCTTGAATTATCTAGATTTTATGTATTTCAGGGTCTTTTGGAGCTGTGTCCCCCTCATATTTTGAAGCCAGTTTATTGCTCTGGAGCCATCAAACTAAGAGACACCAGACCGGTGACTAAAAGCCTTCAGGTGTTTGAAACAAATCCGACCGTCTGGCCAGTCACCGAACCTATACCGAAACTAGATGGTTTGGTAAGTACAACCAATAAAGTTAATCAGAGGGTATAATATGTAAATCCAATCGTGCTATACGATTTCATATTTGGATACACGAATGGCCTAACTTTGTGAGAGTTCATGATACACAAGGAACAATAAGCTGGTAAATCGTATTGCTTGCTATTCTTGCATATTATGTAGTAGCAGAGGAAAGGACTGTGCATAGAGACTGCATGTTTTCAATTTAGAATTAAGATATTATGGTCTAGCGTATAACTGAAAACTAAGCGTGTTGATCCTTGTGTAACATAGATATTGCTTTAGATACAATGCGCCGGGGAATCAAAATATACCGACGATGTTCCGAGTCTCCCGGGGGAAGTGTTCCTCGCGTTCGTTTTGGCTAAAGTTCCGCTTGGAACTATAACGAAGATTGATCCTTCAATTGCATTGGTAAGATAATATTTTATTTAATAATTGATGTTGTTAATGTACCGCTGGCTTTCTTACTGATTCTTCTGATTTCGAACCAGTGAAAGATTATTAGATGATTCAAAAGATCGTGTTAAATTTTATTTGAATAAAACGATTTTGACGACCTCCCTGGTGCAGTGTTCAGCACTGTTGTCTTAACGTGCGGAGGGCCCGGGTTTGATTCCCGGCAGGGTCAACCAGCGTTCCGGTATGATACCGTGTAGAAACCGATTAGGGGTATGGGTTTAAAATAACTGCCATGTCCTTAACAAGTTAGCCCGCTACCATCTTAGACTGCATCGTCACTTACCATCAGGTGAGATTGCAGTCAATTTACTTGTAGTAGATTTAAAAAAAACTTGGGATTACAGAAAGAACCAGGTGTTGTTGCATTCTACTCAGCGGCAGACATCCCAGGTGTAAATAGTTTCATACCAGCCCCTAACAAATTCAACTTAAGAAACGAAGAATTGTTCTGTAATGGTGCAGTTAAGTACTACGATCAACCAATTGGTGTTATTGTTGCTGATTGTGAAACTATAGCTAAAAAAGCTGCTGAACTAGTACACATCGAATATGCTAACGTGAGGAAACCTATGCTTGATATAAAAACGATTAAAAATGAACCAACAAAATATTCAGAGTATGTTCGATATCAAGCTACGGATATAGGTACCGATACTACACGGGTGATAAAAGCAGATGACACTATTTATTCACAATACGCTTTTACTATGGAGACTTTAACGTGCGTAGCTTATCCGACTGAAGAAGGGATCAAATTGATATCCGCGACACAGTGGATGGACTTGGTGCAAGCAGCAACAGCAAGGGTTCTTGACATAGATGAAAACAGGTACTATACGCAGAAGACTTATAATGCGAGTGCAATACAATAACGCCTTGAGGGTTATGTTGGGGCTCCCCCGACACTGTAGTGCGTCGGCTATGTTTGCGTACGCGCACACGGAGGACTGTTATGCCGTCATGCGCAAACGAGTCGCATCGCTGATGCGCAGGGTGAGGGGGAGCACCAACGTCATTCTGAGGGTGTTAAGTGATAAGCGTGACTGCTCTATGCTGAGGCACTGGATACATACGCATGTCTATGTACCTAGTGCTCCAGCATACAACTGCAGGTATTTAGCAGGTATTTATTAAATTTGGTTTTATCTTGAGTTTACTAACATAGTTTTATGTTATTATTGTACTAATATTATTATGGACTTAATAAGGGTCTGAAATAAACAATTTTTTTTTTGTTTTAATTTCATGCTAATATTATACTAATAAATGCGAAAGGGTGTCTGTCTGTCTGTCTGCTACGCTTTCACGGCTCACTTGTTCAACTGATGTTGATGAAATTTGGTACAGGGATAGGTTGTAACCTGGAAAAGGATACAAGGATAGGAGACAGGGGTAGTCTACAAACGCAAGCCTATCCCGCAATCAATCAAATAAATATTATAAATGCGAAATTTGGATGGATGTATGGATGGATGTATTAATGTTTGTTACTCAATCACGCCGCAACGGCTGAACGGATCTGGCTTAAATTTGGCACAGAGATAGATTATAGTCTGGAATAGCACATAGGCTACTTTTTATCCCGGAAAATTAAAGAGTTCCCGCGGGAACCAAAAAAACCTTAAAACATGCAGACGAAGTCGCGGGCATTCGCTAGTAATACAATATATTTTAATAACACAATATATTTTATCACAGAACTATAAATCTGCTTATTATTACTTTTATCCTGTTTTATTTTATAACAATTTATATTGGATCTTGTATTAATAATTAAAATCTTTTTTTTTAGAATCGATGTTTACGTTCGTCGACTAGGCGGTGGTTATGGCTTCAAACTTACCAGGTCAGCACAATTGGCTGTGGCATGTGGTTTGGTAGTTCACAAACTCAATCGACCATGCAGATTTAATAATTCCCTCGATGTTAATATGAAATCAATGGGAAAACGTTTGCCTTGTTCGAGAAATTATGAGGTAAATGTAAATGGGCTTTTAATAATCATTTTTTTATCCATGATACTATTCTATTTTAAAAAGGTTTATTTAGCATATCTATGGTTTGCATATTATTATTATTATTTTTTTTTTTTTTATCCACTACAAGCTAGCCCTTGACTGCGATCTCACCTGATGGTAAGTGATGATGCAGTCTAAGATGGTAGCGGGCTAACCTGTTAGGGCCATGGCAGTTATATTAAACCCATACCTACCCCTTCGGTTTCTACACGGCATCGTACCGGAACGCTAAATCGCTTGGCGGCACGTCTTTGCCGGTAGGGTGGTAACTAGCCACGGCCGAAGCCTCCCACCAGGCCAGACCAGGGAAAATTCAGAAATTATAAATTCCCAAATTGACCCTGCCGGGGATCGAACCCAGGACCTCTGCACGTTAAGGCAACAGCGCAACACACTGCGCCACGGAGGTCGTCAAATAATTATAATTTATTAATAATGGTTAAACATAAAAAGAACTTCGAAATTAATAATAATTTTTGAAACAGGTCCATGTAAATTCAAGAGGACAAATACAATACGTAAGAAATGACCTATTTAGTGACAATGGTTATGTATACAATGAACCTCTTATGCTGTTTAACATTGATTCTTACTACAATTGCTACAGAAAGGCACGATTTGATCATACGGGATATAACGCTGTTTCAGATACAGCATCTAATAGCTGGGTCCGATCGCCTGGTAAGAAAGTAAAATAGAGCAATTTTGTACTTTAATGGCTATAATGTATTTATTATTATGATTTTTTTGGTAACTTGACGATTTGTTTTAAAGGTACAATAGAAGGGATAGCAATGGCAGAGTTAATAATTGAGCGTATATCGTATGAACTCAACTTGGATGCGCTTGAGGTCCGATTGGAAAACTTGGATAGAGTAGCACATAGCGACTTGATAGAATTAGTGGACACATTGAAAAGTAACTCAGAATATGAAGCAAGGAAAGCTGCATCCGATGAATTTAACAGAAATAATAGATGGAAAAAACGTGGCTTAAGATTCAGCTGGATGAGATGGCCCTCGAATGGGTTTCAAAACTTAGAAGTCAATTTGTCAGTATACAACGATGATGGCACTGTGTCCATAACACACGGTGGCATCGAAATGGGTCAAGGTATT
This sequence comes from Erebia aethiops, assembly GCA_923060345.2. Classification (NCBI taxonomy): domain Eukaryota; kingdom Metazoa; phylum Arthropoda; class Insecta; order Lepidoptera; family Nymphalidae; genus Erebia; species Erebia aethiops. The sequence continues at coordinate 17,829,117 of OV281080.1, forward strand.
AACACTGTAGCGGTACAAATTGCTGCTTATTTCCTGAAAATACCTGTGGACAAGATTAAGATAAAGGCTAATGATACCATAATTGCTCCTAACGGTATTGCTAGTGGAGCGAGTGTAACAACTCAAAATGTGGGAATAGGTGTACGCAGATGTTGTGAGGAACTTCTGTCAAGGCTTGGGCCGATACGAAATCAGATGAATGATCCTTCTTGGAGGGACTTAATAAGAGAAGCATATAGGCAGCAGGTTGATTTGCAAGTCCACTACTATACTTCCGTGAAGGACAACCAACAATATGATATTTATGGAGTAACATTAGCTGAGGTTGAAATTGATGTTTTAACAGGAGAACATTCGATTCGACGGGTTGATTTAATCGAAGACGCCGGTCGTAGTGTTAACCCTGAAATAGATCTTGGTCAAGTAAGATTTTCTTTATAGTTTAATTATTTACATTTATCACACACAGTTTTTGTACGATTTAAAGGAATTATATAGGAAAATAATATTACTTACCTTAAACGGTGAAGGAAACCATCGCGAAGAAACCTGCATGCCCGAAAGTTCTTCATAATGGCCGAGAATTCTCAAAGGTATGTGAAGTTTGCCAATTCTCACTTGGCCAGCATGGTGGAAAGCTGCAGCCAAACCGTTCTCATTCCGAAAGGAGACTCGTGCTCAGTAGTGAGCTGATATTGGACCGATAAGATTACTGACGTAAAATTACAGATGAAGTTAATAATTTCATTCTCTTAAGATTTTAAATATATTATTATATTATGAAATGAAATTGATTTCTAGCTGAATGTTTACGTTATTTTTTGCCAAATAATTATAAAATTAAAATAGATTTTTTTTTGTAGATCGAAGGAGCATTTATCTTTGGCGTCGGTTATTGGACGTCTGAAAACTTGAAATACCACCCTGACACTGGAGAGCTGCTCACTCACCGCACTTGGGAATACTGGATCCCTCAAGCTCTGGACATACCGGAAGATTTCAGAGTTTACTTTAGACGGAGATCCTTTAGTAATGAAGCTGTTTTAGGAGCAAAAGGTTACTTATCATGATGTTATAATATTTAATTATTAATTTAAAGGGTTGTAAGCATTAAGCAGGGACACTATTTTTAGACTTACCCACTTACTTGGTAAGTCAATGGGGCTGATTCTGTATAACACAATCTCTAAACTAAACTAAAATGGCAGCTTTAAATCTAGTTCTGTCCCTTTCCATAGGAAGTATTATGAAAGGGTTAGCAATATTTGTAATGCTCTAATTTTAGTTTAGTTTAGAGATTGTGCACTACAGAATCAGCCCCAATGACTTACTTACTTAAATCTTACCTCTATGCCCTTTAGACTCAAATTTGAACTTCTAGGGGCATCAGAGTCAATACGATAGCTAAAGTTTTGTTCAGAAGAACTATTGAAACTTACGTATCTACTTCAATAGACTTTATAATATATTTTCATGATTTTTTTCTTTTTACGATCTAGAATATTGTCATTATTTGCAGCAACGGGAGAACCAGCTACATGTATGAGTGTCGTGATCGCTTTCGCGCTGAGGGAGGCGATAGCCTTAGCGAGGCTTGAATCAGGAATACCCACTACCCAGTGGTTCCAGATCGGTATGGGCTATATTTTAATTTAAAAAAATGTTATTTGCGTGGTTCATGGTTCATGGAGAGGTTGGCATGGCCGACTGTGGATCATGAGGTTTTGGGTTCGATTCCCAGTTGGGCATAAGAAATGTTAGGTATTGGGGTTTTCTCTGTGCCAGCCCGGAGTTGCAAGTTGGTGGCAAGTCACCCCAGTGCCTCGGAGAGCACGTTAAGCCGTCGGTCCCGGTTATTATCACTAACATGTAATATAATAGTCGTTAAAGCCCGCCAACCCGCATTGGAGCAGCCTATAAGATTGGCGGCCTGTGCCCAGTAGTGGGACGTTAATGGGCTGTAGTAGTAGTAGTAGTGGTACAGGACTACGAGGAAGTCCAGTTCCTCGCGGTTCAATCAAGGGCTAACTTGCTTCTACTAAAAATAATAATTATCAATATCTTTTCTTTCAGATGGACCATTTACGGTGGAAAAAATTTGCGTCGCGTGCGAATCAGACACAAAAGACTTCAAGTTTTACTAAAGTACGACTTTGTACGTCACTTTTTTACACGCAAGTAGGGCAGAGTCTTGGATGGTTACTATCATTGCTTCAAGCAGTATTATTTCAAAATGACAGTTTTAAGTCAACTACCTTGACGTTCCTAGAATAAGGATTATAATTCAAATACATGAACGTCAACAATATTAAAACATTACTGCTTTAAACGATGGTAGTATGCCCCCTGATACTAGTTTTACCGTCACATCAAAAGCGTTGATATACTGTAGACCGTATGGTTTTGGTCACAATGTGTTATTTTAACTTTTAAAAACCCGTCGTGTTACGTTATTAGTAGTTAAAAAAACATTTTTGTTTCTTTGCAGTGGCTTTGGAAGTCGGTTTTTTAAATCATTTTTATATATTATTATATTAATAGTAGAAGATCCGAACCTAAATCACCCTTCACCGAGCTGAAAATAGAATAAAACTTATTTTATAATAAATTTCGTAAGTATATTAGAAATAATATTTAAAAAATCCTGGTCAAAATATTTTTAATAATTTTTTTAAAAATGATTTTTAATAAAATTTTGCAACATCAAGATAATAAGAAAATTTTATACTGGTCTTAAAGTATGAAACATGTAGAATGTGCAGACATAGGGTTGTCCATTATTTACCTGGGTTTCCAGGTATAAACAGGTATGTCGATACCAGTTACTTTCACTTGATGTGATAGTAGAAAAAAATGTATATTAATGAACTTAGCGCTGTTTTATTGTGAACACGTTGATATAGGGCTGTCTGCAAAAAATTTGGTCCTTAAAGAGGTTTGCGAATTTTAAAGATTTTTTCAACGCGTGTGGAAATGAGTGACAGAGAGATCCGAGGTAAGTATACAGTGTGTGTTGTGCTATCATGTCACGGAAATGTAAATACATTCGTTTTCTTGACAAATACAATAACATGTTTGTACCATAGAGTATGGTTTGTACACAAACTCCACAAAGGAAGGAGAAACGACGCGATATGTCTAGGCTGCGAAATGACTCGCATTTCTCTTCACTATCATTATCCATGTACGAGGGTTGTTATGTTATTTGTATTCCGGGGTAAAGGAGTGTTGCAATCGCAATCATAATCACCTTATATTTCTTACACTCTCTGATCTTACTTATCTCTTAAAGTCATACTAGATACTTACAGAAATCCTGAAAGACGTCTTCCTTAAATTCTATCGAAAGCCGAAATACGATCTTTGCAGATGTAACTAGAAAAATACAAAATTTCATGGCCTATGTCATTAAGTTAAATTTGGGGTAGAATTTCCAAAAATCCTATCTAATAATATTCTTAATATTAATGTGTAAGTCTGGATGTTTATAGGCTGAGGCTAAGAGTTTAGTCGAATGCAATTCCAAAATTTGTCATTTTGATTATATTAGTCTGCATGGATTGAGGTTTTTTCTCGTGGATTGTAATTTTTTCATTCTTGCGGGAACTTTTAAATTTTCCCGGATTCCCCGGGATGTAAACTATCTCTGTACCAAATTTCATCAAAATCGGTTCAGTAGTTAGGCCGTAAAAGCGTAGCAGACAGACAGACAGACAGACTTTCACATTTATAATAATTAGTATGGATTTCCGTTGATTATTTTACGTATAGTGTTTTCTGTCACCGTATTGTATGGCGCTGAGCAGTTCTTGCAGCTAAATTCTCAGACACCAAAACCATTCAATCTACTGCAGTAGGTATACCTATGTGATCAATGTATTATTCGCAACTCTACCAATTATTCTTATATTTTCAACAAGCAAGTTAACAGCTATTATACCAATAGTACAGTGAATTCATTCAATTATAGCAATTGCAATGAATTTGTACCAACTTAGCAATTTAGCTGCTGATTGCAAGTGCGCTGTGCAATTAGAGCCTTGTTTGCAAAACTATTAAGCATTGTCTTCTGTTTGTTTCTTCAAATTAAGTTTAGCAAACATGATCGTGTAATATTTTTAAAGATATTTTATTCTAATAAAAATGTTAAAGTGCACCTGGGTTTTTCTTTGACTAACCGACTATAACAAATGAATGAATGAATGAATGAATAAATAAATATTATAAATGCGAAAGTGTTTCTGTCTGTCTGTCTGTCTGTCTGTCTGTCTGTCTGCTACGCTTTCCCGGCCCATCTTTTCAACCGATTTTGCTGAAATTTGGTACAGGGGTAGATGGTATCCCGGGGAAGGACATAGGCTACTTTTTATCCCGGAAAATTAAGAGTTCCCGTGGGAATCAAAAATCTTAATCCACGCGGACGGAGTCGCGGGAATCATCTAGTGAATAAATAAACAAAAAATTAAGCTTGTTTTACGCCACTACACACACAAGCTAGCTCTTGAACAGAATCACACCTAATTGTAAGTGATGATGCAGTTTAAGATGGTAGCGGGCTAACCAGTTGGTATGGCAGTTATATTATTAAACTCGACTAACCTAATATCCTAACCGGTTTCTACACGGAATCGTACCGGAACTTTAAATCGCTGGGTGGCATGTCTTTGTCGATAAGGTGGTAACTACCCACGGCCGAAGCCTCCTGGACATTCCAGGTACGGTCATTGGCTGTTTTATCCCAGATCTGGACAAGAATGAACCTATCGACTGAATTTTTAAATCAGTTACCTAGTCGTGTTGCATCGTAGTTGAGCGACAAATGCGGCTACTCGATGTGATTCAACGCGATGCAACAGTATCAAACAGTAGCTGACCCTTTACGTAGTTTTTCGACAAATAATAGACAAATTAACTTTTAACTTTGGCAACGTTACATAACTTTGAGGAAAAAGATTTATCTTATTAAGACTGGCCGATCTGGGAGTAAGTCCAAATGATCAAGACCCTCAGCCTCAAGAGGCGACAGCTGCTATTAATTTGTTGGATGCTGCTATTAAAATGTATCAAATCATCACTAAATATATACCTTTTATTCTAAAACGAAATTTACTAAGAGATATTGTACACCTACGCTCAAAATCTTACTTAAAATAATAACATTATAAATTTACTTCTCCTGAGTATTGCTCACTCTTATGCTTTCAACTTTCTGTTCTATTTCTTCTAATACTTTCTTTTGTTTTTCCTTTATCGTCCCGGGATTTCTTTTCCACCTCCTATCCTTCAAGGAACTTTCAAATTCATCATTAGTTTCCAAACTGTTTGGTTTCCTTTCAAAATTACTTGGTTTGTCATTTTCCTTGACTTTAGGATCATGGGCCTTTCTTTCAAAATATTGTCTGCTATTGTGTACCATATCATTTGAAATTTTACGCCGTTCATCTGATTTTGAGTTTCCAAAGAACATTTGTTTACATGTGGGGCACAGTTTTTCAAAATAAGATCTTTTAAAGATTTTATCTGCATCCAAGTTAGTCTCTGTAGATTTTACCATGATACTATTCGTAGTATGTACAGCTGTTTTTGGCATGTTTGTACTGCTTTTCTTAACCTTACGTGAGCGAAATAATCTTCTTTTCTTGCCTTTCTTTTCAGTTGTTTCCGGCACTTTGTCTTTTTCTTTGTTTTTATCACGGGAAAAAAACGGAATTTTTATTTTCTTTAAGCCGGCGCTAAAAAGTAAAAACAGGTTAACACGTTTAAACAAGATAATATGAGAATTCTTGAGATGTCAGGATTTTGCTTTGCTCTACATTTCTAAACCCACTGGGTTTAACTGTTTAAAACATGAATTTATCAAATAACTCTATTTTAGTAAATACTTGGTCACTATGAAACTGAGACTTACCATTTCTTTTCCTTCCGCGAATAATGTTCAACATTTGTATTGTATGGAAAATTGAATTGCTTAATTGTACCTATTTTGTGTGTTTCAATGTTTGGAGAGTTTATTTCATCCATGGATAGTCCGTTTAAGTTCATATGTTGAGGGACAAAGTGTTTTGCATGTAATACGTTAACTTCAGGAATTTTATCAGCATTCAAACTCTGATATTCCCTATTATCTTTATTGAATTCATCATTGAGATTGGCATAAGAACCATAATTACCATATTCCATACTTTGACTCCTGGTTTTCTGTCTATATTGCTCATAAGGTTGATTCTCGTCTAGAGAAGATACATCAGGTCTTTGTATGAAGCTGGCTACATCAATATGAGCTTGATTTCTTCGGTTCAATTTCCTTCTCGATTTGCGTCCATCGACTCGAAATTTACTATTGACTTGATTTGAATTCAGCTCCTCATTTGATAAATATTCGTAGCAAAAAGAAATATTAGTAATACACAATAATAACAATAAACCTAAGAAATAAATGCGTCGTAACATCTTTGTATCGACATTTCGGTTGATTTCTGTCTGTTTCTGTCTTAATTCTCTTATTTTTTATATCACAGTTTTGTCATAATGGTGTTAAAACTTTTTGAGCAAAAAAAACAAGGAGTTAGGATATGCCTTAATTTGAACTTCCAGCCTACGTTCCTTAGAAACATCATAGATGGCGCTGAAACTCATACTAAGGATATAAAAGTACAATGAGGTGACATAAGTACCATATTCTAATGCTCTATGGCCTGATACCTGAAAAAGTTTTTACGAAGAAAACTAAGGCCAGTCGCTCACTACTTCGTTTTGCTATACGTTTGCGTGATTTCGTTAAATTCATTTATTTTTTTCTGCTTTGCATCTAATTTTGACTCCGATTACCACTGTATATGAGAACCTACGACATTTGGATACCGCGTTATGAATCATAGCTTTGTCATTTGTAAAGATAATTTAAAAAAGTCACCAGGTTTCATTGCAAACTTAGCTTTAAATTTTTAAAAAAATTGGCAGTCATAGAGACTGCCAATTTTTTGCCAACGAATATTTAAAATATTTTTTCTTTAAATCTTTTTATTTTTTTTAAATAAAAAACTAAGGCATTACGAAGTAGTATATTTGTATTTCAGACCTTTTTTTTATTGCGTGATAAGCTTGCGCTTGACGACAATCATGCTTAGTGCAAAGCAGTGATGAGGTCTAGGTTGGAACGCGCTTGCCTAGAAGATGCCTATTCACTCTTGCCTTGAAGGTACTGAAGTTATAAGTGGCAGGAAACACGTGCGCTGGGAGGGTGTTTCACACCCTAGCGGTTCGTATCAGAAACGTCGAGCAAAAACGCTTCGTGCGAGCAGATTGGACGTCAACCACATAGGCAAGCCAACGCAGACAGTTTCTCGCAGTTCTGTGGTAGAATGGAGAAGGAGGAACAAAATTGTGAAGTTTCTGAGAACACTCCCCATGGTATATCCGATAAAAACCGATAAGCAGGCGACATTACATCGGTGTTGTAGACTGAGCAATTTCGCCTGCGTAAGTGATTGATCGCCAATTATCCTTTGAGCACGGCGATCTATCGAGTCTTATAATGTATCGCGTTGGCATGCCAGATCGAACTTGTGCCTGATAAAGAGCAAGGCGCTGTTTTATATATAAGTTTTTTGGCAGCTGTTTTGGCCTTTGACTCGACACATTTCCCGAAATTGATGTTGGGAGAGATGTCAATACTCAAGAGCTCAATATGATCACTAATCGGTACGAATATACCATGAAAAGTAGGAGCCAAGATGAAGGGGCTCCACTTTGAGGTTAAGGTTGCCTGAGGAACACCGGCATTGACAGCCATTAGGTCAGAGGAGCAGCCGTCGATGACCACCCGGAATGACCCGTCACTCAGCAAATCAGATATCCAGTTGCAGAAACCAGTGGGAATCCCGTTCGCGGAGAGCTTGCTGAGAAGACTGCCGTGCCAGAACCGGTCAAAAGCCTTCGATATATCGAGTGAGACAGCAAGTGCCTCACCGTGCTTCTCCATGGCTTCACCCCAAGTATCTGTGGCATATACTAGAAGATCCCGTTAGAAGTAGACAGATTTTCCGAAAGCCGTACTGACGGTCTGACAGAAGATCGTTTTCTTCTAGGTATGCTAGGAGCTTGTTGTTAAGCACACGTTCCATACTCTTACAGAGGATAGATGAGTTGGCAATAGGTCTGTAATTGGCCGGATCAGCACGACTTCCCTTTTTCAGTAGTGGCTGCACATTTGCAACTTTCCACGACTTGGGGACTTGAGTAGTTTCAAGAGAGAGGCGGAATAAGCGTGTTAGTACAGGAGACAACTCAGGAGCACAATTCCGTAGAACAACTGCAGGTATACCGTCAGGACCACTGGCCTTACTCACATCGAGGCTCCGAAGGGATTTTAGGACCTCATGCTGGTGTATGCGTAACTTCCTTATAACTTCGTAACAACGCGAGGTGTATAGCAAAACGAAATAGTGAGCGACTGGCCTTAGTTTTCTTCGTAAAAACTTTTTCAGGTATCAGGGCATAGAGCATTAGAATATGGTACTTATATCACCTCATTGCACTCATATATCCTTAGTACGAGTTTCAGCGCCATCTATGATGTTTCTAAGGAACGTAGGCTGGAAAGTTCCTCATTTTCCTCATTATATGAGTAGAAGAAGAACATCGCATCGAAGACCTAAGCTCCTGACCCGAGCTGTACCCTACGTAGCTAAGGGTACCTTGTGCGATTCTCCAGCTCACTAAAAACTTCAGTTATTCAAAGGGTGGAAAAACTAATTCCTCAAAAACCCAACCGATTGGCAGTTGCTACTGGTGCTTATGGGCGGTGGTAATCCCTTAGCTCTATAACGGTATACTAATCTATTTATTTGTTTATCTACTCCAGCATCGAAAAGTTCCAATTTCGAATTTGACAACTATATCGAATTGAACCCTCTTTCGTGTTTGCTTCTCATAACGATACAGTTCGTTGTATGGGAGCTGTATCGTTATGAGTCGTAGCTGTATCGATATGGTTATCTTCATAAATAGGATACCTATAGCTTAGCGGCTCTGGGTTCTGGCACTTTCCCAATCACAGAGTTCTTAGTATGTAGAGGAGCCATACCTACATCATGGCGGATGGTGGCACCCGTAATGTAAAAAATTATAAAGACGTCCTTGTCGTAGATAAAATCTTGTATGCAACTGTACGTAATTAGTCATTTTAATTCTCGTACTATCCTATTTTGATACTCGGCAAGCCTCGTATCAAAAAACAGCACTCGAATTAAAATGACCCTCATTACGATACAGTTGCATAAATAGCTATTAATTGTTTAAGTCAGGCAACTAGAATAACACAATACATAAATTCTTAAAATAATATAAATACCTATGAAAAATCTTATCTTATCTTACTTCTTACTAATATTATAAATGCGAAAGTTTGGATGTATGGATGTATGGATGTATGGATGGATGTTTGTTACTCAATCACGCCCCAATGGCTGAACGGATCTGGATGAAATTTGGCACAGAGATAGATTATAGTCTGGAATAACACATAGGCTACTTTTTATCCCGGAAAATTAAAGAGTTCCCGCGGGAACCACAAAACCTTGATCCACGCGTACGAAGTCGCGGGCGTCAGCTAGTATATTATTATGTAGTATATCAGCCATCAGGTAGTAACCTGATGCCCCCGTTAGAGAATAAGGCCGCAGGTAATATTACAATTTACAGGTAGTAGGTATCGCTTTTGACGATCTCTCTAACGCAGTGGTGAGGCACTGTGGTCTTATAATGGGAAGTCCCGGGCTCGATTCCCGGGCAGTGTAAATGTGTGAATTTTAATTTCTGTAATTTTCTTTGATCTGTTCCGGCTTCGGCCATAGCTAGTTACCACCCTACCGACAAAGACGTACCACCAAGCGTTCCGGTACGATGACGTATAGGAACCGATTAGCCCGCAACCATCTGGATTGCATCTTAACTTACTATCATTTTTAGATTGTAGTCAAGGGCTAACTTGTAATGGCGTAAAAAAAAGGATAGCGCAAGGGCAGTTTGACAGATTCTCTGAGATAGTGACCCAGATGTAAAATTATACCTTTTATGCCAAAAGATCCCCCGAATCGATCCCTGTCCATTTGCTTAACGATGTGACATAAAAGGGGTGGGTCGGATAGATCCCATAAATTAGGTTTCTGCTGAGCGTGCCATAGGTTTGCCCGTAATGGAGGTGACGATCTATGGAAATTTAATGGTTCAAACAGGGCGTTTTCAGATAGTGTTTTTATGGTTCCGTACCACAAAAGGAGCAATGGAACCCTTATAACCCCAGAGAAAATTCAGAAATTATAAATTCCCGGAATTGACCCTGCCGGGGATAGAATTCGGGACCTCCCACTTATGAGACAACAGTGTTCACCACTGCGCCAGGGGGTCGTCAAAGGGAGGGAGTTCGTCTTATCCGTTATTCCTGCCATGATTTACATCAATACGTATTATATTATTATCAACGACCTCAATTTACATAGACGAACTCTGTCATACAAAGAATGTGGGCGTATGTGTAGTAACGCCATCTAGTCTGAAAAGCGGGAACTTGCTTGCAAACTTAGCCCCATCTTGAATGAAAGCTTGAAAACGTATGACTTGGTCATAGATAAGACAGCCGCAATCCTGTTCGGAGCCCGGAAGCACATGCGTCAGCTCCAATTGCGAGGCCAGGACATAGAGTGGCAGACTTTGGTGCGCTACTTGGGGTGTCATATCGACGCCGGCCTGGCCATGGTTCCCATGATTAATCATGTCGTGAGCCAAGCCACGGCTGCTGCGTCGATGCTGCACCAGGTCCTCACCTCAAGCCTCTCACCGAAGACCAAGCTCCGGATCTACGGAGCATATGTCCCTTACCTACCATGCAGCCATGGTGGGTCGGCAAGTAGGTGTAAACATATAACTCCTTTATATTTATAAACTTAAACTAATAATATAAATGCGAAAGTTTGGATGGATGGATCGATGTTTGTTACTCAATCACGCCAGAAAGAACGGTTGAACGGATCTAGATGAAATATGGCACAGAGACAGATTATGGTCTCGAATAACACATAGGCTATTTTTTATCCCGGATAATTAAAGAGTTCTCGCGAGAACCGAAACACCACAATCCACGCGGACGAAGTCGCAGGCATCAGCTATTTATTTATAAATAATAATTAATAACATTGGAGAACTGGGAATCTAATCCTGCCTGATAGCGGCTTTCCTTAAAACTAATGGAAGCGTCTGGAAAATGGCTATAAGTAATCCCAATTTTGATCGTGTTTATTTATTGACGACCTCCTTGGCGTAGTTATTAGCGACTAGATGATGCCGGTGACTTCATCCGTGTGGATTTAGGTTTTGAGGATTAAGTTGATGTCATCAATTATCGGTATACTCTATCTAAAAAAAATTGAAGTGTATTGAATCCGATTCGTACGCTACACGCATTTTATCTAAATATATTAAATTAAATTTGTGTCTGTCTATCTGTTGTTCGTAGCAAAAATATCGCCCGGTATACAGTCAATCTGCCGCGGAAAAGCACAAAGCATCCCGAACTGTTTGAGGAGTTCATACGTATGCTTTCTCACGTGCAGGCATCTATCTATGCTGAGTTACAGTTCAATAATAGTACGTTTGAAAAACGTTTACGATTACTATCCAAAATCCAACAACTTTCCAAAATTAACATTTCAGCACTCCCTTCTGTGGTCTTTGATGGGACAACCCTTGAACTGCGTGAATCTGTTAAAAACCTGGGCGTTATTATGGATAATAATTTCTCCTGGGCCCCTCAGATTTCTGAGCTTAGCCGTAAAATCTACGCCGTAATCGGTAGGCTGAAAAGGTGGAAAAACTTCCTACCTATCCGAACTAAAATAACCCTGGGTCAATCTCTCATACTTCCTATAATTGATTATGCTGATACCTGCTATTTAGATTTACCCCAGTTCCTACTCAACAAGCTTGAACGTCTACAAAACTTAGTCATACGTTTTATTTTTGGCCTACGGAAATTTGATCACATTAGCCAATACCGCCGGCAACTCAAGTGGTTAACGGTGAGTGATAGGCGTAATGTTCATGTCCTTTCCCTTCTTTATTCTGTTCTCTTTAATCCCTCTTCTCCTGCATATCTCAAAGAACGTTTCTCATTTCTAGGTTCAAATTCTTTCTACCCTTTTAGCCTCCGGTCGAAAAGCGATAACAAGCTTGCGATACCCTCATCTCGCTCCCATTGTTACAGTGAGTCTTTTACTGTAAAAGCAGTAATATTATGGAATGCATTACCCCGCGAAATTCGTCACTCCGAATCGATATATATATTTAAACGTCGTTTAAAAAATCATTATTTATCTATGTAATGTACTTGTAAGTGTATGATAACAATATATATTTTATAATATGTATTATATTTAGTTATTGTAGTATCTATATGTGTAATTTATATGTAAACTATAGTATGTATGTTTATGTAAGTATATTTTATTTTATACTTTTGTTATTTTTATTTTTCTTTTATGTGCATCGACCACATGAGCTCCTAGACCCAGTGTCATCAGCTTTGTACGCTCGGGTTGCCTTTAAAAGATCACTTTAGTGATAAGGCCGCCTTTGCGCTTTACCACAGTTTCCTGTCTTTTGTATTGTATGCATAATTTTGTACCGATGTGTTAAGATGCAATAAAGACTTATACTACTACTACTACTACTACTATTTCCTTACACAATCAGGGGGCAGATGTACTATGTACCGGGCGCCTTAATATGTACTGGCACCGCTAAATATCAGACGAGGGATATCACCAAGATTCTACCATACAATTTCAACTACGCTAAGTCCGTTCTACGAAATTTCACCGAACGATTATCCACAGTATTCTATAACACTGAGTGCGCGTGGATTTACAAAATTCTGTCGCAGAATATGTTTGCTGGAAAAATTGCGCGGTGAAATTTCGTAGTGCTGTTAGTGAAAATAGCTGGGTACAACGAACAAACTAAAATATAAGTTATTCACTTGATAAACTATTTAATAATTATTATTTATATTTTATGTTTATAATACATATTGAAAGGGAACAAATTGATTTCATTAGAAACTGCTAATAAATTAATTTCTTCCTTTCGGGGAACGGCTCTGTTTGATACCATTAATAAATTGAAGCATCTGGAAATTGGCCCTGTATCTTATTTTATATTTTATAGGCCTTATTTATAATATTCTATTTATTACTTAATGTTTAAAACTGACTTTGGTTTCTAATAAATTATAGCTGATGCCCGCGACTTCGTCAGAATGGATTGAGGTTTTTAGATTCCATCCATCCATCCACCCATCCAAACTTTCGACTTTGGATGGATGGATGGATGGATACATGGATATTTTTCACTCAATCGCCAGATCGGCTGAAAGGATTAAGACGAAATTTGGCACAGAGATAGATTATAGTCTGGAATAACACATAAGCTACGTTTTATCCCGGAAAATTAAAGAGTTCCCGCGGGAACCAAAATACCTCAATCCACGCGGACGAAGTCACGGGAATTAGCTAGTGCTAATTTGTATTCTTGTCAATAGATAAAAATATAGATTCAAAATACAATACCTACAATTTGAAATTAGTCACTTCTTCGGCGTAGGCCTCTCCCAAAGGCCAACTTATTAATAAATAAAAAAAAATTAAAATCAAAATATAAACCTTAAAACTAAGGAATTAAAGTTTAATTACGAATTTGGTATATTTATATTTAAAACCTTTTGTCTTAGTAACAACGCGGTGTCGGTGTCGGTGTCGGTGACGCGAATCCACAACAAGTGAAAACTTCTTTAGCACCAAAAAGTGACGAATTTTTTGAAGTGACTTCAAAAATGACGCTGATGATTTGCTCGCAGTGGCTAGCAAGCTTTATACCTACTACCAATCTATAGGCTGATCAAAATGTTGTCCTTTGCAAGGGTCCAAAAATAGCGCAGGCCAAGCTTCACATATTTGCTAAGCAAGCGGTCCCTCGAGGGTCGGAATGTGTCCTGCATTATTTGCACGCACTTTATGTTAAAGATTTCTAGAGTATATGCTAGACCCTTTATTGAAGACAAGGTGATGCCCGCGCCTTCGTCCGCGGGGATTGAGGTTATTTGGTTCCCGCGGGAACTTTAATTTTCCGGGATAAAAAGTAGCCTACGTGTTATTGTAGACTATAATCTCTTCATGCTAAATTTCATCCAGATCCGTTGCCTTCAAACGGGATTGAGTTACAAATCCGTCCATCCAAACTTTCGCATTTATAATATTAGTATATAAGTATAGATTAGCTTTGCTCACGTTTTAAGTTCGATTTTGTTTGGAAAATTCCAAGCCCCTCTTTGAGGGATAGAATTTTATAAAATCCTTTCATAGCGGATGCCTGAATAGCTATCTGTACCTATGCCCTTCCCGATTCGTCCGCTGGTTTAAGGATTGATAAGTAAGACAGTCTTTTCCTTTTATATATTATTTAGAAGACTAGCGTTTTTCCTGCGGCTCTGCTGTGTGGGTTTAGAATTTTTTATGAAACATATTGTACCTAATTTCTCAAAGCCCTTTCCCTTTTTTTACTAGCTCATGCCCGCGGCTTAGTCGGCGTAGATTGAGGTTTTTTGGTTCCCGCGGAAGCTCTTTAATTTTCCGGGATAAAAAGTAGCCTATATGCTATTCCAGACTATAATCTATTCCGTGCCAAATTTCAGCCAGATCCGTTCAGCCGTTGACGCGTGAGTAACAAACATCCATACATCCATCCATACATCCATACATCTATACATCCATTCACTATAATCTATCTCTTGGCCAAATTTATCCAGATACGTTAGCCGTTCAGTCGTGATTGAGTAACAAATATCCATCCAAACTTTCGCATTTATAATATTAGTAAGATTACTAAGGATAGACGCTGAATAGGTATATGAATTTTGAAGGAAGCACTTTTTAGTACATTCGAATTTTTATGTCTGTAGACCCAGCAGTTTAAACTGAACGATAGTTGAATGTCAGTCCATGCCAGTCATTCAGTCATTTTCTCCTTTAACTTATGAAACCACTTTCTCGCCACCTCGTTGGAATTTCTCAAAATACCAATTCCCTAGGTTCCCTTTATAATGTATACCTCTGGCTCTAGCCTATGAATATTGAGGGAACCTAATGTAAATCAAATACTACAACATGGGGCTATGAAAGAGGTATGTAAAATATAAATCCATCAAAAATCAGCATCTGTAAACATTCATGGGCGGTGTACACTAACCATCAGGCGAACTACCTGCTCATTCGCTTTCTTCGCATATTTAAAGAAAAGCTCTCGTTTCTAAGTAGTTCTGATGGCACACCCATCAGAGAACCTCGGCTGGCTTTTGCCACTATCTGAAATCGAACCCGGGATAGTATTTATAAAGACCGTAGCGCTCACCACTGCGCCAAAGAGATCGTCTGGTATATAAAAAGGCAAGTCTTCCGGGAAATTATACCGTGTATTTTTATAAAGTTGACTTGAAAATTTTCACATCTCTTTTAATAATACAGAAGTAATAGTTTTTAAGTCTCGCTGGAAAAGCAGGGCAAGTTATTTTAAAAGTTTAAGTTAATGAAAAAGTTGTTTTTTTTTGCTATGGACCGTGTGGTTTTCTTGCTTCACAGTGTTTGGTATATCTGAGAAAATCAGTAAGTACTTTCACAAGTAGGTACCCAATTTTGAATCCGTATTATCAATATTAATAAATGCGAAGGTGTGTCTGTCTGTCTGTTTGCTACAGGCTTTCACGGACCATCTATTTACACTTTATTTTGATGAAATTTGGTATAGCGGTAGGTTACTAGGTGATCAGCCCTGCTTTGGTCATGCAGAATTTTTGGTAATCCTTTATTTCTGCATTTTAAAAAACTGGCGCTAGAATCGCTAGAGATGCCCGCGACTTGTGGAATCTCTTTCATTTTCCGAAATATGATTTTATTTGCTTGGTGGGAGGCTTCGGCCTTGGCTAGTTAACACCCTACCGAAAAAGACGCACGCCAAGCGTTTTATTTATTTATCTAAGCGATTTAGCGTTCCGATACGATGCCGAGTAGAAACCGATTAGGGGGCTGGGTTTAATACAACTGCCTATCCCTCTAACAGGTTAACCCGCTACCATCTTAGACTGCATCATCACTTACCATCAGATAAGACTAACTTGTAGTTTATAAAAAATTTTGCTTCTACCTATCTTTTACTATACCTACTATCTGTAGTACCTATGTACTAATATTTTCAACCAAATCGGTTGAATATAATATGGGCCTCGAAAGCCCAGACAGACAAACGCACTTTCGCATTAATAATGTTAAGTATAGATGCAAAATCTCAAGCAGATCTCGTTTAAAATTTTCAAATCGTCTCATACTGTTGTGATGCTGGGCCTTTTCACAGATAATATCACAATTGTTTTCCAACAAAGGGCTGAAGTCTATAAAAGCTAATATGGCGGTTTTACTCGCCTTCAATTAAAAAAAAACTGAAATATTTTAAATTGGTTTACTTAAACACTGGCTCTGATAATACCATGTTGCTAAAACTCAATACATCCATACTAATATTATGAATGCGTAAGTGTGTATGTCTGTCCGTCTTGTCTGTCTGTTTGCTACGCTTTCACGGCCCAATTGTTCAACCGATTTTGATTAAATTTGGTACAGGGATAGGTTGTATCCCGGGGAAGGACATAGGCTTTTTGTCCCGGAAAATTAAGGAGTTCCTATGATCGCGACTGTCTTTATGACTATATCGACGGTCCCTACGTACAATCCCCTAACTACAAATGACAAATTTTACAGGAGAGCGCTTTAAAGTTTCAAACATGTGCATTTCATGTTCTACTTAACATTAAGTCTTGAAATTTGGTATAACGTTTTCTAAGGTGATATATTTTATGAAAAATAAAATGACAGCTAATAAAAATCGCTTTTAGTGTATTATTCGTCACTTATCTCTTTGTACATGGCAATTGTCCCTATTGCAAATAGCTTAAGTGGTACTCATTGACTTTTACGTGGTAGTATTAAAATTAAGCCGAGTCGTAATTGCTATTTATGAAGTTGTACGTGGGTATAAAAAATATGTTGTATGCAGTATTTCAGTGGTTGACACACAACTGAGTAAATTTACTAAAAGAGCGTAGTGTAGTGTAGTGTAGTGTGTAGGGAAATTTCTCTCACAAACCGGCGATACAGTGTAGGTAAATTTATTGTACCTTCTAGGTACAATAAAGTTAAAACCTGTATTGACAGAGGAATGGAATGTTGCACACAGCACAGTAGTATTTAGAAGTCACAAATTTGTACAAATTATAAATGAAACAGGCTAAAAAATAAAACAGAAGTTGTTTTACAAAGTTTTAATTTTACTTATCAACAGTATGACAAAGTTAATAGTCTTTATTATTTATTGATCAGTCTTAATTTCAGTGCGACAAGTTAGTGCTTATTTTACGAGATCAATATTATTGTAATTATAAATCTAACTAGTAAAAATACTAACATTGTTTTACATAAAACAAAAATATATTATTATATTTATTAATAGGTAGGAACATGATTAATTAATAAAAAATAACTTTTCAAAACGCAATGCGACACAGCCAAGTAATGTAGATAGGTACCTAACAAAAGCTATTTTAGCAGTAGTTAAAAACGAAATATAAAATAAACTTTAAAAAGATAACGTAAACAAAAACATATTATCGAAATTAATAAATGGTGCCAAATCTGTTCTACATAAATCTCTAAACTAAACTAAATTGGCATGTCCAAAAATACTACTATTCTTTTCCAGGGTATATGTACAGCGTGAAAAGGACGGCACTGCTTTTAGACATGTTAGTTTAGTTAAGTTAAGATATTTGTGCACAACAGAACCATTAGCAAACTAAAAGTTGTTTAACAAAGTCAAAATACTTGTTTTATAAAATATAATAAATCAAAAGCATTCTTCTGTAGTAAAAAATCTAACATATTTAAAACCAAAACAACTTATATCTATCTTTTTTCATCATAAATAGTAATGTAGACTAGACTACATACTTTACTGAGAAACACTATTTCTCTTCATCGGAACTTGAAACAATTACATCACCAGAAGTAAGAGAATTATAAAATCCGTGATACTGTCTAGGAATTATGTTATTTTCACAAAGATACATGAGATCTATGAATTTTGCATTCTGGATTGGTAAAGGCCCAGTGTAAGCCGGGCTCAACTCATCATCTGGTTGATTTTGACGCCTCCGGTTTTGAGTTCTTCTGACAAATATGCGACGGTAGGGTTCATCAAATTTATTTTTGTATTTAAGCACGTCTGGCTCAGAAGAGGACACATGAATTTCTCTAACTTTAGACCACATTACTTTCAGATTCCTCTCATCTTTGGTCCAGTTTTTACCTGTCAATAACTTTTTAAAATCTACAATATCTTCTCTTGAAACCTCTTTCACAATATATGGATCTCCAGTATCTTTGGCCCACCTTACTAAAGCAAACCATTGATCAGGCGTGTAGATTTCTTTATTTTTCGAAGAACGCTCTATTAGCGCATGAATACTGTCATTTTCATTTTGTGTATGGCCTTTTTCCAGGAACTTATGTGATATATTCACATTAAACTTCTTAGCTGCAATCAGGTACATCATAAAAACAATTCTATTTCTATTCTGCCCTCCGCAATTATCTGAATACAAGTTTATGGTTTGTATGCCTTTTGAAGATTGATCTTTGATAAAATCGTAGACACAACTGGCCACCTCATTTGCACCTCGTTTGGCAGTACCCTCATGCCACAAGTAACATTTTCCAATTTTTTGACCCATCTCGAAAATTGTAAAATTAAAAACATTGAGTTTTCTTTTATAGTACAATATGCTGGTTTCTGCATGAGGACAAGAGTGTACTTTTTGGAAGTCAAACGCCGCGGTTACGGTCGTACTAGGTGAGTTGATAGCTGAAAGTTTATCTGCATTTTTGAGACTTCGTGCCATGTCCTTATTTTGCAAATGTTCATTAAACTGTTCTTGAACATCTTGATTAACTGGCTTTGGCTGGTTTTTAAAGGCTATGCATACATCGCATTGATCTTTCTTGGGCCTATGAAACTCAATGTTGAAATTATCATTGATAATATCGATGTATTGCCTCAACGTTTTAGCCTTGTTCGAATCTGTCTCCGGTACCCACTCATTGTAGAGTTTAAACATTTTAGTCATGGTCAATTCACTATCTAAGTATAATTTTGAGGATTCTTTCCGAGTATAGTGTGACTCCACTGGGGTAAATGATTTTACATGGTCACATACACTTTTAATCATGTCATCATTCTTTACTTTAGGATGATTGTAATGACGTCCTCTCTCATCACAAGCTATTGCGAGTCTGTTACAATCAGTAAATTTTTTCAAAGCTGTTCGTACAACGCCTTCACCAATAGCAAAGGTATGCAAAAACATCGTTTTGCATACAGTAACTCGTTCGTCTTTGATATCTCCTAAAGTTTTTGGCAGATAATACTTGACTGAAAATAATCTTTTTGAAGGGCCCTCCGTTGTAATACGTTTCTTACCGATTCTTTCACACCACCGAATCAAGAAATCCCACTGCCGCACACGATCAGCAAGAGACCAATATTGAATAAACATCTGTTTTCTAACATCTTCATCTATTTTCTCTTTGCACTTTAATCGACACTCATCATCGCAAGCAGGTAATATAGACTTTTCAGATCTTACCTTTCCATTTCGACTGACGTAACATAAACCCTGATTTTTTAACTGTTTTCTCTTGTTATCTATCCACTCAGATTTGTTAACTTTGCGTATTTTTCCTAAGTCAGTTTTCTTCTTGACTTTCCTTTTCTTTTTTGTTTGTCTTTCTTCTGCGTTACTAACATCCTTATCCGTTGTCTCACCTATACTGGATGGTATATATGTGTCATTATTTAAAGGTGAACACACGTCATATGTAGCACACATTGATGAAGTTGGGGTGTTAATATTAAATGAATTTAAAGTTTCTGATTCAACATTCCGCATTATAGTGGATGTAGAAGGAGATCCTAAGGGAGTGCTTGTGTCTAACGGTTGCTCGGAATCGGGCAAGACGATTTCTTCTATAATTATGTTTTCATCTGGATCATGCGACCGTCTGATAATAATTTCCTGAGGATAATGACTAATAGCAGGTGGCTCTGCTTCTATATAAGAAGTAACCTCTTCAGCTATTATTCCAGAATTACAAAAAACAGTGTCATTGGAATGAGCGGCAATGGTGGTATTTATCTTTTCATGAGCTAGGTCTGATTCAGAAACTTGAGTGGCAGAGTTCGGGCATAAAGGCAGATCAGAAAGTGACTTTGAAGAAGAAATTATACCTTTCTCAACCTCATCGTCTGTGTTAGGTCGTAAAGTCGAGCATAACGCAGAAGAAATATTTGTTGGCTGTAAGTGGGTAGATTCTAAGCTTGGCTGCGATGATTCCAATTCTTCTATAATCATTGAATCCGATAGAGCGGCAACATTGCAGGAGCGAAAAAATATGGTCTCTTCATGAGCTAAATCCGGGGTAGAAGCTTCGTTTCTATGTAACTGACCGACAGCTTCAATAATAATTTCTTTGTTTTGATCTTGTTGTTCATCGTCAGTAGATTCACCTCGACGCGGTGCTGAAAAAATAATAATTATACACTACAAATAACAGAAATGGTAATTACTTACAAGATCGAAATAACATTTCCGAAGTAAAATTTCGTAAGTAGTAGTTATGAATAAAATCTGTTTTTATTTTCCAGTGTAAAGTTACTTATTTACCACTTACTGCAACTTCCTTTTCAATTTTCCGATGTGAAATAACGTAACTACCAAATACAGACAATCACGTTGGAATGCTACAAAATTAGTATAATTCGTGTAAAAACTGAAAATCTAAGTATTTATCTATTTGAAATACACATACAAATAACTATAAACTTAAGTGAAGATATCTACATATAAATAAAAATACTTTCAAAATTAGCTTACCTGTACGAGTTTTGATGGAAAAACTGTTCTTCTTTATATTGATATTTGTTTTTTTTACATAACGCGGTTGCATATTACGATATTTTGTGGTAATTTTCCTTTTAGGCATATTTATTTCGTATAATTACTTGACATTCACGCCGCAAACATAGCACGACCGTCGCCTAGGCTCAATGTCCCGCAAGTGCCAGTTGCGGGAGTGACGCGCGGGGATGCGATTGATATTATCAAACGTAAAATTACTGAATTACCACTACTGTTGTTGTTCGTCGGAAATTGTAGTTATGGGAAATTTCGTGTGTGAATTTAAAGTTCAATTTGGCATCTTAGATTTTTTTTTATTAAACTAAACGATAGTATAGGGTAGCCTTAAGGTCACGGAAACAAAAAATGCAAATCACGGATCTACCACCTAGGGGATTGTACGTAGGGACCGTCGATATGATTCGTTGATAGTTTGGGTCTCAAGGTGCTTGAATGGCGACCTCGCACCGGGATGCGCAGCGTTGGACGATCTCCCACTAGGTGGACGGACGATCTCAAGCGTGCCGCTGGAAACAAGCGGCACAAGACCGTACTCTGTGACGATCCATGCAGGAGACCTTCGTCCAGCAGTGGACGTCTATAGGTTGAGACGACAAATTTGAGCAATAGCCATACACGACGCGCAGTCCTGTTCAATGGCATCACGTTCATTTATTTCAAAAACTATATTTCTACTCACAGACACAATACAATAACACTTTTAGACACAATACAGTTTATATGTATAATGCAATAAATAATAATAATTATTTTTAAATGAAATTCATTTTTAGTTATTTTTGTAACAATTGAACTCAAAAGCTATTGCTGCGTGAATGCTGCAGGCGCTTCAACACCTCCCAACGCATTGTTGAGCGATGTCTTAAGTGCGGAGGTCCCGGGTTCGATCCCAGGCAGGGTCAATTTGGGAATTTATGATTTTAGAATTTTCTCTGGCCTGGTGGGAGGCTTCGGCGGTGACTAGTTACCACTCTAGCAAAGCCGTGCTGCCAAGCGATTTAGCGTTCGTATAGAAACCGATCAGGGGTATAGGTTTAATTTAATTGCCCTGCCCCTAACAGGGGAGGTTAGTTAGTTAGGGAGCTACCATTTTAGACTGCATCATCACTTAATATCAGGAGAGATCGCAGTTAAGGGCTAACATGTAGTGGAAAATAAAATATACCACAGCGTATTATATTTTCATCATCTGATCAAGTTACCTACCCAGCAGAATCTGTTGTCAACGATCCTATTCTACGGAACGACATTGTCGATCTACGTCCGGAAGCATTCAGCCAAACGTGTCCTGTAAAATACTGAATTTACAATGGGAATTTCATAAAAGGATCCAGGCTTAATAAAGAACCTATTTTACCCGTGCGGCTTATTTGAATTTCGAGGGCGATTTTTTACTTTGACGCACTTGGCGTAGTGAGCTCTCACGTCGATCAATCGAATTTGCAATGTAAAAACTCAGAGTAAGCGTACTGGTATCTATGAACCGTCCTTAAACAGTTCGAATGATCCTCCGTGGCGCAGTATGTAGCGCTGTTGCCTTAACGTGCGGAGGTCTCGGGTTCGATCCCCGGCAGGATCAATTTGGGAATTTATAATTTCTGAATTTTCCTCGGTCTGGTGGGAGGCTTCGGACGTAGCTAGTTACCACCCAACCGGCAAAGACGTGCCGCCAAGTGATTTAGCGTTCCGGTACGATGCCGTGTAGAAACCGAAGGGGTA
Source organism: Erebia aethiops (assembly GCA_923060345.2). Classification (NCBI taxonomy): domain Eukaryota; kingdom Metazoa; phylum Arthropoda; class Insecta; order Lepidoptera; family Nymphalidae; genus Erebia; species Erebia aethiops. The sequence continues at coordinate 17,851,966 of OV281080.1, forward strand.
TGGGTTTAATATAACTGCCATGCCCCTAACAGGTTAGCCCGCTACCATCTTAGACTGCATCATCACTTACCATCAGGTGAGATCGCAGTCAAGGGCTAGCTTGTAGTGGATTAAAAAAAAATGATCCGTTTGACAAACGATTACGATTTCCTAACACAATCGGGGGACTGTTTTCCGAACCGGTGTCCTGATATATTCATGATAGACACAAATCCGACATGAAATAAACCTTTGATGAGTCATAACATAAGTTTATTACAGCACCCCAATCGCCTTATCCTTAAATATTAAACTTATGATATTTAAGCTAGCTGCCATTAATCTTAAGACGCACCCTAAGGCCGCGTAAACTTTGTTTGTTTGGGTCTTAAACATGTCACATACAGTACATCCGTATAAGCAATATGTGAGCATTAAATTTGAGTCCGTGTATATCTGACATCGTAAAATTGATCATTTTTTAATACACACAGTATACGTATACCATTTTTTTATCCACTACAAGTTAGCCCATTGACTGCGATCTTACCTGATGGCAAGTGATGATACAGTCAAAGTTGGTAGTAAGCTAACTTGTTAGGGGCATGACAGTTATATTAAACGGTAAACCCGGTATGGGTTTACCGTTTAATATAACTGTTAGTTTTCTACATGGCATCGTATACCCGAATGCTTAATCACTTGGCGGCTCGTCTTTGCCGGTAGGGTGGTAAGCCACGGCCGCAGCCTCCCACCAGGCTAGACCAGGGAAATTGCAGAAATTATAAATTCCCAAATTTACCCTGACGGGGATCGAACCCGGCACCTCCGCAGGTTAAGACAATAGCGCTCAACACTGCGCCACGGAGGTCGTCAAAAACGACCACTGCGAAACGAAACCATAGAACTAGTTGACGCTCGCGACTGCGTCCGCGTCGATTGTGGTTTTTTGGTTCCCGGCTAATTTTCCGTTCCGTGATAAAAAGTAGCAGTCCTTTACCGGGATACAAACTATCATTATTTAAGGTTGGGGAAATTAATTTACTTATTGAATATTGAATGTATTTAAATCGGAAAAGTTTTCGTTTCTTAACATGTACCTACACAGTTTTAACTTATATATTTCACTATTTTCACATTCTGGGGCATCTCGAAGAAATCTTCTTCAAGAGATAAGTTGTCCTTGTGCATGTCCTTTCAATGTTTATGTTTTAAATATTGGATTGGATTGGTTTATGTTTTATTTTTGAGTTACTGGTACAGAATGTATAAATAAATAAATAAATACTTCATTAGGTTTTGAAAGCTTAGTTATGTGTGTTGGCAATTTATTTACCTACTTTTCGTTTTAAGATACACAACTCTGTCAGCATTGAATTTAAAAAATTATAATATTGGGTGGTAATAGTATTTTATCTGAACCGGAATCCGTTTCAACTAAAATCCTATTTAACTTTTATATTAATAGTATCAAAAATAGAATAGATACATAATTATAATTTAAATGTAGTAAAATAAATTAAGTAGAATAGTTAAAAATAATGGAGAAGCTACAATAGGACTGTCATATACATATTGTGTAAAAAAATAAAGATTTAAAAAAAAAAGATACGCAAGCGAGACATCGGTATTATACCTAATATCTTCAAATCAGACAAGCCTAGGATTCCCGCGGCCATAGAAATGCTCAGCATCTGGAATATCGGATCTTAATCTAATATATCAGTATGGATAATATTATCAGCTATTGGTAAAGTTGCCACGCCTGAGGGAAATCATTCCTGAAACCGCAAGAATGCTCGACGTTGGGAATATTGCGGCGGATGTACGAGACTCGACTTTGATACCAAAGCCACGGCGCACGCTGGGCTTTGGGATCAAAGTCGAGTCTCGATACCTACTTATCCGAGACTTATGCTATGCATCGAGAGAATTAATAGCATTATATCGTACTTTTTGACGACCTCCGTGGCGCAGTGTGTAGCGCTGTTGCCTTAACGTGCGGAGGTCCTGGGTTCGATCCCCGGCAGGGTCAATTTGGGAATTTATAATTTCTGAATTTTCCCTGGTCTGGTCTGGTGGGAGGCTTCGGTCGTGGCTAGTTACCACCCTACCGGCAAAGACGTGCCGCCAAGCGATTTAGCGTTCCGGTACGATGCCGTGTAGAAACCGAAGGGGGTATGGGTTTAATATAACTGCCATGCTCCTAAAAGGTTAGCCTGCATCATCACTTAATATCAGGTGAGATCACAGTCAAGGGCTAGCTTGTAGTGGATTAAAAAAAAATTATGACACCGTTATTATATTATGGTCATCTATCTATTTAAACTTATGATAAAACTGTAACTGGACGATTTCCATTAAATCCATACTAATATAATAAATGCGAAGGTCTGTCTACTACGCTTTTCCGGCCCATTTTTAGCGCTCGTTTGTACAGCACGGTTTCAAGCGACAGAAAAAGATCCTTACGCCACGTTAAAATAGCGCCGTGCGAACGAGGCCGCTGGATTCCTTGATGATCAAAAATGTATTTCGTCACAGTCGGGTGTCACTTGGCAGGATTCCGTCTAATTAAATAGGCTTTGATCACAACACAATAGGCCTTTCAGGCCTTTGCGAATGGGAATCTTTGTACTTAAAGAGACCCGCATATTCCGACAGCGAATGTTTTTTTCATTTACTTCCTGGTGACTAACTACCCTCGCTTGAATTAGTATTATTTTAATATTGCAGTTTTACATGGTGTACCATGACGTCCCTAAAATAAGGACTATAATTCTGAAACAAGAGCGCCAAATATATTAAATTAATACTGTTTTAGGCGATGGTAGTAAGCCCCCTGTACCGTTGAACAATAAATATTATTAAAAGCCATTTTAATGGAAAATATTTCGTAACAATTTTAAGCCCCTTGACAACTTTTCTACTTTTTTGTGAATAAGTACCTACTATAATATTATAAATGCGAAAGTTTGGATGGATATTTGTTACTCAATCACGACTGAACGGCTAACGTATCTGGATAAATTTGGCCAAGAGATAGATTATAGTGTGGAATAACACATAGCCTTTTAACCTGAAAAATTAATAAATTTTAACCTGAAACCTACTCCTCAACCTCAACTCATAGTTCAGTGTTCACACGAACATTATGATTTTCCGGATCAATATAACAATAATAATAATAACTCTATGAAATCTGTATAGTGTACGAGTATAATCAAGTTACCCTCAAAAATATTAGTTAGTCTTATTTTGTACAGGACATTACCTGATAGCGAGATTTAATTACGAGCAGCGACATCTATTTTTGATTTTAGATCTAAACAAACATAAATTGCTCAAACAGAAACTCTTTGAAGGGCGGCCAAAGCGTAGCAGACCGACCATCTGAAATTCTACATCAATGAGACAGACACATAGGTATGGAAGTATGGATTGAACAGAATTCTTAATGCGATGAATAAATTTTCTTTGGCAATTCAATATTTTCCTAAAACTGCGAAAATGTGATTCAACTGATTTTGACGGGTAAAGCTTGCATTAGGTAATTATTCATTCGTATTAATTTAAACGCAAATGTCTTTCAATTATTCAAATTACTATTCAAAAGGGTTAGTCTTACACTAGCGATTAAAATTTACAATTCATCACTTTTACACTACCCTACATTAGTGTAACAGGCTAGCTCCGTTCACCGAAAGGGCCAAGTCTGAATATTCATGCGAAATGCCCAAATGAATGTGTCGTGCCATCGCCCATCATCTCAACGTTATGTAGATTTATGCTCAAATTGGTAGGAGCTCGGGGAAACTACTTTGAATAAATGCAAGAGATCAAATTTTTACACGACTACGATAAAGTCAAAAGAGAGGGCTTATGAGTACATAAGTATGCATGTTTTTCTTTCTCAAAGGCAAAATTGCCTGCGCAAGGTGCAGAAAAGGTCCTAACTTTTTATAACATGACTTGATGATGCCCACGACTTCCCACGACCCGATTACCTTTCGGATTTCAAGGCACTCATGAGCATTGAGCCGTTGGAGATAGGGTTCCATTTTGCATTGAACTAAGGAACCTAGAAACAAATAAGCTACTCATGCTCAAGTTTGCTATTTTAATTTTAGTATGAAAATCTAACACCTTGCAGCCGAGAAAGTAATATTTTTTCTTCATTAAGTTCCTGCATCGAGCGACACGATCTCAGATGAAGAGTGGGCATAGCGCTTTAATCTGACTCTGGTATTTATAAAGCTTTGTATCCATTTCTGCAGCCTCCTCATTTTTTGAATAAGCTTGCACTTGATGACATTCCTAATGGAAAGCAATGATTAGATGTAGGTCGGAGCGCTTAAAGATGCTGTTTATATTTGCTTTGACGTGATAGAAAACATGGACGCGGGAAGGGTTTTAGATACTTTAGCTCCTATTAGTCGTAGTCATCGTTGTCAACCCATAGACGTCTACAGCTGGACATTTATGTCTCTTGTAAGAATTTCACACAACGCGGTTTTACGTCGCCTGGGTCCAGAAACTCCCTGCGCCTCGTTTGATATCGTCCGTCAACCACCCATTGCCACTTCAGCTTCGCAATACGTCAAGCTATGTCGGTTAATTTAGTTCTTCTATGGATCTCCTTATGTTTGATTAATTTATGTCGTAGAGAATTTCTTCTTTTTCGTTGGGCCAGTACTTTGCAGAAAATTTGGCTAATATCTTCTCCTTTGTAGAAGGGATGAAGTTTCTTTTTCGCTCGTATTTCGTCCCTCATAACGTATTTTTACGACCTTTTCAGGCAAAGTTTTTTTAATTAACACGACTAATGAACTCTTCACCTGGAGTTTTATATCCTCAGGAAAACTTTCCAGTGCAGCAGATTTGTCGCAGTTTGTTTTCACTTCATTTCTAAAATTATAATCGAGGATTTTGCTTTTATCATATATGTAAAAATATAAATTATTTTTCGTATCCAGGCAGATAGCTCTACCTGTCTTGTAGGAATTCTTCTGGATTTAAAAATAGACAACATTGAACTGAATCACTGAAATTTGTACGTTCGGTTGAATTAACCATCAAAAAATTGATAAAATTGAAAGGTTCATTCAGCTGAGTTTCTTTCGGTCGAGATGACCCCAAATCTTCTCTTTTACCTACCTATAACCAACATTGGTATCCACTGGCCAGCAACGGCGACGATATCGCTTAGAAAACACTGGGTGTAATCAGCTCAGTTCTTCATTAGTTCGATGAAAGGTTTGAGAAAATTCAAAAATTATGATCTTACCTATATTATTAACTATTTTGTGAAATTCAAATAAATGTTTTTACTAAAATTTTCATAGATCTAATTAACTTAAAGTATTAGTAAAAATAACCGTTTTTTTAAAAAATAATATTATTAATTCCATGTTATAAAAAGTTCATTAACTAATTAAAAAGTTAATTTCAATGGAAAATGGTCAGCCATTGACTACGCTCTAATAATTTCAGACTGCCTCTCTAAAATCATATCCAGAATGTTCGTTTGAGCTAACACGCTCAAAGTAAATGCAAAACTCTATGCTAATAACGCTTCTAATGTTCCCCTCGCTAAGGTTTCTTTGATCGTGTACCGTTAACAAAAACAATACATTTTGAATATAATAAACTATACTAAATTGGTTGCACACGGGGCGTACCCGTTGATTTTCTCGTTCGCAGTTGTTTGTTAGACATCAAACAAAGTCTTTCTCTAAGAGTCTCTTTACACTAGCGTTTTTCTAGCGTAGGCGTTTGTGAAAAAAATATTTTTTTCAAAAGAGCAACCACCGAGTTTCTTGCTGGTAGGAATGGTATTCTGAACCAGTGGTAGATTCACTCGACAATTCGAAAGCACTTTTAATAAGTTTAGTTGAATAAAAAAATATGAGTTTGAGATAAGACTACACTTGAATATAATGGTGGACTGTGGACTAAGCTTTTTCATTCTGAGAGGAAACTTGCGCGCAGTTATCGGTGATACGTTCAGACTTTAGAATGAATAATCAATTAAATAAAAGTAAATGCGATTTTTTTGCCAACCATACTTATACATTTATTTAGGCGTCTTGTATGAATATTCAAGGCCGGACCTTTCCGCGGGTGCACGGAATGTGAGGGTACTTAGTTTAAAAGATATGAACGTGAATCATTATAAATTTAAATCGCTCTTGTAACAGCTTCATCCTTAAATTAACTAGCGTTTTTAGTCATAGTACCTAATCCTACTTTTGAACCCGTCTTGGGTCCTTATTCATGAGCTTGTTCAGGAGAGGCGGTGAAAAGCAAGCTGCGTGCTGCATAGGTAGCCCGCAGTGCATTGATGTAGAATTTTTTTAGTATGCCGCAGTGCGAATAAAGGACTTCGCAAAAAAGGTACTTAGGGAAAACTCTGAAAAAAGATGAAAGGATTGCGAAGAAGATATCAGAAAATGGGCAAGATCTCATCTCATTCTAAAATATAGATAAAACTTCACTAAAAGTAATGACTCACTCACTCACTGACTGACTCATTAACGCCCAGCTTCCCGTGGAACCTAAAAAACTGAAATTTTGCACAGAGGTTCTATTTATAATATGCACACAAGGAATAAGACCAGTTTTTTCGAAATTTCCACGGGAACGAAGCCACTGATGGCCACTAGTCAAGAAAGAAAGGAGCAAAAGATAGAAATGAGTGGAGCATGGACACATGGAACATGACCCATGATATTGCGTCAACGAGTCGAACAGTGCCGTGGGTTACATTAGGGCAAAATATGTATCTTTACACGTGTCCAATGAAAGTAAGTTCAGTGAAGTACCTACTGCTACTGAGTATTTAGTACTTCACCCGTGCCGTAGGGATACATGCTAATTGCAAATGCGAGAGTGTGTCTGTCTGTCTGTGTCTATCACTTGTAACGCTTTAACGGCTGATATTTTTAACTGATTTTGATGAAAATTTGGTACAGAGATAAGTTGTAACCCGGGGATGGACATGACTGCTTTTTATCCCGGAAAATTAGAGATCCCGCGGGAATTAAGAAACCTTAATTTACGCGGTCGAAGTCGCAAGCATCATCTAGAATATTATAAAGTATACTTATGCCCATATTATATTTTCCTAAAGAGGAAAATAGTAGAAGAGACCTGTTTACAAAAGTAGTTAGTAAGTACTTTACCTGACGGGCCTGTATCACTATATTTAACTTAAAATATAGCAGCATGGTATCCCGACCCAAAGTTCTGCGTGTAGCCTAAAATTTGGCCAAATTGCTGCGGGAAAATAGGTAGGTATGTAATTTGTTACATCTAAATAGGTATGTAATGTGTTTTCTGTTGTAGAAAAATCATTCACGAAAACTTCTCCTCTGCCATATATTTGCTACTTACCTACTTATGTTTGTTGTAATAAAGTCCACAATCCTATATCGAGATTTTATGTTTTACCGCTAATGTTATTAGTGATAGGGCCGACCGCTACATTTTAGTATCAATTAGAGTTGACCTCTAGTCCTCTAGCGACCCTTAGTAATGTAGTTGTTGGTTTCAGCCCTAACCTACTCAATAAACTTAAATAAGGGTCGTTAACCTTGGAAATCTCGTTATTGGGGCTGATTCTGTTGTACGCAATCTCTAAACTAAAATGACAACAATAAAAATATTGCTAACTAGATTTAAAGTGAGTCAGTTTAACCTTTATATTTTACTAGCTTTTGCCCGCGGCGTCGCTCACTTTAGGTTCGATTTTCATACAAATTTCAAATCTCTATTTTACCCCCTTAGTAGTTGAATTTTCAAAAACCCTTTCTTAGCGGATGCCTGCGTCCTAAAGTCATCTTTATGCCTTTTAGCCCGATCCGTTCAGTGGTTTGAGCTGTGCGTTGATAGATCAGTCAGTGAGTTACCCTTTCCTTTTCAAAACCTACATAGGAACTTAACTAGATTAGGAAGGTGCGGTAATAACCTCAGTTTAGACATCATAATATCGTTTTAATGAGTTTTTTTACAAATGGAGAAGTTTACCATTTTTTTTAAATTTAATATGAAAATTAAGACAAAATAAAACAAAAATATGAAAGAATCATTAAAATATCTCAACAAATGAAAAAGTTATGGGACTTTAAAGTTGCGCTTGCAAGACGGGAGACGTGACGTCATAATCCCCTATCAATCGACTTTATAGAGCCGAATAAAAGAAATAAATGAACTTAACGTGACTTAATTGAATTTAAGCAATTGAAGCACTTAATTTGTGTGTGTGAAGATAATTTTGAAATATTAAATCTCGGCTAAGTTTTAAAACTCACTCACAACATTTCTCACTCAAGTAAGATACAGCAATCGGTGTACATTAAGTAATTAAACTTTTAAATCGCGATTTCTCAGTCATTTATTGATGGATTGTAAAAAAAAACCACTGATTTATTAGTTTTAATCTATATTTTACTTCCGTTGAAGTTAAATATGATATTCACAACATCATGAAAGTTCTCTAATGCAATACGATACGAATTGATTTACAAACGTTTGAACAACTTTTAATAAACCTCTTAGTCACTAAAACTACAAAAAAACCATTATGATCACTGCGTTCTCATCCACAAATTGTAAGCTAAATACAAGTTTTATTATTTACTTCACGTAAATACTTCACGTTAAAGTCACGGTAAGAGCATAATGACATAATTATATTGATGAGCGTGATGAAACGCTGACTTGGAGTTCTTACAGTTTAGATACCGTTAATTATCATCATCATGTCTTTTTTTTTAAATACATAGGCTAGCGCTTGGCTGCAATCAGACTTGCATGCAAGAGGTGATGCAGCCTAAGCTGGAGCGCGCTTGCCTAGAAGATTTTTTTTTATCTCATTTTTTCTTTTGGGGTTTTTATTATATATAACATGTCAACCCCATCGAAACATTATTTAAATACATTTAGTAAATAGAGAAAAAAACCTTAACATAACTAAAATAAAAATAAAACTATATCACTTAACACAAGTCGACGTCGCGTCGCCTAGAAGATGCCTATTCACTCTTGATTTGAAGGTTTTTCTCTTTATTAAAAGAGGTACCCATATTATAAGTCTACTTTGTAAGCATGATATGACGTTCAGAAAGTGTTCTTTGTAGGTACTAGGTACCTATTTAGAATACATATTATATTTTGAGTATGAGAGTTTTTGAGTTTGATTGGGTGGTCGAATTTACAAAAACTGAGAAACACGTTTCTTGGATTAAAAAATGACGGACTTTCATACAAAATTTCACCGCCTATTTAACTCCTTTAGGGGATGGAATTAAAAAAAATTCTTCTTTAGTACACCTCTGGCGTGCTCAAGGAATATTCTCTCAATTCAAATTTTTACGTTCAGCCGTTTGGGCTGTAGGTTGTCTGTCAGTCACTCAGGATAAAGCCATTTTTAATTGGTAATTGATGATGACGATTTTCTTAAAAAGAGGTGAACCTCTTCAACGTATTAGTTTCAATATTATGAAGCCCGTAAAGTTTCAAGTTTTAGCGTCATAATGCTCTGGAGAGATCGCTCGAAGCCGCTAGAATGCAATGCGTTGAGGTTGCCCCGCTCGCAATACTCGTGAAACGTGTTATAACTAACTTTAATAATAACTAAACTTTCAGATTTTGTATTACTGCGGGACTTCCTTAATTTTTCGGAAAAAAGTAGCCTATGTTCTTCCCCGGGACAACATCTCTCTACCAAGTTTCATCAGTCGGTTGAAATGATGGGCCGTGAAAACGTAGCAGATAGACTCACACTTTCGCATTTATAATATTAAAGTTAGTAAGTCTCTATCTTAAGAATAGTCATGAATGAATGTCTAGTTTGTAAGTTTTTAATACCCCAATTTCCTAAATTTGGTTTGCATGTACATTTGTAACTGATTAACATATCAAAAATTGTAATAATGTGTACGTATTCGTGTTAGTCAAATTAAATAAGTTTAAATTGTAAGTGTGCTTTATAAATAAAATAAAAATAAGGTAAAGGGGGCCAGGGTTGTACGCTTTTTCGTCACGCACAACTTCCAGCCGTGAAGAAATTGCGTTCTAAAAAACTCATCTTTGTCAGGCCTATTTTACTTTTTTCATCATTGAGCAGAAATTGCAGAGTAATATCGGTGTATTGGATACACTGAATGAAGTCCCGGGGGAAATCGGGATGCTCTGTGTCTAGGTTTTAAAAGCTAGATTACATCCACGGATCCAGGTATTGTGTCTTGTTATTACAGTTTTATTTACTGAGCAGGTACATGGCTGAGCATTGTGAGCGATAGGTATTGTTTGGAAATTGAGAAAATTTTCTTATTTTGCGACGCAGGTATGTACCAGTCGTGGTCTGAAAATGTTTGCCATTTTAAAGTTCATAATTGTATGATTATCTGTGTTAGAAGGTCGTTATATGAATTAAAGAGTAAGTAACTAAATTTAATTTCAAGCACTTTGGTAAGTCACCAAAGCCTTCTATCATACCATAAAAAGGCAATTTCTCTCTCTCTCTGGTCAACCCAGTCTACGCACTACTGAGTCTCCTCTCGAAATGATAACGGTTTGGCCGTAGTCCACCACGCTGTACTAGTGCGGATTGGCAGACTTCACACACCTTTGACGACCTCCGTGGCGCAGTGTTGAGCGCTGTTGTCTTAACGTGCGGAAGTCCCGGATTCGACTCCCAGCAGGGTCAATTTGGGGATTTATAATTTCTGAATTTTCCCTGGTCTGGCCTGGAAGGAGGCTTCGGCCGTGGCTAGTTACCACCCTACCGGCAAAGATGTGCCGCCAAGAAATTTAGCGTTCCGGTACGATGCGGTGTAGAAACCAACTTGAGGTATGGGTTTAATATAACTGCCAGAATCCTAACAGGTTAGTTCGCTACCATCTAAGACTGCATCATCACTTACCATCTGGTGAAATCGCAGCCCAAGGCTAACTTGTAGTGGAATAATTAAAAAAAAAAAAAATGATAAATATTTGGGATTCGAATCCGGGATGTACCACTTTTTAATAGATCAGAACGTTCTCTCTACTTAAGGGACGTCGTTAAAACCTTTATAACTTATGTTATTTGTTTCCTGCCTACTATCTTTTTAGGGTTCCGTACCTCAAAAAAAAAATATAACCCTTATAGGATCACTTTGTTGTCCGTCCGTCTGTCTGTCAAGACCCTTCTTCTCAGGAACTGAAAGCTCAGGAAGCTGGAATTCATATCAAATAATCAGGTCTACTGTCCCATAGAGCTGTGAAAAAATCAAACTTCTAAGCCAACGCAATCAAAAGATACAAGCCGTTTATACTGCAAATTTTCGACACTCGCAAGGGAATCAAAACCTACAGGGTACGTCCCGAGAACTCAGAATCTTGAAATTTGGTACGAAGCAACGTCTTATAGCACAGGTAAAGGAAAAATTGAGAAAAGCATAAATTTTTAGTTACATCGTATAATAAAAACATTTTTAACAATTTTAAACTTACTAATGTTATGGATTTCATTTAGCAATAATACCATAACTTTTACCTATATACCTATCGGTTTGTATGGAACCCTCGGTGCGCGAGTCCGACTCGCATTTGGCCGGATTTTTAGATATATATATCCTCCAAGGGTCCGTGGACTACACTTCTTGAATATTAAAACCTGCCCGCTCCAGGGTCCGCTATTAAGATGATGCATTATACGGGAAATGGCCACTTTCCTTTGTCCTGTCTTGTGTTGGAAAGGACAAGAACATTATCTGAAGTGAATTCTAATGAACTCAATATGTCCTGTCTCAAGTTTTGGACCATTATATTACAAAACTAGCTGATGCCCGCGACTTCGTCCGCGTGGTTTAAGTTTTTTATAACTGACCCGGTGGCCGAAATTGGAACTAATTTTTATTCCTGTTTAGATTTTTTATTGTTTTTTCTGTTTATTTTTTTTTTATTATTTTTTCTGTTTAGTTTTTTTTATTATTAATTTTTAACTGTATGATACCTGCCACTTCGTCCGCGTGGATTAAGGTTTTTTTGGCTCCCGCGGAAACTCTATAATTTTCCGGGGTAATAATATAGAGCCTATGTTCTTCCCCGGGATACAACCTGTCGATATGCAAAATTTCATCGAAATCGGTTGAACAGATAGGCCGTGAAAGTGTAGCAGATAAACAGATAGACACACTTTCGCATCTGTACTAATATTATAAATGCGAAAGTTTGGATGTATGGATGTTTCTTACTCAATCACGCCCCAACAGCTGAACGGATCTGGATCAAATTTGGCACAGAGATAGATTATAGTCTGGAATTGAACTTTTTATCCCGGAAAATTGATGAGTTCCCGCGGGAACCAAAAAACCTTAATCCACGTGGACGGAGTCGCGGGCACCAGCTAGTTTATAATATTTGTATGGATAATAGCAACGCTATCAACGGGTCCAATAAGTTTGACTGTACCGACCATTATTCAAAAAAGAAATCGCTGAAATATTCAGTCAAAAATATTAACTTTAAGGTGTAAATATCGAAATTCATACTGACAGAAAGCATTATGATATTTTTACCTCCAGGCAAATTTCATTTATTTATTGCATAAACTGGGTTACAGTACAGGTCTTATCTAGAATTTTATGGCACCTACAATTTGCCAATTGAGGCGTGCAACATATTTATAAATTTAATCTAAATTAATTTATTATAGCAGAGTAATTTAAGTACTTACTATAAAATTTTAATTAACTGTCATTATAATATATCATGAGTTTAGCCACGGAGTTTAGCCTCAATACATTGTTACCTATACCTTTCAGGGCAGTACCTACCTATAAGCTGCTTTCCCACAGGCCATTAAGAAATTTGGCTGCGGTCAGCAAGAGGGTCTCGTTAAATATTACAGTTTGCATTAAACTTTCAGTATCGATTATACTAGCCTGGACGATACCCTTATAATTTAGGGCTTGAACACATATTATAATCCAAAAGAATTTAGATTGATTTTGTGTTGATGTTTGCATCTTAAAAACTTGTATAGCATTCTAGAGATGTGCAATCTTGTACTGAGGCACCTGGTTGAGCTTAAAACTTTATCTTATCAGTTTATTTAGAACCAGCTATGGACGAATTTCTTAGTGACAAAGTTGTATATGGAATGAATAGAGATAGTCGAACTAATGTTATAGCTTATTTTATTACTGTTTCTCATATTGTAGCATTTCGCTCATTGAGCAACCACGAGTAAGTTATAACTGGTGAGCTCTTCTGGGTACAATTTGCATTTCAATGATATTATTATGTATTATAAAATATCTATACTAATATTATAAATGCGAAGGATGGATTTAGAAATAACTAGCGAATTCCCGCGATTTCGTCCGCGAAAGTTGAGATTTTCTGGTTTCCGCGGGAACTGTTTAATATCCCTTCTTTTTCTTCTTCTTCTATCCTTCTTCTTCTTTATCTTAGGTTAAAAAGTAGTCTATGTGATCTTCCAGACTATTATCTGTCTCTGTACCAAATTTCATCTAGATCTTTTCAACCGTTTCGGCGTGATCGAGTAACAAATATTCATCCATCCATACATCCATCTATCCAAACTTTCGTATTTATAATATAAATACGATGGAGAAGAGCAGCAAGAAACTCGTTGGTTGCTATTTTCAACCAAAAATTACAGTCATATGCTCTTTTATCGCTTACATAATCTTCAACAGTTTAAAAAGCTTAAAGAGTTATAAACTTTTTTTCAGTAGTATCTGCATTTCAATATTTTATAGTCAAATTAAGATAATACAAGAAATAAACAAAGACTTTGAATTCCAATTAACGAGGAATTGCATGGCATATTCAGGTACTTCTCAAGTACCTAAAGTTGTAACAAGTTGAAAGCGCATCCAAAGTACCGCCTCGTTCCGCGCAAGTTGGGTAATTATACGGGTACATGCTCCAATGTAAAATGTTACCCACCTTGCTTACTGCACCAAAGTTACCCAATTTATACTACCCGATTGCGGTAAGGATGGAATTGAAATATATAAGACTTGCTTTTTATACACTACAAGTTAGTCCTTGATTGCGATCTTACCTGAAGAGTTATGCAGTCTAAGATGGTAGCGGGTTAACCTGTTAGGGGTATGGTACTTAAATTAAACCCATGGCACAGAATAGGTAAGCTTAGCATAGAAGTGGGCATAGCTTTTAGTGGCACAATGGTAACAATACGTTTTCTTTCTTTTAAAGGTATTGAAAGTATTTTTCTTGAGCCATATTACACTGGTATGCCATTACGAACGGTAGGTAGCGATTATATATTTATTTAATTTGCCCTTTCGTCAGAATTTCAGCCACAATGGCCAATTTCCTTGGATATTTAGCCTATATTAGTATATATGTCACCGTAAGATTGTAAAAACCGTTAGATTATAATCTAACGGTTTCTATCCCGCGAGATTGTAAACTGTCGAAAGATTGTGAACCGTTCAATGTTCTGAGTATTAATTTATGAAATATTTATTGTATTTACGTTTTCTTGCCTCTTTCTTGTACAGTTCGCGCGCGAGTTGAATGCAGAGTAAATGTATAGTGACACATACATTTACTCTGCATTCAACTCGCGCGCGAACTATAGGTTAGGTTAGGGTTTGACATGAATAATCAGGTAGTGCACTTAGGTTCTATCGGGTTAATATACCTAATATATTACAGTTTACCGAAAAATAATGCGTTAAATTGTAAGCAGTATTTTACGGTTCACAATCTGTCGACAGTTTATAATCTATCGAGATTAAAAACGTTACATTATAATCTAACGGTTTTTACAATCTTACGGTGACATATACACGATATAATGAGATACCTACATTATTTCCTACCAGTCATTCGACGGAGACAGGGCAACGTTGCGAGGTGACAGGGACGTGACAGAGTAGAGGAAACTGGCAGAATAGGGATGATGCCTATCAAAAATAAATTATTTCTAAATGATTATTAAATAGAGGGTTTCCAAAAGACCTGAAATTCACATTCTTGGTTAGTTTTAAGTTTGATAACCATTTTAAAATATAGATTAAAGAAAAAAAGTGCGTTGAAATTTGATGACGTCATTTTTTATTGTGATTTTCAACCAACTTCCATTCTAGAAGTGTGTTTTCAAGTTTGATAAAGAGTTGCTGATTTGATTGAGTTGTCATCAGTGACAATAATAGGTATTACGGGTCTGTCATTTGTATGGGCGTGAATGAACTAGAAGTTTAATTCGCTATAATCCGCCACAGTAGACAAATCACCACCCAGTAAGCAAGCAATTAGTATGGGTTTTGAACCATTATATAAATATATAAATACTTGCTCTGTGGTAAAGGTATGTGCGCAAACAGTCAGGAGCACTATCCTATTACTCTCACAACCCACAATAGAACAGAAAATCCGACACGACTAGAGTTCAGTGTAGGACCGACGGCTTTACGTGCCAAAGCACGGCGGTGAAACATCGCCACCTCCCTAAATAATACTGAGAATTTCTTGTTATAAAAACCCGATAGTTGTAGCACAGAATAGGTAATAGTACAGCTATATATAGTTTTCATGGTTGTGGATTATGTTACATTGCACGTCAGCAATGACGAAACGTGTTTGTTCTTTAATTAGTTTGCCATCAATATATAATACTAGCTGACCCGGCGAACTTCGTACCGCCTTAGTATGCAAAATTAAATGTATACCTATTTTTCAATATTTCTGAGAGATTTTCTTAATATTTTTTTCCGTAAGAACCTTCTCCTAATAATAACAAATACAACAAAAAAAGAATTAGTGAAATCGGTCCAGCCATTCACGCGTGATGCCGTGACCAAGGAAAACGGGTTTCATTTTTATATACATATATAGATATAGATATAGATAAACGATTGATTGATTGTTTGATTAATAAACAATACATCAGTAGGTACATATGTTGTAGCAAGATCCAAAAATTTAAATCAGGACCTTTTCATCTGCAACCGCATGTACCCCTAAACCCCTACACCAACAAGGCATCCGAGTGTAATATGGCCCTAACTCGCAAAGTGCTAACAGTTCCGGCGTTCCACATAAAATCACGTTTATACGAGTCTTCTACAGCGACCCTCTAATGCCTGTATTTCTGCCACATTACGACCCTGTACACTTTTCATTGAGTGTTTTCTTATACTTAAAGTATATTATAATATACATTTAGAGGCATATAAGAAGGTAATGTATGAGGCTTAATCTTAAGATGCTTTATCTTTGTACTAAGTAGTGGTTTCAGCTTATCTATATAGCATTTATCTAATACGTCATTGAAATGAAATGAAATGAAAATTAAAAATGTCATGTCTATGTACCTAATAGTGCAGTATACAATTGCAGGTATTAAAATTAGTTATTGAAGTGAAAACTTCTTTAGGCGCCTTGAGCACTTTTTGGTAGGGGGTAACAATGTGAATACGCGTGATCAACACCATTCTTCTTAAGATAAAAGGTTTTATGTATAATAATATAGTACATTCGTAATTAAACTTTAACCCTTAACTAGGCGCATTAAAAAAATCACCCAATTAGGCGCATGGGGTATTGAGTGACCCCAAAAAAACATTGGGAAAGGAGTGTCAAAAATAAATAAAACTTAATGTATTTTATAGTAATTACTAAAGTTCTTTAATATTTAATATTTAACTCTAAGAAACAAAAACATAACTGGAACATTATACTTAGTAAAAAATAAAAATGTAACCTCTCTTTAAACTAATATTTTTAGGCATTGCCGAGATCAACTTAAAAAAAAATTAATCAGTCTCATCAGCGGATTCTTCTGTTCTGCATCCTACGCAGTAAACCCTCGAGTGTTGCTGACAAATAAAGTTACGACACTTGAAGCATTTTGTTGGCACTTTTTTGTCGTCTTTTCTAGGACATGATGAACAGCGCCCACGCTTAGCTGTCGATTGCTGGACCGTCTCGTCCACATGATGTTCTGGACGCGACTAATTTGCGTTCCCCGCGGGGAGTGAGGAAGCTACTAAGAGCGTGAACGCGCTCTAAAAACTATAAAACATATTTTTTTCAATTTCAAGTTGCTCTGACCCCATGCGCCTAATTAAGGGTTAATGCCATAGTTTTAAGGTTTATATTTTAAATATATTTTTTTACATTACAAAAAAAACAAATTAAATATTCAAATAATTAATTATTGTACCTACTTAAACTTAATATTTCTTTAATACTAATAAAACATATAATAATATATACAATTTCTTAAAAAATCTTTAAAATCTAAATTAAAAACTAAAAACTAAAAATCTAAAATATAATCTATGCCGCTGCAATGAGGCAATGTGCCCAGAACGCTGGCTGCGTTACCCCGCTGAATAGCCAAACTTACTCGTATATGTTGGCCGAGGTAACTGCCAGCCCTCCGGTGTGAGACGAGAAGATAGATCCTTAAAAAATGATCTAGCATCTTCGCCCCACGACCCCATGGTTTCAACACCAAAAGGCACAAATATGAAATTAGGTAACGGGGAACGGTATTTTTTTAGACATTTTCCCCGATAAATCAAATAATTAAATATTTTAACCGACTTCCAAAAAGGGCGGAGGATTTTTTTTTAATGTATGTCGATGCATGCGATTATCACCATCATGTTTTATAAGTAAGTAATTTTTAACGTTAATAAGTGTACAGCTACAGAGTACCTTTATTGAGTAAATGATTTTATAGATATAAAACAATATTTGATTGATATCCATGTGGTTTCTGAACCGATTTGAAATTTTTTTTCAGTTGTAAGAGGAATTCTGACTCCAAATCCTCAACCCTGATACTATAAAGTAAAAAAATATAAAAAAACCGGGCAAGTGCGAGTCAGACTCGCGCACGAAGGGTTCCGTACCATTATTAATAAATAATTACCTTTGTTAATGAACCGCAAGACTAACTTTGTTTGTAGAGGTTTATTGTTAATATCAAAAAAACTATGCTAGTTAGAGCATTGGCTATAGTTTTCCTGTAAAATATACGTAAATTCCTATTGACCATAATTATTTCAAATTTTTCGATTGGTAAACTCCGGAGATAAGGGGGGGGGACGGTATTTTTTTAGACATTTTCCCCGATAAATCAAAAACTATCATAACTAAAAATAATTAAAAATCTGTTTTAGAATGTACAAAGTAAACCCTTTCATATGATACCCCACACAGTACAGTTATCTCACTTTTAAATTTCAACCCTCCGATTTTCCCCCCTTTTTAAATAAGAACAAAAATAATTTCCAATTTTTTTTAATTCCAGTGTCTTTGGGCCACTAATATACACAATTATTCCAAATTTTATGTCGGACAGACGGACAGACAGACAGAGAAAGTCGCACCATAAGGGTTCCATTTTGCCATTTTGGTACGGAACCCTAAAACCATATAACAAGCGGGCGGGTATAACAAGGTATAAGTAAAGTTGACGCATCAGACTCGCCCGACTTCAACATAGTGTGTAGAAATCAAAATTATTTTTAACTTTACCAGTGGCTTTGGAAGTCGGTTTTTTGGAATTTTTTTTTTTATGAGCACGAGTATTTTTTCAAAACTTCCCAATAATGTTAATAGATGGCGCCTGCAATAATAATTCTGCATCAACCATTATTATCTTGTACAACAATGAGTACTAATTATTATTATGTTATTCTATTATCAAACAAAGGAATATAAAGTGCGTGTTACTTATAAATTTTATGTAAGTACAGTGAAAATTTTACTGCTATATTAATGTAATTACTTACTATTAATTCTTATGATTTAAAATAACTAAGATATAATAAATGAGAAGGTGTGTTTGTTTGTCTTTTAATAAATAACCGACCGACATGATTTTTGCATGGATATAGCTTTTGAGGATCTGGAGGGCTACTGTTTATCCACCACCACCATTACAGCCCATTAACGTCCCACTGCTGGACACAGGCCTCCACTCTCATAGGAGAGCGGGAATTAGAGCTTAGACCCACCACGCTGCTCCAATGCGGGTTGGCGGGCTACTGTTTATCAGTTAAACATATTTATTTTTATCCTCCTTTAAGATAAGAAGAAGAGTTCAAGACAGAATGTTGCAGATAAACACACTTTCACAATTTTATTATTACTAGCTGATGCCCGCGACTACGTCCGCGTGGATTGAGGTTTTTTGGTTCCCGCGGAAACTTTACAATTTTCCGGGACAAAAAGTAGTCTAGTCTAGTCTATGTGTTATTCTAGACTATAATCTATCTCTATGCCGCATTTCATCCAGATCCGTTGAGCTGTTCTGGCGTGATTGAGTAACAAACATCCTTCCATCCATCCAAACTTTCGCAATTATAATATTAGTATAGATTATGATTCGATGGTAGTTCATTCGTGGACATAATCGACCTTCCACCTGAGTTGACTGAACGTGAAGATTTTTGACGCGTCAGCTCATAGTTCGCAGCACCAACCAAGCTGCGTAAACATTGCCGACCTTGCAAGGTTGCGATCTTGTAATGCTAGTGAAACCGCGGCAAATTGTGTAAACAAAAAATATATACAAACAAAAAATATGAGTTGCTAGTACCTACTAGCTGATGCCCGCGACGTCGTCCGCGTGGATTGCCTTTTTTTTGTCTTAGCGCGAACTCTTAAATTTTCTGGGATAAAAAGAAGCCTATGTGTTATTCTCGACTATCTTCTATCTCTGTGCTGTGCCAAATTTCATGCAGATCCGTTCAGCATTCTGGCGTAATTGAGTAACAAACATCCATCCATCCATACATACATCCATCCATCCAAACTTTCGCATTTATATAATATTAGTATAGACATATAGAGATCAGGACGGTCGTATTTTCTTAAACATTATGTATTTATCTCATCAAGAACACCAGAATATGAAAAACTAGCTGATGCCCGCGACTTCGTCCGCGTGGTTTAAGTTTTTTTGATTCCCGCGGGAACTCCTTAATTTTCCGGGATAAAAAGTCGCCTATGTCACTCTCCAGGTCCTTATAACTATACCCATACCAAAAATCACGTCTATCCGTTGCTCCGTTGCGGCGTGATTGAAGGACAAACCAACACACCAACAAACCAACAAACCAACAAATCAATAAACCAACAAACCAACAAACAAACACACTTTCGCATTTATAATATTAGTATGATATGATATGATGTATGCCCGCTGCCCTCATCGCAAACTCAATACCGAAGTCTACACTCTAAAAAAAAATTGGTTATTCCTAATAAGATAGTGATTATTGTGATTGTATTGTGTGTTAGGCTCGTATGGAATCAAGATGCTTAACTTGATTCCATACGAGCCTAATAAGAACATAGATACATCAAATAAGATGATTTTGATTGTTTATCATAATTCAATGGACTAGGCAACTGTATTGCTCCTATTATTACTTACTTAACTAAGGCAATTAAGACCTTAATCAATATTAACATGAAAAATTACTATACTAACTAAGTCTTCTAATATATTTAACTAAGAACTTGGTCAATATTAAAATGATAATGACTAAAATGAAATAATTCAACTTAGTAAAATTAACTAAGACATTGGTCAGTGTGATTATGAAAATGACTTAAATGACTAATTTATCTTAGTCAAATCAACTAAGATCTTGTTTAATTTGAGCCTCATAAATATTTTGAAACAACTATGAAACTTGTTCAATACTTTTAGGTAACATTATTATGACAATTAAGGTTACTCTTGTTCATATGCACGAGGACACTTTGTCACATGATATTAATAAATCACTCTCAACCCAGAGAGCACTTTTGAGTTCACACTTAGTGTAATGATTAGTTTTTGAAACGTTTTTTGTGAAATGATTATTAATTGTTAAATGTTTTTGTGAAACATCAGTGAACCATGAAATTTGCGTGTTATGCTTTCAATCATTATGTTAGACACGTTGTGTCATAGCAATTAGCGATAATTCTCTTTTCGTTCCACATCGCAACTGATAGTAATCATACGGAAATCTAAGGTACTAAAATTCTACATCAATGATCGCACATGATTACACATTCCGCACTTGCGAAACGCTTAAAGCAATACAGTAATATTAATCACTAGCTGACCCGGCGAACTTCGTACCGCCTTAGTATGCAAAATTAAATTGATATTTTTCAATATTTCTGAGAGATTTTCTAAATATTTTTTTCCGTAAGAACCTTCTCCTAATAATAACAAATACAACAAAAAAAGAATTAGTGAAATCGGTCCAGCCATTCACGCGTGATGCCGTGACCAAGGAAAACGGGTTTCATTTTTATATATATAGAAGATAATGACAGTTTGATGTCATGTACCTTGACATCCCTGAAATCCTTACTAATATTATGACTACGTTAGATAAATAAATAAATAAATCTTTATTTAGGATTTCACACAACACAGAAAAAAAAAACAATTTACAAAAATAAATAAAACTTATAAGACTAACAATCCGTGTAGTATAAAATCCCAAAAAGGTTAACTCAGCGTAATGCTGATATGGTTGATTTTAAGCCTGTGGGTCAACTGTGCGAAAAAGGCCATGGACACACTAAGAGTTCAATACAAGATTGGCTTCAGGATGCTGTTAGGCTTGCCGCGGTTATAATGCGGAAGAAGTCATCATCACTACTGACAAGGCTGCACTCAGGTCATAGGTCACAGCATCCTGATTATATGTTTGCGAGGAAGATGGACTCACCGATGCTTGAACACCTTATTCAGGTATTGAGGTACCTATATGAGGCCTCAATTATGATAAATAAAATTATGTTATATGCTTCAAATAATTTAAAATAATTTAGATAATCTGTCTTCTGTGTTACTAACATAAGTAAATTGTAATACTAACAAGTAAAGCCCCAGTTGCTTGAAATAAAGATTATTTATTATTTTTTATAATAAATGCGAAAGTGTGTCTATCTCCGTGTCTACCACGCTTTCACGGCATGGGCCGTAAAAAGTAGCCTGTGTCCTTCCCCGGGATACAAACTACCTCTGCTTCAAATTTAATCAAAATCGGTTGAAACAAAATCGGTTCACTTTGAAAATATAACAGACAGACAGACAGACACACTTTCACATAATATTTATATTATAAATGCGAAAGTGTGTTTTTGTTTTGGTTAATTGGTTTGTCCTTAAATCACGCTGCAACGGAGCAACGGATCGACGGGATTTTTTGCATGGGTACTCGTATAGTTGAGGACCTGGAGAGTGACATAGGCTACGTTTTATCCCGGAAAATTGAGGAGTTCCCGTGGGAATTTGAAAAAACTAATTCAACGCAAACGAAGTCGCGGGCATCTGCTAGTTTATATTATAACTAGTGGTTCGCCCCGAACTGAGACCTCGCGGCGCCATCTATTAACATCAATGTGAAGTTCTGACAAAAATACTGAAGCTCATTAAAAATTAAATAATTTCGTTTCCTTACACTATTTATCTCATTTTAGTATTTGTTGTTCAAGTACTGGATATAATTCAAATAATTTATCAAGTTTCAGGCTCAGCCTTTCAGAAAATTTAGAGTTCTGTGGTCAACTTTGGACGTTAGAAAATCTCCACTTTGAAAGCCCCCCATTTCGTCAATTTTAGAGGAAAAAGTAAAAAAAATTTTTGAACTCCATTCCTAATTATCTTTAAAATGATATACCACAACCTTATGTAACGCTATAAACAAGTAATAAAATTAAAAAATTTAAAAAACCCACGACGAACTACAGAGCTCCATTGAAACAACAATTAGAACTTAGCAAAAGTATATATAAAATAATATCTAAAACACAAAACTGCATATTATTTGCCGGCTCAGTAGTTATTTTAACCAGCGTGGTGGACTATGGCCAAACCCTTCTCATTCCGAGATAAAACTTGGGCTTAGTAATGAGCAGAGGTGTCAAATAGTGTTAAATTTTAATATTCTGATAAAAATTGTTTAAAAAAATGTGATCACTTAAGGAGTTCCCATAACCACCTCCTGGCTCCATCATAAGCCCTGAGCAGCATCTAGGTACAAAGTGCTAGTCAAGACAAATCAAAAGAGTCCAAACACGACGGGTGTACGATAAGAACTTAAGGAGTTCCTATGACCACCTCCTGGCTCCATCATGAGACCCTGGGCAGCATCTAGGTACAAAGTGCTAGTCAAGACAAATCAAAAGAGTCCAAATACGACGGGTTACGATGAGAACTTAAGGAGTTCCCATGACCACCTCCTGGCTCCATCATGAGACCCTGGGCAACATCTAGGTACAAAGGGCTCGTCAAGACAAATCAAAAGAGTTCAAATACAACGGGTTTACGATGAGAACTTAAGGAGTTCCCATGACCACCTCCTGGCTCCATCATGAGACCCTGGGCAGAATCTAGGTACAAAGCGCTCGTCAAGACAAATCAAAAGAGTTCAAATACAACGGGTTTACGATGAGAACTTAAAGAGTTCCCGTGACCACCTCCTGGCTCCATCATGAGACCCTGAGTAGCATCTAGGTACGAAGTGCTAGTCAAGACAAATCAAAAGAGTCCAAATACGACGGGTTTACGATAAGAACTTAAGGAGTTCCCATGACCACATTCTGGCTCCATCATGAGACCCTGGGCAGCATCTAGGTACAAAGCGCTCGTCAAGACAAATCAAAAGAATTCAAATACAACGGGTTTACGATGAGAACTTAAGGAGTTCCCATGACCACCTCCTGGCTCCATCATGAGACCCTGGGCAGAATCTAGGTACAAAGCGCTCGTCAAGACAAATCAAAAGAGTTCAAACACGACGGGTTTACGATAAGAACTTAAGGAGTTCCCATGACCACCTTCTGGCTCCATCATGAGACCCTGGGCAGCATCTAGGTACAAAGCGCTCGTCAAGACAAATCTAAAGAGTTCAAATACAACGGGTTTACGATGAGAACTTAAGGAGTTCCCATGACCACCTCCTGGCTCCAACATGAGACCCTGGGCAGAATCTAGGCACAAAGCGCTCGTCAAGACAAATCAAAAGAGTCCAAACACGACGGGTTTACGATAAGAACTTAAGGAGTTCCTATGACCACCTCGTGGCTCCATCATGAGACCCTAAGCAGCATCTAGGTACAAAATGCTAGTCAAGACAAACCAAAAGAGTCTAAACACGACGGGTTTACGATGAGATCTTAAGGAGTTCCCACCACTTACCAAATCACTAGCTCAGCTTGGTTGTCTATGGTCCTAAAATATATCCAAGAACCTTCTCACAAGCTATACATATTTGATGCAAAAAACCGCATCTCAATCGGCCCAGTACTTTTTGAGAAAAATGGTAACATATTGAAAAATTAAAATCATAGATTACAGCTCAGCTTGGTTGTCTATGGTCCTAAAATATATCTAAAAACCTTCTCACAAGCTATACATATCTAATGCAAAAAACCGCATCTCAATCAGCTCAGTACTTTTTGAGAAAAATGGTAATATACTGAAAAATTAAAATCTTAGACTACAGCTCAGCTTGATTGTCTATGGTCCTAAAATATATCTAAGAACCTTCTCACAAGCTATCCATATCTAATGCAAAAAACCACATTTCAATCGGCCCAGTACTTTTTGAGAAAAATGGTAACATATTGAAATAATTAAAATCATAGACTACAGCTCAGCTTGGTTGTCTATGGTCCTAAAATATATCTCAGAACCTTCTCACAAGTTATCCATATCTAATGCAAAAAACCGCATCTCAATCGGCCCAGTACTTTTTGAGATAAATGGTAACATATTGAAAAATTAAAATCATAGACTACAGCTCAGCTTGGTTGTCTATGGTCCTAAAATATATCTAAGAACCTTCTCACAAGCTATACATAGCTAATGCGAAAAACCGCATATTAATCGGTCCAGTAGTTTTCCAGGAAAACGGTAACAAAAAAGTGCACAAACAAACAAACATCCAAACAAACAAACAAACACACAACCTCTTTAGGCAAACACATATACCGTCTCCGTTTCGTCGAGGGTAAAAATATTTTACTTCGCATTCGCTTCTATGAGAGCCCCCCTGAAATAAAGATTTTTATAACTTTTTAAGCCATATTCGGCTTGATGCCATTGGTTTACATATTATATTTAAAGCTGAAGTAATTACGTTCAGTACTTCAGAAGTTATAATGCTCTGACAGACGGACGGATGGACGGTTAAGTGCAAATTCACTCAAGTAGACTCAGAGACCTTCGCTTCGGTCGGTCAATAATATGGATCTTGTTTAAATCACGGTACCCAGAATGCGTACGGCACTGTTTACGTTTACGTTTCACTGTGCGAGCAGCTATCAATAGGTATATTATAGACATTCTACGGACAGACATTTCTTACGGTACGTTTTACGCTGTTGTACGTGCATTAAGCAAACCTGAATATTGCGCGTGATAACGTAAGGTAATAAGTTGTTAATATTATAAATACGCTGACAATAAACATTTATGCAATTGGTCCGGAGCCTTCAGTGTTAGCGAATATGGCCTGTGTTAAGTTTAAAGTGAACGAGGTCGAGTGCTCAGGTAACTATCTATTCTAATATTACAAACTAGCTGATGCCCGCGACTTCGTCCGCGTGCTTTAAGTATTTTTTTCCCGCGTACATAGTAAGGTACTCCTTAATATCCGGGGTAAAAAGTAGTAAAAATGTCACTCTCCAGGTCTTCAACTATACCAATGCCAAAAATCATGTCGATTCGTTGCTCCGTTGCGGCGTGGTTTAAGGACAAACTAACAAACCAACAAACACATTTACGCATTTATAATATAAAGCATGATGCGAAAGTCAGACAGACTTTTTTGACAACAGAATCTGATACAGTTACCTCACGATGTTGTCACCGTCACAACAAGGTACTTATTCAAAACACAATAGCTCCGAAAACTTAAAAGAGCATGCCCGGGGATCGAACTCCAATACGAGGCCACACATCATAGCCTCTAGGCTCAAAAATGTGTATCACGAAATTTATTTAATTTTATTTACTTACTAGATTATTTATTTACTCACAAGATGATGCCCACGACTTCGTCTGCGTGGATTAAGATTTTTCAAACCATCGGGAACTCGTCAATTTTCCGGAATAAAAAGTAGCTTTAATATTAGTATGGATTCAGACAAAAATAGGTTTATACAATTTACAACTTCACGTCCTTAAACTCTCGTGAGTTTATGTCAACGTTGCACATGCCTCTTAAACATAAAATAACTTATTATACACAAATCAATATTTGAAACATAATTTAACATAATGCTTAAAATATGGCTTTAAGAAGTAAAAAAGTGGGTAGATGTTACATTGAAGCACACTCATAGAGGTATAATAATATATTATATAGTACTTTCTTACTAAGTGAGCGCACGGCTATAATATTCAAGTAGATAACATCGTATGGTGCAAGGCTATAGATAACCGGTTTTGTGCAAATCCAAACATATTACGTAGATTAATTAGAATTCGTTGAACGAAAACTCAAACTAAAAGTGCCTACTTATGTTTTTAAAAAATTGGTAATTTTCAACACTTGTAATGCTGTCCCTTGTTTAGCAAATGTAGATTGTACTTGCCAAAAAGGACAGCATTAAAATATTTTACTAAATCAATTTAAGAGTCCTTGTGCAAGTGGGCCTAAATCTCAAAGAATGATCATTCAAAACTAGCTGATGCCCACGACTTCATCCTCGCGTCGTAACTAACTTATTTTTCCACCGTTCAAACCTTCCCTGTACTACAACAAACATTTCAAAACCAAAATCAGCTAAATCGGCCCAGCCGTTCTCGAGTTTTAGCGAGACAAACGAACAGCAATTGATTGTTATGTATAGAAGAACATAATGTAATATATATATATATATATATATATATATATATATATATATATATTACATCATCACTTACCATCAGGTGTGATTGCAGTCAAGGGCCAACTTGTAAAGGCGTAAAAAAAGGTAGATTTAAAAAAAAAGCGACATTATCTCGAAAGAACAACGATCCTCAAAGTTGAGGAAACGACGCGAGAAGAAGTATAATAAAAAAAACTCTTATGGCTTCTTAAGACTGTCTTTCCGTTCTTCGCTACGTAACAGCCATTAACAATAAACCTATAGAATGATATTAACTTTCTAGCACTATATCTAAACAAAGAAACTACACACAAAACGATAAACAAAAATAAAGAATAGAAACTATATTATCACCGATTACAGCTTGCAAAAGTGGCCTTACTGCTAAAGCAATCTCTGATAGACGACCTTCATAATATAATGGCTATCAGGTGAAAGGTTTATTGAACAAGAATAAGAATAAGAATTTTTATTTAGCAAGAATTTAGTACAAATATTGCTCAAGTCTTAAAAACTATTTTGTTATAATTCGTCATTGCGATCTCACCTGATAATAAGTTATGAATGATGATGCAGTCAAAGATGGTAGCGGGCTAACCTGTTAGAGGCATGGCAGTCATATTAAACCCATGCATTCGGTTTTTACACGGCATTGTTGGTAGGGTGGTTGTTGCTGCTGCTTGCTAGTGGTAACTAGCCACGGCCGAAGCCTCCCGACAGGCCAGACAAGGGAAAATTCAGAAATTATTTAAATTCCTAAATTGACCCTTCCGGGGATCGAACCTGGCACTCCGCACGTTAAGACAACAGCACTCAACACTGCGCCACGGAGTTCGTCAAAAAATTCGTAATCATCGTCGTAATAATAATTCAACTCAACTAAGCAATTTGTATGCAAATTAATACAGTTTGAACTTCAACTATAAGCGGATGTATTTGATTGCGTCGAAGGTTGGGAAAAGGTCACTCCTTCGAGAAACTCATCTCATTAAGCTTTTGACTTTATTGTCCACGGGACAGCTCTTCAACTGTCGATCTTTTCAGTCTGGTGATAATGCTGCATGTGGTAAGTCATACTGCCTGACTATTCATATGGGATTCAAGCCTGGACCTATGTTTTCTAGCATTACTATGTGTTTCTTCTCTAATTGTAGGCATTTCTAGGTATTCGTGCATTTCACTTGTTTTGGTAAACCATGGAGCGTTTAGTATTGTGCAAAAAACTATGTTTGATATCTTTGAAGTATTTCTGTTGGAGTTGCTGGCTGTGCCCAGTGCACCATACCACCACCAAACCATACCACCAAACCATACGTCCATACTGGTTTTAGACAAGCCTTATATACTAGTACTTTGTTATTGAGTGATTGTCTTGAGTGTCTGCCAAGCAAACACATGAGCGATCTAGTGCGAATACGTAGCTCTTTTCTTTTTTTTCTTATATGCGCTTGCCATGTTTGCCGTCAATCAAGATGCATACCAAGATATTTGGCAACATCGCTATGTGGCAGACTTTCGTTGCCAAGTGTCACTTGTGGGCAATTTTCAGGTCTAAGTGCAAAATGTTACGTGGGTTAACTTTGATGCACATGCTTTGATCCTCCACGTTCTACGGTGGACTATGGATTTGTTCTACGGTGGAGTGACCCTCTCTAGAGCCAAATTGGTGTTCTAGTAATATGAGAGATTCTTTCGATATAATATCTTTCAGGCGACGGAGAAAGAGTTGAATAGCTTTGATAGTACAGGTCGCAGACTTATGGGTCTTTTTGGGTCTATATGATGAGACAATGAGGAGGTCTTTCCCAGGTTAAGCTATCATGATTATATATGAGATAATTTGCAAATTTTTGGAAAATACGATTACCTATGTATGCCATTGAAAAGAGTAGTGAGGAAGACAGCAGCTTTCTTTGGAAGCTGCTTTAGGACTTCTGCAGTTATAAGGTCAAATCCCGGTGCTTTTTATTGCATGCGAAACTTCGGCTGGTGTACAACATTTGATAGGAAGACTTAATTGAAGGTCACTACTCAAGTAATCATCGATCTCTTTCTCGTTGTTATAGGTTTCATCACTTGCATTCGGAGAAAAAATTGCACTAAGAAATTGTGTTTATGCTTCTGCCTTGTGTGAGTCGGTTTTTGTCTATGTGTTATTTGTAAGTTTTAATGGATGTGATTGGATACAGATCCAATGGGCTAGTGCTCGACTTTGTAGCCTTTCACAAACCTTTGTAGACCTTTGTGTCTGTGTCGTGTGGGGTAGGAAGAATCTAGTAGCACTTTCCTAAGGCGCTACTGCCACAGCTGTTTAGAGGGGATTTAGTCCCTCAGGGTATGTGGGAGCCCGGGTACATACAGGTTACATAACCGCAGCTTGTTGCTCGGTGTTGTCGCTCGTTTTGCACCACCCAGGGAACACCTGTAGGGTGGGCCTTGTTCGAGGAAAAGGTGTTAAAAATCCTACGGACGCGAGCAACATCGTTCCCCAAATCAAGAGTGAATAGACATCTTCTTGGCAAGTGCGCTCCATCTTAGGCTGCGTCACTACTTCCAGCAAGTCTGATTTTTTTTTTTTTAAAAAAAGCTCTTGATTTGATTGCAATTTTCTTGTTACAGTTGGCAGCGATGTATCGTCCACCACGTCTCTGCTGGAGTACCTCCGCCGGTACCTGGAGCTGCGCGGCACCAAGTACATGTGCCTGGAAGGCGGCTGCGGAGCCTGCATTGTCAGTGCCGTCAAGTGCCCGGGACAACCGCCGCAGGCCGTCAATGCTGTACGTTTGTAAGAATAGGAATGATGATAACTCAATCAAATCAGCAACTCTTCCTCAAACCTAAAATATTTCTACTAAATTCACTATATTATTTTCTCGAAGGAACTTTGAATATTATTTTGTCCCGGTTTGTTATATTATCTTCTGACCACTATATCACAATGTGACCAAACCCAGTGTACTCAATCTCAAAACTTAACTAAAATGACAGGTCTAAATTTATTTTTGTCACATTCATAATACTTACTACAGAAAAGGATAGCTTTAGATTCAGATGTGTCAATTTAGTTAAGTTTAGAGATTGTGTGTAACAGAAATAGCCACATTGTTAATCAAAACAATTATTGTTTCAGTGCCTGGTGACAATCACCTCATGTCACGGTTGGGACATCACAACCATTGAGCAAGTTGGAAACCGTCTGAAAGGTTATCATCCTTTGCAAACTACTCTTGCCGACTTCAACGGGTCGCAGTGCGGCTACTGTACCCCAGGATGGGTGATGTCAATGTACTCGTGAGTATATAAATTGTTCATTTTTCTACATCTTAGTCTCGCTTATGCGAATAAGCGAGACTAAAATTGTGAGCAAAAAAAAGCCATGATGAAATATAAGTTATAGCGCATTTGTCTAGAAAATGCATATTCACTCTTACTTTGAAGGTGCTCTGAGTTGGCGAAAATGGACGCTGGAAAGGCGGATACTTTGTATTAAAAGCTGCCTCGTTGGTTCAGTGGTTAGCATGTTCGACTGCAGTCGACAGGGTCCCGGAGTCGGGCCATAATTAAGTATTGGGTATTTCTGATTAGAAATTCTTAGTGCAAGCCCGGAGTTAGGAAGTTGTCGGTGACTCACCTCCGTGCCTCGGAGAGACGAGAAAGACGTCGGTCCTGCGCCTGATTTCTCTGCGGTTGTATGGCATTTTCTGTCCCATCGGGCTATGAGAGTTAGCCTTTGACTGTGATCTCACCTGATGGTAAGTGATGATGCAGTCTAAGATGGTAGCGGGCTAACCTGTTAGTGGCACGGCAGTTATATTTAACACATAACCCTAAATTGTTTCTACACGGCATCGTACCGGAACGCTACATCGCTTGGCAGCACGTCTTTGCCGGTAGGGAGGTAAATACCCATCGTTTAATTATCACCATCACGTCGTATACTTTGTATACGTGACGCTCAAAAAGTAGTACACTTTAGGTACTAATTTTGAATAAACATACTTTGACTTTGACTTTGATGCTAAATTTTAGAAAGCTTTGCTATTAACCTAAATTTTAGAAAATCTTAGAATATGATTTATCAACTTTACACATTTCATATTGTAGATTCTTTTCAGTCTTCTAAAAAGTGAACCATGGCTAACAATGCTAGATGTGGAGAGGTCCCTTTCGAGCAACCTATGCCGTTGTACTGGATACAGACCAATACTCGATGCCTTCAAAAGGTTTGCTTCTGATGCCCCTAGACAAATAGAAATGCCAGATATCGAAGAATTGTGTAACAAAACCAAAGAAGCATGTCTGGGAAGACATTGCAAAGATTACGACTGGTGTTTTGTATCTAACGATGATGTGGAAGAAAGTATCTTGTATATTGAACTGAAAGATGGTAGACAATGGTTTAGAGTACAAACGGTTGCAGATATACTTCAAGTTTTGCGTACTAAAGGAGTTGATTCTTATATGCTTATTGCAGGGAATACTGGAAAAGGTATTTTTTTAATTTGGAATCGTATATTAGCTTGTAGTTCACGAAGCTTGGCTCTGTTCGGTATTTCACAATCACCTTTTAGTTGTGACACGTCAAAATTAATCTTTAAGAGGTGGCTGTGTGTCTTTGAGGGAAGCGAGTGTATGCAGTCAGGTTTTACATCTCAGGCAACGATGATAAATTAATATCCTTAATGTCCTAAATTTGAACGGGCAAAAAATGTTTTCCAATTGTAATTTTTCAAGATTTCTATAAATAGTACTCGGTTCATGGCTGAACCGAGGTTTTTTAAACATTGTAATTAAGGTACTTGCCTGAGAGTGCCTATTAAGTTTTTTGAGGCTAAGGTCTATTTATCTTAGACTTTTTTTTTTAATCCACTGCAGGTTAGCCCTTGACTGCGATCTCTCCTGATGGTTAGTGATGATGCAGTCTAAGATGGTAGCGGCCTAATCTGTTAGGGGCATGGCAGTTATATTAAACCCTATTCGGTTTCTACGCGGTATCGTACCAGAGCGCTAAATCGCTTGGGCTTGGTCTTTCGTATACTATCAAAATTGGTGAGACATAAAAAGTTTATATACCTACTATGCCCACCCCACCCCTGCTCTCTCTGTTGCCCAGACCCTCTTGGATTACCTTACCTTGGATGCATTCACTAGGTCAGATGCAATATCAGCAAAACAATGAAGTTCACTACAATTAGCCGCGTATTATGTATTAATACGTTAATGTTAGCTAATGGACGTGCGACTGCGCCTTGATAATTATTTGTAATAATTACAAAATTATATAAGAGGGAAAAATATTATTGTAAAACGTGAGCTATGAGAATACTGAATTACTAAATTATTTTGTTCATTATTTCATTAAAAGTATTATACTATGTAAATTGATAATAATGAAATTCACATCTTGTTTTATACTTTTTGGTATCCCAGCAGTCGGGTTTTTTGTTTTTTTAAATTACTTTTTTATGTTTTTCTCAAATTCGGCCTCCGTAGTGACACTCGGAAGATTAAAACAAATCTATTGGTGCAAGTATTATCAAAATTGGTTCAGCCGTTTTGTCTGTAGTGCGACACAAAGGCATACAACCTTTGAAACCTCGTAAATCCTAAATGATCATTCAAACAGAAAAATGGTCAAAAAAGACTAACTATGATTTTAAAAGACCTATTAATCGATACCCCACTTGCTATAGTCTATGGACTTTTATTTTTTAATTTGTTACATTGTGGATTCTAGAGGGCGCCATTTTATTTTTTCTCAAATTCGGCTTCCGTTATAACACTCGGAAGATTAAAAGAAATCTGTTGGTGCAAGTATTATCAAAATCGGTTCAGCCGTTTTGTCTGTAGTGCGACACAAAGGAATACACTAAAAATGAACCTTTGAAACCTCGTAAATCCTAAATGATCATTTAAACAGAAAAATGGTCAAAGAACTATGATTTTAAAAGACCTATTCATCGATACCCCACTTGCCATAGTCTTTAATTTTGGACTTTAATATTTTAATTTGTTACATTATGGCTTCTAGAGGGCGCCATTTTGTTTTTTCTCAAATTCGGCTTCCACAGTGACACTCTAATGATATATTCGGCATAAACTGGTCCAAGAATCATCAAAATCGGTCCACGCGTTTAGGCTGTAGCTGTCCTGCAAGGAACATACAAACATATATAGACTGATGAACACATAACCCTGTGCGTTCCGCAGTCGGGTAATAACTTTTATTTTCAGGTGCATACCCAATTATTGAATACCCACGTATACTGATTGACATCAGCGGAGTATTAGAAATTAAAGGCTATTTTTTTGACCAGAATTTAGTTGTTGGAGCTGGAACAACTTTGACGGAGTTTATTGAAATATTACTAGAAGTAGCTGACACAGAATATTTTGATTATCTTAAAATTTTAAATGAGCATATTCAATACGTCGCACATGTAGCCGTTAGAAATGTAAGTATACTTGAAGAGAAGCTAATATCTCGTTAAAATTTTCGATATTATTTTTAAGCTTTTAAGATTTATTCATAATTGTTGTAATAAATAGAACTCGAACTTCTAGAACTGTCAAATACACGTTTATTGAGTAACATTAAATAAAATCTTTAATACTTTATTATTTCAGCTTAGATTTAATATCACCAAATATAATTTTACTTGGCAACATCAATGTTTGCTCTATAGAATGTCTTTTGTCTAAGATTTTGATTATATCCCTGAACCATTGAAATAGAAATAGGTACTAAAAAAATTCTACATCAATGCCCTAAACTAATAATTTTTATGACATTACTATCATTTTATCAGCCAGTTTAAATATTTGAGTATTCTAATCAGTTGCATTACGAGGGATCTTTTTTAAAGTTGTTGTGTTGTATTTTAAAAACGTACATTTCTTTTTTTTCAGATAGGAACAATCGCAGGAAATTTGATGATAAAACATGCCCATCAAGAGTTTCCATCCGACATTTTCCTTCTTCTAGAAACTGTAGGAGCCCAGTTAACTATAAGTAATATCTGGTTACTTTCTCATATTTCTATCATCAATTTTAAACATGTAATCTTGATATTTTTATTTTTTACGTAATAGTCATGGTAAAAATTAGACCTTAGTTAAACTAGCTAAGGTCTAATTTTTACCAAAATTTTACTTAGAATACTAACGTGTGCCACTCACTTTACTAACATCTTGATGGGAAAGGTTTATTGTAAACAATAACTTACTGGGGTGCAACTGACCCTTAATATTCATAATATTTTGTAGCAATGAAAAACATTTCGGTTTTATTTTAATAAATAAAAAATAATTTAAGTATGTAACCGTGATAATTGAAAATATAAGTAAAATTATATTAATATTAAGTTAGTCTTTAAGCAGCTTCAATAACTTCAAAGAACTAAACTCCAAGTCAGGGAACGAGATGAAAAATGAGGAATACGAACCAGCAATCCTGGAATCCGAAGTAAGGAAAGCCATAAAAAGCCAAAAGTTTGATAAAGCCCCCGGGCCCGACAACATACGTAATGAACAGCTACATATTAAGTATAGATAACCTGAGTCCCTTACTCGCTAAGATTTTTGACCGTATTCTCTACACTGGCAAAGTTCCAGAGACATGGACTATCTCCCATATTATACTTTTGCACAAAAAAGGAGAGAAAGACGATATCAGCAATTACAGACCGATAAGTCTTTTCCCAAATTATATTGGACCGAATCACCAGACAACTCGATGAGAATCAGCCCAAGGAACAGGCTGGCTTTAGAAAAAAAAATTCGACTATTGATCATATTCACACGGTGAAACAAGTAATAGAAAAATATAGAGAATACAATAAACCACTCTACCTAGCCTTTATTGATTACAGCAAAGCATTCGATTCATTAGAACATGATAAAATATGGGCTAGCTTAGAAAATCAAGGTATCAATAAGACCTATACGAATATTCTAAGAAAAATATATATCAACAGTAAAGCTAAAATACAACTACAGAGCTTAGGGGATGAATTTCCAATTGGTAGAGGCGTTCGACAGGGCGACCCGGTCTCTCCGAAGATTTTTTCAGCAGTACTGGAAGGCGTGTTTCGCGAATTAGAGTGGTCAAACTTTGGCTTAAATATTGATGGAGTTAACCTAAACCACCTTAGGTTTGCTGATGACCTTGTACTGTTTGAGGAGAGTCCAGAAAAGCTAGAAATAATGGTACAACAGCTATCTCAGGAAAGCTAGAATGTAGGTCTGTCTATGAATATTAGTAACACAAAAGTAATGACAAACTCTACAAAAATAAATATCGCAGTTGATGGAAAAATAATAGAGTATGTTGACGAATATATTTACTTAGGGCAGATTATATCACCTACATATCAAACGACAAAGGAAATTGATAGAAGGATAGCTAGCGGATGGAAAAAGTACTGGGCGCTCAAAGAAATCCTTAAAAGCAGTGATCTCAGCCTGCCAATAAAGAGTAGAGTTTTTAACAATTGTGTCCTACCCTGTCTAACTTACGGATGTGAAACCTGGGCGTTAACTGTATGTCATAGATCGAAGCTCGCAAAGTGTCAGAGGGCAATAGAAAGAAGCATGATAGGAGTGAAGCTCAAAGACCAATGTAACAGCCAGGATATTAGGAGAAAAACAAAAGTCATTGACACTCTCAGAAAGATAGACTCACAAAAATGGAGATGGGTCGGACATTCACAAAGAGATAAACAGGAAAAATGGAGCAAAATTGTAACAAATTGGTATCCTCGCAATGGAAAAAGGACTAGAGGCAGACCATATAGGAGGTGGGAATACGAAATAAAAACGACAGCGGGACCAAACTGGCGTCGAGTAGCGCACGATAGACCACAGTGGCGGGAGCTAGAGGAGGCCTTTGCCAACAGGCAATTCGAAACGCGCGACATTTTATAATAATTAAATTATGTATATACCTCTAATTCATATTTTTATTACAATTTTTAATTAATTCTATGTTAATTTTTTATGATATTATGTAATTCTTGTAATTTAAATTTAAGGTAATTCAATCTAAATATTCAACAAATTTTTATGTAATGACTAATTTTTTGTTTCGAAATAACGGCTATTTTTATTTTATTTTTATTAATCGACATGTTCACTAGCATAATAATTATGTATTACGTTACAGTTTCTATAGCTGGCATTAAAAAAATTGTTACAATGGGCGACTTTCTTTGTGAAGATATGAAAGGGAAAGTCATATTGAACGTGTTGATGCCACCATTCAGTAAAGAAAAGAAATTAGTAACATACAAGGTACTACATATAGTTATTATCATTCAAGTATCGATGTACTTGGACCTTGCTCACGAGATTACCGCAATATGGAGTATTGACTCAGTGATTATTGTACCGATGCAATGGTTGTATCAGTTAACGGTCTTAATGCGAAAAGTTTCGATCAACACCTTAACAAGCTTTCTCTTGGTTGTTGATATATGTAGAAGGCTGCATTCTCCATCTCAAGGATAACCTTGAGATGGCGCGAATTGTGAGAAGGTTCTTCTCTCTGGAGCTCTGACTACCGACTGCTTGGGTCCTTCCCCGCAGCAAGTATAATTACGTATAATTTTGTAGAATTATTAAAAAAATGTTTTGTGTTTTTTTAAATATAATATATATGTAAACAGGAATAATTGTATAGAAATCAGAATAGCAAAAAATTAATGAGAGAAAAAAAAGAAATTATCAATTCCAAAAGAAAGAAAATTCTATTGAACAAATAAAAGCTAAGATTTGATAAGATAAAATAAGATCTTGTTCCTTATACATAATGGATTAAACAAATTAATAATATTTAGTAAATTAGTTATATTAATCTAAAACGTTTTATTTTTCAATTTATAGGTAGCAGCAAGATCAAGAAACGCACACGCAATAGTTAACGCCGGTTTTATGTATAAATTAAACGTAGAAAATAGAGTGGTGGATTGTAGAATTGTTTACGGCGATTTATCGCCAAACTTCAACAGAGCCGCACAAACAGAAAAGTTCCTAATTGGCAAAATTCTATTCAATAATGACACATTACAAAGAGCTTTGAATTTGTTATCAAAAGAAATTATAGTCACACCGCTACCGCCTGAACCTTCAGTAAAGTATAGAAGAAAACTAGCTCTTGGATTGTTTTACAAGGTAACAGAAAAATACTGTTTTTTGAAGTGAAACTTCTTTAGAATCGTTATGATTTGAAAATTAAATGAAACGGATGTTGTCGCCACGATACAAGTGGCGCCACCAGACGTACGTGTATACAAAGCGTTCCATTTTTGTAATTTTCTGTTTGATTGTTTAAATGTAGCATTACAAAGTCTGATTGTTTAATTGATTTTTATGTTTTATTTTCAACGACCTCAATTTACATAGACGGGCCCTGTCAAACAAAGAATGTGGGCGATTTTTAGCAACGCCATCAACGCCATCTAGTCTGAAAAGCGGGAACTTGCTTGCAATATCCGCCATTGCTGAATGACAGCTTGAAAACGTATATGACTCGGTCATAGATTAGTACAGATACACTTGTTGAAAATAATACCTACATCAGTGTACTCTCTGAGGTAAACGATAAATGATAGTATGATGTTGTTATTTTTACCACTTTTGTTACAACTTTCCTGTAAAACTATTGGACCGATTATAATGCGGTTTTTTGCATTAGATATGTATAGCTTGTGAGAAGGTTCTTAGATATATTTTAAGGTCAAAGTCCACTGAATGGGGAGTTGCAGCACGTCGTGGGTTTTTTAAATTTTATTATTTTTTAGTTATTGATACTGAAGTTTTGTCGAAAATTGACAGAAATAAAATCATTTTTAAGGTTGCGTACCAAAATGATAAGGAAACAACCCTTGTGGCGCGACATGTCCGTCCGTCACACTTTGCATAATTCAGTAACTACTAATGCTAAAAACTTGTAATTTATTGTAGTTAACAATTTAATTCACGTCAATAATAAATTTTATCATATTATTATTATAATAATATTAAATTAAATTTAAATAGAGTTTAATTTTTAATATTAATGCCGTACTGGGCTGACTATTCTACGGCTGGAACCCAAAGCCCAAAGTTTTTACTAACTGGCCAGTTAGTAAAAAAAAAAATCATACAGTTTGCCGCGGAAGTTAAATGATTGCGTAATGGATAAAAATATTAAAAAGGAAGATTAAATAACGTTTTTTTGGAAATGTATGATTGTGAATTGAAACACTTACCTATAAATAAAAATTATACAGTGCCAAACTAATTAAACTTTAGATGTTAACTTAATAATAACAAATTATCTGCACGACGAGCGATCGTGACAGCGCTACGACGGGAACAAAGACAGATGCGGAACGCGTTCCGCATCTCGGCGGCCCGGCGTTTTTCTATGAAAGGGCCCATCTAGTACTTACATATATATCGATGTTTATTTTAATCCGGCTCTGGTTGATAAAAACGAAACGAAAAAGCGACACCAAAAAGAGACAAACATATTATTCATAATAGGATTTAGCCAGCGAGAGAATGAGATACATTTATCGTATTCTTTTGCAGGTTACGTTTCTGAAGTTTCACTTCTGCCGTGTGTGAATTGTACACATACACTACAATGTTCTAATTTTTACTACAGGTTAAAATATTGTTGCAAACACATACACACACAAAATATACACCGTCCAAAATAATATTCCTGAAAAAATTTAAGATACTGTGTCCAATTCTGTATGATAAAACTTGTGTCTTGCTAAAATCTTGTGTCTTCCATATTAAAGGGTCTCCTGTCGTTATGTCCAGAGCACATACTGAATCCGCGATACAGGTCTGGTGCAATAAAGTTACCCGACACTCGACCTGTCTCCACCGCCTCACAGTCTTTTACAACTGATCCAACTGTTTGGCCAATCAATCGTCCCTTGCCTAAAGCGGAAGCTCTGGTAAGATAAAAAGATAATTTTATTAGTAAATTGGTAATGATTTCCTATTTTTTATCACAATATTAATTTTTTTACTTCTTACTTCCCTAATCAAGGCAGTTTTGTATTCCATGCGCATTATTTGAAAATTATAAATAACTGATTTAAATAATGAAAACGCGTGAAATAAGTTTTTGAAATTCCTACGAGAGCTCCCTAATTTTTCGGGTTTATATATGACACTCACAAATAAAGTAGCTTTCTATTGGTACCAGAATTTTCAAAATCGGTTCAGTAGATCCAGAGATTACCCTCTACAACGTCACAAACTCACAAACTTTACCTCTTCATAAGAAAAGAAGAGAAGAATATTAGTACAGACTTAGTTAGATTGTGAAAACCGTCAGATTGCAATCTAACAGCTTTTTATCTCGATAGATTGTAAACTGTCGACATATTGTGAACTGTTGAATATTCTGAGTGTAAATTTTTGAAATATTTGTGCGTCCGCACCTCGCTCGCGATTGTCGCTTCTTGTGTATGTCCCGCGCCTAAACCGAATTGTATTCATCAGTTGCAATGTGCAGGAGAAGCGAAATACACTGAAGATATACCGAAATTGCCGAGGGAGGTATTTGCAGCATTTGTTCTGAGCACTGTGGCATTAGGAACTATAACGAGTATAGATGCCACGGAAGCATTAGTAAGTAAAATTTTATCTATCGCGGTCCTACTTACTCTGTCTTTCCCACTGATATTCTTCTACTCATTCCAACAAACACCTTTTCCTTATTTATGACTATACCTGACCGATGATCTTATAGCAATTATTCTTGACGTCTAAATATTTTACCATTTCTTTAATAATATGACTGTGGAACCATACTTGTCCACACATGCCGCCGGGTTCGTTCCACGCGGCGGGCTATAATAGAAATTACGAATTACGATGCAATAATTTTAAAAATAAATACTTCCACAGATTATTTATATTATGTTTTACAGCAACAAAAAGGAGTCTTAGCATTTTACACTGCACAAGATATACCTGGTCTGAATACCTATACTTCGCCTGATGTAACAGATTTTACAGCAGATGAAGAAATACTTTGCAGCGGAGAAGTGCAATATTTCAATCAACCTATAGGAATCATAGTGGCTGAAACGTTTTACTTGGCAAATCGAGCTTCACTGATGGTCAAAGTATCTTATGCTAATGTTAAAAAGCCCGAAGTAGACATCAGGATAAACAAAAAGAATCCTCAAAAGACTACGCTTTTTTCGTCTGTACCAGCCACTGAAACAGGCAGTGAAGTAACTAAAATTATAAGAGGCAGTCGCACTATATTATGGCAATATCATTTTTGTTTTGAGACAATGATGTGTGTATCTTTGCCAACTGAAGAGGGTTTGAAACTATATCCGACTTCTCAATATATAGATGCTAATCAGGTTCAAACGGCTCGTTGCTTAAATATTGAAGAAAGCAGGTAAGGATTAAACTACTTTTTATAAACTATCTGAAGTAATGATGGTATATTGCTTGACAACGGTAAGGGTAAGGCCACACAATTTTATACTCAACACTTTAATTGATGTTTTTGTTTTCTCATCTTTGTATTCATTAATCCATTCATGCGCGTCACTAATTAGATGATGAGGCATTTGGCTATTTAGCCGCTTGCTATTGCTCGCTACTCAGTGACGCGATCCGCAAAGAGCGACCACTTACTCTATCCAGTGAAACAGCAGTGCGGGATTGTACAGGTAGGGTGTTGGGGTGTGATCTGGATGTTCAGTATGGACGTTCAGTTCATTTGATTAAACCTTGTCCAATTTATATGAGAGCCCCTCAAGACAAGGCCAGGTATACGTTCCAAAACATGGTTGGGAAGCCCTAGGAGCTTCTTCATCTCCATTGAAGACGAATGACTCCAAACACCTCGCCAAGAGATGGTACACAATGTACACTTAACGCAGCTTGAATTAGGCAATCCCACTCTACCTGCAACCAACTTGACGAGCTCACCCACCCTTTCCCCGTTCCCACCCTTCACCGCTATGATGTCGGGCTTCCTAATACCAAGTGAGGTCACGAACCGCGGCTCGTGCTCCACTCTCCATCCCGCCACGGTCATCGCATCCAACAGGAACCGAGCGACGCAGTCGTGACGTTCTATGTGGCCGCCGTGCGTTCTGAAACATTGCTGGATGGTGTGCGCCGTCGTCTCCCTTTAGCGTGCAACTTGCACGACAGTTCAACTTCGACTCATGCCCATCACGACGCCCTCGTGACACCCGGACTCGGGAAGGGAGGGCGTTGATATGGCAATGCATAAATTGCACGAAGTCCCGGCCACTGAACTCGCTGCTTCATTGCTGCGGGAATCCGGGACGACTCTCGAAGCTCGAGGCCGTCCACAGAAG
This sequence comes from Erebia aethiops, assembly GCA_923060345.2. Taxonomy (NCBI): domain Eukaryota; kingdom Metazoa; phylum Arthropoda; class Insecta; order Lepidoptera; family Nymphalidae; genus Erebia; species Erebia aethiops. The sequence continues at coordinate 17,893,203 of OV281080.1, forward strand.
CATGCAGTTCTTCACGCCAACACTGTCTTACATTCGGGATTTCCGTGTTTGATTCTGGTTTAGTATACAATAATGTGGCTTAATCATTATTATTTCAAAATTTTAGAGTAGATGTCGAGGTTCGACGCCTTGGTGGTAGCTACGGTGCAAAAATTTCAAGACAAAATATCGTTGCCACTGCATGTGCTTTAGTGACATACAAATTAAACCGACCATGTAGATTTATTTTACCTCTAAGAAGTCAAACACGAGCATTAGGAAAGAGAATGCCATCATCGACTGATTATGAAGTATGTATGTGTGATTATTAACTATCTATCAACGATATTACTTTTATTTTTTTAATGTAACATAGACATTACACATCCTTGCAAGCATTTAGTGCAAGAATACTATATTCAATTTATGATTTTAGTTTAGTTGTTTGGTACATAAGGATATTTTTTTAAATTAATTTCCATATTTACACTAATTTACCAATGTACACTTCTTACTTTGTTGTGTAAGTAGATTCCAATCCAATTTTTTCATGTTATTATTCTACACCTTATTCTTGTCTCACAGAGCTCAAATTATTATAAATCATCCCTTTCAACATCTATTTTATTTTTATTTGCTAACAATAGTAATCTTGATTTGCAGATTGGTGTCAACAATAATGGAGTCGTTCAGTATCTTAACTACGACTTATACGATGATAACGGCTTCATCGTTAACGAAACTCTCATAAGATTATCACTTGATACATTTGCTAGTTGCTATATACAAGAAACATGGAACTATAGGTGTTTTAATGTCATTACGGACACTCACTCTAACTCCTGGTTTCGTGCACCAGGTGATATAAATATTAAATTAAATATCGTTGAAAAAGTGTGGATAAAAATTTTAATTTGACGTTAATATGTAAATTGATTTGAATTATAATTTGAATTTAAAATATTACAGGTACATTAGAGTCTATATCTGCCACGGAAGAAATAATGGAGAGAATATCCTATGAACTTGGCATAGATCCATTACAAGTTCGTTTGAATAACTTGGACAGAACACGATATAGTGATCTTGAAGAAATGGTCAACACTCTTAAAGCAGATTCTAACTATAACGCCAGAAGAATGGCCGTAAATAAATTTAACCTCGAAAACCGATGGAAGAAACGTGGTTTGAGATTTACTCTCATGAAATGGATAAGTTCACCTCCATTTTTCTTAAATATTACAATGTCAGTGTTTCATGGTGATGGCTCTGTCGCTATTACTCACGGCGGTATTGAAATGGGCCAAGGAATAAATACCAAAGCTATACAAGTATGTGCTTACTTTCTCAAGATACCACTAAACAAAATTTATATTAAACCAAATACTGCAATGCTAAATCCCAACAACTCCCGCACAGCAGCCAGTCTGACATCACAGAATGTTCAAATAGGAGTTCAAAGGTGTTGTGAACAGTTGCTTGAAAGACTAAAACCCTTAAGGGAAAAGATGATTAATCCTACATGGGAAGAACTTATAGCCGAAGCGTTTAAGGAAGGAATTAATTTACAAGCTAATGCTTATACAGATGCTAATGATGTAAACAATTTCAATGTTTACGGTGTAACTTTGGCCGAAGTTGAAGTTGATATTTTGACTGGACAGTTTCAAATAATAAGAGTCGATTTATTAGAAGATGTAGGCCGAAGTGTGAATCCAGACATCGACATAGGACAAGTGAGTAAGAAAGAATAGTTTGTTTAAGATGCTTAAAACAACTTTAATTACATTGTCATGTTTTTGTTTATAAAGGTAGAAGGTGCTTTTATAATGGGCGTCGGATATTTCACTAGTGAAGAGATGGTGTTTGACCGTAACACAGGAGAATTACTGACGGATCGAACTTGGAACTATTTTATACCAGGAGGAACAGATATTCCACAAGACTTAAGAATTTATTTTAGGAAGAAATCGTACACCAACGATGCAATTTTAGGATCAAAATGTACCTATTAAAACATTTTTTTTTGTATTTATAAGGATTTATTTTTCACTAGATGATGCCCGCGACTTCGTTCGCGTTGTCACTCTCTCTCTAAGTCTCTCAAAGTCACTCTCCACGTCTTCAGCTATACCCATGCATACATCCTATGTCCTTCCTCGGGATGTAACCTACCTCTGTACTAAATTTCATCAAAATCTATCCTAATTTATTATAAATGCGAAAGTTTGGATATTTGGATGTTTGTTACTCAATCACGCCACAACGGCTGAACGGATCTGGATGAAATTTGCCACAGAGATAGATTATATTCTGGAATAGCTTATAGGCTACTTTTTATCCCGGAAAATTAAAGATTTCTCGCAGGAACCAAAAAAAACCTCAATCCACGCGGACAAAGTCGCGGTCATCAGCTAGTATATTATAAATTATGCGAAAGTGTGTCTGTCTTTCTGTCTGCTACGCTTTCACGGCCTGTCTTTTTAACTTATTTTTATAGACCTTGAAAGCGTAGCAGACATTAAGACACTTTTGCACAATTTATAATATAATTATGGGTTTTTGAGACTGCAGCTCTTCAACCCGTGTACCAGTAACCTAACCTAAATATTACGTGTATTTTTTTTTATTAAAATATTTGGCCGTCCCTAATGACACCATATTTCACTTGCAAAGTTACACCGAAGCCTTAAATCAATCACCTCACAACACTACATAAATTTTTTATAGCATCATTTTTAATAAACATTTTCAAAACTTGTTTATTATAATGTTTTGCTAACCTACCTTTGTTCTATTTTTTCAGTAACGTCTGAGCCAGCCACATGTATGGGAGTGGTAATACCGCTTGCTTTGCGAGAAGCTATCACCTCATCAAGGTTGGAGTCTGGGTTTCCCTCCAATATTTGGTTCAATATAGGTATTTTTACTATGAAATTTTTTTTAAGCAAATATGAAAGAGTACCTACCTTTTAACTGTAGTCATCTTTTGTTTTAAGTCGTGATGCAGCCTAAATGATGACGATAATTACTAAAATATTATGTTTCAAATAGTTGGCTAATATTATAATAATTATTTTATTATTCTAGAGGATTATGAAAGCGACGGTAATTTTATTAACATTTCTGATGGTATGTATGCTTCCGTCCCTGAGAGTCTTGGCTATTTGTTATCCACTGCGATCTCACCTGATGACACAGTCTAAGATGTTATCAGGCCAACTTTTTAGGGATATGACAGTTTTAAGAAACACATACCCCAAATCAAAACAGTTTCTACACGGTATCGTACCGGAACGCTAAATCTATAAGACAAGACTGCTCACTAGGTGGTTAAATAATCTTAATAAATCATACTTACTAATATCATATATGCAAAAATGTGTTGGTTTATTGGTTTGTTGGTTTGTCCTTCAATCACGCCGCAACAAAGCAATGGTTCAATATCATTTTACTTTTTATCCCGGAAAATTAAGGTTTTCCCGTGGGAATTAAAAAATAACTTATTCCACGCGGACGTCATCAGCTAGTAATTTATAAATTAAATTGATTAGGGGAAGTTGTTTAATTATAAACTTCTACTTATATGTAACTATTCCAGTGTAATGTTATACACTTTATTTATATTTCAGATGGCCCTTATACTCTTGAGAAGATCTGCTTGGCTTGTGAGACCAAATTGGACGAATTCAAATTCTATTAATAATAAATCAATGTTTGAAGTCTTTATTTTATTACAATTGTTTCAAACTTTACAGTGCGGTTTATTATTTTTGTAGTACATTTTCTAAGTATTTTGTTCTAGGCTTAATAATAACCAATTTAGGATATAGTAGGATTTTAATTTCAGAGCATTGGTACAGCTGAATAGAGTCTTCTGGGAAATCACTGTCTGTAAGCTGTACCACTGTGCTTTGTGATTTAGCTGGTCGGATTTAATCCTTGTACCTAGCTGACCCATCTGGCTTCGCTGTGGAATTTGTATTTGAATGTGAATTACTGAATTCTTTTTCTTTGGGGTTGTGCATTTTAAGAACCTTGTACAAGAGCAACAGCTTGTACAGCAATCATTTGCTGTTATTTTAGATTGTAAAAAACTAACGGGACAAGTAAAAATGCTTTAAATTTGTTTGAACAAGATTTTATTTATATGTGTAATATTACGTAATTCCACGCCATCTTGGTTTTACGTTGGATAACAATTTTATGTTACCGATCAAATTACTAAATTAAAGTATGTAATGTTCTCTGGAGGAGATCACTTTTACTGATAAGGCCGCCTTTGCGCACTTGTTATTTCTTTTTGCTTGTTAACTTTTTGTTTCTTTTTAATTTTTTGTGTGGCAATAAAGCATTTATCTTTCTATCTATCTATGTACGTCAAATATTTACGCCAAGTTTTCCCGGTAGGAATGTCATTCCAAACCGGTAGTAAAGATTTTAAACGATTCAAAAGCTACATAATATATTAAATATGCTATATTACCTACAGTAAATATTGAAATTGAAATTGGTTTTAAATGTTTATGACGTCATTTCGATGCCTCTAAGCGTGTGTGGGTTTCAATACATTTTCTGCTTTCTTCATACTTTTTCTGAGTTTCAGTAGTGGGTGATCGCCAATAGATTTGTACTAAAACTTCTAGCAACCACGTTGTATGTTTCAAGCTTAACAACTGTAAAACTCTTGGCAAACTAGTCCAGTTTTCAAAATCCATGGGGAAGCGATTGAAAGTCTAAAGCACGTGCGATTTATTTGGTCCAAGTTATACTAGACTTGCCGCCTCGTAGAGTTTCCGCATTCTATTGGAAACTCCAAACAACTACTTCTCAGAAATTTTTCGCTATTCGCAATGTGATGCAAGTTTAAATAATATCTACGTTTGTTGAACTGCAATGTTCAATGAATATTTCCTTTGAATAGATGTAAGGGTCTCGAATAGGCTTTACATGTTAGGTAAGCTCTTCAGTTTTGATTACTATGAAGGACAGACAAAGCGGCACACTTCGCTAGCACTATGAATAAACTATAGTACGAATTACATGTTGGAAAGCTTCAGTATAGAGTATAGATATAGATGGCAGGGGTTTTCTTGGGATTATAATGTGGTGGGCTCCTAGGCCCTTTCGCATGCGACTGGACTAAGAGTACTATTTCAACTCTAGGTTTTTAACGATTATTATCAGATGTTAGTGATAATAACCGGGACAGATGGCTCAACGTGCTCTCCGAGGCACGGAGGAAACAAAAAGCCGACATTTGGTTACCCATCCAGTTACCAACTTGGGTCAACGTTGCTTAACAATCGCAATCGACCGATACGCAATGTCGCAACAGCCACACGTCCCTCACCTTACAGAAATCGATTAGGGGTATAACAAAACCCAAAAAGCTGAATGGCCACAATAATTAATATTGTTTACGTTTGTTACGGTCATAATAATCATTTAGGAGTATAGGGTATCAAATAAAACTCGATCAAAGGTTTGAAAGGACATGGAAAGGCTAAGCGGGTATTTGTAATGAAATCATCTTGTAAGAAGCTTAGTTTCAATGACTAGATCCCATTCTTCTCGGACAATGCTGGAGGAATCAACTTCGGGATTCGAGACATGCGTGCGTTTATTATGTGCGTTTATCTGTGGAACAAGTTGTCGGATGAAAAGTCAAAGTAGATTATATTGTTTTAATATTTCTGCACTCGATAGTAATGTTTTTTATTCCACTACAAGTTACGTTATAAAACGCAAAGGCATAGGGTAAAGTGAATGTGACTATTTATTTACTAAACGTTTCATATGAATTGGCTAGTTTTATTACCTTTATGAACAATCAACTATTTTTAATCCGACGGGCCAAACTATGAGTAAATTGAAACGGCTGTAGTGGCCATGCTTCCATTCGTAAGAGGAGGAGGCCTCTAAAGTCGGAAACCTAGTGGAGACCGCATACCAGTGAGCGTAGTGTGACCCTTCAGCAAGATGGGCCGAAGATAAAAGAGGCGAGAATTTGTTGGTTAAAGAAGACTGAGGATTGGCTGCAGTATCGTTCTTCGGAATAAGCCTTTGGCCGTTAATAGCAATGGAAGTGCACAGGCTAAAATGATTAACGACTAATTAAAAACAAGTGATTAGGTATACAGGGTGCCCAAATAGTGACGTCCAAAGAAAAAAATTTGATTCCTCGTACCTAGAGTTATCAGAAAATACCCTATGTATGTTCAGCGATTTTTGGTAGTTTTCGAGTTATAATTTTTTTAAGTTTTCTCGTGAGATTTCTGAGGGAGTGAGTGTTAAATTTTCTTCTTTTTATTTAGTGTTATTTTTCGATCATTTTTGAGATGATTGTTGTAAGTATGTAAGATAATAGTATGTAAGAAAATTCACTTAAATAATATAAAATACACTAAAAGAAAGAGCAATACAAATTTATGCAAACATTAACCAGATGAAATAATTACAATTTTTAAAACGATTCAAAAAATCTACCAATTTAGATGTATTCTAGCTACTAAGATAATACATAAAATGGTTACACTAAGCTGAGAAACGGAACCAGATAATCAAAAAAGATTCCACAAATATTTTATATTTTTACCTAGCTTCAATTAATTAAAGCGAATACTTGATAAAATATAAAAAATACGAAAATTATTCTTGTCTTTATCTTACTTCTGTACAATCAAGATTTAGTAGTTGAAGTCTATACCTATTTCGCCATTGCTCTTTGGTACTTTAGGGGCATTATTGTGAGAAATCGGACTTTAGATGTGGTAAGGCGATAATTTCTGAACTTAAAATTTGATTCATAAAATTGAGTTTTGCCTATTTTTGACAATGGCTAATTGTTGTAATTTATTTAAGTTCTGTTGGACAGGTAAATTTAAGTAATTTTTTGAAAGTGCTTTTACTTTCTTTAATGTTTTTAGGCAGTTTGTTATATGTGCACTTTCAAATGTGATATTTCTTAAACCATAATTAGTTCTTGGTGGTCTTAATATTATGTTGTTTGCACTTCTTAAACGTTTTAATTGTGGGTATTTATTTTAAGTATTGAAAGTAATGCTTGTATGTAATGCTTTTGACAAAACAAAATTTTTCGTATTAAGATTACGTAAAAGTAATTTGTTTTTTTTAGATTTTTACAGTTAGTAGGCCAAAAACACCGAATTGCACTCGGTTAGGTAGGCTTTATCTTATTATCCTTCTGTCAATAAAGTGTAGCTTTTTTTCCTGTTTTTGTCGGCAGCATTGTAAAATATTCCTGGCAAAAATGGGCAAAAATACTTGTAGGTCTGGAAAAAGTATACTTTATTGACAAAAGGACAATAAGATAAAGCTATTTTAGTCCGATTTTTCCAGAAAAATCCAAATATCTTTTACGTATTGTCTTATGTGACTATCTTCTTCTCTTACTGGGCTTTTCCGCACTTAAGCACAGGTGCCCGTTGTGCATCATATGTGACAATATTGCAGTTCCAATAATGTAACATGCATACGTGTCGATTTGATAGCCTCCTGTTTTTGAAGTCGGTTAATTAAAAAAAAACAATAATCTTGTGACTTGTACCACACAATAGTAGAAAGCAGTGAGCGCGTGCAACGCTTTGTGACACTTGGCAGTTATCAGTTGACTCCTGCAGCTTGATCCGCCATTACATAAGACTGCCATCCAATGCATCGCTTCTGACTGAAGATTGCCCATTGTGTGATGGATAGGCTTAAGCTGAGAGTTCAGATGACTAGAGTAGCAAATAGCAATGCTTTTAGAGTCTACTGTTGTGCAAGAACACTTATTAATACAAGAGGTTTGAAAGTTAATGGTCGCTGTCTGTACTTATTAGATAGACAAAATAATAATATGTTACATAATTTTTATTTGAAAAGCTTTTCATTGAATAATAATAAAATAATAAATATTTATTTCGTCGCAATGATATATGAAGAAAATGAAGGGGAACGTTTAGACTTATACTTAATTATGTATTTTTAACCAAACTCGGTTTATAAGTATGCATAAAAGACTACTTTTTACATTCGATTCCGATTGTTTTGCTGATACCCGCTGAGAAGTTTCATCCTCCAACTCCAGAACTAGACATCAGATCTTCACTAAACATGGGATTATCATAACAGTGCAACCTTTGTGTAAAAAGAATGAATTATCTAATTAAGTTCAGATTCGAACGGGTTATGAAGTTTACAAAATTGCCGGTTTTTCTCAGTAGAATTTATTTCCGGTAGCATCCTGACTTGTCATAAGTGACACAAGCTGTCCTAAGTGAAATAAATAATTTCATTTCAAATATTTTCATTCCGTTTCTTACCCTATAATTTATAAGTGGCTTTATTGACACCTCATGTACTCATGTACAGACTCATCGTCTGCTGCTCTATAGTAATTTAGCTCAACGGTCGAAGTGTCAGCCGGTCACGTATCCGAAGCGTAATAGTATAATAGTACAAGGATAATGGAACTATTCAAGTGTTCCTGTATTGAATGGCCCTTAGTCTTTTGGCAAATGCACTGCATATTGCCTACTCTTTAGTTTTTTTATTTGTTACCACTACAACTTAGCCATTGACTAAGATCTCACCTCGTGGTAAGTGATGATGTAGTCTAAGTGCGGGCTACTCCGTTAGGAGTATGGAAGTTATATAACCCATATACTCTTATATGGTTTTGCCTGCAGGGTGACACGTAAAGAAAGCTAGGAAATCAGGTTAGTAAAACAAGTCAACATACAATCCGATTAAAATTTAATGATGTTCGATGTTCGATGTTCGATGAACAAATAAAATTAAATTCACTACTAAGTTAACAGCTCTAAGGATGTAAATAATATACAATGCTCGGATATAATTTCATGGTGGTTAATAGAATTTGAAAGTTCAGAATCAAAAAGTAAAATACCATTATCAAAAAACAAACTCAACATAACAAAACCAAGTGATAAAATAGTGTAAATAAAATACAATGATATATGTATGTAACTAGCTGATGCCCGCGATTTTGTCTGCGTGGATTGAGGTTTTTGGTTCCCAGAACACTTTGATATCCCGGCATAAAAAGTAGCCTAAGTGTTATTTTAGACTATAACCTATCTCTGTGCCAAATTTTATCCAGATTCGTTCTGCCGTTCTCGTGTGATTGAGTAACAAATATCCATCCGTCCATAGATCCATCCATTCATCCAAACTTTTGCATATATATAATATTAGTATAGATTTCTTAGTGTTTAATAGAATTTGAATTCTTCCAATTTAGTCTCACAAGCCAAACCAATTTTTTCAACGGTATAAGGACCATCTGAAAAGGAAATAGCAAAACTTGTAATTGTTTAAACCAAAAATAGAGCTTTATTGAAATCAAATTAATTGTGAGTAATTTTTCTAGTAAAATAATAGGCTATGGTAGGTAATCCGATTGGCTGTACGGAAACTTGAAGAGCCTATTGCCGCAGTCGTCAAAAGCTTGCTGACGTGTCAGTTTTTTCCCCGCATAATTTCGCAATAAATTATTATGATGATTATAATTTTTTATAAATCAAGACTCTCTTATCAAAAACTATTATAATTACTTGATGATGCCCGCGACTTCGTCCGCGTGTATTGGGGTTTTTGATTTCAGCGGGAAGTCTTTCCGGGATATCCTTCCTCGAAATGCAAATCTATCTTTGTACCAAATTTTATCAAATTCAGACGTACACACTTTCGTGTTTATAATATTAGTATGGATTGTAAAAAAGTGTAAGTTTGCAACCCTTTTCTTTTGGCCTCAAATATTAAAAATATGTTAAGTTTAAAGCTTAATTTAAAGAATAATTAAAAAATTACCTATATCAAACCAATTGTTAGTGGAAAAACCTGATTCCAATCTTGACGCAGTAATTGCTTCTCGCAAAGCTAGAGGTATGACAACACCCATACATGTTGCTGGTTCAGATGTTACTGAAAATTAGAGTACATTTCAAATTAATCGAAATGTTTCTTAATAATAAATTATTCTTATCAAAAAAGTAGTGCCCTGCTCTAAGGAAGTGTCTAAAGGCGTAATATTATAGCAAGGAAACTCGCTCGTTGCAAAAATCATCCGATGATAATATCCTTGGTTGGACCTAGTTGTCCTCTTTAACTTCAGCGTATTTTGTGAGAGTATACTATCATCTACTGCCTCGTTGGTCTAGCGGTTAGCATAGTCGACTGCGGATCACGAAGTCCTGGGTTCGATTCCCGGTCGGGAATAAAAATTGTTAGGTTTTTCAATTATGAAATTTTCAGTGCCAGCCCGGAGTTGGAAGTTGGCGGTGTTTCACCCCCGTGCCTCGAAGAGCACGTTAAGCCATCGGTCCCGGTTATTATCACTAACACGATAATAATCGTAAAAGCCCCCGCCAACCCGCATTGGAGCAGAGTGGTGGGTCTAAGCTCTAATTCCCTCTGTCCTATGAGAGTGGAGGCCTGTGCCCAGCAGTGAGACGTTAACAGGCTGTAGTGGGCGGTAATACACTCATCCATATATATAGCTTAAAAAGATCTTGTTACAGACGCATTATCTCAAAACATAATACTGCTAGTAATTACACTTTGACCCTAAAGTTGCATCATTGGTGTATGATTTATTTCTGAAATAAATTCTCATATCCTGTGGGATGTCTGTTCCTCCTGGAATATGATAGTTCCAAGTTCGATCCGTCAGTAGTTCTCCTGTCTTATGATCAAACACAATTTCTTCACTTGTGTAATATCCGACACCCATTATAAAAGCTCCCTCAACCTACAGAGAAACAAAAACAATGTAACAAAATACAAGCATATTTTTTATAATATGATAAACTATTGCATAAGGCATTTGGAAAATTAAGTCACGTCTTCTCATCGTCAATACCTCAGTGCCTGAACACGAAAGTCTATAATCAGTGTGTCCTTCCCGTCCTCACTTATGGCGCTGAAACGTGGACACTAACAAAAAGCTTGATCCACAAATTTAAAGTCGCTTAGAGAGCTATGGAGAAGGCTATGTTAGGAGTTTCACTTAAGTACAAGACCCGAAATGAAGAGATCCGTTAGAGAACCAGGCTCACTGACATAGCCAAAACCATTAGCAAGCTGAAGTGGCAGTGGGCAGGCCATGCCTGTCGATGGAGCGATGGCCGCTGGAGCCGGAAAGTTTTAGAGTGGAGACCACGTACTTAAGCGTAGTGTGGGGTGTCTTCCAGCACGATGGACCGACGACATTAAGAGGGTGGCGGAAAGTGGCTGGATGAGGAGGGCTGAGGACCGGGTGTGGTGGCGTTCTTTGGGAAAGGCCTATGTTCAGCCGTGGACGTCCGCAGGCTGAGATGATGATGATGATTGTATAAGACAAAATAGCAATTCAATACGTACTTGCCCTATATCGATCTCTGGATTTACACTACGACCTACGTCTTCTAAAAGATCGACTCTTATGATCTGAGACTGTCCTGTCAAAGCATCAACTTCAACTTCTGCCAAAGTAACACCGTAAACATCAAAGGTGTGTATGTCAGTTAGACCTGTAAAATCATTAGCTTGCAGGTTCACACCTTGCAGAAACGCATTGGCTATAAGTTCCTCCCACGTTGGATTATCCATAGTGTCCCTTATAGGGTCTAGTCTTGTAAGCAATTGCTTACAGCACCTCTCGATACCAATATGAACATTCTGTGATGTAAGACTGGCCGCCGTTGGATAGTTGTTCGGATTTAACATTGTGTTATTTGGTTTGATAGATATTTTGTCAAGTGGTATCTTAAGGAAGTAAGCACACACTTGTATCGCTTTGGTATTTAATCCTTGGCCCATTTCAATGCCGCCATGAGTTATAGCGACAGAGCCATCTGCGTGGTAAACTGACATAGTAATATTCAAGAAAATTGGAGCTGTACTTGCCCATTTCATTAGGGTAAATCTTAAACCCCGTTTTTTCCATCGGTTGTCTGCGTTGAATTGATCAACGGCAATTCTTCTCTCTTTATAATTAGACTCTGCTATAAGAGTATTCACCATTTCTTCGAGATCACCATGTTGTGTTCTGTTCAAGTTATTCAAGCGAACTTCTAATGGATCCATACCTAGCTCATAAGATATTCTCTCCATGATCTCTTCTACACTAGATATAGCCTCTAACGTTCCTATAAAATGAAATTATAAAATACTAGATTATTAGTAATAATTGATGATGCCCACAACTTCATCTACTTGTGTTTGAAGTAGATACCAAATATATAACTGTACTAAATATCGCCAAAATTCATTTTAATTTTAAGATTAAGTTTTATATTTTATTCATGAAAAACTCTATAATAATTGGATATATCGGTTGCCAAAGCGTTGCAGATGGATATGGATGCACTTTCGCATTCAATCTTGCGAGATAATAAATTCGTCTGACGGACAGACATGGAGTATGGGCACTATAGGCGTCGAAATCGGCGTCGACGTACTGTGATTTTAGTTTAGTTATTTTTATATAACTAAAACAGGATAATTCTTGTTATACAGTGGTTAATTTGTTCAAGTTGTTTTAATATCAAAATCGTATTATTTTGTTACCTGGTGCACGAAACCAGGTGTTGGAGTGAGTATCAGTAATAACGTTAAAAGACTTATAATTCCAGGGTTCTTGGTTGTAGCAGTTAGGAAATGATGAAAGTGAAAATGCTATGAGAACTTCGTTAACAACAAATCCGTTATCATCGTATAAGTCATAGTTTACGTATTGAATTACTCCATTTTCGTTTACACCAACCTAAAACACAAAACAAATTTTTAATTTTTCACTTATTTTTATGAGTTTATTTATTTTTATTATCATTGTACAAAAATATGTCTAATAACTAATAAAGAAATATGTGGACAAAGGTGAAGCTTATTTCTCAAATAGAAACTTCCAGCTTCCCTTGAAAGTTAATGATCAACTGAGAATTAACATTATAATTCAAAAAATTAAACATGATAAGGATATCAAAATATGGAAAAAATATGTTTGTCAACATGTCATGTTACAATAAGGTCCAAAATACATTAAAAGACAGAAGTAATACGAGCCTTACTTCTATTAGTGTAAGACACTGCACAACTTCGTTGTGTTGTGTGTCGGATAAAGTTGTCGGTTGAGGATACAAACATCACTAATAAAGTTGATTTGCTTGCAAACATTGACGGTAACGATGTTCTAATCAACACGGCAAGCCAAAGTACCTACTGTTTTATAGTGACCTCCAGCGTGAAACTGAGAGACAATAATGTACTGGACTGCAGTAGAAACAGCTACCAAGTGTTAGGCTGAACATTAACATATTACGTTCATGGCCTTACTGTATGTATGGATTTTGAGAGTGGCAGCACTGATAGGGAACGCTTGGAGAGGGATCGAGATAGAATGGCAAAATGGTGGACGTGTTTGTGAGAATAAATAATAATTAAGTGGATAACCAGGGGTTTGCGCCCGATTGCCAACACCGGACACCCGATATATAACCATGTCCAACGTCGGTAGCAAAAAAATGTCTACGTTTGCACAACGCTTGAGTTTCTTGTGTCGCGCCTAATGAAGTTTGAAATACAATTATAAAATCATAACGTACTTCATAATCTGTCGATGATGGCATCCTCTTTCCTAATGCTCGTGTTTGACTTCTTAGTGGTAAAATAAATCTGCATGGTCGGTTTAATTTGTATGACACTAAAGTGCATGCAGTAGATATCATGTTCTGTCTTGATATTTTTACGCCATAGCTCCCACCAAGTCGACGTACTTCGACATCAACCCTAAAAAATATTGCGATTTTCAAAGTATTAAATTTAAAAACAATACTTGAATACAATAGACTAAATATATTATTTTCCATAGACTGAACCATAACACAAACTTTCTCAGAAACATTAAAATGATTCTAAAATATTATCTGTTCAACGTGGTTTCACTAAAGGTGGCAAACAAAAGAACTAAACGTATACTTTACTTACGTAAACGTATGTTTTACTTCCCGCGACTTTATCCGCTTGGAATAAGTTTTTAATTCCAACGGGAACTTCTTAATTAGCCTATATTGCTCTCCAGGTCCTCAACTATACCCATGCCAAAAATCACGTCGATCCGTGGCTATGTTGTGGCGTGATTGAATCACAAACCAACAAACCAGCACACTTTCACTTAATAAACATTACCAAAGTATTATTAATGAAAATTATAATTTATTATTAATAGATTATTTTCATTAATGCAAATGCCGTATTTTTATTACAGGTGCCAAATTTCTTCGTAACTCATAAACTTACAAAGTGATCGTAATCATACAGACAAATCAATCAGTGTTCCATGCAAAACTGCCGAATCTTTCTTGGAAATATTTATGTAATATTCAAGTAATATTAATGAACACCGAAGCTTACTTGCTTTCATCAATGTTTAAACAACGTGCCGTTTGAACTTGATTTAGATCCATATAGTGAGAAGTTGGGTAAACTTTGAATCCATCTTCAGTTGGAAAAGATACACACATCATAGTCTCAAAACAAAAATGATACTGCCACAATATTGTGCGATTACCTCTTATAATTTTAGTAACTTCAGTGCCTGGTTTCGTAGCTGGTATTGTTAAAAGAGGTGTAGTTTTTAGAGGATTTTTTTTATTTACCCTTATATCAACTTCTGGCTTTCTAACATTACTATAAGTTATTTTAACCATCAGTGTTGCTCTGTTTGCCAAGTAAAACGTATCAGCAACAATGATCCCTATCGGTTGGTTGTAATATTGCACTTCTCCACTGCATAGTATTTCTTCGTTTACTATAAAACCAGTTACTTCTGGTGACGTGAAAGCATTTACACCAGGTATATCTTTTGCTGTATAAAATGCTATGACGCCCTTTTGTTTCTAGAAAAAATATTAAAATATAGTTTATTCAGACCTAAAATTAAAAAGTAGAATAATGTGTTTTATAATATTATTAAATATATTACCACAGTCTAAGGCGATACGTTCTTTCCTACCAGTCGTTTGACGGAGACGTCTAAACAGAGCAACGCTGCGGGGTGACAGGGGAGTGACGATAGGGGGTATCTCCACGCTGGTATAATTTTCAATACAAAATTCTATCATTCTAATTTTTAATTAGTATGCAGCTTGAAGGCGTATACGAACCACGAATGACTATATAATAATCTTATTATTTCCTTACCAATGCTTCAGTGGCATCAATACTCGTTATGGTTCCCAGTGCCACAGTGCTGAGAACAAATGCAGCAAATACTTCCCTTGGTAATTTTGGCGTATCTATAACATATTTCGCTTCTCCCGCACATTGTAACTGACAAAAAATATTTTAATTGTTAATTGAAAATCATGATCAACGTACAATATTATTAGGACATCGTCATCATCACAAATTCAGTAGGTATGTGAATAAATACACGATATAATGAAATGAGCTCTAAACCAATGCGGTTTATTTTACTTTAACGCTAATGTGGTCGAACGCTCAGTACGATCAATCGAATTTGCAATGTAAAAACTCAGAGTAAGCACACAGACATAAAACAAGTAAGGCCCGGTTACCCGGTTACGTTTGACCTAGAGAAAGATTTGAAATTTTGACAGAAGTTTTATAAAAATTTTGACCTTAAAGATTGATTTCAATAAAAATCTGACCTTATAGATTGATTTCAATATATTCTTACCAGACCTTCTGCCTTGGGTATGGGCTGATTAATTGGCCAAACAGTGGGATCAGTGGTATAGTACTGAGAGGCGGTAGACACAGGTCGAGATTCAGGTAGCTTTATGGCACCGGATCTATATCGCGGGTTCAATATTTTTTCAGGGCACAGTGCTAGGAGACCCTTTAAAACAGAAGTCACAGATTAACCAGATATAAATAATATAAAACAAGAGTTAAACAATACTGATAATAAATAACTGAACTTATACTAAAATTCAAGTAACAGTATATAAGTACAAAATTATCTATCGAAATAAGCAAAAGACACTGTAATTTTGGAATAATAATAAACAATAAATAAATATTGATGCATCCCAAATTTCAGAATATGTTTTTATTTCAAGTCCAACTCCGGCATGTAAGCTATTTCTGTACCAAATTTTGACAAAATTAAAAATGGGTCTGAAAAGGTTTCAGCAGTATATTATACTCGAAAGGATTTCATGAAATTCCACACGAATGAAACTGAGCTTTCATAAGAAACTATGCTAATTATAATGGGTCTCTTAGGTAAGCTCAGAATGCCTTAGAAGAGGTTTCTTTATTTTTTCTAGGGATTTCTTTAAGCGCTCTAAGAAAAATAGTGGAGATCCGTAGAAGAACTAAACTAATCGTCATATTCTATCTATCTATCTATCATTACTAAAAGCACGATGGATTGCGAATCAGTACTTAAATGGGCAGAGCCATATTTCAAAGAACCGATGTATTATTAGGGTCCCAAAGTGCAGGGAATGGCGACCCCGCACCAGAAGTGCAGCATTAGCAGAAGCCCCACTAGTTAGGCTGACGACATCAAGCCAGTTCCAGTGAGTGACTGGATCCAGGCGTCGCAAGTATGCGGCTTCCAGTTGAAGTTTTCAATAAAGCTTTTCAAACCTTATAAAATAGTCCAAGTGCTAGCTTTCTTCTATAATTGACTGATGGTTCAGGTGGTAATGGTGTGACTACAAGTTCCTTTGATAGCACATCTAAAGCTTTTTGTAATGTGTCATTATTGAAAAGATTTTTCCCAATCAAAAATTTCTCAGTTTTTGTGGCTCTGTTAAAATTTGGCGACAAGTCACCATAAACAATTCTACAGTCCGTCACTCGATTATCCGACTTCATTTTATAGAAAAAACCAGCGTTAACTATTGCGTGGGCGTTTTTTGATCGTGCTGCTACCTATAAATAAAAATAACTGGTTAAAACAAAAGCGGTTTAGCACCCCGTCCATAGCTGGGCCATACTGCAATGTATTCATTAGATTACTGTCAATTATATCTTTGCACCTCTATAGCTCAAAATTACCTTTGCTGCTTAAAACCATTGGGCATTTCTTTTTATTTTCTCGTAAAATGTTCAGAAACTCCGGCACATCTTATGCAATATTTTACTAAGCTTGTAAAATATTATTTTAAAAAGCATTTAATAATTTTACACTTTTGACTACTAATTAATTATTAAGATTAATGTGTATTTTAATTCTTCCAAACATTTCAATTATTTACTTCAAGCATTAAATTGAAAATGTAAATTATTCACCTAACACTTTCCGAACGTTCCTTAACCCTCCTGCAAAATCGAACTTTGTCTTGTTTTTTTTTTATACATTACAAGTTAGCCCTTGACTGCGATCTCACCTGATGGTAAGTGATGATGCAGTCTAAGATGGTAGCGGGTTGTTGAACAAATACTTAACTATATCTTAATAATTATTATAAATGTGAAAGTTTATAATATTAGTAGTTTAATCAAAGAATTCAAATGGTTTTGATGAATAACTGGATACTCCACCTTGAATGTGACTAATTTGTTTTCTTTACTGAATGGTGGCATCAACACGTTCAAAATAACTTTCCCTTTCATATTTTCCTTAAGAAAGTCGGTCATAGAATATTTTTTCTTTTTGCCATCTAAAGAAACTGTAATGACAAAAAAAAAGATATTGTTTCAAACTATAAAAAGAAGCACCTAAACAATAGACAAATATAAAGTTTCATATAAAAAACACAATTTGCAGGACCTATCTATATTCTTATTGATAAGTGATAATAATTATCTGCTTACTTACTTATAGTTAGGTCCGCTCCTACAGTCTCGAGAAGAAGGAAAATGTCCGATGGAAACTCTGGATGAGCATGTTTTAACATTAGATTTCCTGCAATTGTTCCTATCTGTAACAGTTGAAAATACATCGTAAGAATGCGTTTCGAAATGAATTTTGTATTCAACATCAAACTTCAACTTTCTCCTTTTCTATTCGAATTTATCATCTAAGTAACTCTACCTTCTTTTCTAGTTCTTTAATATTATTTACACTTACAACTTTTTAAATTATATTTCAACTGATTATTGCAAAGAAAATACATAACAATATAGGCAATTATACAATATAAAGCAATTATAATAAAGTGTTTTTGAGAGACAATATCAATATGTACCACATAGGATCAATAGATAAATGCTGAAGGTACTCTTAAGGAATACTTACATTTCTAACGGCTACATGTGCAACAAATTCAAGATGTTCATTTAAAATTTTTAGGTAATCAAAATTTTTTATATCAGATGCTTCTTGAAATATCTCAATCAACTCGGACAAAGTAGTTCCAGCGCCAACAACTAAATTCTGATCGTAAATATAGCCTTTAAGTTCAGGTGCATCGCTGACATCGATCAGTGTATCTGGGTATTCAATTATTGGATAAGCCCCTGAAAAAATGTAACAGGAAAAATAGTATTGCTACAGGGTCCATCCATAAATAAAAATTTCACTGACTTCAAATGGTGAAGGAAAAAATTGTGATAAAATCCAAGAGTTTTTCATAATATTCTCGAAGGTGTGTACTATGGCCAAACTAAACAAAGAGGGCGTGCATAGTAGTGAGCAATGGGTTGGAAATGATGATGATGATGATAACAGGGCCAGTTTACATCAAACATAATTTTTTCTTCCTTTAGAAGTCAGTAACTACTATATTATTGTATTTTGGTAGAGATCGTCTAGTCCATAAGTCAAAGCACCTCCAATGTGCTACGATCACATGCAAAGTAGGATTTGAAATACAGCAAATTGGATACGACTTGATCTTTCGATCATTGGATATTTAGAATTCTACTGCCGGACTTTTCGACCAACAAGTGCATTAATGCTTACAATATTGATTTACAATTTACCTTTACCAGTATTTCCTGCAACTAGCATATATGAATCTAAAACTCCCTTTATACGCAAAACTCGTAGTATATCAGCCACCGTTCGAACCCTAAACCATTGTCTACCATCGTTCAGTTTGATAGACGAAATTTTGTCTACTAAATCAGTATCAGATACGATACACCAGTCGTAATCTTTGCAGTCTTTTCCCAAACATGCGTCTTTGGTTTTACAACACAATTCCTCCATATCAGGCAATTCTATTCGTCCAGGACCATCAGAAGCAAACCTCTTGAATGCATCAAATATTGGTCTATATCCAGTACAACGGCATAGGTTGCTCGAAAGGGACCTCTCCACATCTAGCATTGTTAGTTTGGGTTCACTTTTTAAGAGACTGAAAAGAACCATCAATAATATTATGAAAAATTTAAAATAAAAACGTGTCAGTATATAATATAAAGAAGACAGTAAAGAAAATTGGAGTATTTGGGCCATAGTTTTATAATTTAGTTTGTATGTAAGTTAGTCTAAAATTAACCATGGATGGTACAACCAACTCGTATTGAAATAATTTCGTTCAACATTATTGATGATACAAACCGCTGAAGTGCGGATTGCCCCCGTGGCATCAATATTTCTAGCGTCGTACAACTTAATTTAAAACAGCTATTATTTGATCCGTACGGTTGGTAAGAAAATTTAATCGATAGTTATTTCGCCAAAATCTATCATCTTAAAACAAATCCATTTAACTGGATTCTGGAACTGCAAAGCTAAGTTATTTTTTTAGTTACAGAATTAAGTAGGTATAGTCCGTCGAACTTATCTGACCCGGTGACAGCGTTGCTAGTATTTATTGAAAACATAGATTTAAAGGTCGCGCGCGCTTCACCTATATAGATACCGTCGGCATACTAGTAAATTGCGGCAATTTATGATCGCCCGAGCTGGCGTACTTGGTCTCTTAGCAACAGATGTTTGACGCTGACAGGCCGTGTCTGTTATCAAATTTTAGTAGTAAACAAAAGTAAAATGGTTTTTTTCGTAGTAATATTGTGTAAAAACAATTCAACAAGAAATGAGAAAGACACTGGAATCACATACCATCGGTAAATATTGAATAATTTACTTATTTCAATGTAAAATACATGAACCGTCAGACGTCATAGAGTGTTACCACGTTCTAGGGAATCCGTTACCCCATGTATGCGATTTTTCTCTGTAATTAAATCATACTAATATTATAAATGCGAAAGTGTGTTTGTTTGTTGGTTTATTGGTTTGTTGGTTTGTCCTTCAATCACGACGTAACGGAACAACGGATCGACGTGATTTTTTCCATGGGTATAGTTGAGGACCAAGAGTGACATAGGCTACTCTATAACCCGGAAAATTAATTCCCGCCGTAATAAATAAACTTAAACCACGTAGACAAAGTCGCGGGCATCAGCTAGTATGTTTATAATGAATTTAAAAACTATAATTACACAGAATTGGGATAGCACTTATTACTTTGATTGCTTTCCGGATTGTTTTGGTGAAATTGTTTAGTATCTTTTTGTCTTGTGGTGATCTAGAGACATGCTACTTTTTTCTTTGTTTTCGTTTAATTCTAATTAGATCAATAATTTCCTTAGGATAGGTGTTTTCCTCACTCCATTTTTTAATCGGTGGTGTATTGTTCCAGGCCGACCGTTGTATGTCCGTTATGAATTTGTCTAGTTCCATATCAAGTTGATCTGGATATTTTTAAGGGACCTTTAAGTTTATAAAACTGTCTAGCTCTATTTTAAAGCTCCTTCAGTCTGTATTGTTATTCACTAGAGTAAGTTTGGATTCTTTGAATACAATGTTATGTTTATTGATTATTAAAAATATCTGGGAGTGGTCCGAATTCATATCATATTTTTCTTCAATATCTAAGTATCTCGGGGAAATATTCTTAATTATAAAGAAATCTATCAAGTCAAGATATTTTTGAGAATCAGTATTCCAGTAATAATAATTAATGTAAATAATAAATGATTTGTTTGACAAATAATGTTTTGCGAGATTACAATTTGTTACTCGTTACTCGTTACTCGCCAATAGAAGCCCTTAAGCTTCTCAAGGGTAATGTCACCGAGTGCAGTGTGTTGTTTAAGTTTAAACATGTGACCCCATATGATATTATTAAAATATTTAAATCTTTGCAATGCAAAAAAACCGGGGATCTATGGGGAATATCAGTAAAAATAATCAGCAATGTTATTTATATAATTGCACCATATCTTGCTTTAATATTTAATGAGTCTGTAGATTCAGGATCCTTTCCAGATCTTATGAAATACAGTAAATTGATTCCACTTTTTAAATCTGGTAGTAGAAGTGACCCTAATAATTACAGACCAATTTCTATATTACCAGCACTCAGCAAGATATTTGAGAAAATTATGCTCAACCAACTGCTTCTGCACTTTAACTCAAATAAACTACTACACTCAGAGCAGTATGGTTTTACTAAAGGCCGATCAACAACCGATGCGGGAGCTATGCTGTTAAAGCATATATTCGATGCGTGGGAGAAATCACAGAATGCTATTGGTATTTTCTGTGATTTGTCTAAGGCATTCGATTGCGTTGAGCATGAGACGCTTTTAGTTAAGTTCAACCATTATGGAATCAAAGACACTGCACTTGGCCTCATTGCATCTTATCTCAGTGACCGCATTCAAACGGTATGTGTCAACGATGTGAAGTCGTCCGGATCAGCCTCACTTATGGGTGTTCCTCAAGGCTCTATTCTGGGTCCCTTCATGTTCTTGGTCTATATAAATGATTTACCATACTACGTCCAAAATACTTGCGATATTGTGCTATTTGCTGACGACACGTCCTTGATTTTTAAAGTCGATAGAAACAAGGACAATTATGAAGACGTAAATAATGCAATTTCTCAAGTCACTAACTGGTTTACTGTAAACAATTTACTTTTAAACGCAAAGAAAACTAAGTGCATTGAATTCGCATTGCCGAATACCAAGTCCGCAGGAAACATAAATTTAACTGTAAATAATGATATTTTAAAAATAGAAGAGACCACTGTGTTCCTGGGGGTGACCTTAGATTCAAAGCTTCAATGGGGCACTCATATATCAACTCTGGCTGGCAAACTCAGCTCTGCTGCTTACGCTGTCAGAAAGATTCGACAGTTTACTGACGTTGAAACTGCAAAAATTGTATATTTTGCTTACTTTCATAGTATTATGTCTTACGGAATTTTACTATGGGGTAAAGCAGCAGATATTCAAAAAATTTAAAACCGCGCGAATCCCTTAGAGAGAAATTTAAGGAAATAGGTATTCTCACAGTAGCCTCGCAATATATTTATAGTAATTTAATCTTCGTAAAACAGCACATTCATAATTACAAAAAAATATGCGATCTGCATGATAGGCAAACTAGAGGCCGCCATAAGCTCGTGACTCCATCGCTCCGCCTCAAGAAGGTCCGAAGGTCGTTTGTGGGAATGAGCATTCTATTTTATAACAAAATTCCACAACCTATCTTAAACTTGCCTTTACACAAGTTTAAGAAGTCCATTAAAATTACGCTCCTGAAAAAGGCTTATTATACTGTTGAAGATTATGTAAATGATAGAGGAGCATGGATTTGATCGCTCCAGCAATGCTGGGGACAGCGGTTACTTATTATAAATTAGTGTTTGAATATTAGTATTCAATTCGATGCTTTGATACGGGTAGACTGAGTATGTCACGCTCTCTTTAAACATTTCTGTGGTGGTGTCGTGTGGTGCGGGTTGTTACGTTCCCTCAAATATGGTCGAGCGAAGCAATGGCTGGATCATGCGTCATGCTCGTGAACGGGTGCCACCGGCGGGAATGGGGCTACTTTCTGTCTGCCCGTCTTTGACATGAATTGAATAAACAAATTTAAGAAATCCATTAAAAGTATGGTCCTGAAAAAAGCTTATTATACTGTTGAAGATTATGTAAATGATAGAGGAGCATGGATTTGATCGCTCCAGCAATGCTGGGGACAGCGGTTACTTATGTACACATTGATATAGTAATTGTAAATGAATTATTTAAAAAAAGCAACCACTGAGTTTCTTGCTGGTTCTTCTCGGTAGGAATGGCATTCCGAACCAGTGGTAGATTCACTTGACGATTCAAAAGTACTTGTAAAAGTTTATTTGAATAAAGAATATTTGATTTGATTTGATTTGATTTGATTTGATTTGTCTGCAAAAAATTGTAAAAAAAATCATTTAGGTATAGAACCAGTTGTTCGTATAAATATGAATTTTTGATTCATAATTTTGACAAACGTTGGTTGTGAATTCCCCTTAATTTTAAATTTATTATAGCTTGACATTAAAAGTTTCTAAATTTTCTAATTTATGAATTGCAGATATTATATACTTTCATAGTAGTACCAAAGTAAGTGCATAACACATTTTTTCCAATTAATCGGGTAAAAGTTTAGAAGTTGACAACGTTGTTTTTAGGAAGGGCGGTATCTAGGTGAAGCGCGCGCGAACCTTTAAATCTATGATTGAAAATAAAAACAAAAACAGATGGCTCCGGAGGGCGAATTGCTATTTCCACAATATTATGCGATTATTAAGATTGTACTTGTATTTATTTAGGTCGCTGGATAATTATTTTTTCAAAATACTTTCCCAAAATTAAATGTAAGCACATTGCGTTTTGCATGTTTTTACGACATAAATGACATGTTTTCTCCTTATTTGTTTCATATTAAAACCAACGATATGTCACATACTAATTGATCAGGAACATAGCCTATATTGTCAAATTACAGAATAATAACACGAAGTTAAAAACACAACAATTTTTCATTTATCATTTTTGGTATTCACGGAACAAGACTAAATGTATAACAAATTATGTAAGCTCATATTGCTATCGCGCTTGCACGCGATAATATGTCATCAGCCAAATAGGAATAGCAATATACCGGCAAATTTATAAATTTGCGGTTCGAATAGAAGTTGCGAGAGGCGTTCCCCGGCCTCTTACACGCATAAAAATTAGTTCCCATTTGTGCGACCGAGTCAAATAAGTTGGACAGACCATAATTATGTTATAACATACTGCCAAAATATGAACTAAGTGGCACCGTTCAACAGACGAGTGCTTTATAGATACTCACGAATACATGGACATCACCCATCCTGGTGTACAAAAGCCGCACTGAGTCCCGTTGTATTCGGCAAGAGTCGTTTGCAAAGGATGATAACCTTTCAGACGGTTTCCAACTTGTTCAATGGTTGTGATGTCCCAACCTTCACATGAGGTGACTGACACCAAGCACTGAAAGATAGGATAATAACAATGGATTTTTTTACACAGGGCCTTCATAATTCGTGCTATCTCCAAGCACAAAATTCTAGTAATTGCACCGTTGCGTGCTACGTCAGATTTTTTATTCAAAAATTATTCCATGTACCTACCCACATTTCATATTCAAAATTAACTAGAATGAAGAAAAATATAGTGGCATTTTTTATCAAGACTAATTTTATGAATACATATTATAATATTATTATTTAATCAATTATACGTGGGTAAGACTGAAAATGTTTAGAATTGGCCAGTTAGAAACATTGCTAATGAAAACTTTTTTGAATTTCAATTTTAGAACTCTTTGGTAACCTAATGTAGTATATTGCATTCATTTGTCATTTGTTTTTGTGAATTGGCGGCAAATCTAAAACTCTTGTTACACGTGAAAATGAACCTAACGCGAGAAAATTTTCGGCAATGATTTATTATGACTTTCGTTGTGGGTTTACTCGACAATAAAGCTATGATAGGCTGCGATTAGCATTTCTTAATGAAGCCACATCTCGTGCCACTATTTACAATTGGTTTAACGAGTTTAAGCGTGGACGTAGCAATCTCAATGATGATCCGCGTGAGGGACGTCCTTTAACAGCGACTACTGAAGATAACATCAGTGCTGTGCGACGCATGATAGAGGAAGATAAGAGAGTGGGCTATCAGCAGATACGGGAAAGCCTAGGCATTGGTATGAGTCAAGTTCAAAAAATGTTACACGAACATTTAGGCGTCAAGAAGCTTTGTACCAGATGGATTCCCCATACTTTAACCGACGACCAGAAACACCTTCGCATGGACTGGTGTCGCCAAATGTTAGATAAGTTCAACGGCGGTGACTCAAACGCTGTATTTGACATCGTCACAGGTGATGAAAGCTGGATATATTGCTACGAACCCGAAACCAAAAGACAATCAGCTCAGTGGGTGTTTCCTTTCGAGGATCGGCCAACTAAGGTAAAGAAATGAAGAAGTCAAGAAAAAAAGATGATTGCCTCATTCTTTGGTCGGAAAGGTCATTTCGCGACAGTTGTGCTAGAAGATGAAAGGACAGTTACTGCAGACTGGTATGTCAATCGCTGTTTGCCTGTTGTCTTGAAAAAAATTCGACAGCAGCGCCCTCGAAGCAGGATCCTCCTTCACCACGACAATGCTTCAGCATACTCCGCAAAACGGACTGTTGAAGATTTGACTAAGGCAGGTGTCGAGATAATGAGTCATCCGCCATACAGTCCTGAGCTGGCGCCCTGCGACTTTTATTTATTCCCAAGAACTAAAGATAAAGTTCGAGGTATTCGCTTTACGAGCCCTGAAGATGCGGTGAAAGCGTACGAAAATGCCATAGAAGAGACCCCATAAGACATAAGGAAGAATGGGCCCACTGCTTTTCTCAGTAGTTCCATCGAATGCGACGATGTGTAGAGAGGAACGAAGAATACTTCGAAAAACAATAAAAGTATTGGCAACTTTCTACATTAAGCCGTTTTTCATTTTCTAAACATTTTCAGTGTTACCTAGGTAATTATTGTTACTAAAATATTAAAATTAAACTTCATTAGCTAGTCTAACCTAGTTACATAAAGCATGCGAATGGTGGCAAAAATGCTGCTAGGGTGATATTTTACGAAATAAAGGAGCCAGCCCTTCTGTCTGTGCGAGGCAATTATGGTTTAGACCCACTATAGATGCACGGTGCGGCAGCTAGCGGAAAATATTCTTTGTATGAGTTGGTATGGAGCTGGGCCTACTGAAGCGACGCAGCACGGAGATGCTCTGTGACATAATTGTACTTGAATACTTACCGCTACGCGCCACGTTGCGCCGCACCACTGCAGTTTGCCTAGACCTTTATAAATCTCGCAAGAATTTTTTGGCACTAAGACTCCATGGTAAACTGAACAAATATGTAACTTTCTGTGGCATACTCAATTTCAGTTGAGTGGTATGTCGGTTAATCATCATAAACCTTACAGAATTGACGGCCTGCGGCGGTTGTCTAGGACCCTTGACAGCGCTGACGATGCAGGCTCCGCAACCGCCCTCCAGGCACATAAACTTGGTGCCGCGCAGCTCCAGATACCGGCGGAGGTACTCCAGCAGAGACGTGGTGGAAGACACATCGCTGCCAACTGTTTGAATAAATTAATTCAAGAACTGTGACCCGACTAAAGAAAACTTTCAGAGGCCCCACATGTTTGGATGTAAAACCGTCATATCGATTTTATTAGTGTAAAATACCTATGCCACCCGGATCATAGTAACAAATCGACTGACACTTCATTTATCAAAATCGGCTCAGCACTGCTCAGCAGTCAAGGCACCACAGTGGAATATACATTAATACAAACGTACATAACTACTAAATTCATTCTTTTAGGCTTTACCCGCGACTTCGTCCGCGTGTATAAGTTTTTTAATTACCGAATTCCCACGGGAGCTCCTTATAATTTTCCGGGATAAAAAGAGGCCTGAGTTACTCTACAGGTCCTCAATAATAACTTACTATGCAAAAAATTTCTGTTATATGGAAAGGAAAATTTTTGCATAGTATTATATTAATTTTTATTTGATGACATTAACAAATCCATACTAATCCATACCTACTAATATTATAAATGCGAAAGTGTTTCTGTCTGTCTGTCCATCTATCTGTCTGCTACGCTTTCACGGCCCATCTGTTCAACCGATTTGGATTGGTACAGGGATAAGTTGTATCCCACGGAAGGACATAGGCTACTTTTATCGGAAAATTAAATAGTTCCCGCGGGAATCGAAAAATCTTAACCAACGTGGACGAAGTCGCGGGCATCATCTAGCATTATAAATGCGAAAGCTGCCTGCCTATCTGCTACGCTATAACGCCGCATCTTAAATTTGGTACAGATATAGATAGGAAGAAGGACATAGGCTACATTTTATCCCTGAAAATTAAGGAGTTCCCGCGGGAATAAAAAAATACTTAATCCACGCGGACGAAGTCGCTGGCATCTTCTAGTACTTAATAGTCATTTTCACTTTAACCTAAAGTCTTTATCATGTATTACGTATTATGCATAGGAATGGATAAATTAAACAGCCAATTAAAATAAATGTATGCAATCCGCAATACAAACTTTATTTTCATTTGTATTGTCAAAAAGAAAAAGACAGTAAGTACCATAGACATAGAGGTAGGATACGGGGATGCGTGAGTTGTCGGATGCCGCAGGCGGAGGACACAGAAATCTCGGAGACTTGCTAATTAACTTCATTCTTCTAATAATGACGTCACGATTACATCACTTAGATCTAAACCTATATACATGATGGGTATGTGACTCCGCTCAATGTTAGATACGGAGCCACATCTAATTCTAACTTACAACCTAAAATGTAGCGACGCTGCCCAATGCAAGGTATGGGGTAACGTGGAAAGACCTAAGTCTCCGGGAGTCCGGGCTGGTGATGTAAGCGCAGGTGTGCCTTCGAAGGCGGTCTGGAGTATAAGCAGTACTACAGAAAAGGTAATAGTACGTTGTACAGAAATCTTAATTCGCGAAGACCTTTTAACAAGCAGTGACTCTGGTTATATCATAATAAATCCCAATTCAGCTCGCACAGCGCTGCGAGTGAAAATAATTATCATTATTGTTAAAATAAAAAATAAAACTACCCACATAATGCATTAATATTAGTTTAGTTTAGAACCAAAAGTACGCCTTATGTAGATAGACATGAGCACGCCTACGAAGTTTCATATTTATTGTCAGGCAACAATAGACCAAAAAATACAATAGACCAATATCCATAGACGCATATAGTTTTTTACAATAGTGAAGCGACGTGCCCTTTTATCCGATATTTCGTAATTCGTATACTCATATCCATTTCAAAATAGTCACGGAGCTGCAACACTAGCTTTCTTGATAGTCCTTTTACATCTTTGGCGATGGATGGTTTCTATGACCTGACGGATTCATGTACATTTACTGTACTATTGTATACAAATGTTTTATTTTAATACATACATTAATATACTTAGTCATTTAAATGCTTGGGTATGTTAATAAAACAATAAAAAAATATTGAGCAAAGATAAATATCAATGTGTCAAATCGATTAAAACTTCTTCATAAAGAAAGTCGATTGTTATCAAAAATCTAATCAGTAACGCATTAGAACATCGTTGAATAAAGCTGCCAAAAGCAAAATAAATGATTGGACGGATAATAATATTATCCGTCACGTCCCTTTCATCTCATATAGCTAATCTCTCTGGAGATAGGCCGCCGTGGACGAAAGTTGGTCGGGAGGACATTATAATTACACATTTTCAGAACATGAGAGGTGAAAAAAAAATTATTAAAAAAATTAAAAATTTTATTTTGATTAATCGAGCTTGCAGAGCCTCCCCCCATGATTGATAATGACTGAATGATTGGTGATGATGAGTGATTGTTTCAGCCTCTTCAAAAGTTTTCAAAAGGAACAAGTTAGGTATTGCATGAACATTTTTTCAATTATCAGTACAAAAATAAAATATCCATAACCCACCCAAAATTGGGGTTTTTTTTTTGTTAATTTTAATTTTATTTTAATAACAATAAGAGCTTTAAATTGAAGAACTCGTCGAATTTAATTCAAAAGTTAAATCTTTTCTTAAATAAAATCTTTCAAGTTTTAAGTTAGTATAATATTTATTAATTACTAGATGATTCCCGCGACTTCGTCCGCGTGGATTAAGATTTTTGATTCCCGCGGGAACTCTTTAATTTTCCGGGATAAAAAGTAGCCTATGTCCTTCCCCGGGAAACCATCTACCCCTGTACCAAATTTTATCAAAATCGGGTGAAGAGACAGTTTTTTTTTATTCCCGCGGGAACTCTTTATTTTTCCGGGATAAAAAGTAGCCTATGTCCTTCCCCGGGATACCATCTACCCCTGTACCAAATTTCAGCAAAATCGGTTGAAAAGATGGGCCGGGAAAGCGTAGCAGACAGACAGACAGACAGACAGACAGACACACTTTCGCATTTATAATATTAGTATGGATATCGTTCATTGTTTCAAAACTATTTCTAAAACTGAGACTTGTGTAAAGAAAAAGGAATCCATATTATAAATGCGAAATTGTGTCTGTCTGTCTGTTTGCTACGCTTTCACGTCCCATCAGTTCAACCGATTTTGATGAAATTACAACAATAATACAGGGATAGTTTGTATCCCGGGGAATGATATACGCTACTTTTTATCCCGAAAGTAGTATTAAGGAGTTCTCGCAAAATTAAAAAAAAACTTAATTCACGCGGACGAAGTCGTGGGTATATAATATAATATAATAGTGTATAATCAGTTTATAATATAGTACATACCTGAACAGTCGACTCCGTTCACTTTAAATTTAACACAATCCATAATATTCGCTTACACTGAAGACTGTAAGCCAAATGTATTCCAAATGTTTTTATCCACCTATTTATAAGGTCTGATTTTTAATTCCGTGGAATTCTGACGTTTCTTAGTGATACCATAGTTAAAAAAGTTCCCACATAAAAGGCTAACAAATTGTAATAAAATATAAGAGTGCTATGGATTCTAAACATTAAATTTATAACAGTGTTAGTTTACCTTAAATTGTTAAATAATTAATAGAACACTATTTTAATTTCAAGTGATAAACGTAACGAACATTATATATTTGCATACATAATTTTCATACATGTATATAACATGCATAAGCAGAATCCAGATACTACCGATATTATTACCGACTGAAAGACTGAAAGTCTTTAAGTAATTAGAAAGAACAATTTTGCTAAGAATCCTTTCTTTATCCTTAAAGAAAAATCCAACAACTTAACAAAATTAAAATAATCATCATCGTTATCATCATCCTCGTCATCGTGACCGACATTTATAATTAAAGTTTCACAGACACTGTCAATCAAATGGTCAATACGGCATAGTTTGTCCTCTTCTTTAATAACATCTTCTATGCACTCAAAAGTGCAAACAATCTCACAACAAACAAATGGCAAGCCATTTGTTTGGGGTGACATTGTTCACTCCCTCTACCAAAAGCTCTTTCACTTCCACAATCTTGGTTTTTGCAAAATCCAAATTGAAATCCAAGTTTGAGCCCAAACCAACTCACAATTCAAATTAAGCTCACAAGGGTAAGGGCGCAATTGGAGTACCTACAGTTCTCCCTTGTTCTGCTGCCAACTCGACCACGTCAAATATATGGCTAGAGTGCATAGAACATATTGTAATGAAAGAATATTACCCATTTGATTGATTGAGTGTCTGTGGATGATGAAGATGACGACGACAACGATGATGATGATGATTTTACATAATACTGTAACAAGCATTGCACGCGCGGATCGGCCTCGAATACTTTCCTGCTCACACATTAACTAACCATCTCGCTCGGAGCGCTCCGAACAACGTGTCTCTGCGAAGAACAAAGCAGCTGGAGCCCTATATAAGCCGAGCGCGACGAAGATATTAATTACATTCGCTAGTTAGCAACCCTACTAGCAGATAGCCGCTGCAGTCAAACAGTCGAGTCTAGGTCGAAACGATAGTCGCTGCAGTCTACTCTCACGTCTAAAGCTAGGGAACCTAGGATTTAGCTAGATTCCGTCACTCATTATAAGCTAGGAGATCGTTAGCCGCTGCAGTCATCTCCGATGCTCAATCTATAGTGCAATACATACGAGTTACTATCATTAACGTTTCTTTTACTTCTACCCTACAATACTTACGAGGCACTATCCCGGAAAGTTAAGAAGTTCCCGCGGGATTCAAAAATACTTAATCCACGCGGAATCTTGTTTATAATATTAGTAAGTATGAATAATTTTTATCATTATTAGTTCTTTTATCTTTTATCCTTTCTTAGCATACTTATTAATTCTTATAAAGGACTATTCCAGTCTTTAGTCAGTAATGATTACTTATTTTGATTTTGCTTGTGACAAATGATAAATTATTTATTTCAGGTGCATGTGATCAAAACAAAAATACAAAAAATGTTTGTGAAAACTGAATGTCATAAACTTCAGAATTCCATGGAATTAAAAATCAGAGTATAGACACATTGCGACTATATGTGTACGAGAAAACTCGTCTCCTACGGCAAATATGTGAACAGCAATATGTTACCGATTTTTAAATGAAATTTTGTAACAACGGACTAACGGAAGGATTGTTTCTACACTATCTTGCGCAAACGGTACACATCCCTGGTACGCAGGGCTCGGTCTAGCTGCAATGGCATCCTGAGGGCATTTGCTGAGAGCTTTGATCGTCAGTACCTGAACCATTGTCATATGGTGCACGTGCTGAAAAATCAGGGCTGTCTTAGATAAGGTTTTAGGATTTGATAGTTTTAGATTTACTAACATTAGGTTATTGTGTGTCCTAACTAACAAAATGTATGATCGTAGATGATTTTTGAAGTGAAAACTTCTATAGGCGCGTTGAGCACTTTTTGGTAGGGGGTAAAAATGTGGATTACGCGTGATCGACACCGTTCTTCTTAAGACAAAAATCTTAAGTATAATAATATATTACATTCACTTTAATGCCTAAGTTTTAAGGTTTATATTTGAAATATTTTTATTATTATTATTATTCATTTATTTTAAATTAGAATAAAAAATCATTTTCCCTTCTATCGGCAGTCTCTATGCCGTTTTTTATTTTATCTATTGAAATAAGCAAAGAAGTTTCACTCGAAAATTCAAAAGCACTTGAAAAAGTTTAAGATATTATAATTATATCTATGCTCACACAGCTCCGTGGCAAACTATCCGTGTATACGTTGCATATAAAAAAGTAACTACCTACTCTGTGATGCGATGGTATGTTTTTGTTCAAATTGTATATAGGAGGGTAGAGGTAACGAGTGTTATCTCTTAATGGAGAAAAGTTGAAAAAGTGTCCAGTAGATGCTGAAAATAACAGTTCAAAAACCTTCCACAGTGGCGCTGTAGCAAAGGGTATGAATATTATTGTCGACTAAAATAGTTAATTATTGAAAATTTCAACAACTTACGAGTACGTTGTACAAAATAATGATGAATATTTTCTTTCGCTGTTTATTTCTCAAACCCGAATATTTGGCGCTTCCTTTTAACCTTGATGCTAATGTGGCGCCCCCAATGTGGTGCATTTCGACGAACACTTTTTATATACAGAGATAACACTCCTTACCTCCACCCTCCATAAATTCGTACTACTTACTAATACTTGAAACTACCCTCATTATAAATTAAAATAAATAAATCTAAATAAAAAAATAAAAAATAAATAAATTAAACCGGAAGTTTGAAGTAGACGAAACGGTTGCTCTTTAATTTATGGCGTCAAATCATTGATGTAGAATTTTTTTAGTACCGTCAAATAGTTATTGCTGGTAAATATGGTCAACCGTTGGACTAGCGGGATTTTATTCCAGTAGTACACCTGGAAGTTGTCGGGATTTTAAGAATTGAACTACTAGGCCCACCAACCTATTTACCAGACTTTGATATTAGATGTGATATAGAAAAAATTATAATTGTCCGCTCGTATATATACTAGCTTGACAACCACTATAATAGCTATTTCATTATTTGTGTATTCACACACACTTTGGTAGATACCTGACTGAAATTTTTCACATTTAAAAATATAGTGGTTGTCAAGAGCAAAATGTAAAGGTTTGAACAACTGAATCTACAGATACGGAATCAATATAAATACAATACTATGATACGATGTTGTCATTATTAAAATACAGCGATGCCGGAATTCCTAGAATTTGATACACCTGAACAAAGTTTAGTTTAATATCAAACAGCTGCGCTTAGGTTTGTCAGAGAGCTTATTAAGTTTTCCATATTAACATCAAAATGAGAAAGTGTATCAGTCTGTAATATTATATGTGGAGACATTGTTTTTTTTAAAATCCACTAAAAGTTCTGACTGCGATCTCACCTGATGGTAAGTGATGGTACAGTCTAAGATCGTAGCGGGCTAACCTGTTAGGGGTATGGCAGTAATATTAAGCCCATACCCATCGGTTTCTACACGGAATCGTACCGGAACGCTAAATCAGTTAATGCCCGTCCGCAGGCCGGGCACTAACTGATTAATTATTTATACATACATAGGTTTTATCGGGTTAATATACCTAACAGATTACAATCTACCGAATAATAATGCGTTAAATTGTAATCTGTCGACAGTTTACAATATCGCCAGTTAGATTACAATCTAACGGTTTTTGCAATCTTATGGTGACATATATACCTGACGGAAAACCGTTCGCTTCTGTTTAGTATTTATAGATGGAGTGAGACAGAGTACCTACTTGTCCTCAGGAGATGTTGATTGCCTTGTTGACTCAACAAAGCTGTTGACAATCGTATGATCAAATCATACGATCAGCTGTTGACAATCGTATGATCAAATCATACGATTGTCAACAGCTTTGTTAAAGCGAATTAAAGCTTACAGACTTTCGCAAAGACGTAACGCCTGCTTCTATCCAACATATTTTCAGTAAGAGTTATGAGTAACTATCGCTATAGTACGCTACTGCCCCAGTATAAGTAACCCTATCTTAATTTGCTTAAAGACGGATATCGAGCAGATCCCATAAGACATTGTAAACTTGACCACATAACCACACGAGTGCTTTAACAGCAGAATCCAATCACGACACAGTTCGTATCACAATTGTAGGATCTCGCACAACAATCGGCTTGATTGTAATGGCGTCTCTAATGGTCTGTAATGCGGGCGCCTGTTATAGCACGCTATGTCCCGTTAAGATTGGAATAGCTTCGATTGCTGACAGCGAATTTAATAGCATTGTTTATTAAATACATTAACTGTAGCATAAACTTGGTAAGACAATAAAAATCTATTAAGGGCTGCAGATATGGAGATGCACACACGCACATGCACGCAGAGGTACTCGGTGTATCTCTTTTTGAAGTGAAACTTCTTTAGAATTGTTGTGATTTGAAAATCCGATGAAATTATAAAGGGACACTAAAAAGAGACAAAAATATTCATAATAAACGTGAGAATAAGAAAGAATACACGTCATATTTATCAGGCTACAGCCTACGAGAGAATGAGACAAATATAACTTATATTACAAATATACCTAACATCTGAATAGAATACAAGTTATATTTATCTCATTCTCTCGTAGGCTAGTTTTCTGAAGTTTCACTTCTGCCGTTTGTGAATTACACACACACTTTTTTTTTATTACTTAACCTCCGTGTCGAATCTAAATCATTCAATTCAATTAATTGGTGGCAAAACTGACAGCAAACTGCAAACCCTATTTAATTGCTGCTTTTAGAATATAAATTGATACTCAATACTCAATTTTTTTATTACTAGCTATTGCCCGCGACTTTGTCCGCCTGGATTGAGGATTTTTTGGTCCCCGCGGGAACTCTTTGATTTTCCGGGGTAAAAAGTAGCCTATGTCATCTCCAGGTCCTCAAGTATACCCATACCAAAAATCACGTCGATCCGTTGCTCCGTTGCAGCGTGATTGAAGGACAAAACAAGAGACAAACACACTTTCGCATTAATAATATTAGTCAATTAATCAATCAATCAATGTCACCTGTATGTCTTTATGTTACGTCATGTTTTGACGATACCACCGATTCAGAAAGGAAATTCTACTGAGAAGAGCCGGCAAGAAACTCAGGTGGGTTCATTTATATTGCGTGATTATTTCGGTAAAAACACTTAGTTCACTGTTTGTAACTAATTTAAACTAAACATCGTTATTTATTTACTACTAGCTGATACCCGTGACTTCGTCCGATTGGATTGGATTTTTTTATCCCCGCGGGAACTCTTCAATTTTCCGGGATAAAAAGTAGCCTATGACCTTCCCTGGGATATAACCTGTCTCTGTACCAAACTTCATCAAAATCGGTTGAGCAGTTGGGCCGGAAAAGCGTAGCAGACAGACAGACAGGCAGACAGACATACACACTTTTGCATTTATAACTACTTTATATTACTTAATTAGTATGGACTATCTGATGCCCGCGACTTCGTCTGCGTGGTTTAATTATTTTTTATGCCTTAATTGAACTCCTTAATTTTCCGGGATAAAATGTAGCCTATCTCACTCTTCAGCTCCTAAACTATACCCATGCCAAAAATCACGTCGATCCGTTGCTCCGTTGCGGCGTGATTGAAGGACCACCAACCAATAAACAAACGCAATTTCGCTTTTATAATAATATTATAGTATGATTTAGTCATTTTATATGCAAAGCAAGCATTTAAATAGTGATACAATTTCGAGGTTCAGGTATATTCGTGCACAATAGCGGTTCACTGGTCACAGCGAATTTAATATGAACCATTATAATGCTCTACCTGTACCGAATTATAAACAAAGTTTAGTTTAACATCAAACAGCTGTGCTTAGGTTCGGCAGAGAGTTTATTAAGTTTTCCATATTAACATTATAAATGAGAAAGTGTATCTGTCTATAATATTATATGTGAAGATATTGTTTTTTTTTAAATCCACTACAAGTTAGCCCTTGACTGCGATCTCACCTGATGGTAATGATGATGCAGTCTACGATGGTAGCGGGCTAATGGCATGTCAGTTTAATACTGGTCATGTTTAATACAAGCTGTTGCTTGCGAGCCGTGATATTTTCAGCGTGTTTTTACGGTTTTTATTAATCCAAAGGATTTTTTTTCTAGGATGACGAATACCCTATAATATTCGTCTTCAGAATGCAAGCAATTATGTAATAAGTTATGTGCTCGTTATATTCAGTTCGGTAGTTGTGCCAACAGACAGGCTCAATTTTGTATAAAAATAATTCATATTATTTTCATAATAAATTTATTAAACTAAAGCTGATAATCAAAATAATATCTACCGTTTCTTTGATTAATATATTTGCCAGTATATGCAGGTGGTTAAAGATCTGTAGAAGCATTTTACAAAGGTTGTAAATAAAATACTTGCAATAAAAACAGAATAATATATATTTCAACCCATCATCACAATGTCGCATAGAAAGTTAAAATACTACTTTTACATTGTTATTATTTCTGAATACAGCCGCTTAAAGACGTTAAGATTTTATACAAAGCGTTACATGGATAGATTTTAAACAACATTTGGCATACAATCTACTTGCTTTAATATTATAATTATATTTTTTAAATTTCATATTAATTTTATTTAAACAACATTTAATTTAGAGCTTTATGCATTGTACTGTACTCAAAAATCAATGTATTAAATAAGTTAAATATAAAAGACTTTTTTGTTATAAATAATTAAATATATTATAGTGTTTTCCTATTTAAGTGTTTTAATATTATTTATATACAAATTATAATATTTGTTAACATTAAAATATTATGGACTTAGCGCGCATTTTGTGATATTCATAATTTTCTACGTCATGCCTTATTCTAAAGTTATTGCACATCATTATTTATCTATCGATAAATCATTTTATTTCTCTACCTAAGTAATAGATAATTTAAATTTAGAGCGCAGATATTCTACTTTTTTGTAAAAGTTTTTGTAGACATCATATATACTGATATTTTTTACACTTATTTTGCAAGGTGTAATAATTTAAAAAGGGGAATAATAATAAATACGTAGTGGATTCTGCACAGGAACCCTGGAATATTTCTTTAAATTAAGTAATTATTATTGTAATTAACATTTCGTAATAATAATTAAGTAGGCATGTTAATATTATTTATAGATTGCTAATAATACTACCATTGATTGAAGACTGATTAATAATAATCTTAACGGTTAATTATTAGTGGAAGTGAGTTATCTAGCGGTTAGCATAGTCGACTGCGGATCACGAGGTCCTGGGTTCGATTCCCGGTCGGGCAAAAAAATTGGTATTGGGTTTTTCAATTCAGAAATTCTCAGTGCCAGCCCGGAGTTGGAAGTTGGCGGTGTCTCACCCCCGTGCCTCGGAGAGCACGTTAAGCCGTCGGTCCCGGTTATTATCACTAACATGATAATAGTCGTTAAAGCTCGCCAACCCGCATTGGAGCAGCGTGGTGGGTCTAAGCTCTAATTCCCTCTCTACTTTGAGAGTGGAGGCCTGTGCCCAGCAGTGGGACCTTAATAGGCTGTAGTGATGAGTTATTCTGTTTTATTAATGTATATCTTAATGTTAAAATTTAAAGCTACCTATATCTTGTTTAGTGTTTAAGTAAAATCATATTTTGAGCATAATAATGCAGTGAAATTAAGTGATGATTCTTTATGAAAACATATTGTAGTATCGTTATTTATATTCTGAGGGCAAACAATAAAGTGAGATTTTCAAAAGAAATTATTTTCAGCACTTAAATTATATAAAATCCCGTGTTTATGGTATGGTGCGTTCCATACAGTTACTGCTTAAACTCCAAAATTTTCATTTATTACAAATTAATGTCCCAATAATTTGAAATTATATTTTTTAATATCAATATTTATAATAATATTAGATACTAGCTTTTGCCCGTAGGTACGTGCCCGGTGGTCACGTTAAGTTCGATTTTCAAACCCTTAGTTCACCTCCTTAGGGGTTGAATTTTCAATAATCCTTTCTCAGCGTATGCCTCATTTATCTGCATGCCAAATTTCAGCCCGATCCGTCAAGTGGTTGAGCTGCGCGTTGATAGGATCAGTCGACATTTAGTCAGTCACCTATTCCACTTCCTTCTATATCTTTATATGTGTCAGTGTTTTTCTAAATAGTAAAACAAGCAATATTACGGTATTTCACAATTTACACACTACCTACTTCATCAAATCTCGTCGTGCATTGTGTCATATTTTATATTCAAACATTTAGTATAAATATTATTGTTTTATTAATAAATACGTTGATTTAATTATGATTATTGAAAATAGATTAGATATGGACTTGATTTGTACAATACTATCTTATTATGAAGAATCTGGAACAATCAAGGACGTTGTTCATAAATGACAAAAAAATATAACTTAAAACAATTTTTTGGAATATTTTAATGGCTCAGCTACATTAAACCTATAGTAATTTTATAACATATTTATAGTGGTAAACCAACATTACAACAAGTCACTTTAAAGTTACACAATATACAATTTATACTATAGAAGTAAATAATGATTCACGTAAAAAGGAAAAAAAATATCACAACCTTAAAACAACTAAAGCTAAATAATATCGCTTGTGTAATATTTGGCAATTGATTTCTTTACAATTTTTGTATAATCACAATATTATTTTATTAATTTACACAAAATTACAATACCGATCAGTGACTAGATGTTTCATATGAGCAAATCTTATTATAATACATATAATTTTTTGATAATATATAGATATATTAAATTATTACTAGTAGTTCTGTATTATTTAACGCTTGATATGCTAACATTCTACATAATTATATAAAATTTACATTTGATAATATTAGAATTAAATCAAGTAACTAATACATTGTAATAATTAACAAGTTCAATATTATTTGGCCGTTAAGTAGATCTCTTGTTAAACTTACAAAAATATGATAAAGTATTTTTTCGTTGTCATACAATATTATTCAAGTTAGCGTTCCTTCACACTAAGCATTTTCATCGTATTTCTGCGTTCATGTTCTTTCTTCTTTCGTTCGTTCTTTACTCTTCAGTGCTTTTTTGTAGGGTCAATGCGAGGGGAGTCGAGGTCATTTTTGAGCAATCTGAATTAGACTTCGAAATTGAAACCGAAAAGAAAACAGATATTGAGATAATACAGAGACATGCGCCTTGTTGGTTTTTGCTACATTTTTTTAATCCACTACAAGTCAGCCCTTGACTGCGATCCCACCTGGTGGTCAGTAATGATGCATTCTAAGCGGGCTAACCTGTGAGTAATGAAGAGAGTGAGTTTGAAGAGCGAATAGGCATCATCTGGGCTCTACCAATAAGGCTGCCTTACCATTTTCCAACAAGTTTGATTGCAGTCAAGCGCAAGTCTATATATTTAAAAAAAAACACTGAATATTGGATAGAAGCAGGCGTTATTTTGCGGACGTCCATGATAATGAAGAAACAAGAAGTTTCATTTGCTATAAGCAGCAAAAAGTCTAAAATTGAACAGGCTTTAAAATCGTGCATTGTCGAGTCAACATCTCCTGAAGATGCTCCGGTGTCGGAGTGAAACATACGTTGAGAATAATTTGCAAGATTTGTGTGGTGTGACGTTGTGCCGGTGCAAACTGCTGGCTTACTGGGCGGTCAATATCACAAGCTTCACGTTCAAGCTACATTTGCCTGCTTTGGTAGATTATAGCAAATTAAGCTTCTAGTTGTTTTATTACAAACAATGAAGTTATTTCTCACACTTGAAGTTATCACAATCTTCACAACGATTATCTAAAACAATACAGTTTACAAGATATAATGCCACTAGCGAGATCTACTGTGTGAAAACGACCAAATAATCTACGGGCTAGGTACTGCACTTGAGGATTTTACGGAACGCCTTCCTGAACTCGGGGTTGAAGATGGTGTAAATGACGGGGTTGAGGAAAGAGTTGATGTATCCCAGCCAAGTATTGAGAATGAAGACCGTGACTCCAGGGGTGAACTGGAGGCCGAACTTCCCAGAGATGGCATCAAGGACGTTGCATGTGAAGAATGGCGTCCAGCAGAAGAGGAACACGCCTGTGGACAAAACAATGAGTTAATTTATATCTTCTTTTTGTAGTAAGTATGTAATATTTATAATCTAAATATAAAGCAAAGAACGCAGGGAAATTTTGTTTGATCAAAATCAAATAGTACCAGTGCAAATTGTTATCAACGCTCAGTATTGCTGAGTTTTCCTCCTATTGCTATTGTTTTTTTTAGGGTAGGGATAATAATATTTTGTGTGAATCTAGCAATAACAAAAAATAATCATTTATTTATTTATTTAAAGTATTTAGGTAGTAAGCTTAACTTAGATTAGGTTACTACCTTAGCTAACCTAAGTTTTGACGAACTCTCTGGCGCAGTGGTGGGCGCTGTGAGAAAGCCTCTTATAGAGAGAGGTAGGTACCGGGTTCGATTCCCGGCAGGTTCTATTTGGAAAATTATAATTTTAGTATTTTCTCTAGTTCGGTCTGGTGGGAGGCTCCAGCCGTGGCTAGTTACCACTCTACCGGCAAAAAGGTACGTTTTAGCGTTCCGGTACGATGCCTTGTAGGAGCTGACTAGGGGAAACGGGTTAATATAACTGTCATACGACTAACAGGTTAGCCCGCTACCATCTTAGACTGCATCATCACTCACCATCAGACTTCTACATGACATCGTACTGGAACGCTAAATCTCATAGCATTACGGGTACGAGTGATACCTGTAGCCAGTAGCCACAGCCGAAGCCTCCCATCAGGCCAGATTAGAGAAAATTCAGAAATTGTAAATTCCAGAATTGACCAGATATTATCTCAGACTGCATTATCACTTACCATAAGGTAAGATCGCAGTCAAGGTCTAACTTGCAGTGGAGTATTAAAAGACCCTGCCGGGGATCGAACCCTGAATCTCCCATTAATAAGACCACAGAGCTCACCACTGCGCCAGGGAAGTCGTCAAATGGCATAATATTACAATAGATTCACAGCACCTTAAATATTTATTTTCCGTATCGCTTTCGTTAAAGCGTTGGGTCACGAAATCTTGGTAGGCGCAAACTTTGTTATGTTATTGGAGTTGAATAACAAAATTTCCACCTCCCGTGTCGCTTGTTCGCCTTTTTTGACAAGTTCTTAACAGCGAACTTCTTAACAAGAATCGTGAACAGAACGCCAACCATTTATGTCAAGTTTTAGAATAGGTACTCCCGAAACTTCATACATTTCGTAACTTTTTCTCAAACTATTGGGAACACTCTCTGGGTCCTCGTTAATATTTTATGTGACATTGATTTCCCAATAATGGCTCTCACTAAAATAAACTCCCACGTGCAATTTATTTGTTTAGTAAAATTTTTTTGTACTTGCTCGGAATTTGCTTCATTATTTAAAAAAAACAATACGTAGGCACAGTATTGGTATCTGTTGACGTAGGCCTACATTGACTCATAATTATATGTATATACTATAACAAACAAACCTACATTGACTCTTTTCAGGCCTCTGAGATTCAAGTAGGAAATCATATTTTAGTAGCGTGAGTTAAGTTATGTCGACGCCATCTATCGGCAATGTAAAGAAGCTTCTTCCTACCAAATTATACTTATGTGATATACAAGTCTCGGCCTAAATAGCAATTTACGGCCTCCTTTACTTAAAAAGGCCTCGGCTAGCGCCTCGTCCTTTTTAAAACCACTTGAAAAGTCCTTTCAAAATTACCTTCCCAGCCGTGAATTGCTTTATTTCCGGCCTGGGCAGTAATGTACCATTATCTAAACCTTAAAAGCTGTATACTGATGGACAATAGACTTCCGGTGGTCCTAGAGACTGTGAGGTATTTGAAGTCCAGACGAAATATTAAGAAATCCCAAGGAAATCTTTGAAATACCTAGTCATTGCTTCAAAATCGCCATGAATCGCAATTTGTACTATTTAAAACTGCAAAATTTTTATGAAAACTGTTGAAAACATCCAGTATTTACCTGACGATTCAAAAGCACTTGTAAAAGTTTATTTGAATAAAAAAGATTCAAGTTTTAAGTTTGAATTTATTGCGTTCCTCCACAGGCTTAGCATACCCATGACAATCATCAACTGAAATGGCTGTACTTTGAGGCCAATTAATTCAATAATTTAATAAATTGGTCAATATTTGCCACATTCCAATAATTTTCGGGCGCGCCACACAAGTTTAATACTAAAAAATCATTGAGAAACTAAGAATTGATCTGTTTGTTTCTAGAGAGGATTTAAATATTTGATTGAGTTTGATTGCTTTTGCTTTTATTATTTATTACATGTAGGTCTCTTATGTCTGCGCACAACACGAGCACATGCCTAGGCGCCCTCAAACCAAAGTATTGTTATTCACCAGTGTTATGTTTTAAACTTGAAACTTTGTAAAAAAATATCAACTTACCTAAAACTATAGCTAGTGTTTTCGTAGCCTTTCTTTCCTTCTTAGCTGACGACTTCTCTCTTTTCTTTTTACTGGCTTTATTGGCTTTGTATATGGTGAACCTTGCAGTGGCTGCGCTTGCTTTTCTTTCCTTTTTACACGTTGAACCATCGCGGATGTCATAGTGACTGGAACGAAGGTCGTCGTCCGATCGGAAGGCAATTGATGCATTTCTGGAATCAATAATTGCTATTACTACTAGTTGATGCCCGAAACTTTGTACTCGTGGTTCTAGTTTTTTTTAAATCCAATGGGAACTCACAATTCCGATTTGATGTTCCAGGAAAAAAGATATTATCTTATCTGTGTCTATACTTATCTGTGTACCAAATATCATCAAATCGGTTAAACGAATGGGCCGTGAACGTGAATACTTTCGCTTTCATTATATGTATTGTAAAAGGATTATTTTACGTCAGCCTTTGATTGCGATTTGTGATCTCACCAAATTCAAACTTAAACTCATGCTTTTTTATTCAAATAAACTTTATAAAGTGCTTTTGAGTCACCGAGTGAATCTACCACTGGTTCGGAATGTCATTCCTACTGTCATAAGAGACTATGCGAACGAGGCTATGCTCAGTTTTACCTTACGATCCAATAAAGGGAAATGAAGGAAAATTAGTGTGCCACAAATCATAAAGAATTTTGAGCTGACACTCCCTGGTGCTAGAATAGCAGCCATTATTATCATACTAATATTATAAATGCGAAAGTGTGTTTGTTTGTTGGTTTGTCCTTCAATCATGCAACAACAGAGCAAAGGATCAACATGATTTTTTGCATGGGCATAGTTGAGGACATGGAGAGTGACATAGGCTTCTTTTTATCCCGGAAAATTTAGGAGTTCCCGAGGGAATAAAGAAAAGTATTCCACGGGGACGAATTGCGGGCATCAGCTAATTTACAATAAAGCTGATTTACCTAGAATCAGTATCAATTCTCTTCCCATTCTTCTTCCATCTGGATTCACAGGACATATTCTTCAGCACTGTAGCGTCTTTCAGTCCCGGGGATCCGGGTGGAGAGACGTGTTCCCTGATGGTGTCTTCGAGGTTCGATGGGGCGTAACCAGAGTCATTATTGCCGTTTGGGTCTGGCATTGCTTGTGTTTTGATATTTTTCTTTGGTGCTCTGAAAAATATGCCTTTTTGGGAAAACCAGATTTTATGAACTGAACGACGCTAACTTTAGGGTGTGATATTTCATGACACGTCTTAAAACGATATTCAAACATTATGAACATGGTCTGGAGGTCAGTTTATATTTTGGTTTCAGATCGAGTGTTCAACATTCAAGTCT
Organism: Erebia aethiops; assembly: GCA_923060345.2. Taxonomy (NCBI): domain Eukaryota; kingdom Metazoa; phylum Arthropoda; class Insecta; order Lepidoptera; family Nymphalidae; genus Erebia; species Erebia aethiops. The sequence goes on from OV281080.1 coordinate 17,936,859, forward strand.
TGAATTAGTTCAAAAATAACTTATTTTGGGTCGAGAAATTCTCAGTATTAAAAAATCTAGCGTACGAGTGTGTGTACAAACACAGGAGTATTCTCAATTCCCTCAATCTCATAGTCCTGTGGCAGATAATATAACCGGAAATTTAAGCAAAGGTCAGGACGATGCAGATGGCTTTACAAGCACCCCGAAGAACGGGGGTGTAATACCGCTAATTCTATATAAACTATCTTGTGGTAGTTAGTTTTTTCGCTAAACCTGGGACTTGAATCCAGGATCTCATGAAGCTGAATAAAGTAGCCACTAGACTGAAGAGGCAGTAGTTCACATAAGACGCTACACGAGTAATACGGCAGACGTGCCAACCCCAACGCATTGAATTCTTGCGGCTTCGAGGCAGTGCTTATGACGCTAAAACCTTGACCGCAAGAGTTTCTTGCGGTCAAGGTTTTAGCGTTTGTTTTAGCGCTACAGGATTTATATTGAAATTGAAATAGATCCTAAATCCGTGCAAAATCACAGGCATTAAGCTAGATTATTGTGTACAAGGAGAAAAAGACTATAAGTTTCAAAGTATACCTCTAATAATCAAGAAGCTTGCGATTTTGCATGTAGGTTTAATCTATTACGATTTTTTTTAAAAGGGGAGGTTATCAAATAATGTACACTCTGTTAAGCTTATCCGTGGGTGTGGCAAAATTCAGAACTAATATAATCTATCCTGTGAAATGTTGTTTTTTTTCATACACAGTGGCGCCTGTGCATTACACACAGATAATGCACGCACGCACAGATACAGATAAGTTTGCGAAGCTGCAGCATTTACCGCAAGCAACGACCTTAACGTAGCCCTGTCATACAAATAATGTTGACTTATTTAACTAACGCCATCGAGTGTGAAAAGCGAGACAGCGCTATGGCGGGGACAACCTAACTTTTTTCTATGAAAGGGCCCATGTAGTACCTACATGTATCGACTGTACCAAGGATGTATAAAACTGTGGTGGTACTTACTTGATCTTATCATCAGCCACAGAGGTTAGCATGAACTCCGTGGATTTGTTGTTAGGGATGACGTGGCATTCATCAGCATCCGCTTCTAAGTCCATCGAACGTTTGTCGAAACTGGTAACAAATAAGAAAAAAGAAATTACTTTTTTTATTCTGGTATTAGATCGGTTTGGCCATATTCGACTGTAGCCTTTTTCAGTCGGTCGGGTCGGTCATCCAGTGCTGTTTCTAGTTGTCTCGCCTGCGCTACGTTTTCTATGACCACTGTTATAGTTGTTTTGGTCATCCCGTCTAACACAGGTAGTTTTTTCGCCACGTGTCACTTTAGATTACGATTTTATGAGTCATTAATTACTACCAATATAACCTACATAGCTTCTACCTTCTGCCCAATTTGCTCAAGTTATGTTTTTGATTTGCAATAAAAGATAGGTAATTCATTAATTCATTGATCATTCACATACCTGTCTTCATGGTCGTCTTCGTTACTCCCAGATCCAGTGTTAGTGGGTCGGTCATCCAGCGCTGTCTCCAGTTGTCTTGTCTGCGCCACATTTTCTATGACCACAGCTGTCGTTGCTCCAGTTATCGTGTCTGATACTGGTGGTTTTTTCGCCGCCCGCTGCTTTTTGGCACGGTTTCTTAACGCCTGTGTCATAAACAAATAGAATTATTATTATAAATGATAGTAATTCTAAGAAATGAGAAATAATCACATAGATTTATGGATTCTCTCTCTCTGCGTCGTATTCTTCATTGCTAAGGGTCGTGACCGTTCTTTATAACGGTGGGTTTCCAGGTCCTTCCGCGTACGACTCGACAAAGAGTACTATTTCAACTCTTAGGTTACTAACGATTATTATCACGATGTTAGTGATAATAATTGAAACCGACGGCTTAACGTGCTCTCCGCGGCATGGAGTTAACTAACTAACTAAAAGGCCAAATTCGGACTTCTAAACTCGGTCACCCATCCAGTCATCGGCTTGCTTCACAATTATTGCAATCGACTGATATGCGTTGTCGCAACCAGGCCACTCGTCCCTCAACTAGCGCAACCATTGGTTGCGTAAACTGGTGTTGAGCAGTTGTGGCAAAACTATTAACAGAATTATTCTTCTTCTTGGTGATGTGGCTATGCAGGGCTCTGAGACTCGGTATCACTTTGACCGTTGCCGATCTATTGTAATCGCCACCATCTACAGCTCCTGGTCAATACTGCTTGCTGCTAGTAACAGCAGCAGATCAATAGAATAATTGTTAAACACTTACAAAATTGTCCTTACCTTAAAAATATTATAGTAGAGGAACATCATCATGATGCAAGGAATGTAGAAAGAGCCCAGCGAGGAGTAAAGCACGTAGTTTTGATTGTTAAAGAGGCACTCCTGGAAGTTCCTATCAGCTGTGTCGTTGAGGCCGAGGACTATCGGCGCTCCTATTGCGGCCGACACCAGCCACACGAGCACTATCGTGAACCAGACTCGTTTGTTGTTTTTGTGCTTCGCGTATTTTATTGGCTGCGTTACAGCGATATACCTGGTGAATGAAAAGTAAAGTATCATTAATTCATCATACTAATACTATAAATGCGAAAGTGTGTTTGTTTATTGGTTGGTCCAACAAAACAACGGATCGACGTGATTTTTAGCAGGGGTATAGTTATGGACCTGGAGAGTAACATAGTCAAAAAACCAGACTGAGTATGTTTTTGGGCTCTTCTCAGACCAGGGCGCGTTTGGAACCTTCGTAGCTTTGGATTTAAGATTGCGCAATTGATTATCACCATTATGTTTTATATGTCATTGGACGTCAATGAGAGAACAGTTTACCTAATTTGAATGAATAAATATTGAATATTATTCAGTGATTCAATTCCTCCCACAACATAGACACACACAGCACAGCATGCGCAGCGTTGGACAAACCCCAACTATAGGTGGTTTATACTAACCGAAAAGCTGGGAGACGTTAGTTCTGAGTTTTAAACGAAGTTTTACCTGTGTTAAAAGCAATTGGGCATTTTACAACAGCTAGTCAAATGAGGTACTTTTTTGAAACTTCAAAATGCGCTTCTAATAGAATAGGATTTTATATGAAATACAGTCAAAAGCCAACGCACTTTTTTACCTTAATGGATAATTTGAAATGGTTATCAAATTAAAATTAACAGGAGACGTGGATATAATAACGTCTTTTGGCATGTCCTCTTTTTAATAATCACTAAAAAATAATTTGTTTTTGAAACCGGCAAGATCCCAATTAAAATTCATTAATTAAAGAAAAAGCAATTAATATCACTTGCTATAACGGTCAAAGAAAGGAACCTGCATGCCTAAGAGTTTTCCGTGATGTACTCAACGATGTAAAAAGTCAGTTAAACCACTCTTAGCCAGCTTGGTGGACCATGACCTAAAACCTCTTCGAAGAGATTCGTGCTCAAGAGTGAGCTGGCGATATGTTGAAGTGATGATTACAATGATACTTCGGATATACGAACCTAATAAAAGACAAAACATGTTCCACTCACCTATCAACAGAAATAGCGACTAAATTGAATATGCTCGAAGTCGATGACGTTACATCCATTGCGATGTACACGTCGCAAATGAACGCAGGCAGCCCCCAGGACCCGTTCACCTGTGAACAAAATCACACTCTAAATCATCACTTTATAAAGTTTAATTTACAACAACCTCAACCAGCCACAACTGGCTTCAAGATTCACCTAAGTTTACAATCTAACTCCTCACGTTAAAGTCTAATTTACAATGACACAAAAACAAATTGAAATCCAATAGGTAGGTCTGTAGTAGGTACGCAAGATCTCCAAATACCGTAATCCACAGTGTAATCAAATAAATCAACCCGATTTAAGTAATTCCATCAATTTCTTTTAACAAATGGGGAATTTTCTTTGGTATAGAGGTACCATTCCTTTTATAATTTTTGGTAAAGTATTAGAAATTAAATAAAAATAAACTAAACGTCACTTTACGTAACTTTTACTTTTTTTACTTTAAACGTAATAGTATTGGATAGAAGCACGTTACTTTGCGGAATTTCATGATAATGAAGGAACTAGAAGTGTAATTCGCTATAATCCGCAGACAAATCTATGTGGTGCAACGTGTAGTTTGCAGGTGTAGCTTACTGGGTGGTGAATATCACAGTTCTTTCAGTTTTATAAAAAGTAGGGATTCTGGATGTCGCTTCCATGAAGCGACGGTAACCTATGCCCTCAGGTCAAGTCTGAACTGAGGAACACGTTTTAAATAATATACAACTGAGGAACACATCTTTGCATATGGCCGGAACAGTAAGGACGTCGAAGCTGAAGTAGGTTGTTCAACTGGACTAAGTTTATCCAGGGTCAGCTGCATTTTTGCCATCTGCTGACAACCAAATCTTCGCGAACCTGCTGTTCTGTGCTGTTTAAAAAACACGACTCTATTAAAACTAGGCATGTACATCTCTGCATCATACTGCCAACGCTTAAAGCAATACTTAAGCTATATTATTACTCAAAATAACAGTTGGATTTATGGCAATTTAAACTTCGAAAAAGTCCTCAAAAAGAATTATTTGGATATAAAAATAGTTATAAAAGTAGTCAAATTTTTACAAACTTTGAATGTCGTATTTATTTATATCTAATCAAAAGCCCAAAAAATAAGTTTCAAGCTTCTAGCTTTAAAAATGACGTAATTTCCATACAAACTTTCATCCCATGTTACAACCTCTTACAGCCCTTTTTTCGCATTAAATATAGCCTATATCCTTTCTCAGGCTCTAGACTGTCTCTGTACCAAATTTCATTTAAATCGGTTCAGAAGTTAAGCGTGATTGCGTAACACACAGACAGACAGAGTTACTTTCGCATTTGGATAGTTTCGCAAACTTGGTGACAGCATAATCCGTAAAGCGTAATAAAATCAGACATATATTGAAAATAAAATAAAAACAAATACTAAACAGGCATAAAAATTTGTTCCAATTTTGTCCACCGGGCCAGATAAGTTTGTGAGACTTTACACCACGCCGGTGTAAGCCGGTGTACTGGTGACAGGTCACATCCGCTAACATCCGGAATCTAGTACAGGCGGGCAGCCATTACGTGGGCACATTGTCCGCCATCTTTTGTGTGTTCCCAGTTTTATTGCTTTCTTTTCTAAGGTAGGCGTTTTGTTAGGGATGAAGATACGGGTACGATACGATATTAAAAAATGAATACTTTTGTGTTACTTCTTACTTTATAATTATAATATTATAAATGCGAAAGTTTGGATGGATGTATGGATGTTTGTTACTCAATCACGCGCCAACGGCTGTACGGATCTGGCTGAAATTTGGCACAGAGATATATTATAGTCTGGAATAGCACATAGGCTACTTTTGATCCCGGAAAATTAAAGAGTTCCCGCGGGAGCCAAAAAACCTCAAACCACGCAAATGAAGTCGCGGGAATCCGCTAGTAAGCCGCGACTTTTTCCGCGTGGAGTACAAATGTAGCCTGTGTGTTAATTCAGGGTATAAGCTAACCCCAATCCGAATTTCACCCAAATCGGCTCAGTCTTTGTGGCGTGATGGAATATTAAACAAAACAAAAATACAAACATCCGAACTTTCACATTTATTTAATCACCCGCGATTTGGTCCGCGTACTATTAATGATTCCCTATGAGATTATGAAGTTTTCCCGCTGCAAATGGCCTCTCTATAGAGGTTAAGTAAGAGTAACATAATCGTAATATTATGTCTTGAATGCCTATAAAAGTGCCTAACAAATAAAATACAGGCGAAGCTATTTACTCGTACATACATAAAACGAGTTCAGTCATTCCACACGTCGTGTGATCTCTGATCGAGCAAACACGCCGGTGTAAACAAAATTCCGTTCCAATTTTCCAATTCAGCGGTCGGGAAATGATGAAGAAGTTTATTTTACATTTTTTTCTTAAATTATCGCGAATAGAAATAAAAATATCAATCATGGGATTCTGACAATGGACTCGGACTAATTTATATTGAAGTATAAAACTTCTTTAAGCGCTTTGAGCACTTTTGGTGGGGGGTAAAAATGTAGATTCGCGTGACCGTGACCAACATGCTCACGTGACCGACATGCTCGTCAACAGCGACATGCTCGCGAACTATAAATATACTACATTTGAAATTAAACTTTAATGCCTTAGTGTTAAGGTTTATATTTTAATAATTTTAATAAAAATATAAAAAGGTATAAAAAAAAATTCGCTTTCACTTCTATTGGCAGTCCATATGACTGCAATTTTCTTAACCTTTTTTATTCATACGGTTCGCTAGCGATTTTTACATAGGATAATCATAAGTTCCATAAATTTATAGATACATGTCAATGTATGTAAAATCATATGAAAGCAAACACAATATGCATTAAAGTATCTCATAAATAACATGTTTAAGTATAAATAAATTTATATAAAAAGTGATACAGAAGAAACACCAAAAAACCACTTATCGAAAAAAGAAAATTCAAAAAAAAATTAAAAGTACAATGGCAAAAGATTATTTCTACATGATCTACAATTAGTCAAACGTAGGCTAATTTTTTAAAAATATTAATATTTAATTTCACAATTTTAAGTACCAATCCACAGTGAAATGTACAATAGATACCTACCACCTGCAGTCTGCACTTTTATCCATATTCAGACAAATAAATCCATTCCATTCCATTCTATTCTATCTCCTAAAGTTGTCCAATAAATAAGTTGATTTGTTGATATACATGATTACGAATATAAATAGTTAATACATCAATCACAAGGTTCTGACAATCGGCATTTCACAGCATTTCACACACACACACACACACACACACACACACACACATTTTTTTAATACCACCTGAAGTCTGCACTTTTTAAGCTATAAGTTCTCCTCTAGATCTGTAGAATTGTTGATAATAAAACTGCTACTTGTTATTATAAATATTTGACGATTTCAATTTTAGAATAACGATGTTTTGAGTTTTGACAGTGATTTTGAATAGAAATTAGAAATTCGTCGGTAAATAATTTCTTGGCGGATGAGAAATATACCCTAAATATATTTTGAAAATTTTATTGTTGTTGGTCAAATCGGGCGTAGTCTCTCAGAATAACGCCAAAATCGTGAGGTATAAACAAAACGGCAGGAAATACTAATGTTTGCTTAGATACGTTATTTCGTTTGGCCAAGGCCGTTTATAGCTGAATTGTGCCCGGTCCCTTTCCTTCCATTTGGAATAATTTCCCTTTTTTTCCCATTCTAGTTCGACATTATGCAGTCTTGTCCTCAGATTATTTTCGGCCTCTCGGGTATGAGCGAAAACTTACTAGGGACTGGATGGGATAAAACCTTTTCGTCCGCGAAAAAGTGAATGATGCGTATGTGTGAACAGATTGGTCAAGTGCTAGTCAGACAGTCAGCGCACAAAGGGTTACGTACCACCACTCAATATTTGTAAATTATTTTAGTAAATAACAAGAAAGAAGTTTAAAAACTCGTAATCAGCTGTGAAATAACTGACTTACATAGAGCCCTAATAACTGGTAGCGCCTGATACACACTTCGACACTCTATGAGGCTATGATTAATTGATTACGGAACCTTATTGAACAATTTTCAGATTTTTACCTACACTTGTGCTGTGAGACCTTTCTTCTTGCCAAATTTCATGATTATGTGACCTATGAGATCAGGCGCAGGACCGACGGTTTTACGTGCGCTCCAAGGCACGGGGATGAAATACCACCAACTTCTTAACTCCGGGCTAGTACCAGTACTGTTACCCTCGTAGCTTTAGTTTTAAGATAACTTAGTTAATTATCACCATCACGTCTTATACTTTGTAAGCATGACGTTCAGAAGGTGTACTTTGTAGGTACCTATTTTGAATAAATATTTTGAGTTCGAATTACCTATTCTGTGCTAGTACTGAGAATTTAATTCTGGGTAAACTAGATAGTTCACAAAGTATTCTAGGTATTTCATTGAAAGAGCTAAAAAATACTGGGACGTAACAGCCTGTCCGATATATGATTTATGTAATATTCCAGACACGTTTCCAATTACAGAAGATTGATTCTGAGACTCTTCATTAATAGCTGAGCGTATAGTATACTTACAGTGAGACAATGCCGTTGGTATTTGCACTTTTCGGAACAGCTTCCTCCCTTTGACGGATTCCCTTGCGCAGTGGTGAGCGCTGTGTTTTAAAATACACACACTTGTTGCCATAGAGTTAGTATAATATAACTCTATGCTTGTTGCATTGTCTAAAATACACTGACAGTTGACATATAAAGACAATATTATAAATTAATTTTATTAGAAAAGTTTTTTAGTTGTTATTTATTTATAACACGCCAAACAACACAAGAGAGGAACCTGGAACCTCGCGGTATCTATAAGAAAGTTTATTATTTGTAAACACAAACGAATAAATTTTTACAGAGCGCCATCTATTGATATCATTGTGAAGTTCTGTTAAAATACTGAAGCTCATTATAATTAAATAATTTCGTTTCCTTATCTATTTTTAGTATTTGTTGTTACATATAAGTACAGGATATAATTCAAATAATTGATCAAGTTTCAGGCTCAGCCTTCCAGAAAATTGGGAGTTCTGAGTTCAACTTTGGACGTTAGAAGATCTCCACTTTGAAAGCCCCCCATTTCGTCAATTTTAGGGGAAACATTAAAAAAAAATATTTTTGGACTCTATTTCTAATTATCTTTAAAATGATAAACCGCAACCCTATGTAACGCTATAAAAAATATTTTACGCCGCATTCGCTTCTATGCCCTCCTGAAATAAAGATTTTTATAACTTTTTAAGCCATATTCGGCTGGAGGCCATCGGTTTACATATTATATTTAAACTTGAAGTAATTACGTTCAGTAATTCAGAAGTTATATGGCTCTGACAGACGGATGGACGGACGGACAAGTGCAAATTCACTCAGACTCAGTAGTAGTAGACTCAGAGACCATCGCTTTGCTCGGTCAAAAACCTATTTACTTACGCAACAAAAAAATTTACCTTGAAATTAATTATTCTTATTACATTATAGTTTATCTCAGAAGTAGCTATCGTTTCAGCATTTATGCCGCATTAATTATTGTTCCTCCAATGAATTCCATTATGACTGTTTTTATGTTTTTTATTTTATTTACTTTATTATAAAGTCACTTAGATTTCTCTTTTTTTTTTCGCTTGTACCAATCTGTATCTTTCATTTTAGATAATGTAATATTTATACGCAATAATAGTTTAATAAGTTAACTGTAAATATATAAGGATATATATTGCATTCATATATTGCATTCATGTATAGTTCCGTCCGCGACTTCAGTTATAATCAAGGTTTCCACTGAAAAACAGCGCTGCAGTCTGCTGCAGCATAATGCTGAGATGGAAACCTTTATTTGGTCACGTATCAGTCTAAAAAATGTGGTGATAAAAAAAAAAAAACATTTTCTTTCTTTCTTTCTTACATGAAAGATTAAGCTAGATAATATATTAATATGTTTTTTTTTTAAATTAGAACGCTTTTTCAAAAAGTGGGGTATCTGCCCGTACTTTTACCCTATAGAATAACTAGCTGACGGCCGCGACTTCCGACGTCCGCGTGGTTTATTATGACATATTTCTTTAGGCTGTGTTATAATACAATTACTTCATATGTATATTAGTAACGTGATGCCTTATGGTTCTCGAATATTGGACACTTATTACAAGTACTACAAATATTGAGCAATATGGAGAGGAAAATCTTGATTGGGAGCTAGGGAGTGAATTCGTGAGTAATCGACGGTTTGTATCGGAGATAGATAACTAATAGATAACCAATCCACCTCTAATCTGTCGATAAGTTGCTTAACTAACTCAATAGCTAAGTTGTTTTATAATAATAAAGTATTTATTGAAAGGTATATAAAACCCAATATAAAATAAGTCACAAAACACACAATATATAAAACATTAAAACTTACGGCTAACTGAAACGGTTAAAAAACTCATTTCAGATGTCGAAGGGCACAGGTAGGTACTTACTACTTTCTGTTCTTGTCATGGTGCACAGACAGCCAATAGTAAAAAATAGGGCTATAACCCTCACAGACGACCTTGAGGCTTCGAAAAAAATAAACGTACTTATCGCAAACATTGCTACGGTCGAAAAGTTTTTAAAAAACAAGTCTAAATAAGTTTTCTGCAAAAAATTTAAGACGCTTAACCGCCTATTTTTCTCAAGTAAGATTTCAGCGCTTCGGCCTATCTAACACTTAACACATTGAACCAGTCTCTATGCTATATCCCCATTGCGACCGCCAATCGCAATGAAATACGGCTGGTCCGAGCGCGGGTTCTATAACGTTGGCCTATTCTCTTTAATACAGCCAAGCTTTTTACCCTTTGAATTTGAAATAATACTGTCACGCGCTATATCGCACGTGGTCAGAATAACCGCTCTAACTCAATGTTAGCAGGGAAAATCAAATTAAAACCCTATCCCTTTGTATTACAGATGAAATTCAATTGTATAATACGCAGAGTGATATGAAAATTGTATGTGACAACGTAGGGGCAGATCATGATTCCATATTTTTATAATCGATACGGGAATTTGGTTTTATAGCTGAAAGCCCTTAATGCCTTTACATTTAACTCACTATGTTTTGTAGCCTAGGAAAAGATGATATAAGTTTTACGAGTAATACACTAGAAACCGGACAGGAGTCAGGACACAGTGTTCGCATATGTCTGACCCGATGAAAGCGTAAGCGTATAGTAGATATATAACAAAAAAAACGTGTGGTGGTTTTTATTTTCATATTTAATAAACAAAAATTAAAATATGAACCATAACATTAAAGTTAAAGTTTAATTTCGAATTTAGATTATTATTAGTATAGTTATAGTATTGTAGTATTTAGTTTCTGTGGAGAGGAGGACACACCTACCATGCGACTTTTGAATGTCCGGGTAGCACGGACCTAAGACTAGCAGCACAAGGAACAAGCGAGTGTGTGGATGCTCAAACCTCTTGATGTTTGGGTCAGCACGATGAAATGTAAATCGGTTCCGTCCTGATCTCGCAGAAAAATGGAGGTTATTTTAGTCCGTACATTGTGCAAGCCGGACACACCCTGCCTGTAGGCAGAAGTCCGTAGGGATTCTTTACTCCTCAAAAAAAACTCCTCCTTGAAAAAAAAGGGTACCCCTCCGCATCGTCCCATGCGGACGAAGTCGCAGCCATCATCTAGTATTCCTGTTATATTAAATTAAACTATTGAATTTAACAGCATTATTCTATTGAAACAAACTTTTGTATCTTCATTAACTCTCAGTAAATAAGAAGAGATTTCATCATAAAATTCTACTAATTACTAGACTAGATGATGATGATAAACAAAAACCTTATCCCGCGACTTCGTCCGCGTGGATTAAGTTTATGATTCCCGCGGGAACTCTTTAGTTTTCCGGGATAGCCTATGTCTTTCCCCAGGATGTAACTTACCTTTATACCTACCAAATTTCATCAAAATCGGTTGAAAAGATGGGCCGTTATAGAAGACAGATAGACAGACAGACATACAGACTTTCGCATTAATAATATTAGTATGGATACTTAAAGTAAGTACCAAGTTTATAGTTTAAGGCTCGAGTTCGTAAACTTTAATTTGACAACAAAACTGTCTCAATTAGGAATATTGCAGTAATTGACTATGCCGAGGGCTAATGTAATTAATTGGACCCCTTGAGCCAAGTTACAAAGACAAACATTTCGGGGTCAGTGATAGTGGTAGTAAGATACAAACATTTAGTTCTTGAGGACCAATATTGAAAATTGAGCGAATTTGGGATGCATTTTGTTTTAAAACTATAAGACTATAATTTCCACGGATACTCCTTAATTTTCCGGGATAAAACCTGTACTAATCAATAGCTGGCATATAATATACAAGCAAGTATTTTAGGAGACAGCTGTGTGTGAAGCAAGCTGTGCTGGTGGCGCCATCATCAAAAAGACTAAAACTTTGATAGCTTATATCTCGTAAACCTGACGCTTTAGAAGATTTTGTCTCAAATATCTTAAGCTCCATACAAACGTATTCAGACCCCTTACCCACAATGAGGGTCGAGTGGTCTAGTTGCGACAACGCATATCAGTCCATTACGATAGTTAAGAAACGTTGACCCAAGTCGGTGGCTTGATGGGTGACCGAATTCGGAAGTCCGTTCCTCGGAGAGCACGTAAAGACTTCGGTCCCGGTTATTATCACTAACATCTAATAATAATCGTTAGTAACCTAAGAGTTGAAACTCTTAGTCTAGTCGTATACGCAAGGACCAGGGAACCCACCGCATTATTATCCCAAGATAACCCCTGTCATTACGTGATTAATGAAATGGGGTCACGATCTTCAGCAATGAGGAATATGACGCAGAGAAATAGCCACAATATTATAAAAAGGTCTTTTAATGTCAAGGAAACCCCTGGCCACTAAAGCATGATTGCATAATCGACACCCCATTTTTCGCTAACGAAACGACAACGACAACCCCGCCCACCCCTTTAACAAGAGCAATTTCATAAATTACCCTGTCACTCCAACCCATTAAGCTCGCACGATTTTAATTAAACTCCCAATCCAGAATGTGAATACTTAATTTTGTTTTATTCATGTCTTGGTGCTCTCTTGGGTAAGTAGCTACACTCTAGGCTGATTTGCTCTTCCAACTTGTTTTCTGTCTAATCCAATCGAGTCGCATTTGTTCCGTATACGTGAAGACTCGACCGACAAGCGCTAGCGCGCTAATCTACGCAGTTTCATCATACTTCATACTAATATTATAAATGCGAAAGTGTGTTTGTTTGTCCTACAATCATGCTGCAACAGAGCAACGGATCCACGTGATTTTTTGCATGGGTTTATTCGAGGACCTGGAGAGTGATGTAGGCTTTTTATCTCAGAAAATTAAGGAGTTCCCGCGAGAATTATTTATTCCACTCGGATGAAGTCGCGGACATCAGCTAGTAGTAAATAATTTATTTAAGTGGCTAATTATTCAGATTTGATTTGACTCGGCGCAGTGAGACTTCAGCCTAGTAGCGTATGCTAGGCTAGCCTCGCAAGCGCAATTATGCAGGTTTCCTCACGATGTTTTCGGTGATACTTAATAGCTTAAGATACACATTAGTTGCTCCGAAAAGAATTAAGATGTGCCTAGAATAATTCGTAATCTGGACTCCCACCGAATTTCTAACAACAAGGCTATAATATCAACGTAAGTTGGAATCAAAAATTGGTCAAGTGTGTAGTCTGTTCTGAAGCCATTCATCTACTTCATTATTCACGTAAATTGAATCTCTAATTCTAATGATTTAAGGGCTATTATCCTTCAAATATCCGCGCAAACTCAAGTGTTAATAAATTTAAATTATTAGTATTCAACAGCGTTGATTTCGGGACATTGTTTGTGTTGACAAGCTTTTTGAGCTTTGATTCGCCTCTTCAAGTTTTATGTCTTACATTTTATTTGAATTTACTTTAGGGTTTATTCAGACGGACCACATTGAGAGCGTTTTATAGACGTCTATTTCTTTCCACTGGGCAATGGTTTGTAACTGTGTGGTGAAAGCCCGCGATCGGCGAATAACAATACCCATAGGTTTTTTTATCCACTACAAGTTAGCCCTTGATTGCGATCCCACCTGACGGTAAGTGAAAATTCAGTCTAAGATGGTAGCGGGCTCACCTGTTAAGGGCATAGCAGTTATATTAAACCCTTAACTCCTAGTCGGTTTCTACACGGCATCGTAGCGGAACGCTAAATCGCTAGGCGGTACGTCTTTGCTGGTAGGGTGGTAATAGCCGAAGGCCGAAGCCTCCCACCAGACAAAAATGATGGTGGGATGGTGCCGCGACTTCTCGTTCGACCTTTGCGATAATTCCCGTTTGATATTGTTATTGTTATGCGGCATTTTTTTATAATATTGGAGCACTTGAATGGCTATACTCGCTAAAATTCTTTGTACACAAAATTCTATAAAAATAAATGTATAATTTTCTTTACACGTAAACTAAGCTGCACCAAGATGATGTCAATAGCACCTGGGAGGTTCCAAAAATAACAATTCTTGGCACTTGAAAGTAACCACAATCATGGTGACAATAATAACTGTATTTCTGAACTTATAGTTGCGATCACTATTGGCAACTGTAGTGTGAATACTCACATAATAATAACACATATTTTCGTCGCTATTGTGTCATGTGGCTCGATTGAAAGGAGCCTTATTACAAAATTAAGTTTTGTTCTATAGACTTGAAATGGCCGTAATCAAAATTCAAATAGGTCATATAATCCAGATTAGATATCTTGAATCGTCGAAGTTCTGTTTTTAAGGTTCCATACCAAAATACCTCAACAGTAATTACCATGAAAGGAATGTCGAAAGGAAAATATTCACTCTTTGATCTATAACCTAACGATCCCGAGATATTATGAACTTTTGCTATAATTATAATAAATGAGAAACTGTCATGATATTCGGAATTGGACTGAAATTTTAGGACCGTAAGATTGATTTTGCCGTGTGAGGGTAAATTTTTAATATCTCCTATTTATTTAACACGAGCCCAGATCTATTCGTGAGATCAGTTCAAAGCTTCAAAGTCAACGTCGCGCGTAATTTCGGTCAGCTCAACTTCAAATTAAAACGTGTATATTTAAAAAAAAATCAGATATGAATTTTATAGTTCGAAAATATTGTTGCTATTTGCATTTATGAAAATCCCTAGTAACTGATATTTTCGGTGGGCAAAATAGCTTATGTTTGTCTTCGGAACGCAAGTCATACTTCCTATTCATATTCTTCTTATTAAAATAAAGAAACTTCAAATAGTTTTAACTTGATGAAGCACGATACTTTTCCCTGAACAAAAACTCCTTTGAGTCACGTACATGTACTCGTATAAGCATAAATCCTCGTCCGACATACTCCCTAAAACACGAAATCTTCCAAAATTACATGCTTTTACGTTTCTTCAACGTTTTACTTCTCTTAAACTATGTACCTACAGTCTCACAAACTTATCTGGCCCGGTGGCCAAAATTGGAACAATTTTTAATTAATTTATTTTATTATTAGTGAACAATAAGAATAGAAAAAAAAACTCAGGACAGTAATTAATTAACACAAGATACGTTATAGAAATCGACCTTGCCGGGGATCGAACCCGGGACCTCCGCACGATAAGACAACAGCGCTCAATACTGCGCCAAGGAGGTCGTCGTAAGGTGGTAGAGGATAAAAGATATACGCGCATTCATATTTCCGCATGCGAAATCGAGGAAGATTTTTGATCGCCGCCTGTCATATTAACCGCTCACGTGCTCTCATACTAGAGTTAGAGGTATGTACTATGCTCAGTTATAAAATAAAGTAGTTAACATCACCCCCTCCATTAACGTGGACGTTAAAACTTGCCGCCATTTTATTTTCCCGGGAAAGTTTCACAGCAATTCCTAACACAATATTGGCACTTAAACAAAATTTATGAGTTGTTTTAAATTTTCTTTTACTACTCACTCACACTCTGTTAGCGTTTAATCAAGCTTGAAGACAACAGCTTGAAGAGAAGTGCTTTTTTTTGATTAACTAGTAACCATCCGCATCTTCGGTCTTATGGGAATTTTGAAAATTACTGTCTAATTCTAATTCCTTGACTAAATTTATAAAAGGAAGCTCTGTGTAAAATTTCAGCTTTCTAGGTCTAATCATCGGTTTGGGCTGGGTTTGGATGAGTTAGTCAATGAGTGAGGCAGTATTTGTCCTGCAGGCCAAGTGGGAGTTTTGTTTACGCATTCGATCGAGTTAAAGTAAACTGCCATATAATATATGGAATTGATCGAGCGTCAGCCGTCAAGCGCTTGACAATTCCATGCAAATCGATTTTCTTCCCATTCGATCTCCCACTCCAAATCGTTTCTCTCGATCGAAATTCGATCTGCAAATCTCCCACTAGGCATTCTTTTATTGTATGAGGTTTATCATCGAACATTTTTTTAAGGATTTTAATTTTCTGGCGCAGGTTTCATTGATTTAAAAAAACATATACATATTATTATAATTTATCTATTTTTATTATAAACTTTATACAAAGAATCACTTTATTTATAATTTATTCAATAATTATTAACTAAAAATTAAGCACTAATCAAAGAAAATTGAATCTGTGAATATACCTTTGTCCCTTTTAATGAAAATTCTAATGAAATTCTGCTTACCTAATTTGTGTATTGTCTATCTTATTGGATATTCCTTTGCGTAAGTCCATGATAATTAAGTAATATGAAGCTTAATATAATCCTCTAAAACAGACAAAATCTATGTAGTAAAAAGTGTAGCTTGCACGTAATACCTTGAGATATTCACCGCCCAACAATGTCGATATGTTGACAAGAATTACGTGTGGCAGACATAATCTTTACAAATGTGCATTGTCAACATCTTCTGAGGATGCTACAGTATCGGAATGAAACATAAATTGAGATAAATTTGTAAGATTTGTGTGGTGTGGTGTGGTAGTTGTGCGAATTGCTAGCTTATTGGGCGGTGAATACTTCAAGCTACACACTGTACCACATAGATTTGTCTGTTTTGGCGGATTATAGACAATTAAGCTTCTTTTTCCTTAATTATTGTCTGTCTGTCCATTCACGGGTTTTGTCTATTTCTGTCTGTCACGTTACGGTTCTATTTGTGTCTGTTTGTTAACAGTTTGTTATTATAAATATAGTAGAAACAAGGAAATCAAAATCAAAATCAACAAATCAAAATAACAGGGTTATCCTTGCCACATTGTTCCCTGATGAATAGGATAGCACTATTATCAAATCTGACAGTTTAATTTTATATTTGTGTACAAACCAATCAGCAATATTCTATTTAAAAAGTTAAAAATTATAAATTAATGTCTAACTATGTATAATACATCAGTATATTAAATGTCAGTCTGTCTTTTTACCACATGGTCAAAAACCGTTTTTTTGACATGTTGTTCAGGGAAATAGGAACTCCTCAATCGTAAGACGCTGCAGGTCCTGGATATGGTAATACTGTCGTCAGAAGTGAGATCTTTTTCGGTGCATCTACTTGTCTCTCTATCTATACCTGACTTATTTCTTTTGGCTTATCTTGTATTTATATCTTTTTGTATGTATGTCTGTTTTCATCTATTTTATTTATATATGAATTTCCGTCTTGTTGTCTACCAGGGGCCACACTGCCAATGCTGAAAGCCATATTGTTGTTGACATGTATACATGACATCAAACTGTTATTTCAAATAATATTGTTTAAGTATTGCTTTAAAAGCGTTGGCAATATGGCCATAGTACTCAAAATAATAATTAAAAAAAGTTAAAAACTACTATTCATATTATGATCCTCCTGGTACATAGAAAGTTCTTTCAACATGGAATGCTGTTCAGCAGAATGGGAACTCCTCAAGCATGAGACGCTGCAAGTCCTGGACCCGTGCAAGGGTGGTCTTCCTTTAATCCTGCCTTCGTATTTGTGTCGCTTGTGGTTCAGAGGACTGAAGTCAGGGTCTGACATGTCATCGAACTTCCTCTTCGAGGCTGATGAAGATGTGGTGTCGTTGGACGCGGGAGATCCGTAAGGCGTAGCTGAAAGTAGCAACAAAATTGTACTCATCATTCATACTAGTATTAATTATGAGTGAGAGTATCTGTGTGTTTTTCACGTTCTATTCACTTTACCAATTTTGGTGAAATGTATTGTTAAGGAATCCATACAAATATTATAAAAGCTAAAGTGTGTCTCAGGTACACAACGCTATCACGGCCCATCAGCTGTTCGGAATGATTTTGACGAAATTTTATACAGAGTTAGTTATTTGTGTTGCATTGCATCCCGAGGAAGTACATAGTCGTTTTTATCCCGGAAAATCAGAGTTAATCCACGTGGACTAAGTCACGGGTATGATCTAAGATTTTATATTGCCAAAAATCAATGAGTGCATATAAAACCCCAAATCCACGTGGATGAGGTCCCGGGTATTATCTTTAAAGCTTTGTAAAAATACATAAAATTCTTTTTTAAGACAGTAAAAAGGCAATACTTTGAGCGAAGATCTCGAACAAAAGACAATCACGTACAGATACAGTCATAAAGGTTTGATTGTCACAATTCACTGCAGCAGAAGTCAAAAGACTAAAGAGGTCAAAGAAGTTTTCCCTCTGTCCCTGCTCACTAGCCATTTTACGACTGAAACTCGTCAAAGGATCGTCAACTTTATACACTGGGTATTATAGTTCATTTTGGTAGAACAAAGTGCTTATTACGAGACTTTGGATGGTATAGTTTTTGGAAATTGAGGACGTGCTGAAGTTATACGATTCGTTTGTTTTTTAGTTGGGACTAGCTTGTTTAGAGTTTTCGTCGAGCGCTTTCGGACTTTTCGTGACAAAAAGGGAATTTGATTTGACTTTGACGCGTCGCGTCGTCCTAATTGGGGATTTTATTGCTCTTTCACACATAAGTGTAGTATTTGATTTGCACATTCGAAATAAAGACGGATTATTGTTTAAGATCGATGATAGCCTAGTATTTTTTTAAATTCCAACTAACTTATTTAAAGTAACGTACTTAGTTAACAATATTTAGTCACTTTTTTTACTGTTAACGTCACTGTTAACAGTTAAAAAAATGACTTAATATACCATTGGTATTTTAATGAATTTGTAGCTTAAGTTTTAATCTATATTTTTATTTTTATTTTTATATTCTGTATTTTGTATTATGGGTCCCTAGGGACCTGAAATAAAACAATTTTATTTATTTTTTATTTATTTTTAACCCTTGACTTCGTGACAAACAGGGACTTTGATTTGACTTTGACGCGTCGCGTCGTACTAATAGGGGATTTTATTGCTCTTTTACACATAATATTATGTGTAGTATTTGATTTGCACACTCGAAATAAAGACGGATTATTGTATAAGATCGATGATGGCCTAGTATTTTTTTAAATTCCAACTAACTAATTTAAAGTAGTAGTTAACCCTTGACTTCGAACTCACCTGGTGTAAGTGATGATATGAAGATGAAAGTGGGCTTACCTGTTAGGGGGGGCTAGTTACCACCCTATCGTTAAATACCGTACGATGCCGTGTAGAAATCGATTAGGGTGTAATATAACTGCCATACCCTTAACACGTTAGCCAACTATCATCTTGGACCGCATCACTTATCACCTAGAAAAAACCTTGGGGCTCCCAAATAGGAGACCAAAGACCCTAACCTAGCCTAGGTCAACTTCGCTAGTTTAGTGGCTTATCCTAGGTAAATAGGATTAAGAATACCAAACTCAAACGACGTATTTTGTCGTCCAAAATTAAAACCAATTTACGCACATTTAAAATGTCAAACCCTGACCTTGTACCAACTCTCCATAGAACAAAACGATAAATTGAATGTACAAGCCCGTTATTGGATTCACGCCTCCGCAAAAATTAATATTCGTGTAATCTGGCTTACGGACGGGAAAGATAAAAATTCAACTTAGAGGCAAACTGAAATTCTTGTAAAGGGAATATTGCATTTTCCGACCTTGGGCGCTGGTGTTTTATTTTCACCTCGGCTTTATGACTTTTATTTTGAGATGAATTGGGCAAGACGGTCAATTGACATTTTTATTTTATGAGTTATGCCGGTTGGTTTGAGTATCTACCCAACAAGCACAAGTAGCATTTTAAGAGACCACTTTTGGTATAACTCGGAACTTTAGTAATTAATAAACAGTTAGAATGGTTCAACCGAGAACTTAGAGTTGCGCATTACGCTATGGTCTGTATAAGAGCATTATAAGAGTAGAAACGGATACTATTGTTACGGGATCAGAGTTACAGCAGATGCCAAAAATGCCTTCTTACAGCCCTTATCGCATTGGTTGCTTATGAGCATTATAGTGGCAGTAAAATATGATAATAGCTGTATAAAGGCATAGAATTATACCACTGAAATGCTAGCATCTTAAAAGAGTCACTGTGAACTACTGTACAGCCAACAGTTCTAGAGTGGTGTAAACTTAGAGCGATTTAACGCAAAAAGTTCCACTTTGGTTCACCCCAACTCTGTTATTATCTTCTTTTTCAAAGCTGCTCAAAGGTGTTTTATTAGCACACGTGAACACCAAAGGCATTTCGAGATCCTCATATAACTCAGAAATAAAACATTTGGCTGTTAAATTGGCTACAGAAATACCATTATATTGTTTAAGTCTGCATAATAGAATTGATGACATATATTATAACGCGCAAGGCTGTAATTAGGTTCACATTAATCAGTTGTAATTCTTCAACAGCCATATTAATTTTCACCTAGTTTGGTTGGAGTAAATTTACAAAAAAATGTTGAAAAAAAGTTGGAAAATGAAAGCAAGGACAGGTGGAATAAGGAGAAAAATAATGAAGGAATATTTGTCAATAATTAAAGCGAATAAAGATCCTATACCCAACAAGCTTAAAGGTTCTTGCGATGGCGATAGTGCGACCACTAATATTTTAGACACGGTTCCGTATATAATATAAATAATGTTTCGAGTTTTATAAATATGGAGGAAAACGCGTGTGAACGTCAATCTAGATGCTCCAGTGAAGTTCATCATAGTGCGACAATTTGAACTGGATCTTGTGTATGATTGTCATTTATATCATTGTCGGTATCTGTGTGTCCTTCCATAATTTTTATTTCCGCTACTGCTTCTTTATATGTCAAAATATTTGATCGTTTCACTGTGCAGTTTATAATGTCCCACTCTGGACTGGGTTTCGATCTATCATCCTTTATTAGTCGTGATCTGTTTTTAACGTGTTTTTGGGGCCAAAATAATTTCCCTCTTGCCTCCCAATCCGAAGGCACAATACTCAATTCTGTTTTTTCTTCGTCTTTCGTTTGCACTATTTTGAAAGGCATTTCTGAAAATGTAATAAATTTAAAATATTAACTGGATTACTTAGAAAGGAAGATAGATAAACCCTTTATTGCTGACAAAGAAAAGATACCTACCTACCTATTTTGTGGTTTAATTTGATAAAATAAAATGCTGTCTGAACCTACCCTATAGGTATAATATATATGTAGTAACTAGTAGTAGTTTAACAAAACGTTTTAAGAAATAGCGAATGGCAGCGAGATTATAAATTACGTACGTACCTAAACAAAAAACAACTCAACAATGTGCAAACGATGCGGCGGCTGGCGATCGACTGATGGATGACCGATGATGGCCGATGGACATGAAAGCGGATCGCCGCCGCGCCGCGCCGCACGCCCGCGCCGTAGCCCGTGTGCGTAGGTACCTACCGCACTTGTGTGAGTATTAGGTAGGTAAGTATTCGGGCAGTGCGCGGATTGTAGTATACCTATTTATATTTCACTTATTCATGACTTCGACTTGTGATATGTTTTCGCAATGATTTATTAATGTTAGCGCACACTTTAGCATACTGCTTAGTGTAATTAGAAGCTAAAACATAATTTATGCCTCAGAATAAGATAAAATAACATTTGAACATACCTACCTAATGAAAAAAAACTTTGTTTGGTTGTTTCCTTGAGTACGTAACTCAAGGAAACAACCAAACAAAGTTTTTTTTTCAGACAGCATTTTATTTTTAGTCTTTGATGTTTTGCAAAGGATCCCTAAAACTACAAAATAAATATTGAAAAGTAACACGTTAAAGCAGTTCACATAAATGGCTTTAGTGTTGATGGGAACCATAATAAAACTAATAAAAGCCGACAGGCTGCATATTGGCTCACTTGAACTCTCATTTAAGTCCACAAACATTAAAGAGGAACTGGGGTATATTCTTGTACAGCCATGGTAATTAATTCAGGATTAAAAGGGTTCACACAGGTTTCTTATGAAAGCGCCATTTTGTTATAACCTTAATCGATATCATATAATAATATTTTGTTGTTGTTTTATGTTTTACTAATGATTTTTGCTTTTAATTACGCGTTAAATATACACTTATTTTAATATAACATAAAACTTTGTAAAATTTTACGTAAATCTGACAACAATATATATAATTGTATTTTGTCGATAAACTATTTACATAATATTTTTAGTTAAAAACAAAATAATTCGGTGGCGCGTGAAAAATTTGTTATAAAACTATATAAACATTTACAGTGAACTTACGTTCCCAAATGATTTCACATGCATAAAAGTGTACTTACCAAAGTTAACACAAAATCTCAATAAACGCGTTATAATCACTCCGCCATCACACTCAGCTAGGGAATTTAATTTGTCGTCCCTAAGAGCACTATTTGAAAACTTATACTTAATTAACAAAATTAAAATGTTTTTGTTGAGGATAATGCAGAACCTTAAGCGTTATTTAAAACTAGCAGTTATACAATCCTAGTGCTTAGTCTGTTTAACAGGACACTTGTATTCTGTTAAGCAGCTGATAAACAGCCTGGTGACCTATAATTATTCCAATATAGTGCTACTATAATGCTTTTAACAAGAAATGTGAACTAAATTAGAACCATAGGCTGAATAACTTGTGCCCAAACAAGCGTTATATCAGAGTTGACAGCGCTGTCAACACCATTAAAAAACTGTCTTATTCAGCTCTTAGTTTCCGTGTATACCGAAAGTGGTCTCTTATAATGCTACTTGTGCTTGTTGGGTACCTATTCGTACATGATACCCGGCTGAGTTTTATTTTAAGATACCGTAACTGATTATCAGTTTATATTATTATTATTAATAAGTTAATGGATGTCAATACAGATAAGCCATTTTCATCGATTTCATAGAAAAAGCATGTAATGGTTTGTGATTTCGTTAACGTTGATTTAGGTTTTTGGAAACCTCATTTGGAAAAGAGCAACTGCCGAGTTTCTTGCCGGCTCTTCTCAGTAGAATCTTAATATCCGTTTTTCGAACTGGTAGTGGAGTCAAAACAAGATGGCGTATCTGAGACACCTGCATATTCATACATGAAATAAACTTTTAGGTTTATTAAATCTATTGTAGAGAAATGGCTTCGCAAATCCCCAAACTGAGCATATTTGAGCCCTCTTGCAGTGTTCCGTATGCATCAACATTCTGATTCGATTCCCTGCAGGTGTCGCTGTTGCTAAACATTTACCTATCCTTAAGCTAGGTCATCTACATAAATTGAATTCAGAAATTCAAAATAGCGGTACTTTAGTCAAGAAGGCTTTAGAATCAATATTAAGACTACCTAACCCAACCTGGCTTTACTCGGATGGAATTTCTGGGTATCTTTTCTCAGTGGGGGCCTGCAATATGGAAGGGACCGACATGAAAATGTATGGTGACAAACCATAAATACCATAATTTAGACCTCCGTACGAAATATTTTTAGGAATAAATTTTTGTCGGTCAGTCATTTTTTTTTTGTTTAAATTTAATATTTTTCAAATTAATTTTCGCACGAATTAGCAATCAAAAAATTGTAAGGGAAAGATTGCGTAGTTAATTCAGAAAAAATGTTTAAAATTTTTATTTGAAAAGGAAAATCTATTTCAGGGCAAAATATTATAATTATTTTCTACCGTAGCTATCAAACCATAATAATATTCTGTACCCTATTTTTGTGATAACTGTAGTGAGTGATTCTAATTTTAAAACTCCACTTAACTAAAGTTTTTTTTTTAAATTAGAGTAGTCTCTACTCACGTTGGTCTCCACCACCACCACCACTACAGCCCATTAGTGGAGGCCTGTGCCCATAGTTCCACAGCTGGGCACAGGCCTCCACTCTCATAGGAGAGAGGGATTAAGAGCTTATACCCCTCACGCTGCTCCAATGCGGGCTGGCGGGCTTTAACGACTATTATCATATTAGTGATAATAACCGGGACCGACGGCTTAACGTGCTCTCCGTGGTACAGGGGTAACACACCGCCAACTTCCAACTCTGGGCTGGCATTGAGAATTTCTTAATTGAAATACTCAATACCTAACAATTTTTATGCCCGACCGGGAATAGAACCCAGGACCTCGTAATCCGCAGTGGACTATGCTAACCGCTAGACCATCGAGGCAGTCTTCCCAATACTTTATTATGGCCCAACCCGGGACTTGAACCCGGGACCTCGTCAACCGCAATTAAACATGCCAACCACTACACCAACGAGGCATGTTAGTCTAACCTTAGGAATATTTTAATAGCTTGTTTGTTTTAACATACCAGAACTAGTTTGTTGAGTATCTTGATTTCCCCAAAATACATTTTTGACAACCTTAGCAACAGTTGACCAAATATTTTCCTTATTTGATTGTTCTTCTCTTTCTATTTCAGCGTACTTCTGTATATTAACGTCATCGGCGATCCTTTTCACGCTCACTTTCTTTTTGGATATTACAAATTTAAATTGTATCTCAGTTTCTTCGTCAGTGGAGCGTAGGACAGAGGTGAGGCATGTTTGCAGAGTACCCGCTATATTTGTAGTAAGGGATGTTATTGCGTTGTTGATCGGTGCTGGGGAACCGACGCAGCTTTTGAATAATTCAGTTGATTCTTTAGATTGGCTTCCTGTATCCACTATTGGACTGTCATCTTTAAAGCTTATAGCTCTCGCTGGGATAGTATGCTCGCCTGGAGGTGTGCTTTCTATGGATGTATTTTCTTTATTGGTTGTAGGAGTCTGGGTTTCGGGTAATCTTTGGCATTCGAAACGGTT
The DNA here is from genome assembly GCA_923060345.2 of Erebia aethiops. Taxonomy (NCBI): domain Eukaryota; kingdom Metazoa; phylum Arthropoda; class Insecta; order Lepidoptera; family Nymphalidae; genus Erebia; species Erebia aethiops. The sequence goes on from OV281080.1 coordinate 17,961,668, forward strand.
TATTAGTGCTTGGAAACGGGGATTATTGGAGAATCTTGGACGCGGTCTGCCTGGTGTTAGCATTCGTTTCGGTTTTGAAAACACTATAAAGAAAAAAAAAGTTAAAGCAAAAATAATAAAAAACAAGATCAATGATGGTGTTAAAAACAGAATAAAAATAATAATGTTTATTAAAATGATACTAAAATGAAATGATATTAGCGATTGAATGTATGAGGTTTTACCAATACAAGAATTTACATTTTAATTTATAATTTAGTTTATTTTGTTGTTAAGTTTTACTTATTTAAGAAATTAGTTTAAATTTAGATTATATTTTTGTTAGAATCCACACTAATGAAATACATAACCAATAAGTGAATTAAAAACGACAATCAAGGCCGCTACCATCTTAGACTGCATCATCACTTACCATCAGGTGAGATCGCAGACAAGGGCTAACTTGTAGTGTATTAAAAAAAAGGCTTGATTGAAACACGATTATCTAGAATATTATGCCAATTCACTGTTGCCAAATAGTCAAGTTAAACGTAGTAAATTATGTAAGAATATTAATAATATATAATATACCTCTTTTCAATTTAGTTTCTGGTTTAAATATGGTATCTTCAGCAAACTTCACTTTCTTAGACTTAACTGAAGACTCAGTAGCGTTTTCGCTATCCTGAAATGTGACCTGCTTTTCTGAACTATCCTGATTGCTAAGCTTGCGATTTATTATGCTTTTCAGTTTCGGTTGGAGATTATCGCCCGTTCTTGATGGCTAAAAATAAAAATAAGAACATAATAAAAATACAAGAAAATAAACAATAAGCTAACGTGTAAAAATAATATGTGAAACAATAAATTTTGAACGTTTGCTTTAAAAAATTACATTTTATAGTAAGATTAGTCTGCCCGCCCGGGACTGTTTGCGCGTTAAAATCCCGTGGGAACTCTTTGAATTTTGGAATAAATTTTCGGCTTCAAAATGCAAGCAATTTCTGTTCCATATTTCATCAAAATCTGTTTAATGGATCAAGTTTGAAAACACTACAGACAGACATTGAGATAGACAGACAACAGACGGAAATACTTTATAACGAATATGGTTTTTATCTACATATGAAGCAGGAGATGCTGTTGATGACATGGAGGAGGCAAAATGTTTGAAATGTAGCAATTTAATGCCCGATTTCATCAAGCAACAATGAGAGACAATGCAATAACTGTCACCTTTTATTTTTTTTAAAGTTTTAATTAAAATATAATATGTTGTATAACAAAATGAGTGGATATGTTTAGAATCTAAAAAACAGAAAAAAAGAAAGAATACTATTATAATCTTTTTGTAATAATTTCTAAGAAACAAAGTATTACAAAAATATTTTTGTAAATATTTTAATTGATGTAAATATTCACGTTTATAATTAAACACGACTGTCACCTTATTTAGGTGTTCTCTAAAATTAATCGCATTGTTAGTGAAAAGGGGCATCAGATTCAAGACTTTCTACAAGGTGAGATAACAGTAAAGAGCTAACATGGTATTAAATCAAATAAAAAATAAAGATGTGATTTTCTTGGGCTACATACTAGCATAAATGTGCATTATGCACGTTTGCTACCTAAAGCATAAAGTTTTGTTATAAGTGTAAAAAACTAAGCTCTCAAAGGAATTCACCCTTTATAATATGAAACTAAAATTATGTACTATACAAATTCTTAGCCAGAAAATTGTGCAAGGAATAAAAAGAGGTATTTTTCATGCATAAATATAAGCTCTCCTTTATAGTGAGACATAAAGCGCATTGACATAGTTACAAAATAAATTTGCCATTATACGAGCGTAATAATAATATGAACATGTGCAATTTATATTTTGTAACTACTCGTAGATGATGCCCGCGACTTTGTCCGCGTGGATTAACGCGACTTTAGTTTTTCGGGATAAAAGGTAACCTATGTGTTGTTCCAGACTATAATCTATCTCTATACCAAGTTTCATTCAGATCTGCTTAGCCGTTCTGGCGTGATTGAGTAACAAACATCCATTTAACTTCTTTTGGTTCCCGCGGGAACTCTTTAATTTTCCAGTATAAAAAGTAGCCGATCTGCTTTTCCAGACTGTAATCTTTCTCTGTGCCCAATTTCATTCAGATCCGTTTAGCCGTTCTGGCGTGATTGAGTAACAAACATCCATTTGAGGGTATTTTGTTCCCGCGGGAACTCTTATTTTTTTTATATAAACCTGAATATAACGAACACAAAAAAAAAGAAATATCCAATTCGGAAGTTATGCGGTTAGCAACATTCATTTTTATTTATATAGGTTCACAATCTGTCGACAGTTTACAATATCGCTAGTTAGATTACAATCTAACGGTTTTTACAATCTTACGGTGACATACATGATGATAGACTATAGTAAGACGTCTGGTTTCAGGGCTGTCGGGTGTTGGGTCCCCGCACTTCTATCTTAAATCAATCAATCAATATTTATTTATTCAAATTAGGATCCCTGTAGGTACACTTATCGACGTCCGATTACTTAAAAAACATGATGGTAATAATAAGTTACGGTATCTTAAAACTGAAGCTACGATGGTTTCAAACGCGTCCTGGTCTGAGAGGAGCCCACAACAGACTCAACCGGGTTTTTTTACTGAACTGAAGTCATCCAATCCGCACTTGGTAAGTGTGGTGGACTAATCGTCAAACCTTTCTTATTCCGAGAATATACACTTACTCAGAAGTCTCACTTTTGTACACTCTATTTGCCTCAAACATTAAAACATAATAAGTACTCACTTCTTCTTTATCCATACTTTCAGCAGGACTACAAGTTTGTTCGATTTCCGATAGCGGGGAATCGGTTCCCGCACCCGAGAACAACGACCAGGTACCGGGGTGAGTTGGTGTGCTAGTGGTCACTACCTCACACAGTTTGAGTAGATGTGGTAGCTGTGACGTTGGGGTGGTCATTTCTGGATCAGGCTCTGGAACTTTGGGAAGAATAAAGATAAAAGCAACATCTTAAAGAAAATCAAATCAATAGACCATTTAAGGAGATTTAAATCTAATCATTTATTCGGTTAGCCCCAAACCGGATATTAAATATTGGAAAACCGTTTATGGTTTTGGAATAATTTATTACGTAGTAATTTATGTAGAACACCTGCTTTTTTAAACGGCTCTGCTCACGTGTATTTTTATAGGTTCAGATAAATCAACAGACCATTTAAGGAGATTTAAAAAATCTAATCATGTATTCGGTTAGCCCCAAACCGGATATTAAATATTGGAAAGCCGTTTATAGTTTTGGAATAATTTGTTACGTAGTACATTATATCTTTTAACGCTTTGCTCACGTGTATTTTTATTGGTTTTCATATATATTTACCACTTTGCGGTTGAAATTTGTAAAAATCCGTCAAAAAGCCTCGAAGGTGAATATAAAATAGTAGAGAAATCAAAATACCGTTCAAAACAGAGTAAGGAGGAAGAATCATTGCTCTTTAAGTGTGCTTAAGAAATAATTGGTCTTAAAAGAATGTCTAAGAAAAGGGCATTAAAAGTTTGAGATTTCCATAATAATGGATAATATTAAAAATGTAACGTATTTCATCCTTTGCGCGAAATTCCATAAAGTTACGTTTAAGAGGCACTTTGTAGATTGGGGGAGGTGAACGAGGGCCATCAAGAATGCATTAATAAAAAGCTTTCTTTTCCGCTTTTTCAATATTCTGATAAAAATCGCAGGTAGAGTCGTTCTCGCAAATTGTAGAACTATTCTAGACCGGTAATTTTGCCTTTAGAATGATGATATTAATAATCTTTACTCATGTTATTATAAATGCGAAAGTGCGTCAGTCTGTCTGTTTGTCTGTCTGCAAAGCTTTCACGGCCCGTCTTTTCAACCGATCTTGATGAAATTTGGTACGGAGATAGATTGCATCCCGGGGAAGGACATAGGCTGCTTATTATCTCGGAAAGTTACGGAGTTCCCGCGGGAATAAAAAACACTTACGAAGTTGCAGGCATTATCTAGTAACAAAATAAATATAGTATAATAAAAATGTTAAATCATACACGAACTTATTTAAAGTTTGATTTATACCCAAAAATGATTCCATATATTATAGGAATTATCGATTCTGGAATGGAAAGATCTTTTAAAGTTGTGTGTCTGTACTTATATTCTATAGTTCGCACATCGTTTATCTAATTGAGTTGAAACGTTGTTAAGCTATTGTTGGCACTTCCGTGAGGGTTTCAGGTTGACTCTCATTGCAGTGAATGCCTGAATTAGTGCCTAATTCTGTCGCTTACAATCTCTTTTTAAATAAACTAAATTGACAATATCATTGACTAAATTATGAATAAATTGACAATTGCTAGCCTTGTCCACGGAGATAATTATGAAAGGGATAGTAAAAAGTTCAAGAAGGTAGGCTGCATTAGCGAATCAACTATACAAATTATATTTAAGATTACAAAACTTACTTTCGAGGTCATTATTCCGTAAAGGCGTTTTGCCATTTACAGGTGAATCATTGCAGGTTTCTTCATCCACGGTTTCATCGTACATCTCTACTTGTTTTTGTCTTATGAGTAGTTTTTTAATATGCGGTGTAGCAGCTCGTTGACTTTTTGTATATGTAGTCGGTGTTTTGAGAGTCACCTTAGGATGTGGTGTCGCAAATACCTTTTCTTTGGGACTCTCTTCCCATTCTGTATCAGTAGATTCATAATCGACTAAGCACTTTTTCCTTAGCAAAGGTGTGATAACAGCTGTTCTAGTCGAATTATTAATTGATACGATAGCTTCGAAATTTTCACCGTCGCTGTTAACTTTATCGCACAGCGAATCGAACTTCTCTTCAACGGTTCCTTCCTTGATAAGTTCTTCAATGTTCGAATCAATTAATTCAGAAATGGTAGAGCATTTTTCGATTTCAGACAAATCATCCATTTTTGTAAAGAATTTGTTACACTTTTTACACTGCAGCGGGAAATGTTCTGTTGTAAGATGCCGTATGAAGTCTTCGTTTAGTTCTTCGGGCTTACAAAGGAACCTGTTACCGCGACAAATGGGGCAATCATAAGTTAGTCCGTGGGTATTTCTCTCGTGCTTCCAGCGGCAGTCTGCACAGCAAAACACTAGGCGACAAATTATGCAACGAACCTGAAATTTATAATGAAAAAGACTTTATTGCTACTCGAAATGGGAAATGCTTAAAACACAACGAGATGATGAAAAGTTAAACACTATGCATGTCAATGAGCTTCAGCAACTCAAAATTAATTCGAAAACCTTGTAATTCGAGTTATAAATCCACTCCCACATACACACACATACACACTTACAGTTTTATTTCTCAACTAGATGATGTTGACAAATTCGTTCACGTGGATTAATTTTTTTTTATTACAGCGGGAACTTTATTTTCCGGGATAAAAAGCATAAAATGTCCTTCCCCGGGATTCAACCTATCACTACACCAAGTTTCATCAAAATCGGTTAAAAATATGGGCCGTTAAAGCGTAGCAAACAGACAGATATTGTGATTATTAAGTAACGTTGACCCAAGTCGGTAACTGGACGGGTGACCAAAATTGAAAGTTCAAATTTGGCCTTTTCGTTACCTCCGTGCCTCGGAGAGCACGTTAAGCAGTCGGTCCCGGTTATTATCACTAACATCTAATAATAATCGTTACAAAAACCTAAGTTAACGCTTAGTCGAGTCACATGTGGAAGGACGTGGCCCACCGCATTATTATCCCAAGAAAACTCCTACCATTAGTTTATTAATGGAAAGGGGTCACGACCCTCAGTAATGAGGAATACGACGCAGAGAGAGAAAATGTTAGTTTCATTGCCAGCATCACATAACCAAACAGTCACCTAGATTTATCAAACAAGAGCAGTAAACTTGGCAAGGATAGCAAGAAATATCCCACCTATCAATCTGAGGCACTTAGCACATAAAGTGCAGGCAGTCTTGTCGCCCTCGCGTTCCTTGCTAATTGACTCGTTGACCCACTTGCTCCCCCCTCCCCCCACCCTTTCATCCCCGGGTAATGGCTGAAGTAATACTACGGTGATATTCCTCGCTGGGAATTCTCCCGTCTTCCTTGCTACGGGTGTGTGACGAGTTAGGTGATACACAAGTAGTGAATAATTTGTAGTGAGAATGTAGTTTTTAGGGTTTCGTAGGAAACTAGGAACCTATATAGTTTAGCCATGTCCATCCGCCTGCGGCTTAGCTCAGGGACTTATAGTCTTAAAATGTTGAACTCTGGCATGGGTATCTATCTATGCATATTAACTTAGATTTAAGATTGGATTGGAGAGACCAATCCTAAATCTATGCATATTAATAATGCCAACAAAGTGGTAAATTAAATTTCGAAAATAAATAAATTTAGAGGTATTGTTTTTCTCGTCGATAGATCGTTCAAAACTATTGCGGGTTTGAGTTGGGTTTGGGTTGCGGGCGGAAAACCATTTTTGGATTCAGGTATCCGTTTACGAAATATTAAGCTTTTCGTGCAATATTTTTTTGCTATGAATCTAAAGTAAAAATTGGGGTAATATTATTTGTTGAAATTGAATACCTTAATCAAATTTATTAATATTATAAATGCGAAAGTTTGTCTGTCTGCTACGATTTCACGGCCCACCTGTTTAACCGATTTTGGCTAAGTGTAGTGATATTTTTCATTCTACTTTTAATCTCGGCAAAGTGAGGAGTTCCAGCGGGAATAAAAACTTAATCCACGCGGACGAAGTCGCGGGCATCATCTAGTCTAAATTAATTAATATAGTGATAGCTAATTTAATTATCAACTTCATAAATCGAACTGTGAGAAACAAACCGATAAATTAATAATATGACTCAACTGTCAATTGTAAATAATTACAATTAAACATTAATTAAAGCCAATAAATAACTCAGTGACTTTGTCGCATGTTAAATGAAATAATGAGCTTTTATAATAATATGTCGCGGTTTTGACAATTAGTACAAATGGAGTTGTAATTAATATTTACCCATTGGAGAGGTTACGCTTAATTAGGCTGTCCATACGCAAATAAACATTGTTATGGGTACCTTTATTTATCAAATACTAGATGATGCCTGCGACTTCGTCCGCGTGGATAAAGTATTCTTTTAATCCCGCGGGAACTCCTTGATTTTCCGGGATAAAAAGAAGCCTATTTCCTTCCCCGGGATACAATGTACCAAATTTCATCAAAATCGGTTGAACAGTTGGACCGTGAAAACGTAGCAGACAGACAGATGGACAGACAGAAACACTTTCGCATTTATAATATTTGTATGGAAATATGGATTTTCTACTGGCTGCAAATTCGTCCTCGTGGTTTGAGTTTATTTTGTTCCCGCGGGAAATCTTTAATTTTCCGGGATAAAAAGTAACGTAGTTATATTATTTTATTCTTGGCTATAATCTATCTCGATGCCAAATTTCATCCAGATCCGTTCAGCTGTTCTGGCGTGATTGACTATCAAAATATGTACCTTAATCCACACGGACCTTATCGCGGGCATAATCTATGAATCTTCATATTTTAGGTAAATTATGTTACTCTTGATATGTACCTGCTAAGTAATTTTTTATCCACAACGAGTTGGCCCTTGACTGCGATTTCACCTGATGGCAAGTGATGATGTAGTCTTAGGGGGTAGCGGACTATCCTGTTATAGGGTTATGGCAGTTATATTAAACTCATACCCCGATTTCTACACGCTTATATCGCTTGGCGGCACGTCTTTGCCGGTAAGGTGTTAACTTGCCACGGCCGCAGCCTACCAGATCAGAAAAAAACAGAAATTATGAATTCCCAAATTGACCGTACCGGGGATCGAACCCGGGACGTCCGCACGTTAAGACAACTGCGCTCAACACTGCGCCAGGGAGGAAAACGATACAGATTCTGCGTGGATAATATCAGGAAGTGTAACTCAGCCTGAAATTGGATCATCGGTAAAGCGGATTAGGAACTAATTACTATACCTACTAATCACGTATCATAACCGTCTACATGACCCCATGATGCTTATCGGTATAAACTTAATACCGTTCCAATATAATAAAGTACCTACACATTAAACAGATACAACCAGTATGGAAACTACCTAGAAAACGTTCGAAACAGCTCACTACCACAAACGTGCGCATCGAACATGCAATGACGCGGCACTCACTACTGACGGCACTGCGACGAGCGCTTGGGATCGCGTCAATGCGCACGTTTGCGTGAGTGAGCCTGTTTTGAACGTTTCTAGGTAGTTTCCATACTAGTTGCATCTGTGTACTGTGGTACCTATTAGGTAGTTATCTATATATTATAATCACGAGGACGAAGTCGCGACTTCCTCTTCATGATTCACGTTTTTTATTCCCGTGGGAAATCCTTTTTTTCCGGGATAAAAAGTAGGTCCTCACCACCAAACCTGTGCAAAAAATCACGCAGATCCATTGCTCTGTCGCGGCGTGATTAAAGCAGAAACCAACAAACAAACACACTTCCGCATTTATAATATTAGTATGATAAAGGGTGTATACAACGAACGGGAATTGAATAAAAGAAGGCGAGCTGATGCCCGCCACATCGCTCGCGTGGATTAAGGTTTTTGATTCCCGTGGGATCTTTTTATTTTCCAGTGTAAAAAAGCCTATGCCCTGCTAATGTAACCTCATTCCTAACAAAAGGAGGTCACTATTTAATTGGACCAATCGCTAGGGTCCATGATAAGGATACAAACGTCATATTAAGACTTCGTAAAGTGAGATTCGTACTTATCGACCCATAATGATGCTACCACCACCACTACAGCCCATAAGAGTCCCACTGCTGGGCGCAGGCCTCCACTCTCATAGGAGAAGGGTTCCCTTTTCTTTTTGAAGAACGGAACCCTAAGAACGACAATTAATTCAAATATTTTTTTTGTGGTAAACTGCTATGGCGGTAGATTTATTTCATCCCACAGACGTTAATTAAAGCAGCGAAAGGATTTTAAATTTGAATTTAAAAAATCAAGTTGTGTAGGTAGTTGAACTGAAGAAAAAGTAAAGCCGATTTAATAAAAATCAGATTTTACTTTTGAACACTTGGTTTGAATTACTTTGTAAGAATTTTGGGGGAATGAACAGGTGTAAATTTTTTTGAAAGCGGTAAGTATACACTACTTAAATATCTGACCACGCAAGAATTAATACAGTCTGTTCAGATAAAATCACCACCATCCACCACCACCAAAGCCCATTAACGTTGCCCACTGCTGTGCACAGGCCTCCACTCTCATAGGAGAGAGGGAATTAGAGCTAAGACCCACCATGGTGCTCCAATGCAGGTTGGCGGGCTTTAACGACTTTTATCATGTTAGTTATAATAACCGGGACCGACGGCTTTACATGCTCTCCGAGACACGGGGGTGTCTCACCGCCAACTAGTAACTCCGGGCTGGCACTGAGAATTTCTTAACTGAAAAACCCAGCACCTTGTAAATTTTTATGCCCGACCGGGAATCGAACCCGGGACCTCGTGATTCGCAGTCGATCATTCTAACCGCTAGACCAACGAGGCCGTTTGATAATGCCGATACAGTTTTATTTTCCGTTACTAAAGTCAAAAGTAAAGTGTAAGTGCGTCCACAAAAGTACGGCAAGGGAACGTTATTATGACTATCCCGGACGGAATGGACGTCGCAAAAAGCGAAAACGTGTCCCGGTCAACCACATTACGTCTACTCTAAGTGTGTTTGGTGTACACTTCGAGACAGATAATGTGTACACATTAAAAAAAAACTCATTTCAAAAGTCAAAAGTAAGCGCGTCCATAAATGCTTGGTGAGGAAACGTTAATAGTCGTTATAACCCGCCAACCTGCATTGGAGCAGCGTGGTGGGTCTTAGCTCTTATTCCCTCTCTCCTATGAGAGTGGAGGCCTGTGACGTTAATGGGCTGTAGTGGAGGAAACGTTATTATGAGGCTAAACATGGTCAATCACATTTGCCCTTCTCTGAATAGGTTAGATTTTAAGCTACAGTACAGTTTTATTGATGATACTAGCAGATGCCTGCGACTCCGTCCACGTGAAAAAAGTTTTTAAATTCCCACGGGAACTCCCTAATTGTTCGGGTTAATATATCTTTATAATCTATATTAAATGCTTTACCCAGCAGTGGGATGATATAATAAGTCATCGTAATAATAAAAACAAAAACTAACTAAAGACTGAAAAAACGAATTAAAGACTAAAATAAAACAGTTTTATTGGCCTGCAGTGTACGCGGTATGTCACGAATTACGGCTTAGTGACACGATGTTCCCTTACATTCCGAGAATGTTGGACAAGATCAAAAGAAAGTCCATCTGGATAACTTCAAATAAAAGAGTTAGGTTCTAAATCTAAGAGGTATTTTAAAATCCATATCCAAATTAGTATACATATTAGTACGTACTAGTATAGATATTACTAATATTATAAATGCAAAAGTGATTCTTTGTTGGTTTGTCCTTCCATCACGTCGCTAAGGAGCAACGAATCGACGTGATTTTTGCACGGATATAGTTGAGGTCCTTTAGAGTGACATAGACTAATTTTTATACCGGAAAAATAAGGAGTTCCCGTAGAAATCAAAAAACTTATGCCACGCGGACGAAGTCGCCGGCATCAGCTAGTATCACTTATTATAAATGTGTTCAAGTATAAGTTCGTCGACTAAGCCTACTTAGCTGTGACAGTTTTCATTGTAATCTCGTTAAATACTATTGCCATGAATATTTTCACTAGCTAAAACAGGCGTTTATCTTGCAGTTTACCACTTGACCACTTATCGCTTACCAAAATTAATATTTTAAAGCTAAATATTTCGGAAACAGATCTTATTCAAATCGGAAAATGGTCTTCGCACACTCATAATATTTTTGAACAACCAAATCATTTTATGATAGACAGAAGAAAAAATCTCAACCTCACTTTACTGTAGGGCCTAAATTTTTTTTATTTAAAATTTTACCACTTTGTCGGCGTGATTAATAGTATAGCTTTGCCAAATTACAGCTTTCTTGTACTAAGAGCCTCTGGGCTAAGCCACATATGGTTGGACTTACGGAACCCTGAAAACACAAATCCCTCCCTATTTTTCTACTTAATAAGAATGATCTATGTCTAGCAGTGGACGTGTATTAGTTGAAGACGAGGACAAGCTTCGGTTTTGGAACTTGGATGCGAAAGACAGCTCATAGTAACTTAATAACTGAATTAAGTAAAATATAACTACTAGTAAAATATAACTTACCTCAGCCCAGTGCGCCATTATGTGTACCTACATCTCGTTTCCAATTAATTAATTCCAACTTGAATCCTTAAATAACTTGAATCGAACACTTAACAGGTGAAAACTTATATTCACTTCGTATATTTGATTTTTTAATTAAATACTGCTTCAAATGCAACAAAAACTGTCAAAGAACGTCAATGACGCGATGAGAAAAGCAGGAATGTTGATGGTTATAAAATAAAATTATTTCATTACCCTCATTTCAAAAATATGTACTGCTATTACCACAGATTAAAATATAGTGGCTGTATAACAAAATATGACGTAAAACGCTGTACCGAAACGGTACACTGGGTATACCGGAACGCTAAATAGCTAGACGGTACGTCTTTTACCGGCAGGGTGGTAACTAGCCACGGCCGAAGCCTCCCACCAGTCTAGACCAGAGAAAATTCAGAAATTATAATTCCCCTAATTGACCCAGCAGGGGATCGAACCCGTGACTTATAAGACCACAGCGCTCACCACTACGCCAGGGAGGTTTTCAAACAATATTTGAGTCGCCAAATGGAACGAAGTTATGTGTGGAACAGAGAAACTTGGATTTCAATGCCTTACCTGAAACAAGAAAATGGTTTGCGTTATTATCTAAGTCTATAAATTAAAAATCCATATTAATATACTAAATACGCAAGTGTGTCTGTCTATCTGTCTGCTACGCTTTGTTCAACCCATAAGTTCAACAAATTTTGATGAAATTTGGTAAAGAGGTAGGTTACATCCCGGGCTACTTTTTATCCAGGAAAGTTAAAGAGTTCCCGCGGGAACCTTTTAGTTTAAAATAACCCCCGAGATATTGAACTAACGGGATACCAATTTCCTCAGCTAGAAACGAGTTGATGAACTTAAAACGGCTATGCCGTTTTTTTTAAATTAAAGATTAGCTAAGAAAGATCTTCATTTTCAAACAAAAAAACTAAATCAAAACTGGTTCTTCCGTTTGGGAGCTACGATGTCATAGACAGACACACAGAAACACCAATAGATACACACGTTAAGCTTATAACACCCCTCTATTTGCGTCGGGGGTTAAAAAGAACACCAATACATTCAGAGTTGCATTATTGCATGCATACTATCATCATCATCATCATCATCATAGTCATCATTAACAACGCATCACCTGATCATTACTGAGCACGAGTTTACATTTTTGGGGATTTCAACACCCAAAACCCCTCTGGCCACGGCCATGACAGGACCTTTTTTTTATCCACCACAAGTTAGACTGCGATCTCACCTGATGGTAAGTGATGATGCAGTTAAACTGTTAGCCGCCGAAGCCTCCCACCAGGCCAGACCTAGGATAATTCAGCAATTATAAATTCCCAAATTGAGCCTGCCGGGGATCGAATCTGGGACCTCCGCACGTTAAGACAGCAGCGCTCAACTCTTCGCCACGGAGGTCGTCAAAATACCAAATATAATATAAACACAAATAAGTCCCGCAAATATATTCATTGCACGTTAATGTAAAATATATCTCATTACCATGGCTCCTTTGACCAGGTCCGTCATTACCCACTCTGTATTGGATTACGTGCGTCCGTCCGTCCGTCCGTGAAACGGTAATTGAATCGTTACGGTCGTCGAGATAGGGTCATTCTCGTTTTCTATGAAGTCAAAGTTAATTTGTTTTACAAAATTGCGATTATCATTTGCTGTTATACAAAATTTGATGTTAGAGGTAATAATATCACAGCGTATAATATACATACAGTTAGAAAAAAAGAAAGAAAAACCGTTTATTCGACAATAGTGTCACAGACAAAAGTCAAAACATAGATTACAGATGTAACAATTACGTCTGTGTCACCACCCAGAATGAGTGTACAGCAAGTGTACATTGTATGCCAATAAATTGCAACAAAGAAAGGCGCTGGTTTTCAGCTGTGTATGTTAGACGACACCGATGATGTTTGTACATGAGTCAGCTGTACTGCATACCCAAACAATTGGGTATTTGACAACTAGTCAAATAAAATTCTGTGGGGCGCTGGACTCAAAGTCCATTGTATTAAGAAATTCGTCAATTGTATAATAGCCTCGACTCAACAAGTGTTCCTTTTTTCTTAATTTTGGTACCACCACCAGTACACCCTATTAAAGATACAACCAGTACTGAAACTACCTAGAAACGTTCCAAACAGCTCACTCACACAAACATGCGCATCGACGAGACCCCTAGGCTCCGGTTGCAGTGCCGTTAGTAGTGAGTGCCACGTCATCGCATGTTCGATACGCAAATTTGTGTGAGTGAGCTGTTTCGAACGTTTCTAGGTAGTTTCTGTACTGTTTGTAATCTGTTTACTGTGTATATTAACGTCCCATGGGCACAGGCCCCCAATCCCATAGGAGGGAGGGTATTAAAGCTTAGACAAAATACGCTGCTCCAATGCGGGCTGGCGGGCTTTAACGAGACTCGAGTCGCAGGGAGCCGCTGACCCTGGTGATAGGCTTTAACGACTATTATCATGTTCATATTATTAAATTTTGGTACGGAGCCCTAAAAATTGAATGACTTTAAGTGATCACGATCCTCAACAATAAGTAATATGACGCGTAGAGAAGTAGATTAAATATTTTCGAGCCTCCCTCGAGCAGAGTTGAGTGAGGCACTTTATATTTACAATCATCCCTCTCGCCCGGCTGGAACGAACTTATAATACATTTCACAGCATTCTTTACGATCCAATGGGTTTTCACTTATGTTTCAGGTTTTTTTTTATTGCCAGATAGTGCTTGATGACAATCATGCTTAGTGCAAAGCAATTATAAGGTCTAGGTTTAAACGCGCTTGCCTTGAAGATGGCTATTCAGTCATTGCTTTGAAGGTACTTAAGTTCTAAGTGGCAGGAAACACGTGCGCTGAGAGGGTGTTCCACACCCTAGCGGTTCGTATCAGAAACTTCGAGCAAAAACGCTTCGTGCGAGCAGATTGGACGTGAACCACATAAGGGTGCCAACGCTGACGGTTTCTCGCTGTCCTGTGGTAGAACGGAGAAGGAGGAACAAGGTTGTGAAGTTCCTGAGCACACTCCCCATGGTATATCTCTCTCTAGAACACGAATATCAACACTACTCAATACTCAATGTATTTGTTACATATAGGACATACAGTTCAGAAAGCAGTTCTACTGCGCTCTTCGCAGTAGAACTGCTTTCTGAACTGTACTGGCAAGAAACTCACACCTAAAATATTCAATTCCATATTAATTTATTCCTTTTTAAAAAGCAATAAATTAATATGGAACGTCCTTCCGGCTTCCGTTTTCCCCTCCTCTTTTAATCAAGAGTGAATAGGCATCTTCCAAGCAAGCGCGCTCCACCGGCTTCACTTGCAGCAGGTCTAATTGCAGCCAAGCGCTAGCATATATATTTATGTCCGATGCAATTGGTAGATCTTCCTCCGAGCCGGTGTCATGCTCGGGGATTCCAGCTGGGCCAACTGTTGTAGGTTGAAAGTTCTATATATAGTACAACTAGATGATGCCCGCGACTTCGTCTGCGTGGTTCAAGATTTTTTGATTCCCGCGGAAACTCCTTAAGTTTCCCGGATAAAAAGTAGCCTATCATCCTGTCACTCAGGTCCTCAACTATACCCATGCCAAAAATCACGTCGATCCGTTGCTCCGTTGCGGCGTGATTGAAGGACAAACCAACAAACCATCAAACCAACAAACCAACAAACCATAAAACCAACAAACCAACAAACCAACGTACCAACAAACCACAAACCAACAAAAAAAAACACTTTTGCATTTATAATATTATAAGTATAATTCCGAAAGAACTTCGCTTTCGTGATTCAGGTGGCACGCACGTGATTGGCTTACGTGGCCGTGTCATGTTTTAGTTATTGTGTGCCTTACACTTTTTTTAAAATAAGTGTAGGGACACTTATTTAGTAAGTTATTATGCTATCCTAATATCAAAATAATACGGCTTTAAGAGATGTTAGTATGCCCCCCGGCGAACATTATCGCTAGATAGATAAGGAAAACCCAGTGAAAATCTCTTTTTCCCGTAATTTCCGGGAATAAAGCTGTTAAGCGTGCCCCGGGGTCAATTACCGCGCGCCAGGAGTGAAGTGTTAATTTGGGTTGAGCTTCGAAGCTGATACCCTCGTCACGTCACTGTCTAGTATTACACGAGATTTGTTTGTTTTGATAACACGTATTAAGTAGGTACTAGATAATGCCCGCGACATCGTCCGCGTTTTTTAATTTTTTTTTATAACGCGGGAACTCCTTAAGTTTCTGGGATAAAAAGCCTATGTCCTTCCCCGGGATGCAACCTACCCTTGTACCAAATTTCATCAAAATCGGTTGAACGGATGGGCCGTGAAAGCGTAGCAGACAGACAGACAGGCACACTTTCGCATATTTGTATGGATAATTTATCTTTATTAATATTATAAATGCGAAATAATTTAGTTATATCGAAATTGCTAAAGTTTGGATGGATGGATGTTTGTTACTCAATCACGCCAGAACGGTCGAACGAATCTGGATGAAAGACAAAGAGATAGGTTATAGTCTGGAATAACATTAATGCTAGTTAATTTAATACAAGAAACTGTTTATTTGCTTTGCGGAGCGCGTAAACATGAGAGTGAGGGAATAAGGGCTAGGTACATCTGTGTCATCCTGTGATTCTACCTACCTACTTGTAAATAATATACAATGCATTACGTTACGTTACAAGTATTACACTGATTTGTTGGTGACTAGATGCGAAGCCGGTTGCTTCCATGCAACTTATTCCGAAAATCATCAAAAGTATCCATATTATCCATATTAATATTATAAATGCGAAAGTGTGTCTGTCTGTCTGTCTGTTACGCTTTCACAGCCTATCTGTTCAACCGATTTGGATGAAATTTGGTACAGAGATAGATTGTATCCCGAAGAAGGACATAGGCAAGATATGTATATACTCGTATTTGTATACATTTTTATCCCGGAAAATTAAGTAGTTCCCGCGGGAATCGAAAAATCTTAACCAACGCGAACGAAGTCGCGGGCATCATCTAGTACTAACTAAATAAGGCTACCTACGGGACTAGATACCTGAATTTCCTCATGAAGAAAATGATGAAGAGATCGATACCTGTACATCTTCGGTTAGGCCGCATAACCCCTAAAATTCAATAATATGACTTAACATCCTATACGAAATAACAATTAGGGTATAGCATACCTTAAATGCCAATTTCACTAATTACCGTTACTGTAACTATGCTGGATCAACCCACTTGCAAGCGACATTGCGCGACGCGTGATTAGGCTCATTTTAAATCCCCGACGAAAAAGAGGGGTATAATATGTTTGACGTTTGTATCAGTGTGTCTGTTAATGGCATCGTATCTCCCAAACGGATGAACCGATTTGGATTTAGTTTTTTTTTCGAAAGGTGACTTTAGTAAACACCCTTTATGTCCAGCATACACAATATATGTTTATCTGTTAGTCAACGACACCCTGTGCCTTAACGACCTTAAGGCGCAGTGGTATCGAGACTTTACCTCTCTCTTGCACATTCTAAGATTTTCAATGATTGTGAAAGTCTCAGAATACTTTTGACAATAATGTGGCCGATCCAAGTCTTGACAATAAAATTAAGGACCTTTTAGTCGTACTTTTATTGTAAGTCAAGTATTGTATATGGTCAAGACTTAGATCGGCCTCATATTTTGTCTAAATACACACTGAGACTTTCACAGTCACTGAAAATGTTACAAATACAATAGGCCCGATTCTGTTGTACACGATCTCTAAGTAAAGTGACAGCATTAAAAATATTGCTAACCCTTTCATAATACTCTCTGCAGAAAGGTACAGAACTAGGTTTAGACGTTTCTGGAAAAAATATGAGATCCTCAAGAATAAGAATAAAAATAGTAAATTATACATAACAGAAGACTACCCTAAAAAAGTATTGGAAATAAGACGCTCACTTCAAAATAAACTTAAAGAAGAAAGAGAAAAAGGGAACTACGCAGTAATCAAATACGACAAACTAGTAATCAAAGAAAAGGGTTGTTTTATTAAAAGGAAGAGGACATCGTCTACTCCAGACAAATGCTCTTCCGAAATGCCTGTTGAAGACAAGAAAACTGACAAACCTTCATCAAAAGTCAATAGAATGAATGCTTTCGACTTCATGAGGACCAGATCCAATTCTATCACAATCGACAAACCTAATAAACAATAGCAATTAATTAACCATAATAATAAATCAACATTAAAAACAAGTAAGAACAACAACACCCATCTAACCCCAAGACGGCTGGTCACCGCGGGGTTATCTAATGACCAATGCCCCCCTTCTATAATCCAAAAAGAAAAAACTACCGTTAACACACCACGTTCTAAGGAAAATAATAATAAATTACACATAGGAACATTCAATGTGAGAACATTAAAAACACAAGATAGGCTAACAGAGCTATTGGAAGCGATTACGCATATAAAATGCGATGTATTAGGACTGAGTGAAATAAGAAGAAAAGGAGAAGAAATTATTGAACTCAATGAACACATATTCTATTACTATGGGAAAGATACCAAGCAGAATGGAATAGGTTTTCTTATTAACTCAAAATGGAAGAATCAGATAGTGGAATTCAGAGCATTCTCAGATAGAATCGGATTACTAAAACTAAAATTCTCAAAACAACAAACAATGGCCATTCTACAAGTATACATGCCTACAAGTGACCATACCGATGAAGAAATAACCAACACATATGACCAACTTTCCAGTATTTTAGAAAACATAGATAGCAAAACAATCATAATACAAGGAGACTTCAATAGCAAGATTGGTAAACGACAATTTGAGGAAGAATCCAGACATATTGGAAATCATGGCTATGGTAACAGAAATGCTAGAGGCCAAATGTTGTTAAGTTTTTGTAGAACGAACAACTTGAAAATAATGAACACATTTTATAAAAAACGTAATAACAGGAAATGGACATGGCTATCACCAGACTCAAAAACCAAAAATGAAATAGATTTCTTCCTATGCAAGACATCCAACATATTCCAAAATGTAGACGTAGTAAACAATATAAAATTCTTCTCGGACCACAGATTACTACGAGCCACAATATTTACCGAAAACCTAACAAAAAGGAAAATACCTAAACCAAGAACAAAACCACATAGTGAGGTAGATCAAAAAGAATATTGTAAGAAACTAGAAAATTTAATACAAAACATCCCTCACGAGATAAAGGGAAACGTACAAAAATATTACACAGAAATAGAAGAATGCATTAAAAAAGCAGAAGAAAGTGATATACCACAGCCAGATTCCAAAATTAATAAATTCTCAAATAAAACAAGGACTTTAATAGAACAAAGAGCTACTCTAGGTAGGAAGTCCAACAAAACACAAGAAGACAAACTAGAACTGAAGAAAACAAACAAAAAGGTTAAAAGACTTATAAGAAAAGAAAAGAGACAGACATCAACAGCTGTCATAATAGACACATTACAAAGATCGGGATCAACTAAATTAATTCAACAGACTCTAGAAAGAGATAGGAAATGGATTACTGGACTAGAAAAAACAACAGGAGAAGATGTAAAATCAAGAGACAAAATACTTGAGCTAGCCACCAAATTCTACAAAAGCTTATATACAAGCACGATTAAAGATGCAAAAGAATATTCAGAATCAGATAACAACTGCAACACCAATGAAGACGATATACCAAAAATTATTACAAGAGAAGTTGAAACCGCATTGAATGGACTAAACATACATAAAGCTTCGGGGCCAGACAAAATCAGTGCTCGGAGCCTCAAAATGGGAAAAAGCATTCTTGCAAAGGTCTTGACCGATCTTTTTAATAAAATCCTAGATAATGAAGAACTACCCGCTCAGTGGAACAAATCTGAAATATCTTTAATCCACAAAAAAGGATGTTACAAAGACATTAACAACTACAGACCCATAAGTATGATTTCTAACTTATACAAAATATTCGCAAAAATTATAACAAAAAGAATAAATTATTATCTAGATATACAACAGCCAGAAGAACAGGCGGGATTTCGTAGTAGTTACTCGGTATGTGATCATTTGCAAAGTGTTCAGCAAATAGTTGAGAAGGCTAACGAATATAATATGGAAATTTATATAGCATTCATAGATTTTAACAAAGCGTTCGACTCCATCGAACACAAGTCGTTATGGAATGCTTTGGCAAATGACGGAGTACCCAACAAATACATCAAAATAATTAAAAAAATCTATGAAAACAGCAAAGCTTTAGTGAAACTGGAAACTAAGGGAGTGGAATTCAAAATAGGAAGAGGTGTCAAACAAGGGGATCCCATGTCTCCTAAACTTTTCAACTCAGTTCTACAGAATATATTTTTAGAACTTAAGAAGAAATGGGAAAATTTTGGTATTAATATAAATGGACAAAATGTAACTAATCTAAGATTCGCGGATGATATAGTCCTTTTTTCAAAAAATCCGCAAGAACTGAAAACAATGATACAGGATCTACAAAAGGAAAGCGGAAAAGTAGGCTTGTCAATGAATATGTCTAAAACAAAACTTATGAAAAATAATGCAAATATCCTTAACATTTCCATAGGAAATCATAATTTAGAAGTGGTTGACAAATATACTTACCTTGGCCAAACTATCGCCTTTAAGGATTGGCAAGAAGAAGAGATAGAAAAAAGAATACAACGAAGTTGGAATAAATATTGGGCTCTTAAACATATATTTAAAAATAAAGACATACCAAACAATTTAAAAGCTAGAACATTCAACAGTTGCATAATACCGACACTCACATATGGTTGTCAAACGTGGGCACTCAGTAAGAACCAAGTTAAAAAACTAAAAGTAGCGCAGAGGAACATGGAAAGAAATTTATTAAAAATTAGATTAATTAACAAAGTTCCAAAACAGGAAATACGACAAAGGAGTAAACTAAAAGACGTAATGAGGACAGCAAAAACTGGAAAATGGAACTGGGCGGGACATGTGGCAAGGGCAGGGAATGGAAAATGGAGCAAAAATCTAACAACTTGGTTACCAAGATACTTAACAAGGAAAAAAGGAAGACCTGTTACCAGATGGAGGGACGAGATAGATGCATTTGGAGGAAAACTCTGGTTCCGCACAGCCCAAAATAAGAAGGAGTGGAAGGAGAAGGGGGAGGCCTTTGCCCAGCAGTGGGATGATATATAACTCATAATAATAATAATAAAGTACCAATTAAAGAAAACTAAGTATTATAGGCTTATATAATAATAATAATAATAATACCTTAAATGCCAATTTCACTAATTACCGTTACTGTAACTATGCTGGATCAACCCACTTGCAAGCGACATTGCGCGACGCGTGATTAGGCTCATTTTAAATCCCCGACGAAAAAGAGGGGTATAATATGTTTGACGTTTGTATCAGTGTGTCTGTTAATGGCATCGTATCTCCCAAACGGATGAACCGATTTGGATTTAGTTTTTTTTTCGAAAGGTGACTTTAGTAAACACCCTTTATGTCCAGCATACACAATATATGTTTATCTGTTAGTCAACGACACCCTGTGCCTTAACGACCTTAAGGCGCAGTGGTATCGAGACTTTACCTCTCTCTTGCACATTCTAAGATTTTCAATGATTGTGAAAGTCTCAGAATACTTTTGACAATAATGTGGCCGATCCAAGTCTTGACAATAAAATTAAGGACCTTTTAGTCGTACTTTTATTGTAAGTCAAGTATTGTATATGGTCAAGACTTAGATCGGCCTCATATTTTGTCTAAATACACACTGAGACTTTCACAGTCACTGAAAATGTTACAAATACAATAGGCCCGATTCTGTTGTACACGATCTCTAAGTAAAGTGACAGCATTAAAAATATTGCTAACCCTTTCATAATACTCTCTGCAGAAAGGTACAGAACTAGGTTTAGACGTTTCATTTTAGTTTAGTTTAAGCCTTGGCATTTCAATAGGCTGCTTAGTGCTAAGTTGATACCAGCGTCGATCTATGATATTACCCCGCAATATTACCAGCAAGTCATGTAACACGTTATAATATATCATACGCGGTAATTATTTACTAATTAATATTTGTTATGCGGGTCGTATCAGTTAGTGATTGTGTAATTAATAATGCCCTTTGTTGAACGACAAGCGGGATCAAATCTGATATGCTCAGGAAATTATATTAATTCTCTTGTTATGCTTGCTATACACGCGCCGATATTGTGATGCGAAAGTTAATTATCTAGTCTGAGATTTTTGAAGTGAAAACTTCTTTAGGCTAGTTGAGCACTTTTTGGTTGGGGGTAAAAATGTGGAACGAACGACACCGTTCTTCTTAAGACAAAAGGTCTTAAGTATAAATATAGTACATTCGTAATTAATCATTAATGCCTTAGTTGTAAGTGCTGTGTAACCGTGACCGATACCTCGCGCTGTTATGAAGACCAAAGGTCCTAAATATAAATATAGTACATTCGTAATTAAACTTTAATACGTAGTTTTAAGGTTTATATTTGTTTTTTTTACTTAAATAATTTAAAAACTTCTATCGGCAGTCCCTGTGACTGCCAATTATTTAATCTATTAGATTTTTATATGAATTGTGAAATCCAAACTAAGACTGTCAGTTTTCTAAAGAATATTTTGTTGCGAAGAGTTACCTCCTCTCTATTTCGTTATTAAACTGCGAGGTATAGGATATATATAAATATATCCGGATTTTAATGAATATACATGTATATGTGGTAATAAATATAATATTTATATGTATGCGTCAGTAAAATATATTCAATAAATTGAATCTTGAATTGAATTGAGTCTTGCTTATTTCATTTGATATTTCGGTTGTGAGTGTAAATATACTACCTACTATTATTTTAAATAGAAATTGAGAAAATATTCAGTCATAAATATTAAGTTTCAGGTATACATACCTAACTTCCGGATGCTTTTTTTGTTCGATATTTTTGTGTAAGTTTTGGATCATCCAATACTAAAAATCCAGCCAAGTTTCATCGACTGTGGATTTAATGCGGGTGTCTCCATACAACGGACCGCCCCATTGCCTAGACTAATAGTCATCTCTGAGCTGAGGTGCGAGTGTTTGTTTCCGCAACTCTCACACAAACTGTCGAAGTCATGTACATCACAGTAAACAGATGCAACCAGTATGGAAACTACCTAGAAACGTTCGTCTCACTCACACAAACGTGCGCATCGACGAGACCCCAAGCGCTCGTCGCAGTGCCGTCAGTAGTGAGTGCCGCGTCATCGCATGTTCGATGCGCACGTTTGTGTTTCGAACGTTTTTAGGTAGTTTTCATACTGGTTGTATCTGTTTACTGTGTGTACATTGTACATATTACGAGTACGTCTTGCGGTCAACTTCAGACGCGACTATTTAATTGGCGTCAACTATAGGTATCGTAAGGCTGCGTTTCCCCCAGAGATGGGCTAATATGTTGCTAAGCTATGGATGCTAAGCTATTAGTGGGTTTGACATGGTAGCCTAGCCACGTAGCACATATCTGGTGGAAAGGCAACCTAAAGGTCTGAACCCCAACATCGTTGTAAGAACACGGGCAATAATTAATAATATGGTCGTTAAGTCTCTAATACCCACTTTTAGAATATACAATACCATTCCGGCGTCCGTTTTTCTCGCTAGCTATCATATTAGATCACTCTTATCCGATTATCTCTCTTATCTTATCTCAAGATCACTCTTTATTGGGCTACATCATCGCCTAATTTATTTTTATTTTTTTAGTATCTTCAATAGAAAACCATAAAAAATAAACAACTTACTAGTAACTTTTTCATTTCCGCACTAAGTGAAAGTTACTAAAACGAATCAACCATAGAATCCTAAATAGAATCTCGTTGTTATAAAAATAAAGAGAATGAACGTAATCAAACTAAAGATAATTGCATCAAGTCGCGACGTCCGCGGGTGGCTTTATTCCTCATAATTAATTCTATTACATCTCAAGCGTATTGTTTTAATCTAAACGAAAGTAAAATATTTTAGAAATAAAATAAAACGGAAAGGACGTTTATAATTCTTCTCTTAATAAAATTTAGTGTACCTTTTGTATGGTATAATAAGTCTTAAATTATTAAAACACATTTTTTTTTAAAAAGTATCGTCCGCCATTTTGAACTTAGTAAGACGTCTTTATATTTTTTGCTATTCTAGTCAGCAAACCCTTTTAATTGCCACCCATATCATGGGGGTGCATAAAAATATATAACTAGTCCGCCATCTATGAGAGTCCACCATATTGGATTTAGAATGACGTCACTTAGGTAACCATGCAATGTCATCCAAACTAAATGTGTGTGCAAAATTTTACATATTCACTCTTGCTTCGAAGGTATTTTAGTTATACGAGGAAGGAAAAATCTACGCTGGAAGGGTCTAGTGGAAGTAATGCAACTAGTCAAATCAGTACCTTTTTTCAAACATCAAAACGTGCGCTAAGTATGTGATCACAGAGTACTTTTTATATAAGGGAATTTTATGTATGGGATTTTGTATGAAACACTTTATTTTGAAGTCATCAAACTTCGACGCGCTTTTTTAATATAATCGATAGGTAGTTTAAAATCGTTATTCGACATAAAATTAACATTTCACGTGGATTTCTATCACGTCTTTTGGGACATTCTCTATTTAATTAAATAAAAAATATAATTTATTTGTCTAGTCAAATACCCAATTGCACCAAGTCGCGTCGTCTGTGTGGAGCTTTAGGCCTCAGTAATTAATTCGATTACAGCGCGTGCGTATTACGAGTTGACAGTGGCTGATAAGGGTCAACTTTTTAAAGCATTTATCATTCCTTTGTCGCTTTGAGGGTTTGCCGGACAGTCTGTGGTCTGCCTATGCCCTACAGTTAATGTACAACTATTTTTGGTACGGAATTATTTATGTGCAAAATACATTACGGACTTAAAATTTTAACAAAATGTAAGGAACAATTTTATACGTCGCCATTGAGTAAGAGGTACGTACTATATTCTCCACTCTATTCTCAGTATATATACTCTATTCTGAAGTAGAAGAAGAAGTTGGAAGAAGATTCGGAAGAAGATTCTACTCATAGAATCTTCTTCCGAAACGGTTGTAGAGTCAAAACCTAACGTAACCATACTTATGAGATATCCTGGGGGATACTAACATCGCTTAGATGACGCCCGTGACTTCGTCCTCGTCCAATATGATTTATTGATTCCCGCCATGCTAGTTCTTCCCCGGGAAGCACTCTATCTCTATACTAAATTTCATCAAAATCAGTTGAAAATATGGACCGCTAAAGCGTAACAGATAAACAGACAAACAAACTTTCGCATTAGAAATGCGATAAATATTAGTATAAACTCGGATGTAGATTTTCGCACGATGTTTTCCTTCACCGAAGCAAGTAATAATATTAAGTTAAAATATGTAACTTGTTATAACACAAATATATTCATGAGATTTTAGTTTAGTTCGTACTTTATGCCAATAACAAGTGTAAAACTTCACCCACTTTACACATGCTTCACAATCATTGGGAGAGTTTTCATTGGAAGGTTATATACTAACGTATTTAGATATCAAAGTGAAGCGGTGATAGCCTAGTGGTTAAGACTTAAGACACAACCTGCTGCACGGGGTCGCGGGTTCGATCCCCGTGCATGCACCTGCAATGTTTCGAAATTTTGCGCGTTTTAAGAAATGAAATAACACTTGCTTCAAACGGTGAAGAAAAACATCGTGCACGTCCGAGAGTTCTTCATAATGTTCTCGAAGGTGTGTGATGTCTGCCAATCCGCACTTGGCCAGCGTGGTAGACTATGGCCAAAGATCTCTTTCCGAGAGGAGACTCGTGCTCAATAGTGAGCCGGCAATCTATACTAATATTATAAATGCAAAAGTTTGGATGGATGGAGGGATATTATAAGGATGGATGGATGGATGGATGGATGTTTGTTACTCAATCAAAAGGATCTGGATGAAATTTGGCACAGGGATAGATTATAGTCTGGAATAGAACATAGGCTACTTTTTATCCCGGAAAAATGAAGAGTTACCGCGGGAACCAAATAACCTCAATCCACGCAGACGAAGTCGCGGGAATCAGCATGTGGGTTGATAAGAGAGAAGAGAAACAGACCAAAATAACACAGTTACAAGGATTATGTCATACCTTTTTCGAAATAAACATAATTATATTCTTCAGGTAAATTGAGTTACTTAATAAGAGAGCACTTTTATACCGCTGTTATCCTAAATCACCCGAGTCTGCATCTGAAAAATAGATGTAATCTAACAGGTTGCCATGGCAACAGGTGGCTGTAAACTGAACTACAAATAGTGCCCGTCCAACTTAGTAAATTTCGAAAGAGCAACCAACGAGTTTCTTCCTGGTTCTTCTCGGTAGGAATGGCATATTCCAAACCCAGTGGTGCCTAGATTCACTCGATGATTCAAAAGCACTTGTCAAAGTCTATTTGAATAAAAAACATTTGAGTTTTGAGTTCAGGTGACAAAGCGTCATGTACCTAATTCGCAATTATGCAAATAAACCACAATGATAACACATATATTTTATATACTACTAATAGATGTTATGGGTCTTCCACAAAAACCATCAAAGTTTACGAATTGCGCAAACTTTCAGAAGCTTTTATACGAATAATAAAGCTATGCAACTCGAGTGAACCTGAGTAAAAGTGTAAAATAGGAATAAATCAGCACTTAAAACAAAAGGGACTTCAAACAGTGCTACATCCCGTCGAGATAAGAGATATTCCCAGAGTAAAGCGCAACGCACACCCGCACAGTGAAGTGAAGTAGAGGCGCCATTATTTTACAGAGTCATACGCCAGTATTTTAGTCGAAAGATTTTCGGCTTAAACTTTAAGAAGCGTGTCATCTATACTAATATTATAAAGAGGTAAAGTTTGTGTGTTTGTAACGTTGTAGGGGTAATCTCTGGATCTACTGAACCGATTTTGAAAATTCTCATACTAATAGAAAGCCACATTATTTTTGAGTGTCATAGGCTATATTAACCCGAAAAATTAGGGAGTTCCCGGGGGAATTTAAAAACTTATTTTCAGAGAACGAAGTCGCGGGCATCTGCTAGTTGTGAATTTTAGTTATTTTGAGGATTTATTACTTCAGTTCACAATTCTCATAAGTTATTTAGATAAATAGGTACATTATTACCGCTGCTAGTTACAAGGGACATCCAACGAGACAAGATGGCTGCTCATACCCATACCCAAGCACATAGAACGTGTATAGATTAATAGACCGACCATAGATTAAGTATTGCCACACTTTACTAAATGCTTTGAATTTGAAGTCATCAAACTATTCATCTTATTTATTCGAATCTTTCTTGGCAACAAATCAATCTTTATTTCGTGGCCGTGGTCAACTGATAGACGTTCGTGCTGGACATAGGTATCTTGCAACACGTCTTCTGCCGCCTAGATCCAGGGAAAATCTTGATGCTTAAAGTGAGGCTCGGTCATAGCTAGTATAAGTTTAAGTTTGTATACCTACTCAATTATTTACATGCCAAAAGGTTCCACAAACTTACCTGACCCAGTCACAGCGTCGGTAGTAAATATGAAAAATAAAAAAAAGCAAAACAGGCATAAAAATTTGTTCCAATTTTGGCCACCGGGTCAGATAAGTTGTTGTGACTATACATATAGATAAGTTTTATCTATAAAACTCGACTTTTATCGACTTCACTCCACTCAGTCTGTATGAGTCGGCCCTAAAAGTTCCCCAGGGACCGTCCATGTAGTTTCAATTACAAGTACGCTAGCTTATCAGCTAAACGAATTTCATCACTCACGTCATTAACGCTCCTTCCAATTGAATTTCAACCTTAATCCCCTTTGATATACGTTTCAATTTGATTTGAAAGTTTCATGATAAATTGCTTTAATCATCCCTGTACCATAAGGTCCAAAATGATGTTACTAATGTTAGCAATGTATTCATTAGCTCATCTAGTTAAGACCTAATTTGCGATGGTTTATATGCAGCCTATTTTGATTCTTATTACTACGAAATTAAAAGATACAATTCTATGACTTTAATTCAAAGATAAAAGTCCATTCATGCGAGGAAAATTAGTGAGCCCTTACAATTTTAGTGTCCTTAGTAATGAATAGACGATGTTCTAAGAATAGCGAATATGCCATCATAAAAATACAAGCTAAGTTATCCCGGCTTCACTTGCCTGGAGTTTTTGAAAATGCTTTTAAGTATTTATTTTTTAGCCTATGACTGCGATCTCACCTGGATGATATACCTACTGTGATAATGCTGTCTAAATTGGTAGCGGCCTAACTAAAGGTAGGGGTAGGGCAGTTACATTAAACACATATGGTTAGATAACTAGACGTTACCCGCGACTTCGTCCGCGTGGGTATAGGTATGTTTTTGTGGTCTCTTTGATTTTCTGGGTTAGACCTTCCCCCCGAATGCAATCTCTACTGAATTTCGTCAAATTTGCAGTTGTAAAGATGGATAGTGTAAGCGTAGCAGACAGACAAACACACTTTCGCATTTATAATATTAGTATGGATGTAACTACCACACAGAAGTATGCAGGTCTTCATAAGTATGCAGGACTAAGCAGATAGCGCGTGACCGCAAAAGGTTTCTCCGACTGACCGCCGAGCTTCAGTTTGAAGATGGCACCACATGATGATGATACCACACAGAAAGTATATCTGCCTGTCTCTGTCTATCGTCAACTAATTTTGAAGAAATTTAATATATTTAATTCAAATAAACTTTTACAAGTACGTTTGAATCGTCAAGTGAAATACCACTGGTTCGGAATGCCATTCCTACCGAGAAGGACCAGCAAGAAACTCGGCGGTTGCTCTTTTGAAAAAAATAATAATTTACAATTTCATTAATTTGTAAAATACATAAGTAACAGCTGTCCTTAGCATTGCTGGAGCGAGTCAAATCCATGCTCCTTTGTCATTTACGTAATCTTCAACAGTATAATAAGTCTTTTTCAGGAGCATAATTTTAATGGACTTCCTAAACTTGTGTAAAGGCAAGTTTAAGATAGGTTGTGGAATTGATTAATGTTCTCAAAGATGTATGATTGGGAAGTCTGCCAATCCGCATTTGGCCAGCGGAGTGGACTATGGCCTAAACCCTTCTTATCCTAAGAGGCGATGCATGCATGCGAAGCAGTATTATATCAAAATAACAGTTTTATGTCACGTATCTTGTGGTCCCTAAAATAAGGATTATAATTATAAAGCACGAACGACAACAATATCAAAACAATACAGCTGTAAGCGATGGTATTATACCCCTGAAGTGGGCCGATGGTAGATTGAGTTAAGTAATGAAGATGACTACAACTTAATTATATTGAAATAGATCGCGAACTAGAAATGAGCAATACGACTCACAGAGAAAAGGGTCCCATCATCCAGCTCAAAAGCATTAAACATCAAAGGTTATCTAATTTCCTTCTCGAGTCAGTGCGGGGTCTGCGGTCTACGCATTTCAGCCTCTGAAGTTAAGATAGTCTTAAAGCCCTTAATTGGGGTAAGGCAGCTTACTAACACAAGCGATGGCGGGGCGATTTTTTTTTTACGAAATGGGAGGATCCCACCCGGCATATAACCGCGCTTGCCTGACGTGATCGGAGTTAAAATAAAGTTTGTCTAGCTTCTACTTTAAAACAGTAAAAATGTAGGAGATTTTCATACATTCAACAATGCCGTGTATATACCGACTAAGAATATAGGTTTAATATAACTGCAATGCCCATATAAGCCTGCTACCATCTTAGACTGCATCATCACTTACTAAATTGTAGTCAAATGCTTACTTGTAGTGGAATAAAAAAAATATTATCACACAATTATATTTAAATAGATTGCGATATTCAAACAATAATATCCCACGTTCTGGTTCCTACCTGGTTCAAAGGTTATCCATCGCCATTCAGCGCGGCAATGCTGCAAGTTTGATGGGTACCTTTGGCCCAGAGGCAACCAGGGGTGGTCTTTTTGATTAGGGTTTTATTTTTATTTTTGTTAGTAGGTATATAAGGATTTTAGATTAACGTTTAGTCTATAAGTTTTTATTATATCTTGTAATTTTGTTTTAAATGAATAATTAAACAATAATTATATTAAATACGTTTTTAAACTTATTTAAGTATTTGTAAGAAGGTTAATTTTATGTTATACAAATTTATTGATAGGCGGAGATGTTAGCTGACAAAAAGTGCTGTCCATCAAGTGAACTCCCGTCATGGAAGTGTAGTGAAAGGAATTACCGCTATCGCCTATGTAATGTTATGCCACCCGAATGTGACCCAAATAAGTTGGTTGTATTCTTCCTGCTCAATATTTTACGACCCGAGTGAAATGTAGCCCGCAATTAAAAATGATAATTATGGTAAATGTATAAATAAATAATATTATACCATTCGTAATGCGAGCGGTTTTTACGTTTTAGGTATACTAATTTCAGCCCTTATCCAGTTCGAGTCATGATATAAACATCCTTACGAAACTAGGTGTTTCCGGTGAAGATGCACATAGTAAACTGATAGCCTAGTAGTCAGGGCTTGTCTTGCGGGTAGAAAATGACCACAGAATAGCTACTTCTAAGTGCCAAGGTAACGTTAAAGAAATTGGGAAGCGGTACCCCAAATAACAAAGGTAACGTTAATATCGAGGTCAACGTTAAACTTGATAACGCTACATTACACCGTCATAGTAACCCAATTTAAAATTTTAGCCTCCCACACATATCTTGCTGAATTCTCAAAAACTGTCCTGGTTGGAAACTTTGTTATATTTTTCGTTTAAATTTAGTTTAAATTGCAATAAACTGAATTTAATCCAAATTTTTACTTTACAATCTTTGGAGATACAAGGCGGGGAACGGTGGTTTTATTGTAATTGTTCACCATAAGTCAAAACTAGAGACTTAGAACTATGTTTAGAAGATGTTGCTTAAAAAGAAATAAAAGTTTACTTTAGATTGTGCTAATGAAGCCGTAATATGATACCTAACTCTTGCCTCGCTCAATAATATATTATTGTTTACTTTATTTTTCCTACGAAAACTATATTGAATAATATGCAATATTCGGTTTCGATTCCGGCCGTAAAAATTAGTTTCGGTCGGTTGCTAGCGGGCAGTTCTGGGAGTTCTTTGAACTAAAGACTGAGTGTGAGATCTATACCTAGAGCATACTTTGACTTAGCTCTTACTTAAGGCTGAGTTAAAATGAGACAGATTTATGATTCGCACATAAGTCGATCCCGTTTTTACTCTGATACCCGCATATATGTTTAATTGGCTGAATAACTTGAACTACGATGATACCGAAAATCTCTTAAAATTACAAATTTAAATTTAATTTGGTACTGATATAAATGATATATAAGATAGTAGGTAACTACTCGATCTAAATACACACACACACACACGCGCACACACCACTCGCACACACACACACACACACACACACACACACAAGTGCATGCTAACTTTGTATTTTTATTAATTTTAAATTGAACCCTTCATTGTTAAAAATATTATTGTTATTTGTCAAAATACCGAGGAGGAAGAGCGGGGACCCAGAGATACAGGTTTTTTCAAACTTACTTCAGGGTTCCTGACACATTTGTGAACCGACGAATATTTTTATCAATAAATTTCATTTTCATTTTCATTTTCATTTCATATGTCTCTTCAGACACATAACTCCGAATATTAGAGTTGTGTATATGAAGTTCTAACCTGGCCAATACCGAGTAAAGACACTAGACTATCGTCAACCTTGCTCTCTTTATAAAGAAAACTAGTTACGAAGGTATTATAAGTAACTAACTAACCTAACTAGCTGATGGCTGCGATTTCGTCCGCCCGGTATAAGTTTTTTAAATTTCCACGGGAACTTATTCATTTTCCAGAATAAGAAGTAGTCCATGTCCATGTCTTCCTATAGCCGTGCGAAAATCACGTCGATCCGTTGTGATTAAAGGACAAACTAACAAACCAATAAACAAAACCACTTTCCCATTTATAATATCAGTATGAAAATTGTTATAGAATTATAAAAATAACATTAGCTCGAAATATTTCAGGCAGAAATGAGACTTCTTCATAATTTACACAGCCAGGAACTTTTCGTCGGTTTAATAAAAGCCGAAAACTTTGCTCATAAAGCAAAATATAATAAAACGCAATCTAGTTGTAAGTACTTACTCAAGAAATGTATTTGATATTTAACAAGTTTTTCAGAATAGCTGAAGTTAAAATGAAATGAAATGCAGAGTTATTTTTAATATTTTGTATAGAACTATTTCTTACTAGATTCTTTGATGCCCGCGGACGAAGTCGCGATGGTTAAGATGGTACACGGCATAGTACCAGAACGCTAAATCACTGTGGTGGTACGTCTTTAGTGGTAAAGTGGTAACTAGCCACGGCTGAAGCCGTCCACCGGACAAGACCAGAGAAAATTCAGAAATTATAAATTGCCAAATGGACCCTGCCAGGAATCGAACCCGGGCTCACATTGCACCAGGGAGGTCGTCAAAACCATTAAAATAATTTTATATGCTGAATATGAATGTTTCAAGTTTATTTGGATGTTGTCATCCATGAGTTATAGATTCGTCCAGTATTTCTATTATTATTTCCTATTCTAGGTTGCCTAATAGAGATTGCATCTTAGCGATAAGGCGCCTATTGTACAGCCCTTAGTATTGTGTTTTTGTTCTTCTGTTTTTTTATCTAGTTTGGTGTGCAATAAAGTGGATTTTCATTTATGATTTAATTCCGAGAAGAGTTGAAATAACCATAACTCCTAATTAAAAGACACTACCCTTTACAATCTAAGCATTATTTCATCAAAATCTGAAATTCAGCTTAAGTAAGTACTAAGTACCTACTGAAAATTTATGAAGAAAGTTCAAACAACTTCAAAATTAATATTAGTCTTAACCACAGCTAGTGAAACGCAT
The DNA here is from genome assembly GCA_923060345.2 of Erebia aethiops. Lineage (NCBI taxonomy): Eukaryota > Metazoa > Arthropoda > Insecta > Lepidoptera > Nymphalidae > Erebia > Erebia aethiops. The sequence goes on from OV281080.1 coordinate 17,994,091, forward strand.
TAAAACTCAGTCCCTTATTCCTCTTTGGCAAAATTAACATTTGGTAAATACCATTTACGGCCGACGCGACGACTTAATTTATAAAGAAAAAAACCAGCCGAGTGCGAATCAGAGTTACTCGCCTAGGGTTCCGTAGCTTGAATTAAGGCCCTGTGTAGCGTAAAAGGTTAGCGTTAGGTTTTTAAAAGCAGTTTATCCATCACACGGTGATTAACGTGCGGAGGACTCGGGTTCGATCCCCAGCAGGGTTAATTTGGGAATTTATAATTTCTGAATTTTCCCTGGTCTGGCCTGATGGGAGGCTTTGCCGTGGCTAGTTACCACCCTACCAGCAAAGACGTGCCGCCAAGCGATTTAGCGTTCCGGTACGATGCCATGTAGAAACCGAATAGGGGTATGGGTTTAATATAACTGCCATGCCCCTAACAGGTTAGCCCGCTAGCATCTTAGACTGCATCATCACTTACCATCAGGTGAGATCGCAGTCAACGACTAACTCGTAGTGGATAAAAAAAAATATATGGATACTTGTAAAAATAATTTGCTGTTTTCAAGACCTTTAAGCAGCCATTGACGCTCAAAACACAATTTTTAAAAATCTCTGCATTGAAATTTATTTTAAACATATCTCTTAGTTTACTAGAAGTGCTCTAGAAATTTAAGATAAAATTCATATTTCTAATCAAAAACTTTGTCGGATTAATTTGTATTGAAAAGTAAATATTTATTTTTTTACAAATGATTTCTTGCATTTTTTGCGACATGCGCGTGCTCGATTTCACCACCGCGCGCCTGTGTTTTCAGCTTATGAGCTCACAGTGCCTTAATAAAATAGCTGATGCCTGCGACTTAGTCCGCGTAGAATAAGTTTTTTTTTTCATTCCCACAAGAACTCCTTAGTTTACCGGGATAAAAAGTAGCCTATGTCATTTTTCAAGTCCTCGACTATACCCATGGAAAGAATCACGTCAATCAGTTGCTTTGTTAAGGCGTGATTGAAGGACAAACAAACACACTTTTTCATTTTTAATATTAGTATGATTTGGTTAAATTAACGGGTTCAACAACAAAATATCACTTTTATTTGGTACTGAGAAACTGAGTTTTATTTGTAAACGTATATTGTCGATTTTTTAATAACTATGCTAGCTAGAATAAATATATGTAGTCCTTCTTGTAACGTTACTACCATTTAAGCTTCTAATTCATAACTAACCAAAATCATTGTGCTATCTAGGTTAAAGGGTTTGTACTGGACGTTTATTAGTCAGTGAGTTAGAGAATAAGGACATTTTTTTCCAAAATATTACTGGAAATGACAGCTATTGCAAGTGACAGGGAGTTGAAAAAATAGATTATTATGAATAAGGGTGTTTTTTTAAGTTAACTAGTTAGCAATAAAGTTTGGCAAGCATTATTTAAAACTTTTCCAGATTTGATTTCGATAGCACGTAGTAGATACTGAAAATAATTACATAATATGAAGCAGATGTGACCAAGGGTTCCTTTTAAAAATTTTGGTACAGAACCCAAAAAAGATTTAAATCAAATACACGAGCAGAATTTATTCTTTTCAAATCTGAAAATTTCGAGGGTTGCCTACGTGGCCAGTAATTTGGTATTCAAATTTTGGAAACAGATTCAATTTCAGGGATTTATATTCAATTTTTCATCACAAAACAGATAGCGTTACCGGTTTGATTGTACCGGTGTTATGTTAATTTTCAGAGTTCCGTGGTGAGTCAAAAACCCCTCTTAATGGTTTCTTGTTTTGACGGCCTCCTTGGCGCAGTGTTGAGCGCTGTTGTCTTATCGTGCTTAGCTCCCGGGTTTGATCCGCGGCAGGGTCAATTTGGAAATTACTTAATTGTTTCCTGGTCAGGCCTTTGGGGAGGCCGTGGCCGCGGCTAGATACGACCCTACCGGCAAGGACGTGCCGCCAAGCGATTTAACATTCCAGTACGATGTCGTGTAGAAACCGAATAGGAGTATGGGTTTAATATAACTGCCATAACTAACAGGTTAGCCCGCTACAATCTTAGATTGCATCATCACTTATCATCAGGTGAGATCGCAGTCAAGGGCTAACTTTTAAAGGAATAAAAAATTTAAAATATTATAATGTTAATAATAAATATAATCAAATAATTAAAAATGTATTATACATGCATTCTGTGTAACTAAACTTATATATACCAATCTCTGTTAAATGAACAGTATGTTCCATAAGAGAAATAAATATCTAATCTAATATAATCTAGCCTGTACTTAGCACTATTTACCTGTTCTGTGCCTGTACTGTCCCACGCTGGCTTTGCCCACGTCTGGGCAAAGCCCTCCCTCAGATTTTTCCATATCTCACTATTTTGAGCTTCTATGTCCACTCAACTTTGAATTTGTCAAATTCATTACGCCATCGTAGCCTCGGCCTACGACACATGCGTTGATGAATAAATAACTTTAAACCAAATTATTTTGTCTGAACATCAGCTGTTCTCTATTAACAATAAACTTCTGTAAAGATTAACATAATAACTTAGATAGAACCTTACTAATTAAAACACGAAAAGTTAAACTTACCCCACGTTAGGTTTATATGAGGCAATTTAATATTAAGTTAATTCGGTTTGTTACACAGCACTTGTTTAGATAGAGGTCCCTTTTGGAATTAAACTGTCCAAACCAAGTCCTTTAATTAACATGAACTATGCACTAATAGAACTGGCCGTAGTATTTGTATGTGTGTTTTAATATAAATTGGAGAGATACGGGTGATATTATTTAATTTGTAGATAGATTAAATGTAGCGATGTTTGGGAGTAAACTAATTCGACAAGAATTGAAGGTTGAAGGCTGCATTATCCATTAACGTAATAGAACAGACCTTCAAAATAGTTGTAAGGCTGATTGCTGATCATTTCGCTATCTATATTAAGTACCAGATGCCATACTGCCAAGGTTCAAAGCTATATATGTTTCATTATGGTCCTTATTTTAGGAACGTCAAGGTACATGACATAAAAGTGGGGGCTTATCACTATCGCTTTGGGAATATTATTTTAATATTGCAGTTTTATATTATGACATACCTTGACGTTTCTAAAATAAGTATTATAATTCTGACAAAAGAGAGTCAACAATATTAAAATAACACTGCTAAGCGTTTGTAAGTCCTTTGTCATTATGAGTAATATTGCTTAAGTATTGCTTTAAAGCGTTGTCAGTATGGCCCCAGACTACTTCTGAGTTGCTCGTGAATTTAGCTTTATTATGCATCCCGTGGGATAAAAATTAGGCTTTCCGACAGGTTCCGTTAATTCGTAATCGATATTTTCGAAACAGAGATCTAAGGTTTTATATAAAACAAATCAAACTTTAACAAGTGCTTTTAAGTCGTCACCACAACTACGGCCCATTAACGTCCCAGTGCTGGGCACTGCCTCCACTCTCATAGGAGAAAGGGAATTAGAGCTTAGACCCACCGCGCTGCGCCAATGCTTGTTGGCGGGCTTTGACGACTTTTATCATCTAGTGATAATAACCGGGACCGACGACTTAACGTGCTCTCCGAGGCACGGGGGTGAAACACCGCTAACTTCCTAACTTCGGACGAGTACTGAGAATTTCTAGTCAGAAAAACCCAACACTTAATTATGACCCGACCCGGGATTCGAACCTGGGCCGCAGTCGAACATTCTAATCACTAGACCAACGAGGCATTTGGTCTTAGCACTGGAAGGAATTCCAGTAAACGAAAACAGACTGACACACCGTCGTGTCGCATTATCTTAAAAATTAGGCATTGCGTAGTCTAAGTTTATTGTAAACTAGATTATTAACTCTTATCTTCCCGGAAAAAACCATGTTAGTTGGGATGCAAGCTTATCTGTGGCAATTTTTTCATTAAAACGAGGGACAGGCATACCGACAGACAAACAAATGAACCCACTGTTGCATTTACAATATTAGCTGTGATATTAGTTTGAGTTATAATATACCACTGGAATATTTTTATTAATTTAAAAAAAAATACCAAAATGCTGAGTGCTTAGCACGGACGAGCGTCGGCGTGACACGTGTCAGCTGACAGTTGCCGCATTAACACGGGTCGTGTCATAATCCGCTCTGGGAGCTTTTCGCCCTCACCAGAGTATACTGTATGTGGATACATTATGCATAGTAATATTGTATTACCTAAGTTCTTCCAATTACTAGGCCCATACTGCGAACGCTTAAATCCCTTTATTATATTTTCATTGCTGTTGACTTTCGTGTTTTGGAATTATTATTATCCTTATTTTCGGAACGTCAAGGAACGTGACATTAAACTGTTATTTTGAGTAATTTTGCTTCATGCGTTGGCAGTATGGCTCCTGTATCTCTACTCATATTAAAATTGCGAATTATTTATTTTACTATACAAGTTAGCCCTTGACTACGATCTCTCCTGATGGTAAGTGATGGTGGAGTCTAAGATAGTAGTAAGCTAACCTGTTAGGGGTATGGCAGTTGTTTGAAACCCATATTCCTTCACGGTATCTTCTACAAGGCATCGTTCAGGAACGCTAAATCGCTTTTCGGCACTTCTTTGGCGGTAGGCTGGTGACTAGCCACTAGACCAGACATCAATGCTTCCAAATTACGGTATCAATACCAATTCAACCAATAACACTACTATACCAATTCTGTATAACATAATCTTTAAACTAAACTAAAATGACAGCTCTATATTTAGTACTGTCCCTTTCCACAGGGAGTGTTATGAAAGGGTTAGAAATTTAGGGTTTTGTACAAAATCAGCCTCACCACCTATATTAATATTAAAAGACGGGTTGTTCGTCGGTTTGTTGATTTGTATACCAATCACGCCGCAATAGAGCAATGAATCAACGTTTTTTTTTTGCATGGATACTATAGTTTAAGACCTGGAAAGTGACACCAGCTAAACTTTATTACAGGGTCTATCTAGCATTGGTTAGGTAGAAACCATGGTAGATGCCTATTTACAGGCAGATAATGGTGAAAAACAAGCATTGAACTTTTTTACCTGGGATAAGCAATGTTTGTATACTTCTATGTTGTGCACGCCACTGGTCAAAGAACATAGGTTACTTATAAGAGTGTCACGGGATTTTTAATTAACCTAAATCCTCGCGGGCATAATTTAGTCATAGTTATTATCTTTATTAAAAACTGGCCGATGCCCGCGTCTACATCCGCGTGGTTTAAGTTTTTGATTCCCGCGGGAACTCCTTAATTTTCCTAAATTAGCCTATGTCACTCTCCAGGTCCTCAACTATATCCATGCCAAAAATCACGTTGATCCGTTGCCCCGTTGCGGCGTGATTCAAGGGCAAACCAATACACCTTTAAGAAGTGGCTATCTATTAGGATAAATAGAAGAGACATAAACATGTTGTCACCAGACAAATCTGATAAAGTGAGCGATAAAGCCTCGGCGCGGATTATGACGTGACCCGTGTCACGCTGGCATCTGTCGCCCTGACGTGACGCGTTAGCGGCGACAAACGACGCCCCGCAATTTAGACTAATGTCGACATGTCGTGCTTGATCAAATTGATCGAAGTGTAAATCCATACTAATATGATATTTGTATTGCTAATTCTGATAATATTAAATAATTCAATGTAACCCATCGCAATGCCTTGACGGGGCCTCATGTCTTTGTAATTATTTGGCGGCTTAGCTTGTCTACTTTGCCTATTTTCACAGTGTCATGTCATACGGCATTTTATTATGGGGCAGAGCAGCTGATATCCAAACAATTTTTATATTGCAGAAAAGAGCCATCCGTTCTATTTATAAACTCGGATCACGCGAACCACTTCGTGAAAACTTTAAAGAGATTGGTACTTACGATGCCTTCACAATACATTTACAATAATATAGTCTTTGTCACGCGGAACATTACCTAATCTTGATAAGCAAATAAGTCATACTCACAATCGATGTACTAGAAACCACCATAAGCTTGTAACAGCGTCATATCGTGTACGCAAGGTGCAGAAATCCTTTGTGGGGTCGAGTGTACGCTTTTATAACATGTTTCCAAAAGAATTTCTGGATTTGTCATTACATACATTTAAAGACTGTGTTAAACAGCATTTGTTAAGTCGAGGTTATTTATTATACTATCGATGATTTACTTAATGACAAAATTGCATGGAACCAACCGGCCTCGCATCCAGTGACCCACAAGTTAGTGTAATACTTGTGACATAGCGTATGTGTTGTATTGTTTATTTATTGTAACATTTTTGAAGTGAAAACTTCTTTAGCCGCGTTGAGCACTTTTTGGTATGGGGTAAACTTGGATTCGTGTCACCGATACCTCGCTCCGACCGCTCGCGCACAACGATATGCTTGCGAGCACCGACATGCCCGCGTTGTTACGAAGTCAAAAAGTCTTAAATATAAATATACTATCATACATTCGTAATTAAACTTGAAGGTTTATATTTTAATTCATTTATGTATATTTTTTATTATTCTTTTTTAAACTAAAAAGAAAAATAGTTAAAAAAATCGTTTTCACTTCTATCGGCAGTCCCTATGACTACCATTTTTTTTTCCAAAGAAAAGAGCTATATAAGTGCTGTTTTTTGTCGGCTCTTCTCAGTAGAATCAGTTTTCCGAACCGATTGTAAAGTCTTATCGTATCATAAGTGACAGAAGTTGTCCTACGTGAAATAAATAAATCATTTAACATTTATAATTTATTGCTAATTCTGATTTTAAAGTATTCAAACGTAAACTGAGAATGTAATCCATTGCAATGCCTGGACTTTGTAATTTTATTATGAATGACCATTTTACATGAATGCAAATTATAAATGAAATGAAATAAATGTGACGGTGTGTCTGTATGGTGTGTATTACAGTTTGCGGTCCCTCTGCGCCAAAAACAGGTTATGTAAAAACCTGGATTAAAGTCGCAGGCATATTATCAAGTAAAGAATAAAACTCAGTTAAACAAGGCCACTTGAGTTATAAGCCTTGTTATATTTACCCCAACCGGGGAAAGAGCATCTTGAGGTAGATGCAATTTCATCGTCTCAAGTTCTTACCTCAGGAAATGCAATATTGCAGATTGTCGGTGTCTCGCCACGTTTTATTTAAGTAAGATTGTCCTTTCTACGACAAAATTGAATCTTTGCCTTTCTTTTTCTCGGAATTCAAGATGAAAATATTTTTTCGTGGTCTTTGATGTGAAAAGAACACTCGTTTTTGTACTTTTCTACTACTTACGGTACTTTACCGGTTTCTTTCATCTTGTTAAAGGATGGTAAGTATGCTTGGATCGTTTCTTTTTAAAAATAAGCCGACAATTTTTTTCAGTTATCAGTTCGTCGAATATTTTCTGGCCAGATTTTTATTTAAAAGACTTTTGAAATCATTGATGTAGAATTTACTAAAATTCTATATCAACCTATAAATACTATTTGTTGAGTATCGAGTAAATATAATATCACCACAACTAAACATATTGCACCAGGCAACTAAACATTTTAAAACAGCGTATACGCTTTTATAATATGGTTCCAATAGAGTTTCTGAATTTGTCATTACATAGATTTAAAGACTGTGTTTTAAACAGCATTTGTTAAGTCGAGGTTATTATACTGTTGATGATTTTCTTAATAACAAAGTTGCATGGAAGCAGCCGGCTCCGCATCAAGCAACCCACTAGTCAGTGTTATACTTGTTACGTCAATACGCATTGTATATTATTTACATAGTGGAACATTTTTCTTTTTATGAAAAGAGCACTTGCTGAGTTTCTTGTAGGTACATTTCAAGCAGGTACATTGTGTAAACATACTCGTTGTACAATATATAAAATGGTATTTTGAAGAAACTTGTGACACTTGATCCAACAGCTTCCAGCGACTTTCTGCACGTTGAAACAGATTAGGGTTAATAATATTATAACTGCCACTAACAGGTCAGTCAGCCTTTCTTACCATGCTTTGAGCCCCCATAGTATGTGTTCTCACTGTGCTAAGCAAAGAATGAACTCAATACTTAATTTATTTGTTATATGTATGACGTAGGACTTACAGGTGTATCTTATGTTACGTCATGTTTAGACTCTACCACCGGCAAGCAGATTCTACTGAGAAGAGCCGGTAAAAAAATCATCAGTTGCTCTTTTTGAAAATGTTATCATTAAACTCACGTTAAATAAGTTTGGACAAGTAAAATCATAACATCAGGTCTGTAGCATACTGAAATGTACAAGTGTAACAGACAGAAGGACATAACCGCACCATTAGGGTACCATTTTAGTATCTATCTACGTCGTATTCCTTATTACTGAGGGTCGTGACCCCTTTTCATTAATCAAATAATGGTAGGAGTTTTCTTGGGATAATAATGCGGTGGGTTCTCATTCCTTCCGCATACGACTCGACTAAGAGTATAAAATTCTTAGGTTTTTGTAGCTTTTATAATTATTATCAGATGTGATAATCACCGACGGCATAACGTACTCTCCGTGGCAAACGAAAAGCCCAAATTTAAACCTCCAAATTCGGACACCCATCCAGTAACCGACTTGGGTTAACGTTGCTTAACAATGGCAATCGAGTGATATGCGTTGTCACAACTAGACCACTCGTCCCTCCACCATTTTACCACGAAACCATAAAACAAGTAAAAATAGTAGATGTTAGAAGGCTTTCCTTTAGGTAAATTTTCCAAGCACCAAACGGCCTACTTAAGTAGTATTTATGGCAGCCTCTGTCATTTTTAGATATTGGATCGTATATAACGCATCACAAGGATGACAGGGGAACGGTATTCCAGGGGGAAGTTACGGCTTTTACACGGGAGTTCGTGACTTATCAAGCCAATCGTAATGCTCACGCTAAAGAATAGCTTTTTTCTGTTTTTATAATATACTTCAACCACACAGCATAACAACAAACAAAGATAAATTGAATTATGTGAAGTGTTACAGTTTTCACTCGCTCACTACTACAGTCCATTAATGTCCCTCAGCTGGGCACATGCCTCCACTCTCATAGGAGAGAGGGAATAAGAGCTTAGACCCATCACGCTGCTCCAATGCGGGTTGGCGGGCTTTATAAATGATAAATGATTTATTTATTTCATGTAGGACAACTTGTGACACTTATGATACGTCAACACTCTATCACCGGTTCGGAAAAATGATTCTACTGAGAAGAGCCGGCAAGAAATTCAGCAGTTGCTCTTTTCTCAAAAAAGAAAATGTTTACAATAAGTAACAATACAACACATACATTACGTTACAAGTATTACACTGGCTTGTGGGTTACTGGATGCGAGCCCGGTTGCTTCCATGCAACTTTGTCATTCAGAAAATCATCGATAGTGTAATAAAAACACAGTCTTTGAATTTATGTAATAGCAAATCTAGAAACTCTTTGGGAACCATGTTATAAAAGCGTACACTCGACCCCACAGAGGATTTTTGCACCTTGCGCACACGATATGACGCTGTTAAAAGCTTATGACAAAGACTATATTATTGTAAATGAATTGTGAAGGCACCGTAAGTATACCAATCTCTTTAAATTTTTCACGAAGTGATTCGCGTGGTCCGAGTTTATAAATAGCACGGATGGCTCTTTTCTGCAATATAAAAATTAATTGGATATCAGCTGCTCTGCCCCACAATAAAATGCCGTACCTCATGACACTGTGGAATTAGGAAAAGTAGACAAGCCTAGCCGTTTCAATATCGGTAAACTGTCTAATTTTCCTGACAGCAAAAGCAGCCGAGCTAAATTTTAAGGCTTCAACGATCATTATCATGTATAAGTGATTATTACCGGGACCGACGGCTAAACGTGCTCTTCGAGGCATGGCGGTGACTCACCACCAACTTCCTAACAAACCACTGAGCACGACCCTCTTCTCAGATTGAGAAGGGTTCGGCCATAGACTACCACGCTTTCCAAGTACTAAACACACTTTTGGGAATAGTATGAATAACTGTCGGGTATGCAGATTTCCTGACGATGTTTTCCTTTCCCGTTAAATAAAGCGAGTTTTGACGACCTCCCTGGTGCAGTTTTGAGCGCTGTTGTCTTAACGTGGGAGGTCCCGAGTTTGATTCACGGCAGGGTCCATTTGGGAATTTATAATGTCTGAATTTTCTCTGGTCTGGTTTGGCGGGAGGCTTCGGCCGTGGCTTGTTAGCACCCTACCGGCAAAGACGTACCGCCAAGCGATACAGCGTTCCGGTACGGTGCCGTGTAGAAACCGATTATGGGTATAGGTTTAGTATAACTGCCATACCCCTAACAGGTTAGCCCGCCACCATTTTAAACTGCATCATCGGGTGAGATCGCAGTCAAGGGCTAACTTGTAGTGGATAAACTACAAGTTAGCCCTCTGGTATGCAGATTTCCTCATGATGTTTTCCTTTCCCGTTAAAGCAAGTTAAATTTTATCAAAATTTTACATCCGTTAGGTTAGCCTTAAGACACAAAAGTAGTCAATAAACTAAACACATGTATTCTCCAAAAGATAAGGAAAATTCAAACACAAGTCTGGGTTCGTAGAAAGATAACCGCCCCAAAGACACAATTGTGAACAAAAATAAACCAAATAAAACCATTTGCATTTAAGCAGAGCATATAAACTCCGCGTGGAAATCCTTTCAAGCCCACTTTACTCCGTTTCCACATTGTGAGTGCAGTTGCTAAGCCAATTTCGACGTAATGGTGTTAGAAATATGGTTTAAATCGGCGTGAGTAATAGACGTCAGGGCTTGGTGTTGACCATAATATGTGCACTCAAATAATAAGGGTGTAGCATGAGTTAGAGCGTTTCCGTATTTTTAAGTTCTATGACTTACCTTACCCGCTTATGCTACTTCGTTCCAGTGAATTTAGGATTGGAAATCCGGGGAAAATTCTCCGGGATAAAAAGTCGTAAATATCACTCCTCAACAATGCCCATGCAAAGAATCACGTCGATCCGCAGCGCTGTTGCGGTGTGATTGAAGGACAAACTAATCAACAGATACACTTTCGCATTAATAATATTAATTATGACTAGATGACGCCAATGACTTCGTCCGCGTGGATTTAGAAAAATCCTGAAGTACCGCGAATCCGAGAATATAAAATTAAAATAAATTTATACAAGCCTCGAAGTGGCTTGAATTAATATGTTTTAGTTAGAGTATATTTCGCCGGTCGGAAACATGTCTAAACACTTAAGCGTTCCTCGTGAAAACCAACGCTGCGGCTTGCTGAGCGAGAAGCCTTGCTCACGAACAATAACGTATTGGGCAATATGGTCACTTCTGTAAGAATATATTGTAGATTATTTTCGTGGAAATAAATCGTTTATCTATCTATCTAATTCGATATACAGCACAAGGCTCGCGTAATAATTTTCTACGACCACTCATCCGCTATTCATTTGGCGCGCCCTTATGCCTGTCAGAATGTTTGAAAAATGTCGCCCTGCCGCCAGAATGCGAATCGTACAAATACGGCTTTATGCGGTTGACAGATTTCCCCACTGGCCTAGACGATGCAGTTGGAAAAATACAGCGGGAAATTGCGAACTTTTGTTGAGCGTGTGACACTTTTTGTATGGGTGTTTAGCGTATTACCCCTCCATAGAGGGTTGTGGTTTTCAAAGAAAGCTGGTACCATTTACATACAAAATAAATAAATAAAATATAATAGCCTTTTATTTCTACTACCACTGATATATTACAATATTTTGATGCTGTCCTATAAGTACATATTCTTAAGTTAGCTAATAAATTACATATTCTAGTTCTTTGAGTGTTATTTTGTGGTAGAAGTCGCCTCCTCGGCGTAGTCCTCCCCCAGTTGTCTCCAGGCATTCCTATCCCTTTATATTGTCAACCAGTTACATACGACTGCCTAAAAACGGAGGGTAATGTTTTCAGGGTTTTATGTACGTATGTAAGTTTATTCCACAATAACTTCTAAATTCCTGAACAGATTTGGATGTCCGGGGTATCGTTAGAATCGTTGCATCATCATCCATCCCGAGTAAAAAATCAATATATATGGCTGGGCAGTCATGTTTTTTAATAATTTGAATTATTATAGAAGCTGCAAACTTGGTTTTACTTGTTGGTAGTATTTATCATAATATCCTAAAAAATCAGTAATGTGCAGCTATTTTTTGAAAACATAATAATGAATTAATTAATTAATTAAATACTCTGTATTGCACACATAAAATAAATAATCAGTAACAATAAAAAAAAAAATATTATTACGTTAACATTATGGTACGTGAAGACAGACAGACATACAAGTAAGCAGATAACATAATATTATAATATTAGTATGAATATTAGTCGTCTTCGAAGTATATTGGTAGAAATTCGTACATAAGTTATCTGTGAAATGAACCTTAAAGAAAAATTTTGTTTCACATTTGTACATAAATAAATTGTTGTTGTGTTTTGTTGTGGATTTGAAATAAAGCTGTACCTTTTTGGTAAAAATAAATTGGTACCAACTCGATTTATGTCCGCGTCGATATGTTACAATTTGAAAACGGTGTTAAAAATTCATGTTTCGTGGGCGGTTTTATTGAATCCATAAATTTTCGTTTTTTCGCGAGTTAGATACCGCTGATTCAAAATTTATGTAAAATGAAACGTAAATTCAAAACGTGGATGTGTTACGTACGTTTTTAATGCTTTTTGTTGATTACTCATAGTCGGTTTAACAGGAGAATAAATAATTTTTTATTATTGATAAAAAAAACATGCCGGGGAGGACTTTACAGTTGCCCAATTCGCTTCCCCTGGCTAAAAAAATACCTACATTCTACAACTACAATTAAAACTAAACATAACTTATTTTTTTATTTTCTTTATCCACTACAGGTTAGCCCTTGACTGCGATCTCATCTGATGGTAAGTGATTTTGTAGTCTAAGATGGTAGCGGGCTAACCTGTTAGCCCAACTATAGGTAGATACTTAACTAAATGGTTTTTTACGCCACTACAAGTCAGCCAAGATGATGCGGTCTAAGATGGTAGAGGGCTTATCTGTTAGGGGTATGGCAGTAATATTAAACCCATCCCTAATCTTTTCTACACGGGACCGTACCGCGTAATCATACTATATCATTATAAAGCGAAAGTGTCGTTATAATTGTTGGTATGTTGGTTTGTCTTTCAATCACGCCGCAACGGAGCCACGTGATTTTTGTCATGAGTATAGTTGAAAACCTGGAGAGTGACAAAGGCTACTTTAATCCCGAAAAATTAAGAAATTCCTGCGAGAATATAAAAAAACTTCAACCATTTAATATGTAGGATTGACGACCTCCTTGGCGCAGTGTATAGCGCTGTTGCCTTAACGTGCGGAGGTCATGGGTTCGATCCCCGGCAGGGTCAATTTGGGAATTTATAATTTCTGAATATTCCCTGGCCTGGTCTGGTGGGAGGCTTCAGCCGTGGCTACTTACCACCCTACCGACAAAGCGATTTAGCGTTCCGGTACGGTTCCGGTATGGGTTTAATATAACTGCCATGCCCCTAACAGGTTAGCCCGCTACCATCTTAGACTACATCATCACTTACCATCAGGTGAGATCGCAGTCAAGGGCTAGCTTGTAGTGGATAAAAAAAAAAGGATAATACTCGAAAATCTTGATAAAAAAATTAAGGAACCCTAGCCAATCTGGGGCGGGCCAGCTAACTTCCTTATTTGTTTCTGAAGTTTGTTAGCAAGTATTGGTAGAACTAAGAATTCCCAAAAATTTATGAAGTGGGTAAAGTTTTTTCTTTATTACTCGGCATACCATTTCGTTGTTTATTCAAAAACTTTGGCCGCCAATATTTCTGTTATTGCGACCTCAAAGTTGGCAGCAATGAACGGCTTGTAATGCCCTTTGGATGGGAGATTATGGGTTTTCGCATCGTTTTCCAATCTTCTTCTATACCATAATCTCACCCCATTTCATTTGGGGTCGGGCCTCCTTGTACGTAGACGCCAGAACTTTCTGTACTGGGTTGTCGTGATGGCTCCAACGTCCCTCTCGACTTTGGACCACCGTGTAGCTAGGGGCCTATCTCTCCCTCGTGGTTTGGTGGGGACATTCAGTACTTTCTTTATAGGGTAGTCATCGCTTCTTCGCATTATTTATATTTCGCATCGCTTTATGCATATATGCATTGAATTTTGGTAATAACTACACAAATATATTCACTCCCTGTGATTATGTAGTAAGTTAAAGCAAGAGTAATAGTACAGAATACTTAAATAGTAGTAGTTTGATTATGTCCTTTTAGTATTATTATATTATATCTAGATGATGACCGCGACTTCGTCCGCGTGGATTAAGGTTTTTTTGCCAAGTGTGGATCTCCACACTTGGCCAGCGCGGTGGACTACGACTTACTTTCTAAGAGGAGACTCGTGCAATGAGCTGAAATGATGTTGGCGAAATATATAAACACTAATACGCAAAGTGCAGAAATCCTTCACTGGGATTTCTGCGCTTTCCGCAGACGACATATTAATATCGGCGTTACTCTTCAGCTTACAATCAATACCAATAGACAGCTGATATTGAGTACCATGTTCGGCAACACAAACATGCGCGGCGAGTATATTGGCGTATGATATTTTGTTTGCGGAAGCCGACGCGGCTGCCGGCGGGAATGCATCGCGCTACCAGACGCGATAAATTGGATACATCTTTGACGACATTGTACACAAAATGATTGAAAATGTATTGAAAATGTTTTCAAGTACCTAAGTAAGTAATTCGATGTACATGAGTAGCCAAACAATTACACCTACAAGTTAATTGTTTTGTTGATAAAATCAAGTTTGGGTAAAATAAGTAGATTAGTAGGTAGAGGAGTCGCAGTCTTGATTGTACTTATGTAAAGTAATATTGTGGAATTTAAAACCCCTTTTTGAATATGAAAATCATTAATTAATTTAAGAACGTTAAATTAAGTTTCCAAGTGTTTGTAGTTGCTAGGAAAATAATATTATCTATTTTATCTATATAAGTATTATCTATATTTGTAAGTAGGTAACATTTTTCAGTTAAATTAAGGCTATTTTATTTATTTTATTAAAGTTGCTAAGAATGGAAACATACTTCAGGCGGGGCTTCTATCGCGAGCGAAGCGAGCAAAAAGAGTTCAAAAACAGTCAAAATGGCCTCACTCATTGTGATACTGGCTGATGCCCAACGAAAGGCGAAAGAAGGCAAGAATGCTGACGCATGCCGCATTTTCGCGATGGACAGCCAAGCTGATCCTTTGCACAAAAAAAGAGCCAGCCCTTCTGTCACCAGATATAGGGCATAGCTTGTTACTTATCTAAGACAAACCCCTTCATAATTTTAATATTAAGTAGATATTATAATGCCTGATACATTCCTTGTTAAACTACAATGCTATAATACTGTCAGCTCTGAATTATTGAGGTCACCTTAGGACACCTGAGTCTCAGACTAGGAGATAATTTAAACTGGATTATGGGGCAGGTTAACCAGTTAATCTACGCATAGTGACTAGTATCTACAGCGACTGCGTCCTGAAAATTTAAGATCCCCCGGTTCTCGAATAACTTAGTGGATTGGTTACAAAATACTTATCAACCAGCTGTTGGGAACGCATTTTACAAGCTATAATTTTAAACTTGCCTTTACACAAGTTTAACAAATCCATTAAAAGTATGCTCCTGAAAAAAGCTCATTCTGCTCAAGATTATTTATGTAAATGATAAAAGAGCATTGATTTTTTCGCTCCAGCAACGCTTATATAGGACAGCAGTTACTTATGTAATAACACATTTATGTAATTGTAAATGTTTTTTTTTAATGAGTTTCTTGCTGGTTTCTCGGTAGGAATGATATTCCGAACTAGTGGTAGATTCACTCTACGATTCATAAGCACTTTTCAAAGTCTACTTGAATAAAAAGATTTGAGTTTTAGTTTGAGTATTAGCAAAAGCAAATGAAAATCATAGTAAGTAATCGGCGATTTTAATGAAGTTGTTTTTGATTTAAAATTACCTAATGTATGTAGAACTCGAAAGAGCCGTTGTCACTGAGTTCAAGACCTAATAAATGTTTTAAAATGAAATACTGACATAAAATAAAAACTTAAGAATTTGCATAATAATTATTATTATAATAAGTTTTCTTTACAACGTAGACGCCCCACTAAGAGAGAAGTTTAAGAAATTTCACTGAAAACGAATTCGAAGCGAAGCTTGCGTAAGTACCTACTCGGGTATTTTTAAGATAAGTTTAAGAAAACTAGATGATGAGAATTTAATAAAACTAGATAAAAAATGCCATTGCCCGCCTCTGGGATGCAATCTTAGTATCTCTGTACCAGATTTCATCCAAATATTTTGCTCAAAATTTTTGCTTTTCCGAGCTCAATTTAATAGGTAGGTAGGTACTTATGTACATTTGTATATTAACTAGGTACCTACATATTATCAGATTCATGTTGAAAATTGAGTAGGTTAGGGCCTAGTGGCTGCAGCATACGCAATAAAAAATAAAGGTTTAAAGGTCTAGAGTCTAGACCCTAGACCCACTACAGAGGCGCGGCGTGACGTGACTCGGTCCATAGCGGCAAGTCTTCTTACCTCTCCTTCTCTCTTAACTTTTCTTCTTCTTTTGCGGCGTAGGTTGTATGGAGATACACTACGCTACGCGAACCCATACAAACTGATACAAATAATATTTGCCGCTCCGTGCATCTCAAGTGAGGCTAGACATTTAGTCCTATTCGGAGACTTAAACGACTATAAAATACTTACTACTAAAGTATTTAAAAAATAATTTCCAAAATCAAACAAATGATATTGCCATTAGGACTAGCTGAGTGAGATAATTATTTATTAATTTGATTATTTCTCTCATGAAGCCTCACCATGTGGGACCCATGTCTCGCGCAAACTTAAACGCTTTGTCCCGTGAGAGGAGGGTATAAATTAAAAACATAAAACTGGGTGCTCACCACCGAGCCATTACCGTAAACGAAGATCGTTACTGTTTTAAAAAATATTAATGAAACTAGCGGACGCCCGCGACTTCGTTCGCGTGACATAAGTTCTTTGATTCCCACAGCGACTCCTTAATTTTCCGGGATAAAGGAAGCCTATATCACTCCAGGTACTCAACTATACCCGTGCATAAAATCACGTCGATCCGTTGCTCTATTGCGGCGTGATCGAAGGAAAAACTCTCTATTTGAAGTTCTTGAGGATATAGGTACATTTCAAAAACTGTGATATCCGTATTTCATTATTTTAGATCGGAAGCCCAAATACCAAGTTTCATGGCTATAGCTTGAAAAACGACGGGCTTTCAACAAAATTTCAACTATCCCCAATCCATCGCAATGGACCTCCAGATATCGGCCACCTAATCTTTATTTTTATCCACTACAATCCCTTAACCCAGTTAACCCTTGACTGCGATCTCACCTGAATGGAAGTGACGATGCAGTCTAAAATTGTAGCGGGCTAACCTGTTAGGGGTATGACAGTTGTCGCAAACCCATACCCCTAGTCGGTTTCTACACGGCATCGTACCGGAACCCTTACTCGCTTGGCGGTACGTCTTTGCCGGTAACTAGCCACGGCCAAAGCCTCCCGCCAGACCACACCAGAGAAAATTCAGAAATTATAAATTCCCAAATTGACCCTGACGAGAATCGAACCCGGGACCTCCCACGTTAAGATAACAGCGCTCAACACTGCGCCAGAGAGGTCGTCAATTACAGGTCATGAGACGTCGTGTATTGACTCTACCACCCGTTTACAGAATGCGGACATCGCGTATAGTCCACATCTCTCGATACCGTAACGGGTAGATACGGTAATAGCTCGCTAGTGAGTACCCAGCTTAACAATAATTAGGTAATCCCAAATCACAGATCGAGGTTATAAATTATGTAGGTATACCAAATTATTGAGTGTTAAACTGATTGGATAATTCCCCAAGCTTATTATTAATTACGTAATTTTAACTCTTCAATTAGCTCGATGAATATATCGACTATACTTATTTACGCGTTGTGGGCTCTTCTCAGGGCACGTTACCCTCATAGCTTTAGTTTTATACCGTGGTTAATTGTCACCATCACGTCTTATACTTAGTAAACGTGACCTTCAGCAGCCAGGTGTACCTACTGTGTATAGGTACCAATCTATACTTAAAATAATTAATTATAAATGCGAAAGTTTGGGTGGATAGATGTTTGTTACTCAATTACGCCAAAACGTCTGAACGTCTGGATGAAATTTGGCACAGATATAAATTATAGTTTGGAATAAAAAAACATTATCTACTTTTTATCCCGGAAAATTAAAGAGTTCCTGCGGGAACCAAAAACCTCAAACCACGCAGACGAAGTCGCCGGCATTTGCTAGTGAATTATAATCCTAATTTTAGGGATGTCTCGGTACATTACATAATTTAAATGTCATGTAGAAATAATACTGCAGCCCCCAGGTCTACCTACATTTTCGAAATTGATGGACTCCTACACATAAAGCAGATATTCTCGTGAATAATAAATGACATGTCAGTACTGTAGTCAGAAGGAATTCTAGATGACCTCAGACCTAGGGTTCGACGGAAATAATATATCAATTGGAGGATACATAATTTATCTCAATCTGAAACAAGACAGGAACGCCAGATGTTCGCGGGTTATCTGCCTCTTATCTTTTTTGGTGCTGATTTGGAATGTAACATTCTTTTGGTTTGAGTATAGCTTTCATGTGGTATAGTTTTGCAAATGTATGTGTTTTTTTTAGTTTTTGTTATTATGACGTATTAATGACTTGGTGAAAACTCAAAAATCTCTACTTTAAAACAAGTTATATTATGCTTATTTAATACTTTAATCCGCTACAAGTTAGCCCTCGACTGCGATCTCAAGTAAAAATGATGTTAAACCCATACCCCTAACCGGTTTCTACACGGCATCGTACCAGAATGCCAAGTAGATTGGCGGGCTGGCGGCACGTCTTTGCCAGTAGAGTTGTAACTAGCCAAGGAAGAAGCCTTCCACCAGGCCAGACCATAGGAAATTAAGCTGGGCATCGAACCCGGGACCTCCTACGTTTAGACAACAACGTTGTGTTAAGTATATTTAACCCATATTCCTAATCGGTTTGTACGCTAAATCGCTTGGTGGCACATCTTTGCCGGCAGGGTGGTAACTAGCCATGCACGGCCGAAGCCTCCCACCTGGCTATATAATTTTATATTTGGAGAATTGAGACTGATTTTGTTTCAGTTTAATTTGACCTTTAATTTTTTAAATTAATTGCATATAGGTTAATTTAGAATCGATAGGGTACAGGGGTAGGGTAGGGTTGGCTTTAGAAAATATAGAAAAGGAAACAGGCCTGTTTCGTAGAATACAATTTTTACCTACGGAAGCGTATGATAAAAATACCTAAAAGATAATTTTCTTTAGGAAAATGAATTTAATTCCGTGACTGAAGTAAAAGTATTCCAGATAATGTAGGGTACCGTTTGTCAATATACTGTAACATGCATAATGGATCGGAACGGGTAAAGTGGGACCCCAGCGAGACGAATGTGCCAGATGCGCACGGCCGCCATTTTTCCGTTCAGAAATTTGATATTTCACTTCTGAACTAATGAATATTATACCGACTCCTTTGTAAAAAGTCCTGCAGTTAGGAGGCTTTTTGTTTTCGAAGAAAAAGCCTTTTTTTATTTCGAAGAAAACTTAGCCCTTGTCATGTTTGAGGGACGAGTGGCCTAGTTGTGGCAACGCATCAGTCGAATGCGATTGATAAGCAACGTTGACCCAAGACGATAACTGTAAGAACTTACCTTGTCGGCTGGTGGCTGCAAGGAGAGTCCTGAGGTAGGTTATGTGTATTGTTATTTGTAAGTGATGAGTAGGTGAGTGGTATGAGGACTCCCTCCACGGACTGTAGTCTTCACTTAGTCTATCACAAAATCACTATGAATGGGAGTCACTATACGAGGTTCCCCGTAGTACTTTTGCTAAAGTACACTAGCACGTGGCCGCACTTGCGGCAAAGGCTGTTACACACACATTAAGTTTAGAACTTTAGAGGGTAGGTACGGGGCCTTGACGGCGAGGCATTCAAAAACCCGTCAAGTAATCAGGATCAAAACGGGTCATTGGCGCACAAACCTGACTATTTCACTCGATCGAACCTTATTTTTTTTAACCGTGGAAAAATCCAGCCCACGTGATTACTAATTAATCGTCTATTCTAGTGATCTCTTCCAATATAACAGTAGCCAAATTACTAAACACTGCTTTACCAGCGGCAGAATATTAAAAATATATGACACAATTAGTTACTACTAAATTACACCAGAAGTATTTCCTCTTCATATAGAATTCAAAACTTTATTTTATCTGTTAAACCCATTTCCGTAATAATTGATTACGGCAGGATATTGCCGCAACGCTATGGCGTTCAATTTTGCCTGTAGGGCAGGAGTTCCTAAACTTTTCCAGATCGAGGCGCACTTACAGAGTAAATATTATGTCTCGGTGCCTTAGCTACCCGAAATAGGGCACAATGATACGGTAGGTACATATTTATTTTGACCGATATCCACCAAATCGGAAAAGGCCATTTTAAGGTTAAGGCAATAATATTTTCTTTTAAGGCTGCTGTCGCAAAGAGTGCAATGAGACTCTCTTCTTCTTGCGAAGTGAATTCCGGTGGAGCTTGTACCTACATGCAAATCCATACTAATTTTATAAATGCGAAATTGTGTATGACTCTCTGCTAAGACACGATCCACGCCCACCAATTCAACCGATTTTGATGAAATTTGGTACAGGGATATATCCCGGGAAAGGACATAGGCTACTTTTTATCAAGGAAAATTAAGGAGTTCCTGTTGTTCGAAAAAATTTAAGTTTCGGTTTTCGGACGAAGTCGCGGGCATGATCTAGTTGGGAAACTAACATGCAATTTTGTTACTGTATTACAATTTAATTAGAATCATACATTGTGTACTGAAAATGCAGTCAATAATGAGCTTGCGTAAACAAAGCCCCTAGATCGCATGAACTCAAAGTTCAAACATTGGATTCAAATCAAATATAAGCTTGAATCTGATTTGCGTTTATTAGCTACGGAATAAACTTGTATTGATAGCCGATGTACCAGTTTCATACTGGTTTGTTTCTTACCCTTCTTTTTGGTACCGTGAAGGGAGAAGAGAGCGAAAGATTTACATTTATCACATTTATATTAAATTCATACCCCTAATTTCTACACAGCATCGCACCGGAACGTTAAAACGCTTGGCGGCACGTCTTTCACGGTAGGGTGGTAACTAGCCACGGCCGAAGCTTTCCACCAGGCCAGAGAAAAGTCAGAAATTACAAATTTGTATGAAAAACTACGATTTGTATGGAATTGATCGAGTACGTAATGGTAGTTACGAATTACGATGGTAGTATCAATCGATGGTAGTTAACGTTGTCGCAATCGAATACGTAGAAAAACCCACTCAGCCTGCAACTAATATGTAAAACAAAATATGCGACGAATTGAGAACCTAAAGTCCTACCACTTCGTTAAACTGTGGTCCTACTATGGCTTAAAGCAATATTATTTTAAAATTTCAGTGTCTTAAGATTTACCTTGACATCCCTAAAATAAAGATTATAATTCTGAAACAAGAGCGTCAAAAATATTAAAATAATATTGCTTTATGCGACGGAAGTAACTTGTGCTCATTTTTGGAGGTGTACTGTCAAATCTAATTATCAAAAATGCATTTCGTAAAACCGATCATACAATTTTTTAATGATATTACAGTGAAAGTTTGTAGGTATACTGTATGTAACAGAGTCAAATTCATTAATTTCCACTCTCTTGTACCGGCTCGTTGGTCTAGGGGTATGATTTTCGCTTAGGGTGCGAGAGGTCCCGGGTTCAAATCCCGGACGAGCCCCAGATATTTTTTAAATATTGTTGTTTTTCTTTCATTAATAATTATTGATTTGATACTTTAAATGGTAATAATTTAAACAATTAAATTACCATTTAAAGTATCAAATCAATAATTTTGTCCACGAGGACAATAATGGTTTACATTTTTTTCAAGAGAACATTTCCAGTTCCAATTTAAAAGTATTAAGATTATATTTTCTTTTTCATAATAATATATAAACAGCTATTTATTATTAGTAATAAAACCAATTAACTTAATCTGTATATCATGCGAGATTAAGGTTTTATCGGCGATAAAAATAACAATGAAAACAAATTCAACGCATTTACCGTTTCCACCTTCAATAAACCTTGATAATTTATAACCTAACTTCCGACCTCGCTAATTACTAAAACAATTCATAGCTATCCCGGGAGAATCTAGAAGTAAAACAATTTCAAATAATTGGGTATATCCGCCTGCCTCGATGGACAGTTATATTACCAATACGATAATACCCGTTAAAGCCCGCCAACTCGCATTGGAGCAGCGTCGTGGGTCTAAGCTCTAAATCCGTTAGGACGTCAATGGGCTGTAGTGGTTGTGGTGGTGAATATGTCCGTCTGCAACGTTTTAACGGCCTATCTTTTCAATAGATTTTATTGAAATTTGATACAGAGAGAGGTTGTATCCCGGGGAAGGAGGCTACTTTTTATCCTGAATAATTATGGAGTTCCCGCGTGAACTTAAAAAACGTGATCCGTGTAGACAAAGTCGCCTCATCATCCAGTATGATCTAGATAATTATCCTAATGGATATTTTATATAGAGAATATCAATGTTATTCTAAGTACTACAATTAGGAATAAGTATCGAACGAAAGACGTCTTATTTGCAAGGCGTTCTAGGGTTCCGTAATCAACGAAGAACCCTTAAAATTTTGCCATAGTCCGTTCGTCCCTATGTCAGCATATTGTGACGGGCAACTTATCTTTTTTAATATATAGGCTAGCGCTTGGCTGCACTCAGACTTGCTTGCAAATGGTGATACAGCCTAAGGTGGAACGCGCTTGCTTAGAAGATACCTATTCACTCTTGATTTAAAGGATCAATATTAAATGAGGGGAAAAATGGAAGCCGGAAGGATATTCCATAACTACGGAACCTTACACTGCGCCTGACTCGAAACGCAATTGGCCAGTTTTTATACCTTCCGCTGGGACAGAGAGGTCATCTAAATGCCTACCTGGTCCGGTATACCCAATAATAAATGAAGATTTGTCCCCTGGAAAGCAATCGAAGTCACATTGTCGTAGAATGGCCCTCCTTTGATGAAGATTGGTCTTTAGTTTAAATTCGACGGCAGTCCCTCACGTACCAGGCCTGTTTACGTTATAGGGGTAGACTGACCCAGTTACACTCCCTTGCTTGAAATCCGTTGTTTTGAAGACACTAACTTTTGCTAGAATAACAATCTTTTGCTCGGTAAAAGCGAATTCGCAAATTAAATTAGAATCAACCTCTTTTCATTGTCTGCAATGTTTTTCTTTGTTTCCTTTTTCTGGCAATTTTTTTGCTGTTACTCTTTTAGTAGAAGGCTGGTTTTGAAAACAAAACCTTTTTATTATTTATATTATTCATGCACCAATAATAGCAGTGATTACATCCTTACATATCTATACTAATCTATACTTCTATACTATTATTAATGCGAAAGTTTGAATGGATGGATGGATGGATGTTTGTTACTCAATAACCCCCCCACTCCCCCACTTTGCTATCTTAGATAAACTTAAACACCAGATTTCTATGCCGTAGAATAAAAACCTTCACTCTTGAAGTTTGTTTAAATAACACTTCATAAATTATAATCCCTTAATAATAATGTGTAGGTTGTATAATGAAATTGATAAATTAGCTGATATAGATATATTTGATTCCAGATTGACATCATTAAAAAATTGTGAAGTAGATATTATATGATTACTGGTGGTATTGATTTGCGTGCCAATAGGCATGATGACAGTAACAAAGAATCAATGAAATTATGAATTTATCTAATGAAATAGGATTCATGGATTATAAAAAACGTATTTATTTTTCTATTTCGAGTGAGATTGCTATTTATTTTGATAAAATAAAATTATAAAATACAGCAATCCGCCATATTGGTTAAAACACCAAGAAGCGAATGACGTCACAATGTTTTTTTTTCGAGCTTTGACAATCACACTATTGCACTATGCTATTGCTTACTGCACACTGCACAGAGTACATTGGTAAAAATAATAGTGACGTCACAAACGACGCCATGACACCTGGGAGCGTTTTGGCGTGAATTTTAAAATTTAAATTTTAAATGCCAATATTATCTACCAAACCTTATTTTTCTGCTGAAATAAGATACTTTTTCGAAATAGTAGATACTTCGAACATAATCTGACCATTTTTCAAAAATCAGTCATCATGCATATTATTATTACCCTAAGAACCTCAATCATGTTGTGCGACCCTCTAAGATTAAAATGTTGTTATAGATAAGACTAGGTTAGTGCAAAATTAATTGTAATCTGTTTTGGTTGCCAAATAAATAAATCACGCCAGAACAGATCTGCATGAAATTTGGCACAGAGATAGATTATGGACTGGAACAGCACATAAAGTAGCCTATAGGCTACTTTTAGTCCTGGAAAATTAAGGAGTTCCCTGGAGGAGAACCGAAAAACCTCAATCCACGCGGACGAAGTCGCAGGAATCAGCTAGTAGGTAAATAAGATTTTTAATTCCCACGGAAACTCCTTAATTTTCCAGCATAAAAAGTAGGCTCTGTCACTCTCCTGTTTCTCAACTATACCCATGCAAAAAATCACGTCGATCCGTTGCTTTGTTGCAGCGTTATTGAAGGAAAAACCAACAAACAAACACACTTTCGCCTTCATAATATTAGTATGATGGGAAAGTTAGTCAAGAGACTTAAAAAGCGTAAATCCACGTAGTCGCGTAGAGTAAATCATATATCATACTTAATATTATAAATGGGAAAGTGTGTTTGTTTGTTGGTTTGTTGGTTTATTGGTTTGTTGGTTTGTCCTTCAATCACGCTGCAACGGAGCAACGGATCGACGTGATTTTTTGGCATGGGTATAGTTGAGGACCTGGAGAGTGACATAGGCTACTTTTTATCCCGGAAAATTGAGGAGGTCCGGCGGGAATCCAAAAAAACTTATTCCACGCGGACGAAGTCGCGGGCATCAGCTAGTAGAGAATAAAAAACAGAAAATGGAAACAACTACGTCTTAACGAGTTTTGTTTACTATCTGAACTAATTTGAGCACATTATGACAACTGTGTCGAAAACAAGGTCTTATACACTTAGGGAGTAGAAAGAAAATAAATTTTATTCATTATAAATTTTATTTTGTCTGGAAAACTTACAGCTACATACAAAAAAGTGGATAGATAAATATATAACTAGTGGTTCGCCCCGAACTGAGACCTCGCGGCGCCATCTATTGACATCATTGTGAAGTTCTGTTAAAAATACTGAAGCTCATTAAAAATTAAATAATTTCGTTTCCTTACAATATTTATCTAATTTTCGTATTTGTTGTTCAAGTACAGGATACATAGGTATGCCCTCTGGGTGTTAAAAAGTTTTGTAAGACGACTTTTCATTATGGACTTGTTGGGGAGAGTCCCCAGGTACCAAAAGTTAGTGCGTCTAGAAAGTGGAAAGTAAGAAGTTTAATTAATTAATAGTTTACTTCATTAATTAGTTGTTTGTATTTGAAACGAAGGGTCTGTAAAGTTTCAACGATCCAACTTTTCATGAAATCCTATGAAATCAATACTTGTCCATATTATTAGAAGCGAAAGTGTGTTTGTTTGTGAGTACCTATTCCTCAATCATGCCGCAACAGACAGATCAACGTGAGTTTTTGCTTAAATATAGTTAGAGACCTTGCAGGGTGGTGCTTTCATTCCGTAAAATTAAATCCCTGGAATTATAAAAAAACGATTAAGTGTATGGATTTAATATATCTGCCATCCCCTAACAGGTTCGCCCGCTTCCATCTCAGACTGCATCATTTATCACAAGGTGAGATCGCAGTCATGGGTTAACTTGTAGTGGATTTAAAAAAGAAAAAGAAACTTGAACTGAGTTGCGACTTGCGGGCATCTTCTAGATTAAAATACCTAAGTATTGTTTACCTACACGTATACCAACTCAGGGTATTGACTTAAACTTATTGACTGTACCGATGTACGTTTGGTAAGCGTTTTACGTAAAAGCTTTAGGTTTTGTCAAGTAAGTTGTAGTTAAGTGCGCGGTAACCTCGTTAAGGGTGTTAGCGCCACTTGAACGCGGCACTAAGTCGGTAGGGTGCTTCGTACGAACATTTAACGCGTCTTAATACTTGATCGTTAACTAGATTACAAAAATTGGTTCAATGATGCTTTTTTACTATCTATAAGCAGAGAATATGAAAGACCCGGCTCGTTAAAACGCTTGTTTTCCCCATAATTGTATATGCCGCGGAGACGTGGATTGATGTTCTGTTAAAAATACTGAAGCTCATTAAAAATTAAATAATTTAGTTTCCTTACAATATCTATCTAATTTTAGTATTTGTTGTTCAACTAGGTACAGGATATAATTCAAATAACAGATCAAGTTTCAGGCCCAGCCTTTCAGAAAATTTAGAGTTCTGAGGTCAACTTTGGATGTTAGAAAATCTCCACTTTGAAAGCCCCCCATTTCGTCAATTTTGAGGGAAAAATTTAAAAAATATATATTTTTGGACCCTATTCCTAATTATCTTTAAAGTGATATACCGCAACCCTATGTAACGCTATAAAAAATATTTTCCTTCGCATTCGCTGCTATAATAATAGTAGATTATTAACCAAGGGGATAAAGCAGTGTCTTCTGTCGCGGGTGACGAGACTAAGATTAAGACAGCTTTATCACCGAGGAAAATACTCTACTTTTCGTACCATTTGCGAAAAAATTAACACAATAATAATATGAGATAAGCATTTATTAAAAATAATGACAATTAAAAGATTTTTAGAACATTAACTTATTTATAAAAACAAATTAAAATAAACTTAACGTTCATGTATTTGAAGAAAACAAAAACGCGGCAAATTCCTAGACTCATATTTTTTTGTCGGAAAAGCAAAGGCATCAAGCTCATACGGCCTCGTCGGTTTTCGTAATTTTATTTAATAATCATAACTGCATAATAAATGCGTATTCCTTTTTCAAAAAGATGTATAGTGCTTTATATACAAACTCAATGGTATAAACACAGATGTAGTTCAGTATAAATTTCGGTAAGTATTCCAAATTTAAATCACATTCTCCCCCTAGAGGATGAATGAAATTCAGTACAATTTTCTTTCCCTGTTTTTAACAGATTAAAAATGACTATTGTTATATTCGCTTTTTGTGGCATAGAATATCACTTTTTTGAGCAAGTGGTACGAAAAGATTTTTATAACTTTTAAAGCCATATTCGGCTGGAGGCCATTGGTTTACATATTATATTTAAAGCTGCAGTAATTACGTTCATTCATAAGTTATTTCAGATGTTATAATGCTCTGACAGAGGGACGGACGGACAAGTGCAAATTCACTCAAGTAGACTCAGAGACGTTCGCTTCGCTCGGTCAAATATAGAATTGTTTATTTATAAATAATCTGGTGTCTATGTAAAGTATAGTTAATAAGAGCGCGGTAACCTCGTTAAGGGTGTAAGCGCCGTCACTCGAAGGCACAAAGCTGCGGAAGTGGGCTTTAGAACGTCACGAACATGAACCGCGTCTTAATACTTGATCGTTACACTAGATTGCAAACATTGACTTAGTGGTGCTTTTAGCTATCGATGTTTGGTTATTTAGAGCTAGCTGTAAACTTTTACTCTCACCAAAGTAGGTAGATGATAATCAAGAATTGTAATAACAAGTAGAAAATTACACAAAAATTTAGAATTTTTTGTGCAGATGAATTATTAAAAACTCTGAAACTCTAAAATTATGAAAAAAAAATATTTTGTCTTTTCTACCTACTACTTATATAAAAATATAAAAAGGTACTATTGTTTTATAAAATAATATCAACAAAAATCGTGCTTAATTGTGTCGATAACTCAAGTGAGTACATCACAAACATTTCAATAGTGACTCTATAGTTATCTATTATAGGCCGACCGTTTAACTCGCGTATTGCCTGCGCGGTAAGAAGGGAGCGGGGATACAAATTTATTAAATCTTTAAAGATACTTATTATTTTATTCTTTACCAACAATGTCTATCTCGAGATAAATCTTTGGATTATTGACTCCGTATGTAGCGTTACCCGCCCCCGCTCCCTTCTTACCGCGCAGGCGATACGCGAGTTAAACGGTCGGCCTATAGTCGAATAGATTAGCTATACACATCTAGGTTCTCTGTATTTTGTACTAAAATAACGATTCAAAAGCACTACTCAAGTTAAAGCCAACTTGAATAAATAAGATTTGAGTTAAATAATCATGTTAGGTTCATGACAGTAACGATAATATTGAATACTTTAATATTGATAATGTGTGAGAAAGTGTCGATAATGTAACCACCTCACTAATTAATAAAAAAATGTATCCACTACAAGCTAGCCCATGACTGCGATCTCACCTGATGGTAAGTGATGATGCAGTCTAAGACGGTAGCGGGCTAACGTGTCAGGGGCATGGCAGTTATATTAAACCCATACCCCTTCGGTTTCTACAGGCATCGTACCGGAAAGCTAAACCACTTAGTGGCACGTCTTTGCCAGTAGGGTGGTAACTAGCCACGGCCGAAGCCTCCCACCAGGCCAGAACAGGGAAAATACAAAAATTATAAATTCCCAACTTAACCCTGTCGGTGATCGAACACAGGACCTCCGCACGTTAAGGCAACAGCGCTACACACTGCGCCACGGAGCTTATCGAAATAATAATAATAAATTAATAGTAATTAATGATGTAGTAGGTACTGCTTTATAATTTTAAAACATATAGTCAAGCGTTAGGTAATTCAGGATTTATTCGTTACTAGTCAAAAGTAATCTTTACGTATGTATTACGTTTCCGTAGAAATCTTTTAGTAACAAACTGTAATACGTTCTGACTTTAAGTGTCTGCTACTATTTTACCCAATGATATCTATCGATAGTAATCGTAATAGTGTCGTTAATGTAAGCACCTCACTAGCCTCAAGATTGCTGGTCGACGCACGCTAATGCCCGCGTTAATCACAGGTGAGCCGACAGTAACACGGGTTTCAGCTCAGTGCCTCGCGCGCTCGGCCGCGCTTACAGCTTAGCTGGTACAGAAATAGCACTCAGCCATTAACCCCTAGAGATTACCGCTTTTTAATTTTACTATGCTCAAGCGTATGGTAATGCAGGATTTATTCACGTTACTACTAGTTGAGAGCTTACCTTTACTTATGTATTTATTACCTACGTTGCTGAAAAATCTTCTATTGTAAATGCGAATGTATGTCTGTTTATCTATCTGTCCGTCTGTCTGACTGCTTTTGCTATCACGGTCTAATCCGTTCCACCGATTTTGACGAAATTTGGCAAGTATATAGGAAATATACGCACGAATTCGCTATAGCATCTAGTCTAGTCGATCATAGTATATCTTTCTCGTATTAAAATTATCAAAAATCTTTTAATGTAAAGGTCCTCCAGTTACAGTATTAATATAGACTAGCTTTTGCCCGCAGCTTCGCTCACGCTGAGTTCGACTTTAATACAAATATCAAACCCCTATTTTACTCTCTTAGGGGTTTAATTTTCAAAAATTCTTTCATAGCGGATGCCTACGTCAGAGAAACATAATAGCAATTAAACAGGATTTAATTTTACGCCATCATAATATTTATTAGCCCATCAATGCGAGGACGCTTGAGCTAGTAATCGTTCAGTTTTTGTAAGTATAACATGATTTCTTTGAGCGGCCATATCTTATAAACAAACCAATGAATATCATCAGTTTTTATACTGTTTACATAGGTTCTACTCATATCATAATGCCATATTATTGTCAGCCTCCTTAGTTATTTATCATTATTGGTAATCATAACTCGTCTTTGAGCAGCGATAATCAGTCAGTTTGTTAGCCGCATGCGGAAAGACCATCGCTATTCCCACCAGAGCAGAACCCTACACGCACCAAATACTGAATCATCCTTCCAAGCGATAGTTACCAAAAGTACAATTATCTCTTATCCTATAAAGTCACAGACATCAGCGCTGTTAAGCAATTATCTTCATGACAGCCGACACCCGCATAATGGGCGTCAATGTAACCGAAAACTAACTTCAAACCTCATAAAAGTCCTTTCGAATTCAACAAAGTGTAGTAAAGCCAACATCGCAAGTAGTTTAGCTAAATTCCAAAACGGACCGGACGGCTGCTCCTAAAACCAATTTGCCACAACATGTTGTTTCAAGTTTTACTTAATGGGACATGGTTACCGAAGTTTGCTATTCCATTTTACTAATATTATATAAAACAAGCTGATACCCGCTGCTTCGGCCGCGATGAATATTTTTTTTTATACGACTGCCTGAAAAAAGGAGTGTATTGTTTTCAGGGTTCATGTATAACTTAACTTCTATACGCTTTAACCAATTTTGATAAATGAGCATATTTCGGGTGACATAGGCTAGTAAAATTGAAAAAAAAATTGATGGGGTGACCATGGTCCCGCATTAAAGACTATAGTTGAAAAAAAATATTCGAAAATAAGATTAACTATATAATCATCATCTAGAAAATGATGAGTAGATTCTAAAAATATATAAGATGAAATCAATTTGCTACAACATGCTGTTTCAAGTTTTATTTAATGGGACATGGATGCCAAAGTTTGCTATTCCATTTTAGTAATATTAAATAAAACTAGCTGATGCCCGCGACTTCGTCCGCGTGGTTAAGTAATAAGTTTTTTTGATTCACACGGGAACTCCTTAATTTTTCTAAGTAAAGCCTATGTCACTCTTCAGGTCCTCAACTATACCCATGCAAAAAAATAAGTCGATCCGTTGCTCTGTTGCGGCGTGATTGAAGGACAAACAAACACACTTTCGCATTAATAACTCCACGCGGACGTTTTGGAATCGGCGGTACATCTTTGGCGGTAGGATGGTAACTAGCCAAGGTCGAAGTCTCTGACCAGGCCAGACTATAGAAAGTTTAGAAATTCCCAAATTGACCCTGTCGAGAATCGAACGCGGAAACCACGTTTAGACAACAGCGCTCAACACTGCGCCAGATACGTCATCAGTAATAATTTAGCACAAATAATTATTACGAGTGCCATCCCTGGTCCCACCTGCGTCCATTTCCACAGATTAATTACCCACAGAGGTCGCGCGGTTCACTTTTATCTGTCCTCACAAAGGTTTCCGGTTATTAATTACTTTTGCGCCATTTCCTTTATGGTTGTTACTTTGTGATGGAAAATTTTCTATGCTAAAGGAATGACATCGCTTAATTGCGTTGAGTACTCTTTTTTTTAATTTCTATACTTACTAATATTATATACTAGAGCTGATGCCCGCGACATAGTCGTTTTTTTGATTCCCGCGGGAACTCCTTAATTTTCCGGGATAAAAAGTAGCCTATATTGTCACTCTTCGGGTCCTCAACTATATCCATGCCAAAAATCACGTCGATCCGTTGCTCCGTTGCGGTGTGATTGAAGGACAAACCAACAAACAAACACACTTTCGCATTTATAATATTAGTATGATGCGAAAGTTTGGATGGATGTTTGTAAGCAATCACGCCAGAACGGTTGAACGGCTGAACGGGATCTGAATGAAATTTGGCACAGAGATAGATCATAGTCTGGAATAACACATAGGCTTCTTTTTATCCCATAAAATTAAAGAGTTCCCGCGGGAACCGGAAACACACACGTCACAGATCTCCACTCTCATAGCAGACGGGGCATTGGAACTCAGACCCACCACGCTGCTCCAATGCGGGTTGGCGGGCTTTAACGACTCTGTCCCGTCCCGGTCCCGAACGGCTTAACGTGCACTCTGAGGCACGGGGGTGAAACAACTCCGGGCTAATACTGAGAAAAACCCAATACTTAATTATGGCCTGACCCGGGACTCGAACCCGGGAGGGACCTCGTCGGCCGCAGCCGCACATGCTAATCACTAGACGAACGAGGCAGTTGCGCTTGACAATTTCATGCATATTTTGTAGATCGCGCGCGAGTTGAATGCAGTCTAAATGTATGGTGTTGGTGGCACATACATTTACTCTGCATTCAACTCGCGCGCGAACTGTAGTAAACGTTGACGCGATGGAATGGGAAGAAAATCTCCTACTATAGGCACTATCTGATTACACTCAAAGTGATAGAGCTCAAACAAAACATGAGGCTAATTGCTTTGGCACTTGACATTACGATTTATCGTAAAACACTTTTATGAGCCAATTTGAGCTGTGCTTAAAATTGAGGAGAAATTGCCTTTCGACACTAGGACAGCCGAAAATTAATCGGACTTTTAATTAAAAAGACGATTTTTTCGCATTCATCATCAACCCAGAGTGATGCGATGGATTAATTAGGTTTTTATGAAGAGTTTTTATGGATTAATTTATGTGATATCGTACGAATTCATTTATTTTTTTGTTTTTACAGACACGTCTTCTGGTGCGAAAGTTTTACTTTTCGTTGATTAAGTAGTACTCGTAGCTCACCAGTAGTCTTTCACCATCATCCACTAATTAAGATTAAGTTATAAGGCTCTGACAGACGGATGGACAGACAGACGGACAAGTGCAAATTCACTCGAGTTGACTCACAGATCATGTAATAGGTACAGTCGACGTCAAAAGTCCATATAGAATAAGCACACAAGATAGCTTGTTAGTTACAAAGTCACCCTCAAACTTACATAACAAATATATTATTATTCATCTAGTAGACATTGTTGACAGTTTATGGCAATAAACTTGTAGTCTAATTGTAGTGTGTAATATAAGTAGTAATAAATAGTAATGCTTTGAACCTATAATTAATGTTGTTAAATGAAGGTAAATATTTTAGACACATTTTTTTTGTGGAGGAGAGATTAAATAATGCTTGCAAACCGTTTTAAGTTAGCTTTGTATGGACATACATTTCTAAAATTAGATTTAGTTTTGCAAAATTACATGGTATGAGTTTAATTAATATGAAAGCATTAAATATTAAATAATTACATAAAAATAAACAAAAATTCATTAGATAAAAATGTCAAGTAATGTCATGTAGGATTAATGTAAAGAAGTATTTCAAAATAAAATTGAATACGTGTTTACTACTACTATTTTCCCATTGGTCTGGTGCCGTAGTTAATTATACAGCACCGCCTCTCCGCTCGGGAAGCGTTTCACGGAGGAAACCTCGGCCGATAAATTGTGCCAGCCCTTGATTACGTTCCAGCTCCACGCCTTGTAAGTGAAATTCACTTAGCAAGTTATATTACTAGAGGTTGGTAACTTAGCGCGTGGATTTAAGTCTTAGATATTCTCCTATGGACGTTTCAATGTTCTAGGTTAAAAAGTAGCCTATGTCATTCCCCGGGATGACAGCCGCACTTTCGTTGGGGTTTTTTTGCAACAACCCGTGGGAACTATTTTGTGTTCCAGGATAAAAACTACTTCCCTGGGACGCAGCTTATCTTTGTGATAAATTTCGTCAAAATTTGTTGAACAGAAGGACTGTGAAAGCGTAGGAGACAGACAGACATACTTTTGCATCATTATACTATTATTACAAATGCGAAAGTGTGTTTGTATGTTGGTTTGTCCTTCAATCACGCTGCAACGGATCAACGGATCGACGTGTTTTTTGGTATGGGTATAGTTTAGGATCTGGAGAGCGACATAAACTACTTTTAATCCCGGAAAATGAAGGAGTTTGCGCGGGAATAAAAAACTTAAATCACGCGGAAGAATTTAACATAGTCCATATGTTACCAACGGCTGCTCTCGTATTTCGGACACATCCTACGACGTGGGGACAGCGGTCTCGAGAACCTGATTGTCACGGGCAATACTGAGGGCAAAAGAGCGAGAGGCCGCTCACTAACTAGGTGGTCTGACCAGCTGAGGGAGTCTAACACGTCGTAATTTCATACTTTAGTGCTACCAACAGAGGCTAATGGAAGCGAATCATCCGTTCGAGGGTAGGATCTAGCCAGGACCACGATGTTCAACAATGAAGGAACGACCGAAGAGAGAGATTTAAACTGTGCCACAGGTACTAAAATTGTACATCAATGGTGCCAGCCCTAGATTACGTGCCAAACTCACGCCTTGTAAGTGAATTTTACTTAGCAATTACTAATACCTATTACTAGGGGTTGGGTTTTATCTTTTTGAGCTCCTTCGGTCTAATGTTTCCTTATCAGTATAATGAATTATTACGGAAAAGCATAATAGATACATGTACATGAATGTTGCATGGTATTCTAATAGATTCAGATACAGATTTACCGACTTGATATTATTTTCTTTTTCGGCGACCGATAATAAATATTATTGTAGACTAGCCTGATGCCCGCGACTTCGTCCGCGTGTTTTAAGTTTTTTTGATTCCCGCGGGAACTCCTTAATTTTCCGGGATAAAAAGTAGCCTATGTCACTAGGATAAAAAGTAGCCCAGGTCCTAAACTACGATTAACAGGCATACTGAAAATGAATGAAATGAAAATGAATGAAATGAAAATGAATGAAATGAAAATGAATGAAATGAAATGAAAATGCCAGATTCACTCGACTATTCAAAAGCACTTTTCAAAGACAACTTTTATAAAAAAGAATTAAATTTTGAATTTTTCGAATAGTGTATTCGTATACACAGATGCACTCTCTGTTCCTTTACTCTCATTATCCCGATGGGATGGAAAATCTGATACGACCGGAGATAAATGTTTGATGGTAACGCAATTCGAGCGCTTCCTATTTTACCCAAATGCATGATAAGACCAAATTAAATTTGTAATCTGGAACTCGGGTCTCAAAGGGTCCAAAAAAGGTTTCGATCCCTCTTTAATAATAAAGCAATCGAGAAAGAATGTGAAATATTCGATACTTTTAATTTATATTTGCGCGTAAACAAATCAAAATTTTGTAAAAGGGTTTTTGTGTAAGAATTTCCCAATTTCTGAATTGAGAGAGAGAAATTGTGCGCCCTACTGCCAACGCTTGAAACCATATTGTTTCATTATTGTTGACTTTCGTGTTTTAGAATTACAATCCTTATTTTAGGAACGTCAAAGTACTAAACGTCAAACTGTCATTTGGATTAATATTGCTTAAGTATTGCTTTAGGCGTTGGCACTATGGCCCATGTTGGCAATTGGCATCTAAGTATTGGTACTTAGTGCTAATTTATCGGTTGCTTCGGTAGGGTGGTTAATAATAATTTCCCAAATTGACCCTACCGGGGGTCGAAGTCGGTTCCTCCCGCTTATAAGGCAACATGGCTCGCCATTGCGCCAGGGAGGTCATCTTTCTAGCATAAATTATGTGCTTCCCCAGGATGAAACCTACTTCTGAATTTCGAATTTTTGAAGTGAAAACTTATTTAGCGCGTTGAGCACTTTTTGGTAGAGGGTAAAAATGTGGATTGCGCGTGATTGACACCGATAAGAAGAACTTAAGACAAAAGGTCTTACGTATAATTATATATGTAGTACATTCAATATTAAACTTTAATGGTTTATATTAAAATAAAAAGTGCTGCGTAACCGTGGGCGACACCTCGCGTTGTTACGAAGACAAAAGGTCTTAAATAATACAAATATTGTAAATTCGTAATTAAACTTTAATGCCTTAGCTTTAAGGTTTACTTATATTTGAAATATTTTTACTATTATTTTTTAAATTAGAAAAAAAAAATCGTTTTCACTTCTATCGCCTTCTATGACTGCCAATTTTTTTTTTCAAAATCGCTTGATAGGTTTTGCATTTGAAAGCTAAGCAGGCATATTATAGAAAGGCAGACTGACATAGACAGACTAACAGACACTATCGCACTCGACTTGTATACAAATAAGTTTAAGTGATTGTTACCGTCGTGTTTTTTTCGAAGCTTGCATTCTAACTGCGTAGTAAAGCACCTTTCACCAAAATTGATACGTGACGTGACGTCACACCGTATGCACGATGCATAAACGACTATTCGATATTTTTAACACAGCGGTCACCGGCTCGTTGGTCTAGGGGTATGATTTTCGCTTAGGGTGCGAGAGGTCCCGGGTTCAAATCCCGGACGAGCCCAAACCCTTTTTTTATTTCAACCATTAACACATAAATCAAGACATCAGTCCAAATTTCAATAAATCTAGTTGATACAAAAGGCCTGTAGCTAAAAGAACTTTTTCAGCTTTTCCCAAATTTTCAAGGAACTTTTAAAATTTTTTTTCTACCTTATACGAATATATTAGAACATATTATTATTATAAGAAAACACAATATTAGGAAATCGTTCTTACCGTTCTCAAGTTATACGCTTACAAAAGCACATCCTAATAATTAAAGTTACCTGACCCGGTGTCATACCGTCATACGTCGCTAAAATAGAATAAAAACAAAAACTAAACAGGCATAATTTTTTTTTCCAATTTTGGCCACCGGGTCAGATATTTTTTTGGGAATGGTATATTATTTTAATTTTTATTTCTACAGCTAAAAATGTTTGACGATTAAATTCAACCATTTGTACAACTAACTTCAATAAAAACTGAAAACATAAAATACGGGATATAATAATATTATTCATATCTGATAAAGGTAATTTATGATGCATTGAAATTTTCCAATAATATCATTTTATTGTTACATTGTAGTTAAATTCGGTATATCTACGCTTAGATCTTTATCAATACGCGTACACGTGGCAAATTCCCCTGAGAACTTGGGATTTTCCTAGAGTAGCCTATTTCCTTCTCTGGGATGCCACCTGTCTTCATAACAATTTTTTTCCTTTTTATCAACTACAAGTTAGCCCTTGACTGAAATCTCACCTGATGGTAAGTGATGATGCAGTCTTACATGATAGCCGGCTAACCTTTTAGGCATGAAAGTTATAATATACCCATTACCCTAATTGGTTTCTACACGACATTATACCGGAACGCTAAATCGCTTGGCGGCACGTCTTTGCCGGTAAGGTGGTTACTAGCCACGGCCGAAGCCTCCCACAAGGTCAGACCAGAGAAAATTCGTCGTCCGTCCGTCGGGGATCGAACCAGGGACCACCCACGTTAAGACAACAGCGCTCAAGGATAGCGCTTAGGGATGTTTATATGAGGGAGCTGTAGATGCTTAAACATTTCCGGGTCCTTCATGTGAGCATCCTTAAATCCTTAAATTGTGTGGAATGATTATGAGACGGTACTTAATTTTTAATTAAATAAGAGCATGATCCCGTCAACAAACTGCCATGCAGTTTGACGGAATAATGTAAGAAATAGTTTGTATGAATGTTTATTATGGTTAATAAATAAATTAAAAAAAAAAAAAAAAAACACTGCGCCAGAGAGGTCGTCAAAATTAGTTGACGAGATGGACCGTAAAAGCATAGAAGACATACAGATATAGACAGATCGATATCTTTAACCAACGGTTACCACTTACCAGTGCGTCAGTCCGAAGTTTCCCATTCAGGGGAGTAACTACCAACGCTTAGAGCAGTATTACTTCAAAATGACAGTTTTGTATCAGGTACCTTGATATACCATAGTAAGAATTCTAAAACACGAACATCACCAATATTAAAACGCGATGGTAGTATGCCCCCTGAGCTTTTAAAAAACCCTGATTGAAAAACGGATAAAATTCTAAGCTCTTTTTTTTTCAGTAAAAAAGCGAACCTTTTTTGTTTATTTTAATGTTCGAATTTTTGTTGCCGGAATATTCCTGTTTTCATGTTCCGAAATAAACAAGGAACCCATCTACCTATAGAATTACGAATAGGTATTATAAATAGAAACCGGACTAAAATAAAAACTGAGTACCTACATATAGTATAGTATCTACATCTCAATTTTTTTTTTTAAATTATTGAAATGAAATGATTTCTTTATTTTACGTAGGACAACTTGTGCCACATAAGATTAGTTTTTTTTTTTTTAATCCACTACAAGCTAGCCCTTGACTGCGATCTCACCTGATGGTAAGTGTGCAGTCTAAGATGGTAGCGGGCTAACCTGTTAGGGGCATGGCAGATAAATTAAACCCATACCCCTTCGGTTTCAACACGGCATCGTACCGGAACGCTAAATCGCTTGGCGGCACGTCTTTGCCGGTAGGGTAGGTAAGTCTAGACTCAAGCTCACCGGTTCGGAAAGCTGTTCTACTGAGATGCCAGCATCACGGGATTGTGAGTGAAAACAGCTGATTGTATTCTCTGACTGCTCGATAATCATAATAAGGCTACATGTAAGGCTGGTATAATTCTTGCAATGCACGAGGGCGCGTGACTTATGGTTGTGTTAAAGTCCTATCTGTATACATTTGTATACGTGTAAATGTGTGCGTGTACGTGATTGCGCGTACGACTGCCCCACAGATCACGGAAACAAGGGAGATGTGCTAAGGGGGCGTGTTGCGTGCGAACTCATCAGGCACAAAATAGGCCTGATGGCCGTTTTTGTCTTTAGTCGCATATCATTCAAAGATTGGTTCACTTCTCTCGGTTTTTAACAAAATGCCGCGTTGTTCGGTCGGTATGTGACGATGCAGGTACGAGTACAATGCAGTTGTCGATATTTTAGCGACCAAACGATGATCTGTGATACAATAATTAATAGTACCTTAATTATAACTTAGTAAACAATTATTTCTATTTTAACGTTTAAACTATCGTGAGTAAAATTCATTATAACTATATTTTTAGTCATAATTATTACTATTTTTTTTAATGTAAGTACTCGACTTACTTAGCTGACGAAACGTATAAAAAATATACTAGGTGAATTAATATAATGTCAATTTACGTAGATACTCATTACTCATTTATTGATATATTTAATGTCACTCTTTAATATTAATATTTAAGATATCCGAAGGATGCAGAAAGAAAAGAAAAGTGGATAAATACTTTTCATAATCGGTAGTCATTGTCAAAAACCCAAATATTAAGAAATTTAGCATCGATAGATCCATTTTAGTCAATCACTAATTGTATCATATTTGAATTTTGCACAGCACATCGACAACGTTTTACGTTTGTGTGAGTAAGATGCACGGTGATTGAAATTGAACCCTGTTTGGTAAACAATAAAGTGTATATTTGTTCGTGCCTCATGCACTGATCTATCGGTATGCGTGTGATGCGTGTGTGTGAGTGAGACTTCTTGTCTATTGTATTTATTTAGTTGCTTGTATTGGTAGCAGGTAGTAGGGATAGGTAGGGATAAACTGGAGACAGCAGGTTTCAATACAATTTGATACATAGGCATATCTCCCTTGTTTCCGTGATCTGTGGACTGCCCGCTCCGAGAGGCACGCACACTTACGCAATTTGTATAACTACAACCATCTACAACTTACATTTGTACAAGTGTAAGCATAATTCCAGAAGTGGGTGAATAATTAAAATTACTTTTAAAAATATGTTTGTACTCTCTTTAAAACGTGCAACGTTTTAAAACAGTTAATTATAAAAACTTGGCCAAAGCATCACAACAATAAATTAATCATTTGATCAGGCTGCAGTTGCTACTGCTAAGCTCTAAAACAAATTGCGATCTAAACACAAAAGTATTCAATAATCGCTGAGTCTGCCGGCAACAGACTAACTCAACAAAGTCAAAATACTCGTATTTATGCATATTAATCCAATATAGCGTATCCCCGCCAACAAACTGACCGAGTGAATTACATCGAATGAGTCAAATATCAACTTAATTAAACCTTCGTCAATAAACAAATACACAATCTTTTATATTTTCTAAAAATTCAACTTTAATTTAAAAAAGAACTAATACATAACGTAATGTTCCACCCGTGCAAACCTGGGGCAGCTTATAATTATAAATTTTAAAAGTCAAAACTCATGTTCAAACAAATTGCCGAACAACAATTTGGAAATTGGACCAAATTGAAGGAATTATAAATTCGTACCGTCGCGTCGTCAATATTTTCGGATTGCAAAACAATTTGTGCGAACGAGCCAAAGTTAAAATTGATGTAGATTCGCTGCCCCCGCGGACTCCGGTGACAAATTGGAATATTAAATCATTGTTCACGTACAGTAATTGGGTATTTGACAACTAGTCAAATCGGCAACTTTTTTTCAAACGTGAAACGCGTGTTTAGTATGGGGTTTTGTATGAAATACTGAATTGTGACATCATCAAAGTACGACGCATTTTTTTCTATAGTCAAAAATTAACTATTAAATGTACTTCAGTGCCAAACATACAGATCCGCTCAGCCGTTCTGGCGTGATTGAGTAACAACAATCATCCATCCATCCATCCAGACTTTCGAATTCATAATATTATAATAGTATACTCTGACTTTGAGTACATAATATTATGTAATTATTATTACTTCGACTCCCTCCCATACTGAATAACTGTAATGACGTGTAAGTACATTTTGCGAAAACCAGCTGACAGCGCGTGATGATTCACTTAATAAAGCTATTTTACACGCCCTGTAGAATAATTGGGTATTTGACTACTAGTGAAATAAATTATTTTATAGTGATTATTAAATAAAGGATCTCCCAAAAGTCGTAATATCCACGTCCCCTGATAGTTTTATTTTGAATAACCATTTTAAACTATCGATTAAAGTAAAAAAAGTGCGTCGAACTTGGATGACGTCATAACTTAAAATTTCATACAAAGTCCATACTAAGCACGCGTTTTGACGTTTGAAAAAAAGTTGCTGATTTGACTAGTTGTCAAATACCCAATTCCAAAAGTGTTAACACATTACACAATTCGTTGAGTCGTTGTGTCGTTGATTCGACGAGCGTTTATTGTACTGAATTCACAAACTTGCAGACAATGGGATCCAATTAATATACTGAACGTCTACTGAAAGCCGCGTGATTACGTAAATATACGGAATATAAATAAATTAAACCTAATTAAGGTGTTATGGGTATAGTTCCAGCACTTTACAAGTGCACGTGGCTCATGGGTGTGTTAGAGGCCTATCTGTATACAATATTATACGATGAACGTGTAAATGTATGCGTTTAAGTGATTGCGCGAAAGCACGCGCGTGCGAGTGACACGCACACTTACGCAATGAGTATATCTACAAGCAAAGTTCAAGCGCGCTCGTGAGTTGCAAGAATTGTGTGAACTAGCTCACGAAAAAGTTAAGAAATGGGCTTAAAGTAGCTATTTTTTAATAAAACATTTTTTAAGTCTACAAATTCCAGGTCAGCGTATTTTATCCAAACCTATTTCCCTGCGAGCCATTCAGCATAAATTAAATGAAAATATTAGGTATTTCACTCGGAATTTAAGGAAATAAAATGTATTCCCAGGGTTGAGAAAAGTTTTGATACTGAAAATTACAGTGAAAATATCTTTCTAAAGAGGTAAAGATGCTAAACGGAAAATATGACCTACTTGTTTTTAAACATATTGATAGAAATATAAAATTATTAAGATATTTTCTCGATTTCAATCTCGATTTTTCGATTTCGATTTTAAATAAAATAAAAAATAAATATTTAAGTACTATATTTTTTTGATAAAAAACGTTTAGTGCTTTTGAATCGTCGAGTGAATCTACCACTGGTTCGAAACACCGATCCTACCGAGAAGAACCAGCAAACAACTCGGTGGTTGCTCATAATCATAATCATAATCATAATCATAATCATAATCATAATCATAATCATAATCATAATCATAATCATAGTTTATTTGCTTGATTGCAGGTAGATACATTACAGGTCTTAATTAGTACATTTTACCATCTACAATCCGCCATACGATACGGGCATGCAAAATTTTGTGCTCTTTTGAAAAAAATGTTTGCAATTACATCAATGTGTAAATACTTAAGTAACCGCAGTTCTAAGCATTGCTGGAGCGAGTCAAATTTCAAAATCACGCTTTTTTATCATTGACATAAGGTTCAATGATATAATAAGTTTTTTCAGGAGCATACTTTTAATAGATTTTATTTGTGTAGCATCGACAAGATCTGAGGTGCAATCATGTAATAATTGCCGATCCAATCGTTAAAGTTCGGCTTTAAAGTAAAATAAACCATAACAGCATTGAATTAGAGCTCAATTTCGTGTATCCATTCTCATACGTTTAGGGTATCGTACATACTTAAACGTATGAGAAATACACGAAATTGAGCTCTAATTAAATGTTGTTATGGTTTATTTTACTTTGAAGCCGAACTTTAACGATTTCGCCGGCAATCCTTACATGATTACACCTCTACACCCTAACGCAGTTGAAATTCCGCGGGCTCGTACGAAGCGATTTGCTTTCTCGTTTCTAATTCAAACCGCTAGTATATGGAATGCCCTTCCGGCTTCCGTTTTCCCCTCCTCTGTTAATATAGGTACCTTCAAATCAAGAGTGAATAGGCATCTTCTAGGCTAACGCACTCCACCATAGGCTGCATCACCACTTGCAAGCAAGTCTGATTGCAATATACATGCCTATACATTTAAAAAAAAGTGTAAAGACAATTTCTTGATTTTCTATATCATTTGATAGTCTCCCTCTCCCTGAGTCGTATTACCGTACTGATGGTCGTGATTCCTTTCCATATAACGGTAGGGGTTAACTAATGGTATGGGATAACAATGCGGTGGGTTCCCAGGTCTTTTTTCATCATATTATACTAATATTATAAATGCGAAATTGTGTTTGTTTGTTGGTTTCACACGCTGCAACAGAGCAACGAATCGACGTGATTTTTAGCATGTGTATAGTTGAGGACCTGGCGAGTGACATAAGCTACTTTTATCCCGGAAAATTAAGGAGTTCCCGTGGGAATAAAAAAGTCTTATTCCCCGCAGACGAAGTCGCGGGCATCAGCTAGTAAGTACCTACTATAATAAGGGTAAACATGTCGCTGCCAAATCGTACAATCCGCCGTATTACATAACGGCTATCCGTTTGTTACAAATGTAAAACCGGGTCGTCTACAAACATTAAGGGCATCGTCTCAGTGTATGTGGGTATTTAGTATTCACTATGCCTCTGTATGCTTTAGACTTATTGGCTTCTCTGGACGTTACAGCAGTACAGGTCAGGCTGATAAATTAATCTTAGAAACGAGCCGTTCTATAAATAAGGACACTCATTTCCATTTGTGACAGCACTCCGATTCGATTTTGTGTGCTCCAAGGTATAAACAAGAGCGGTCTTCAACGTCATTGATTCAGAACATGTCCAGACTGCTGTACACAATACAAGGATCTCCACAGAATATGATATTTTGCAACTGCCTACGGCTCCTAACCATCATGTTACAATTAAATCGCTTAAGATCGCC
This sequence comes from Erebia aethiops, assembly GCA_923060345.2. Lineage (NCBI taxonomy): Eukaryota > Metazoa > Arthropoda > Insecta > Lepidoptera > Nymphalidae > Erebia > Erebia aethiops. The sequence continues at coordinate 18,037,626 of OV281080.1, forward strand.
TCCTAACCTGAGTTCTAATGTTTTATTGGGGGAATCTCCGTCGCTTAAGTCCGCAGGAACAACCTTCTACCTCCCTGCACGTCTGCACGTGTCCCCTGTGTGGTGCTAAACGAGCGACGGACTTGCAGGCGAAATAAGCGTTCTTTCAAAAACGCCTATATCTGAACGCAATAAGATTAAATAAAAATGTTTTATGTATATCATTATATTATTCTTTGCTCTCGAGTGACTGCTATTAAAGAGGAAAAGAGATAAACCTATTTTTACTATCCTAATAGCGCCTGAACATGACAGTAATGTCTTGACTGCAATCTACCACCCGGTAAGTGATGATATTTTACAAAATAAAAACACGAACATAAATTACAAAAAAACAAGTTACAAAAAAGAAAACTTAAAGGGAAGGTATAATAAAGCGGTCTTATCGCTAAATAGAGATTTCTACCACAAAACCTTAACGGTAGAGAGAAAATCAAACAATCAGACTCAGAACAAGTCATTATATTGTAGTGAAAAAAAAATACAACCCCTGTCTGCTCATACCTTATCCCATATTTTCTTTACCGACTGTGAAAAGAGCATCCAATGAACATTAAACTTTCCCAATAACATTGAACAGCGCATTACAAGACAAATGGAGGGTATTCTGAAGTTATCTTGGAAAATATAGAAAAGATCATACTATCTATTTTGTCTGCTACTGCAGTCTGCCTTCTACGTAGAGTTTGATAAGCTGGTGACTGAAATTATATTAACGCTAGATGATGCCCGCGACTTTAATATCCGCGTGGATTAAGTTTCTTAATTCGCAAGGGAACTCATTAATTTAATCCGGTGTAAAAGTAGCCAATCAAAATTAACCTTCCCCGGTCGAAAAGATTTTGATATATTTATATAGTTATTATAATGTAAAAAATTGAAACATTTATAATTAATTAATTAATTTACTGCTGATGCCCGCGACTTCTTCCGCGTGGAATAAGTTTTTTTGGATTCCCGCGGGAACTCCTCAATTTTCCGGGATAAAAAGTAGCGTATGTCACTCTCCAGGTCCTCAACTATACACCGGCCAAAAATCAAGTCGATCGGTTGCTCCGTGGCAGCGTGATTGAAGGACAAACCAAGAAACCAACAAACAAACTGACTTTTGCATTTATAATATTAGTATGATAATTTGTAATCTTTATAATTTCAAATATATTTTTTTGTACTTTTAAATAAAGAAATATATAAAAAAAATATTAATAACAAGGATCCAACATAGACTGCCCCATACCTATAAGTACATCGTACTATTACCTATTCTGTGATATAACTGCGGCTCTGGGTACACCGTCGAAACTCGAAATAGAATGAGTACTAAAATTCTACATCAATGGGGTACACACATGTCACACATTATATAGTGCCTTAAAGGGTAATAGCACAGAATAGGTAATAGTACAGTAATAGTTAATAATAATCTCAATCAGATCTGGGGTGCTTCAAGGCTCCCACTTAGGTCCCTTATTATTTGCAGTGTTTATTAATGACCTAGTTGAAAAATTGTCTTCACCGTGTCTGCTGTACGCCGATGATCTTAAAATATTCAATCAAATGAATGAAATTAGTGATTATATGAAACTACAGAATGATTTATTTAATTTATTGAATTGGTGTACATAAAAATAAATGCATCCTAATATAACAAAATGTTTTGTTATCTCTTTCACTAAAAACGCATTAAAATAATTTTTAATTATAAAATTAATGATCAACCTATTGATAGAAAATTTATTATTAAGGATCTTAACGTACTGTTTTACGACCAGCTTAGTTTTCGCAATCATTTCAACAGCATTACTAAGTAACAAAGCTTATAAGAACCTAGGATTCATAGCAAGGACCACGAAATTGTTTAAAATCCACAGTTTCATCCTACTATATTACGCCCTGGTAAGGACGGTGCTGGAGTACTGCTCAATAATTTGGTCTCCTGGCATGATGTTGTACACTCTAATAATATAGAAAGTGTTCACAGGAAATGCCTGAGAATACTCGCTTTCCGATGCGGGATCTCCAGGCAAATCCTATCATATGCTGGTCGCCTTACAAAATTTAACATGACTCCGCTTCATATATTAGCCGTAAACGGTAAGATTTGCTGACCCTCCATAAAATACTACATACCAATATAGACTCCCCCACTTTGCTATCTCAGATTAAATTAAACACCAGGCATATATGCCGTAGATCAAAAACATTTATACTCGAAGTTTGTAGAAATAATACTTCATATTACAATCCTATCGAATATGTAGATTGTAGGTATAATGAAATTGAAAAATTTGATATTGATATTTTTAACTCTAGGTTGGCTTTATTAATAATAAATACATTGCATAAAATTGTTAAGTAGGATAACACTCTGTTCGCTTTACTTATATTAGGTATTAATATAGTTAAGACTTTAAGATAGATCAGTATTGCAATCTATTTTAGTTGCCAAATAAATAAAAAATAAAATAAATAACTATGGCCTCAGTGTGTAAGTAATACCTGATTTATATCTACCTTTTTTTTCAATTTTTGCTAACATAGTTATTGAAGTTAACTGTAATACTGTACCTACCAACACTTGCGTATTTTGACGAAGGTTATAAACAAATTTTTGTTTTAAGTATTTCATTTTCTATAGGTTTCAATCCCGGGAAGCACACATTATAGTTGAAAAGTTCTCGTAATAAAATTGGCAATATATAATATTACAGCTATTTATACTAGTTATTTCTTTAGTGTCGTACAAAATACGAGTGTCCATTAATTTTTATTAGCCATAGCCAATTGACGACCTCCGTGGCGCAGTGTGTAGCGCTGTTGCCTTAACGTGCGGAGGTCCTGGGTTCGATCCCCGGCAGGGTCGATTTGGGAATTTATAATTTCTGAATTTTCCCTGGTCTGGCCTGGTGGGAGGCTTCGGCCGTGGCTAGTTACCACCCTACCGGCAAAGACGTGCCGCCAAGCGATTTAGCGTTCCGGTACGATGCCGTGTAGTAACCGAAGGGGTATGCTATAACTGCCATGCCCCTAACAGGTTAGCCCGCTACCATCTTAGACTGCATCATCACTTACCATCAGGTGAGATCGTAGTCAAGGGCTAGCTTGTAGTGGATAAAAAAAAAAAAAGCCATTATTTTGAAAGAGTCACCCATTCCTTTAATTCCCTAAATCCAGCAGGACAAGTCTAGACTAAGGAGATAAAACCTGAGTATCCTATTTAATTCTATCGTAGCATTTTAGCCTTTATACTCCAAGACTTCAGCACATCATAAATATGTGTTGAGACGTCAAACAAAGCAAACGAGACATCAAAAGTTATTGGAACCCTAAATATTATGTCTAGCCCTTCATAGATCGATACATTTTCTTCATACTCATGAGACATGGTAGATGACAAAATCCAATATGGCGGGCATGACAAATTCAATGTTACTACATTTTGTCTGAAAGCAAAGACATACCGCCAAACGATTTCACTTTCCGATACAATGCCGCGTAGAAACCGATTAGGTGTATGGATTTATTCAAAGAAAAAAAAGTATGTGCATACATAATTCACACACGGCAGAAGTGAAAAGTAAACTTCAGAAAAGTAGTCTACGAGAGAATGACATAAATTTAACTTGTATTCTATCTCATTCTCTCGCAGCCCGCAGGCTAAATCCGATCATGAATATGTTTTTCTTTTTATTGTAGCTTTTTCGTTTCATCGAATTTTCAAATCACAACGATTCTAAAGAAGTTTCACTTCAAAAACCTGAAAGAACATAAATAATTGAGTCGAAGCTATTATACAATTGACGAATTTCTTAGTGACAAAGTTTTATGAAAGCAATCGACTTTGCGTACAGCGCCCCACAGGATCTTTAAATTAAAAAAAAAAAATCAATTTTAGTAGAATAATTAAAAGAAAGGCTCAGCAAGCTCATTATTTATAAGTATATTATGTAATTCAATTATTATAATTATAATTAAGTATAATTAATTTATTATATTCTGTGTTCCCTCATGATTTATGGGGCTCTTCAAGGGGCGGATAAACAAATTTCTCAAAAGCCTTTTGCATTGCGCATTGGCGGCTCTTCTGGTGCTGCAAATGTTCATGGGCGGCGGTAATCACTTACCATCAGGTGACCCGCCTGCTCGTTTGCTCGCTATATATATTTAAAAATATATAATATGTATAAGAAGTGCTGCATTAGAAAGACGGTCTACCATAGTGAGAAATACTATAATATGTGCTCCTTTGATACATTCCTACGTGCTTACGATACATAAAACTTTTGAGAGACGTATTCTAAATTGAGGTGAAACGTGAGCCTGTAGATATATTATTTATTCTCTTAGCTTTAATTTAACTTTGATCTTACCACCTACTCGTAATATTGAATTATATTTGAAGGAAAATACTGAGCTCAAAATATACGAATACCGATATATATATGTAACCGTAAAATTGTAAAAACCGTTAGATTATAATCTAATTAAAGATATTGTAAACTGTCGAAAGATTGTGAACCGTTCAATATTCTGAGTGTCAATTTTTGAAATATTCATTGGATTTACGTTTTCTTGTGTCTTTCTTGTAGGTTAGGTTAGGGTTCGACATAAATAATCAGGTAACTTTAATATACCTAACCTAACTACCTAACGGGTTAATATACCTAACAGATTACAATCTAGTCGAAAAATATCGCTAGTTAGATTATAATCCAACGGCTTTTACTATCTTACGGTGACATATATAATACAAAAGAAGACAGTAAACTATTTATTTGTAACAGACTATAAATGTAATATTGTAGAATTGATGATTTTTTTTCTTTCTTTCTTAATTCATCAATTACCTACTCTATGTAATCATATATTTTTTATCAAGATTCGATTGGGAGTAGGTACCTACTGAATATCCAATAAGCAATAGTATTTCAGTAGCCCGAGCTAAAAGGAAATCCATTAGAGTACTATTAACGGCGCATAATTAAATTATTACCGGGAACAAAAGGAATGGGCGAGCGTGCAGTGGCTGTAGGACGAGTAGGTACGTCTCGAAAACGTTGGTAAGTTTCGAACATCGAAACATTGTGTCTATATTTGACATCAATTCTCTGGACATATACCTTATACTATAATCAATTATTGTTTTAGATCACTGTTGATTTCCGTAAGATAATAAAATATGCATACTAATTACTAATACTATAAAATAATGCTAAAGTGTGTCTGTCTGTCTACTACGCTTTCACGGCTCATCCACTCAATCGATTACAACGAAATTTTGTACAGGGATGTGTTGCGCCTGTTAGTACAGAATATAGGGCATAATGTTTAGTCCCAAAAAATGGAAGACTTACCAAAGGATTTTTCAAAAAATCTTAGTAGGTACACCCGGATTAAGTCGTGGGCATCATCCAGTTTATGATATTCTTGTTAGAATTATGCATGGCTTTAAAACAAGGAGCTTTAAGTTTATTTTACTTAGGCCCGGTTGCAGTTATTACCCACGAATAAATTTGAAATTTTGACGGAAGTTTTTTAGGAATTCTGTCAAAGTAGCAGCTAACTCTGGGTTAAATGATAACGCGGCGTTTCTGCAAGCGAGGCGAAGAGGAAAGAAGAGACTATAAAGTGGAGTTGAAAACGGAAGCCGGAAGGGCATTCCATATCCTAGCCGTTCGAATCAGAAACGAGGAAGCAAATCGCTTCGTACACGTCCGTGGAATTTCAACTTTATACGGATACAGAGTTACAGACCCTGACGATGTCTTGCGGTATAATAGTAGAAAGGTGCAGTGATTCGATATAAATTCTATATAATTTTGTCGAGAAGTGAAAACTCGTTCTAAGTGGTGAGTTTAATTAAATAAAATTGCAGTGCAATTTCATTGATAAATGAACAATTCTTTTAATCCTTTCAATTGGCGTGTAGTTTTAAAATTCCGATAGGAATTGTTTTGACCGGGATGAAAAAGTATCGTTATTAACCACGCATTAATCTTCATATGAAAATCCTTTAAAATCAATCTAACCATTTTACAAAATATTTGTTAAAGTATCTCATACATTGTGGTACATGCTATATCCGCTCTTTTATGACTCAACTTAATTTAATTTCATCAGTCTCCGTTATTTGGGCCCAAAATAATAAAAATGAATAATTATAAAACAAAACAAAAATGGAAAATATAAATTTCCGGACATAAAAAAATCATAACGTAAACCCACAGGAAGCTACGGGACCAATGTTCCGGAAACTCAGGATAAAATATCAATGTTAAATGTAATGTGAGTGAAGATGAATTATCGTGTGACGCTCTTGTGCTAAATTTATTTATTTTTATTTTATTTTATTTTATTTGGTACAGAAAACTTACAGCTACAACAGAGATGGATAGATAGATAAAGAGTAAGTATAACGCCAATTACAAGTTTTCACAGATAGACAAAATTATCTTAATCGAGCGATTTGGGTATCCCTTCCCCTGAATAAAATCCGGTAAGATGAACGAGGGAATTCGCAGAAGAACCAAAGTGGGCTATAATAATAAGTTTTAAAACGTAAAATGTTGGTGAGTTGTAAAATCCGTTGCTGAATAAGTAGTACAAGTAATTTTTTTTTATTCAAGCTTTTTTCAGCAACATTTTCTAAGTAATATGTAGGTACTTCGGCTTCTTATGACTTTTTTATTCCACTACAAGTTAACCCTTGACTGCGATCTCACCCGATAGTAAGTGATGATGCAGTCTAAGATAATGAATAGAAGCAGGCGTTACTTTGCGGAAGTCCATGTTCCATGATATTGAATAAATTAGAAGTTTAATTCGCTATAATCCGCCACAGTAGACAAATCTATGTTGTACAGTGCGTGCTGCTAGTTTATGCAGTCTAAGATCGCAGCGGGCTAACCCGTTAGGGGCATGGCAGTGATATTTAACCCATACCCCTAATCGGTTTCTACACGTCATCGTACCGGAACGCTAAATCTCTTCTCGGCACTTCTTTGCTGGTAGGGTGGTAACTAGCCCCGACCGAAGCCTCCCACCAGACCATATCAGGGAAAATTAAGAAATTATAAATCCCCAAATTGACCCTGACGGAAATCGAACCCGGGACCTCCGCACGTTAAGACAACAGCGCTCAACACTGCGCCAGGGAGGTCGTCAAAATAACTGTTGTTCGCGTCTTGAATATTTTCCTCTCTCTGCTTTCCTTATATTCCTTTTCTTGCCTTAGTGTTGTAAAAATGACGAATTAGTTTAGTAGTTTGACACAAGTTGTCCTACGTGACATAAATCATTTCATTTTCATTTCCATTACAAGCTTACTATTATTTTACCGTCGCTTTATAAAATCAGAAGTTAGGTTCAAACTTATAAATCCCCTAATAATAATCGTGGTCATCTTTGGGATTAGTGGTTACAATTATCGATTTCCATGTCCCTGGGGGAGACCTCAGTTGCAATGGTGCAATAGGATACATACACAACAGCTGTTGCTGCCAAACTCATTCTGCTGTTTACGCCGTTGGAAAGATTCGACAGATGTCCTCATTTCTACAGATATCACGTTTATATTCCGAAAGTATCGCTCTTCGTCGCCGTTTTATTTTACTTTTTTACTAAGAAATTTCGCAGAGAACGTCGCAAAAATTACGTAGCTACTTACAGTCATCTTTCTAGGCTTTATGTAAGTACAGAGGATTTGGGCCAACTTCATACAACGATACTGTGAAAGCTATAACGGAGGACAAAAAAAATTGGTATAATATTTTATCATATCATACTAATATTATAAATGCGAAAGTGTGTTTTTGTGTTGGTTTATTAGTTTGTTGGTTTGTCCTTCAATAACGCCGGATCGACGTGTTTTTTTGCATGGGTATAGTTGAGGATCTGGAGAGTGACAATAATATAGGCTACTTTTTAACCCGGAAAATTATAAATTTCCGCGGGAATAAAAGAAACTCAAACCACGCTGACGATGTCGCGGGCAACAGCTAGTTACAGTACCCGGCAATAAATATTGCACATCGACCTTTGGAAAGAGACACTGTCGCACACTACTTAAATGACTCATATAGGTAGTGTGCGACAGAGATAACGCTATACGAAGCCGAAATAACCGATTGTCTCTTTCCAAAGGTCGATGTGCAATATTTATTGCCGGGTACTGTATGTAATATTGTAATATGTACTCAGTTCGTAATTTGAACGTAACTCTTTGCAGTTATTGCAACATAAAAATGCAACTCCTCAATAAATCGATGTAGGTCATATACTCATCGATTTGGGAGAAAGGTACATTCAATCAATCAATCAAATCATTTATTCAATATAGGTACACTGTGGGTACACTTTGAAGTTAAAAATTACTTACTCATAAAACATGATCGGTATCTTAAAACTAAAGCTAAGTATTGTCTAAAAATGTAAGTAGGAAATAATAATATAACAATAGCAAGTAAGTAAGGTTTTGTTATTCTTTCTGTAGATAGTAAGACACCACAGAATAAAGACGTCTTCACCAACATTTTATCACTTAATACGAACCAACCCAAAACCTACAATACTTTAATATAGCAAGTTTGTAAAAATGAGACATTAGTAATAAAACGTAACCTTTGCCGATTTTGCGACCACGCACGGCGCGTTTTATACCCGATACAAGGGCAGGCAGTAAACTTTTAATAGAGGCAAGAATTTCATGGCCTCATAAAATATTAGTAATAAAATTATATTTGCTGAAAAGATACACCCCGCTCCGCCGGTTTTCAGATTTCCGCTCGACAAGTTCCGTTATTTTTATTGCGGTCAGGATTTTCCGACCGAAATTGGGACCGTTTTTGTGGACAAACTTTTTGCATAGACTAATATTAACATTTACCTAACGCGAAAAAGCCACAGATAAGCTAATTTATTTTACAGCCTCGTTGGTCTGGTCTATACTTACTAATATTATAGAGGCCAAGATAATCAAACCAGGGCGCGTTTGGAACCCTCGTAGCTTTAGTTTTAAGATAACCCTCATGTTTTATAAGTAATTGGACATCAATAATTAGTGTACAGTGTACCTAATTTGAAAAAACAAAATATATTGATTGATTGATATAAATGCGAAAGTTTGGATGGATGGATAGATATTGGATTTTTGTTACTCAAGCATGCCAGTACGGCTGAACGGATCTGGATAAAACTTAGCACAGAGATAGAATAAAGTCTGGGATACACAGGCTACTTTTTATCCCAGAAAATTAAGAAGTTGCCGCGGAAATTAAAAAAAAAACTTAAACGACGCGGACGAAGTCGCGGACATCAGATAGTAAACTAAATAAATAAATATTATCTTTATTAACCCACACAATAACTAACTATTTAACAAATTAACCCAATTGGTACACATGTATTCTACTTAATTTAAAACAATGCTAAACGTGTTACAACTAAAGACATTTCTACGAGTTTTCAGTTACTGCTCCTACATAAAGGACGAATATTACAGCCAATATCTGATTACAGTTGAAATGATCTGTTAACGACGTCAGCCGCATCGTTTCGCAAACAACGACGTAATATGACGTCACCGCAATACATTCCGCGGCCGACCGAACGGACAATGTGTGTCACCGCAAAATAGGGTTGGCTGGACTCAAAAATGGAATAAACCTATTGGACCCGCACCCGAGGCCCAATGAGGGCTATCGTTTTTATGCTCACGAGTTGGCGCCACTGGCGTGTAAGGTCCTTAGTATAGCTGTAAATTCGGTAAACAAGTATACTTTTGACAAAAAATACATTTTTAAATAGTAAGCACACAGGATCCAAGGACATAATGTACTAACTTCTGAATTCTTCTTCGTTCAACCGCAGCTTCTGCAAAGCGCAGAGCACTGACATTGATTGACACGTATCTTACATATTCATGAATTAATCCGGTCTTGCTAAATACATTAATGAAATAATTAGACCCGCGATAAAGGCCCAGTGATAATACCTATTTGACCTTTCGGAGACCTACACTAGCGCCTCTAGCGGCGAATTTAAACCGCGGTAGCCCCCATTGTCTAAGCAAATCGTACCTAATCATTTGACAGCGTAAAGTGCAAAACAGTAACACACAGGGAACAGGCGCGGGTCGGGCGGGACAGCGTCACCAGCCACGCGCCCAACCCGCGCCCGCGTTCTGTGTGATGTCGTCCATATAAATACACTAGCTAATGCCCGTGACTTCGTCCGCGTGGATTGAGGTTTTTTGGTTTTACTCTTTATTTTTTTGGTGTAAAAAGTAGCCTATGTGCTATTTCAGTCTATAATCTATCTCTGTGCCAAATATCAGCCAGATCCGTTCAGACGTTGGGGCGTGATTGAGTAACAAACATCCATACATCCATATATCCATCCAAACTTTCGCATTTATAATATCATCATCATCATCATCATCAACCGACAGACGTCCACTGCTGGACATAGGCCTCTTGCAAGGATTTCCACACGCCGCGGTCTTGCGCCGCCTGGAACCAGCGACTCCCTGCAACTCGCCTGATGTCGTCCGTCCAGCGAGTAGGGGGTTTAATAATATAGTAAGAAGGAATTCAACCCGCCGCGTATCCGACCCGGCCCGTGCCCTACCCGCGCCCGTACCCTGTTGCCCTTAAAACGTATTACTCGAACTGATTAAAGAGCTCATACATGCTTTTTGACGTGCAGGCATCAATGAACTCCTCAAACAGGTCGAATTATCCGTTTAACAAACGCTTACGCGACTACGATTTCCTTACACAATCGGGAAGCAGATATCTAGCTGGTAGTATCGGAGGTAAATTGTAACCTATCTTGAATTGACCACCGTTAACGACTTTCTATTGGGAAGAATAAAGGCGAATACTACAGCTGAGGTGCAATTATGTAAGAATTGCCGATCAAATCGTCAAAGTTCGGCTTCAAAGTAAAATAAACCATAGGGTATCTTACATACCTAAACGTATGAGAATGGATACACGAAATTGAGCTCTAATTCAATGCTGTTATGGTTTATTTTACTTTGAAGCCTTTGACTATTTGATCGGCAATTTACATAATTGCACCTCTTATATGATCTGCAGGCCGAGTGGGAGTATTTTTACGTATTTGATCGCGATGACGTTGATAAATATAGTCCCACAAACTAATCTGACCCGGTGATAGCGTCGCTAGTAGATATGAAAAAAAAACTAAAACTACGCGTCAGGGTCTTCTCGTTTGGCCCGTGAGGGCCAAGCGGGGATACGGGCCTCGAGGCGGGGCCTCTTTACCCGGGCGGGGCGCGGGGCAATACTGTGCCCCGGTGAATAGCTTTAAGCCAGTAAATGGCTTGGGCCTGCCTAGAAAGGCTACGGGCCCTTAAGTTTGGTGCTGTGGGAGGTCCGCACTGCGGGTGACGTCATCACCGCCGCGTGGGGGGACCTGTGTTGCCTTGTTAGGCATGAAGGCGCGTGAGCACCGTCATGCCTGCTATGAGGGCCTGTGTTGCGCCCTGGCCCTGCAGGTACGCTGTCAGTCCGGTCGTGAGTGCCTCGATCACGGCCCGGACTAAAGCCACGATGTCCGGGTCGGTCTGCGCTTCTCGCTGGGCCGGTTGGCTTGTAGGGTGGGCGTTGTCGGAGGTTGGGGGTTGTGTGGTGGGTCGGCCGGCCGGGCGTGCGGCTGCGGCCGGGCGGGAGGGCGGTGCGTCTGCTTGCGTCGGGCTTGGTGAAGCCTGACGTGTGCGAGCAGCTGGTGGGGCGGTTGGCAGGCGAGTGGGTGGCGCTTGGCGTGTGGCTTCGGCTGGCGGTCGTCTGCCGGTGGCGGGTTCCGACGTTTGTTGCGGAGTTGAGGCCGCCGCCGGTGCAGTGCGGCGCGAGCGAGGCGCGCGGTTGCGGCGGCGTCTTCTCGCTCGCACAGGTTGGCCTCGGACCGTCGGTGGGTTTGCGGCCGCTGCCAGAGTAGTACTCTCGGCGGCCGTGTATTGCGTGGCACGTGGCGCCGACGCAGGTCGCGAGTCGGTCGTCAGCGACGGTGCGACAATGGGCGGCTGCGTTGTAGTTGGCGGAGCAGTGGTTGATGCGGTTGAGGGAGCGGCGGAAGTTGCGGGGCCCGTGGCCGTGTCCCGCTGCTGTTGCTTGGTGGGTGCGCGAGGCGGTGGCGGCGGCAAGTTGATGCCTCGCTTTCTCGCCTCGCGTTTGAAGTGGATGCAACGGCGGTCGTTCGCCGAGTGTTTTTGCCCACAGTTGGCACATGTGGGCTCGGCATCTCGGGGGCGTGGGCAGTCTCTCACGCTGTGTTCGCCGGCGCAGCGGACACAGCGGAAAGATCGGTGACAGTTGGCCGAATTATGGCCATAAATCTGGCAACGGTGGCATTGGGGCGGTTTTGATCCTCCACGCCACGCCTCCACAGTGATTTGCGGCATGTGCAGGATTTCGTTAACTTGGTAGAGTTGGCGCAATTCCTCTTTCGTCATGTGCGCCAACCGCACAAAATAGGTGCAGCCATGTCGTCCTCTGGGTGGTGGGATGGCGCGCGCCGCCTCGGCCGGGTAGCCGAGTTCGCGCAGCGCGGCAACCAGCTCGTCCACTGGGGTCTCGACAGGGAGGCCACGGATGGCAACCTTGACGGGTATTTCGGAGGCCGGGCTGTAACAGTACCATGATATGGCGCTGTCTTTTGCGGCGGCGTCTGTTAGATACCGCTGCACGGCCCGGAATTCGTCGGCGTCTTTTGGGAGAAAGCGTACCCCGCGTCCCAACGGCTTCGCGTTCGGTAGACGTCCGAGCACTCGGGAGAGCGCCTGGAAATGCCTCGACCAGTTAGGGAGGCACTCCGCTACGAGTGGCGGGTAACCGGAGCGCGGCGTTGGCTGCGCAGGGTCTGCGGTGGCAGTAGGAGAGGTGGTCGGCGCGGCTGGCGCGGGCGGTGGCGAGCGGCGCGGTGAGGGCGGTGCGGCGGCGGCCTCGGCATACGAGGTGCTCGGCTGAGGCGACGACATTTGCGCGTCGCGGTTTGTTGGCGAGGCAAGGTCTGCATAACTGGTCGAATCTTTCGACCAGCTAGCCGACTCTCGCGTTTGAGCAGGCGTCGGTGTATTGCGACGCGCGGCGACAGGGGTGTGCGGTCGGACAGCGGCCTCCATATATGGGTGAGTCTCGATGCGGGGGGGTGGGGGGTGTGGCTCCTGTAGTAGGGAGCGCCTTCTCGGTAGTGGTGACGGCGGTGGTGAAAGCGGTGGATCTTGGTAGTCGGGAGGCGGCGCGGGTAAGGCAAGGCTGAGCTTGACCCGCTTGTCCTCCTGGTTTCCCGACGAACCGGAGGAAGAGGTGCTTGGACGAGCCCGCTTTGCCAGTTCGCAGCCAAGCGTGGACGCAGCTACGCGGGCTACGATGGCGGGCGGGTCGTCGTCGCTATCCTCGTCTGTTGTAGATGGCGGCGATGTTGTAGCGGACTTGGTGGTCCGAGGACGTCCTGTGGTCACTGCGACAGGGGGCGTTATGGACAAGTCCATAACGTTACGCCGTACCACTGCACGCGGGATTCCAGTGCGTCCTCTTCCCAGCTTGTACGGCCTCTGGTCGAGAGTTCGTTTCTCGGCCATGGCAGCATACAGTTACAGGGGATTAAGCATTCAAAGAAGGATAGAATGGTAAAAAAGGTAAGATGAAAAAGATGTTAGAACCTGTTTGACTGCGGCCCTTGCAGGGTGACCTGCAACTCCTCGCGTGCAACCCAGCCAGGTGAGACCCCAAGGGGAGGCCCAGCTTAGGCGCCCGCGGACCGGAGTATACTGGTCAGCCTTGCGTGGTGTGGAGGGCGTAGGCAGAGCGAGTTTGATCCCGTGCGCCTTTTTCCTCACGAAAAAGGGCAGTAGGGATTCGCGGCGTTTTCGTCACGGTCGGGGGCAGTGGCTTACGCGGGGTCGACCCGGCCGCTTCCTCAAACTGCAAGCAGTGAGTACAACTGGCGCCAGGGACCGCGGAAGCAAGATACACGAAACCGAAACTAGACGCTATATCTCTCAAGGCAAGCGAGGCTTTTTTGAAAAGCAACTTCAAACAAACCGAGAGATATTATATACTAAAACTAAACGGGCATAAAAATTTGTTCCAATTTTGGCCACCGGGTCAGATAAGTTGGTGGGACTGTATTCTGCCCCCCGATAGTGTAAAGTAATCGTAATTGTTTGTCAAATGGATAATTCGACCTGTTTAAGGAGTTTATAGATGCCTGCACATCAAAAAGCATGTATGAACACCTAAACAGTTCGAGTAATGCGTTTTAAGCTGTGAAATTATTACGATTTACTTAGACGATTGGGCCGTTTATAATTTGGAATTGATCAAATCAAGTGCCAGTTGTCAAGCGCTTGACAATTCCATACAATGCTGCGATCAATAATAATGAGAAGAGATGAGCTCGAAAAAGAGGAAAAGAAGAAAAATCATTATTGTTCTTCGTTATCATTATAACGAGCGGTCGGCTTGAAGAAATGCAAATGCAGTTCCGTGCTGATCGGGGAGCCTCGGGGGAGGTTGTTTTTAGTCCGTGCGAGTCGAACACGCCCTTCCATCAGGCAGGAGTCCATAAGGGTCCAGAAGGTTCATAATTTTCCTCCTCCTCTGGGAAGAAAAAAAAAATATTCCATACAAATCGTAGTTAACGTTGTCGCGATCGAATGGGAAGAAAATCTCCCACTAGGCGTTCTATTAACGACGTCAGCCGCATCGTTTCGCAAACAATGACGTAATTTGACGACACCGCAATACATTCCGCGGCCGACCGTACGGACATCGTGTGTCACCGCAAACTAGGGTTGGCGGGACTCAAAAATGGAATTTGCTTTTGTGTCCAGATGAAATATTCTAGTTAACTGTTGCATACATAATGGAAGTTAAATCTTTCTTTCAAGCTTTTGTTACCTACGAAAGCGGCGTCGCGTCGTCATATAGTTGCCACTATACTCTTATTCTCTATATTACTTTTTATGAATAGAGCAACTGTTGAGTTTCTTGCCGGCTCTTTATGGACCGGTGGTAGAGTCTTGAGTCATGAAAAATAAATTAATAAATTTGACTTCGCAATCGTGCATTGTGTAGTCAACATCTCCTGAAGATGCTCCGGTATCGGAGTGAAACGTGCGTTGAGGGTAGTTTTGGGGATTTCTGTGGTGTGGTGAATATCGCGGGCTATAGGTGCGGGATACACACTGTACCACACAGATTTTCCTATTGTCGCGGATTATAGCGAATTAAACTTCTAGTTCCTTCATTATGATGGACTTCCGCCAAGTAACGCCTGCTTCTATCCAAATAAATCATTTATTTATAATACAGCATCGTATTTGTTTTTAAAAAAACTATTAATAATTTAAATGCAAAGTGTATGTTTGTTGGTTTTTAACTTACTCACTCCGGAACGGGACTACTTCTAGTCTAATTTTAAGTTATACATGAACGTTCTCAAAAATGTGTAAAATTTGACAATTTGTACCTACTTATCTAGCGTGGTAGACTATAGCCTTATATCTCGGACGTAGACCGACACCGGATTTAAATTATAATGAGTAGTAATTATGAAACCTAGAAAGCCAATAGGTAATTTATTTGAACTATCAACAGAATTACAAGTAGTGGGTATACAAAATGTTAAATGGTTTAGGCACTAGGTAAACACGCAATTCAATTTAAGGTAGTTACACCATGCACATTAAAAAGTCGTACATAATTAAGACAAGTTTACATTGGGAAATTATTTATTAAGATGCTAATAAATTATTAAGAGCTAATCTAGCTTCGAAATTTGACCGAAAGCACTTAGAAAAAGCAAATACCAATTTCGTACCTCCAAGTCGATCAATCATACAGATAATGGCAGTAATTAACGTTGCTTAATCAACAATCAACATTATTATGTGCTGTTAAACTGGGGCAAATATTCATAATAGACATAGAAACCTACCGGAACACTAAATCACTCTGGTACGGTTTTGCCAGAAACAACTTTGAGCACTTTATCTTAAAGTACGGTTGGCAACCCTGCCGCGAATTGCCACACAATATGCGCACATTCGCTACTAAATAACATTTTAAATTCAATCTACCGACAAAATAGTAGTAGTATCCACGTAGAGCTTACCGCAGGGTCACGACTCACGGATTAGTCGCGGCAAGTGAGTGCTTATCACAACTAAGGCCAGGTAATTAAAAAAAATGGCAGTCATATTGACTGCCAATAGAAGTGAAAACTTAAAACTTAGAATTTTAGTATTAAAATTTGAAAATAATTTATAAGTGTCAAACGCCAATATAAATACGAATATTTAAAATAATTTAAAAAAAATGTCCCTACCAAAAAGTGTTAATGTTTTCCCCTACCAAAAAGTGCTCAACGCGGCTAAAGAAGTTTTCAGCACACGGTCAGGTATATACGATGTGATAAACGCCATAATACGTTACAGCATGTCGGTTTCCCATAAGATTTTCCCCTACCAAAAAGTACTCAACGCGGCTAAAGAAGTTTTCACCTCAAAAATAATTATCATTTGCACTGAAATCACAATGAAATTACGTTTGAACACGTATATATTATTGAAATTCACAACGAAATCACAAAATTATGGTAATTGAATCTTCTATTTAGAAGGTGTTATACTATTAAAAGTAGCATCCGAGCAGTTCAACGCTCGCTGTATGTGCTCAGTGTTGTTTAGTTCTAGCCCCACTACACATGCACAGCGCGGCACGTAGCAGCATATATTCTTTGTATGAGTTTGTATGGAGATGAGCCCACATAAGTGACACGGAGATGCATTGCGACCCTAATTGTACGAAGAATAAGAATACTCGTATAGGCTAATATTGAAGTGAAAACTTCTTTATGCACGTTTAGCAATTTTTGGTAGGGGGTAAAAATGTGGAATAAGCGAGACCGACACCGTTCTTCTTAAGACAAAAGGTCTTAAGAAGAAATAGTACATAAGTGCTGTAAAGGAGACCAACACCTCGCGTTGTTATGAAGACTAAAGGTCTGTACGGGAGCAGGTGATATGGCTCGACCGTAACAAAGGATGATCATCCACCGAGCGGGTGTTGTGCTCGGGGACCAGTCCGACCGTTCATCTGTGGAGGTCGTATATATAGTCTAATTCAGCGAACGCTTCGTTAGCGTGAGTTGGGCTCTTCGTGTTCATCGTGCGCTACTAGTAATGCCATCTATTGGATTATGTGTGGACTGCGAAGACCGCCACATCACTCCCCTTCGAGTCTGGAGGTCGTCAGCATTCAGATGAGCGGCGTTGTTAGCATCTGGAGAAGTGGTGTCGATGAGCATTCAGGTAAGCGCTGCGTCGGGAAGTACTCGGTGAAGCGGCGTCGTGTAACAACCAGAGTAGTGGCGTTGTAGGCTCATACTACTCTGAGGTTGCGTGACCCACTTGTGCGGCTGGTACTGGCGTCGACGGGCTGTGTACTGATATGCTGTTGAGTATCGACTGTGCTGGCCGCCGAGCGTGTGGCTCTGTGAGAGGGTGTGCTGCGTTGCACGATGTTGCTAATGTGCCAGAACATCGGTCGGCTGTGCTGCGTTGTGTTGTGTTGCTGTTGTTGCGTTGTGATGCTGTTGTGTCCCGCTGTGCGTTCTGATGATGCTGTCCTCGATGTGATGACTGCAGGGATTATATTGTGATGTGCGATGTTGCGTTGTCGGCGGCTGTGAGAAATCACGTTGAGGTCCCGGGTTCGAGTCCCAGGTCGGGCCATAATAATTAAGTATTGGGTTTTCTAACTAGAAATTCTCAGTATTAGCCCGGAATTAGGAAGTTGGTGGTGTTTTAAGCTCGTGCCTCGGAGAGCACGTTAAGCCGTCGGTCCCGGTCATTATCACTAACATGATAATAGTCGTTAAAGCCTGCCTAACCGCATTGGAGCAGCGTGGTTGGTCTAAGCTCTAATACCCTTTCTCCTATTAGAGTGGAGGCCTGTGCCCAGCAGTGGGACGTTAAATGGGCTATAGTGGTAGTGGTGGATTAAAGATACCTACTTTAGCCTCAAACTTCATGCGACGAAATTCCGCGCCTGAAGTCTGCCGCTTGTGCTACAAAGTTATAGCCCTGCGGTAAGTTCGCGGTGGCAGAATGGAATTCCACCGCGTTACATCACAAACATTTTGATTTTCCATATTTTCCAATCCAGGTTTTAAAATTGGAATTTTTAGTTTCAATTTCAACAATGGATTCGCAATAATATCGCACTACAGTGTCACGTGCGAAATTCATCTCATATGAAATATTATTCGGGTCGTGGAAAGGCAATTACTTTATTGCAATACAATGTAAATAATATTTACATTTTATTGCAATAAAGGATAGGAATCGCACGCTTTTAAAACTCAAAACGAGACATTTTTACATAAATTACAGATAAAACTTTTGCTGCACAGTATACAAATGAGAATGTTGGATTACTTTATGAGGAACATGAAATGGAAATCACGGACAGCATTATTTCGTCATTTTACTGAACATTTTAAAATGATAATCCTGTATGCTTGATTATGAAAAGTTAAACGGGTTAGTTCTCAAGTTTGATTTATAAACTTGATAGAGGTGACCGGCAGCAAAAGTCAGAAACTTGAAAATTATAAACTATAACACACGTACTATATTATAATAAGCTTCATTATCGCTATAAATATCCTAACTTTCAGTAATTTTAAATATCCTCTTCAACCATTTTGGGAGTTTGAAATCACTATATTATAATATTTTTCAGGGTCATATAATCTATCATAGCATTATCTTATATTTTTTATTATTTAAAAGGTGTACAGGTATTGAAATCTACGACTTACCAGATAATAAACTCCGAACGGCATCACGACCACGGCAACCAGCAAATCAGCCACCGCTAGACTCACTATAAAGTAATTCGTCACTGTTTGCAATGTCCGTTCGCGCACCACACTCATAATCACTAACACATTCCCGAATAACGTGAAAAATGGAAATATTAACAACAGTAACGCCCAAAAGTTATATTCCGGACCAGTATCAAAACGTCCGAAGCAAGATACGTTAAAAGTTCCATTAAAAGTACAATTTGTAGACGCATCGTTGAATATATCTAGTGAATTGTTGTGGACAGTAAAAACATCGTGGCTTGCGTTCCCATAAAAATAATCACTAAAATCATCGACTAGCATCAACAGGTCACCTGCATCTTTGGTTTCATTCTTGCCTTCTCTTAAATTTATCGATTCTTTGGCTCCATTGTTATCTTTAAAAATATTCTCAGTTATATTATCTGGTGGTTTTTTGGAAGGATATAAGTATTTAGATGTGTATGCTATATAGTTGTTGTAAGGAACCCTTGTGGTTTCTAGCATTGTTATTTCTAAATAGTTCATGCTATGTCACATTTGTTTGGTACTGATAGAGTTCGTCGTCCATTTTAAATTGCAATGGAGTTCCTTTTACTGCGCCAGATTTTTCAAAGTTGTTTTCTGGTTTAATGCAACATCCATGTCGTTTAAATCATCTGAAACAAAATAGAAATTTAATGTTAGAGTTTGCTAAAATATCGCTTTAAATAAGATTTCTGGTTTTGGTTTGCTTTTGAGCAGTAAAATAAAATAATAACAGTTTTCATCCATAAACTTGTATACATATTATTATTAAGCTTCGGTAAAACAAAAGCTCGGACGGCATTTTTAATAGGATGTATAGAGTCACGGTCTAAAACCGCACTGCTTATATTAAATTAGCTACTACATTTTTGTTTGAAAATCCTTTTAACTTCATCACCCCAAAGCCAGTCAAAAAGTTTTTATCGTTTTTCTAAAAATCATTTAATCACCGTGGCGCGTCATTACGCAAATTAAGAAGGCAATTAAAGCATCAACCCTCGAAATAACCTCTAGGGGGTGATTAATTATCTCTCAAGGAATACCTTTAAGAGTAAATACCGATCCGGAGCGGTAAAGACTCGGAGTTATTTATGTTCTAAGTCGTTTTCTAATTAAAATTGCTTTTAAATACCATTAGATGCCTTTAAACAAAGCTTCAAGTTCGATATAATGCAGGGCTGAATCACAAGGTCGTTTAAATTTGTTTTAATTTTGTCTCGTTGAGAACAGAACAAATAGATATGTAATAACGGGATACTACTACGTTTAATTAATACAATTTCTACCAAATTATCCTATCATTTAAGAAAAACAATCCAACGTCGAGAGAGATTAACTTCACATAAAAATAAGACACTAGGTTTTTAAACATCCTCAATGATTATTTACTAGTTTTCTTTTAATATTTTACAGACATCACAACAATAGTAGATTGTTAACCGAGGGTCGAAAGAATCATTTCCCGAGGTATTTAGACGCCCGAGCGTAGCGAGGGCGGCTATAGTCCGAGTAGGAATTGATTCTTTTGCCCGAGTTAAACACTCTACTTTTCATTTCGAATATGAGGAAAATAAAACTAGTTGTTTATCTAAACTATTTATTGATAATATATAATAATATTAGTAGTATGTACCTATTTAAAATTAATTGTGAAATTAGGACAATTCGTGAAATTGAAAGTAACATTTTTGTTTGGAATGTTTATACTGTTTGATATATTATGACAAATTTGGCTGTTCTGGATATCTGTAAAAGTAGGAGACTCTGGTATTTCATTAGACGATGGATTACATGGCGGATACTCCCTGGAAGTTGTCGGCTGAGGCGAATTGGGGCGTATTTTTATAGTTTCAGCTAATTTGGTTGAAATTTTAATTTTATTTTGGACTGAATCCTCAATGTAGCCTTCGGCGACTGTGCTGGATTTCCAGCCTCCATGTCGTTTTAACGTTGTCATGTTTGCCCCTGAATTGGCTAAAAATGTTGCTGACGTTCGTCTATAACAATGTCCGGTATACTGCTCACAGTTTGGTAAATTCAAATATGTTGCTATCTGCTTCGGCATACCTGAGATTTTATTTTTACCGATCACTTGTTTATAGCATTTTCCCTTCTGATAGTTGAGAAAAAAACGGTCCGTTTTTACATCACTAGGTCTCATTTTTTGATATTTCTTTACTATTTGTGTAAACTCTTCTTGTACTACAAACGAGCGCTCAATATTTGTTTTTGTTTTAGTCAGTTTTACTAGTAATAATTGGCCTTGACTTTCAATGTCCTTAATTGTCAAATTTGTGAGTTCACTGCTTCTGCAAGCGCCGCTTATACCGAGTATCAATACCACCTGTGAAAATCGTGTAATTTTTTAGTATTTATGTAATAAATGCGTTCATTTTTAGAATAAATCCATGAATACTTAGGTAAACTTACCTTCACTGCCAAATATATCTCGTCAGGAGCATCATTTAAAAAAGTTTCCACTTCATGAGAGGTGAAAACCTTAGATTTCTTACTCTTGAACCCCTGAGACTGTCTTTTCAAAAATGATGTTAAATTATGAAATTCTTTCAAATTTACATTATGTTTTACACTAAGTGTACTTTTGAGCATTGAATATCGGCTCCATAGCGTAGAAGGCTGTAGTTTACTACACAGTCTATTAAAATATGTAAGAAATACACTTTCGGAAAACGATCTTATATTCTTCTCTGCTCGCCACTTCATAAAATTATTGTATGTGTTTATATATCTTTCTTTTGACATTTCTGGCAAAATATTTTCAATAACACTATTTGCTTCGTCTCTAATCGAATCTGGTGTCAACATTTCAGAATCGCTTGAACTCATTTTTAATATTCAAATCTAAGATTAGGTACCTATTAGCTATTTATTTGAATTCCGTCACAAATACCAGAAATTAGTATCCCGCCAATTTATGTCGACTTTTTAAATTTTAAATATGGAACTCACCGCGTAATTATTGTTGCTGTTTATTCCGCTCAAAGAAGTTTGCGTTAATTTCACACTGGCCGTTTAGAAAGTCACATGGCCGCAGCTATTCTTTTTATTAGTAGTTTTTTTTTACATAAAAACTCTTTACAGCTGACAGCAGTTCTATTTTGAAAGTTCATTCCGGCCCATAAGTGGGAAGTAATTTGTATGAGTTTTTCCCTCCCTATGGAGGGAAGCAGCATTTTCCACCCAATAATCAGATCAAAACAATACTACTTTCCGAATATGAAAAATGAAAAGTCTATTCAACGTATTGTATCATAATAGATCTTTGACGACAATATCTTAAGGGTCCAAACAAAATCAATCATTTTAAATAAGCTTTCAAATGGAAGGAGCATTTTGATTGACTTTGGCGATGATTTGAAAGAATTATTTCAGAGGGGAATGTTTGATTGATGACCAAATTGAGATAATGATGAGGTCTCGAAAGTTAAAGACTTACTTAACTTGATTAATATTGAAATCAAAAATGTAACTGGCAATTTTATTTTCATATTAAAGCCCAAAAGAGTCAACTTTTCTTTAGCTGTTATCCTCGCCTTCAAAATTTCAAACCATTGCCAGCCCGCAAGTGAGCTCGGAGCTCCTCTTAGAATGAGAATGGCTTAGGCCACAGTCAATAAGTAGACTGTGGCCTAAGCCGATCGGCAAATTTGACAAATCTTTGAGAACACTTCGGAGATCTTTCAGGTATGAAGGTTTAAGGTTTTGCTTTATTTTTCTTCCCCAAAAATTTAGCGACTACTTAGCCATTTAAGATATTCTATTTGAGTGTTACACTGTGGACTTGGGTGGCTTTTCTGATATGAAAACCACGAATTTCGTCTGAATGCTATACCATTGAATAGCTGAATAGATCATACTGTCATCATATTAATAATATTATAAATCCGAAAGTAGGTATTTGTTTGTTGGTTTGTCCTTCAGTCACGTCGCAATAGAGAAACGAATCGACGTGATTTTTGCATGGGTGTAGTTGAGGACCCGGAGATTGACATAGGCTTTTTATCCCAGAAATTTAAGGAGTTCCTATGGGAATTACAAAAATGTATTCCCCGCGGACGAAGTCGCGGGCATCACATAGTTTTAAATAACAATCTATTTAACATACAAATAAAACAGTACCATTACTAACATACAAAAAATAATGCACAGCGTGATACGGGAACCAAAAGATTTGCAAAAGGAAGCATACTTATTGAAAAACTAGATGATGCCCGCAAGTTCGTCCGCGATTTTTGTAATTCCCATAGGAACTCCTTAATTTTCTGGGATAAAAAGCCTATGTCACTCTTCGTTTTTTTAAATCCCGCGGGAACTCTTTAATTTTCCGGGATAAAAAGTAATCTATGTCCTTCCCAGGGATGTAATCTATCTCTGTATCAAATTTCATCAAAATCGGTTGAGTAGTTGAGCCGTGAAAGCATAGCAGACAGACAGACAGACAGACGGACAGACAGACAGACAGACGGGCAGACAGACAAACTTTCGCATTTATAATATTAGTATGGATTCTAAGAGATTTTTTAAAATAAATTTAAATCACGTTAATTTATTTGCGGGGATGAGCAAGTATCAACATAAAGGATAAAGCTATGTGTACACTAACCTTGAACAGCTGTATAATGCTTACTTACATGTGTAATCAGATTTATTGGAAGCACTCAAGTTGACACAATTCGTCAGGGGGACGCGTTCAGGAGGATGCGATGAGATTACGGCTTACACGAAATAAATGATCAAAGAAATACAATTTATACTACACCCGCTCAGAAAGTACCTTCATTCTTTTTTAAAAACGAGGTAGAAAGTACGTCATTGCTACAAACCAAATATGCGGGAGGGAAAGATGTATGAAATTTCATTTCTAACGTGCTAAGCGGGGAGAAAAACTATATGAAAATCCATGTCTAACGCCCTGTTTTTTTTAATTTTAAGTAAATTAGGTATATGGACGTTGAGAATTTGGGTATGTCCTTATATGGATATAATATTAGAAGCAGCTTCACCATATTTGACATACAAAAGTCAAATATGGTGGATGTCGATTGTCGATATCAATGTCGATTTTGATGGTCGATTGTCGATATCGATGTTGATTGTCGATATCGATGTCGTGGTTGGTTGTCAATATCGATGTCGATTGTCGCTATCGATGTATCGATGTCGATTGTCGATGTTGATTGTCAAAGTCGATTGTCGATGTCGATTGTCGATATCGATGTCGTTTGTTGATATCGATAGTCGATATCAGTGTTGATGTCGATATCGAAATCTATATTGGAATAATCCTCAAAATGTACCTAGTCTAGTTTTGATAGTGAAGCTTCGAATGAAGCGACTCATATAATTATGATAGAACTTCACTTTGTAAGTTCGTTTAATCACTAATTATTATCGCTTATTTTCCTCGCAGGTGTAGTATAAAGCACTATGTATCACTCGGTAGAAAGTACGATTCCTACCTCGCGTGTATTGCGGCCCTTCGGCTTCGCCTCGGGCCTCAAACTACACCCTCGGTAGTAATCGGTCACTTTCTCCCCTCGGTGAACAATGTACTATTGTTCTTTATAACTACTCCAACGATCGTACCTGTGGACTATAGAGAAAGCTAGATGTGTAAGGAGTTTGTTTGAGCTATAAGATTTGAAATTAATAAATCCACAGGGTTATTTTTAATCCACTACAAGTTAGCCCTTGACTGCGATCTGACCTGATGGTAAGTGATGATGCAGTCTAAGATGATAGCGAGCTAACCTGTTAGGGGCTTGGCAGTTATATTAAACCAATACCCCTATTCGTTTCTACACGGTATCGTACCGGGCGCTAAACTGCTTGTCGGCACGTCTTTGCCGTTAGGGTGGTAACTAGCCAAGACCGTAGCCTCCCACCAGGGCAGACCAGGGAAAATTCATAAATCATAATTTCCAAATTGACCCTGCCGGAGGTCGAACCCGGGACCTTCGCACGTTGAGACAATAGCGCTCAACACTGTGCCACTCGTTAACGTGCTTTTTAAAATATGAATGAAATTCCCAACTCGGGACCGCTAAGAATTTTGTACAGAAAACCCCAATATCTTTTTTAATTTGATCTGGGATTCGAACATTAGAACTCATCATCTACAACCGAATAAAATAGTAGACCAACGTGTAGAAGGAGAGTAAACAGAGATAAGGGATACAATATAAATCGATACCCGTTGTTTACTGAGTGACTCTCTCGCTCCACTTCAGAGGCTTTACCCAAGTGAGGCCGAGTGCAATGTAAAGCGACATCAAGGGACTACTGCGGGCATTATTCAAATTGCTTCCCGCAGTTTGACTGGTGACGGACGCTATTATCATAATGCATGCTATTATCCTACGAACGTTGTTTTAGGAAGCTCGAATAACTGTAACTACTTACCAGTTCTAAATGTTATAAGCTTGCTTATTAATCTACTGAATGCACGGGAGCGGATAGAATCCAGAAAGAGATTAGCTGCAGAAGACTTAAGCAGTTGGCACATTTTAAGGCAGAAGCATTCTGGAATGGAGATCGCGTAACAATGAGTAAAAAGGGCCCATCTCAGTTCAGTGTACTGTGACTTTATATTGTACTTATAATAGGGGTTAAAGTATGAAATTGCCGTTTTATTGTAATATATTTCGAATTGACACAGAACCTTCATGGATTGAGATTTTTGAGTGAAACTTTTTTAACATGGTACCTATGTTGTTCTTCTTTTAAAAAATGTGCAGCATTCGATTAGCGACTTTCAGTTGTTTTTCTAATTCAGCTTAAACAAGAAAGATGGATACTTCGAAAATTCGAGTGATTTTTGAATACAAGTTCCGACGCGGAACTAACGCGGCAGAAACAGCTCGCAATATCAATGTTGCGTTAGAGGGGACTGCTAATGAACGCACCGTGCGATTTTGGTTTAAACGTTTTCGTGATGGAAACTTTGATTTGAAGAACGAACCCCGTGGTGGAACGAAACACAGGTGAATAACAATGAATTGAAAGA
The DNA here is from genome assembly GCA_923060345.2 of Erebia aethiops. Lineage (NCBI taxonomy): Eukaryota > Metazoa > Arthropoda > Insecta > Lepidoptera > Nymphalidae > Erebia > Erebia aethiops. The sequence continues at coordinate 18,063,598 of OV281080.1, forward strand.
GATGGTGGAAGCCAATCCGAGCCAAACTACCCAGGAATTAGCGGCATGGTTTAACGTTACCTTACCAATCAATAAAGAATAAAAAAATGAAAAATGGGTGCCTCATGATTTGACTGATCTGCAGAAAGAAACGCGTGTTCAAACTTGTGTTTCCTTGTTGATTCGATACAGAAATGAAGGAATATTGAATCGAATTGTGACATGTGATAAAAAGTAGATTCTTTACAATAACTGTAAGCGGAAAATGCAATGGCTGACCCTAGGTCAAATGCCGCAACAGTGTCCTAAAGCAAAGCTTACCAATAAAAAGGTAATGGTAACTGTTTGGTGGTCTCAGCATGGTGTTATTCACTATAGCTTTCTCCGATCTGGTCAAGCATTAACGGCAGATGTCTACTGTACCGTACTCCGAACAATGATAGCAAAACTAGCAGTGAAACAACCCCGACTCATGAATCGATCTTCACCATAACTGCTCCATAATAACGCGATACAGCACAAAAAACCGTTTTAACTCTACAGGAACTATTATTATTAGAAACCATTCGTCACCCTCCGTATTCGCCAGACCTTGCTCCAACGGACTACCATTTTTTCGTGATTTGGACAATTTTCTACGTGATAAAAAGTTTTCTTCTCAGGAGGCAGTACAAAATGCTTTCACACAGTTTGTCGAATCTAGATCACCAGAGTTCTATCGCAAAGGTATAAATGACCTTCCTATTAGATGGCAGCAATGTATAGATAAAAATTGTCATTATTTTGATTAAATAATGTTAGTATTATGGAGTGTAGAAAATAGTTAGTATTTAGGTATAGTTATGGTTAATTAATATATAGGTAGTTTGCTTATTTGTTAGTAATTATAAATAGTAGGTATAGTAGGTAATAATTTATGATTTATAAGTAATATTATTTATAGTCCACATAATGTCGAGAGCTCGTTGGTGTACAGAAAAACTCAGTTGAGTTTATGCTACACCAAATAGACTAAGTTTGTAACTTTTTGTTTTTATATGAATAAATAAATAAAAAAAAATAAAAAAATATGTTAAATTAAAAAAAAACGCATTTCAATTTTTCAGTACAAATCGGCAATTTGATACTTCAACCCCTAATACATTGTTTAAAACTCAGGCCAATCAGCGGGCTATGGAGAGGGCTTGGAGATGTCATCAATTAATCAGAAATGAGGAGATCCGTTGGAGAACCAGACTAAACGTAGCTCAACGAGTTGCAAAACTAAAGTGGCAATAGGCAGGGCACATAATTCTAAGACTCATAAACCACCTTTCACTAGAAGGCGTAGGATTGCACACACTAGGTTGATGGACGACATCAAACGAGTAGCAGGGTGTCGCTGAATACAGGTGGCGCAAGACCGTGTGGAAGTCCCCACAAGAGACCTATGTCCAGCTGTGGACGTCCATCGATTGACGACGACGCCGATACACTTATGTTAAGTCCACTCAAGTAAGCTAAGAATGTATGTAGCGTATTCTCAAGGAGAATAAATGAGCAAGGATTCTCAATTAAGCTAAGTGCAATGTAAAGCAACATCAAGGGGTCATGGCGGCCATTATTCAAATAAATTCCCACCGTTTGACTGATGACGCCATTATCATAATGCAGCCGATTCGATTATCACACGAACGATATATTGGGAATCCTCCCCAACAGTCGTTTCAAACAGCCAAAATTAAGGTTGACAATTCGCAGAAACATGGTGGAGGAAAATCCATACAACTCTTCATCAAGCTGGCAAAGTAAATTGTGTCATGTGTAACTGTTGAATGAAGAAGATCAAAAACCACAAGGGCTTTACTTTTCCTACAACCTGGTATAGTTTTTTAGTTAACTGAAGTAGATTATAAGAGAAGTTTGCTATGTTTTCAAGAATTTCATCTTAAACAATGTTAAGACTCTTTTTTGACTACATGATCAATCTGCGGTTAATACAATATAAACATGTTTAAAATAACCTAAAAATAGTTATACCATCAGAACTTAGTTCCAAAATATCAAGCTAAAAAGTCGTGAATCGCTTACTTAACCTCAAATTCAATTAGAGAACTGAACTTTTTCATAATAAACCTAAATTGGCATTGAAGCGGATATTTTATAAATTAAAAATAAGGTCTCGAGGGATCTGAATTTTAATAGACATTTTATGGAGAGCTGACTGATATTAATTGGCATTTTGTTAATAAGTCATTTAGCGGTAATTAATACTTTTTGATGAAGTTTTTGGTTGGTAAACCGTTCTTTATAGGAATTAATCTATACTAATATTATAAAAGCGAAATTTTGTTACTCAGTCACGCCAGAACGGCTGAACGGATCTGGATAAAATTTGGCAAAGAGATAGATTGTAGTCTGGAATATATAAACTACTTTTTATCCAAGAAAATTAAAGAGTTAAAATTAGTGGTAAATTTACTTGATCAAACGTAATTGTAACTTTATAAGTTTAATATGAGTATAAACATTTTGATTCGATTTATTTTAGACAGGATATTAATATGCGAAGAAAAACTCCAGAAAAATTTAAATTTAAATAAATAGAGTAAATCTTTGCTGATTTTCTTTTTGCCGATGTTCATCATTCATAAACAGGCATATCTCATACATTAATATTCATATTCAATCACAACACATTCATTTCCCAAAAAGAATGAAACATAATGATAGTCCGAACTGGTAAGCTGTCTGTATAAATCATTTAAATGAGCGACAATAATAATATTTGCATAATACATCAATGGGCTATTGTCGGCGTATTCAAATGCTGCTGGTTTGACAGCTTACGTACGATATTATGGTAATGAGATATTCACTACCGATGGCGCGCTGATGCTACACTTTCGTTGGGACCAAGAGTGATTTAGCTTGTGTTATGTTCACATATTATGTATCTAGAGGGACGAGTGACCTAGTTGTGAAAACGCATATCAGTCAAATGCGTTTGGAACCCTCGCAGCTTTAGTTTTAAGGTACCGTTACCGATTATCACCATCATGTTTTATAAGTAAGTAATTTTTAACGACAATAATTAATACCTACAGTGTACCTAGTGTCGCTAACTGGATGGGTAACCGAATTTGACGGTTCAAATTTGGCCTTATTGGTTTTTTCCGTGCCTCGGAGAGCACGCTAAGCCGTCGGTCCCGGTATATTATCACTAACATCTAATAATAATATAATAATAATAATACTCTTTATTTATAGCAACTAGGGCTCAATTTGTTAGTTTACAACCTTAAAAACTATTCTTCCCCCACAACCTTTCTCACTGCCAAGGGTCACTGGTAGAGATCTCTTATAGAGATAAGTGCTTCCTTGTCCACTATGTATCTGTTTTTCTTCGTATTTTATAACTTTTTGGTACTAAATAAAAATAAATAAATAAATAAATAAAAACCTTTGTGTGTATACTAACACACAAAAAATATTAGAAAATTATTATATTCAGACATTATTACACAATATTATTATTAACAGTTTATTTTGGCCTCACCAACACTTGAATTATGTGTTCAAGTATTGGTGAGTCCACCTTACTCGCAAACATGTTCAGGATGCGGTTGGTACCTGAGCGCAGCCTTGTCAGCAGTGATGACGACTTCTTCCTCATTATAGCAAAGAAGTCGTCAGTCCGCTCATTCGCGAACATAGCTGACGCTGAACAAAACCGCGGCAAGCCCAACAGCATCCTGAAACCATTATTATATAGCACCCTCAAAGTGTCTATGGCCTTTTTTAATAATAATAATCGTTACAAAAACCTAAGTCGAGTCGTATTCGGAAGGGCGTGAGAATCCACCACATTATAATAATGAATCAAGAAAACTCCTACCATTATTTGATTAATTGAAAGGGGTCACGACTCTCAGTAATGAGGAACACGACGCAGAGAGAGACGTACATATGTAAAGGCCTAAGGGGTTAGGATAGTTGTATGATAATGACACAAATATATGACAAGAACGGAGCGGAGCAAAGCCAAATTTGTTTATTTCATATTAGACACACGATTGTGTTTTATGATACGACTTGTTTTGTCTCTACCACCAGTTCAGAAAGAAGATTCCGCTTAAAAGAGCCAGCATGAAACTTAAACCTATCAAGGAGGTCAAACCAAAGCCATTTTATCTTACTCTACTGTAAGGTGGACAACATAGGTGTAATTTATAATTTCTCAATTTTCCCTGGTCTGGCCTGGTGGGAGGCTTCGGCCGTGGCTAGTTACCACCCTACTGGCAAAGACGTGCCGCTAAGCGATAAAGCGTTCCGGTACGATGCCGTGTAGAAACCGAAGGGGTATGGGTTTAATATAACTACCATGCCCCTAACAGATTAGCCCGCTACCATCTTAGACTGCATCATCACTTACCATCAGGTGAGATCGCAGTCAAGGGCTACCTTGTAGTGGATAAAAAAAAAGTATTTATATGATTTGACTTTTAACTTCTGAAAGGATCAAAATCATTCTTTACTATTCTTTGCCTATTCTTAGAGTCTGGCACTAAAGATCAGTAAACTTACCTTTGAATGGTTGAAGGAGTTACTATTCTTAAGTCGTCTTTTGACTGAAATATCTTCATTACTTTGAATATCTATTGAGGTGCTGTAAATATAATCTGTGGCAGAACCGATGGCTGCATGAGAAAACATGTTCTGGAGTGGAGACCACGTACCAACAGAGTGAGACGACCTCAAGCCCTGGACCGATGACCGCGAAAAATTAATTAATTAATTTTATTTTGTTTTAATTTAAAAAAAGTCGAATGAGGAAGGCGGAGGACTATTATTATTGTATAGCGGCGGATTGTCGGAAAGGCACATTCCAGCAGCAGACTATTTTAGCTATGCAGCATAAATAGCTTTTAATACGCTCTGCGCCAATTAAAATTTAAAATGTTAATCTTATCTCCAGTGAGAAGTAAAAAGTTAGTAAAACACCGTTGAAATTCATAGAATTTTAAAACAGTAAGTATTGTTTTTTTGTTACATAATAATTGAACTAGACTTAGCCCGTGACTTTGTGCGCGAGGTTTTTGGCTCCCACGGGAACTCTTTAATCAAAGCCTTTGTCTTAATCCAGGGCATATATCTATCTTCATTCCACATTGCAACCAAATCCGTCTAGAAGTTTATGCGTAAAAGAGTAACAAACATACACACACACACAAACTTTGCCCTTTATAATATTAGTCGATATAGTGATAAGACGTGCCATCAAGCGATTTAGCGTTCCGGTACGATGCTGTGTAGAAACCGATTAGGGGCCGGTATAATATAACTGCCTTGCCCTTAACAGGTCAGCCCGCTACCATCTTAGACAGAATCATCACGTACCATCTGCAGGTGACATAGCAGTCAAGGGCTTACTTGTACTGAATGAAGTGAGTTTCTTGACGACTCTTCTCAGTAGAATCACTTTCCGAACCGGTGGTAGAGTCTTAACGTATCATAAGTGACACAGGTTGCCCTAAGTACGTGAAATAAATAAATCATTTATAATATTATAATATTTTTTTTTAAATATGGGTACCAAATGCCAACCTCCAAGAGTCGTGTCTAAAAAAGAAGAAGTGGATCGATCTGCATTGAATTAATCGGTGACAGGCTGACGGATGATCTGATTAAGGATTGCGTTAAGCCATTTTTTTACGTCGCCGTGATTGAGAGATCTTATAAGTGGTTTTTAATTCAAGCCCGATTGACTTGTAAGATTGAATGCTCTTGGAAACACAATTTGTTTTACGCTTCTAAATTTTGGGGGTTTTGTTTTCGAGAATTCATTTTCTTTGCTTCACGTGGAAGTATAATGATTAATGACCGAATATAAAACACCCCTTGAGCTAATTTTAATCATCTCCAATAATGCATACTTAATATTATAAATGTGTAAGTGTGTCTATCTGTCTACTACGCTTTCATGGCGCGGCCCAACTGCCCAACTGATTTTGATAAAATTTGGTACAGGGGTAGATCGTATCCCGGGGAAGGATACTTTTTATCCCGGAAAATTAAAGAGTTCTCGCGGGAAACAAAATTTATAACCACGCGGATGAAGTCGTGGGCATCATATAAGTAACATAAGTTAATTCTAACTTATGTTACTTATGTTCTTATCTATCCTTTACATTTGCTTTTCAACTTTAGTCTGTTTAAATAGATTTGAGCTATTTTTTTCAACTTCTTCAACGTCTGTATATGCCACTTGACCAATAGTGATGGGAACATTCAAAGCCGAAAAGTTTGCTATCATTATTGGTCAAGTGGCATATTTATGATCATGTGATCAGACTTTATAGAAGTTAAAAAAATAGCTCAGCTCTATTAGTACAGATTCTAAAGTTAATTTCATGATCACAGTCGAGATCTAGCTTATCGTCGAAAAAAATAAAATAAATCTAACGTATTTTGTTATCTTCAAGGATCCACACATTATAGCTACAAGGTCTTTTCGCCTTCAACACTAATAAGATCTACTTAACAAGAGTGAGACCTTCTTACAGAGATCGTGCGGGGCGTTTGGGAGTAATAAACTCATATCATACTCATTTGCTACTAATATTAATGCCAGAGCTAATACTGATATAATATTAGTAAGCTTGTCTATCAAATCCCTGATTAATTATTTAGCCTTGCAACCCTCCTTGAACTGATCTCCAATGGCTTATCCATCCTACTAATATACCTATTATACTTATAATAAAAGTGTAAAAGATCCAGCTCTTGAAGATTCATTGAAGATATTTTGAAATTTTTTTTTCATTGTTGTCTGTCTGCATCTTGGCCAAGCATCACGCCGAAGGATATAGGATACTTCTTATCCCGAAATTCCCCTTAGGAGAGGGCATGAAAGTCAAAATGTGTACTTATTCACATCACATTCCTCAGCATAGATGGTGATAATCATTTAGTCGCGTCTGAAGTTGACCGCGGGGCAGGAGTTGAGAAGACAGGTAGGGGACGCCAGGGGTAAGACTAGGGGTAGGGGTCATACTATTATGATTATGTATGCGAAAGTGTGTTGGTTTGTCCTAAAATCACGTCGCTACAAAGCAACGGATCGATGTGATTTTTTGCATAGGTATTTTACAACCTATACCTATAATTAAGAACCTGGAGTGAGTCATAACCTACATTTTATCCTGGAAACTCAAAGAGTTCCCACGGAATAAAAAAATTAATCTACGCGGACGAAATCGTGGGCATCATCAATACTAAATTATGATAAAAAAATTGCAAACGTGTCTGTATGTTACCTTCAACGAGTAACCACTGAGTTACTTACTAATTCTTCTCGTTGTTGGGAAAGCCCTAAAACCAGTAGTAGATTCACTTGACTTATCAAAAGCACTTGTAAAAGCTTATTAGAACTCATAATACATCTTTCTCTCATAACTCATAATGGTTTCGAACCTTTTATTTATTTTCCGCTTCCTCTTCCTTGAAAAACAATTTAATGGCAAAAACAAAATTTACAAAATACGCATATAAAAAGGCTTCAGGGTACACTTCTATACCGGAGGCACCGTAATTGATTGTAATCACAAATCACGTGATGTAAGAATTTCATAATATGGTTAAAATTTCATCGTACATTTTGGATTGACAGCCCATAACTTTATTCGCTTTATCCTCATTTCATGGAAATTCTAAATCTACCTTAATGAGCTTTTGTGTTTATTATCCTACTACCTAATAATTTAATTACTGAATACACACGGAAAATATTTTGTCCCAAAAAAATATTTTTATCCCACAAAGATATTTTTATCCCACTTACTTTTATCCCAAGAGTTCTCGCGGGATTTAAAAATCACAGATTTGGGCTTTTCGCATTGATAATGCAGTTTCAGCTCTCATAAGAAGAACATTATAAGATATTACGTTTTAATTTAATTTTAAAGGTTCCAAAAATTGTGAAGATTTCAGCGATGGTAGTAGATCTTTCTAGCACGTCTTTATCTCTGCGTCGTATTCCTCTTTGCTGAGGGTCGTCACCCCATTCCATTAAACATATAATGGCAGGGGTTTTCTTGGGATATAATGCGGTGGGTTCCCTTCCGCACGACTAAGAGTATTAAACTCTTAGGATTTTGTAAATGGGTCAGCGATGCTTAACAATCGCAATCGACTGATATGCATTGTCGCAACTAGGCCACTCGTCCCTAATACAATAAGCTTAAATTATGATACTAATAATTTATTATTATATTTTTATATTACTGTATCATTTTGTATAATACCTACTTAATGTCTTCTCTTTAGTACACCCTTTCCGCTTTATATTTTAATGTATCCTTTGTCCTAAGTTGTCCTTTGCCTGAAAGAGATCGCTATTTAAGCGATAAGGCCGCCTGTTGTGCCATGCTCATTAGATGCCGGCGACTTCGCCCGCGGGGTTAAAGTTTTTTTGATTTCGCGGGAACTTCTTAATTTTCCGGGATAAAGTAGCCTATGTCACTCTACAAGTCCTTAACTATATCCACGCCAAAAATCACGTCGATCCGTTGCTCCGTTGTGGCGTGATTGAAGGACAGACCAACAAACCAATAAACCAACAAACCAAAAAACCAATAAACCAACAAACAAACACCTTTTACTATACTAATGCAGTGCGCATAGAACCTAGCACTTCCGGGGTAATAATACCAGTGACAGACGTCACCATGATTTATGTTCCTGTTGATTCCTTCGGGGACACTCTGTGTCGCAATATAATGATATTAGGTATAAAGCCCTTTTATCGTTTTCCTCTAATGGAGTAAAATTTGACCTACTTATATGAAATACAAGACAGTGTAGTACTTGTAACGTAACGTCATGTGTTGTATTGTTAAAACTAGACGATGCCCGCGGCTTCGGCCGCGTGGATTGATGTATTTTGATTCCCGCGAGAACTCTTCATTTTCCGGGATAAAAAGTAGCCTTAGTCCTTCATCGGGATCTAACATACCTCTTTACCAAATTTCATCAAAATCGTTTGAGTAGTTAGGCTGTGAAAGCATAGCAAACAGACACACTTTTGCATTTATAATATACTAGAAGATGCCCGCGACTTCATCCGCGTGGATTAGGGTTTTTTGAATCCTGCGGGAACTCTTTAATTTTCCAGGATAGCCTATGTCTTTCCCGGGATACAAACTATCCCTATACCAAATTTCAGCAAAATCGGTTGAAAAGATGGGCCGGGAAAGCGTAGCAGACAGACAGACAGACACACTTTTGCATTTATAATATTAGTATGGATTAAATTCCCCAATTGGCTCTGCTGGAGATTGAGCCCGGGGCCTCTCATTAGAAGTCAACAGCGCTCACCACTACGCCAAGGAGGTTGTCAGAAAATAATTATAGTTTAAGTTTAGCATGCAGTGCGCATAGAGCCTATCACTAGAGAGCGACAATAAGACGTGGCATCTGCCTGTGAGTTATGTGTCAGGCTGCCAGATGATTTATTCCGTGTTATAAGATGGACATTATGGAGCCTATAACATTCAGCACGCGATCAGTTGTAGGTATTTGAGCCGTCACACTACAACACGACCTCCGTGGCGCAGTGTGTAGCGCTGTTGTCTTACACACTTAACGTGCGGAGGTCCCGGGTTCGATCCCCGGCAGGGTCAATTTGGGAATTTATAATTTCTGAATTTTCCCTGGTCTGGCCTGGAGGTTTCGGCCGTGGCTAGATACTACTGACATAGACGTGCCGCCAACCGATTAAGCGTTCCGGTACAATGCCGTGTAGAAACCGAATAGGGGAATGGGTCTAATATAACTGCCATTCCCTAACAGATTAGGCCGCTACCATCTTCACTTACCATCAGGTGTGATCGCAGTCAAGGGCTAACTTGTAGCGGATAAAAAAAAAAAACAGGTATTTGTGCACGCACATAAATCGATCAATACTTATACAACAAATTAGGTACACGTCTGGGTAAGTTATTGAACGTCGATAAGTGTACTTAAGGCGAGTCACCTCCAAGATTTTAGGAGGTGAGGTGTGGGGTACCGCCCGCGCGGCTCGCGGTACGTTTCTCGTAGAGACTGGCGGGGAAGCGGGCAGCGCGGTATGTTCTGAAACCGCTTGGCAACGTTCAAGTTCTGGGATTAATTTGAATTAAATAAATATAGGACTTCAGTTTGAAACAAAGTTTAGCAGGTTCTCATTAATACTTCAAGAGAAATTTATCCATATAAAAATTATGAGCAAAGTCGAACATTTTATTAATAAAAAATTCGTTTTAAACTTTTAGTTTAGCCTTTTTCAAGATTTTTTTTGGTCGAGTAAAGTACATCCTATCGTGTAACAAATTAGCACATTCTTTAGACAATATCTTTAAGTGTATCGGATATTTTTTGTAAGACCGTTATTTAATAGTAAATACCGAAAAAATTTGATCTAGCAAACCAGTTTTCACCGCTGAGCTGAGGTGACTCGCCTTAATGAATATTTAATATAATTAAATGTCCAATAACTTATAAAAAATGATGGTGATAATCAGTTACGGTATCTTAAAACTAAAGCTATGAGTGTTCCAAACGCGCCCTGGTCTGAGAAGAGCCCAAAATAAACTCAGCCGGGTTTTTTTATTATGAACATCTCATAAACGTCGTATATTTAATAGAACTACCCTTTCCTTACTTATTCTTACTTCCTTAATATGCATAATAATGTTATAAACGCGAAATTTTGTGAGTATGGATGTATGGATGTATTGATGTTTTGTCTTTTTGTTACTCTTTCACGCCAGAACGGCTGAACGGATTTGGATGAAATTTTGGAATAACACGTGGCTACTTTTTATCCCGGAAAATTAAAGAGCTCCCGCGGGATCCAAAAAACCTCAAATGGGTGTTTGATACTCAATCACGCCAGAAAGTCTGAACTGATCTGGATCTGAAATTTGGCACAGAGATTATAGTCTGGAATAATACATAGGCTACTTTTTATCCCGGAAAAAAAGAGTTCCCGCGGGAGCCAAAAACCTCAATCCACGCGGACGAATTCGCGGGCATCAGCTAGTTATTAATAATTTTATTAATTAGCCACGGGAACAAATTATTCCTATGCTTTTTTACCATTTAAATAATCCTTTACAAGTTTACAGCGTAACAGGATTTCTCAATTAGTTTACGCAAGTATCTAGCACTCTGAGAAACAGTGCTGAAAGTCATCTACAAAATAATAATACAGGCAACGAAATCCTGAGCATGATTTAGGAAAACCAACTTTCCTCATTGCATTTTGAACGCACATGGTTACTACATTAAAAACAAATCGAGAAATCCTCCTTTCTCGAAAACGTTAAAAACATCCGGGACATTCCGAATTCTACTCACGTATATGGAAAAAGGTTTTAATTTTAAGTTGTCACACGTGCAACGAACCACCTGCGGGAAACGACCGAAGCGACGAGGGCGGAAAAAATAAAGCCCCGTTTTTGGAACTTTTTAAGTTATTTTTAAGCTAAAAGCTAGCTGAAATGAAATAACGGTGTTGAAACTTGTATGTTTCGGTGAATAAAGGAATTGACAATTTTTAGTATCTAAAGTAAGTAGTAATCTTACTCTTACTTAATATTATAAATGCGAAAGTTTGGATGTATGGATGTCGGTATGGATGTATGGATGTATGGATGGATGTTTGTTACTCAATCACGCCCCAACGGCTGAACAGATCTGGATGAAATTTGGCACAGAGATAGATTATAGTCTGGAATAACACATAGGCTACTTTTTATCCCGGAAAATTAAAGAGTTCCCGCGGGAACCACAAAACCTCGATCCACGCGTACGAAGTCGCGGGCATTAGCTAGTTTAAATATATCTTAAATCATAAAAAAAACATATTTCTTTTACGTCATTACAATCTCACCTTGACTGCAATCTCATCTGATGGTAAGTGATGATGCAGTCTAAGATGGTAACGGATATAGCAGTTATATTACACCCATACCCCTAGTCGGTTTCTACACGGCATCGTACCGGTAGGGTGGTAACTAGTCACGGCCGAAGCCTCCCACCAGACATTTCTAATAACAAGCTTTTATCGTCCTCCATGTTGAATTTAGTGTGACGTCATTGTATTTTTCGTATTCTTCTTAGCAAACCCTTTTAATTGATATGCTTAACATGAGGGTTCATAGAAAATATCAAGTCCGCCGCTGTGAACGACCTTCGTGCCGCTTGTTGTATGTGAATGATACTTGATGTGGCATACTGGAGGGTAGGCGAGTAAGAGTCCGAGGCGCACGTCTGTGTAGTGTTCATTGAAATATATTATCATAATAAATTATACAGTGTTGTATTAAACTATTATATAATAAGGTGTATATATTGAGACACAGGACTAAACACTTTTAAAAAGCGTCTCGCAAGTTCTTACAACTACTGTAAATAGTTTTAATTCAATGATAAATGATTTATTTATTTCACGTAGGACAACTTGTCAATCATAGTAATTTGCCCGTTTAATTTTACTAATATCTACGAGAATTTTTGTTTGGCTCTTAGCTCAAATAATGATGCTCCGAAATAATTGTAGAGCGCATTTACGAATTTAAGCCTCCCAACAAATAACAGCAATAACAGTGTAATAGAAAGATTTACAGCACAATGAATCATGTCCGCAGACCAGCTGCGCTTTTAGAACGATATTATCTATTTTACGAGCGTTCCAGAGCCCACTTTTAAAACTTCAAGCGCAGAGTTGACTCTATAAATCTGCCCCGCCAACACTTAGCAAGTTTCAAGAGTACCCGAACGCAGTAACTAGTAAATCAGTGCTACATTAATGCATTTTATAATGTACGACATGACAGTAAATTGTCACATGTTGTTCCGGCGAGTTCCTACTGCGCCGGACTGGAGGGGTTAGTCAGATACTGGTGTCTAATACCTTAAAATGTTCCTTATCGCACGCTGTGTGACATCGGCAGTCGGCACAACATGTCTTCTTCTTCCACTCACTTCTGTCATCAGTCAACGCACTATCCCCTCCTTGTACACACATTATATCCTCTTTCACACAATATATCTATCTTTATTTGGTCTTCATTTACTCTTTTTTCCTCACATGTGAATGAATAATCATTATTTCTGTAGCTAAAAAGAGTTTTCATGTATGTTTCTTAGTGACAAAGTTGTATGGAAGCAATCGACTTTAAGTCCAGCGCCCCACGGGATCGTATAATAACTTACGCTACTGTATCTTATATAATAAGCCTACTTAATGTTTTACTTTTTAAAAAGAGCAACAGCTGAGTTTTTCGCCGGCTTTTCTCAGTAAAATATTATTGCCGAACCGGTGGTAGAGTCAAAACACTACGTAATATAATAGAGATGTCATACATGCCATAAATGAATTGATTATTTTAAGGTATCTATACATTAAATGCATTAACTGCCCTTCAGGTGTTAGTGTTCCCTGTCACGTATAACTTGAGTTGCTGTTGTCTTTATAAATCTGCCCCGCCAACACTTACCAAGTATCAATCGTACTCAAACGCAGTAACTAGTAAATCAGTGCTAAAATTGTTTTTTATAATGTACGACATGACAGTAAATTGTCACATATTATTCTAGCGAGTTCATACTGCACTGAATTATTTTTTAATTCGAAATTACCGAAATTTGGAGCCTTATTTGTTAAAAAAAAGTTAAAAACAAAAGAGCTGTCAGCAACAGACAGGAAAAAACGATATTCTAAGCAAGATCTGGCTGAGTAAATGTTCGTGTCATTTATTCTCACTTTTATATAAAGTTGTACAGACTAGCGTGACATGATCAAACGTGGTTCCCATACTTACGACGCGACGTTACGCGCTTTGTCCTGTGTAGTCCTAGTTGTTTTCACTTCTAATGAAAAACTTACACAAAAATATTCAGCATTGAATTCAGCAACTCACAGAGAGCATAATGATTATTTATTCCAGTGGTAATAACAATAGCTCGTATTACAGCTTTGTTTACGATTTTTTCACCAATTTTAGCAACGCTGTTTTGAGGAATAAAGATTAATATTGATCCATTGTGTACCGAAATAATGTAACGCTTTTTTACCACTTGTAAAAGTATCCTATATGAACAAAAATCATTAAAATTTGAATAAGATCGTGTCGCCTCCGTACCGTCAGCGTGGGTTATAAAGGACCGTTGACTGGTAACTTCACGCAAAAACCACTGACCTTCCGACGAGATGAAGTTTGTTTCGGATGAGTTTCTTACGACTATTCTAACTTCGCAAATGAAGAATCGATGCGCTGTTGTGGATCTCGGCTGTATTTTCTTATTTGAGAACAACAGAAAATTAATTTGTTTATTGTTGAATAACAATTTTCTGGAGATTTTGTTCTATTTTGCCGTCCGCCCTGTCGCAGTGGTGAGCGCTATGATCTCATAAATGGGAGGTGTCAGGGTTTGAATCCCCGTAGGTGTAATTTGTGGATTCATTATTTCGATTCGACATTGTCTTTAGTGGGAGGTTTCGGCCTTCGCTATTTACGACCGGCAAAGATGCACCGTGCCGCTAGGTAATTTATTTTATTTAAACATACAAAATTGGAAAATAACAAATATATAATATCCACGTCCGTTAATCCATCCATCCATCAGCCCGTATACGTCTACTGCTGCTACGTAGGCCTTTTCGAGAGCGCCCCACCACACAAGTTCCTAACTTCCTACGCTTTCCTCATCTACCCGCTTCCCCCCCCCCTCACCTTCTTTGTGTCATCGGTCTAGCGAGCTGGAGGTCGTCCTACGAACGGGATGCGGTCTCCAGCTCTTCTCTTCAGTACACGTTTACCCATCGAACGGTTCTGCGACAAGGAGGTCTAGCCCCAGGGCGCGGTGGCAAATATTATTTGTATGAGTTTGTATGGAGCCGCGTCCCGCACTGGATATCCGTGTCGCGTCGCTTAATTGGGCCCAGAATACAAAGAATAGTTGCTGCTACGTACCGCGCCGCACCTATGTAGTGGAGCTAGACCTACAAATATGACCTGCCCACTGCCACTTCAGTTAGTTAATCCATTAAGCAACGTCGATCACTTTTGTTCATCTTC
The DNA here is from genome assembly GCA_923060345.2 of Erebia aethiops. Lineage (NCBI taxonomy): Eukaryota > Metazoa > Arthropoda > Insecta > Lepidoptera > Nymphalidae > Erebia > Erebia aethiops. The sequence goes on from OV281080.1 coordinate 18,078,681, forward strand.
AAATTTCCTCTTTCCGGATATTATTCCTAAGAGACATTCCCAACATAACTCGCTAAGCGAAACATTTTTCAAAAATATACAAAAATAAGAGATGTTTTTACTGAGATCATTATTTATGCATGGGGTCTCAAGTAAATCCACTCGTCGACGTGTTATAATGAAATATTACTTTTTCGCGAGCGAGAATATTTCTCAGAGTTAACTTAACTTTAAATCAGAACTTGCTCATACAGGTGGTAAGGCTTTGTAAATGATTTATAAAGGTTAGAATATTTTTGTATGGATTGTCCGTTCCATTTTTTTCGAAATAACGGCTAGTCGTAAAACCTGTAATCAATAGCTAGCATCAACACAAGCAAGTATTATAAGAGACAAAATCTTCTAAAGCATCAGGTTTCCGAGAAATAAGCTATCAAAGCTTTACTATAGAGGTTTCATTATAGAGTAGATTACAACTTTGATAGATTATGTCTCGGAAACCTGACGCTTTGATACTAATACAGGTATGCGTGGCCGCAAAATAAATTAAAAATGGTGGAATGATTGGTAGGTCAAAATATACAACAAAAGCACCGCACCTGGGGCGGATTTCAGTTTTCAAAATTCCCGTGGGAGTTCTTTGATTTTCGTTAACAGTAGCATTTCCAGGTCTTAAACCATGCCCAGACAAGATATTACGTCCATGTCACGTTCTTTGCTGTGGACTGCAACATACTGTGTAGAAATTAAGATTAGCTTTTACTGTACAGTGGCATTGGGAGTCGGTTTTGTAAAAAAATACACATTGATGTAATTGTAAATATTTTTTTCAAAAGAGCAACCACCGAGTTTCTTGCTGGTAGCTTAGTTCTTCTCGGTAGAAACGGTATTCCGAACCAGTGGTAGATTCACTCGACGATTCAAAAGCAGTATATTTGAATTAAAAAAACCTTAATTTTTTTTTTAAATTAAATTATTTATTTAAGAATTTTCATCCACGCGGATAAAGTCGCGGGCATCAGCAAGTATTTCATAAATCACTTTAAAATATTTCAATAATATCCTCTATTCGGAATACAATTCCCATAATAATACATAACAAGAAATATTTAGTTTAACGAATGTGGCAGCCACCCAAGTACCCAAGAAATAAAATGTACAAAAGAAAGTAGTGAATTTCAGCTTCACAACGAATAAAACTCCACATTTGTGCCAAGATCTACACATGCGAAATCTACCTGCAATGCACGATTCAAAAAGTGAAGACCCCTCGAATGGGAGCTGCTTTACGGAACTTTCCTACTCATTGTACCGGCCCAGTTGATCAAGAAATTACAATTTGCTAGACGATGCTTATAATTTTTCGGGATGAAAAGTAGTCTATGTCTTTCCCCGGGATACAACTTACTATTTATTATTTAATCAAAAACAGTTGAAAATATGGGCCGTTACCAGATAGACGGACATACTAACTTTCGCATTAGTATTATATATTATGTAGTACGTAGTATAGATTGCTTATGACTTATGAGATATGTACTCAATCGACAACTCATAGTCTTCACGTGTGAGTGAATTGTAATTTTTATGTGTTTATAATTATAATTTGTTAATCTATGATGACCCACTGAAAACTGCATGAAAAGTGTCAAAAAAGAGCACGCTGTCCTTTGGTAGACGTGCTGCTCATTGAAATATTTTCCTCGAATTTCAATTCTAGAGAGAAGAAGGAAATTCTATTGGAATAATATCATAAAAATAATTTTATTACCATTACGTATTCCGTATAACGACACATTCGTTGATACTTAGAATGATAACGATGAAAATATGCATCCACATAAATTTAGGTGAAAATACTTTTCAGTGTGATGTTGTGGACTCCACTGAGATACAGCAAAGAAATTCAGGAGTTTTCTGAACCAGAGGGGAAAATAAGAGACATGGGCCTGCATGTTGTGATGGCCATAACCAATTTCTTACTACCATCGCTCATATCAGTATTCTTTAGTATTGTTGACGTTTGTGTTTTAGAATTATAATTCTTATTTTAGGGACATTAAGGTACGTGATATAATACTGTCATTTTGAAATAATATTGTTAGAATCGATCGTAGTAACCCCCCAGTTAAGCATAGTTAGCTTTTTTCTAATCACTCACTAAATCCTTTATTGAAAACAATACAATATAACTTAAAGCCTGCTACTCTAACCTATTTAATACATAAAAAATGCCCGCGTGGAATACTGGCAATTATAATGCTGGTTGCATTATAATTGACAGCCAGGCTGACCCTGTGCGCAAAAAATGAGCCAGCCCTTCTTAAGTTAGCTTGCGTTCCGGAGACAGACGATGCTATTTTTATCCCGGTAAATGAAAGTGCTTGAAAGGAATTTTCGGAAGTCTAAATCTAACTCAGAAACATCATCATCTATTCAGAATTAATATAGAAGTTTGTAGTTGGCCCACTAGGTGTATGGACGACCTCAAGCGAGTAGCTGGTTAGTCCGCTACCATCTTAGACTGCATCATCACTTACCACCTGGAATGCTCGCAATCAAGGGCTAACTTGTAGTGTATAAAAAAATCGAATCAATATTCATTTATTCAAATAAGGTACACTGTATACTTATTGACGTACTAGCTGATGCCCGCGACTACGTTCGCGTGGATTGATGTTTTTTAGTTCCCGCGGGAATTCCTTAGTTTTCCGGGATAAAAAGTAGCCTATGTGTTATTCCAGACTATAATCTATCTCTGTGCCAAATTTCAGCCAGATCGGCTCAGCCGTTCGGGCGTGATTGAGTAACAAACATCCATCCATCCATACATCCAAATGGATGGATGGATGGATGTCCATCCAAACTTTCGCATTTATAATATTAGTAAGATAGGATAAGATATAATATCGTACCCTCCAATCTTTTCAATAAAAAAGTGTGTGTGTGTGCAATAATTCACACACGGCAGAAGTTAAACTTCAGAAAAGTAGTCTACGAGAGAATGAGATAAATATAACTTGTACTCTACTTTTTCGTCTGTTTTTAGTGTCGCTTTTTCGTTTCATCGAATTTTCGAATCACAACAATTCTAAAGAAGTTTCTCTTCAAAAATCTAGGTTTTAAAAACTAGTTTAATAGTGCTGACAGCACTATTAAACTAATTTGCAGCACTATTACCTACCTGTGCTGTATAGATTGTTACACTCAAACTCAAACTATATTTATTCAAAATTAGTACCTACACAGTACAAATTCTGAACGTCACGTTTACAAAGTATGGTGATAATTAACCACAGTATCTTAAAACTAAAGCTACGAGGGTTTCAAACGCGCCCTGGTCCTACAGTACAGCGCCCTATGTTAATAGTCATTGTTGCTTATAAAAACCGGGATACGGGCAATAAAGGGACTGCCATGAGAAAGCTATCGACTCCAGTATGGGCCGTAAACTAGTTTTATACCGGGATTTACGATTGTCCGGGGGCGGAACGGTTTTTTCAATTGCTTTTCTATTCTGTGTGTTGAATTTACGCCCTGTCAATGGGACATGAGTTAGTGACACTATAGGTACAGGTAGGTACTTGCCTGTCAGAGTGATGTATGTATTTAGAATTTTATTGGGCTTATTGCTGACTTATTCAGCTTAGGTTCGGACCCTGGGTCGAGGTTCATTCGAATTAAATTAGATGAAGATAGTTTTTTTTAAATACATGAATTTCCGTGCCGCGTCTTTTTTTTACGCCACTACAAGTTAGCGCTTGACTGCAACCCCTGATGGTAAGTGATGATGCAGTCTAAGATGGTAGCGGGCTACCCTCTTAAACCCATACCTACCACTAGTGGGTTGCTACACGGCATCGTACCGTACCTGTAGAAACCGACAGCACGGGTGATTTCGCGGGATTCATGAAGTATTTTATGTTATGGTTTTAACATTTTGCCAAGTGGATTTTTTGTTTTGTATCGCGGTTTCTGTTTACGGCGTTAAATCCGGTTATTCGTTTTGACACAGCTTGCTGGATTTTATCATTGTGAAATTTATTTTCTCTCCTCTCTTCATTTTGGTATTTCTTAACTCACAGTTACTTTATATTATTTCTTATCGCAAGCTGTGGCAACCTCTAAGTGAGTCTAAAATATTGCATTATATTACCTACTTATTCTCACTTTAATTTGTTGTTTATGTAAGGTTGTCTAAAGGTTCTTAGCACAGCAAAGAACCATTATGGTTTCTTTAGTCTTTTTAACAGACTGATGAGAGTTTTGAATTAATTTCAGCTCGAGTGGGCGTAGTTGCGACAACGAATGTCAGTCGATTACGATTGTTAAGCAACGTTGACCCAGGTTGGTAACTGGATGGGTGAGCGAATTCGGAAGTCCGAATTTGGCCTTTTCGTTCCCTCCGTACCTCGGAGAGCAAGCCGTCGCAACGGCTTTACCTGACACGTCGGTCCCAATACTGTGCTCCCGGTTATTATTACTAACATCTGTTAATAATCGTTAGAAACCTATGAGTTGAAATAGTAAATAACTCTTAGTCGAGTCGTATACGGAAAGACCTGTGAATCCACCGCATTATTATCCCAAGAAAATAATATTATTGTGACTAACCGACCTAACAATAATGAATACAATAAAGTTTTTATTTATTCATTAATTTATATTAAGAAACCCCCTGTCGTTATGTTATGGTAAGGGGTCAAGACCCCCGGCAATGAGGAACGCGATGCAGAGAGAGACAGAGAGAGATATTCAGCAAAACCTTGAAACTACAATTGCCGGACATAGCATAGGAATAGCATAGTGTTGAACTTCAAGAAAACGGAACTGAACAACGATCCATCTTCATAGCCAAGAAAGTTAGTTGTGAAATTGAATTTTATGTTCCCGCCTCAGAAACTCTTGCTTGCTCCGGCCGGTGGTGAAGCACAATATATCTTGTAAAAGTTTGTTCTTTAAACGTTTAGTTATACCAGACAATGTACTAGCTACGTTCGATAAAGAATTGCTTTGCCCAGTTTCGTGGGAAACAAAGTGAAACTCTTTGTTCGGTAAAGGAATCTTAATATTATACTAGTGGTTCGCCCCGAACTGAGACCTCGCGGTGCCATCTATTGACATCAATGTGACGTTCTTTAAAAATACTGAAGCTCATTAAAAATTAAATAATTTCGTTTCCTAACAATATTTATCTAATTTTCGTATTTGTTGTTCAAGTACAGAATATAATTCAAATAATTGATCAAGTTTCAGGCTCAGCCTTTCAGAATATTTAGAGTTCTGAGGTCAACTTTGGACGTTAGAAAATCTCCACTTTGAAAGCCCCCCATGGCTTTCAAAGTGGAGATTTTTTTCGTGAATTTAAAAAAATACATTATTGGACTATATTCTTAACTAGTGGTTCGCCCCGAACTAAGACCTCGCGGCGCCATCTATTAACATAAATGTGAAGTTCTGTTAAAAATACTAAAGCTCATTAAAAATTAAATAATTCCGTTTTCTTACAATATTTATCTAATTTTAGTATTTGTTGTTCAAGTACAGGATATAATTGAAATAATTGATCAAGTTTCAGGCTCATCCTTTCAGAAAATTTAGAGTTCTGAGGTCATCTTTGGACGTTAGAAAATCACCACTTTGAAAGCCCCCATTTCGTCAATTTTGGGGGAAAAATTAAAAAAAAAATATTTTTGGACTCTTTTCCTAATTATCTTTAAAATGATATACCGCAACCCTATGTAACTTTATAAAAAATATTTTACTTCGCATTCGCTTCTATGAGAGCCCCCCTGCAATAAAGATTTTTATTATTTTTTAAGCCATATTCGGCGGGAGGCCATTGGTTTACATATTATATTTAAAGCTAAAGTAATTGCGTTCAGTAATTCAGAAGTTATAATGCTCTGACAGACGGACGGACGGACGGACGGACGGACAAGTGCCAATTCACCCAAGTAGACTCGGAGACCTTCGCTTCGCTCGGTCAATTATCTTTAAAATGATATACCGCAACCCTATGTAACGCTATAAAAAATATTTTACTTCGCATTCGCTTCTATGAGAGCCCCCCTGAGATAAAGATTTTTAGAACTTTTTAAGCCATATTCGGCTGGAGGCCATTGATTTACATATTATATTTAAAACTGAAGTAATTACGTTCAGTAATTCAGAAGTTATAATGCTCTGACAGACGGACGGACGGACGGATGGATGGACGGATGGACGGACGGACAAACGGACGGACGGACGGATGCACGGACGGACGGACAAGTGCAAATTCACTCAAGTAGACTCAGAGACCTTCGCTTCGCTCGGTCAATAAAAGGAAAAGGTGACAGACGGACTGACTGATCTACCGGCTTACAGGTCAAACCACGGGATGAATCGGGCTGAAAAGCATGCAAAAAGCTATTATGACGTTGACATCCCATAAGAACGGATTTTTATAAATTCAACGTCTAAGTGGGTAAAGTAGTCCGGGCGCGGGAAAAATCTAATCTTACTAATATTATAAATGTGAAAGTTTGGATGGATGTATGGATGGATGGATGGATGTATGGATGTTTGTTACTAAATCACGTGCCAACGGCTGAACGGATCTGACTGAAATTTGGCACAGAGATAGATTATAGTCTGGAATAGCACATAGGCTACTTTTTATCCCGGAAAATTAAAGAGTTCCCGCGGGAACCAAAAAACCTCAAACCACGCACACGAAGTCGCGGGCATTCGCTAGTAATAATTAATTGTAAAAGCTTGCACACTAAAGGTCACCATTGGCAGGATGTAATTTGACATAAGTCGCTTGATTTACGCCAAACAAACCCTCCCATTCACCGTCTCACGGCATCAGAGTGCCTAGTGGGAGATTTTCTTCCCATTCGTTCGCGCCGAAGTTAACTACGATTTGCATGAGATCGATGATCGATGGGTCGAGCGCTTGACAGCTTGCGCTCGATCAATCGAGCGACTTCGTCCGCGTGGATAACCCGTTGTCCTAGGTGAGCGACAGAAGCGAAACCACGCGACGCGACGCGATACGACGCCGAAAATGACAGACGTATCTACGCGACAACGTAGGCTACGTGAATTTTCAACTGCTGTATGATACTGTTGCGTCGCGTCTTATCGAGTCGCGGTATCGCATTTGTCGCTTACGTAGGAAAACGGGTGACGATTTTTGATTCCGCGGGAACTCCCCAATTTTCCGGGATTAAAGGTAGCATATACGAGTAGGTATCTTTGTACTAAATATCAAAATCAGTTGAACATGCATTTTTGCATTTAAATAATATTAACATGGAATTAAAGAAAGCTACGACACACACTTGACCGATATTTCGTTATGCTTACAAAAACACTGAACAAAATTGTCTTTTCTTTGGAGACTGAGTTTGCACACCGCCAGCAATAAATCGCGAAAGTAAACAACACCCTTTTCTCATTGAGTCGGGTCCCCCGGGCTCGCCCGACTTCCCCGACGTTTATTTACGATGCGATGCAATCACTAATAAGTAAATAATAAATATACTCACACTGGTGAGACAGCTTTATCAATCAATCAATATTTATTTATTCAATTTAGTTACAGTACACTTATTGAAGTCCGAAACTTATAAAATATGATGGTGATAATCAATTACGGTATCTTAAAACTAAAGCTACGAGGGTTCCAAACGCGCCCTGGTCTGAGAAGAGACCACAATAAACTCAGTCGGGTTTTTTCTATTATCGCCATCTCACAAATATCGTATTTTAATAGAACTGTAATTAACAATTTGATTAAGTAGCCGCTGGAACAATTCATTCCCACGCTTTTTTATTATTTAAATACTTGATCTCTTTAAGACGATGATTCCCGCGACTTCGTCCGCATCTATTCAACTTTTTTAATACCCGCTGGAATTCTTTACTTTCCGGGATAAAAAGTAAGCTGTGTCGTATGTGTAGAAATTTGTAAACAACTGAGATTGGCAATTATTTAAAAACTTACTATAAGTAATAAAAATTGTGTAACTCAAAGAAAGTACGTCAGGGTTAGCCAACGGAATATACGGTTCTAATTTTAAGTTTCTTGTATAACATTCCATATTCTCACAACTAAATAAATTTCATCTCATTTCATTTCCTTTTCCGGGATGCAAACTATCTTTCATCAAAATCAATTTAATGAAGGTATGGGCCGTGAAAGCATAGCAGAAAGATACTTTCGCACTTTCGCATTTATAACATTAGTATAGATTTTTACTATTTACAAGTTGCCATTAAAGTCGCTAATTTAAAACTGCATACTGCCAACGCTTAAAGCCGTATTGTTGACTTTCGTGAATTATAATCCTTATTTCAGGAACGACAAGGTACCTGACATCAAACTGACATTTTAAGTAATATTTCTTAAGTATTACTTTAAGCCTTGGCAATATGGTCCCTAAATGACATGTGACAGTTCCATTTCTATTCAAAGTGCGACCGCAAGGCATGTGTCTGGGATCTAACGTTTTAAGCTTAACGATGATATCACTTGGCCGGTGCCCAAAATGTCTCTTTGGGCCAAGAATTCGCTTAACCCAGTGGTACCATTTCAGCGATGATACGAGCATACGAGTAGTTTTATTTCATTGCCAATTTATCATAATAATAGCAAAAATTGTTACAAGACTTTATATTTCTGGGATTCCGTGCTTTATTGAATAGTTTTTTTTTATTCCACTACACTGCGATCACACCTGATGGTAAATGACGATGCAGTCTAAGATGGTAGCGGGCTAATCTGTCAGGGGTATGGCAATTATATTAAACCTATACCCCTAGTCAGTTTTTATACGGCATCGTTCGCTTGGCGGTACTTCTTTGCCCGTAGGGTGGTGACTAGCCACGGCCGAAGCCTCTCACCAGACCGGAACAGAGAAAATTCGAAAGTTATAAATTCCCAAATTGACCCTGCCTGGAATCGAACCCGGAACTACCCACTGTAAAACCACAGCGCTCACCACTCCGCCAGGGAGGTTGTCAAAGATCTTGATCATATCTTGATGCTACCCAGACTGTCTCGTACCCGTATACGTCATACGGTGATCTGATTTCACATTTATGGTTTGTCAAAATTAGTATGATAATTTCATTGATGTAGAATTTTTTTAGTACCTATTTCAATGGATAATTTTGACAGATTAGAGGTGTATAGTAACAAGATAAGATAAGATATTTATTTATTGCAAAAATACACGTGAAGATTTTCAATATTTCAATATTTTTGGAAACAGTGTACTGTAGTGTGACAGTAATAAAGTGAACCTATTGTAATTGAAGAACAGACGTGTCTCATTTTAATCCAACCACAAACCTCATGGTGACTCTGCCAGTCGGTGCACGCGCGCTTGCACCATGCGCGTGCACCGGCTGGGCACCGATATAGAAACTCATGGACAAATGAATATTAAGGACGATGTATTACCACGGATTATGAAAATATTACCCAGGATGTGACACGAGAAAAAGAAGATTACTGAAAAACGTTCCGTAATTCATCTGATAAAAAGCCTCTTGAAAAAGTATATTGAGAAAATTAATAAAACACTGTAGCAAAGTCAGACAGTACACCTCAGTACTACCAAATATTATGGCGGGCAATAATTAATTAATTGTGAAGGACTAGAGTGAGACAGACTAAAGCAGTACTATGCAAAAGATATCTGGCCAAATCAAATAACCTGAGTGATAGGTATCACCTAGGTGATCAAGTGAAATATAATATCATTTTTCGCTTACCTTTTTTGTATGAAATTGTGCAGCTCGCAAAATTCAGCTGATTTAAAACTTAATGGCGGCTGCTGACATGTCTGGCAAAGTTCCAAAAGCTTTTTCGGATCGTAAATAAGAATCAGTGATGAGATTGTATTCTAGGTTAATATAAGGGACAGTAGGTAATAATAAAATTCTTAAACCTTGGGAGAATTTATGTATGGGTGACTCACAATGTAATGTACGTAAATGTCACCGTAAGATTGCAAAAACCGTTAGATTGTAATCTAACTAGCGAAATTGTAAACTGTCAACAGATTGTGAACCGTTCAACGTTCTGAGTGTCAATTTACGTTTTCTTGTCTCTTTCTTGTAGGTTAGGTTAGGGTTCGACATAAATTAATAGGTAGGGCACTTAGGTTTTATCGGGTTAATATACCTAACAGATGACAATCTACAGAAAAATAATGCGTTAAATTGTAATCTGTCGACAGTTTACAATTTCGCTAGTTAGATTACAATCTACTTAACGGTTTTTGCAGTTTTACGGTGACATAAACATATAAGAAGTTATTGTAATTCTTGTATTGTGTTAATCCTAAAACTATCCAAACTTGGTCTTGAGAAAAAGTACTATACGAGATATGAAATTACTTATGGTAGATACCTATAATAATGGATCTTGACAATAATATTATACAAGGGTACCTAACAATAACAGTTTTTAGGGATATTTTCTTTTATATACAGGATAGTAGGTACAATAACTTACACTTCTGTATTAAATTTATGTATCTACGTATTGTAATATCTTGTTTTTTAATAAAGACCAACTGCTGAGTTTTTTGCCGGCTCTTCTCAGCGGAATCTTCTTTCCGAACCGGTGGTAGAGTCAAAAAATGACGTAACATAAGAGACATGTATGCCCTACATGTTATAAATGAGTTCACTGAGTTTATATATAAAATATTATGTACATTTATTTACTTACTAACAAATCTGCTGGGAAGTCTTGATCTTTGATTATTACCTACCTGTGTTTTGACAGTCACTTTCTCAATGTAACCCTGACTTTATTTCTAGTAGACACTAATTGGCAATAGAGTAAGATATTAGAATTATCATAGTGAAATTTCAGTACACTTTAAAACAAATGAGTTCGGTTTCTTTACAGTACGCTCACGTACAAGAAAGGAACATTATTGCATCCGATGTAATCTATTACTCAGTACTCAACAAGACAAACAACGTGGCTCAGGGGGCATACTACCATCACGTAAATCCGTATTGTTTTAATATTATTGACGTGAGAGTTTTAGAATTATAATTCAAATTCAAATTCAAAATTAAAAATGATTTTTATTCAAATAAACTTTTACAAGTACTTTTGAATCGTCAAGCGAATCTACCACTGGTTCGGAACACCATTCCTACCGAGAAGAACCAGCAAGAAACTCGGCGGTTGCTCTTTTGAAAAAAAATATCTAATAATTTACAATTTAATTTGTATTTTGTAATTTGTAAAATACATAAGTATGCTCCTTTGTCATTTACGTAATCTTCAACATATTAATAAGCCTTTTTCAGGAGCATAATTTTAATGGACTTGTGTAAAGGCAAGACCTTGACGTCCCTAAAATAATCCTTATTTTAGGGACGTCAAGGTACGTGACATTAAACTGTCTGTCTCGGATGGTGGTAACCCCCCAGGAAAAGCTTGTTTCCTGCAAAAAACGAACGACATATACTTTTTACTTCACGGAGTTGCTGTTGATAAATATGTAACATCTACCAGAAGCGGCGCTTTAGTAACAGTGAATGTCGACAGTCACTGTCTCAATACAAATCTGTCTTTATTGCTATTGCACACTTGGCTATAGAGTAAAATACAAGAAAGAAACAATATTGTATTCGATGCATTCTATTAATAAGCAACACAGTATAGTAACTTCTTTAGCTAGGAACTGTGAGTGTTGACAGTCACTGTCTCAATATAAACCCACCTTTATTACACACTTGGCAACAGAGTAAAGAAACATTACAGTATCCGATGTATTCTATTAATCACAAAGACAAGAAAGAAACATTATTGTATCCGAAGTTTTCTATCAATAAGCGATATAGTAAAGTATACTATATGTGTTAAGCTAGCAACTGTGAATTTCGACAGTCACTGTCTCAATACAAACCTGCCTTTTTGCTAATGTACACTTGGCAACAGAGTAAAAAAACATTACAGCATCCTATGTATTCTATTAATCACAAAGACAAACAGCGTGGCTCAAGATAAAGCTTATTTCCAGCAAAAAACGAACGACACAGACTTTTTACCTTTCACGGAGTCGGATTGAACAGCTGTTGATAAATATGTAACGTCAACCCACGGCGGCGCTTGGCTGAATTCCAAAGTGGCAACAGATCTATGCTGGTAACAGGGAGATTGCTAGACGAATAAATTTCCTTCACGTTTCGTGGTTATTATGGTCTATTGACATTTTGAAGATCATGTGGAATCGTGACGAATTACCAATTTGGCTTTTTCGTGTCTCGAAAAGTATGTACAGATCCCGGATGTGATCGGTCATCTAAACTAATATTATAAATGCAAAAGTTTGTATGGATGGATGTTTGTAACTCAATCACGCCGTAACTGCTGAACATATCTGGATGAAATTTGGCACAGAGATAGGTTATTATCTGCAATAACACATAGGCTAATGTTTATCCTAGAACAATAAGAGTTTCTGCGTGAACCAAAAAAGTAGCGGGCATCAGTTAGTAATGAATATCATACGCTTAAGATCGTTTGAACAGAAGGACCGGTAAAGTGTAGCAGACAGACACACTTTCGCATTTATAATATTAGTATGGATAATATTGGTATGGATGAAATAATATCCTCTGCAATTACTGCCACGGCGCCCAATCTCCAGAGCTTATAAGCCACCTGTGTAGTGAGATGATATAACGAAATCCAACATAACCGGAAAGAGATCAGGCGCAAGTCCGACGAATTTACGTACTCTAGGGTGTAAAACACCGCCAACCTCCGAACTCCGAGTTAGTACTGAAAATTTACTGTCAGAAAAATTACTTAATTAAGGCCCGAACCGGAACTCGAACACGAAACCTCGTCGGCCACAGTCGAACATGCTAACCCACTAGACCAACGAGGCCATTAATATTAGTGTGGTTATTTAATTGGCCTTCAAAATAAGCCCGCTTTCAACTTAACGTTGAAAACGGTGATATCGCAATCAAGGGATAAACAATACTATCCAAGCTGCAATTTTATAGTCAGTATAATATACCAAAAGCAGTTTGTTGTATGGAATTGAAGGGATCCAGTCCAAATGGACGACATAAATACCTATTGGGGACTTACTCAATGCCACTTTTGGGATGACGCCAAGTTCGGTCAATAGCTATTTTTGACCTATTCACTACGTAGGTCATAGTAAAGTACATTTTATACGTCCATCTGTTTCTTTAAAAAGCCAATCTTAAAAGATTTTCAATGGATACCAAAAGATAAAATGTCTTTTGGAAACTCTGTTTTCTTTAATGGATCCACTAGAACTTAACTCTTGAATGCATTTATTTTGTGAGTACCTAATGACAGTAATATTAAACCCATACCTACCCCTAATCGGTTTCTACGCGGAACGCTTAATCGCTTGCCCGGTTTTTCCGGTAGGGTGGTAACTAGCCACGACCGAAGTCCCCAGGCCAGTCTAGAGTAAATTCACCCCTACAGGTTACCCGTGGTTAAAATATATACCCCGACAACAGGCTAGCCCGCTACCATCTTAGACTGCATCATCACTTACTATCAGGTGTGATCGCAGTCATGGGCTAACTTGTAGTGGAACAAAAATATATAAAAAACATAGTACTAACTATTCGAACTACTCGTTCTTACCACTTATCCGTGTATAGGTACTTAGATACTAATATTAAAATGCGAAAGTTTGGATGGATGTATGGATGTTAGATACGCAATCACGCCCCAACGGCTGAACGGATCTGGCTGAAATTTGGCACAGAGATAGATTATAGTCTGGAATAGCACATAGAAAGAAAGAAAGAAAGAAAGAAAAACAGTTTATTCGACAATGGTGTCACAGACAAAACAAAGATTACATATGTAAAAAAAAATTCTGTCTGTGACACCACCCAGAATGGGTGTACAGCTCAGCATTAAGCCCTGCATTGTATGCCAATAAATTGCATACAAAGCAGGGCGCTGGTTTTCAGCTGTGACCCGGGTGACGTCACAGTAACAAAAAATATTAATATAATAAAACATAAGTAAATTTTATAAACAATCACAAGTAAGCAGCAAGAACTCAAATTATATGTCATTTATAATATTACACATAGAAAAGAAAAAGAAAAACATAAAATATATAAAACTATAACAAATAATATGAAAACAAGAAAAATATATCATGAAAATTACACATAAACTTACAAACAAATATAATATTAAATTAATACATAGGCTACTTTTCATCCCGGAAAATTCATTCCGCGGGAACCAAAAACCTCAATCCACGCGGACGTAGTCGCGGGCATCCGCTAGTCCTGTATAAATGTTTGTCACTTTTTAGTGTCGCTTTTTCGTTTAATTTTTTCATTTCGTTGAATTTTCAATTCACAACGATTCTAAAGAAGTTTCACTTCAAAAACATAGAACTAACTAACCGGATGTGAACGCGTTCTAGCCACTTATCCATCATAATATAATTTCTCAAAGTAGCCACTAGTTAAGAAAAGCCTCGTGAGAAAACCCGCAAGTGTTAAACGGGGGTTTAATGAAGAAAGCAAGGCAAGTTTTCTTGGAAAAGCAATACTTATGAAAAGGGTGCAATTTATTCCGTACAAGAAAATAAACGGCCACACTTCATTGGTTGAGCCTGTTAGAATATTTTCTTGCTGAACGATCTGGGACTCCCTCGTTGGTCTAGCGGTTAGCATAGTCGACTGTGGATCACGAGGTCCTGGGTTCGATTCCCGGTCGGGCATAAAAATTGGTAGATATTGGGTTTTACAATTAAGAAATTCTCAGTGCCAGCACGGAGTTGGAAGTTGGCGGTGTTTCACCCCCATGCCTCGTAGAGCACGTTAAGCCGTCGGTCCCGGTTATTATCACAAACATGATAAAGCCCACCAACCCGCATTGGAGCAGCGTGGTGGGTCTAAGCTCTAATACTCTCCTATGAGAGTGGAGGCCTGTGCCCAGCAGTGGGACGTTAATGGGCTGTTGTGGTCGATCTGGGAGGCCATCGTATTATTATCTCGAGAGAACAGCAACCGTTGCGTGAGTAATGGAAGGAGTTACATGTTACAACGCTTTGAAATACGTACTTATCCATACTTTATTATTATAAACGCAAAAGTGTGTCTGCTACGGCATCTTTTCAACTGATTTTGATGCAATTTAGACAGGGGTAGCTTGTATCCCGGGGAAGGACTTTTTATCGCGGAAAATTAAAGAGTTCCCGCGGGAATCAAAAATACTAATCCACGCGGACGAAGTCGCGGGATTCCACTAGTAATATTATAAATGTGAAAATGTGTTTGTTTGTTGGTTTATTGGTTTGTTGGTTTGTCCTTCAATCACGCTGCAACAGGGCAACGAATGGCAGGGCAACGAATTTTATCCCCGAAAATTGAGGAGTTCCCATTGAAATTTAAAAAAAACTTATTCAACGCAGACGAAGTCGCGGGCATCAGCTAGTACTAATATAATCATATTCAACTGTCAGTTATTGCCACTTTATACCTTATATTTGGCACATAAGGTATAAAGTGCCTTAGGCAAATCATTATAATTGAAATTTGTACACCTTTGCTACATTTTTTGAACAGAATTATATTTCTTATTAACACAAATAACAAAAAGAAACAAATCCTAAGCATTCTTAATTAAATTTAATTATGGTAATTTTTCTGGAAGTGACACATTATTTCGAATAGGTAAGCTTGCTTCGTTTACGGAATTTACGAGTTAATTTTGCTGAATGTCAAATAAAGTAAACCAACCCCTTTTGTGTGGGTTTTAAATAATATCGCTTAAGCGAAAATTTGTTAATTTATTTCTCTGTAAATCCTTTCTTTTAAACTCACATTAACAACAGCATACGGACGTGCGAACGAATAAAAAACCTTATATCGTGTTTTCCATTGATAAACCTGTCGTGTTCGAAATTAAATGATTTATTTCACGTGAGACAACTTATTCCACATATGATAAGTCGTAAGGATCTACCCTTAAGGTTCTTCTTAGTAAGTATAAAGGAATAGGTAGGTATTTTGTAACCTGCCATGCCCCTAACAGATTAGCCCGCTACCATCTTAGACAGCATCATCACTTACCATCAGGTGAGATCACAGTCAAGGGCTAACTAGTAGTGGATTAAAAAAAAAAAAAAAAAACCTGTCTGGCTAGTGGCGCAGAGGTGTGATCTTACAAGTTGATTTGGGACTTGGGAGGTCCCAGATTCGATCCTCGATATAGGGACAATTATTTGGGAATTTTTAACATTTGAATTTTCCCTGGTCTGGCCTGGTGACAGGCTTTCGCCGTGGCTAGTTACCACCTTACCAGCAAAGCGCTAAGCGATGCGCTTCACTGTGATTCCGTATAGAAATAGATTAGGGTTGGAACTAATTTTTGTTTGATATACTTATTATGCGCTATAGCAACTTGTCTCATGAGATAAGGATCGATGGACGATGGAGAGAGCTATGCTTGGAGTTTATTAAAATCAAATAATTATACTGAGAAAAACCGATTGACTTTTGGATCTAATGCCTCGCAATCGTTTTTTTACCTTCATATTGTTTTACTTTAAAAACGTTTCAAATCCATGTCCATACATCCATACTGTCTGCTTCGCTTTCACGGCTCATCCGTTCAACCGATTTTGATGAAATTAGGTACAGAGGTACATTGTATTCCGGGGAAGGACATAGGCTATCCCGGAAAATTAAAAAGTTCCCACGGGAATCAAAAAATCCCAATCCAAGCGGATGAAGCCGCGGGAATCATCAACTTCATGTATAAGCGTTTTCAAGTAAAAGTAAAGTGTCCTGCAAGAGTTATATATCGTACCAGTGAAACTTAGTGAAACTCAGTTCTAAGTCCGCGGTGTCCCGGAACACGATAGATGGCGCCACTTTGTGTGTAAATGGCACAACAGGGAGCGCCTCGCAAGATTAATTCGTGTGACAATCTCGACGACAATTTGTGACCACCCTGTATTAGACGCGAACATACCGTACATGTTGTGAACAAGCGCCCTTTATCATAGCTGGAGTATATTGTTATAACAATATTGGAGCCTCACTAATACCACAGTCTAAAGAGATACGTTATTTCCTACCAATTGGTCGACGGAGACGTACTAGACAGAGCAACGGGTGACATTTATTACATGTGTGTATCTTGTGTTACGTCATATTTTGACTCAACCACCGGTTTGGAAAGAATTCTACTGAGAAGAGCCATAGAGACTTAACAGTTGCTTAACCTAAAGTAGGTATACGTTAGTGTAAGTTTTTATACCACCCTGTGGGGGGCTGGACTCAAAGTCATTCGCTTCCATACTTGTTGTGACTTAGAAATTCGTCTATTGTATAATAGCATCGATTCAACAAGTGTTGTTTTACGACTTTTTTAAAGAGCAATGGCGAACTTCCATACTTCAATAGTATTGAGAAAAAAAAATTATGTATACGTGTGAATTAAAATAATTTTGTTAAGCGTCGAATACGAAGCTCTCAGAAGCAAGAATTTTTTTTAATGAACCTAGAAATAAAAGATATTTCATTTTAAAGTTTTGTAGGTTACGTGCACGGAATATAGATAAAGGGTTACGTAATAGTGTCACTTCTGAAAATGTTAAAACAGATCACAGAATGATCGGAGATCTATGTTTACAGCTTTTTACTTTTTATTCCGAGTGTAGTCTTTAGGAAAACCACGATTTATAATATACAGTACCAGATGATCGCGACTTTGGCGGCGTTTATTTAGCTAGGTAGATTATATGTATAATATCAAATGGTAACACTAAACTGAGAAACGGGAACTAAATAATCAAAAAACATACGCGCCGAATTGAGAACCTCCTCCTTTTTTGGAAGTCGGTTAAAAAAAAGATTCCCTAAATATTTTATTTTTTTACCTAGGTTCAATTAATTAAGGTGAATACTATTGATAAAATATAAAAAATAAGCAAATTCCTTCCGTCTTTACCTTACTTGTGTACAATCAAGATGTGGTCTGTACTCCTTTTGCCATTGCTCTTTGTGTAACGGCACGTCCAAAACGTGCCTGCAAGTTATAGAATGAGCTTCTTCGCGTGTGTTTTCTCAAAACTACGACTGTGAGACGATGTGGGACTGTTCCATGGGCAGATAAACTAATGTCACAAAAGCTTGTCAATCAAAAGGTGTCGCTGTTGTATCGAGGGTACCTCGTAGTTCGTACGCCCTGTGAAAAAGCCAAATAGCCAAATACAAACTTAGCAGCTAACAGTATTTTGATTTCATTATCCTTCCATTTTGAATGGAGTGTCCGGAATGAGGTCGTAAGACGTAGAGTGCCCAATTATTATAGTATTTTATAATCCACTGGCGGAATTAATATAGTCTTAGGACAATTAGAATTACATTAAAAAAATACATGTGCATTAGAATCTAGAAAATAAAATAATAAGTTTGTTGTGGCCCTAATAGAGTGTCGTAGTCGCACAAGTGACCAAGCTATTTAAATAAAAATTAAAATCACATGTCCCCAGTATCACAATATCAAATAAAAGGATTTAGAAATATCAGAGCTGCATGTTATTCCTCGTAGAAACTTCCTTTAGATAATGTAATATTAACCTCCAAAGGATAAAAACCTCTCTCTACAAATCCAAAATCCAAATTCTAAAGCAAAATGAACTGTCAAAAAATTCTAACAATTGAATAAAATCCAATTTCACAATATAAACAAGTGCCTAATCTCATCCTTTGTACCTCTTAATCCAAAAGCAAGTTCAGGGTCAAAATGACGTTCCCAAAAGAGGCAATGTTCCCCAAGGATCCGCCACAAATGAAGCGTTAAGGGAGATAACACGAGTGATTCCCTTCATCCCCGAAAGGGTTCATCGGTGTCGAATTATCAGATTGAAGTTAGAAGGCTTAGGTTCGAAGATGTATTATTGCTAACCTCTGATAGATAGAATGGAGCTTTAGGGTATATTTTTTCTGGCCTTTCTGGCGTGATTACGTAACAAACATCCATCCTTCCATCCAAACTTTCGCGTTTAGTATAGTTTCGCCCTGGATTGCGGTTCTAACGCTTCTTCAATATCTAACTTTAATGCTAACTAGACAGATTACAAATCTCATACCAGAGGCACAATTGTCTGCAAATCGTAATGATTTCGAATTACCCGTTTGACAAACGATTGCGATTTTGTTACACAATCGGGGGGGCTGATGGTATCTGAGCATATATTAAAACTAGATGATGCCCGCGACTTCGTCTGCGTGGATTAATGTTTTTGATTCCCGCGGGAATTCTTTAATTTTCCGGGATAAAAAGCAGCCTATGTTCTTTCTCTAGATACAAACTATCCCTGTACCAAATTTCAGAAAAATTGGTTCAAAAGGTGGGCCTGAAAAGCGTAGCAGACAGACAGACAGACACACTTTCACATTTATAATATTATAAGTATGGATAAGTATGGACTGGCGGTAGGGTACCAAGGAGGTCAATAAAGTCAAGGTCGCCTCGATTAATCTCAAATGATGCTAAGATAAGAAATCTACACTAATATTTTAAATACGAAATTTGGATGGTTGGATATTTCGATGGCAGCAAAGTAGATACGGACATCTACATTTTTGCAAAAATCTTTTTTTTACAAAAATGAGCTCATAATATTAACCCTATCTACAAGTCTGCATTAAAATTATTTTAAAATTCAAAATAATGAAGAAAATCTGGCACGTAAATGAAGTCATCTACACTCGATTTAAAAAAAACATCGCAGTAGAAACGGACATTTGAATTTGTCCGCCTTTACTTCGGAGCATCGACAAATGATTTGAAACGTAGACAAAGTCATCCGTCACTTGATTAAAATTTAGTGATTGACTAATATACATTTCATAGTTTTCTTTAAGAAAGACCTTTTGTAAATAAATAAAACATAGTAATATAAAGCATTTTTATTTAAAAATATATAATATATTGCGTGGTTCGGAACCTTAATAAATTAGTTTAATGATAGAGTTTAGTGGTAGATAACTCATTCAATAATGTGCAAAGTGTGTTAAATGCAAAGTAGCTAAATAAAGACATCTACAAAATTTGGCAAAAAAAAAATAGGGATTATTGTTTGTATGATGCTTAGATTTTCTTTAAATATCCTTAAAAGTATGACTGGAGAGTATTATCTTAGTTTATTAGGTATTTTAGATGGAAAGGCGCTTTATCACAACGCATAAACGGATATCAGGCAGACGTCTTCTTCTACGTCGAAGTTTTTTCAGAGTAAATGAAGACATCTACATTATTTCATTAAAACAACGATATATCGATTCAACCTGTCATACAACCAATAAAGGAGATTATTTTAATGCGTCATAGAAAATTTCATGCTAATCGGTCCATTATTCTCAAAATGGCTACTAAATTTTACTAAATGCGCTCTCCTGTAAAATTGCGATTTTGTAGATGTCTTCTTCTACTTTGCTGCCATCGATTTGTTACTCAGTCATACACACCAGAGCTTGGGAACCGAAAACCTCAATCCACGCATTCGAAGTCGCGGGCATCAGCTAGTAAGAACATTAACTTCAACGCTTATCCATGTAATCTGTGTGACTGATACTTTAGTGTGCGTGGTCGGTTTTTGAACCGTTCCACGATAATTTCTCATCGAGAACTTCGCCCAGTGTGACGCGCCCTAATAGCATCGATCCATCATAGACATAGAAATAAGAATAGTAGAATAACACGTATAGAGACATTTTTATATTGGAACCAGTGTCGTCAAACATTACATTTTAATTTTAATACGATAAGCAAATTACCTGTTCCATAATCATAGAGATGAGAGGGGCTTTTTTATCCACTACGAGTTAGCCCTGCGATCTCACCTGGTGGTAAGTGATACAATCCTAGATGATAGCGGGCTAACCTGGTACGGCAGCGATTTCTATCGATCACGCCGCAACAGAGCAACGGATCGACGTGATATTTTGCATGGGTATAGTTGAGGACCTGGAAAGTGACAAGTACATTTTATCCCGGAAAATTCAGAATTTCCTGTGGAAATTAAAAAAAAACTTTAACCACGCGGATTAAGTC
Organism: Erebia aethiops; assembly: GCA_923060345.2. Taxonomy (NCBI): domain Eukaryota; kingdom Metazoa; phylum Arthropoda; class Insecta; order Lepidoptera; family Nymphalidae; genus Erebia; species Erebia aethiops. The sequence goes on from OV281080.1 coordinate 18,099,781, forward strand.
GCGGGCATCAGCTAGCTTATGATGTAGACAAGAAATAATGACTTGCCGAGTTTTCGAAATTCTCACAGGAGAGAAACGGGGCGCGGTCGTTAGTCTAAGTTTAAAATGATTAGAATTATTCAAGCAGAACCCGCAAACATTTCAATTAATTGCTAAAAGGAATAATTTAATCACTAAATAGAGCAATTAATAATTTATTACTGAGCGATCAAAAGAATATTATAATTTGAAATAATTAATAAATGGAATCTAAAAAAAAATCGTCATGAATCTCCATAATTAAATCCAATTGGAATTTCGATTCGTCATGTACAGATTTCCACCGCAAAGAGCTTTTATGCCGAACGCGTATCATTTAAAAGAAACGAAAAAACGATGAAAACACGGCTTTCGAATTACAAATACTACAGAAACAAGTAATAAAATTAAAAAAATTAAAAACCCACGACAAACTGCAGCGCTCCATTGTGAACTTAATGCTGATGGAGCAAAATGTACGGTTGGACTGTGGACCCGTACAGTAACATATTGAAAAATAAAAATCACGATTGAGCTCAGCTTGGTGGACTATATATACTATAATACAAACATATCTAAGACCCTTCTCAGAAGCTATACATATTATTTAATGCAAAAAACCGCATTTCTATCGGCCCAGTACTTAAAAAAAAATGGTAACAAGCAACCTCTTATGGCAAACACATACACCGTCTCCGTTCCGTCGTGGGTAAAAATGCGTTGTATAAACGTATCTAGTTAAACATCGCTTTTTTAATATTTACACGGGATTTCAATATATATTTTAAGTCGGCTAGAGGATGGAATGGTATAAAATGGATTTTGCTTATTCAGGTCCTGTACCTTAATGACTGAGCATTACTCAGTCACGTACTATCGGTAATCAGAATGAAGCTTTGGTCCTTCCAGTTTTTTTTGTCAATGAACTGGACCCTATGGTCCTATAATGTATATGTCACCGTAAAATTGTAAAAACCTTTCGATTTAGCAAGAAAACAGTCTGTTGGCGGATTATAGCAGAATTATTGTAATCTTTTCTTGCTAAATCATGAACTGCCGCAAAGTAACGCCTGATTCTAACCAATAACCGTTAGATTGTAATCTAACGCTTTTTACTGTCGACAGATTGTGAACCGTTCAATGTTCTGAGTGTCAATTTTTGAAATATTCATTGTATTTTCGTTTTCTTGTCTCTTTCTTGTAGGTTAGGTTAGGGTTCGACATTAATAAACAGGCACTTAGGTTCTATCGGGTAAATATACCTAACAGATTACAATCTGCCGAAAAATAATGCGTTAAATTGTAATATGTCGACAGTTTACAATCTCGCGAGTTAGATTATAATCTAACGGTTTTTACAATTTTACGGTGATATATATAAAATTATGTTTAATTGTACCAAGTGTATCACTTCATAGATAGCTTCGTTTTCCTAGTAATGGAATTAAGCTCATAATGGTTCGCTTACAGCTACAAAGTTTCGAGGTAATTTTAGCCCAAAAATGGCGAGTTCAACCAAATCTGAAACTATCTAAGAGTAATTCAATTTTTCTGGATTTAGTTAGGTATCCGTTTCTCGACTGAGAACTTTTAATACGATTTTTTTTGTAACTTATATTTTTTATAACTTGTTAAAGGGTATCATCATTTAGTATCTTCTCCTATAGGCAGATGTGTTGCTCAACGCTTATTATCCGTATCTTTTCGAGGTATTTCACGTTTCCCAAACGAGTTAGAATTAAAAGCTTTCATGTAAATGTATATTTGACGACTATGCAAATAATAATTAGCATTCAGTCCGCGCTTAATAGCTGTCGCCGTCTGTGGGTATTAGATATTATAATAATTACGTTTGGAAGACTTCTGTACAGATTTAACTGTATTCAGTGGGATTGTAACATTCAGGGATTATAAATATGATTCTATACAATAAAAAAGGCCTAAGTCACTCACTCAATAAATGACTCATTAAAGTTAAATTAATTAAACATAAAGTGCGCCCAGGCTTAAATAAGACCTAGGAAGATGAAATTTTGCACGCTATTTCACTGTAATTTAGGTAGGGAATTAACTCAAACTCAAAGAATATCTATTGATTCAAAATTGGTATCTACATAGTAGGTACACCTTCTGAGCGTCACGTTTACAATACAAAGTATAAGACGTGATAAATTAAAGATTTCCCGCGGGAACCAAAAAACCTTAATCCACGCGGACGAAGTCGCGGACATCAGCTAGTGATATAATAATATAAACAAGTTAAGTATAATATTATACTAACCAATAGACATACCAATATTATAAATGCGATAGTGTGTTTGTTTGTTGTTTTGTCCTTCAATCACGCCGCAACGGAGCAACGGATCGACGTAATTTTTGGCATGGGTATATTTGAGGACCTGATGCGTGACATAGGCTATTTTTTATCCCCGAAGGAGTTCCCGCGGGACTAAAAAAACTTAAACTACGCGGACAAAGTCGCGGGTATCAGATAGTACTTGATAACGTGTACTGTAGCTGATGTCAGTACATTAATGCCTGAGTCACGATGTTAAATATTATGCCTCCCACTCTGCTCCCACTTTATAAATACGAAACATTTATATTTTGAACAGCATTAATACTTGTCACACATAAAAGATGTCTGCCATTACCCGCCTACAAAATGGCGGAAGCATCTGTGTTCAACGATTGTCAAACTTCAGCTGTTTGTTTCGTATTTTGTAATTTCGCTACTTTAGATTAGACATGACAAAAATTAATCCTACTCTTGTAATATTGTTGATTTAAAGGATTAATTTGATGATTTATCTGGTAGATACAACAATCTATGCTGTCCACTACAGCCCATTAACGTCCCACTACTGGGTACAGGCCTCCACTTTATTAGGAGAGAGGGTATTAGAGCTTAGACCCACCACGTTGATACAATGCGGGTTGGCGGCTTTTAAAAACCATGTCAGTGATAATAACCAGGACCGTCGGCTTAACGTGCTCTCCGAGGCACGGGGGTGGAACACCGCCAACTTCCTAACACCGGACTAGTACTGAGAATTTTTAGTCAGAAAAACCCAATACTCAATAGGACTTAATATTATAGCCCGACCCGGGACTCGAACCCGGGACCTTGTCAGCCGCAGTCGAACATGCCAACCACTAGACCAACGAGGCAGCTACAATCTATATTGTAACTGAAAGTAATTATAGAAGCTCTACGTTTACTGCTTATTATTATTATTACCAGGGCGCGTTTGGAACCCTCGTAGCTTTAGTTTTAAGATACCGTTACCCATTATCACCATCATGCTTTTTAAGTACTTATGTAATTTTTAGACGAAAATAAGTGTACCTACAGTGTACCTATATTTAATAAATAAATGACTATGACTATGACTATGACTAAATTCAGATATATATGTATGTCTGTTCGTTACCCGTGCATTTGCATGTTACATATTCAAACAATTGCATTTAAATTAATATTTTTTATTAAAATATTATTTTGCGCGGCTCGTTTCTAACTGAGCTACGTAGAGGTTTTAGAAAGTATTGTAAACTAACAGATGCCCACGACATCGTCCGCGCGGAATAAGTTTTTTAATTCCCATGGAAACTCCTTAATTTTCCGGGATATAAACTAGCCTTAAACACCTCGATTATACCCATGAAAAAATCACGTCGATCCATTGCTCTGTTGCGGCGTGATTGAAGGACAAATCAACAAAACAACAAACAAACACACTTTCGCATCTTCTTACTTTATATATATATATATATATATATATATATATATATATATATATTATATTATATTATTATATCTTACTAATATTATAAATGCGAAAGTTTGGATGTATGGATGTCGGTATGGATGTCTGGATGTATGGATGGATGTTTGTTACTCAATCACGCCCCAACGGCTGAACGGATCTGGATGAAAATTGGCACAGAGATAGATTATAGTCTGAAATAACACATAGGCTACTTTTTATCCCGGAAAATTAAAGAGTTCCCACGGGAACCACAAAACCTCGATCCACGCGTACGAAGTCGCGGGCGTCTACAGTCTACAGGCATCAGCTAGTAATATTATAAATGCGAAAGTTTGGATGTATGGATGTCGGTATGGATGTATGGATGGATGTTTGTTACTCAATCACGCCCCAATGGCTGAACGGATCTGGATGAAATTTGGCACAGAGATAGATTATAGTCTGGAATAACGTAATAGTAACGTAATAGTAATGGATATGTAGTGGATAAAAAAAAAAAAAAAAAAAAAAAAAAAAAAACACATAGGCTACTTTTTATCCCGGAAAATTAAAGAGTTCCCACGGGAACCACAAAACCTCGATCCACGCGTACGAAGTCGCGGGCGTCAGCTAGTTAATTATAATAATAGTATGATGATCAACATTAACTAAAATAATTACTAAACTAATTCAATACTAGAAGGAGAGTCAGTTTAATGCTTTTAGTAGCGGGCGATATTTTCAGATTGTCGTATTTCTTTGTCCCAAAAAGAACTATGTTCTAAAATGGTTCTAAAAGATTGTTCAGAAGTACCAGTAGTCCATCTATAAACACCGTAACTACAACTAAGCACACTCCGTAACCCTCCCGACCCAAAAGAAAAAATATTTCTCTGGAAAATCGCCAAATGGCCAACAAACTTTTTTGCTGACCATACAACAAATAGGTACACTCATAACCTACAGCGGGGCGTGCAACTCAAAGCGATAAATTTGTTCCCACGTAAGAAGAGAGAGCCAGAACAGGAATATACGGGGTATTTTTAAGTTAAACTCAAACTCACATGTTTTTTATTCAAATTTCCTCACGTCGTATTCCTCATTTGCTGGGGGTCGTGACCTGCTTTCATTAATCACATAATGGTAGGAGTTTTCTTTAGATAATAATGCGCTGGGTGTCCATGTCCTTCCGCATACGACTCGACTAAGAGTTGGTTTTTGTAACGATTATTATCAGACTAGCTGACGCCCGCGACTTCGTACGCGTGGATCGAGGTTTTGTGGTGGTTGTGGTTTCGCATTTATAATATTAAATAATAAGAAGTAATATATTAGTGATAATAATGAACTGTCTAGTTGTTAGCATGGTTGACTGTGGCCGACGAGGTACCGGGTTCAAGTCCCAGGTCGGGCCATAGTTAAGTAGGTATTGGGTTTTTCTGACTAGAAATTCTCAGTATTAGCCCGGAGTTAGGAAGTTGGCGGTGTTTCACCCCCGTGCCTCGGAGAGCACGTTAAGCCGTCGGTCCCGGCTATATTATCACTAACATGAAAATAGTCATTAAAGCCCGCCAACCCGCATTGGAGTAGCGTGGTGGGTCTAAACTCTAATCCCGTCTCTCCTATGAGAGTGGAGGCCTGTGTTCAGCAGTGACGACGGCTGTAGTGGTGGTGTCTCAATGTCCTATGTCCCCCCAGTGGGGCAGAGGGAGTCTACAGTGTTGCGCCATCTCGAGCGATTAGAAACTACACCCTTGACCTCATCCCACGTAATCCCTATCCTCGCAACCTCCGCCAGAATCGTACGCCGCCAAGTTTTTTCTAGTCGACCACTCTTTCTTTTTCCCTGAGGAAAGCTTGCCTCGCGAGCTTGCCTCGCGATATTGCCTGGCTGTGCGTGCTCTTCGTAGAGTGTCAGTTCCATTTGCGTCGTTTAATCTGTTCGTCTATTGGAACTTCCTTGCATCGTCGCGGTGGTGGTGGGCTAGTGATAATAACCGGGACTGTCGGCTTGCTCTCCGAGCCACGGAGTAAACGAAAAGGCCAAATTCGGACTTTCAAATTCGGTTACCCATTTACCGACTTGGTCAACGTTGCTTAGCAATCGCAATTGACTGAATAGCGTTGTGACAAATACACTTTTACAATTAGTGCTTTTGAATAGTCGAGTAAATTAACCACTGGTTCAAAATTTTCGCGTTAAAAGATCATTCAGTCACGTTATTTCGATGTAAAAATAAGAGTAAGTTAATATCTAGGTTCAAGTAAAATAAACAGTTAAATTTAAGATTCAAAATGTTGCTTCAAGAATCGTTTGCGAAAGTATCTGTGAGGGAATGGGTACAGGGGATTGTAAGCAATAAATTGATTCCCATGTACGGCAGACATTCCGGAATAGACTGCAGATTGGAATGCTTGCGTGGAAATTTATTTTGGTACTAGCTTATAACTGCGACTTCGCGTAAATTTACGTTTTTAGAAACCCTGGGGCCATACTGCCGACGCTTAATAGTAGATTGTATTATAAGGGAGCAAAATAATATTTTAACGGCGAGGGCGCTTTTTTGAATCCAGTGCAAAGTGAGGGATTCTAGAATAGAATTCCGAGCGTAGCAAGAGATTCTTTAGTAAAATCCTGAACGTAGAGAGGGATTCAAAGTACGTCGCCCCAGCCCAAAAATTTTGGCCAAGTAAATTTTCTTACGAAAAGCTCATTCCACGCGGACGAAGTCGCGGGAATCAGCTAGTAAAACTGTAATTTTGAGTAATATTGCTACATTGCTTTATGCGTTGGCAGTATGGCCCCTGCGGGAACTTTTTAGCTTTTCAGCCGAATAATAATGTCCTCCCGACTGAATTTCGGCCACGGCAGCATTTTTAAAATTAGTATAAAAAAAAAATATAAAACAGATCGGCTCTCGTTTGAGGGAAAGGGGCTGTGACCCACGTTCTGGTTCCTACCTGGTTCAAAGGTTATCCATCGCCATTCAGCGCGGCAATGCTGCAAGTTTGATGGGTACCTTTGGCCCAGGGGCAACCAGGGGTGGTCTTTTTGATTAGGGTTTTATTTTTATTTTTGTTAGTAGGTATATAAGGATTTTAGATTAACGTTTAGTCTATAAGTTTTTATTATATCTTGTAATTTTGTTTTAAATGAATAAATATTAAAATATTAGTATATAGAAGTATAGATATTGGATACTACCTACATTCCACATCGTTGCGTGTTCGGACGTATGTTTAATGTAATTTACTAAACTAAGGGTCGAAATTAAGTACTAAACACACAGAACCCGGGATAGGGGCCGAGGGTACACGCGGGTAGGAATGTTGTAGTTTGTCACACAGACTACCGCTTGGAGACCGGCCCGTATTTTCCCCAAGGCCTCAAAACTCCGGGTCAACCACCGGGAACCATGATAACTCGTCGTCACGTCGTGTGGGACCATTCAAGTCTAATAATTAGACTTGAATGGTGCCCGTACGTCAATTTTTTTTTTATCCACTATAAGTTAGCCCCTGACTGCGATCTCACCTGATGATAAGTGATGATGCAGTCTAAGATGGTTGCGGGCTAACCTGTTAGGGGCATGGCAGTTATATTACTACCCATACCCCTATTCGGTTTCTACACGGCATCGTACCGGAACGCTAAATCGCTTGGCGGCACGTCTTTGCTGGTAGGGTGGTAACTAGCCACGGCCGAAGGCTCCCACCAGGCCAGACCAAGGAAAATTCAGAAATTATAAATTCCCAAATTGACCCTGCCGGGGATCGAACCCGGGGCCTCCGCACGTTAAGACAGCAGCGCTACACACTGTGCCACGGAGGTCGTCAAAATGTTGAACCTACTAGCTGATTGAGGGACGAGTGGTCTAGTGGAGACAATGCATATCAGTCGATTGCTATTGTTAAGCAACGTTGACCCAACTCGGTAATTGGATAGGTGACCGAATTTGGTAGCCCGAATTTAGCCATTCCGTTTCCTCCGTGCCTCGGAGAGCGCGTTGTGCCGTCGGTCCCGGTTATTATCACTTACATCTGATAATAATAGTTAGTAACTTAAGAGTTGAAATAGTACTCTTAGTCGAGTCGCATGCGGAAGGACCTGAGAACCCACCGCATTATTATCCCAAAAAAACCCCTGCCAATATATGATTAATGGAAAGAGATCATGAACCTTAGCAATGAGGAATACGTCGCAGAGAGAGAGAGCGCTGATGCATGCGACTTCGTCTGCGGAATAAATTTATTAAATTTTCGCAAGAACTCTGTAATTTTCTGGGATGAACAGTAACCTATGTTACTCTCCAGGTGCTCAACTACCCATGGAAAAAATTACATTGATCCGTTGCTCTGTTGCGACGTGATTGAGCTACAAACAAACACACTTTCGCATTTAAATTATTAGTATGAAGTATGATAGCACTGAGGAATTTAGAGGTTTGAATAATAAGCAGTAGATCATCAAAGCAAATAGGTCGCTACAAAATGTGACGGCAATACGACAGTGTTATATTATATCGTCGTAAAGCCACAGAATGCGCAGTTCTGTGCTCGCTCTGGTTATCTCTCTGCGACGTATTCCTCATTACTGAGGGTCGTGAAAACTAGGGCTTTCGAATACCGGTTTTTTTCAATACCGGTATTAATACCTGAAAGATTTTTTTCAATACCGGGATCCCGGTATTGGGAAAAACTTAAAATTAGATAGATTGTTTTTAACTTAAAACTAGTCTTTTGTGAAGGAAACTGCACCAAAAAAAACAGTTTTCCATAAAAAATATTTTTGCACCACATTAACTCCAAAAGAGCACTTTTCTGCTTAAATTCAATGAAGAAATGCCATTTTTTACTCGTAAAACTGCAAGTTTAGTCAAAACACAAATTAATTAAAAATTCAAGTTATTTTTAAAAAGAAATTAAATTTTATTAAAAAAATTGCATTTGATAAAAAACAGATTTCTGAACGTTTCATGAGTCAATGAAATAGAAATGCCAAGCCACAGGGATCTAAATTCAAACACGAATTTTTCCCTCTGAGTGATCAAAAATGACTTTTCTTCACTAGTTTTAAGCAATAAAGATGCTCTTATTGAGCTAATGTACCTAAGCTTAAGATACAAGTTTTGAACTTAGCCGAATAAAAGCAGTGGCATGTACCAAGAAATATGTGCAATAGTCACTGTTTCGTTTATAATGTCACCAATACCGGTATCCCGGTATTAGACATTTCAATACCGGTATTGAAAATGGACGAAAAAAGTCCGGGATCCCGGTATTGGCTAATACCGGGATCCCGGTATTGGAAGCCCTAGTGAAAACTTTCTATTAATCAAATAATGGTAGGAGTTTTCTTGGGATAATAATGCGGTGGGATCCCACGTCCTTCCGCATACTTCCTTCATACTTCCGCATACTACTTCATCTTCCCTTATATGGAACATAGGGTAAATATAACTATACTTATTTACCGTACATTCCATTAACTATATTTACCCTATATTCCATTCTCAGATCAAACATTGTCTCGCAGTACAAACATTGTTTAGACTTCTTAAGATTTTTGTAGGGCAAAAACACACTATGTACGAAAAAGCCTTGGCTAACAAAATTCGTCTCGCTCTCTATTAAGGCGAAAACATACTATGGATCGGAAGTAACGTCATACGCGAAACATTGGCGTTGTCTGGGAAACACGTTTTGACCTTTCGGGGTACCTAGTCTGTGCAGCTCCGTCAAGTAAATAGCGCGCGTCAGCCAGACGAGGTCAATCAGCATTAAAAAACATACCTAAGTCAGTTTTATTCATTTTAAGGGACAACTCACGCTTGACAAAAAAGGAAGGCTATACCAAAATTGTTTTCACAAAAAAAGACTTAATGGTTCCCAATTTCCCCGTATTTCTTATGGTATCGGATTTCCCATTCTATCCCAAAACACTGATAATGATTATTTATTGATATGATAGTCCTAATTCAAGATGCATATACCACCAACGCTTCAAGCCGTATTGTTTTAATATTGTTGACGTTCGTGTTTTAGAATTATGGTCCTTATTTTAGGGGAGTCAAAGTGCGTGATATAAAGCTCTCATATTCAGGTTCAATTTTGGGGCCTATCTTGTTCATACTGTATAGTGCTGATTTAATAAATAACATAAAGAACTCTAAATTTCATATGTACGCGGATGATTTGCAGGTGTACATCTCCTTTGAACCCAGCAAATATGACATGGCTGCTCAGAAGATCAATGAGGATCTTCAGCGTATTGCAGATTGGGCAGATAGTAACTCGTTGGTCCTCAATCCGTGCAAATCTAAACTCATGTTTTTTGGATCTAGGGCGCAATTAAGTAAGATTGACTTTGGTTCGGTGAGCGTAAGCTTAAAAGGTAATAATTTAGAGCGTGTATATGAAGCCCGAAACTTAGGATTGCTTATAGACTCGGATTTGCGTTTTGAAAAACATGTAGCTACGGTGGTGCGCACTTGCTTTTACCGGTTAAAAATATTGTATAAGGTTCGCAAGTACATAAGCCAAGAAGTGCGTATTCGTCTGGTGGAGAGTTTGTTGCTATCGAAACTCAATTATGCTGATATAGTTTACGGGCCTCGTCTTCTGGCTAGAACGTGCAAAATCATCCAGCGTGTCCAGAATGCATGTGCTCGTTTCTGTTTTGGCATTCCCCCAAGAATGCATGTAACACCATTTTTAAACAAGCATGGCTTACTAAAAATGAGGTCCAGGAGGAAACTGCACCTCGCTACCTTGTTATTCGGGGTGTTCAAAAATGGTAAACCACCTTACATATATGAAAAGCTAGGGAGGACTTATGAGGGTAGGGAGCATTTTAGAAGCGTACGTAATATTCTGAGTGTCCCACACCACCGCACTGCTGCTTTTAAGGGTAGCTTTAAATATGCCGCAACCCGATGCTGGAATAATATTCCTCCCCCCATACGTGATTCTAGGAGTAAAATCACTTTTGTAAAGAAGTTAAAAAGATTTATGTTACTGAAGCAAATTGAGTATGAGAATATTGCGGCCAATATTTCATTAATTTAATATTATATTTGTTTGTAAGTTTATGTGTAATTTTCATGATATATTTTTCTTGTTTTCATATTATTTGTTATAGTTTTATATATTTTATGTTTTTCTTTTTCTTTTCTCTGTGTAATATTATAAATGACATATAATTTGAGTTCTTGCTGCTTACTTGTGATTGTTTATAAAATTTACTTATGTTTTATTATATTAATATTTTTTGTTACTGTGACGTCACCCGGGTCACAGCTGAAAACCAGCGCCCTGCTTTGTATGCAATTTATTGGCATACAATGCAGGGCTTAATGCTGAGCTGTACACCCATTCTGGGTGGTGTCACAGACAGAATTTTTTTTTACATATGTAATCTTTGTTTTGTCTGTGACACCATTGTCGAATAAACTGTTTTTCTTTCTTCTTCTTTCTTTCTTTCTATATTGAAAGAATACTACTTTAAGCGATGGTAGTAAACCCCAGAATATTGCCACGGTATAAAATAAGTAAATAGCATGTTCGAGTACCATGAAACATGCCGATCCACTTCCCCCTCCCTCTGCTCCCCCTATCTCCCACTCTCATCCCCCCACGCCCTCGCCTGCATGCAACAAGTGGTGATGGAAAAGTAATTTCTCTCAAAGTCAACGCCGCTCTGTCTGTGTATTCGAAAACTATTGTAGTGACACCATAATATTTGTGGAACTTGCAGGTTTCTGGTTCTATGAAATTGTAGTATCCAAAACCATATCTCTACTACCCATACTATCACCATACGATCTCTACCCGGCAACCACAAAGAGTGATTTATTGTCATTCTTAATTTAGTGTCTCTTACTATTAATTATGTAATGAAGCATACTACCATCGCTATTATTTTAAAATGTCAGTTTTTTATGACGTAACTTGACGTCCCAAAATTATGATTATAATTCTAAAACAAGAGCGTCAACAATATTAAAATATTACTGCTTTAAGAGATGATAGTATTCTGTTCAAAATTTGGAGCTTCGGGTACCGAGGCATTCAATGTCAAAGCAGGTTTTTTCAAAGTTGGTACCTACACAGTACACTTTTTATACGTAAAGTGATACAAAGTATACGACGTGATGGTGATAATTAACGATGGTTTCTTAAAACTAAAGCTACGAGGATTCCAATCGCGACCTGGTGCCTTTTGCCTGGTGGGGGGCTTCGGCCGTGGCTAGTTACCACCCTACCGGCAAAGAAGTGCCGCCAAGCGATTTAGCGTTCCGGTACGATGCCGTGTAGAAACCGAAGGGGTGTGGGTTTAATATAACTGCCATGCCCCTAACAGGTTAGCCCGCTACCATCTTAGACTGCATCATCACTTACCATTAGGTGTGATCGCAGTCAAGGGCTAGCTTGTAGTGGATAAAAAAATAAAAAAATAAAAAACCTGGTCAGAAAAGGACCCTCAACAAACTCAGCCGGGGTTTTATTGAGTATTTTTTTTGTAAACTACCTATTCTAAAATATATGTCAAAATGAATAATAATGGAATGAAATAGATTCATAATATCTCCGGCACTGACGGGTAAGCGAACCGTGGCCTAGCGGTCAAAGGCGTTCCGGGCGTGATTTCCAGAGAGACGCAGGTTCAAATCCTGCCGGTTCCGCAATGTAAGAATAGTACATAAACTTGCCTAGTGTGAGAAACAATACAATAAAAAATCTTAGTATGGCCACCCTACAGTGAATTCAAGCGTACGGCGCGCATCGCCTTTGTCTAGCACGATTCATTACACTACGCTCTGTCTATATCGGAGTACACAGACGTCTACGATAGATATTCTATCACGGTATTCCATCAGGCATTAGCGAAGAGAGGAGCTCTTTCACGGAATGAGTGAAGTGCACATAATTAAAAAAATTAAAAAACATGACTGCTATGCCATATTTTTTTTTAATTATAGCCACTTGTTTGGAAGGATGTAACGATTCTATCGATACTCCAAACAACTAAATCTGTTGAGGCATTTAGAAGGTATGGTGAAATAAAGAAACTCACAAACATACTTACAATGAATCCTGAAAATTTTGCACTCCTTTTTTAGGCAGTCGTGTAAAAAGGTCCAACTTAGTAGTGATGAAAGTCCGCTCCCAGCTGACTGCAAGGTAAAAACCATGATGATGCAGTCTAAGATGGTAGCGGGCTAACTTGTAATAGGGTAGGTATGGAACGCATATTAAACAACCAGTTTCTCCGCGGCAACGTACGCGAACGCTTAAATCACGTGGTAGCACGACGTTTCCGGCAGGGTGATAGCTAGTCTCAGCCGAAGCCTCCCAGTGCCACCAGGCCAGACCAGAAAAATATTACATATTCCAAAATTGATCCTGCTGGAGAGCGAACCCGGGGTCCCCCCTTTTATAACACCACAGCGCTCACCACTGTGCCAGGGAGGTCGTAAAAACTATAACCTATTATAAATATAGACACATCAGAATATATAAAAGGAAAAGGTGACAAATGACAAACTGAAATTTAGCATGCAGGTAGATATTATGACGTAGACATCCGAGTTAGAGAGTATTTTTTGAAAAATAACCTTTATAGGAACAAAATAGGGTTAATACTACAAGTAAGCCCTTGACTGCGATCTCACCTGATGGTAAGTGATGATGCAGTATAAGATGGTAGCAAGCTAACCTGTTAGGGGCATGGCAGTTATATTAAACTCATACCCCTAATCGGCTTCTACACGGCATCGTATCGGAACGCTAAATCACTTAACGGCAGGTCTTAGCAACTAGACACGGCCGAAGCCTTCCATCAGGCCAGACCAAGAAAATTCCGAAATTATAAATTCTCAAATTCACCCTGCCGGGAATCGAACCCGGGACCTCCGCACGTTAAGACAACAGCGCTCAACACTGCGCCAAGAAGGTCGTCAAGTTATAGATAATACTCTTATGTACTTATTGTTGGATGAATAGGAGCAGAATACCAAAGTTAGTACAAATGGCGATTGGCCAATTTATCAAGTGGACATAGACCTTTGGGAAGAAGGCCTTTTGTGACCAGCCAGGCTATTGACCTCGCTAACAATGCCCATTCTGAAATCTCGTCAATCTCACTTTATCTTGTTTAGTCAGCGTCCATTTAGTTATAGTTATTATATTCTAAGGAATCAGAACTAGGTAATTTTATTCATAGGAATTTTGAAACATTTTTCTAATATTAAATCTTCATAATTTTTAAGAAAGGATAATAGAAGGAGGAACCTTTCTCACTGCCGAGGGTCATTGGTAGAGATCTCTTATAGAAATAAGTGCTTCCTTGTCCACTATGTTTCCGTTTTTCTTCATATTCAATAACTTTTTGATACAAAATAAATAAATAAAAAGAAGTTAACTATTACTTTATTTGATTTAAGAACGATGTTGAATATATTTGAGTTATTTATTTGGGTTTGCCGTCTGGCATAATTAGAGATTCGAAGATCCTTAAAAAAATTGGTAAATAAACGTAGCTAGCCTTAACAATACATTCTTGGCAGCTTCTCTTTTCGGGTAACTATAGGCACGGCCAAAGCTTTAAATCCAAACTAGTGCCATTTCAAAATGTATAAATATCTAAATTGCCTCTGCCGGGATGTGAATCCGAGTATCTTCCACTTGTAGGATCATAACACTCATGATTGCGTTAAGGACTTCCTCAATTAAGTATTTAAGCGGGTCATGAAATCCAAAAAAAAAGATATTATACCCAACCCCGTGCGTACGGGTCCCTTGTCCCGAAACCATGTATTTCAGGATTCATATACCCTATATTATGTTAACCCAGGGTGTTAGCTATAAGTGTGATAAGTTGCATTAAAATACTTTTTACCGAACAGTAGTTTCAGCCTGATGCCGTAACAGATTGACAGACAGACAAAAAAATTGTTTTGGGCTCTGTATCTATCGCAAAGACAAATGGGTTTCTCTGGAGGAGGCCAATGGATCTTCATTTAACAGTATGCACTTTAATAATAGTTTAATTATTTTTCTAATTTTGTATACTTACTTTTTATTAAAGTTATTTTAAACTAAAACACAAGAAATAAAAGGCTATTTTTTAAAATTTTATTTATTTTAAATCTAACATTAATTATACTTCCTCCAACAAACATTTTCAAAAATAATTAATGTGCAGGAATTGTCCATTTAAAATAAGTATAAAAAATGATAAAACGATTTATTAAAAAAAATATTTTATATGTTTTGTCCCGTTTAATAGACAGTCACTCAAGTACCTAGCTGTCTACATTTTTATCCCCATTTGTCCCCATTAATGGCGTATGTCTCGTGTTCCCGCGGGGGTTGTACCTTGTTTCAACCCGTGTTGTATCCGTTGACAAAAGCAACAAAAAGCGGGCCTTTTTACAAAATTGGAAGCCTTCAGGGGACCTACTATCATCGCTTAAAGTAGTATTATTTAAATATTGTTGACGCTCCTGTTTAAAAATTATAATCCTTATATTATAGGGGCGCCGAGGTGCGTCATTTAAACTGCAATTTTAAAATAATACTGCTTTAAGCGATGCTAGTAAAGCCCACAGATCCGTTCGCTGATAGCGGCCGTGGTGACATTACAAAGGACTTATTTTTAAAATTCATATACAAATTATACCGTGACAGAATCTCATCATCATGATTGCCATTCCATTACCACAGTCTAAGGAGATGCGTTCTTTCCAACCAGTCGTTCGACGAAGGCGTCTAGACCTCTGTCTAGACCAGAGATTCCCAAAGTGGTCGATATTGACCCCTTGGGGTCGATATTAATTCTCCAAGGGTTGACATAAACGAAAACTGATTTCGGGGGTCGACGAGTTCTAAAAATCGACCCCTATTTTAATGTTTATTTTTCAAAAAATAATTACCTACGGATTTTTACGTGATTTGTATTAATAATTGTTAATTACATTTGATATTTACTGAATTTTATGTTTATCTATTTTGTTAAATTTTGATGAGAAAATGATGTCAAGTTTACTCACTAACCAACCGCAAAGTTTTTAAAGTGGTAAGTATTTTGTATCAATAGGAAAAAAACTAGATATAGGATTTTTTAAAGTAATTTGGCTATAGGGGTCTAAGGTTTTTAAAGTGGTAAGTATTTTGTATCAATAGGAAAAAAAACTAGATATGTAGGATTTTTAAAGTAATTTGGCTATAGGGGTCTAAGGTATCAGTTCATTTTGGAAAAGAAGCTTTGTATACACCATTTTGATTAAATTTGGGATATCCTGCATCCCGGAGATCGACATTTTACATCGGAAAATAAAAAAGTTTCCACATAATTTTTAAAACACAAATCTGCGGGTGGAGATGCGAGCTTCGCCTTGTTAAAAATATTCTAACTAAGTACCCCTTCCTTGTATATTTAGGTTGGGTGTTCTCAATTTCTCCATAAAATTGAAAACACATAAAGTTGTACCCTTACCCTATATTCACTCATCTGAAGAATTTTCTTACTAAAGTGCGTATCCCCCGGGATAATATTGTACGGAAGTGTCAAAGGCGTGGTCATAAAGTATGACCAGTCGTGTTACAAAATTACGAGCTATTTGTATTTGAATCTGCTACAGTAAAAATACTAAAAATCATAATATTCTTAAAAAAAATATGTCTTCTACAAGTTTTTATTTAACTTGCCGTGTATGTTTGTATGTGAAGTGGTGAGCGCTGTGATATAAGTGGGAGGTCCCGGATTCGATCCCCGGCAAGGGGTATGAGTTTAATATAACTGCCATGCCCCTAACAGGTTAGCCCACTACCATCTTAGACTGCGTCGTCACTTACCATCAGGTGAGATTGCAGTTGAAGAAGGCTGTAGTGGAAAAGAAGGTTGTAGTGGCGTAAAAAACTAAAACTACGGGAATTCCAAGCGCGCCTTGATCTGAGAAGAGCACACAACAAACTCAGACAGTTTTTTTTATGTTTAAAGTTATGGGACCCAAAAAAATCACCGCGAAAACGCAAAGCACTTTCACTCGATAACAATAATTCTGTTGGCAATTTTCCTTCCACATGTCGGAAGTAAACGGAAGCTATTCGCCATTGAGTTTGAATATAAAAAGATCGCAGATGTAGCGAACTCGTTATTTTGGGGGGGATGACGGAAAGGGGAGAGGGGGTAAAGTGGGATATGCTTGTTGCCTTTTGATGTGACGATTTCATAATATTATGTTATCGTACATTTCTCGGTGTTTGAGTGAGCCAGTACTTCATAGACTTTAAATTGAAGCTATGGAAAATATTTACCTCGATGCCTAAAACTTAAAGCTAATACTATTATATTTAACACGTACTCGATACTATTGACTAACTTAGATGAAACACAGAACTGAAAATGGAATGTTAGGTCTTACATCAAACCTATATTTGATCCTCCTCTCAAAATTATTGAATTATTAAAAAAGAAATTGCCAGTAATGCCGGCCGATAGAAGTGAAAACGATTTTTTTATAATTTAATTTAAAAAAAGCAAATGTAAACCTTAAAACTAAGGCATTAAAGTTTTATTACGAATGTAATATATTTATATTTAAGACCTTTTGTCTTCGTAACAACGCACATTGTAGCCCAGGGTTACACAGCACTTACTAATATTTAAACCTTAAAACTAAGGCATCAAAGTTTAATTACGAATGCACTATATTATTATACTTAAGATCACGCGTATTCACATTTTTACCCCCTACCAAAAAGTGCTCAACGTGCCTAAAGAAGTTTTCACTTCAAAAAGCACGGAAATGAACTGCTCTGATAGTTGATACCTTTTATACTTACTGGTAACATTTGTGGTATTATGATACAAAAATTACTCATCGAAATTGGCTGTTGTTTCCCTAACCAAGATTTATGATAACGGAAAATATCATCAACATTTTAGCTGATTCTGTTTTACACAATCTTTAAAATAACTAAAATAACAGCACTAATATTATTGCTATCCCTATTAAATATTATAATACTTCATGAGAAAAAGTACAATACCAGATTTTTCCTTTCTAGAGATAAGTCATGTCAAATTAGTTTCGTTTAGAAAATTGGGAACATTTCTTGTTTAAAGTAATTAGGGCCACTTGCATAAGGAACTAAATCAGTTAGGAATTTTAACGAAATCGATTTAAGATTTATAAATTTTGACTTTAACATTTTAGCTGAACAGATTCACGCTACTAGTTTCAATCTCCTGCTTTATATTCGACTCAAACAAAACTATCACAGATAAAAAAGCAAGCAGCAGTGAATACCACCTGATGCTGTAATGACCGAAGCATTGTACAGCGCTGAATGCATATGGGGCTCTGCTATTGAATTTTACGAAACTTGAAAGTCGAAATTCTGTTTTTTTTTATACACTACAAGTTTTTTTAAATCTACAATACTGTTAGCCTCTAACTGTGATCTCATCTGGTGGTAAGTGATGATGCAGTCTAAGATGGTAGTGGGCTAACCCGTTATGGGTATGGCAGTTATATTTAACCCCAATCGGTTGACTCTGCCGGAGATCGAACCCGGGAACTCCTACGTTAAGAAAACAGCGTTTAAACACTGTGCCAGGGAGGTTGTCGATCGTGGAGGGCTTGGATATTTTTAATTTAATTACATAGGCTAAGTGGCCTTGTGAATAGGGTAGGTACAGCAAGGTGGTAGCTAGCCACGACCGAAGTCTCCCACCAGGGCACTCCCAATTTATGCTGAGTTTGGACTTACCTTCTAGCTGAACCCGTAAAAATCCACAAATATTTTTTCAACAATTTCTTAAACTTTTTTGACATTTAGACAGAATTCCTATAAAAAATCTGTCTGGGGTTTGGGTTTATGAAAACTGTTATATCCCTGACAGGTTAGCCCGTAACCATCTTAGACTGCTTAACATCAAGGGCTTGTAGTGGATAGAAAAGAGAGAAAAGAAAACCGACCAATAACGAAGTTTTATAATAGGTTATATATGTACGTATTAGATAAATACATGTTAAATATACATCAAAAATTTTCATAATGACTTCATAACATGAAAAGTAAAATTCCATCCGTGCTCAACCCGTCATCTCTTCAAAGCCTTAAAAGTACGTAAGTAACACAGCCTACTCATCCCCACGCTGGCTTGATCAAAAGAAACTGACGAGAAAGCGTTAATGAGGTAAGTACTTACTGCATTAAAAACGCAAAGGTATACTCAGAAAGATTTATTTAAATGTTTCATATTTCAGTGCAGCGTTTTTAGTTCAAACATCTTCATTTATATCAGGGAGTACCTACTACCATCACTTAAAGCAGTATTCAAAATGACAGTTGTATGTCACTTACCTTGACGTCCTTAAAGTAAGGATTATAATTCTAAAACAGGAACGTTAACAATATTTAAACAATACTGCTAAAGGTAAGCGATAGTAGTTAGCCCCCTGCTCTCTGAATTTTTCTTTTATTCATACTTATGAAAACTTTTAGCAGCACTTCGTAATAGGTATGACTTATGAATTTTATATCAGTTCTGGACTTCTGGTCTACGAGTGGTTACCGTTTGGAGAGTATTAATAAAAAATCAAGATGAAAATCGCTGGGAATATAGATTTTCATTCACAATTTCACATCGCATATGCGAATTAGATCGTTTTCTTTCAATTTTTTTTTCTTTTTATTGAAATCGGTTCAGATTTGACGGAGTTATGGAGAAACATATATATGCGTATCGAATTGAGAACCTCCTCTTTTTTGAAGTCGGTTAAACATGATGTTTCAAGTAAAATAATTTAATTTTTTTATTTCACTATACGTTAGTCCTTGACTGCAATTTCACCGGATGGTAAATAAAGATGTGGTTTAAGATGCTAGGGTCTAACCGTTTAGAGGATTTGTATTATATTAAAAATAACTATAAACCGCTAAATCGTTTGCCGGTAGGGTGGTACGAGTAACTAGCCACGGCCGAAGCCTTCGACCAGGCCAGATAGATAATTCACAAGATAGAAGAGCTCCAAGATTTTTATGTGTCCCTGAGAATTTATTTCCCTATAATATATTAGATCTCGGTAGACGTTCTTGAGAAGTCTAGGTTATAAATGAGTCTAGATCTGTATTCAGACGTGAGATATACCTAAATAGCATCGAATTACGTCCTGTGGGATAGCTCTTAATGGACAGCTGACGTTGTCTTGTGTGATTTGGGATTTACTTGGTGGTTCAACATTATTATTATCCTTTATGTATTAATTTCTTTGTTTTATCAGCTATAATTATCCCACTAATATTATAGACTAAACTTATAACTTCTGAATTTTCCCTGATCAGGCCTGGTGGCAGGCTTCGGCCGTGGCTAGTTATCATACTACCGGCAAAACGTGCCCCCAAGCGATTTAGCGTTCCGGTATACGATGCCGTATAGAAACCTAATTGGGTTAAGGGTTTAATATAACTGCCATGCCTCTACCATCTTTAGACTGCATCATTACTCACCATCAGGTAACAGTCAAGGGCTAACTTGTAAAGGATTAACAAATTACCCATGTGGAAGTATGGATGTTTGTCTGTTTGTAAGTTTGGATGTTTGCTACTCCTTCACGCCCTAACGACTGAACCAATTTCCAATTTGAAATTTGGAATGGAGATAGCTTGTATCCTGAATAATTACACACACTTTATCCCTAGAAATCAAAGAGTATCCGCGGGATTCAAAAGAACTTAGGTATGCCACGCGGACAGTATTGTAATTTACGAATGATTATAGGGTCCAATATTATAAAACCGAAAGTTTGGTCGGATGGATGGATGTTTGACTCAATCACGCCAGAACGACTGAACGGATCTGGATGAAATTTGGCACAGAGATAAATCATAGTCTGGAATAACACATAATATTTTATCCCGGAAAAGCTCCCGCGGGAACCGAAAAACCTTAATCCGCTGGGATGAATTCGCGGGCTTATCAGCCAGTATTACAATACAACCCATTACCCGTAATTGGGTTATGGGTTGTATTGTAATACTGGCCAATACCCAAATATAATTACGGTTTTTATCAGCCAGTATTACAAAAGTTTTCAAAAACCGCATCTTACTTCAATCTACTTCAACTAAAGGAAATATGAACGTGATCTCAGAATAGCTACTTGAAATTCAAAAGTGACTGAAGAAACGCTGATAAGTTACTTGTATAGCCGTTCTCAAAGAGTAGGTAAACGCTCACAGATCGATCCTTTTAATCCCTTATCAAAGGAAATTGTTTATTTTGACAGCCTGAGGGATTTCCGACACGGCTGACGCAGACAATGATAACGCGGTTACAGAAAATTCGCTGAATTGAACAACTTTTCAGTTATTATGTATTGCGTCTTGAGTCTCACAGTGGGATGCGATGTGGTTACATAGGGATGACGACAACTCAATAAAATCAGCAACTATAGCAAACTTAAAAACGCGCTTTCAGTTTATAGTTAAAAATGGTTATCATACTAAAAACTAACCAAAGATGTGAATTTGAGTATCTTGGAAGACTCTATTTAATAATACACCGCTAGGTACATGCCACTGCTGGGCACAAGCCTCCACTCTCATAGGAGAGAGGGAATTAGAGCTTAGATCCACCACGCGCGCTACTCCAATGTGGGTTGGCGGCATTAACGACTATTATCATGTTAGTGATAATAACCGGGACCGGCGGCTTAACGTGCTCTCCGAGGCAAGGGGGTGAAACACCGCCAACTTCCTAACTCCGGGCTAGTACTGAGAATTTGTAGTCATAAAAACCCAATACCTAATTACGGCCTGACCCGGGACTCGAACCCGGGACCTCGTCGGTCGCAGTCAAACATGCTAACCAACGAGGCAGTAATTTAATAATCAGTAAGAAATTATAATTTATTTTTGACACAAGCATCATTCTAATTAGTATCACCACCAATAATATTACAACCAATGTCATCATTATTTCAACCCAACGCCGGCTCACTACTCTTCGCTTAGTAGTAGTTTTAATTCAATTGATCCATGAGCCCTTGATTTAAACTCACAAATGCAGTACAGCCGTTTTTAATTTGGGAACGCATCACTTGGAGCGCTGGCTATGAATGCATACATGAAATTGAGCCTAAGTCAAAGCAAAATGCGATTTGCTTTGACGCTAATGACATCGAATTCTAGGCGTATATAGATCACTCTGCTCTCAGAACGATTCTCTTCTTGCATCGAGGGGTAACTACCTACTTGTAATTTTTTTAGTCGCGGGATAAAAAGTCGCTTTCAAGTAGTGCCGATCGTAGAATTAGTTGCCAAAGTTTCTTCGACTCTAGAGCTCGTGGCTTCAACAACTCATTTGTTCAGAAAACGAGGAATTTCTCTCATTGTTAACTTTATTGCTGAACGGGATAGGTATAGTTTTCTATTGTGTTTTATCTGTTTTATTTATATCTTTCTTACTCTGTGTATTGGATGCAAGTCGCTTATTTTATATCACGTAAAATAAGTCGTTGAATCATTTGGAAAGTTCTTATTAGGTATAATAATCTTTATTATAAAGTTTGGATGGATGAATGTTTGTTACACAATCACGCCAGAATGGCAGAACGGATGTGGATGGAATTTGGCATAGAGATAGATTATAGTCTGGAATAACACATAGGCTACTTTTATCCCGGATAATTAAAGAGTTCCCGCAGGATCCAAAAAACTTCAATCCACGGGGACAAAGTCGCGGGCATTAGCTAGTAATATAAGTTACCCATTGGTTGCAATCGCACCACGTTAGTGATGAGTGATGATGCAAAAATACCGCATTTCTGTACAACTATGCCCATGCAAAAATCACGTATCCATTGCTCTTTTTTGGCGTGATTGAAGGACAAACCAACAAATAAATACACTTTCGCATTCATAATATTAGTGTGAAGTATGATCTTAGTCATAGTCAAGTTTTATTATTGCGGAGAGAGATCAAGTTTAGGACCGGCGGCTTTACGTGCTCTCCGAGGCACGGTGGTGGAACATCGCCAACTTCCTAACTCCGGACTAGTACACACACAGGGTAGTATAATAACTTACACAGCTGTATTTAATTTATTTACTTATTTATTGTAATATCTTTTGTTTTTTTTAAAAGAGCACTTGTTGAGTTTCTTGCCAAATCTTCTCAGTAGAAATAACATAAGAGACAATTATAAATCCTACATGTTCTCTCTACATCGTATTCCTCATTACTGAGGGTCGTGACCCCCTTCCATTAATCAAATAATGGTAGATTTCATGGGATGATAATTTATTGGTTTATTATAAATAAATATATTGAAATAGAACTGTGAATTTCTTGTCAGAAAAACTCAATACTTAATTAAAGCCCGACTCGGGAATCGAACCTTATTTTTTATTTTATTTATCCACTACAAGCTAGCCCTTGACTACGATCTCACCTGATGGTAAGTGATGATGCAGTCTAAGATGGTAGCGGGCTAACCTGTTAGGGGCATGGCAGTTATATTAAACCCATACCCCTTAGGTTTCTACACGGCATCGTACCGGAACGCTAAATCGCTTGGCGGCACGTCTTTGCCGGTAGGGTGGTAACTAGCCACGGCCGAAGCCTCCCACCAGGCCAGACCAGGGAAAATTCAGAAATTATAAATTCCCAAATTGACCCTCCCGGGGATCGAACCCAGGACCTCCGCACGTTAAGGCAACAGCGCTACACACTGCGCCACGGAGGTCGTAACCTATTACATTATCAGCTGCAGTTGAACATTCTAACCACAAGACCAACGAGGTAGTTAATAGGTACTATTATTACGTTGTCAACCAAACGTTGATGAACGATGAACGGAAATTATAGTAAATATAGCATAGCATAGATATGACCACAAAGGGGGGACCAGTGAGCCTTCACTAATGCCCTGAGCGCGACACATTTCCTCACTAAGTGGGCTACAATTTGTTGGGTACTAGCTTATGGCCGACACTTCGTCCGCCCGGAATAAGAAAACACTATGCTTAACTTAAAGTTTGTGGTAGCACCATGGTACAGATTACTTGAATGGATAAATTAATTAATTATTAAAATACTAGTTGATGCTCGTGACTTCGTCTGCGTGGTTTATGTTTTTTTTATTCCCGCGGGAACTTTCAAATTTTCTGGGATAAAAAGTAGGCTATATCGCTCTCCAGGTCCTCAACTATACCCATGCCAACAATAACGTCGATATGTTGCTCCGTTGCGGCGTGATTGAAGAACAAACCCACAAACCATTAGTTATATGATTAGTAACTAAACTTAACTAGCCTAAGTATACCTACTTAATTAATAGACTATTACTAGCTGATGCCCGATACTTCGTCCGCGTGGTTTAAGTTTTGTTTAATTCCCGTTTGTTGCGGCGTTATTGAAGGACACACGTAAACTAATTAAAAAATCCTAAGTAAAGGAGTAATTAAATGTTAAAAAGTATGGGAATGAATTGTTCCAGCGGCTAATTAATCAAATTGTTAATTATAGTTCTATTAAATATACGATTTTTGTGAGATGGTGATAATAATAATAACAAGACCCGAGTTTGTGGCTCTTCTCAGACCAGGGCGCGTTTGGAACGTTTGGAACCCTAGTAGGTTTCGTCTAAATATACCATAATTGATTATCACCATCATGTCTAATAAGTTTCGGACGCCGTTAGGCGTACCTGCAGTATACCTAAACTGAATAAATAAATATTGATAGATTGACAAACTAATAAACTAACAAACCAACGAACAAACACACTTTCACATTTATAATATTAGTACAAAGTATGATTTTGAGGCCTCATTAGGCCTCACGTTGTCGGTGAAGCTATTTAAAGCTCCAGCATAGATACATTAGGGTCATTAGGCCAATGAGCACGGCTAGAGTAGACGTGTGAACTCTATTTGAGAATGGAGGAGTTTCATGATGTGAATATCATATTTAACACAACGGAACTAAAATATAGATTAAATTAAGAATTATTAGTATAAATCTGTGGATGGATTAAAAAAAATTATTAGTATAAATTTTTTTTAATCCATCAATAAATGACTCCATCAATAATGAATGATGATTCGGCGAAATACGTAGAAAATCATACATGAAACAACAACATTTACCTTTTTTTTTTTCTTTTTTAGGTTTGATTGAGTTGTCATCATCCCTATTGTAGGTGTAGCGTTAGACAAGCTGTGATCAAGAATTCTGTTTTTTGCAGCTTTCATGCCTAATGGAAAGCAATAAATATCAATAATAGATCGACTAGATTGAAGCGCACTTGCCTAGAATACGCTTATTCATTCTTGCCTTGAAATTATATATAAGTTATACGTGGCATGAAAAAAAACCAGCCAAGTGCGAGTCGGACTCGCGCACCGAGGGCTCCGTACAAACCTATAGGTATATCAGTAAAAGTTATGGTATTTTTATTGCTAAATGAAATCCATAACAAGTAATGTCATGATTCTCTAGTTTTATATTCTGTGGTACGACATTCGCAATAAATATAAGGCCTTAAAAGACTTGAATCCAGGGCCGCAAAATAAAAATGATTAAAAAAGAGGGGATTCTGAGGGCCAATCAGGGCGCTTCCCGCCAATTGATAAAAAGGCGCGTGTGGAAAAACGTATTATTTTAGGATTGTCGGAGATAATTAAATTAGGTACTCTAAGAATATTACATTATCGTGAGGAATAAAGTTTTAAAACGAACATTGGATTTTGATTTATCAAAATTCAGAAGTGGTACGTCATCCGTCGACCCACAAATTATTATTGAGGTACGTATTCTAAAATCTAATTGATTCATATAATTTTGTGATTCCTCATGATTCACTAATAATATTAAAATGACGAAACAGGATAACTTATTAGGCATGTGGATTAATGATTTCATATTTTGGTCTAGCTATTATATGACAAAGTTTGATTTCGAGTATCATTTGATTAGAGCTACTACTAATAGTTAGTTAAAATAAAATGGAAAAAAATATGCTTTATTTTACACAATAGAAGAAATAAAATGACAAAATTAATCATGAAGTTATTTAAACTAAAGTTATCATTTACATTTAGCCTCTATAGGGAGTAATGTTTTTATTTTTTTATTTTATTAGTAACTTAACAACTTCAACATAATTTCGTAAAATATAAAATAATAAATATAAGATTGTATGTTGTATTTGTATTTGTATTATCTTTAGTATTTGATTGTATGATGAAAGGGTGTTGCACACGTGTAAATCTTTAAACCAAATCGAACGCATTACGTCGTTAGCTGCTGTCAGGCAAGGGAGCCTTAGCACCATGTGTGCTCCGTGAACCTTGCTTGGTAAGCTTCCGATAA
Source organism: Erebia aethiops (assembly GCA_923060345.2). NCBI lineage: Eukaryota > Metazoa > Arthropoda > Insecta > Lepidoptera > Nymphalidae > Erebia > Erebia aethiops. The sequence continues at coordinate 18,125,941 of OV281080.1, forward strand.
TATTTGATCCGCCTATAGTGGATTTATATAAATTATGTACTTTAGGGACTCTTTGCTGTGCACATTGAATGGAGAGCTGTGTTTGGTTAATGTTGTGAAGCAACTTCACTGAAATCTACTGACAGATCAACAAACGTTAAAATGGCTTTCTAGGGTTCTGCGAAGTGTGATTGTAGTAATTATCTTGTTTTTATTAAAATTAAAATATACCCTTTATCAATTCGAAGTGGTTAACATTTTTTGCAGAAAGAGAATTACTTGTAGTCAGAATCAGAAATTATTTATTGCATGATATACAATTTTACAAAGGTGATACAGAAAATAAAAAGACAAGTGTATTACGATTATTGTGGCGTGCAATTATCCTTAAAAAGAATTGGTGTAAAAAAAAAAAAAAACATGGTATCAATTAATTAGTTTAATAGGCTATCAATTGAGAAAATTCTTGGAATATTGACAATACCTACATATTATCATATCAACTTAACCAATAAAATATACATATAAATTAAAAATAAATATTATCTAGGATTTTGAACAACATCAGGAAAGCATCCTATGCTGTAGAATTGTTCTTCAATTGTCTCCAGATTGCTGGGAAACTTCAAAAACTATTGCATTTGCGAACAAAACAAAAGTGAAACTCTTCTCCCTATCCTTGATATGGTAGGTTGGCTTACTAATGAGATCTCCAGTAACTATCTGAAAATATAGGGATGTTAAGTATTAAGGTTGGAGCATCGGGTACAAAACTCTTTGCTACCAGACTACTTGAGGATATTCTTTTTTATTAAAAAAAAGAAGAGTTCTATTTGTTGAATATTGAAAAAAAATTATGTCAATGTGATGTCTCAAGAAAAGTCTCGTAAATAATAAAATTAAAGTATTCTATTCGTTAAATAACTAATTCTACATATATTAGTGAATTAAATATACGCGTATACGCTTAGGCAAATAACAATTAAAATCTTAGTGACTATTGTGATTCAGTGTGTTTCTTCATTTGACTTTCTCATTCTTAAAATCGTTTTCACAAGGTTAGTAAACCACGCTCTGCTACCAATTTGAAGATTAAGTAGATATTCAACATAACTTTATTATTACATAAGTAACATATAAATAGATAAGAGTTTAATAGTTGTTAATTAATTATGTTAGGTAGTAGGTGCATGTTTTAGGTACTTTTTATTTATGATAATTTCATTCATATCTACTTAATGTAACTACATAGTGTGAAATTGAAAATAGCATTCAGTAAATTAACTAAATAATAAGATGTAACTAACCTGGAAACTCCTAGATGTATAAAATCTTAAGGCCTACTGGTAACTTTTGAAAGACCTGCATATATTAAGGGCAAAAGTTTCAGAACGATATATTTACGAAATCTATATCGTCTTTTAAATTCATCAGCACCGTTATAAGTAATCGAAGGGATTTTGAGTCTCGTATCACTTTTCTTGTATTGATTGTTCTTTGTAGGTTTATTCTCTCATGGATATAAGTATCAAATTCTTCTTCGGTGCTGTAAGCCATTCACGTTTTCGATTTAAAATCGCTGAAAATCAACGAAACAATCATAACCTAATACCCTTTTTATAGTTGGGCAAGTTGTAGGAGTACTCGTTCGGGTATTACGAACGAGCCAAATTCAGAAGGAGTACACAAATCACTTTTAATAAAACAACTATTTTTGCGAAAACACAGTTAGAACACCCAACAATTACGACACTGTATAATTAACGTATTGTTATTGTTATTTGTTATGACAAGAGCAATGGCTTATGGCGGACGTGATTACAGCGCCAATTCGCCGTACTAGGTCACTGGCGAGCGGCGGAAATGCGAAACTCGCATCGATACTCGGTAACTCGAATCTTCCGATGCAAGCCTGATACTATCGTTTTACCCATGTATGCTTCTATGATTTATTATTTGTCTGTGTGTTGAAATTATAATATTTGATTTATGTGTGTAATAAGGTGTATTATTAAATATGTGCTCATATTATGTAAGAATATATTATAAGATTCTACTGATATAAAAGAATATGAAAACTTAAATCAATATGAAAAATATCGATATACCTATGTAATGTGGTATTAATGCAATAAATAATAATTATAGAATTGAATGAATAATGATAAATAGCCTACAGTGTATTCGTCGCACAATGGTCTCATTGGTCTATGTGTGTCCCTCAAGTGTTATTAATTATGAATTTATTTCTGGACCTTGTGCGCTCGTTCGCCCGTTCGCTCTGTAAGACATGGTAATGTTTTTGAATACGGATGATATTAATTTAGACAATCAATTTAATCAATTTAATTGAGTTATTCATACACTAAGATTCTTCACCAATAGAGCTATTTTTAAAAATGGATGTTACTTATGCTGAGTGAATTTGAGTGAAGTGAGTTAAAAAAAATATTCTAATTTGGAAATAGAGCGAAAAGGCAAAGAAATATTTTGATGTCGTTATTTTACTTTTCGTTGGTTGATTATGGTATGTGTGTGAAATAACTTGTTTAGTCCGTTGTCAAAATGGAATCCGAATTCTCAAGAGTTTATGTAACAATGATATTTATTATAATTCAAACAAAAGAAAAGTAAGTGAATGTGTACATTAAACTGCGGTTTTGTATACCGCCGGATACGGTTAAGTGGGCCGTACATGAGTTGGATACGGTTAAGTGGGCCGTACATGAGTTGGATACGGTTAAGTGGGCCGTACATGAGTTGGATACGGTTAAGTGGGCCGTACATGAGTTGGACACGGTTATGTGGGCCGTGATACGGTTAAGTGGGCCGTGATACGGTTAAGTGGGCCGTACATAGGTTGGATACGGTTATGTGGGCCGTACATAGGTTGGATACGGTTATGTGGGCCGTACATAGGTTGGATACGGTTATGTGGGCCGTACATAGGTTGGATACGGTTATGTGGGCCGTACATAGGTTAAACAACGGTTATGTGTGCCATACGTTAAACTTCGGCTATGTGTGCCGTGATTGAATGATTCTGGATTTAGCAACCAAATTAAATAATGAATGATGATGAACTGAATGAAAAATTATTTTTTGTGCACCAAAGGCAAGATATACAAATACAAACCACAACGTTAATTTAATAAATTAAATGCTACTTACTTGTTATTATATATAGATATTTATATTGTTCAAATCAATTATTGGATAGGACTAGTATAAACCCGCGGCTTCGCTCCCGTTACGATCAATTTTCATACAAATTTCAAACCAATTAAGTAGGGATTGAGTTGCCAAAATTTCTTAGGGGATGACTACGTCATAACAACTATCGGTACGCTAAACTTCAGCCCGATCTGTCCAGTGGTCTGAGCTGTGCGTTGATAGATCCGTCAGTCAGACAGTCAAATTTTCCTTTTATATGGTTTATTTTATATATTCCTTTTATAAAATATTCATGAAATAAAAGAATACTTTACTAAAATTGTTTTTTTTGTTCTACTGCCGAGGACATGGAACGAGCCAATTGTGGACACACACGGCGTATAGAGACTAGTGTTCAAGAATGCGATTTCTGTCACCACCAGATCAGTGTAGCACATAGATGCACCTCTCAGTCTTACGAACGACTGAAGAGAAAGAAAGAAAGAAATGATTTATTTGTATGAATATGTGAATATGAGACGTTAGTCGAGATCGAGTCAAGCGACCCAAGATTCACATCAGGGGTTCCATACCATGGCATTGTCCGCCCAACCATCGCGGCAGCCTGGACAAGCAACCAATAGCACCGGCAACGAGTTTCACAGAAGGCGACTACAGCACGAGTTAAAGGCAATTGGCTAAGAAAGCACACAAACTGTACTACTGAAGAATGGCATATTACGCCCCAATGGGCTGGATACGCTTGCTATATGTGATAACTATTATCACATAATATCAGACACTCGGGTGAGGCGAAGACAGTTGAGAAGATTTAGTCTCGTTATTGGTTTCGTAAAATATTACGCAATAAAAAAAAAAAAAAAAGCAATTAATAATAATACCTATCATAGATCATGCTAGTCAATGTGCATAAATTTTATCAATAATTAATGAATTTATTATGTAAGTTTTGTGAACTTCATGGTATCTGAGACACATTACACCTACACGGCAGCATGTCTTAGATCTAATGGCACTGAACGTTTAAATCAAACAATTTTAAATTCATTGGCTAACCATTAAAAGTAGTTAATGTAAGTATGAACGTAATTGGGATATGCAGTTGAGTCAAATACAGTGGGGTATTAGCATTGACTTAGTTGGTAAATCGATGGGTATATTAACAATACCATAAATGCGTCCAAACGGAAAACGGCATAAGTCTTAGCTGGATGGAGACTTCGGGACAGTTGTTACATAAGAACGTAGATACTTACAACCAACTGATGTCAAATTGTTTAGAAATGAAATAAAGCTAGCAAATATTAAATACAGTCAGCAACAAAATAATATCATGATTCGAGACGAACTTATGCTGCTGTTTTTAAAGAGGGAGACCTGATTATTATACCTAATAGGAAGAAACTAGCTGTTGCCCACGACTTATTCCGCGTGGATTTTAGATCTTTTCGAGTCCCGTGGGAACTGGTCTTATTTTTCCAGGATAAATGTCTATAATATATAAAATCGAACAACTGACCGTCAATCTGTCAGTATATTTGAAAATCTCCCTACTGTCTCGTATGTTTTATTTATTTTTGTATATGGAGATTTTTTTTAACCCATTTTCTGTTCAATTCTGTCAAACATTTTCTTTCATACAAATATTTTTCTGACAATTATAAACACAATAAAAAAAAAGAATTAGCCAAATAGGTGCAGCCGTCCTGAAGTCATGCGCTTACATTAGGTATATTCAGCGATTGATTTGTATTTATACAGATAAGTAGAATAACAATAACAAGAAATTGTAATCAAAATGTATAAGGGTCTACAAAATTATTGTTAAAGATATAGAAAATTAAAAATATCAAATTAGCACTATTTCTGTATAAAAAAATAATAATAACCATTTCAGACCGTCGTTGCAACTTGCAGTAGACCTTATAAGTATAATGTCGTGAGTGAATAAATTGGCTTTCCGAATCGAATAATTCAATTGAGTCTTTGAGTGACGATAATGAAGATAACATTTCACTATCTGTATTGCAACGAAGGTTTCCAATGGTCGATACCATGTCGATACGTAAATAAAATTGCTAGAGTAATTATGGGCTGGCAGTTTGTAGTTGCCTGAAATAAAAACTTATTTATTATTATTTATTTAATTATTTCAGAAAATATATTTGTGGAAGAAACCGAATGTCATGATTTTCTATTATATTTATTTTTAAGAATATAATGTTTATAATTAATAATACGTAAGAATAGAATTAATATATGTCGATAATTTATTTTCTTATTTTTAAAAGTTCAGTGATTAAGTTCAAAGTTTTTGTAAAACGTAAATTAATTCAAAATTTCTATTACAGTGTAAAGGATTATTTGAATGATAGGATTATGAAGGCATGGGTATGAAATTGTGCCAGCGACTTATTATGTAATTGTCAAAATTATAAATCTAACTAATTTACGATATTTGTGAGATGGTGATATAAAAAAAAAAAGAAAAAAAACCGGCTGAGTTTGTTGTGGGCTCTTCTCAGACCAGGGCGCGTTTGGAACCCTCGTAGCTTTAGTTTTAAGATACCGTAACTGATTATCACCATCATGTTGTTAAATATAATAAGTGTAAAGTGTACCTAATTTGATTAAATTATACTTTGAGTTTCGAAAATATACTTTGAGAATTTATAGTTTGTCAGACAAAAACGATAACTAGTTGTACGATTTGTTTAAGGAATTCATTAATTATTTAGGTAAAAAGCGATACATTTGAAAGTGTTTTGTGCGATAGATTAATAATTATATGTCGAGCTTCGTTCCTAAAAATTGATTTGTAAATATATGACATATACTTTCATACATTTTAATTAGTGTGCACCGGGAGGTTGCCCAAAAGTGGATGGCCGAATGTCATGATTCTCTAGTTTTATATTCTGTGGTACGACATTCGCAATAAATATAAGGCCTTAAAAGACTTGAATCCAGGGCCGCAAAATAAAAATGATTAAAAAAGAGGGGATTCTGAGGGCCAATCAGGGCGCTTCCCGCCAATTGATAAAAAGGCGCGTGTGGAAAAACGTATTATTTTAGGATTGTCGGAGATAATTAAATTAGGTACTCTAAGAATATTACATTATCGTGAGGAATAAAGTTTTAAAACGAACATTGGATTTTGATTTATCAAAGTAAGTTTAAAATTATTAAAAATATATTTATTATATGATTTAACAAAAAATGTATGCTTTTCGCAATTTTTCCTTTACCTTTGCTTTATGGCGTTGCTACGTACCAAATTTAAAGATTATGAGTTCACGGGAAGTACCCTGTAGGTTTTGATTCCCTTGCGAAGATCGAAAATTTTCAGCATAAACGGCTGTATCTTTTGATTGCGTTGGCTAAGAAGTTTGATTTTTTCACAGTTCCAAGGGACAGTACCTATTTGATAAGAATTTTAGCTTGATACCTTCATGCGTTCCTGAGAAAAAGGGTCTTGACAGACAGACGGACGGACAACAAAGTGATCCTATAAGAGTTCCGTTTTTTTCCTTTTGAGGTACGGAACCCTAAAAACGGATAACGGATAAAGCTTTCCCCAACTTAGCGAATCTCATCAAAAACTACAATGATGGCCGTGAAGCGTGGATTTAAGTCTCAATTATCCCAAAGAACTTTGTTATTTTCCGGGATAAGCTTATTATACCTACCCGTGCGAAAAATCACGTCAGTCCATTGCTCCGCAATGGAAAGCAAACCAAAAAACAAACTTAAAAAAGCCTATGTACTTCCCCGGAAAACAAATATACTAATAATATTATAAATGCAAAAGTGTGTTTCTTTGTTGGTTTATTGGTTTGTCGTTCAATCACGCTGCAACGAATCAAAGGATCGACGTGAGCTTTTTATCCTGGAAAATAAAGATGTTCCCGCGGGAATCAAAAAACTAAAACCACACGGACGAAGTCGCGAAGGCTATATACCAATTTTCATCAAAATCGGTTGAAGAGATGGGCCTTTTACGGCAAACAGACAGTCACACTTTCGCATTTATGACATTAGTATGGATATGGATTAATAAATAAATAAATAAGTCCGGATGTTAATCTTATTCTTTTTCTTCCTATTTTTTTGAAGTAAAAGCTTCTTTAGCCGCGTTGAGCACTTTTTGGTAGGAGGTAAAAATGTGGATTACGCGTGATCGACACCATTCTTCTTAAGACAAAAGGTCTTAAGTATAAATAGTACATTCGTAATAAACTTAGGTTATTTCCTTTTATAGTGCGCGCCAGCACAATGCACTTTTGCTATAATGTCACCTAAAATGTAAAATCTACAGAGGGGAATTAAAAAAAACACTATACTTATCTCAATAACCGAATAATAGTCTGATAAGCCGTCTATAAAAATCATTCCCTAAAATATTTTCATCGATATCTTATGAGGGATAAATCCATCGGGTCATAAAGCGGGTTCATTAAACCCTTATTAACGTATCGAAATTGACGCGAAGACCTTAATGGATGGGGTAGAGATACTTGTCGCATGCTCGTATATTGGGGTCAATCATTTATTGAGCGGTAGAATTTATGAATAACTAGATGATGCCCGCGACTTCGTCCGCGTGTACTAAGTTTTTTTAATTCCCACGGGAACTCATTAATTTTCCGGCCTTAATTTTTAAAAAGTAGACTGTGTCCTTCCCTGGGATACAACCTACCCCTGTAAATAATTTAATTAAAATCGGTTCAACAGATGGGCCGTGCAGCAAGTGTAGCAGACAGACAGACAGAGAAAAGGGCAGACTGACAGACATACTTTCGCTTTTATAATATTAGTATGGATTAGTATGGACTAGCTGATGCCCGCGACCTTTTTTTAATGATTCCACTACAAGTTATAGCCCTTGACTGCCATCTCACCTGATGGTAAGTGATGATGCAGTCTAAGATAGCGGCTAACTAAGGGTATGGCAGCTATATTACACTCATACCCCTAGTCGGTTTCTACACGGCGTCGTACCGGAACGCTAAATCGCTTGGCGGTACGTCTTTGCCGGTAAAGTAGTAACTATCCACGGCCGAAGCCTCCCACCAGACCAGACCAGAGAAAATTCAGAAATTATAAATTCCCAAATTAACCCTGCCGGGAATCGAACCCGGGACCTCCCACGTTAAGACAACATCGCTCAACACTAGCGCCAGTGAGATCGACGATCCTCCGCGTCCTCCACCTCCATCTCGCCGGCGTGGAATAAGTTTTTTTTAATTCCCACGGGAACTCCTTTATTTTCCGGGATAAAAAGTAGCCTATGTCACTCTGTCCTCAACTATACACAAAAATCACGTCAATACGTTGCTCCATTGCGGCGTGATTGAAGGACAAACCAACTAACAAACACACTTTCGCATTTATATTATTAGTATGACTAGCCGATGCCCGCGACCTCGTCCGCGTGGAATAAATTTTTTCTCGAGTAGCCTATGTCACTCTCGAGTCTCAAGGTCCTCAACTATACCTATGCAAAAAACACGTCGATCCGTTGCTCTGTGGCGGTGTGATTGATGGACAAATCAACAAACAAACACACTTTCACATTTATATTATTAAGTATGATAATATTAGTATGAAATATAAATAGTGAGCCCGGCAGACGTTGTACTGCCCTGAACCTAGAACCCGATTTCAGCGCGCCCTACCGGGTCCAATTGTGAATATCTCTATTTTTATCTCTCAAAAAATGCTAGTGTACGTTTCGGAGAACTAGTTATAATGGTATTTAAAGTTTCACAGTGGTCCGGTTTGAGGTCATCAAAGCTATTGTACATATTATAGTTATGTATTCCAGTTCTCGTATAGCTACAGAGGAAATAAAAAGCAATAGTGGTGAGCTAGTCCATGACCTTGTGACCTTGTAGGATTCAATATCCTGCCTTCTGCCCGTTTATCTGCAGCGACCCTCGTTTGCGGACGCGTTATGACCGGCGTTCTGACGTTATAAAAATTGAGGCTATTTTTACGCCTCTTTATTATGTCATACATGACGTAAAAAGTTATGAAAGTGTCTGATTTGGATTGAATTGCGTTTTACGACGACTGAAGTACTCATGGATTTCCAATGGACTACAGCTATGAGTATTGATAACGTATATTTGGGAATGTTTGTGTAATAATTATATTTTTGAATAAGTTTTCCTTCCGACCGTATTTCGGCCACGGCGGCCTTTCTCCAAAAAGATAAGCCATCTGCGCGGTAGATTTTATAGTGCACAAGTGTCTGCGCATACACAGGTGCACTCTCTGTTCCATTACTATAGACCGATGGGACGGAAAGAGATCAGGCGCAGGACCGACGGCTTTACGTGCTCTCCGAGGCACGGGTGTGAAACACCGCTAACTTCCTAACTCCGGGTTAGTGCTGAGAATTTCTTGTCAGAAAACCCAACACTTGTTGTGGCCCGACCCGGGACTCGAACCCGGGACCTCGCCGGCTGCAGTCGAACATGCTAACCACTAGACCAACGAGGCAGTCAATAGTCAAGGGTGTTTTTATAATTTAATTTATAATTAACTGCAGTAACACAGTACGATACTTTTTTAATTTCACTTATTGATTTTAACGTCTAAATAAATTCTCACAGATATAATATTACTAATCAAATCATCAAAGCTGCAAGAGTAAACAGCTCATACCCAAGTTAAAAAAAAAATCCTTTATATTTTGATACGATTTTTGGAAAATTTACGTTTCACAGAATTTGTGAACTTATTGAGGATCTTCTGGGAGTTTATCATAAAAACTAATACAATTATTGCTATTCAATTTAGTTAACGGAACTTTTGTGTCTAGTATTTAAATCGTTCCTCTTCAATCACAACCAATTCAGAAAAATTGTAATCATTTGAGAGCTTAAAACGTAGTACTCTAACTGTTCAAGGAGTATACATGCTTTTTGACAGGCATCTATGAACTCCTTTAACATTTTTTTTTATTTAACTGGTTTAACGGGTCTAGATTCTAGTTCTTCTGAGACTCCTTAAACAGTTCGAGTTATACCACAGAATAGGTAATAGTATGGTAATAGTATGTTAAGTTATAGGTTTGACAAACGTTTCCGATTACGATTTTATACACAATCGGGGAGCAAAGCTGCGCCGACGTAGCAAAAGTTGGTTGATATTAAAGTCGACACTTAAGTACTCGTGAGTACCTATAAAGTTGCGTCAATTTTCTTGAAGAAGGATTTAGTGAAGAGGCAAAGTTTGCCGTCCAAGAGCACTTTGTTGATTGAAAAGAAACTTCGACGATTTATTGTTCATTGTGTCATCATTCATAACTTAACCGAGCTATCAATTTTGCAGACCACTTGCAATCAAAATAAATAACTCACAAAATTTAAAGGGTGATGAAAAAATATCTACAAACCTAGAAACAAACTAATTCGGAATTAAAAATTAAAATTTTTATTTAAATTTTAAAATTAGTAATATATTATAATTTGCCTGGTGGGAGGCTTCGGCCGTGGGTAGTTACCACCTTACCAGCAAAAGACGTGCCGCCAAGCGATTTAGCGTTCCGGTACGATGCCGTGTAGAAACCGAATAGGGGCACGGGTTAAATATAACTGCCATGCTCCTAACAGGTTAGCCCGCTTACATCTTAGACTGCATCTTCACTTACCATCAGGTGAGATCGCAGTCAAGGGCTAACTTGTAGTTAAATAAAAATAAAAAATAAATATTTTATAAGGTTAAGATTTCATTGGCTCACGATTGCTAAATTGCATAAAATTAGGACTGTATTAGGGGTACCATATTATTGGTAGGTATAGAAAAAACGTATTCGGTAGGTATACGAATGGTTTCTTAAATGCATGCCAGGTTATTATGGGAACCCATAACAGGGCAATAGTACGTAGAAATAGTAAGTATTCTGTGGCAATAGTAAAGATTTTAGAAGCGATTTCTCAAACGCATGCCTTTAAAACCCGAATAAAGATACCATTTTTATTGGTCAGTTGGATGTATTTGGAGTGCAGGTGCTTTCTTAGACGCATGTCTAAGGAGTAGTACAAGTACCTAGTATTAAGGTTACAGTTATTAACACTATTAACGGTTACACTTTGATTGGGTTACGGTATTGAATCTGTTACATTTACAAATGTGTTGTAGAAATAACAGTTTCAAAAAACAGTGTTAAAACACTTATTCCGGTTACAGTTTCAGTCCTTACGTGCACATTTGGAACTTCTGTTTTGGTAAAAAACGCACGCAGGCGATTTCTTAACACATTTGGAAATTCTTTTTTGGTACAAAATGCATGTAAAGTGGTTTCTTAAACGCATGCCATAATACCCGCTTGTAAGAAATCACTTCCACTGGTTGATGGAACGCACCCGTGAAAATTTTGTGTACCTAGGTGATTTTCAAAATGCTGAAAAATACAAAATGAGGCTAATTATTGGTCTAAAATATTTTTCTTTGAATCCTTTTTGAACCTAAAAGAAAATTAATGCGGCAGTTAAAAGATTAACTTTACCTTATTTTCTTTTTCCATCTTTACTCATTTTCCGCGCCAGTCACTGTTACTTTCTTTTCGGAAATTATGTGAAATGTACCTGAAAATGGAAAACCGAGATTAGATACAAATAACAATATCACAGAACTGTAATGAAAACAGTATTTCATTCTCTCTTGCTTGTTCCAAATAAGATATCGCCCTTAGTATAAGTAATTTATTTTTACACGATTTTTATTAGCTTCAGACGTATGTAGGTATGTTAGTATGTAACGGAAGCTTTGAACATGATTTTGACCCCCTTTAAAACGTCGGATTAACTCGAAATTTGGCATACTTATTAAGGACCGATGACAATTCAATATTTTAAACAGTTTGACCCGTTATCCTTACTAGGATAATCAGGATTAGCGATTTTTTGTTTTCCTGAGACCCGGAGTGTCTGCGTCAAAAGCGTGTTTTTTTGTTTTTTTAAACTATTATTACCTAAACATTATTTTAAAAACAAATCGAATAACCAATCTACCTCTACCTTCAAGTCGACCGAAAAATTCAGTCAAGAAATCTTTCATCAGTACAAAGTTCGTCTTTTGAATAAATAAATAAAATTACAATAACTCAATTCCGAAGAAATTAAATCTCCAGTTAACAAAGTCCCAATATTTGAGTCCCGAATTCATATCGGTCCCTCCCAAAGATCTGCAAACTTGATTATAATTATGATATTCGGTATTTATTATCTTCAATTCTCCATTTCCGAATATAATACTTAAGTCTTAAACTAGAAGATGAGACCTGGCTTCACACGTATGGACGTACTTTAGTATTGTACTTTACTTTACTTTACTTTAATTTCTGAATATTATGGTGGTAGACACCATAATATTCAGAAACTTCAAAACCTTGTTCCTCCTTATCTGTTCTAAGATTCTCAGAACAGCGAGAAACCGACAGCATTGGCATCCTTATGTGGTTGACGTCCAATCTACAAGCACCACGCACGAAACGGCTTTGCTCGACGTTTCTGATACGAACCGCTAAATTGTGGTGTAGAAACCGATTCCATACCCCTACCTATAAGTACTTTAGCCCACTACCATCTTAGACTGCCACCATCACTTACCACTAGGGGATAAAAATAAATTTTAAATTTTTGTACAAAAAGAGTTTAAAAAATACTTACATTTAAATACAGTTCAGAAAAACATTTTTTTTTCTATTTTCGGATTAACACAAACACTCATTTGTTTTTAATTAATATAAAACAGACACCGGATAATTTTTGCTGTGAACATTGTCCAAAGCTCTCCCTCCGTTAATTGCCTCCGGTTTAGCTACGTCGACGGAATTTCAGATTAGCCCTCGTGGACGTTGGTTGTAAATCAACCGAAATGGGTGTAAAAAGTGAGTTGAAACCTCTTTTGACGATATCCCTGGTGCAGTGGTGAGCGCTGTGATCTTTTGAAGAGAAGGTCGCAGACTCACTCCCCTCTCTCTGTGTCGTATTCCTCTTGCTGAGGTTTGTGACCCCTTTATTCATATAATAGTAGGGTTTTTTTTAGTACAATAATAATAATAATCCCCTGGGATTCAATCCCATAGCTAACGGCCATAGCGAGACGGTATTATTTGAGACTGAATGAGGAAGGGTTTTCACTAAAGCGGAGAGTACTGGACAGGAGAGGAGATGACGTGACGAACTCCCTGGCTTATGAAAGAAAGATGCCTAGAAGATGCCTTCTTGCCTAGAAGATGCCTATTTACTCTTGATTTGACAGAATTAAAAACTTACTTAAAAATGTGGCTTAAAAACTATGATTATGATAGTACAGAGAAACTTTTGGTAAAGAATATATAACACAGGACTCACACACTCTCTCATACATGCCATCTCACGCACACACACAAACACACACACACAAACATTCACACACACACACACACACACACACACACACAAACACTAACATACTCTCACACATACACTAATTATTATTACTTCTAATCGATCTGTATACATATTATTGTTTAGTTATTTTTGCATGTTGTACCTACCCATTTTATCTTTTAGTTGTAGATCCTACACCGAAACTTATTTGTCAAAAGTGATTTGATGATCATAGATATTGGGAAGACACTGTCTCCTGTAACACAGTTTTTACTACCACAGAAGGCAGGGTTTCACGTTGATAAAAATTGTATGCTTTTTATGACAAATAAAGATTTATTTATTATTTATTTATTTGAAGATAGCAATATTATAAGCGGAGGGAAAAACGGAAGCTAGAAGGGCATTCCATATCCTAGCGTTATATCCTAACCAAATTCGCTTCGTACGCGTCCGTGGAATTTCAACTACTTAGGTAGACCGACTTCAATTATATACAAGGCATCATTTATTAATTGTAATTTCTGATTTTTTCAGGTCTGATCTGATGGGAGGCTACGCCCATGACTAGGCTATGGCATGGCTAACCATCTTACTGATAAAGACAATAATATTTCGCCAGGCGATTTAGCGTTACGGGTGGTTGTCTAGAAACCAATTCGGGGTATGTGTTTAAAGTAACCGCCATACCCCTAACAGGTAAGCTCGCTACCATCTCAGACTACACCTATTGAGCATGAGTCACCTCTCGGAATGAGCAGGGTTTGCCATAGTCAACCACGCTGGCCAGGTTCTGATTGGCAACTTCGCAGTTTCACTAACATTATGAAGAAAGTTATATTGGGCGGCTGTCTCGAAGCAGGTTTGTAATGATGAAGTCCTTTTGGGGTGTATAACTATTTAATTAAGTGGTATAACAAGTGGTAGGTATAAAGGCATAACAAAATGTAAAATAATATAATAAGTAAAGATGTCTGTTCGCACCGAAGTTAGGTAAGCGAAAGCACTAATTGTCCGGTTTGAAGTATTTACATCAGAATCTGACACTCGCGGCACGTTTCGCTGATGAGGCAGACCGACAACGTAACAAGAACTTCATCGTTTGAAGCCAGTGATAATATTTAATTTCACTAATACATGTTTTACTCCGAAAAGTTAATGTTGCATGCCTGGGTATCGAACCCGCGACCCCGTAGAGATCTATATCTAACTTTAAACTCCCAGAAGACATATTGGAGATGTTCTCTCAACAAGTTCACAGTTTTTGTAAAACGTAAATTAATTGAAGTCTTATTATAGTGTAACAGATTATTTGAATGATAGGCAGCCATAGGTATGAATTGTTCCAGCGGCTAATTATGTTATAATAATTATAAATTTAATTAAGTAATCCTATATTTGTGAGATGGTGATAATAATAAAAAAACCCGTCTGAGTTTGTTGTGGGCTCTTCTCACACCAGGGCGCGTTTGGAACCCTCGTAGCTTTAGTTTTATGATACCGTAGTTATTTATCACCATCAAGTCTTATTCCTTGTAAACATGACGGACAGAAGGTGTATTTTGTAGGTACCTATTTTGAATAAAGACGCTTTGACTTTTTTTTTCTGATGGTTAATGATGATGCAGTCTAAGATGGTAGCGGGCTAAACTGTTAGGGGCATGGCAGTTATACCTATTAAATCCATACCCCTTCGGTTTCTACACGGCATCGTACCGGAACGCTAAATCGCTTGGCGGCACGTTTTTGCCGGTGGTATCTAGCCACGGCCGAAGCCTCCCACCAGACCAGACCAGGGAAAATTCAGAAATTATAAATTCCCAAATTGACCCTGCCGGGAATCGCACCCGGGACCTCCGCACGTTAAGGCAACAGCGCTATACACACTGCGCCACGGAGGTCGTCACTTTGACTTTAGTAAGTTTATTTGATGTAATTAATTTTTCCACTTCAAGGGATGTAAAAACAATAAGGTCCACTCCAAAGCCCTGATGTTATTCGCAGCTCATCCTAAGGTTTTGACCTGGAATCCTTTGAGCCCACGATAATCACGGGGCATACTTTAAGTATAATACCACAGTTTAGCAATCATTCAGTTAGTCTACGTAAATAGGTACCTTCTTAGAGCAATACACTTCTTTCTCTACAACTGGTGTTGACAAAAATATGCTTAAGTATTAGTGACATTTGGTCTAGCTCTAGATGTTAGAATGTGTATCGGTCGAATGCGAATGTGAAGCAAAGTTTAATACCCGAGTTGGTTACTGGATGGGAGATCGAATTTGGTCGTTTGAACGCCTTTTCTTTTCTTGCCTCCGTGCCTCGAAGAACACGTAAAGCCGTCGGTCCTGCGCCTGATCTCTAACGGGTCGTGTCGGATTTTCCGTCCCATCGGGCTATGAGAGTAAAGGAATGGAGAGTGCACCTGTGTTTGCGTATACACTTGCGTGTATAATATCTCTCTGAAGATTGGTCGCGTGATTATTATTACGTTGTTGTGAGTTATTTCAGTTTATAACCCTCGTAGCTTTAGTTTTAAGATACCGTAATAAATTTATCACACTCACGCCTACTTAGTATATTTGACGTTCAAAAAGGGTATAGCATACTTAATTTTGATTAAATATTCTGATTCTTTTATAAATTTAAAAGTTCTTAACCCAGCTGTATGATTGTTAAACGGTGATAATATTTAATTTACAGGGGTGAGATTGTAAACAAGTCGGCGAGTGTATCCGAGCTACGTTGATATTACACTTTATTGGAAGGGACGAGACGACAACTCGAAACGCTTTACTCAATTACACTTTACAATAATAATTAAAATGAGGTAATTAAATGCTTATTTTGGCTCTTATCTGGAGGAGAATAAGGTATTCAACCAAACCCAAAACGATGCGAATATGGTTATAAAATAAAGCAGGAGAAAATAACCAAATTATAGCGTTTCAAAATTTTTGAAGCAATCCGTGGGAAATTTTCCTATAGAGAAAATTATAGAAAGAAGTTAAAGGAAATTAAAGATTTTTTCATGCTGTCACTTTTTGATAAGTCTATTAAGGGGTTGACAATTATGTATTAGCCCGAGTCTTCGTCTGCGTACAATTTTTGATTTCCTATGAGATTATGTAATTTACCCGCTGCAAAAGGCCTATCCACAGGGGCAATACTTAATATAGTTAATACCTATAGATATAGCTTATGCAGGGTTTTATGACGCAAAAGTTATATGAGTTACGATGATTTAAATTCACAAGACGTTGTATTGTATCACTTGAAATAATACTACCTTTTCTGTGATAATACACCGAATTGCGTTTAGAATAACAAGCGTCATTTTGAGTAATGTTGCTCATGTATTTGTTATAAGCGTCGGCAGTATGGTCCCGTTGTAAGCAAGACGTCGCACGTTCGAATTCCTCTTACACAATTCGCGTTTTTTTTAGGTAACTAACGAAGTAACTATGTTCTAACAGGGTGTTTAACGATACCACACGGTTTTCTATTCCATTCAAATAATCCGCAACGTCGTGTTACCACAAACTTTAAACTAAGCATAGTGTTTTCCGACCTAGCGATCTGGAAAATAATTTGCGAGATGAGATGAGATGGCTTTCGGGTTTTGATAAACCGCTTCGGGATTGTGTTTTACATTTTACAGAGTATTTTAATACTAGATGATGGCCGCGACTTCAGCCGCATGGATTTAGTTTTTGGAAAATTCCCATGGGAAATTTTCCTGATTGAAAAGTAGCTTACGTCCTTTCCCCCGGGATGTTACCTATTTCAGCACCAAATTTCATCAAAATTGGAGGTAAGTGATGATGCAGTCCAAGGTTGAAGCGAGTTAACCTGTCCATACTGTCCATACATGCAAGAGGAGACATTCTGGCGGGAACGCTGGATCAACTAGGCCTCCATGTACTCAACGTGGGAACTGTTCCAACCTTCGACACGATAAGGGGGGGTAGATCCTTTAGTAGTTATGTGGACATAACAGCGTGCACCGCGGATATCCTAGACCTGGTGGAAGACTGGACAGTGGTCCAGGGTATGACGAGCTCGGATCACAACGGCATTAAATTCAAAATTAAATTTAAAAAAGGCAAAGGAATTAGCATAAACAGAACTACCAGGGTATACAACACCAAAAAAGCAAATTGGAGTCAGTTCCTTGAGGAAATGGCCCAACTAAAACTTGAACATAGAATAGATAAAACAAACATACAAAATATCACTAATATCGAACAGCTAGAAAATACAATAGAAACATATACACACATAATACAAACTACATGTAAAAAACATATACCACTTATAAAAACTAACAATAAACTTACCTTGCCGTGGTGGTCCGAAGAACTCGATGAGCTCAGACGAGAAGTTAACACCAGGAGGAGAAAAATACGAAGCGCTGCGCCGACACGAAGAGCCCGAGTAGTTGATGAATACCTAGAAAAGAAAGAAGAGTATGAGAATAAGGCAAAGGAAGCACAGGTCCACAGTTGGTTGACAAACCCAAAATCATACAGACCGATCGGACTGCTGTCTGTAATGGGGAAGATCCTAGAAAAAATGATGGTCGGTAGATTGAAATGGCACCTGTTGCCAAAAATGAGCACCCGCCAGTATGGCTTTGTGCCACAGAGGAGCACCGAAGACTCCCTCTATGACCTCATGCAATACATTCGGAACAAGCTGAACTTGAAAAAACTTGTAACGATGATATCGCTGGATATAGAGGGGGCCTTCGATAGCGCCTGGTGGCCAGCCATTAAGCTTCGACTGGTGGAAGAGGACTGCCCAGTCAACATACGTAGGCTTATCAATAATTATCTACAAGACAGGAGTGTCAATGTGCGGTATGCCGGCGAGCAATACAGCAAGTCAACCAACAAAGGATGTGTGCAGGGATCCATAGGGGGGCCCATATTATGGAATCTCCTTCTGGACCCTTTGTTAAAAGGCCTAGAGGAGAGGGGTGAGTACTGTCAGGCGTTCGCAGACGACATTGTGTTGATTTTCGATGGCAATACTGCGCAGGAATTACAGAGACAAGCCAACGCCGCCCTCGCCTATGTTCAGGAGTGGGGCGTCCGAAATAAACTTCGATTCGCTCCGCACAAAACAAATGCTATGCTGATCACGCGAAAGTTAAAATACGACACGCCACTCCTGAACATGGGAGGGGTTTCCATAAATATGACCAAGGAAATAAAAATCCTTGGTCTTACCATCGATAGCTCCCTGACTTTTAACACACACATTACGAATACATGCAAAAAAGTATCAAACATCTACAGGCAGCTGTCGAGAGCGGCAAAGATTAGTTGGGGCCTACACCCGGAAATAATCCGGATGATATACACGGCAGTAGTAGAACCCATAATACTATACGCGGCGAGCGCCTGGGCGCCAGCGGCGCGAAAGCTTGGAGTTAGAAAGCAGCTGGGCGGTGTGCAGCGCGGATTTGCTCAAAAAATCAGCAAGGCGTACCGAACGGTCTCTCTGAATGCCGCATTGCTATTGGCAGGGATCCTCCCACTCGATCTCCGCATACGAGAGGCAGCAGCCCTGTATGAGGCGAAGAGGGGAGTGCCTCGGCCGGAGCTGGCGGGCGGGGAGATCGAGCGGAAGGCCAACTACTCAGAGAACGGCCACCCGGCAACCCATATGAGCCTCAAGTTCATTAGCCTGGTAGACCAAGAAGATGTCGACAATAACAACAGTCAAGCAGTGCGCATCTTCACAGATGGCAGCAAAATTGAAAACAAAGTCGGAGCCTCACTGTCCCTTTGGAACGAAGAAGCGGAGATCAAGCCCGTAAAATTAAAGCTGCCATCCTACAGTACAGTTTACCAGGCTGAACTGCTGGCCATATGCAGAGCCACGGCGGAGGTCCTAAAGAGCACCGAGACAAGTTTCGGAATATAATATAGTGATTCCAGATCTGCGCTGGAGACTGTAGTCAGTTATCACTCGCACCACCCACTAGCAGTAGGGGCCCGCAAGAACCTGGAGCGGGCTCTTGCCCAGAGCAAAGTTGTCACTTTGTTCTGGATAAAAGCCCACGCTGGCCTCGCTGGAAATGAACGCGCTGACGAGCTGGCGAAAAGCGCCGCCCTCTACTCAAAAAAGCGTCCAGACGTCTATGCCCGGTATCATTTGTCAAGGGCCAAATCCGCAAGGAATCCCTTGACGATTGGAACCGGAGATATGGGTCAGGCGAAACTGCAGGAACGACCAAAACATTCTTCCCAAACGCGGTTGAAGCGCTTGGAATGGTCCAAAAGATCACCCTGGACAGTGTTACCACCCAATTGTTTACGGGGCATGGCGGCTTTGGAGAATACTTGCACAGATTCAAATGCAAAGACGATCCAGGCTGTGTCTGCGACCCCAACTGTGACGAAACTGTATTACACATATTAATTGAGTGTCCGCAGCACGGCAGAGAAAGAGAAAATCTAGAACAGGAGATGCAAATGAATCTGTGCAAGGATTCCCTGGCTAATATATTAAAAACTAATAAAACAAGGGATTTATTTTTAAAGTATGCCAAAAAAGTTGTTAATATAGTCATAGATAGGAATAAAACGTAAGCTATAAGATAATGTGTATAGGATAGATCTATATTTACTCTGTATTATTAGAATATAGGAACAAAATATAGATAGTGCACACATAGCTAAAATAAATTTAGTATATACTTAATATAACTAATAAATATTATTAATATAATTTTCAAATAAATAATGACCCGTAAACAATTAATAATTAGATAAACAAAGGCTTTGACTACGTCAGAGGTGTCTACTGAAATTTAAAAATAAAAAAAAAACCTGTCCATACTTTAATATTATATATGCGAAAATGTGTCTGTCTGCTATGTTTTCACGGCTCATCTTTTCAACCAATTTTAATGAAGTATATACCTACTGATTATTGATAGCTTGAATGGCGGGGAAGGATTCCGGAGTACATACATAGGCTCCTTTTTAGAAGTCAAGAAGTTCAAACGGAATATTATACTTAAATGTAGTTGTAGTTTGTATGTTATGTGTAGTTTTAAGTATTGTTTATGTAGGTTTATATATGTATATATTTATTCTTATATGTATTTATAAAATTATTTCTGTATTATTACTATGTAAAGTTTATGTAGTATATTATATAGCTGTCTATATTGTTGCACTTTCCCGCTCCTACCTTAAAGGTCCTTAATTAATGGGTTGTCTGGAGGAGATCACTTTTAGTGATAAGACCGCCCTTGCGCACTTTGTTTTGTTTTCTTTTCTTTTCTATGTATTTTTATGTCTGTGTAGCAATAAAGAATTTATCTATCTTTCTATCTAAATGTGAAAGTGAGTTTGTTATTTCGTGATTTTTTACATGGGTATAGTTGAGGACATGGAAAGTGACATAGACTTTTTATCCCGGAAAATAAAGGATTTATTTTATATTAATAATTTATAGGATTTATTATAATACTAGCAAGTTGTTTATAAAGATGAATATTTATTTGTCTTATAAAGTTTTGTAGGTACCTAAGATAAATAAAAACTGTTAATAAATCTCCGTAAATAAACCACTAGGCTATTACCACTTATATGAATATTATGAATGATAATCCTAAAATGTATATTAACCGATATCAGCCAAGTTACAGCGGCAATCAGTGTAAACCGTGATGGTACAAGACTAATTAACTGAAGATAAGGGGTAATGGGATTTATGTGATAGCTATCAGCATTGTATGAATAATCATACATTTGTATAATTAATGCGTTCGGATCAAATTATACGATAGGCACGGAAACAAGGTTTGGGAGAGCTATTATAAGAAACTAGATGAATCTCGGGATTTCATCCGCGTAAAAATCCATTTTCCGGGATAAATGTCCTTGTATTAATCGGTTAAAATCGGCTGAACCTATGACTGAACGACCAAGGAAGAGACATAATTTGTGTTAGTTTTTATTATAGGTACATCTACTTTGCATGTGAGTGTTACGAACTCTACCTAGAGATTTTAGTAGAGATTAGGTATCGTTTTGTTTTATATCGTTACTAAGTTCGTCTCAATATTCCATCAATATGACAATTTATATTATAAGGCTTGGTACAAACAGAACTCACAATCACATCTGCATATTGGAATAGCACTAGAAGCGCGCGTTTGCTTGGAGATTTTTTATATAAAGCGAACAAACGTTTTTTAAAAAAGTTATAGGGGTAATGGAGTGTACCTCCATATAGCACTCCGATTGCCAACCTCACCTGTCCGCTTTATACTTTCTCTGCTGTTTTACTCACGAGATTCTGGAGGTAAAATATAATATATTATGTGTACGAGAGCAGGTGAAGAGGAACCTAAAAACCTCAATCCACACGGACAAAGTCGCGGGCATCAGCTGGTATAAAAATATAGAAGAAAATATATAAAAAACCGTAAGCGGGAAATAAACACCTAGTGTATTCACGTATTAGCGCACGTTGAGCCAATATTTTCTAGATTTTACCAAAACCCGGCTCTAAGCGAGCCGGCCGCATTTGACACGCTGCCGCTTTACGTTTCATTTGACCCAGGCCTTAGTGCCATCGATTCCCCAAAGTTTAACTAACACGAGTATTTGCCAGCGTATGAGATATTACAGATGCGTTCTCGAGCAAACAGTAATCCGTACATGTTCAGCGTCAAATGTTTGTTTGTTTGTCTGTAAATTGGGTTACGTCGCATACTCGAAAGCGTTCCACGAAATAATGAGCGAGATTTACCACAAAGAGCTTTGATACTCGAGTTTTAATGAGTATTTATTTACTTACTGCATCGTTGGTCTAGTGGTTAGCATGTTAGACTGACGATCATATCCTGGATTCGAGTACCGGGTCGGACCTTAAGACGTATTGGGTTTTTCTGACAAGAAATCCTCAGTACTAGCACATACTAGCCCGGAGTTAGGATGTTGACGGTGTTTGACCCGTGTGCTTCGCATGTAAAGCCGTCGGTCCTGCGCCTGATCTCGCTCCGGTCGTGTCGGATTATCTGTCCCATCGGGCTATGCTAGTAAAGGAACAGAGAGTGCACCTAAGTTTGTACAATTGTGCACTATACTATTTCAAGTTAAATACAAGCTTGTATAAACACAGTAACCATCAACCAACAAAGAAACACGATTTCGCATTTATAGTTTTAAGTAGTATGTAAATAGGGTTATCGCAAATATTTAACACGCCATACCTAGTGCTTACAGAGGGATCGTTTCTAAATACCGAGTAAAACAGACATGTAAGCGTATAATACCGCAGCTGTATAACCCTATTACGCAGTATAAGGAGATGTGTACCTACTTTCCTTCCAGTCGTTCGACGGAGGCGTCTAGACACAGCAACTCTTAGAGGTGAAAGACTTGACGGAGGGAACCGGCATAATCATATTAATATTAAAAATGCTAAAGTGTGGTTGTGTGTTTTTTTTTATCCACTACAAGCTAGCCCTTGACTGCGATCTCACCTGATGGTAAGAGATGATGCAGTCTAAGATGGTAGCGGGCTAACCTGTTAGGCGCATGGCAGTTATGTTATACCCATACTCCTTCGGTTTCTACACGGCATCGTGTGTTGCTTTGTCCTTCAATAACGCCGCAACGGAGGAACGGATCGACGTGATTTTTGGTATGGGTATAGTTATGGACCTGGAGAGTGACATAATAACTATGCTACTTTTTATCCCGGAAAATGAAAGAGTTCCCGCGGGAACCAAAAAACCTCAATCCACGCGGACGAAGTCGCGGTCTTTTCGTCGTGTATGCATGATGTCTACGTCAAAAATACATTATTTCTTACGGATTATTAAATAGAGGGTCTTCCAAGAGACCTAAAATTTATATCCTTGTTTAGTTTTAAGTATGATAACCATTTAAAACTATACGTTAAAGAAGAAAAGTGCTTTGAAATTTAATGACGTCACATACTATATAATATATTTGATACAATTGAATAAGTTTGATATAGAGTTGCTGATTTGATTTAGTTGTCATTATCCCTATTGAACCTATAGGGGCACCTACCTATAGCAGGGTCTGTCATTTTGTATGGGCGTCGACTCACTGTATGAATATAGGTACACTTCGGCTCAAACGCCCTCAGACGAGGCCTCCACTATTTACAAGAGGAAATTAAGCGGAGGCGGTGAACGATTATGTTCAAAGGAATCCCAGCTATCCGCGGGCCTCGATCAATTATTTAGAGGCCTCCGCTTGAATAATGGCGTGGAAATGACTTGTTTAAATACACTGGGGTTAT
Source organism: Erebia aethiops (assembly GCA_923060345.2). Lineage (NCBI taxonomy): Eukaryota > Metazoa > Arthropoda > Insecta > Lepidoptera > Nymphalidae > Erebia > Erebia aethiops. The sequence continues at coordinate 18,149,784 of OV281080.1, forward strand.
TTATGGCGTTTATTGCGTACAATGTGACACGCTCTGGTACAAATTGATAATATCTTAGATCTTAGAAACTGTGCACACGGCTGATTTACTAGTTACTGCGCGCAGACGACGCAAACATACTATAATATTATAAATGAGCGTGTTTGTTGGTTTGTCCTTCAACGCCGCAACGGAGCAACGGAGCAACGGATTGACTTAATCTTTGGCAAGGGTATAGTTGAGATACCTACCCTACCTACCTACCTAGAGAGCCTACCTGATACCTAGAAAGTGACATAGACTTTTTATCCCGGAAAATTAAGGAGTTTCCGCGGGAATCAAAAAAACTTAATGAAGGAACCAGAAGTTTAATCCGCGACAAATTTGTCGCGGATTAAACTTCTGGTTCCTTATAAGCCTTCATTAACGCATTACGCGTTATTCCAGATTATAATCGATATCTGCGCAAAATATCATCCAAATCCTTTCAGCCGTTCTGGCGTGATTGAAAAACAAAGCTTCATCCATCCATATATCCATCCATCTAAACTTTTGCATCCGTACCTACTCCATACTAATATTATAAATGCGAAAGTGTATCTGTCTTTCGGTCCTTCTGTCTGTCTGCTACGCTTTCACAGCCCATGTGTTCAACCGATTTCGTTGAAATTTTGTATAGGGATAGTTTAAATCCCGGGGAAGGACATAGGTTACTTTTTATCCCGGAAAATTAAAGCGTTCCCGTGGGAATCAAAAACCTTAAAGAAAAGTTGCGGGCATCATTTAGTTTATAATATTAGTATAGATTAATATTATGTCATTAATAAAACAAAATAACATCACGTTGACAAGGGGAACAATCAACAAACTCGCAATTCATAGTATGATCAGGATTCAATAAAACAGCTCCGCTGACACAGTGTCGACGGGCGCGCTATTATTACCCCATTTTATTGCCCCATAGCGTATCACAGCGGGAATATCTATGATATTTATTGTCACTAAATCTTAGAATAACTTAGGGAAAAAACAACGAAATGATATCAGAACTTTTAGGGCATTTTCACAGACCATCTGTATACCTTGTATTGATGTTACCTACAGTTCGCGCGCGAGTTGAATGCAGAGTTAATGTATGTGTGTAGGTACATTTACTCTGCATTCAACTCGCGCGCGAATTATACATGAAGTGGGTCGATTCCCATACAAATGACTGACAAGACACTTGATATGTCCACGTTACTGCCTCGTTAGTCTAGTGGTTATCATGTTCGACTGCGGCCGACGAGATCCCGGGTTCGACTCCCGGGTCGGCCCAACTACTGGGTTTTTCTGACTAAAAATTCTCAGTACATAGCCCGGAGTTAGGAAGTTGGCGGTGTTTCACCCCCGTGCCTCGGAGAGCACGTTAGCCGTCGGTCCTGGTTTCTATCACTAATATGAGCACCTAAGCGGTGTGGTGAGTCTAAGCTCTAATTCCCTCTCTCCTACTTCACACACCTTTGAGAACATTATAAGGAGTTCCCTAGATCAAGAAGATGTTTAATTTCCTGAAGCGCACACAAATCACGCACGTAAAGTAAGAGTTGCGTGCCCGGGGATCGAACCACTGACCAACACGTAAACTATGAATTCGGGCATCTAAACCACAAGCCTGTCAAATCCAGCAATTCCCTGTCATATGGTAACCCTGGCCCCGAATGATTTCTTTCCAATTGGAGTCGCATAATCCCATTCAAGTAACCTCGGCTATAAAAAACCGGCGAACCTATGAAATTGAATTTTCGGCACAATTTATTTCGTATTGCCAGCAGATGATACGTAAATTTGGGTGCGGCTGATATAGAAATGTGTAGAGGGCTCATTCACAGTGTGAGAAACTGTCTTGCGTTGGTAGGTGTTATGTGTCGCCGCTAGGGTTAGTACCAACGACCTCAATTTACATAGACAGGCCCTGTCAAACAAATAATGAGGACCTATTTCACTAACGCCATCTAGTCTGAAACAGGTTAAGCGCGCTCTCAAAGTCGGACGCCCAATTTTCTTCTATGAAAGGGCCCATCTAGTACCTACATATATTATGTCGATGGTTAGTAGATACTTTTACCTTGTCTGTGGCTAGGGTATGGCAATCGAAAATCTATCTATACCAATATTATAAATGCGTTTGGATGGATGGATGTCTGGATGGATGTTTTTTACTGACGCTAGAACGGCTGAATGGATGAAATTTGGTAGTCCACGCAGACGAAGTCACGGGCATCGGCTAGTACTTATGAGTTAGGTACTAGCTGATACCCGCAACTTAGTCCGCGTGGTTTGATTTTTTTTATCCCGCGGGAACTCCTTTATTTTTCGGGATAAAAAGTAGCCTGTGCCACTCTCCAGGTCCTCAACTATACCCATGCCACGCCCAACGTATATTCGTTGCTCCGTTGCGGCGTGATTGAAGGACAAACCAACAAACAAACACACTCCCATTTTGTAATATTAGTATGATAATAAAACTGTAACAGGTTTAATTCTGTACATTGAAGATAATTTGAAAAAAAAATATTTTTGAAGCGCACTCTATTATTGATACCGAAGCCAAAACTTTGATTTTTTTTCATTTTTATCGGTCTGTCTGCATCTTGGCCGAGGATGATGAAATTTGGCATGATTTGAGTTCATCTCATATTACATACTTTTAACTTATATATCCCGAAATTCAGCACGATTCCCTTAAGATGAAAGTCTAAAAATCAAAATTAACTTAATAATCGCCTAGAATGTGTGTGTGTAAATATTTCAAGGTTATTGGGTTTGTATTTCAGAAATTACAGACATCTAACTAACTAAACCCTCAGTGTAGAAGCTGGCGCCAATAACTTAGTTGCGTCTGGACTCTGAAGGTGTTTAGAAGGCGGGTAGGGGGGCGCGAGGGGTAAGATAGAGGCTTTATAGGCAGGACCTACTAATATGATAAATGTGAAAGTGTGTTAGTTTATTCGGTTTTTTTTTTTTAATCCACTACAAGCTAGCCCTTGACTGCGATCTCACCTGATGATAAGTGATGATGCAGTCTAAGATGGTAGCGGGCTAACCTGTTAGGGGCATGGCAGTTATATTAAACCCATACCCCTTCGGTTTCTACACGGCATCGTACCGGAACGCTAAATCGCTTGGCGGCACGTCTTTGTCGGTAGGGTGGTAACTAGCCACGGCCGAAGCCTCCCACCAGGCCAGACCAGGGAAAATTCAGAAATTATAAATTCCCAAATTGACCCTGCCGGGGATCGAACCCAGAACCTCCGCACGTTAAGGCAACAGCGCTACACACTGCGCCACGGAGGTCGTCCTTCAATCACGCCGCAACAGTTCACTAATCAACATGATTTTTTGCATGAGTATTTTTAGCATGGGAGTAACATCTAGGCTATTCCCGTGGGAACTAAAAAACGTATTCCACGCGGACAAAGTTGCAGGCATCAGCTTGTGTCATAATATAATTAATTAATTAATGTCACAATACATTTACAATAATATTAAAATCATTGTTAGGCAGACCGCAGAATCACTTTCCGAACCGCTGGTAGAATTTTGACATCATAAGTGGCACAAGTTGTCCTAAGTGAAATAAATTAATCATTTCATTTCATTCCTTTACGAACAATAGAGTCTTAAGAAATGTCAAATAAAAATAATGTAACAATGATATTATTGTTTTATGTGTCCCGTTTTATTGACTAATAATAATAATTTATTATAGATAAAATTCATATCAAAGTAGGAATATGTGTCAAACACACAGAGATTCGAGTGTGTTTGACACATATTAGAACAAGTCAAGCAATGGAGTAGCCTTTGTGCTCAAAGATACCATTTTAGGAATTGGGCCCCTTCATAATAAGTCACCCGGAATTTTGTATATTTCTTTTAGAGAGAACTTACAAAAGAAAACGGCATTTTGACTTAACGTTTGCCCAAAGAAAAACTTTCCTTTAGTTGTTTTGTGAAGCAAGTGTCACATCCACATAGAAGTGTGTTTGTTATTGTTCTTAGAACAATGAAAGCATTGGAGCATACTTGGCCCGATGAGTCAAAGTCCTCTAGACGACTAAAACATATTTTATACTTTTGTTTTTGTTTATGGTTACATAAGATAATAATTAATTCGTATTTGTATACTAATGTTATAAATGCGAAAGTTTGGATGGATGGATGTTTGTTACCTAATCACGCCAAAACGGCTGAACGGATCTGAATGAAATTAGGCACAGAGATATATTTGTAGTCTGGAATTATACACACAACCTATTTTTATCCCGGAAAATTAAAGAGTTCCAGCGGGAATTGAAAATCCTCGATCCACGTGGACAAAGTCACGGGCTCTCTCTTTGTGTCGTATACCTCATTACTGAGGGTCGTGACCCGTTTCCATTAATCACATAATGGTAGGAGATTTTCAGATGAACTTTAGTACTAAAAGAGGTTACATCCCGGGGGACATAGGGTGGGTACCTTTCATCCCGGAAAATCAATGAATTCCACAAATCGCGGGCATCATTTAGTAGCTATTAAATAATTTCTTAGAATGCGATATTTTCACCTGAACCAAAAAAATTACCTAGACGGTCTTTTTATAGATTTATACAGATTTTAATTGTAATAGGTTTTTGTTCCATCAAGCTTTGTCATGTTCACTTTTAAAACGCTGTCTGATCCCTACTCTATAATCCTTCTTATGATAAAACCTACCTACCTACAGATTATCTATATAATGCATTAACCATAATTTTACCTCCATTAAGATGGGCTCGTGGATATTTATTTTTTCAGGAAAACGTCTTTTGACTGGGAGAAACTTATTATTTATTTAAAATAAGGAAAACAATGAATAGATATTTCAGTAATCTGACAACTAACAGAATCATGAAATACTATCCTTAGGAAATCATTTAACACTTCATCATACTAATATTATAAATGCAAAAATGTGATTGTTTGTTGGATCACGCTGCGGCGTGATTGAATCAAAATGATGATGCAAAAAATCACATCGATCTTTAAGAGTCGTGTAAAGAAATATTACCTTTCTAATAAGCTATAGAATATTTAAGTATTTTCGTTTGTATGCAGGTTTATGTACTGCTATATTATGTTTATATTTAGTTATTTATGTATCATTAGTATGTATAGTTTAAGTAGTATAGTATTGTTCCATTTATATTATTGTTGCACTTTCCCGCTCCTTTTCTAAAGTTCCTTAAGAAATGGGTTGTCTGGAGGAGATCACTTTTAGTGATAAGACCGCCCTTGCGCACGCGTTGTTTTCTGCTTTTTGTTTATAATTCTCTATGTTATGTGTGGCAATAAAGAATTTATCTATCTATCTATCGATCCGTTGCTCTGTTGCGACAGAGAAACGGATTGATGTGATTTTTTGCATGGGTCATAGTAAATAACAAACAATCTCCCGGTCCCGGTCACATAGTCCGGGACCGGGAGAGTGATAGAAGCTGCTTTTTATCCCGGAAAAATAAGGAGTTCTCGCGAAAATTTAAAAGATTTACTCCACGACAAAGTCACGGGCATCAGCTAGTATTAGACGATGTCCACGATTTTATCAGCATGGCTTTAATGGAGCGAAAAATAGGGAAATCTTTCATCTTTTAGAATAGTATGTCCATTTCTAGGAAGCAAGTTACATCAGTAACAGATAGACAGACACATTTTCGTATTTGTAATAAAGTTAATATGAATTAGTATTTTAGATTAGGATTTTCGAATCATAGCTTACTGTACAAAAGAGTATTTTTGATTTGACAAAAGGCAAAATTATCGCTAGGTATAGTTTGTTATTCCATCAAGGCAAGTGTAACATTCACTTGAAGGCGTATCTGCTCTCGCTTTAAGAACAAGGTAAGCAGTGGAGCGTCCTCGTCACAAAGAGTCTGCAGGTGCGCCGCGTTCCGCGCTGGTGATTCGACCCTTTGATTTTCCACTTTTTCTAATCGCTACAAATACTGCATATATTTTACTACTTCTATGGCACAGATGGTGAGCTCTTTGTCTTATTTTTAACCGACTTCAAAAAAAGGAGGAGGTTCTCAATTCGTCGGAATCTTTCTTTTTTTTATGTATGTTCCCCGATTACTCGAAGACGCCTGGACCGATTTTGAAAATTCTTTTTTTGTTTGAAAGGGTATACTTCCAAGGTAGTCCCATATAAATTTGGTGAAGATCTGATGAAGATCTTCGAAGACAGATGTTCCCCGAGATCTTCGAAGACAGATGTTCCCCGATTACTCGAAGACGCCTGGACCGATTTGGAAAATTCTTTTTTTTTGAAAGGGTATACTTTCCAGGTGGTCCCATGGTCATTAGGTCTGATGATGGAATCCTGGGGAAATCAAAGGAACTTAAATTTTATAAGGACACGAACCCAGATAGTTATACTGCGTTGTACTCCTCATTGCTACCGCACACCGAACTGGCCGCGCACGGCATTACGTAGAGCGTAAACTATGCAATCGCTCGTACCTAAATGTAATTCGTAATAATTAATTGGCTGTTATTGGAAAAACACTTTATAAACTTTAGCGGTCCCCGACGCGACGACGCTTGGAAAATAAAAATATTTGAACTTACATAATATATGTGACAATAATAATTTTAATGGGTTTAAACTATTATTTGTTCGTTTTTAGAGTTTATTTTTTGTGTCTACTTTTAATTTTACTTTTTATTTTGATCTCAAATAATTAAAAGAAAAATCCTAACTAATTCACTCACATAATATTAAAATATATCACTTGCTTTAATCGATTATGGAAAACATGGCAAGGAAATTTGCATGCCTGATAGTTTTTCATAATGTTCTCCAAGGTGTATGAAGTCTACCAATATACACGTGGCCAGCGTGGTGGACAATAGTCAAACTCTCTTCATTCTGAGAAGAGACTCGTGCTCAGTAGTGAGCCAGCAATCAGCAATGGGTTGAAGTGATTGTTAGTTTTTCTCTATAGTTTTTGTTGTTCTATCGACTATGTGTAACATTCACTTGAAGGCATGTCTGTTCTCGCTCTAAGAACAAGGAAAGCAGTGGAGCGTCCTCGGCTCAAAGAGTCTCCAGGTGCGTCCGTTTCTGCGCCGGTGATTCCACCGTTTGATTTTCCACTTTCTGCTAATCACTTCAAATCTATACTAATATTATAAATCCGAAAGTTTGAAAGTATGGATGGATGGATGGATGGATGTTTGTTACTCAATCACGGCTAAATGGATCTGGATGAAATTTGACACAGATAGATTATAGTCTAGAATAGCACATAAGTTACTTTTTATCCCGGAAAATTAAAGAGTTCCGACGGGAATTAAAAAATCTTAATCCACGAAGATGGATTCGCGGGAATCATTTAGTGATTATATAAATAGTACATAGTTAACGTTATCGTGATCAAAAACGTAAAAAAACTCCCACTCAGCAAATGAATTCTCGCGTTATTAATATTAGTATGGATATTTGGAAGATATTTTTTGTATACCGCCGATTACTTCTCTAATAACTAGACAGACTGATTGAACCACAGAAGCTGGTATGTGGGCAAATCTAATAATAGGAGAGCCCTATTGATTGACGTATTACTTATATGAAGGGGAATGTGCCCTATTATTTATATCCCAGCGGCCAGCATATTACTTGTCTACGCCCAAAGGCAGGATTACTTTTGTCCTTTTCATAGCCTTTGAATACAGAGACTATTCGTTTTTGGAACAAAATTTCCTTAAATGGGACGACGCGGAGTGGTAACCTAGCCGGAAAAAAACGTCCGTAACGAAAATGCGTAAGATGCAAAAAACGTCCGTAACGAAAATGCGTAAGATGCCAAAAACGTCCGTAACGAAAATGGGTAAGATTTTTAAGTGAAAACATCCTCGCGTTATTACGCATACAAAAGGTCTTAAATATAACCTCAAAAGGTCTTAATATAAATTTTTACCTCGATTAGAACTTGAAATTAATAATTATGTAATAAGAAATTTCGTTCCTACTGGTGATCCACGACACCACACGTTTTTTTTAAATTTCACTAAGGTACATGTACGATATAAGGTACATGTAATAACGACCCATCGAAAATCTGCAAGTACGTATTACCGACGCATTTCTATACCTTTATTAATAACTTTATTTTTTAAGACGGCAACGTGAATGTATGCCGTTTCATACTATCCCTTATTATTTTAGCTAGATTGTATAGACTTGTCCAAATTATCCTTGGATAATTTAGCAACTGGTTTCCAAAGTTAGGCACTTTTCAAACAATGAGTGGAAGCGAGGCTCGGATCTATTCCGAACTTTGGGAAGCTGAATTGAATTTTTAAACTATTCCCAAATTCTTAAATCTTGTATTACCTAGGTAACATAATTTGTAGGTAACATATTTGAACGGTTCACAATCTGTCGACAGTTTATAATCTATCGAGATAAAAAACGTTATATTATAATCTAACGGTTTTTACAATCTTACGGTAACATATATACCTACTTTCATGCATATTTTTTGAGAATTTACAATAATAACATTATAAAACCTTGATATCTACTATTTAACGACTTAAGGCCTTCGACTTCTACTTATTTAAAAGATTCGTTTGAGCACTACGATGACACTCACACACTCAGATACTCAGAGGTTAAGCTTATAACATCCCTCTTTTTGCGACGGGGGTTTAATACTCAATGCTGGATAAAAACAGGCATTACTTTTCGGAAGTCCATGTTGATGAAGGAACTAGAAGTTTAATTAGCTTTCCACCTAAGCAGACAAATCTAAGTATGTGGTGGTCTACACGTGCAAGATACACGGTGTACCACAAAGATTTGTCTGCTTTTGTGGATTATAACTAATTATACTTTCAGTTCCTTCGTTAAAAACTCATTGATAAAACTGATAATATTAATTTACCCCTTTTTGTGTCTGAGGTTAAAAAAGAATAAAATACGAGAAGATTAGTACCAAGTACTAGAAACATTTTTGATCAGGTTACATTGATATAAAAGGCCAGCATAATATAATTTTACGAATCTTTGTCATTATTCAAGGTAATATTAAAAGGTCTGATCAAATAAATAAGGGTAAGTACTCCTTCTGAAGATTTGTGAGATATAAAAATATAATTTTCATAATATGGTGCCTCAGCTTAAATTACATCCGTAGTCCATACGCCTACCGTTGTAAGCTGATTATGATAAAATCTATAATATATGATATTATCCTTTTTTTCCGAGGGGGAAATCTTCCTAAGATACCCAACTTCTGGGGTGAGAAGTCGGGTTATGTAGGATTTGTACCTACTAAAACCCCCTCGGTGGCCACCATTAGGCCGGTGGACTTAAATAATATGTCAGTGGCTTTAATTTTTTGATAGCCACTGAGATATAGAATTAGAGGCTGGTGTGGTGGGAGGCTTTGGCTAGTTACCACTCTATTTTCAAAGACGTGTCGCCAGGCGTTTTTGCGTTCCATTACGATGCCACGTAGAAATCGACTAGCCAATACCGCTTATAATAATCTACATACTTTCAGGACGGTTATAGTAATAAACCTACTTTTATGTAGTTAAAAACAATTAGTCGGCCCCAATTTCATACATTTCAATCTGTCGAGTTTTTTCTCAATATACAGGGGCCGTACTGCCAACGCTTTAAAAAAAGAGCACCCACCGAGTTTCTTGCTGGTTCTGCTCGATAGGAATGACATTCCAAACCAGTGGTAGATTCACTGGACGATTCAAAAGCACTTGTAATAAGTTCATTTGAATAAAAAAATATGAGCTTTTATGAGTTTTAAAGCAATACCTATGCAAATATTACTCAAAATGATAGTTTGATGTCACGTACCTTGACGTTCCTAAAATAAGGATTATATTATAACTATAAAACACGAAACTCAACTATAATGAAGCAATATGGCTTTAAGCGTTGGCAGGATGGCCCCGGTATATTTAGAAGAAATAACCTTTTTATTCATGGAATTAACTAAAACTTATCTCAGTGTGATTTTAAAGACAATTCTCGTCAAAAACAGCAATTTCACGCAAACGTAATCGCAAACAACAGCTTGTCTCATTATCTAGCGCAAACAAGCGTCCTCTGAGATTCCGGAGGGCCTTACTACCTTAATACCTAAACAGTATTATTTTAATTTTGTTGAAGCTCTTGTTTCAGAATTGTAATCCTTATTTTAGGGACGTCAAGGCTCGTCATATAAAACTTCAATTTTAGAATAATACTGTTTGCAATGGTAGTAAGACCGCAGTCGTTTGCAGGCACATTGTGTAGATAATTTGAAATCTAGTGCCTGAGCGAGTTGGTACAGTGTCTTGCCTGACATTGAGGCATATTCGGGGCAAGACCTCTAACTATTTTACTTTGAAGTTATTCCTGCTCATGATATTTATACTGACACAGCTAGTCAGGTACTGTTTTCCAATGAATGAATGAATGAATTACACTAACACACAGAGTGTCTGTCTGTCTGCTACGCTTGCTCGGCATATCTTTTCAACAAATTTTAATGATATTTGGTTCAGAGATAGGTTGCATCCTGGGGAAGGACATGGCTACTTTTCATATTAAGTACGTAGGGAAATCAAAACTTAATCTACATTTAAAAACCACACGGACGAAGCCGCGGGCATCATCTAGGTACTACTATCCTTATCTTTCTGTATATTTATCTGTTTGTCTGTCTGTCTGTTTTGTTACCTTTTTACGGTAATTTTTTTATCGGTACTAGTTTTTATTTCCCATTATTTAGAAATTACTTAGAAATTTTATTTCCTGCGGAAACTCCTTAATTTTCCAAAATAAAAAGTAGCCTATGTCCTCAACTATACCCATGCCAAAAATCACGTCGATCCGTTACTCCGTTGCGGCGTGATTGAAGGATAAACCAACAAACCAGCAAACAAACACATTTTCGCATTAATAATATTATATTGTATTCTTTCTTTTTAATGTTTTGTGTGGCAATAAAGCATTTATCTATATATCTAGTATGATTTTCGAATTGTTAGCTTGCATTGCACTTTTATTCGGGACAGTTCCAACTTGTCATGCGTCACATTTGAGCGGACTCCCGCTACATTTGCCGAGACCCTAAAGGGGACATTGTTCAGTCAGTGTAAAATGATGCGATGAACTCAACGGTCCGGAACGGAGCGGAACTGACGAATGGCACAGGCGGACCTTTTGCGCTCCAGACGCGTCCACGATTATGGCGACAAAACGGATGAAAATTGCAATACTGCACTGTTTTTATCAAATTTTACGAGACGATTAACTCCGTTCCAAAAAATGCACAAATGTAATTTTTACATTTAAAACTAGCTGATGCCCGCTACTTTGTCCGCGTGGATTGATGTTTCTTTTTTCCCGCGGGAACTCGTTAATTTTCCGGGATAAAAAGTAGCCTATGTGCTATTCCAGGCTATAATCTTTCCCTGTGAATAATTTCATCCAGATCCGTTCAGCCGTTGGGGCGCGATTGAAAAACTAACAACCATCCATACATCCATCCATCCATCCATCCATCCAAACTTTTGCATTTATAGTCGTAGTAATAGTATAGATAGATAGCAGATAACCGGCGTGCTACTACGCATTATACTATTACCGATTCTGTGCTACTACGCAAAAAAAAGTAAATTTTAAAATAAATTTAGTCGTCTAAAACCATCTTCGAATGAAACCGGTTTGGGGCACATAGGTTGGATGGTTTCAAAGTCTATAATGGACATAGGTACAAAAAATAATTGTGTTTTATTATTAGGATAACCTCCGACATGCTGAGGTCACAGGATACCAATTTCGATTCGAACAGACCTGTGGAAGTTACTCACATCCCTTCATCAATTTATGGTTGTAACTGTGACGTCACCCGGGGTCACAGCTGAAAATCAGCGCCTTGCTTTGCATGCATTTTTAGATTTTTAGCATATGACACAAGGCAAAACGCTGAGCTTAACACCCTTTCTGGGTGGTGTCACAGACGAAAGTGTTACATTTGTATATGGTTTTGTCTTTTTTTTATCCACTACAAGTTAGCCCTCGACTGCGATCTCACCTGATGGTAAGTGATGATGCAGTCTAAGATGGTAGCGGGCTAACCTTTTAGAGGCACAGTTATATTAAACCCATACCCATATTCGGTTTCTACACGGCATCGTACCAGATCGCTAAATCGCTTGGCGGCACGTCTTTGCCGGTAGGGTTGTAACTAGCCACGACCGAAGCCACCAGGCCAGACCAGGGAAAATTCAGAAATTATAAATTCCCAAATTGACCCTGCCGGGGAACGAACCCCACACCTTCGTACGTTAAGACAACAGCGCTACACACTTCGCCACGGTCGTCAAACTGTGGGTTTGTGTGGTGGAGTCTGTGCAGCACTGGTGAATAAACTGTTTTTCTTTCTTTCTTTCTAACTAAAAAAGAGCTGATGATATTCAAACGGCAGTAATAATCATAAAAACAAATTTAATATAATATTCATCGGGTTAAAAATCAATTGTATTTTATTTGAAGCGGAACCATGGAACGCCTTAATTAATAAAATTCCTTGAATCTCGACTTCATCCGCGTGGTTTTAGTTCGTTTAAAATTCTCCCGGGAAATCTTTTATTTTGTGCGAGACAATTACTGTAGTCTGTAAAAACCAAGGACTTTCATCTTTATGGCTACTGTATCAAAATCGGATGGACAGATGGACAATGAAAACCTAGCAAACAGATATACAGACATACTTTCGCATTTATAACATTACTAGATGACGTCCGCGACGCTATTCGCGTTTTTAAATTATTTTAAAACTCCGCGGGAACTCTTTATCTATTAGTTCGGTATAAAAATATGGTATATGTCCTTCCCCAGGATACAACCTATATATATATATCAATTTTAAACGTATAAGTTTCCTCAGAGTACAGAAAAACTAGCTAAGTCCTAACGAAAACATGACATGGACATAAAATGGGAAAGAATAATGAAGTCGTTTTAGTTGAAGTGGAAAATGAGAAGGACAAAGTCGGTGGCGCGGAATGTACGCACCTGGCGAGTAGTGCCTTTTGTGTTTCGAATCATCCTTCACTTCACTAAATATGTGGAACGCTTTTAATAATGGTATGACGGGAGAATGTTGCTTGGTTATGTATTAAAGTCAAAAGTAATTTATTCCGCGAATTTGTCAGCATGGAATTCGTTTTCTCAAAATTTCGGTGTGAAATCCGTGATTTTCTTGAATAGAAGTGCATTGAAAGCGTCGAGGAACCAAATTTCGTCAAAATTGGTAATAAAAATAATGGACCGTATATAGGTAAGAAATAGACAGACGCACACACAGACAAACTGATAAATAGATAGATAAACAGAGAGATAGATAAATAGAAATGCCACAAAACAGACAAATAGATAGATAGACAGATAGAGACACTTGCGCATTTATAATACTTGTACTGGTATCATGTTCACATATCATACTTACTATGAATAAAATTAAACCAAAAAGTTACCTAAGAGGCATGGACCTATAAAAGAACTCCTAAGAGCACTGAAAAACTATAATTACGAAAAAATTATGCAGGTTAACGTGAACTTGACGTGAACATAGAATAGGGTAAAATAATGAAGTCATTTTAGTTGAAGTGGAAAATGAAAAGGGCAAAGTCGGCGGTGCGGAATGTACGCACCTGGCGAGTAGTGCCATTCGTGTCTCAAATCATCCTTCACTTCACTAAATACGTGGTATAATAATGGTATGACGGGAAATATCTGATAAGGATTACTTTGCGGAAGTCCATGATAATGAAGGAAATAGAAATTTAATTCGCTATAATCCGCCACAATTGGTATTCGCCGCAAATCTATGTGGTACAGTCTGTACCGCACTTATAGCTCGCGATATTCACCACACCACAGAAATTCTCCAAACTACCCTCAACGTACGACTTCAATGCACGATTGAAGACACAATCATGCATTGTCAAGTCAACATCTCCTGAAGATGCTCCGGTATCGAAGTGAGCGATTTAAATTTCTTGTTTCTTCAATGACGGGAAATGTTGCTTAGTTTACAATGTACCTACTAATTAATGTACGAAGCGATTTGCTTCTTCCTCAATGCCCGCGACTTCGTCCGCGTGGATTGAGGTTTTTTGATTCCCGTGGATAACCCGGGAAATCTATAATTTTCCGGGATGAAAAGTAGCCTGGTCCCGAAATACACCCTATCTCTGTCAAATTTCGTCAAAATCTGTTAAAAATATTGGCCGGGAAAGCGTAACAGACAGAGTACAGACACACTTTCGGATTTATAATTTTATTATAAATACTCGCCTATACGATTTCTTAATAATTTACGTACTTACTTAAAACATTAACAAATTTTTCGCTGCATAAATCTTCTCGTACCAAAATCGGCTATAAAAAGTTCAAGGTTCGACAATCGGCTGGCAGCCGTGGCAGCGGGTGCGTATGGAATTGTAAAAGAAGTCGAGGGATTTGGGTGATTTATTGGGACTCGATAAAGGTAAGGCTTGGAAGGTGGCTGGGAAATATTTTCGATTGTCGTGATGTACTGAGACATTTTATTTTTCAAGCTTTTCAATATCTCCCACTTCCATCGCTTTAAGCTGTTTTATTTTTTAAATATCAATTTTATGTGATTCCCCTTGACTTTCTTAAAATAAGGATTATAATTTTGAAACAAGAGCATATCAGCAATATTAAAATAATGATTTATTTATATCACCCTTTTTGACAACCTCGGTGGCACAGTGCTGTTGATTTGTTGTGTTAACGTGCGGAGGTCCCGGGTTCGATCCCCAGCAGGGTCAATTTGGGAATTTATAATTTCTGAATTTTTACTGGTCTGGCCTGGTAGGAGGCTTCGGCCATAGCTAGTTACCACCCTACCGGCAAAAGACGTGCCGCCAAGCGATTTAGCGTTCCGGTACGATGCCGTGTAGAAACCGAATAGGGGTATGGGTTTAATATAACTGCCATGCCCCTAACAGGTTAGCCCGCTACCATCTTAGACTGCATCATCACTTACCATCAGGTGAGATCGCAGTCAAGGGCTAACTTTTAGTGTATAAAAAAAACCTAGGACAGCTTGTATTACTAATGATAAGTCAAGACTCTACCACACCGGTTCGGAAAGTCTGAGCATCGTCATTTTATTCCTAGGCAAATCTCTGGGTGGTTTTAAACGCGAAGTCGAATGCTCGAAGACAAAAAACATACTTAGTTGCCAACATCTATAAAATTAAACTTTCTAATCTGAATTGAATCGAGCCTTAAGAAGGCGAAGCAATTAAGAGACTCTCACCCCCCACCCTCCCCTAGAAGCTCCGTTTAAACAATAAAAGTAGAGTCGCGCACTTAATTTACAAAGTATTTTTCTGCTTACCGTCCTTTTCTGCTAAGCCTTAGGAAAGTTACGGCAGTTTGTTGTGTTAGATAGAAATTGAATGGCGATCAACTTTTTATTATGAAACTTCTCCCCGGCACGGACGAGTGACGGTACCTCGTCTACGCGAATTTAGGTTTTTAGAAATAGATATTTTTAGGACGATAAAACGCAGGAATCTGGGCTGCAAAAATCGTACATGACGAAAAAGGGTTAACCTCTTTCTCTCTCACTCTCCCTCTAGCATAGATGGAGAGAGACAGAGTACCCAGTGTATGTACCTAATTATTTTAATTTTTTGACATATCGAAGAAGGTCGCAGTAGGTCAGGGTATGTAGAGCCACGTAGCAAGCAAGATGGCGCAGCGCGGGTTTATATTCCACTCACGACATTTGCAAAGTATTATAAATATTGTTTCTCATTTATTGAAGTGAAAACTTCTTTAGCCGCGTTGAGCACTTTTTATTCAGTTTATTTTTAAATGTTCTTGAACTAATGTTCTTATGAACTCATGTCCTTACGGGGTATCACACGGCTTTTTAAAAATCCCGTGTAAACCTAATTATTTTCTCAGATAGAAAATAATAAGTATGCTTCGTCACTCTTCAGGTCTCTAAACTTGTTTTTCCCTGTGTCCCTAACAATCACGCAGAAACAGCTCGACGTGGCTTTCTGCACAGATAGTTTCAGATATTTCAGTAAATTTCAGTTTCAGATAAACGTCTAACACTATCATTGGTTTCAGAATTGACATTATTTTAACATGGACACAGATTTATGTGTATGTAGAAAACCACGTCGAGCTGTTTCAGCGTGATTGTTAGGGACACATGGAAAAACAGACAAATTTTCGAATTAACAATATTTTTGAATGATAAATGGACGGTTTTATTGTTAAAACTGGAGCTGGCTGGATGGTAGTAGACACTACATCACTTAAATAACATGAAAGTACTCTTATTCTCTCAAACTATATTACTATACTATTTCTATCTATAGATTATTATCTCTATCTACACTAATTTAAATCTTACCTTAAAGAACTTACGTTATAAAAGTTGATAATCCAAATAATGAATTTCATCTTATTGCAAGCTTTTCTTTAGCTTAAAAACTATCTAGGATGGAAAATTAGTGAATACGAAATCCACTCATAATCCTACAAAATATTTCCATCTCGAAATAATAATATTCACATTATCTCACAAGTGCTGAGGATCATTTCATTCCAAGGCGTAATGAGAGTTAAAATAATTGCTTAATTCACTTAGCTGCTGCTTAGCCGGACTGAAATGTTCCATTTGCACGGATTAGCAAAATACAGTAACGTGAAAATATTGCTGCAATTTTTTTTTCTAAATCACTGCTAAATACCCTATTTTTGTACGTTGCAAATCCATTGTATGTTGTAGGGTCCCATAGCAAGGAAACCATTGTATTTTTAACAAAGTGTTTCTCTGTTATCACAGCCATTTTAAAACCAAACTAAAAGCGTTCCAAAAAAAATTTACATAAAATGTTATGTGATATATCTGAGGACTAGTCAAAATGAAGTCATACAAAATGGACGATCAAGAAACGGTTCTAAATAGGCGAACACAGGGTAATGTGCGGGCAGCGAGGGGTGAATCGTATTCCAGCGACATCCGCAGATATTTCAATGGGCTATACCTGCTACCGCTACACGCGTAATACAACGCACTGTATGGTTCCTAAACTACGGTTTACACTTTATAGCAATATAAAAGATTAGCACAAAGTAAAAGCGCTGAGTACTGGCCGTAGATCCTGAATTAATTCCCAAATTGGACTCTCGAAACTTTACCACTCGTAATTGTTCCTTCAGCATTAGGGAATCGCACCCAAAGTGTGCTAACGGGACCCTTTTAAAAGGTATGTCCAAACATTCGCATTGCAAGCAACACGCGGCGTTTGCAGGTCACAATTCTACCGACTTCGAAGGACTTTAATTTTATTTTTTTATTGTGAGATAAGCTTGCACTTGACGACAATCATGCTTAGTGCAAAGCAATTGTGAGGTCTAGGTTGGAACGCGCTTACCTAGCAGATACCTATTCACTCTTGGCTTGAAGGTACTTAAGTTATATACCTATGTGGCAGGAATCAGAAAATATTTTTTAAAATCGAAAGCGCCGAACAAAGTCATGTTCAAAATATTTACAGGCGAAAACTATGCATTAATTCATTATTAGATATTTCTGTAATATAAAAAAATAGCTAAGTGCGAGTTGGACTCGCGCTCGGTTCCGAAGTCGCGAGCATCATTTAGTCGAAATATTTTCGCCTTTTTTTATCTTCCTTTTTTATGTTCGCCGTGAAAACTAAAAGGCAATCATTCCCGCTAAGAACACCCGTAAACCAACAATGCGGCGCTCCAAACTTTACAACCAGTAATTTCCTGCCGTTTAAAATGTTCTCGTAGCCTCGTAGATACCTACCTGCACCTCTAATACTCACTCGTAGCTCTTACCGTATCTACTTGAAGCGTACTCTAAACACTCATTTATTTTAGCTAAAATATAAAAGTTAATGCAGCCTTACGTTTTTTTATTTAGTATTTGAATGTACCTATTTATTATTGCTACGAGGGACGAGTGGCCCAGTTGTGACAACGCATATCAGTCGATTGCGAATGTTAAGCAACGTTGAACCAAGTTGGTAACTGGATGGGTGACCGAATTTGGAGGTTCAAATTTGGCCTTTTCCTTTCCTCCGTGCCTCGGAGAGCACGTTAAGCCGTCGGTCCCGGTTATTATCACTAACATCTGATAATAATCGTTACAAAAAAAACGACTCGACTAAGAGTTTGAGTACTCTTAGTCGAGTCGTATGCGGAAGGACGTGGAAATCCAGCGCATTATTATCCCAAGAAAACTCTTACCATTATTTAGATTAAGATTATTGAAAGGGGTCACGACCCTCAGTAATTAGGAATACAACGCAGAGAGACATTTATTATTGCATCTAATAATAAATAGTCGAATACTAAATCTAATATTCACTCGTAGCTCTTACCTTAACCCCTCAGGGGTTGAATCCGTCCAGTGGTTTGAGTTGTGCGTTGATAGATCAATCAGTCAGTCACCTTTTGTATATTTGGACTAGTGGGCCCGGCAGACGTTGTCCTACCCTGAACCTAGAACCCGATCACAGCGCCCCCTACCGGGTCCAATGGTGAATATAAACCATCCCTGTATCCAGTCAAACACACACAGAAAATTTCATCTAAATCGGTCCAGCCTTTCTGAAGTGATGCGAGAACATACATTTCGGCATTTGATTTTTATTTAAAAAAAGTATAAAATAAGTAAGTAGTGATAGTAAAGCTTACCTAACAGATGACAAACAATATCTAGACAGTTCTATAGCATGTTCGTTTCTATTTTTTACCCCCAATAAATTCCAATTAAGGCGTGAAAAGGGGGTAAAGGGGGAACGAGAGAAGAAAATTTGTTACCAAAGTTTGCTCGCAAAAATGCTCGAGCACTTTAATGACAAAAGTTTCAACCGTTTCAAGTTTTCGATCAATTGTGTCCAGGTGGACTGACATGGTACAGTTGTTAGTACTGAGGTCTTATATGGGAGGTACCAGGTTCGATGGCCGACAGAGGCATATATGTATTATTTTTTTTTAAAATCTAATCTGGTTTGGTGTAGAGGAGTTAGCCTTGACTATTTACCCGCCTTACAGTGTAGAAACCTATAAGGGGTATCGGTTTAATTTAGCTGTCATACCCTTATAATCAGGTTAGTCCGCTACATCTTAGAATGCATCATCATTCACCATTAGGTGAGATTGCAGTCAAGGGCTATACTTAGAGGAATAAAGCAATTTAAAAAAGCTAGATATTGCCCGCAACTTTGTCGGCGTGGTTTTAGATTTTTGAATAAGATGCAACCGAACCAACACTGACCAAAATTCGTCAGTGTTGGTTGAACAGCTATGATCTGTGAAACAAATAGCGGACAGACAGACAAAAAACCTTTCGCATCATACTTTATATTATAATTAGAAAGAAAGAAAAAGCGTTTATTTGGAACCACCATACAATAATTATAGTGCAAAGAAATGAGACAGAAATATGAGTTGTGTGATCCCAAAATGGACTCCACTCAGCATTTTGCTATGACTGTGGTTCGAGCACAGTCGTAGTGATTATATACTCTTTGAGCACAGTCACAGCGCAGATCTTCCGTGGATCCACAAGTTTCGAACGAATTACTTATTGTTTGTCCTTCAAGCACGCCGCAATAGAGCAATAGATCCACATGATTTTTGCATGGGTATAGACTGTAGAACCTGAAGAGTGACAGGCTATTTTTATCCTGTAAAACTAAGGAGATCCCGTGGGAATTAAAAAAACTTATTTCACGCAGACGAAGTCGCGGGCATCAGCTATCTTATAATATTAGTATGGAATGATCGATTTAAAGAAATTCCAATTTACTTAGCCTGGAGCGACAAATTGAATTTGAATAGCTACAATATTATCGATTCAACAAAACAGTTATCTTATTCAGCGATCAAAATGTACTTGAGCGTACAAATATTTCGTCTGCTGTCTAAGTCCTAGAACCTTGACATTTAATAGCTGGATTGCTTTCTTAGAATCAGAATTTAATATTTTCCTCTGAGTATTTCTTATTTCAATTGCAAAAATATCAAATTAAAACCGTGCAATACTTTAAAATGCTGAAATCTAAATAATAAATTAAACTAACTATAAAATAAACTTGAAACAAATTCTTATATAGCTACTATGAAAAAAAAATAGAAGTGAAAACGAATTTTTTTTTTAATTTCTTTTTTAAATTTTATTTAATTAAAATTATTAAAATATAAACCTTAACAGTGAGGCGTTAAAGTTTAATTTCGAATGTAGTATATTTATAAGTTTGCGAGCATGTTACTGTTCGCGAGCATGTCGGTCACGGTCACGCGATTCTACATTTTACCCCCTACCAAAAAGTGCTCAACGCACCCAAAGAAGTTTTCACTTCAATAAAACCTTAATCAAAAAGGTCACCCCTGGTTGTCCCTGGGCCGTAGGTACATATCAAGCTTGCATAATTCCTCTAAATTGTACATGTATGAGTTTCTTGCCAGCTCTTCTCAGTAGAACGTGTGACAGTATTTTTTCTAAAAGAAAAATAAATTTGAAACAACTTATATCAAATTAATAGTTACTTACCCTCCCCTGTTACAGTTCTCCAACTTTAATTTATGTGCTGTGCATACTCAGCGTTAAATGTGCTTTTAAATAAATAAATTAATATCACTATAAATAGGGGTGAAGGAAAACATACTTAGTAAGTAAACCGCCATGTCCGAAACCTCTCTCAAAATTAGTGTGTGATGTCTGCCAATTCGTAATAAGCCGGCGTGTTGGACTATGGCCAATCTCTTCTCATTCTGAAACTCTTCTAAGCAACGTTGTAATTTCTCAAACATTGGTATTTTTTGATAAATAGGGTTGCATAGTTTCCTATCGATAGATTAGTGATTATAGATAAATCGATTAATAAAATTAACATCAAGTCTTATTCCTTAATATTATTATAAATATGACGTTCAGAATGTGTACTTTGTAGGTACCTATATTGAAAAAGATGGTTTGAGTTAGAGCCGTTAGCGTCGTTATTTGTCAAAAGCTGTATTGTCCCTTTTTGTCACACAAAACCCACTGCAGCGTCCCGTGTCGCTCAGCGACGCAATTTTTGCACGTATAATACGGAGCGTTCGGTGTCGCCTGGCGACACGGGGGAAAACTACTTTACTTGTCTCATTTTTAACTCTGGGTTATAGACAAGAAGAATAAGGCTAACTATATTTTTGTACTTGAAATTATAAATGATTATATTAAATTTGTCTTTGGTTTTGAACTTCATTCATAGATCAGATGTTTTTTTTGTTATTAGACTTTGGGAACTTTATTTCTTATCGACAGATTACAGATAAGTTGATTATTAATTTCGGCCGTAAGTAGAGTTCATTCTTATATTTATACTATCTTTTGTCCGCGACTTCGTCCGCGTGGACGTCAAACCCCTATTTTACCCCTAGAGGGTGAATTTTCAAAAATCCTTTCTAAGCGGATGCCTACGTCATATTTAATAGCTATCTGCATGCTAGGTTTGAGTTGTGCGTTGACCTTTTTCAGCGGAAACAAAATTGTAATGATTCTAGCCATTGAAATAGGAAGGTACTAAAAATCCTACATCAATGATTCTAGCCTTAGAAGCGGGCGTTACAAGTTTATTTTTAATCCTATACGTAAATAAACAAAAATTCACGTTAGTGCGTTGCCTCGAACAGGTAACGATTATTCTTTCTTTCCTAGTGGTTGTATGTAAGCAATACATTCAAAAGAGTGATCGAAATGCACTCTATATATTATTTGCTTTGCACTCGATTCTTGGCTCTATTCCTCAGAGCGTTTTATTCCTCGGTCAAATATTGTTTGGTGAAGTAAACAGCCACATGTTTGGAAAAGCGATGTCGGTTTTGTTTTTGCAAACACTTCTATTCGCGGTTGTATTGCGTTTCACTTAAGATGTAAGAACTTATCAGGTTTCATATACGAGGTATAACTTGGCAAACTTATAGCGCAGACTTTGGTTTAACATAATAAAGGTTATTTTTTTACTACAGCCCATTAACGTCCCACCTCTGGGCACAGGCCGCCACTCTCATAGGAGAGAGGGAATTAAAGCTGAGACCCACCACGCTGTTCCAATGCGGATTGGCGGGCTTTAACGACTATTATATAACCAGGACCGACGGCTTAACGTGCTCTCCGAAGCACGGGGGTGACTCACCGCCTACTTCCAACTCCGGGCTGGCACTGAGAATTTCTTCTGAAAAACCCAATACCTAACAATTATTATGCCCTACCGAGAATCGAACCTAGGACCTCGTGATCCGCAGTCGACCATGCTAACCGCTAGACCAACGAGTCAGTTGGTAACCCAAAAAACAATAATTGTTGCTTCAGGATAGGGGATGAAAGTTTTAATCGTCTGCGGAACTTCGTCAAAATGACAACCAATTCTGAAGTTTAGTACCTTAAGTTTAGATGCAGACAATTTCTTTTTTTATAGTGTGTTTTTTCTCTAATTATTAAGAATAGGAGAGCAAGGGTCATACTGTCAACGCTTAAAGCAATTACCTGAGCAATATTATTATTTTTTTCATCCACTACAAGTTAGCTCTTGACTGCGATCTCACCTGACGGTAGGTGATGATGCAGTCTACGATCTTAGCGGACAAAGCGGCAGTTACATGTTCGGTTTCTACACGGCATCATACCGGAACGCTAAATCGCTTAGCGGCACGTCTTTGCCGGTAGGGTGGTAACTAGCGACGTCCGAAGCCTCCCACCAGGCCAGACCAGGGAAAATTCAGAAATTATAAATTCCCAAATTAACCCTGCCGGGGACCGAACCCGGGACCTCCGCACGTTAAGACAACAGCGCTACACACTGCGCCACGGAGGTCGTCAAACAGTTTGATGTCGCGTACCTTGATGTTCCTTAAATAAGGATTATACTTCTAAAATACAATAATAAAACAACATTGACCACTGATATAATATTACACATAACAAAAATACCACCCATTTCCTTCCGTGTCCTAAATAACACTAGAGTAACCAGATTTTAATCAAGCAAACCTTAACGGACCGAAGTTCAAATTATTTGCTACTAAAATTTCATCCCATTGCGGTGGTATTGAACGAATTAATTAGATCAGAGATATATTTGGTCGGCGAAACTTCGCTTTTGGGGTTAAATTTTAGGTTCCCCTCATTTAAGGATCCACATTGCTATTGATTCATGTTGTTCATTAGTAAAAGGTCAGTGACCCCAATCACTAATTTTATTTTATTTATTAGGTTCACACACATTGGGGCTGATTCTGTATAACACAATCTCTAAACTAAACTAAAATGGCAGCTTTAAATCTAGTTCTGTCCCTTTCCGCAGGAAGTATTATGAAAGGGTTAGCAATATTTGTAATGCTCTAATTTTAGTTTAGTTTAGAGATTGTGCACTGTAGTGCACAATCTCTAAACTAAAATTATCAGCCCCATTCCCACACTATATTTATGAAATAAACTTATCTTTATCTTATCTTTAACATAAATCGATGTCAACAAAGTAGAAGAAGTTTAAATTTATTTTTTTAATCTTTATTTTAAGAGCTTAGTCACATATGCGACTCCGACGCTCTCTTAAGGCCACAACAAGCTAATTACTACATATATTATCTACTAAATACTGCACATGTTTTGCACATTCTACAGGATATATTTCGGAGAGTGTGCTCAAGAACTATTCGATCTGGTTCCTCCGTCACCTTTTTATTATCGAACCGCAAGGCATCGACAAGGTCTGCACCCTTACGCAGTCGAAATTCCGCTGGCTCGTACGAAGCGATTTGCTTCCTCGTTTCTAATCCGAACCGCTAGGATATGGAATGCCCTTCCGGCTTCCGTTTTCCCCTCCTCTTTTAATATAGGTACCTTCAAATCAAGAGTGAATAGGCATCTTCTAGGCAAGCGCGCTCCACCTTAGGCTGCATCACCTCTTACAAGCAAGTCTGATTGCAGCCAAGCGCTAGCCTATATTATATTTAAAAAAAAAAGTGTATATAAATACGAGTATATCAAATTTTTAATTAAATGTGTCCTAAAATTATATTAATTCCGCCAGTGGATTTTAAAATAGTAAAATACCTAATAAAACTTCTCTTCTTCTTCGTCTTACGGCCTCAATATGGATTAAATTAATATAGAGTTGGAGAGCTTCTCTTTTGAAGAGTAAAATAATTAGTATGTTATAAATAATATAAGTACGGACGGATTATATTATTCTCATTATGACAACTACTTACGGGTACATTTTATATTTATAACCATCTTTACCGCCGGAGAGTTCCGATACCGGTATTTAATTAAGGCCTGGTAATACCCTGGAACTTATACCGGTATTAAACTGATCCCTTTTTACTGCGCCCGCAATAAAGTGTGATGTGAGCGCATACTTGGCCCGAGTGGATTAAATTATCATACTTACCGCCACCTTTTTGCGTATAAAAAGACGTTTATACGACTGCCATATAAATTGTATCATATTTTAGTACTTAGCTTTTTTTTAATCCGCTACAATTTAGCTGTTGACTGTGATCTCACCTGGCGGTAATAGGCGATGGAGTCTAAGGACCGCATTAATAAGCCGACATCAGCGAAGGACGCGTTCTCAAGCATCGATATATCTAAGCTTATATTTTGCAGAACATAAGTACATTATTTGTATTCTCCCCCATTGCTCACCTTAGCTCATTCAGCTCTTGCCAAGTCTCATCTGTATTATCTCATCGTTGTAGTATATAAGTAACTAAGTAGTATTTAAGAAGTTAGTTCTAATTTAGTTCTCAGTTCACAGTTTATTCTATTTTATATTAAAATAAACTAGAATAAACTATTTACTCTATTTTATATAATTATATCGTTGTTAGTTTTACACCAATTATGTATAGTTCTGGTACCTATTGTATATTAAAATAGCATTGTTTTATATATTATGTCACCGAAAGATTGTAAAATCCGTTAGATTATAATCTAACGGTTTATATCCCGCTAGATTATAAACTGTCGAAAGATTGTGAACCGTTCAATGTTCTGAGTATTAATTTATGAAATATTTATTGTTTTTACGTTTTCTTGTCTCTTTCTTGTACAGTTCGCGCGCGAGTTGAATGCAGAGTAAATGAAAGTGTCACCATACATTTACTCTGCATTCAACTCGCGCGCGAACTATAGGTTAGGTTAGGGTTTGACATGAATATTCAGGTTCTATCGGGTTAATATACCTAATATATTACAGTTTATAATCTATCGAGATAAAAAACGTTATATTATAATCTAACGGTTTTTACAATCTTACGGTGACATATATAATGTATTGCGCTTCCGATTAGCCCGTGAATTCACTAGGGGTCATGTCTGAAAACCAGCGCTGTAGTCGACTGACTGCAGCATCAAGCTGAGGCAGCGCCTCGTTTAGCCAATAAATATAGGTTCTAAGTTTATTTAAGTTGTTCTAAGTGAGTGCCTGGGTCTCGTGGAACCAAGGTTGGCTTAAATCTTAGTTGTCTCCTTGGTTCCATGAGAGCTGTGGCACTTCATGTACGAGTATATTTCACTTAGATGTAATTTTTTTGTTGGCTGAATAAAGGATTATTTATTTTTTTATAAGCATTTCTTGATCGTTACTTGGGAATCTAGTCTCAGTTGGAATAACTCAATCAAATCAGCAACTCTTTATCAAATTTAAAACACTTTGTATGAAATACACAGTTGTGATTTCATCTAATTTCAAAGCATTTTTTTCTTCAATCTATAGTTTAAAATTTTAATCAAACTAATAATTTTCCTAGGATGTGAAATTTAGGTCTTTTGGAAGGTCCTGGGAACCCGACTTATTATTATCCCAAGAAAACCCTTGCCATAAATGTGATTAATGGTAAGGGGTTGCGACCCTCAACATTATGCTACGACGCGAGAGAAAGAGAGACTACTGCTTATTTTGCCAGCTGGCAGCACTGTCTAAATGTACCGTGTAGAATAAATCAGGTCAAATTCCATTCAGTATACATAACATAGGACCGGAATGAAAACTTTTACCCAGCCTAACTTCCAAAAGATAACTTTTACTTAGAAATGTTATCTATTCTTCGCCCCACTTCCTTTCCCCTTTGTTAAAAGGATATAACATTCCCTTTAAGGTGAAAGTATGATGCATGCGCTCAGTTATTCTTGAAAGTAAAAGAAAGTATTGGTTTTATGGAGAAAGTTGGGAAACCCTAACGCTATTTTCGCCGCCCATATAGGGAAAAGTTTTATTTTTAAACTTGGACCGTTCCTTTAGTTTGATAGCGAGCGGGGTCGAACACACTGATAGAGTTCTAGAGTTCTGCTTGCCGCTGTAAGAAGAAAATTACCCGAAATACATATTTGCCTAACAGTCTAACTAATGGTACCTAGTACTAGTTATTATTCTGTGCTAATGGTTTTTGATTGTTTAGTTCGTAGAATAAGTACGTGTATCACGTATGAGAACGGCATGGAAGGAGAAAGTTTTATTTATTTATTTATTGTATTTCGGTATGCCAACGGCGAGTACACAAAGCTTAAATTAAAAAATAGTACATAGGGTCTATAACCGTGTGGCACGCCACATATAGGTATATACAGCTATAGAAAAATAAGATACTTATTATAAAAAAGAAACAACCGATCACAAGTACTTAACTACTTACATGATAAAAAGAATATAAAACCAAAGGAACAATCTACTATTATTACTGTGATAAATAAATTAATCTTCTAATTTTCCAAGGACCAAGGAGAATGAGACTTTTCAAGAACTGGGCATTTTGAAAATGGAACGTTTTCTTCACGGAACGTGGTGAACTGTGGCCAAAACCTTCTCATTCCCAGACGAGACTCGAGCTCACTGCTCAGTAGTGAGCCGGGCGCCGGCAATGGTTTGATAACAGAAAGAGCGAGAGAGAGAAGAATTAATTTATCTCAGTTGGAGTTTAAATACAGGTTTATTTAATACGATTCATGCTTAAAATTGAGCTCCCAAGTCTGTAAACTAAGCTGTTTTAATCACAAATAGTATATTATTAGTTTACATAGAATAAGAGATATTATACAGAGTAGAGATGCCACAGAAACCTAAACAAGTATAGAAGTGGCGTGAGATTGTCGCCGCGCTGATGGCCAATGACCCATCAATCAAGCAATCCATACTTCCATACTAATATTATAAATGCGAAAGTATTGGATAGAAGCAGGCGTAACTTTGCGGAAGTCCATCAAAATTTCACGGCCCACCCGTTAAACCGATTTTGATGAAATTTGGTACAGGGATAATTTGTAGCCCGGGGAAAGACATAAGCTACTTTCTATCCCGGAAAATTAAGGATTTCCCGCGGGAATTGAAAAAACTTAATCCACGCGGACGGAGTCGCGGGCATCATCTAGTCATCAATTAATTGATTTGAATCCATTTGAGTTTACTTCTGGGCGTATGCTTTCAGGATAGTGCACTTCCAGATACTAGCTCCATATTGAAACATAGATAATTTTTCTTTTTAAAAAGAGCAGAAGAGTTTCTTGCCGGTTCTCGTCTGTAGAATCTACTTTCCGATCTGGTGGTAGAGTCAAGATTTATATTATAAGTGGAACAAGTTGTCCTACGTGAAATAAATAGTTAAATTATTTCATTTCAGAGACCACATGTCATGGTACTTCATCCAGTGACTCAACGTTACGCAATATAATAAAAGTACACTTTAGCATAGCTTAACAGATTAACTTACGTTTTCTAACCCTACAAAATCGTGATAGGTACTTATTATTTGTACTAGGTTATTTGTATCGCTGTTTTACCTCCTGAAAATTAATAGTTAGATTGATTGGCCATCGTTTTATTTTATTATCAAAACTGAAAAATTATGCCTAAAATGGCTAATAATACCTTAATGAAGGAACTAGAACATTAATTCGCTATAATCCGCCACAGTAGACAAATCTATGTGGTACAGTGTGTGTCTTGCACTTGCAGCTTGTTGGCTTACTGGGCGGTGAATATCGCAAGTTGGTTAATAAACGATCATTATCATGGACTTCTGCAAAGTAACGCCTGCGCTTCTATCCAATAATCAAACCTTAATATAATTATATGGTACCAAACTCTGTAAATCCATACTAATATTATAAATGCGAAAGTATATCTGTCTCTCTGCTACGCTTTCCCGGCCCATATTTTCAACTGATTTTGCTGAAAATTTGTATAGTGATAGATTGTATCCAGGGAAAGGACATAGGTTACTATTTATCCCGGAAGATTAAAGAGTTTCCGCGGGAATCAAAAAACATTAATCCACGCGGACGAAGTCGCGGGCATTATCTAGTAATATACTATTTCTAGTACCTTCTGTTTCGAGTTCTGCGATCTCAACCAAGTGAAACAACTCGTGACGCAGATTGTACCTAATTGCCGAAGTTTCAACATCAATCCAATTATTTTAACGACGTTACATTCGAATTACAATTGTAATCGATTGCGTGTTGTGGAGCGGTGACGCCTCATGTTATTTAACGCTATTCCAATTTCTGTTTACTTACCCGCGCTGTTCGAATTCCAAATTCGAATCATTCTTCATAGTAAAATTGAAATGGGAGGTAAAGTAAACAATCATAATAATCTTCTTTATATAATCTATGCTAATATTATAAATGCGAAAGTTTGTATGGATGTATGGATGATGTCACTCAATCACGGCAGAGCGGCTGAACGGATCTGGATGAAATTTGGCACAGAGAAAGATTCAACACTTGTTACATTCTCCTAGTGTATTTTGAGTAAGTTTTAGTTTTATTAGCCCTTTTAGAACAAAAGTTTTTCATTGTTCAGTTTTAGAGAAGTATTTTTAAATTAAATAAGCCCTGTATCATACTAATATTACAAATTTGAAATTGTGTTTGTATGTTGGATTGTCCTTCAATCATGCCTCAACAAAGCAGCGGATCTACGTGATATTTTGCATGGGTGTAGTCGAGGACTTCGAAAGTGACCTAGGAATTGAAAAAAACTTATTCCACGCGGACGAAGTCGTGGGCAACAGGTAGTAATAGATATAATGGAGTTCGAATCTCCTAAAAGGCTGATCCTTTTTCAAGACCCCGCTTCCGCAGCCTTTAATATTTAAACAACAGCTAGACGTGAGCCTTCCATTATGCAAGGCTTAGTGTGAACGAACGATTTCAACTGAAAATGTGCTTACACTTGTTTTTATGTTCTGCCTTACTATGCAATGGGGATATACTAGAGTGTTATTGCTAGAACTCAAATGTTAAGATACCCTTGAAAGTATTCAATGTTCATATAGTTTTTTTGAAGTGAAACTTCTTTAGAATTGTTGTAAATTGAAAATTCGATGAAAAAGCGACACCAAAAAGAGATAAACATATTCATAATAAGATTTAATTTAACCTGCGAGAGAATGAGATAAAATGCAAGTTATACTATTTATCTCATTCTCTCGTAGGCTACTTTTCTGAAGTTTCACTTCTGCCGTGTGTGAATTGCACACACACACTTTTTTTTCTCTTTATTGATAAGCTAAAAGCTTACTCACTCAGTGACTATGTCGCCCCGTAGATTACAATCACAAAACTAGCTAATACAATCACAAATATAGTTCGCGCGCGAGTTGTATGCAGAGCTTATGTATGCATAAGTTCTGCATTCAACTCGCGTGCGAACTATACTTAAACTACGATCAAAAATATTACTAAATACATTAAAGAAAACTTGTTTGTAAACATAAAGAGGTGTTATTTTCAAATATCATATTATAATATGAAACACGATTTATTTTTCAATCGATGGAAGTGATGATGCAGTCTTAGATGGTAGCGGGCTAACCTGTTAGGCTTATGGCAGTTATAAACCCAAACCCCTAATCGGTTTCTATATGGCGTCGTACCGGATCGTTAAATCGTTTGGCAGCACGGCCTTGCCGGTAGGGTAACTAGCCACGGCCGAAGGCTCCCACCAGGCCAGACCAGAGAAAATTCAGAAATTATAAATTCCCAAATTGACCCTGCCGGGGATCGAACCCGAGACCTCCCACGTAGACAACAGCGCTCACGACTGCGCCAGCAAGGTCGTCGAATTTATCGGTTGACAAGGATAGTCTTTTTTTTAATGATTGAATTATTACCTATTAGTCGCAAAGAGCAACTGCCGAGTTTCTTGCCGGCTCTTCTCAGTAGAATTAGTTTTCCGAACTGGTGATAGAGTCTTGACGTATCATAAGTGACACAAGTTGTCCTACGTGAAATAAATAAATCATTTATTGTATCACTATTTGTATTGAAGACTACAAAGTCACGGAACATTAATGTTTGTCGTGAGCTTAACTCGTGAGGTAGATAACGGATTGCGTATTACAACGCAAAGAGGTTTCGTATTATAACGAAAATACGTGCTTATTTATTATTTAACGACACATATTTCACGATTATGTTGGATCGTTGTTACGGCGGTAATAGATGTTTTTTAGAATAAATGCAAATACGTTAGGTGAGGGTAAAATGGGATGGTATAATGCTAATAATTTTTCCCCTTTATTGCATAGGCGTAAACATAATAAGCTTAAAAACATGAATAAGTTTTCTGCTATAATTTTTTAGGTGTTGAAACCCTGGGGCCGTGGTGTTTGGTGTAGAAACCCTGGGTTCGTGCGTGAAGATGCTAGATCCTTTTTTAAGGATCCATCTTCTCGTCTCACAGAGTCTACAGGTGACCGGAGGGCTGGCAGTTACCTCGGCCAACATAAAAGTTTGGCTCTTCAGCGGGGTATAACGCAGCGTTCTAGGCCAACGACCTCAATTTACATAGACGGGCCCTGTCAAACAAAGAATATGGACCTATTTTACTAACGCCATCTAGTCTGAAAAGCGGGACAGCGCTATGGCGGGGACAAGGACAGGGCTATCTAAAGGTTGGATGCTCTAAATTTTTTTCTATGAAAGGGCCCATCTAGTACCTACATATATATCGATGCTCACGGCACATTGCCTCATTGCAGCGGTTTGGATAATATATAATATATAATGTTCAGTTTTTAATTTTGATTTTAATTTATTTCATAGTTTTAATTTGATATTTTATATTATCGTTATTTTAAGAATCCATATCCATACTAATATTATAAATGAGAAGGTGTGTCTGTCTGTCTGCTACGCGTTCACACAAGGCTCATCTTTTCAACAGATTTTGAAGAAATTTGGTATAGGGATAGTTTATATCCCGGGGAGCACATATATATAGGCCATATTATTATCCCATATTATTATATAGGCACTATTTTTATCCTAAGGAAGAATAAGGAGTTCCCGCGGAATTAAAAAAAAATTAACCCTCGCGAACAGCGTCGCGGTCATCATCTAGTCATATCATACTAATATTATAAATGCGAAAGTGTGTTTGTTTGTTGGTTTGTCCTTCAATGCGCAATTATGATGTTAGCAGGATGGAGCGAGAGAGAGAAATCGTTAATGATATAGTCGGATTATCCTCGTATAGAGAATGGTACGGCATTCCTGTAGCAAATCATTATAGACTACGTGTTTTCCGAAGCACCGAAAGGTCAAAATTTGAATATCAGGTCACATAGTATTATATCAAATCAGCTATTCAATAGCTGCTGTAGTCTTTTCTCTCTAAAATATAAATTACTGGATGAACTGAACGTGTTAAATAATAGTCCTACTGATTTTTTTTTTTTTTTTAGCATGTTAGTTTTTACGTTATTATTTATAAAGAAAGCTAACAAAACATTACAAAACAAATGATTAAAGAAATACTAGTGACAGACTAGGGACTTAATTTCCGTGGGAATTACGAAAAATATATCCTTATTTCTTATCTACATTGTAAATATAAATAGCTTTCTAGGTCTAAGGATTTGGGGCTAGGCTGAATTCCACAACCTATTTTTAACTTGCCTTTACAAAAGTTTGAGAAATTCATTTACTACTGTAAATGAATTTCTCAAACTTTTGCTGAAAAAGGCTTATTATATTGTTGAAGATTATGTAAATGATAAAAGAAAATTTGACTAGCTCCAGCAATGCTAAGGACAGCGGTTATTTATGTATCTACACATTGATATAAGTTTAATTATTTTTTTCAAAAGAGCAAACACCGATTGTGTTCCGAAACAGACGATTAAAAAGCACTTGTCAAAGTCTACTTGAATAAAAAAAGATTTGAGCTTGAGTTTTAAGTTTGAGTTTGGGTGAAGTTATTTATTGTGTGACCTATCCAACCTATCTCTTTAGGTACCATTCGTCAAATTAACAAATGGACCGTAAAATGGTAACAGTAGACAGACGGATACACTTTGACAATTTTAATATTAATATCGAAGGTTGGGTATAGATCGTTTTACAAAAATTACTGCCTCGCTTGCCTAGTGGTTCCCATTTTCAACTGCGGCCGACAAGGTCCCGGATTCGAGTCCCAGGTCAGACCATAACAATTATTGAGTTTTTCTAACAATAAATTCTCAGTAGCCCAAGTAGTAGCTTCTCAGTAATAAGGAAGTTGGCGGTGTTTCACCCCCGTGCCTCGGAGATCACGTTAAGCCGTCGGTCCTGTGCCTGATCTCTCTCCGGTCGTGTCGGATTTTCCGTCCCAAAGGGCTATGAGAGTAAAGGAACAGAGAGTGCACCTGTGTTTGTGCACTATAATATCTCCCGCGTAGATGGCCAATCTCTCTGGAGATAGGGCGAAATTCGGTCGGGAGGACAATATTACAAAAAATTAATAGTTCTACTGTCTCTAGGTATGTTCCAAAGTAGAAAATAGGCCGAAATTTGAATATGAGGTCGCATGATAACCGATCAGCTATTCAAGAGCTCTAATATGAAAATGTTTTCGCAGCAGGCGATCTGGGCTTTAGGCTAGAGCTGCGTTATCCCACTTCTGATCAGGAATTTTCGGGATGGGACATTTTTCCTTTTTATCGAAGACAGGTTTATGTTTGACCAGGATTTCACCTAAATCTGCGCCTAGAGCAGGATTTTCAGGTGAAGATGCGAAGTCAAAGTATATTAATTCAAAACTAGCTGATGCCCGCGACTTTTTCTGCGTGCATTGAGGTTTTGATGCGTCCCGCAGGTACGCTTTAATTTTCCGGGATAAAAAGTAGCATAATATGTGTTATTGCAGAATATAATCTATCTCTATATCAAATTTCATCCAGATCCGTTCAGCCGTTCTTGCGTGATTAAGTAACTAACAGCCATCCATCCATCCATCCATCCATCCAAACTTTCGCATAATATTAGTATAGATATAGACTAGATGGAGCCCGCGACGTCGTCCGCGTGCAATAAGTTTTGTGATGCCACGAGCACTCTTCCATTTTCCGGGATAAAATATAGCCTGTGTTAATTGAGTCGTCGGTCTAATCGTTGCGGCGTGAAGGAGTAACAGATATCCAAACTTAACACAAACTTTCACATTTATTATATAAGTCGAACTAGACGATGCGCGCCTTCGCTCACCGATCTGTTCAACCGATTCAGATGAAATTTGATTTTTTTTTATCCACTACAAGTTAGCCCTTGACTGCGATCTCATCTGATGGTAAGTGATGATGCAGTCTAAGATCGGCTAAGCGGGCTAACCTGTTAGGAGCATGGCAGTTATATTAAACCCATTCCCCTGCGGTTTCTACACGGCATCGTACCGGAACGCTAAATCGCTTGGCGGCACGTCATTGTTGGTAGGGTGGTAACTAGCCATGGCCGAAGCCTCCCACCAGACCAGATCAGGAAAAAATCAGAAATTATAAATTCCCAAATTGACGCTGCCGGGGATCGAACCCGGGACCTCCGCACGTTAAGGCAACAGCGATACAGCCTGCGCCACGGAGGTCGTAAAAAATGGTATAGTGATAGTTATTCCCGGGGCTTTTAATCCCGGAAAATTAAAGAGTTCCCGCGGGAATCAAAAAACCTTAATCCACGCGGACGAAGTCGCGGGCATCATCTAGTTTATAATATAATAACTAAAAATTCCGTCTGCTCAACTCGAAACTTCACCTGAATTATCGGAAATATGACCTTTACGAACTTTACAGGGTGCGAGAATAATAAATTAGTATCGGAGTTTTATCGGAGATAGCCTGTGCCCATTTCCGCATTACCCTTAAAGATAGAGTTTAAGGAGTCAAATATAATATTTTTAGGTACGAAAGAATATCGTGTTTCGTTTTACTTTAGGTAGTCGAGACGTTCTGTTTATCGTTAAATAAACTGTATCTAATTTAATTAATATTTAGTTAAAATTATAAAGAAATCAGAAGTTTGCGTGGAATCTAGTAATTATTTAAAGCTGGCTCTTCTGAGCAGAATATGCTGAATTAATATAGAATCTTGACATATTTATCGTAATTATAATCTAATGTATAAAAACATTAATATTTGCTTTTATCAAATAGGTAAATATTTATTTTATTCGTGATAATTACATTTTTAAATCAGGTATCAAAAAACTTTTAATATAGTTTAACTATTAATAAATAAAGTAATAACTACTTAAATATATTATTCTATGCTGTGAGAAGTTAGTTATTTTTTACATGCACATATTTTATGAGTTATTTAAGTGACGGGATTAAAAATACTCAGCCGATAGATCCTAATACGTGATTTTATTACTTAAATAAAAAATGCGACTTAAAATTCAGTCGTATAATTAATTATGACTTAATCAATTTTCTTAAGTATAACTTATAAATAAACTTACCGTCACAAACAAGCACACTTACACATCACAAAACAACACAAACACTCACTAAGCTGCACTAAAAATCCGAAAAAAAAAACCGGAAAATTTTCCGAAATATTTCGGGTTGAGATCGCGCGCTTTTTTCGAAACCCGAAATACCCGAAGCGTTATCAACAGTCGGTGTTTATCCGACTACTGAATTTCGAATAACACACGCTTTCCTACAAGTTTGCACGCATGCGTATAAAATTCTGAAACCTCGGAAACTATAATAGACCTTATCAGTTTCTAATATAGGGTCTATTTCCCTTTGAAAATGGGTTATCTTCAAGCGGTTTTCCGTACAAAAGTATATTTTCAGGTAAGCGTGAGCCTTGAAAATACTTTCTGTTTGTTTAAGACTCGTTCGAAACCGTTTTGGAAATTTCTTTAGGGATATTTGCTTTGATGTAATAAGTAGCGAAAAGTAAGTGGTGATAGCGTAGTGGTACAGACGTAGGGCTCCTGTGATTCGTGCGATCGGGGATTCAAATTTTTCTAAGTTATCTCCCATATATAAGAATTATTTATTGAAAACAATACAATAGAACTTAAAGCTAGCTTTTTAACCGAATTACTATATAAATCATGCCCGCGCGGAATGGTGGCTTCATCTCCGCACTGGACAGCCAGGCTGATTCTTTGCGCAAAAATTGAGCCAGCCCTTCTCTTAGCATCATCACTTACCGCGAAGTAGGATCGCAGTCTAGAGCTAACTGAATTCATATAATTCTAATATTTTAAATGCGAAATTGTGTTTGTTTGTTTGTTTGTTTGTTTGTTGGTTAGTTGGTTAGTTGGTTTGTCCTTTAATCACGCCGCATCAGAGCAACGGATCGACGTGATTTATCACATGGGTCTAGTGACCGGAGAGTGATCCCTGAAAATTAAGGAGTTCCCGCGGGAATTAAAAACTTATCCCACGCGGACGACGTCGCGGGTATCAGCTAGTCTTACTAATCTTACTTCTTACTATTATTATAAATGCGAAAGTTTGGATGGATGTATGATGTATGGATGTAAGGATGTATGGATGTATGGATGTTTGTTACACAATCACGCCCCAACAGCTGAACGGATCTGGCTGAAATTTGGCACAGCGATAGATTATAGTCTGGAATAGCACTTAGGCTAGGCAATTTTTATCCCGGAAAATTAAAGAGTTCCCGAAACAAACAACCAAAAATCCTCGAACCATGCAGACGAAGTCGCGGACATTCGCTAGTAAAAAATAATTGGTAGAATACCTCTGTCGAGAATATAAAGATAAACACTGAAGAATTAAACTTAATAATATTATTATCATCTACAGCGCTTGTTTCAAAATTGTCCCACTTTTCCTGTATTTTGTCTGAATAAAATGACAATTTGTTACCCCCTCCCCGCCCCTCGAATATCTCGAGAGCGAAAAACGGCTATTTTCAAGCGTCATACTACAATCGCTTGACGCAGTATTATTTTAAAATGATAGTTTTATATAACGTACCTTGACGTCCCTAAAATAAGTATTATAATTCTGAAACATTAGCGTGAACAATATTAAAATAATACTGTTTTAAGCAATGGTAGTAAGCCCGCAGGCTGCGGGGGATCTTGCCATAATTGTCTTGCCTTTGTTTTTTAACCGCCGCCCGACACTGTCAGCGGATATTAGCGTTGAAGTGCGTTTATTTTAACGTAATTAAAACCACCCCTACTTCCTGTTTTGAACCGGGATTCTTCTGAAACCCACAACAGAGGCTCGGTTGTATAAGCAAATCTTAATCATTTAACAGCTTTTGACATATAACTCGAACTGTTTAAGGAGTTCATACATGCTTTTTGACGAGCAGGCATCTGTGACCTCCTTAAACAGGTCGAATAGCGCTGGTTACTGTCATCAAGCGACAGTAACCAAGAATCAATGAAATTGTGAATTTATCTTTCTATAAGTATTTATTTTTCTATTTCGAGTGAGATTGCTATTTATTTTGATAAAATAAAACTATAAATTCAGCAATCCGCCATAATGGATTAAACACCAAGAAGCGAATGACGTCACAATTTATTGTGTTCGAACTTTGACAATTACACTATTGTTTACTGCACACTGCACAGAGTACATTGGTAAAAATAATAGTGACGTCACAAACGACGCCATGACACCAGCGAGCGATTTAGCGTGAATTTTAAAATTTAAATTCCAAATGCCAATTTTATCTAACAAACTGAAGTAAATAAAATATTTTTTCGAAATAGTAGATAATTCCGAACATAATCTGACCATTTTTCAAAATCAGTCATCATGCCTATTATGCGTTTGACAAACGATTACGATTACGATTACGATTTCCATAAACAATCGGGGGGCTGATCAGTTTAAAATAATACCGTCCATCTACGACCGTTATAGCTACGGGATTGAATCCTGGGGGCGCTGTTTTGTCCCGCCGTAGTTTATTAACTCGCTGAGTCAGCCATAATTCCAGAAAAGGCAAGTTGACAGAACACCGAGGGCCATACTGCCAACGCTTGAAGCCATATCTCTCTTTGCGTCGTATTCCTCATTATTGAGGGTCGTAACCCCTTTCAATTACATAATGGTAGGAGTTTTGATAGTAATGCAGTAGGTTCCCATGGCAAAAAGGTTGCACATATTAATATTGAACAGCTGGCGATGGTAGAACTACCATTTGTATGGAATCAAACGATTAATTCAATTTAAAACAAGTAATAAAATTAAAAAATTAAAAAAACCCACGACGAATTGCAGAGCTCCATTGAAACAACAATTAGAACTTAGCAAAATATAAAATAATATCTAAAACACAAAACTGCATATTTGCCGGCTCAGTAGTTTTTTTGACCAGCGTGGTGGACTATGACCAAACCCTTCTCATTCCGATATAAAACTTGTGCTTAGTAGTGTGTAGAGGTGTCAAATAGTGTTAAATTTTAATATTCTGCTAAAAATTGTTAAAAAAAATGTGATCACTTAAGGAGTTCCTGTGACCCTTCCTGGCTCCATCACGAGACCCTGGGCAACATCTAGGTTTAAAGTGCTTGTCAAGACAAATCAAGAGTCCAAATATGGAGGGTTAACGATGAGAACTTAAGGAGTTCCCATGACCACCTCCTGGCTCCATCATGAGACCCTGGGCAGCATCTAGGTACAAAGCGCTAGTCAAGACAAATCAAAAGAGTCCAAACACGACGGGTTTACGATAATAAATTAAGGAGTTCCTATGACCACCTCCTGGCTCCATCATGAGACCATGGGCAGCATCTAGGTACAAAATGCTAGTCAAGACAAATCAAAAGAGTCCAAACACGTCGGGTTTACGATAAGAAATTAAGGAGTTCCTAAGACCACCTCCTGGCTCCATCATGAGACCCTGGGCAGAATCTAGGTACAAAATGCTAGTCAAAACAAATCAATAGAGTCTAAACACGACGGGTTTACGATGAGAACTTAAGGAGTTCCTATGACCACTTACCAAATCACGATTGCAGCTCAACTTGGTTGTCTATGGTCCTAAAACCTGGGACCTTCTCACAAGCTATACATATCTAATGCAAAAAACCTCATCTCAATCGGCCCAGTACTTTTTGAGAAAAATTGTAACATATTGAAAAAATTAAATCATAGACTACAGCTCAGATTGATTGTCTATGGTCCTAATATATATCTTAGAACCTTCTCACAAGCTATACATATCTAATGCAAAAAACCGCATCTCAATCGGCCCAGTACTTTTTGAGAAAAATGGTAACATATTGAAAAATCATAGACTACAGCTCAGCTTGGTTGTCTATGGTCCTAAAATATATCTAAGAACCTTCTCACAAGCTATACATATGAAATGCAAAAAACCGCATCTCAATCGGCCCAGTACTTTTTGAGAAAAATGGTAACATATTGAAAAATTAAAATCATAGACTTACAGCTCAGCATGGTTGTCTATGGTCCTAAAATATATCTAAGTACCTTCTCACAAGCTATACATATCTAATGCAAAAAACCGCATCTTAATCGGTCCAGTACTTTTTGAGAAAAATGGTAACATATTGAAAAATTAAAATCATAGACTAAAGCTCAGCTTGGTTGTCTATGGTCCTAAAATATATCTAAGAACCTTCTCACAAGCTATACATATCCAATGCAAAAAACTGCATCTCAATCGGCCTAGTACTTTTTGAGAAAAATGGTAACATATTGAAAAATTAAAATCATAGACTACAGCTCAGCTTGGTTGTCTATGGTCCTAAAATATATCTAAGAACCTTCTCACCAACTATACATATCTAATGCAAAAAACCGCATATTAATCGGTCCAGTAATTTTCCAGAAAAACGGTAACAAAAAAGTGCACAAACAAACACACAACCTCTTAGGGCAAACACATATACCGTCTCCGTTTCGTCGAGGGTAAAAACAAAATTGTTGCTAAATTAGGTAAATCCTGAAACAACAGGTACTAAAATTCTTCATCAATGGAAACAACCGATAAAAATCTTGGTTTAGTTTTGGATTTGGAACAGGGGCTTTGCGCAGATCTACACGATGTATACCGCCTAAAGTACGGACTATTATTTACAATTCATTAGATAAGCCTTTACTGGAATATTTAATAGAGATAATATAGGGAAGTGCGTCAAAAGTAATTTTCAAGATCAGCAAATATCCCAAAACAAACTGTTAAAAACTTTATCCCAACTTGACTATCGCTTCCCGACTAAAGAACATTATAAAAAAACCTAATACTATCGATAATTAATCAACTTTACAAATACAACACTGCATGTGTTGTATTCGGTGAGAAAAATTCTTTCAAATTCGATTTACACACAAATTACTGTCAAAACTAAATCACATGAACATTGTAGGTACAAGAAACAAACATAAATTACAATTATCAAAAGCTAGGACTAAAACTTAAGGTTCAAAAACTATACAGATTGAGGGACCGCCACTGTACAATGATTTACCAAACGTAGTTTTAAATGAAAAATACTTCGCAAGATTTAAGAAAAATATAGTTAAGTTTAATAATAAGATTAGTATGAAGGTCACCTTACTCAAAGCATTAATTTTTAAAATGTAAGTTTCTCATATAAGTGAACCTTGTTCTTTTTTGAGATATAAACATCTTTATACGTAAACGATCTTCTGTAAGTTTATGATACAATATTTAATGAGTACATATTGTGTTTATTTTATTTTTATATTCATAGTGTCATATAATATGTAGAATATTATGTAATTATAGTAGGTATGTACCTATTGTTATGTAAGTTTATTATATTGTATAGGTACCTATTTATTATAATTTTTCTTTTATAAATTTTACGTGTGCACCCAGTCATCATGCAACCTATCTCCTTTCATATAGGATGGCTGGAAGATATCATTCGTAGTGACAAGGCCGCCTTTATACCGTAACAAGTAAATTTTGTCACGATTCGTGTTACCTATGTTGCACAGTATACTCGTGTGCTATGTTGTGTTATTTGTTTGTGTGTTACAAAGTGATTTTACATACTTTACATACTTACAGAATACTTACCTGCAGAATGACGGACGGTATTCAAATCTTTTCTAACTTTACCTCCAGAACATCACTTAAGTCTTAAAGTAAAGTTTGCCGTTCAATATAGTCCATAAATTTTAAGCAATAACCAATGTTTCGCGGTCGATTAGGAGCGCTTAGCGATCATTATCCCAGCTGCCAGTTCGGAGTTTAGCAACTAATTATTTTGTGTTTTCTTAAATGTTTCACGCAGTTCTGTTCTCTGTGTACAATTAGGGAATCGGTTATGTGTTCAC
Organism: Erebia aethiops; assembly: GCA_923060345.2. Classification (NCBI taxonomy): domain Eukaryota; kingdom Metazoa; phylum Arthropoda; class Insecta; order Lepidoptera; family Nymphalidae; genus Erebia; species Erebia aethiops. The sequence goes on from OV281080.1 coordinate 18,190,474, forward strand.
CTAAATTAAATCACGCAACTACATCCACGTTGTTTTTCTTTAATAATATTTAAATTGAAAACATTACAACCTAAACCTAATTAAATTACGCCTGCGTGGAATGGTGGCAAGAATGCTGAGTGCATTTCCGATCTACAAGGTTGATCCTTTGCACTAAAACTTGAGCCAGCCCTTCTGTCAATTGCATAAACACTTACATAAACACGGTAAATATTATTTCGCTCGAAATATATTCTGAACAAAGAACTTTTTTAATATCATTAATTTCGATTATTAATTTAAGGGAGTAAATAATGTGATTAGAGATTAATCTACTTGGTTATCGAAAAAAAAATGCTGGATGCGAGGCCGGTGGCTTCCATGCAACTTTGTCATTACCTACCTAATGGTGATAACAATAAATAAATGATAACATTGTAATTGCGGAAGTTCTTACCAATCCCGCATTCAGGGACGCGTGGGGCTGAAGTAATTCGCGCCAGATGCTGCCGCTTTAAATGTGATTTAAATCCACGGCCCGATGGATCCTTGTGTTACTATCCACCGAAATATTATTATAATTACTTATTAATAAATTATACTTTTACTGGTTGATGCTACCGAAAGAAGACTATTTATTATTATTATTTAGATATCTTTGTTGCACACATAAATATACAGTGTATAGTATATGTGTTAATTCAGTCCAGTAGTTTTTTCGTGAAAGAGTAACAGTAAGTAACAAACCAATACCTTTTGCCTTTAAATAGCGTGAAGTGTGATTTATAGTCATGTTCATTTTAAGACTTATCTGTTGAGAGACTGCTAAGGTCATTGAGCATTGCATTAAGGTCTCCTAGATTCTCTGTCATGATGACTACTCGTATAACATTATCATCAGCGAACCGATGGTGAGTGATGTACTCGCCTTTGAGGTCGATGCCAAATCCGTTCCAATCCAGAAGCTTAAAGACATCTTTCATTTTCGAATTTTGTTTGGCTGGCTTGGTGGGAGCCTTTGGCCGTGGCTAGCTACCATCCTATCGGCACAGACGTGCCGCAAAAATATTTAGCGTTCCGGTACGACGTGTAGAAACCGCATAGGGGTATGGGTTTAATATAACCTGCCATGCCCCTTACAGGTTAGATCGCTACCATCTCATCACTTACCTTCAGGTGAGATTGCAGTCAAGGGCTGACATGTAGTGGATAAAAAAAACAGCAAACCGACGAGTGTTTACAAACCCATTCAATTAATCAATGCTAATTATTCATTGTTAGCTGATGCTAATTGTTGGTTTTACTGAATCAATTGAAAAAAAAACGTCTATTTTTCCAATAAAATGTATCCAATGATTTCGGCTGACGTAACATCGAATTTGAAAAGTAAATAAATGCCTAAAACTGGCCAGCGGAGCAGCTACACATTAGGTGATGTATTTTCTTATTTTGAGACATAAATATCGAATGTTTTATTTAGCTAAACGCAAAATTCGTTCTGGTATGCAATTTCTTTTTGAAAGTATTATTACAAAGCGTATCAAATTTACATTACCAGGTAAACAAACAGGTAAAAATCACTGTACTACTCGATCATTAGGAATTAGATTTAGTGGATACCACTGTTTTCTCGGAATAGCGTTAGATGCAAAATTCCAATGGGGTCCTCATATGACTTATCAAACAGACTCAGTTCTGCTGCATAAGTATACGGTTAAAAAGATTCGTCAGTTAACAGATTTAGAAACTGCAAGATTAGTATATTTTGGTTACTTTCACAGCACTATGTCATATGGCATATTATTATGGGGTAATGCTGCTGATATTCATTCTGTTTTCGTGCTGCAGAAAAGGGCTGTTCGTGTCATTTACAACACGGGACCAAGAGAGTCCCTAAGAACTAAATTCAAGGAAGTTAAAATTACACACACAACCAATACATATTGTTTGAAAATGTAGTAGGTGTGCATATATTTTTATGCACAAATGCTACATTTTCATAAATTCAAGAAAAAATATGACTGTTGAAATGTTAGTATAATAAAATTGTAGTGCCCGCTTCTAGACTTTCTAAAATTTGTAATTAACTTGTCGGTAACAGTATACGCTTTTATATAATAAACTCCCAGAAGACATATTTATTGTCTCTCAACAAGTTCAAAGTTTTTGTTAAATGTACCTATACTATTTGAAGTCCTATTACAGTGGAAAGGATTATTTGAATGATAGAAAGGCATGGGTATGAATTGTTCCAGGGGCTGATTATTTTAACTGTTATTGTGAGATGGTGAGTTTATTGTGGGCTCTTCTCAGACTATGGCGCGTTTGGAACCCTCATAGCTTTAGTTTTAAGATACCGTAGTTAATTATCACCATCACGTCTTATACTTTGTAAGCATGACTGTATGATCTTTATAGGTACTTATTTTGAATAAATATGTTTTGAGTTTGAGTTTGAGTTTTGAATTTAACAGATGTTACAGGTTTATTTTAACCCAGTATACGTAATATTATAATATCCACAAAAGTCCACCCGTGTAGTCCAACCAACAGCTAATAGACAAAAAATCCTCCCGCGTTCATGATTAACAAAGTTTAATTGTATTTTTAATTTGGGGAATTCTCTAACTTGATTTGCGAGTTCGTTGACCTTCGGCCCGCTATGTTATCTACTGAATAAACTGGATAACTTCCGAAAGATATTTCTTATTTTATTGTTAGAGTGAAAGCTAAGAGTGCAAAGCAGCGGGAAAATTTGCTCAGGTACGCCCGAATCTTATAATCATATGATAAGGGGTGCCTTATGACTACCATCGCTTAAAGCAGTATTGTTTTAATATTGAACACGTTCTTATTTCAGAATTATAATCTTTATTTTAGGGACGTCATGTAATACTACTTTAAGCTATGCTACTCCTGAGTCCTACGTGGCCTACGTTATCGCGTAGATAAGTTTTGCATTTACGAGTATTGCGTCGCGTTGTGTCGCGTCGATTTTGTCGCTCACCTATGATAACGGGTAAGGCCCTGTGCTTGGTCTGTGACCTTGTCCTACGCTAGCGACAAAAGCGACAGCGCGACTCGATATGGCTCGACGTGACAGTATCTAACAGTAGCTGAACCTTCACGTGGTCTACATTATCGCGTAGATAAGTTTTGCATTTTCTATGGAGTCCTAACGCGTCGCTTTCGTCGCTCACCTAGGACAGCGGGTAAGGTGTAGTATAGGTACCTGTAATAATATAGGCGTAAAAATTCCATGGGTATGAGAATTAGAGCGAGGTCGAATCGTGATTTAATTTGACTGGAATTTTATTTCTTTTCCAATCGAGTGCTGGAATGGAATTCAATAAAGGAGTCAGGGCACGTCTCGCGGTGAGTGGTTGTCGCACTTTTACGACTTCCGCCAGAATTCGACAGAATAGTAAAGGCCATATTTTGAGACTTTTAGTCTTCTTAATATACTTATTAATACTATCACTAAGATTTTTAAAAGGTTTTGTCCTGAGAGACTGACAGACAACCTTCAGCCCAAACGGCTAACCCTAAGGAAGAAATTTTAGAAATTCCACTCCCAAGAAGGTTATCTAGGCGGTTCAAGTTATATCCAAGAAACTTGGTATTTGTGCTTTCGGTGAAAAATTAAGAAATTTACGTTTTTCACCGTTTTTGTTTTGAGAAACTAATTCCACGAAATTGAAAACTCAACAATAAATTACTTATTTTTTGAAAAGAAAACAAAACTCTGATATTACGTGATTATATTTAACAAGCCCTCGATAAACGTCGAACTACCAAGACCAACTTGACACATCGTACTTTGGCTAAGAATTTAAATTTTTTTGTGGACAAAAAGTTTATAAGAATTTGCTTAAAACAAATAAAACAGTGACATCTATAGTTGAGCACGAAAAGTAGACGTTTTTTTTATATTTCAAAACCTTTTCTGATATGGCGTAGCGCCATCTATTGGTGTGCCATGTCACCACGATGATAGCTTGTTGTTTCAGTGACCCTTCAGCAAAGTTTAGGTAAAAGTTTTGTCAGTTTTCATCAGATGATGCTGTGTGTTTGTATTTCAAACATTAAGTAAAAGTAAAAGTAATTAAAAGTAAAATATACTTTATTGTACACAAAGAAATGAAAAGATAAAAAATAATAATTAAGTTATTAAAAATTCGATTTTATTTTTATCAACTATGACTTAGCCCTTGACTGCGATCTCACTGGTGGTAAGGAATAATGTAGTCTAAGATGGTAGCGGGCTAACCTGTTAGGGGTATGATACTTGTAATAAACCCATACCCCTATTATATGGGTTTCTTCACGGCATCGTACTGGAACGCTAAATCGCTTGGCTAGTTACCACCACTGGTAACTAGCCACGGCCGAAGCCTCCCACCAGGCCAAACCAGGGAAAATTCAGAAATTATAAATTCCCAAATTGACCGAATCGAACCCGGAACCTCCGCACGTTTGCCAAGATTTTGAATTAGAATTAGAATTTGGAACTAAAACACCTCAATCCACGCGCACGAAGTCGCACTATAAAATCTTTAATAGCTATTTATGCAACTGTATCGTAATGAGGGTCATTTTAATTCGAGTGCTGTTTTTTGATACGAGGCTTGCCGAGTATCAAAATAGGATAGTACGAGAATTAAAATGACTAATTACGTACAGTTGCATACAAGATTTTATCTACGACAAGGACGTCTTTATAATTTTTTACTTTGTAAATTAATAAAAAAGTCAAATCAATACAAATTTCACAAGTTGCAAAAGTAATCCGTTTACCGCGTAATTTTTCTAATTTTTTTTTTAATTTTGGCAGTAAGAGTGGCAGTACCAACCATAGAGTGGGTTGGGTACATAGAGTATAGAGTAGGTGGAGATGAAATATATAATATGTACATATTCAATGACGGGTGCCACCATCCGCCATGATGTAGGTATGGCTCCTCTACATACTAAGAACTCTGTGGTTGGGAGAGTGCCAGAACCCAGAGCCGCTAAGCTATAGGTATCCTATTTATGAAGATTACCATATCGATACAGCTACGACTCATAACGATACAGCTCCCATACAACGAACTGTATCGTTATGAGAAACAAACACGAAAGAGGGTTCAATTCGATATAGTTGTCAAATTCGAAATTGGAACTTTTCGATGCTGGAGTAGATAAATAACAAAATAAAAGGTAGTGAGGTGAAGCAATTTGTAAATAGAACCAATTTATTAAAGTATAACAGTATTTAGTTAGTTATACTGAAGCCTGCTTTTATGGGGTATTTAATGGCGCGGTACTATTGGAAATATCGATGCTTTGGTTGAAATTTTTTATTACATCCACATATTAACTGTATGTTGTAAACATACCTAATCAAAGTCAAAGTATAAGTAGGTATACAATTCAAACTTTGTACCTACTCAGTACACTTTTTGAACGTCTATTAATTAACAAAGTATAAGACGGTGGTAAACGCGCTCTGGTCTGAGAAGAACCCACAACGAACTCGGCCGGGTTTTTTTAGTATCACCATCTCACAACATTTATTATGTTTAATTAATTAGATCTATAAATATCAATTAGATTACTAAGCAACTGGAACAATTTCATTTTCATGCCTTTTTATCATGAAATACCTACCTTTACCTACATTTTATTTCAAAAGTTTGCATCTTACAAAAACTTTAGACGACATCTTCAATATGTCTTCTGGGAGTTACAAAAACATATAATATAGGTACAGTCGCCGACAAATGAATTACTAATTTTACAAAGTCTAGAAGTAGCTAGTCTAGACGTTTCAGATAAAATCACCAACGTGCACCAGGTACGTACATAAAATATTGACAGACAAGACACACTTTTGCGTTTATAATAATAATAATATAAGTAAATGGGTAATCTGAAATAATGACCGTAAGAAAGAACTACAGCTACAGAGCATAAAACCTGAGTAGGTATAACTTGTTTAATTTCAATCTACTTGCGTTCGAGTTTTTTTTGGATCGCTTACAATAGTAGAGTCCCGAAACTCTACCGGTATTTACGGGGACAGGCGGCGTGGTCGCCCATAAAAAGCAAGTTTTACAGTGTGATTCTGCATTTTATGCATTTTGCATATGCACCGTCCCGGTTTATGAGCGCGGGACGCCCGGGAACCGTCCGGGGCGGGACGTTATAAAACTCGTGGATTTATTGGTTCCAAAATTAAATAGAACCTTAAAATTCTCATTTTTAATGAAATTTGGACATTTGTGTAGAAACCGTATAGGGGTATGGGTTTAATATAGCTACCATGCCCCTAACAGATTAGCCCGCTACCATCTTAGACTGCATCATCAATTACCATCAGTTGAGATCGCAGACAAGGGCTAACTTGTAGTGAAAAAAAAATGATAAAGGTCTATCCAGGTCTGTAACAGACTTATTACATGTACTACTATATTTTCAGTAGGAAAAACTACTAAAATACTTTTAGCTCTGAAATAAATTGGCTGTTTTAAAACCATCGCCACTTAAAATAAACAATAAAATAAGTAAACAATAAAACCGAATGGAATGGACAGTACCTGGGTACGAAATGAATAAACGAATGAACTAGAATGTCCGAAACTAGGTTTATGGCTGTCAGCGAAGCACCTGCGCTCTCTAAACAAGGCTATGTTTTTAAAAACAACTCAAACCGTTCTATGTTCATTGCTTTGTTTATTGAGTAACTTAAGTAGGGTAGTACATATTATGTCACCGTAAGATTGCAAAAGCCGTTAGATTGTAATCTAACTAGCGAAATTGTAAACTGTCGACAGATTGTGAACCGTTCAATGTTCTGAGTGTCAATTTTTGAAATATTCAGTGTATTTATATTTTCTTGTCTCTTTCTTGTAGGTTAGGTTAGGGTTCGACATAAATTACTAGGTAGTGCCCGGCATGCGTTTTTATCGGGTTAATATACCTAACAGATTACAATCTACCGAAACATATTGCGTTAAATTGTACTCTGTCGACAGTTTACAATTTCGCTAGTACGATCTAACGGTTATTGCAATCTTACGGTGACATATACATTTCAATCCTGTCATATTTTTGTACTTATTTAAATTTGCACTAGTAAATTGTTATAACTAATACTAATCTACTGTAAATAATCAATACTAACTGTAAATAATCAATACGATTATATTAGATTTAACTTATTTATTATTATCACAACAAATACTTAGAACTATTCTATGAATAGAAATGTCCAAAATTATATTCATCATCCACAAAAGTAGTTAATAATGTGACTATTAAAACCATAGAAAAAATAAATACAGCTTTATCTCCCTTTATCTATTCCGTGATTATAACCACGATCCGATGTGAGGTGTCACAATTAATATGTCCCACAAACCTATCTAACCCGATGGCCAAATTTGGAACTAATTTTCATGCCTGTTTAGTTTTAGTTTTTATTTTATTTTCCTTAGTTACTAGCGACGCTGTCACCGGGTCAGATAATTAATTTGACTGAGACTTTGACTTTGATTTAATTAGTTTGACTGTTAAGTGTGGTCAGATGCGGCGCCGAGAGCTTTTATGTACGTAATTCTAATTACTTCTTGTGATACTACTAAAAACGTTTCTACGTTAGTAGTTTTAGTAACGTCGCTAGTTTTTAAACACACATGTTTTAATAACCCCTATTATGCAACCGTTTCATAAAACGACTATTATTGTTAACTTTATTCGTTACATACCTAGCAGTGTAACATTGTTAGGGGGTTGTAAAACACGACCGCTTAGTTGCTTAGTTGTGGTCGGTAGGTATACTCGTAATGTTTACAGTGGAGCTAGGTTCGGAGTTTAGATTAGGGATTACATTGTACAACGAATTCCGGCTTGCCGTTGCTAAAGTTTACTGCACAAGTTACGTGCCTTGTTATTTGTGAAGATTTTCTTTTATTTATGTTTTTGTTGCAAATGAAATGATTTTCACAAGCTATTTTTTTTTCTTTTTGTGCAAAAGATTATTAAAAATCTTCCCCTAAGACTTTTTAAAAAAAATAACTGGTTTTATTTAGGTGACATATGTAATTAAATCCATCTTTAGTGGACCGTTCCTGCGGGGTTTCCACTACAAAATTGGCATGGGTATAGTTGAGGACCTGGAGAGTGACTCCTTTGACTCCTTGAGTGAGAGGCTACTTTTTATCCCGGAAAATTAGGGAGTTCCCGCGAGAATCCAAAAAAACTTATTCCACGCGAACGAAGTCGCGGGCATCAGCTTGTATTTTTATATTTAGGAAAAAACAGAGTTTTGACAGTTGTCCTCATTTTGTTATAGCTCAGATAGCACAAGATCGGAAGGCAATTCAACTATTGACTGAATCCCTAAGTTTTCAGCTAGCACTAACATAATCATATTTATCCTAATATGTGTTTGGTCAATCGCCGAAATTTTCGGCAACTAAATATTTTATAATAATATAATATTGTGTTTGGTCAAAGTGTACTCAATGTGTACTAGAGACTTGACAGTAATAACATGCGCTGCAGCCAAAATTTAATGTTTTACGTGACAAAATATAAGGTCACAGTTAATTAAGCACCTTTCAGAATTAAAAGGCACGTGCAACATTCTCATACATAATACATTTCCTGGGATCTATCTCATCGCCCGGCCAATTAGCAATAATTAAATGCCCCTCCCTAGCGAGAATACCATTTACATACTAGGTATCTTTGATGAATAATCGCAAGAGCTTACTGGTGTCAAAATTAGTTCCTAAATTCGATTATGAGTGTATTTTCTTTTTATATTTTTACTACTCGTAGATGTTGCCCGAGACTTTGTCCGCGTGGGTTACGGTTTTTTTATTCCCGCGGGCTCTTTAATTTTCCGGGATAAAAAGTGGCCTATGTTTTCCCTGGGATACAAACTGTCCCTATACAAAATTTCATCAAAATCGGTTAAACAGATGGGCCGTGAAAGCGTAGCAGACAGACACACAGATTTTTAATACATGTAAGCCCTTGACTGCAGTGGAAATGGCAGTTATATTAAAGACCATACCCCTATCAGTTCTACACGGCATCGTATCACCCGTCTTAATTGAGCGACAGAAGCGACGCCACACGACGCGACGCGACGCCACGCGACGCGATACGACGCCATAGAAAGTGACAGACGTATCTGCGCAATAACGTAGGCCACGTGAAGTGTCAGTTACTGTTTGATACTGTCTCTTCGTGTCGCATCGTGTCGCGTTGCTGCGTTTTGCACTTACCTGGGACAACGAGTACTAGGACAGAGCCTGTTCACGCGACGCGGCGTGACGCGAACCACGTGCTGCGACTCGCTGTGCGCGTTGCGAGGGAGGCTGAGGTATTACCTACTCGCATTTTGGCAGTTTATACTTTAACTCCATCTAAATATGGTAAGTTTTACAATGTGATGAACTCAAAGCGGACACCCTTTTATCGAGTCTGTTTCAAACGTGGCGTACTTTATCAATGACTCTGTACTATTTTTACTCACAAGTGTATTACTAATGACAGGTTTTATTTCCAGACGAACATCATAACTTGATTTACCAGCATGAAACACCATTATTGAATTCATTCTTGGGGAAAAAACGACTGACGCATGCAAATGGAGTGGAGAGGAGTCTTCTGTTTTAACCACCCCCCTGCCTCTAGGTATGTATTTGTCTTTGAATGCCTCGTTTATCTAGCGGTTAGCATGTTTGACTGCGGCCGACGAGGTCCCGGACTCGAGTCCCAGGTTGACCATAACAAGTATTGGGTTTTTCTGACAAGAAATTCTCAGTACTAGCCCGGAGCTAGAAATTTGGCGGTAGTTTCACCCCCGTGCCCTGGAGAGCACCTCGTCGGTCCTACGTTTGATCTCTCTCGTCTCCAGTCTTGTCGGATTTTCCGTCCCGTTCCGTTCCGGTCCCATCGGACTATAAAATTATAAACCTTAATTTAGAGACGTCAAGGTAAGTGACATGTCATGTCAATTTGATATACTAGATACAGCTTTAAGCCCCCCCCCCCGTCAATTCAATTTCAATTACTTGCCAAAAAAACTTTCACTGAAGAAATACGATACTTCCTTAAAGTCACAGGCAAAAGATTGTTTTAAGTAATTAAGAATTTTAAACAATGTTTCATCATTATAAAATATACTACGTTAACATGAAAATAACCTTGATTTTGTATGAAAATTTTAATTAAAGTTAATGATCATTTTGTTACGAGTAAAACGTCCCTCATCATCGTCAACTAAACGAGATTGTAACATGAATTTATAACAAACATCAATCATCATATACCCAACGGGAGATAATAAGGTTTTATAATAGTAACAGATGGGACAATAATTCGGGATTTTGAGAAAAGGATTTATATTTTGGTTACTCTATGAATTAGTGTAGAATTACGGTCAAAAAACGTCAATGAGTTTTGAAAACTTATTAGATCGTCTGCACTGGTAATATACGCACGTAATTGTACCATAAAACGCACCCGACAAAAGATTGGTTACAAAATTTAACAAACCGTGGCGGAAGAGTCCTGATATAATATCATAAGTGACACGTCTCATTTAATTATTGAATTTCAATTTATTAAATAAGATAATTTAGGAACTTTAACGAGTGTGTGATGATGTATGGAGCGGAAACGTGGACACTGACAGCTGGCCTTCTCCACAAATTTGAAGTCGCTCAGCGGGCTATGGACCGAGCTATGTTGGGTGTTTCTCTGAGGGATAAAATCCGTAACGACGAAATCCACCGGAGAACTAACTGGTTGGATGAGGAAAGCGGAGGACCGTGTGGTGGCGCGCTCTCCAAAAAGCCTATGTCCAGCAGTGGACGAATACAGACTGATGGATGAAAGATAAGATAATACGAAGATAATAATAAGAAGTATACCCTTTTAAACAAAAAAAGAATTTTCAAAATCGGTCCAGGTGTCTTCGAATGGGGAACATACATTAAAAAAAAAAAAAAAATATATATATATATATATGTATATTCACGAATTGAGAACCTCCTCCTTTTTTTGAAGTCGGTTAAAAATAGTCATACGAGTAAATTATAGGTTATTAAACTAATTGATAGTGTGACAAAAACTATTAAATTTCTATTAATAGCTTCTCTACTATTTATAAAAAAAATCTCTACGTCTCTAGATTGCAATGGGCCATGGCATCATCTTTAGCCAAATATTTTCCTGCTTGTCATTTTTTGCCTTTACCGTCTTCCAGAAAAATATTCTTTTGTAAATTTGCCATTAAAGGTAGTCGCTTCCCAAAGAATTTCACCTTTGCTCATTATTAATCTTTCGTTTTGATTCGATGAATAGCTTAATCTGCGACTTCGGTATTGTGGGTTTTAGATTTTTTTTAAATTCCACTCTTTTTTTTTTCTAAAAATTTACAAGTTGACCCTGCTAAGAATCAAACCTGTAATCGTTACACTTTCACTCACACAGTGAACCTATTCAGGATAGTTCTACAATAATCTATACTAAAAATAAGTCTGTCTGCAACGCTTTGACGGCCAATTTTTCAACTGATTTTGTCGAAAATTGGTACAGAGGTAGATCACATCCCGGGAAAGGGACGATGAAAGGGTTCCCGAGGGCATCATCTTACATCTAGTCCGTTCATGAACAAAAAGCTAGAAGCTAAAAGCATAAAGTAGAAGCTAAAAGCTGATGATTTATGCTTTATCCCGGAAAATTAAGGATCCCTTGGGAATCACAAAAACTTAATCCATGCAGACGAAGTCAGGGGCATCACTAGTCACACTATATGAGCAATATTTCTTTCAGTTCACACAGAATTTTCTATTTTCGTGTTCGGTTAAAACGATGCGAAGGTTGAAAGTGCTTGTAAAAGCTTTCTCAAAGAAAAAAGTATTGTTGCATCACTAATTGATACTTAAGGGCGCTTGCACTGGCAACTGGGGTTTAAAGCAGTTTCTTTTGATTAATAAAGAAGCTAGCTTTAAAAGCTTTATACATACTTGATTCATCTATACATATTTAGTAATGAACTGGATGATTTCTGTACTTTTTTTAATTACAAGCACAAGTTAGCCCTTGACTGCAATCTCACTTGATGGTAAGTGATAATGCATTCTAAAATGGTAGTGGGCTAACCTGTTCGAGTATGGCTGTTGTACACGGCATCGTACCGGAACGCTAAATCGCTTGGCGGTATGTCTTTGCCAGTAGAGTGATGACAAGAGAGGCTTTGGCTCCCGCCAGGCCAGACCAGAGAAAATTCAAAATTTATAAATTCCTAAATTGAACCTGCCGGGGATCATGCCGAGACATCTCACTTTTAAGACCGCAACGCTCACCGCTGCTCCATGGAGGTCGTCAATCTATTAATTGAAGGAATCTTCACTATCATCGAAGTAAAAAAGGCAAATATCTTTTTTGTCTGTCTTGTCTGGGAACTTTCCTTCGGGATAGGACAAAGAAGTTTTTGTCAATTCAGCAAAGTCATAACGTGTCATAAAATATCAAAGGTTCACGTGCTGGCAAATCGATCCTGTCGATTTATTTACAGAAAATTTATTTTCTGTAAACATAATAATATTATGTACTCAAACATTAATTTTCAATGAGTATTACACATACAAATCAATCGCACATTAGTGTGAGCTTTAAATAAGCACTAATTTCCCCTAAGAATGAGAACGATCAAATCATAAAATCCATACTAATATTATAAATGCGAAAGTGTGTCTGTCTGTCTGTCTGTCTGCTACGCTTTCACGGCCCAACTACTCAAACGATTTTGAGGAAATTTGGTAGGTACACAGATAGGTTACATCCCGGGGCCTTCCCCGGGATGTAACCTATCTGAGTACCTACCAAATTTTAAGCCAACGTAGCCAACGTAGGCTGCTTTTTATCCCGGAAATAACGAGTTCCCGCGGGATTTAAAAATACTCAATCCACGCGGATGTTCTTTATGTATATATTTTCTACCCATGGCTCAACGAAAGTTGTTTAAATTGTTTTAAAGCAAAGAAAAGAGGTGTGTAAAACAACTCTTTTCTTTACTATAAAGTAGCAAGTTTATTTATTTAGAAGTATAAACGTTAGTTATAAGCTTTCTAACGCTTGAGGTGATTCTTTTGCATACACTGAAAAGTGAAAATTGCTTTTTAACTTTTAAAGTAAATTCATATAGCTAAAAGTTAACATATTAAACTGTCTAAAGCTATTTTAGCTGTAAACACTTTTGAAGTTAGATTGCTGGAACGACGTTTGGTAAACAGTTTTGTATTCAGGTATTAACTTACAGCTGTTAGTGTAAATTGCAGGGCAATGAACGCTCTAGTCCATTGATGTCTGGATACCTGCTGAGATGGTTACACTATCGACTACTTTAAACTGTAAATGGACGTCTCCTGTATATCCATACTGGTGCTTTTTAGTACATCCATACTTGTTTGACGACCTCCCTGGCGTAATTAAATAAATAATAAACAATAATATGTGTTAGTATGACTTATTCTATGTTAGTTAATAATATAGCCGCCATACCCCTAACAGGTTAGCCCGCTACCATCTTAGACTGCATCATCGCTTATCATCAGGTGAGATTGCAGTCAAGGGCAAACTTGTAGTGACGTAAAAAAAAAAAATTTGTGAGAAAGTATGTCTGTCTATCACTACGCTCTACGGCCTATCTATTCAAGTGATTTTAATACAGATACCAACGCAGCAGCTTGCAAGGTAGCAGGTGGCATCCCGGGGAAAGAAACATACTTTTAAAACTGGAAAATCAAAATTCGGGATTTCTAAGAAGCTTAAATCCACGCGGACGAAGTCGAGTTGATGAACGACTCATGAAATATATTTTGAAAATTAAAAATGGAGGTAGCTTTGAATGCCCAAAATAATTAAAATTTTCTGCCTAAAAATGTTCCTATCACGATCTCAGAATATGTATTTCAAAAACAAAAGCAGAGCTTTCAGAAGATTTCTAAAATATTTTATCCACTAGGTGGCGTCGTTGGCGTCGTTCAATCACCAATATTACAAAAAAAAATTGGCAGTCATAGGGAAGTCCATAGTTCAGAAGTGAAAACGAATAATTAATTTATTTTTCTTATTAAAGAAAAAAAATTCAAATATAAACCTTTAAAAAATATATATAAACCTTAAACTAAGGCATTAAAGTTTAATTACGAATGTACTATATTTATATTAAGGTGTCGCCCACGGTTACACAGCACTTATTAATATAAACCTTAAAACTAAAGTATTAAAGTTTAATTACGAATGTAGACCTTTTGTCTTAAGAAGAACGGTGTCGACGCCGTGTGTGCGTGTGTCGTGTCACGCATAATCCACATTTTTACCCCCTCCCAAAAAGTGCTAAACGCGCCTTAAGAAGTTTTCACTTCAATAATTAAGTCGAGCTATTGCAACGCTACTTAGGTATTTCTATATTAAGTATACCATAGTCTGCACGGGCTTTAAGCGAGCGGAGCGGAGTATAAAAGAAAAATGCTTTCTCAGTGTAAAAATTTTCGTCTAGATACAGCTTCACAAAGAACTTTTGAATTTCACTTTATGAAGTTTTCTGCAACGGCGGACACCTAGCTGTAAGATTGAAGCTGTACGGAGGAATTCAGTACTCTAGATAATATATTAGGCACTAGTTGATGCCCGCGACTTCGTCAGCGTGCTTTAAGTTTTGTAGTTCGCGCGGGAAATTAATTATCTAGGATAGAAAGTAGCATAAGTTACTCTCCATGTCTTCAACTATGCTCATGCAATAAATCACGTCGATCCGTTACTCTGTTGCAGCAAGGACAAACCAACAAACAAATACACTTTGCAATTATATTAGTACTAGATGATGCCCGCGACTTCGTCCGCGTGGATTAAGTTTTTGATTTCCGCGGAAACTCCTTGATTTTCCGGGATAAATAGTAGCCTATGTCCTTCCCCGGGATACAACCTATCCCTGTACCAATTCATCAAAATCGGTTGAATGATTGGGCCGTGAAAGCATAGCAGACGGACAGACACACTTTTGCATTTATAATATTAGTATGGAGTAGGGAATGTATGTTATATCTCAGAAGTAAGTACTTACCTCGGTAAAAGATTTATTTTTATCCCGCTTTAAAATAAGAAAGTTTTTATTTCAACGCTTATTTTCAAAGCTTCTTGAGAGCGACAACACACTGGGGATCTGTGACAAACGTCTGCGGCCGAAGGAACGACGATTTCAGACGTGCAGCCAAGCGTTACGGTACGATGCCGTGCAAAAACCGATTACGAGTACTAAGGCCCGATTGCAGAAAAGTCGGGCTATCCTTTTAACCCAGAGTTAGTTGCTATTTTGACAGAGTTCGTATAAAACTTCTGTCAAAATTTCAAATTTATTCCTGGGTGAGACCATGGTAACCATATTTTTCGGCACAAAAAGCAGCTAATGTCCTTTTCTAGATGACTGCCGCGAGATCGATTTCCGGAAAAAAATATTATTATGAATTTATTAACTAATATTAATTAAATATTATTAATATTAGTATGAATGATTCATTCTGAATTATTGCATGAAACAATGTAGTATGAGAACAATTTATGATGAAAATCTCTGAAAGCAACAAAGTTGTATGCACATAATCCCGCGTTAAATGAAAAATACTTTGTAACAAAACTTTAAGAGCCACTGCGCTTGTGCGCGCGAATTGAAATCATCCCTCAGTCGTATGAAAACCACCCTTGACGAAACACGGGTCCTCTGAACTTTGATCTGCGAAGGGTAAGATCGCGAACTCAAAAAAGTATAAACTTTTAAATCAGTATTATAACTTAAAATCGGAATAATAACTTCAAAAACAGTAAGAATTTTAGTGGCTCTTACAGTGTGGTTGGTGTAAGTGTTTTGGAGTTGAATTTAAAAGTTTTTAGTGGAAACTTTTTTGATTTTGGTGAGTAATCTTTTTATTTATTATACTCGGAAATGATTTTTTTTTCAGGGATTTGATGATTAAAATATTTGAATAGGACTAAAACAAAATAAACTAAAATCTAAATTAATCATTAAAATTAACCTTTAATAGGTAAAATAAACGCCGTGTGTAAAAATTATGCTCCTAAACTTTTTCCCAGGTTTTTGAAAATTTAAGACAGTAAGTACAGCCATTTCATTATTTTAAGACTAAAACAAAATATTTTAAGAAATGTTCCATGCCTAGTAAGGTTGTAAATATTTGGACATAAAATCTCGTAGAAAAAGGTAACGCATAGTTTACTGGTAGGTATATTTAAAAAGGCCTTTATTGCACACAAGTACACGGATTTACAGAAGACATTAATAGTACATTATGGTACTAGTGTGTAATGTTGGTGATTACCGCTGAGGCGCCATTGAGACCAGAGCTGTTAGGTGAGGGTCTTAAGATAGCCGAGGACGGTAATCATCAATACACACGTGTATCATACGACGTTTTTCAACACACTTGTTAAGAAAATAATACTAAAAAATAATTTTATTTAATTTATAAAATAAAATAAAAACTCTTTATCTCACTTGTGAATAATGTGTTGAAAAAATATGAATAAGGACTATAATTTTTTATTAATATCGCCGGAAAAATGTCATTCGCATTAACCGGTTATGTGGGACTCACTCCAGAATACCCACTAAAAAACCAGCGGGACAGTCCGCGTCGAGAATGAACCGTCTCAAGGTCCCAAATCTTGGATACGACTGAGACGGCTCGATCTTAACCGGCATAGTGTCATTAACACCCACTTACGCTATGGCGGGAGAAGCCTTCTTCCACCCTGTCTTCTTCTGCGGATCGGTGGAGCATTAGCGTCCAGCTCACGTTCCCGCCCCGCAGCCTCCTTCAATGCGATGACGCTTTCACAGAAAGATGTCATTAAAGCTGTCAATCATATCGTGGATTATGCTTGACAGCATCTTCACAGCAAGAGACTCCCACTTAGCGCAGACGACAGAATGTGTCGTTGAGGTCCCCACGCCGCACATTCCATCACAGTGTGATGTGCTGTATGTTCAGGGGCACCGCACTTATGGCAGGCTGGTGTTTCCTCCCGTCTCGCAACCTGATGCAGGTACTTTGTGCCGGGGTGGAATAAATATTAACAACTAGACGATGCCCGCGACTTCGTCCGAGTGGATTAAGTTTTTTTGATTCCCACGGAACTCTTTAATTTTCTAGGATAAAAAATATATATGTCCTTGCCTATGTCCTTCCCCGGGATACAACCTATACCTGTACCCAATTTCATCCAAATCGATTGAACAGATGGGCCGTGAAAGCGTAGTAGACAGACAGATGGACAGACAGGCAGAAACACTTTCGCACTTATAATATTAGTATGGATTATAATTTTATATATATTATATTGTATGGATTTAGAAAAAAGGGGGAAATTAAAAATGCAAAAAAAGGAAACTGTAAAAACGTTTATTACGGAACTCTAAAACAGGCACAGAGATACCGCGACTTACCAAAGCAGCCATGGCGGTCTTATTGCCTAAGGCGATCTCTTCCAGGCAACCTTTGGAGAAAAGAGAAGAGAATAAAAACGGGACGGTTCACAAACTACAAATATTTAATAATATATAATAATAAAAAATATAATAATAAAAAATTTATAATATAATAACTATAGATGCAATAATTATTATTGTTATTAAAACGCTCGATTCAGATCAATGGAAACTGAAATGTTAAACGGACCACTTGCTAATATTAGATCGTCTAGTGGTTGGCATGTTCGACTGCGGCCGACGAGGTCCCGGGTTCGAGTCCTGGGTCGGGACATAATTAAAGTATTGGGTTTTTTGAGAACTAGAACTAGAAATTCTCAGTACTAGCCTGGAGTTAGGAAATTGGCGGTGTTTCAGCCCCGTGCCGTCCCGGTTATTATCACTTACATGTTAATAATCGTTAAATCCCGCCCGCCGTCTAAGCTCTAATTCCCTCTCTCCTATGAGAGTGGAGGCCTGTGCCCAGCAGTGGGACCTTAATGGGCTGTAGACTAGATGACATTTAGCGATGAAACGTTTATTAGCTAGGTTCTGAAATCTGCTGAAATAAGTACGAGGTTAAAATCCTTGGTTGAGGTGTTATAGTGATATCGCTATATAATGGTTCTTAAATTAAATTGAGTGATTATTTTTAGACATGAAATATGAATGGAAGGACAAATCGAGGCCATATAATTACAAAATGCTATTTGTACACGCGAGTGGGCCACACGCACTAGGCGACCGACCACCTGTGTGTAGAGGACACCAAAATGCTACGTCTTTAATGAAGGAACTAGAAGTTTAATTCGCTATCATCCTTTTTTTTAATCTACTACAAGTAAGCCCTTGATTGCGATCTCACCTGCTGGTAAGTGATGATGCAGTCTAAGATGGTAGCGGGCTAACCTGTTAGGGGCATGTCAGTTATAGGTATTAAACTCATACCACTATCCGTTTTCTACACGGCATCATAATGGAACGCTAAATCGCTTGGCGGCACGTCTTTGCCGGTATGGTGGTAACTAGCCACGGCCGAAGCCTCCCATCAAGCCAGACCAGGGAAAATACATAAATTATAAATTCCCAAATTGACCCTGCCGGGGATCGAACCCAGCGCTCAACACTACGCCAGGGAGGTTGTCAAATCTGCTACAATAGACCAATCTATGTGGTACAGTGTGTATATCTTGCACTTGCAACTTGCAATATTCACCGCCCAGTAAGCCAACAATTCGCACCGCCACAACACCACACCACACAAATCTTCCAAATTATTCTCAACGTACGTTTCACTCCGACACCGGAGCATCTTCAGGAGATGTTAACTCGATAATGCACGAATGTAAAGCTACGTCTTAGTTGTAGGTAGGATGGTAGCCACGGCAATGTGACCAGAGGCTTATCAGATTTTTTAAACTTCGTGAATTTGGGTTTTTTGAATCTCTTTAATTTACCGGTATAAAAAGTGCCTATGTCCTTCCTCGGGGTGCTGCCTATTATTTTTCATAATTGTCTCGGGTCTGGTCACGTGGGAGGCTTCGGCCGTGGCTAGTAAATTATCTACTATAACCAATTTTATCATAAGCTACATTTTTTACAACTTATTTTCACGCACATGAAATTGCATACATCATTTAGTTTCCCATTATTATGGACCTTCACTTCCTATAAATTATAAATTTGATTATATATAATTTGATATATCATAAATTTAATAACGCTAGCAATATTGTACGAAATTAATTAGATAATATTTGTGGCTGGCAACACTCTGCTCTGGTAAAAGCTATTAAGCGGCCAGCAGGTGGTCAGCCGCGTATATTTCAGTCGCGTGTGCAAATATAGTTTTAAATAACTATATTATTACTAGTTGATGTCCGCGACTTCGTCCGCGTGGATTAAGTTATTATTAATTTCCCAGGGAAACTGTTTTTTTTTTAATCCACTACAAGTTAGCCCTTGACTGCGATCTCACCTGATGGTAAGTGATAATGCAGTCTAAGATGGTAGCGGGCTGACCTGTAAGGGGTATGGCAGTTATATTAAGCCCCTACCCCTAATCGATTTTTACACGGCATCGTACCGGAACGCTTAATCGCTTGGCGGAATGTCTTTGCCGGTAGGGTAGTAATCAGCCACGGCTGAAAACTCCCACCTCGACCAGACCAGAGAAAATTCAGAAATTATAAATTCCCAAATTCACCCGGCCGGGTATCGAACCCGAGACCTCCCAAGTTAGGACAGCAGCGCTCAACACTGCGCCAGGGAGGTCGTCAAAAATTAATTTTCTGGGATAAAAAGTAGCCTATCACACCCAGATCCTCAACTATTCTTCTTCTTCGATAGATGTAATGCGCCTCACGAGCATCCGCCACTTCTCCCTGCTAACAGCCTGGTACACTCGTGCAATGAATCGCCAAGAGCCGACTTAATTTGGTCGGTCCATCGCAAGGGCGAACTTCCTCGCCCTCTGGTGCCTTATACATTGCCCTGTACGACGAGGCGCTCGATGGAGTCATTCTCGCAACGAGAGACGTATCCAAAAAATGTTTAATGCGACTCTGTACCAGCGCTGAAAGATGTTTTTCAATGCCGAGTTCTTGGAGAATAGAGACGTTGGTGCGGAATCGGTCCATGAGACTCCTGGCATTCGTCTCCAGCACCACATCTTCAGAGCATCAATCTTCTTCTTCTCGACTTGTCGCAACGTCCACGTCTCCGCTACGTATAAAAATATGAGGAAAAACAGTGTTCTAACGAGTCGGATTTTCGTAGCTTTGCCTCAAATGAACACGTCGATCCATTGCTCGTGTCCTCTGTGATCTGTTGCGGCGTGATTCAAGGACAAACCAACAAACAAACACACTTTCGCATTTATAATATTATTAGTATGATGATATGATTTCTGTAGTGGGTATTTTTATGGGTAAGGGACGCACCCGCACTCCCATATCGAATTGAACCCGAGACCTCTCACTTTTTTTTAATCGTATGGCATTTGATTCATAATAAGCGTTTTTATTATACTACATACTATAATAAATTTTATCTACTCCAGCATCGAAAAGTTCCAATTTCGAATTTGACAACTATATCGAATTGAACCCTCTTTCGTGTTTGCTTCTCCTATCGATACAGTTCGTTCTATGGGAGCTGTATCGTTATGAGTCGTAGCTGTATCGATATGGTTATCTTCATAAATAGGATACCTATAGCTTATAGGCTCTGGGTTCTGGCACTTTCCCAACCAGTCAATTGATTTGACTTTTTTATTAATTTACAAAGTAAAAAATTATAAAGACGTCCTTGTCGTAGATAAAATCTTGTATGCAACTGTACGTAATTAGTCATTTTAATTCTCGTACTATCCTATTTTGATACTCGGCAAGCCTCGTATCAAAAAACAGCACTCGAATTAAAATGACCCTCATTACGATACAGTTGCATAAATAGCTATTAATTCATACGTCATTTTAATGTCATTTTTTTTAATTATTATAGGTCAATTACTGTTAATAATGTCGATGGCAGCAAAGTAGATACGGACATCTACAAAATCGCAATTTTACAGGAGAGCGCATTTAGTAAAAATTAGTAGCCATTTTGAGAGTTATGGACCGATTAGCATGAAATTTTCTATGACGCATTAAAATAATCTTCTTTATTGGTTGTATGACAGGTTGAATCGATATATCGTTGTTTTAATGAAATAGTGTAGATGTCTTTATTTACTCTGAAAAAACTTCGACGTAGAAGAAGACGTCTGCCTGATATCCGTTTATGCGTTGTGATAATAAAGCGCCCATTGCATCTAAAATATCTAATAAACTAAGATAATACTCTCCAGTCATACTTTTAAGGATATTTAAAGAAAATCTAAGCATCATACAAACTATAATCCCTATTTGTTTGCCAAATTTTGTAGATGTCTTTATTATAGTAATATATTCATAGATTAAGACAAACGAAAAAAGTACGACGTATAAACGGACAAGTGGCAGACGTCCGTATTTACGTCGGACCGTTACCTCAAAATAAATGTTATTGCTCAGGCTACGATTTCATTACTAGTACTAATATTTCAACTGTAAATATACTATCATAACCAATACACACAAGAATGTGACAAGTGACTGATGGCTTTCTCTACGTTTCAATCATTTGTCAATGCTCCGAAGTAAAGGCGGACAAATTCAAATGTCCGTTTCTACTGCGATGTTTTTTTTCAATCGAGTGTAGATGACTTCATTTACGTGCCAGATTTTCTTCATTATTTTGAATTTTAAAATAATTTTAATGCAGACTTGTAGATAGGGTTAATATAAGCTCATTTTTGTAAAAAAAAAATTTTTGCAAAAATGTAGATGTCCGTATATACTTTGCTGCCATCGATGTCAATGTCCATAATTCTCCAGCCAAGTGACAAAGTCAGGAGGGAGGTCAAAAAGGTCTTGCGGCGGTCCTCGATAAGAATGATACTCTCACTTGTAAGACCACAGCGCTCATCACTGCGCCTGGGAGGTGTTAAATTAATTTTGTGAACTTTTCAGCAACACCTCCTAACCAACATTTTGCGATCCAACGTAGGTGAAGCTTCATAAACTGCTATGAATAATTCAAGTCGCGACGCGCTGGTAAATATGCTGAGAACTTCACACGCACGCTCCGTGTAAATTGCGAAGTAAGACACGCCAAAGAGTTAAAACTAGCCGAAATTGTAGAGCGGCTTTAAGTTAGGCCACAATTCACAATCCACTTTTTTATTTTATATTTTTTACTATGTACATTTACAATATAACCCTCTCTCTCTGGGTCGTATTTCTCGTTAGAGAGACCCCTTTCCAATAATCGCATAATGGAAGGAGATTTTTTGGGATAATAATGTGGTGGGTATACGTCCTTAATTCCGTATACTTAATTATTATTATTTCAGCACTAAAAATATATTATTCATTATCATTTCAGCAAGAGTCTTCTCGGAATGTGTTCCACATCTTCGAGAACATAAAGACATTACTGTCTACATTACTGACGATGCCCGCGACTTCGTCCGCGTGGATTGAGGGGTTTTGATTTCCGCGAGAACTCTTCACTTTTCCTGTATGAAAAATAGCCTGTCCTTCTCTATGGGATACCTACAACCTATCTCTTTACCAAATTTCGTCAAAATCTGTTGAAAAGATGGGCCGTTAAAGTGTAGCATACAGACAGACAAAACCTGCATTCCTGCGAGTTCTCCATAATTTCTCAAAGGTGTGTAAAGTCTGCCAACGCACTTGGCCAGTGCAGTGGTATAAAGCCCAAACCATCTTCAATCTGTGAAAAAAATAGTGCTCAGTTGTACGCCAGTGATTAGTTGAATGATGATGATGTTGAAAAACGTCAAGCATAAAGCGAATGGCGTTGGATGCGTGTAGATAGTCCCTCAGGGTATTTTAAGCCCTTGCTTGTTTTGCTTATTCGTATAATCGGCCTTGGGGCTATACATACCTACTCGTATAGCTATTGCTTTCACTTAATACTAATAAATTACTCGCAAATGGCTGTCGGAGGCCACAAATCTTGTAGAGAATCATCTTATTTATTGTTAGGCTCGGCACACACTTGCGACACGACAGACGCAATTTACTTGTCTGAACTAACATTTAACATTTCGAGATATACGTCTATAGATATATGCGGTTAGACGGCTCTGGCGTAGTAAGCTCTGTTTTGTGTTCGGGAGGTCGTAGGTTCAAGTCCTGGACAGGGGACATTTGGGAATTGACTATTTCTAAATTGCCACTGATATGATATATATTTATAGTACATTGAAGGTTTGCTATGAAATAAAAATGTAATTTTCATAGCAAACCTTCAATGGATAAAAAATATATGTCAGTGGCTTTAAATTTTTGTTAGCCACTGAGTTAGAGAATAGGGCGGCAGGTCTGGTTCTGTGGTTTGTTACCACCTTAAAAAGTTCCGTTTTGCATTTCTACTTCTATAAACATGAAATCTGCGCGTTTTTCTTGTCGCGTCGCCGTCGCAAGTGTGTAGAAAGCCTTAGCGAATACACGATATTAAATAAATCACTGAAATGTGCTTACAAAAGTTACAAATGGCTGTTTGCACTTGTTTGTGGATCAGTTACTATTCCTTTCTTACTATAATATTAGGTCGAGTGTACACTAGCAATAAAACTTGCGATTTTCAATTGGCTTGTTGCGAGTGTGTATATACGGGTAGCTTGCAAGAGCTGTTTTCTGCAAGTTATGTAGCTATTAAACACTAATTGATTTGGGCTTACGCAAGTATGGACATAGCTTAGTTTGGAATCTTACTGCAGCACTGATGCTGAGATCTATAGAGCTACTATATATAGATCTATATATTTACTTTGACTTGGCTCAGCCTTTACTTTGAGTTAAAAATAAAGGAGCAAGGAGATAAATGTATTTATTTATTTATTCACTTCTTACATCATCTTTACAGGAATCCCTAATGCGATGGTGCAGTTACAATATTTATATCTAGTTTACCTTATAGAAATGTCCATCCGTCCATCCATCAGCCTGTATGCATCCACTGCTGGACATAGGCCTTTTCGAGAGCGCGCCACCAAACACGGTCCTCCGCCTTCCTCATCCACCCGCTTCCCGCAACCTTCTTTAGGTCATCGGACCAGCGAGCTGAAGGTCGTCCTACACTGCGCTTACCGGTACGCGGTCTCCACTCCAGAACACGTCTGCCCCAACGGCCATCGGTTCTGCGACAGATATGACCTGCCCACTGCCACTTCAGCTTGCTAATCCGCAGTCGGTCACTTTAGTTCTTCTACGAATTTCCTCGTTCCGGATTTTATCCCTGAGAGAGATTCCCAATATAGCCCGCTCCATAGCACGCTGAGCGGCTTTTAATTTGTGGACGAGGCCCACCGTCAGTGTCCACGTTTCCGCTCCATACGTCATTACCGGCAGGACGCACTCGTTGAAGACTTTAGCCTTCTGGCTTTGCGGTATCGACGAATCGAAGACTTGACGGAGCTTAGAAAATGCTGCCCAGCCCAACTGAATTCTTCTGTCAGCCTCTTAAAAAATAGAAAGGTGCCTATTAAAAATTAAAACAAAAATATCACCTACTTAGTTATAACGAATAGTCCACATTGAACGAGATGAACTAATGTGAGTAACATTAATCTGTCTATAAAACCTGCCCAGTGCCCACTGGCTATATATTGGGTATAGACTATTATGATTATTAGTGCTACCCATGCGAAGCCGGGGCGGATCGCTAGTATCATAATATTGCTATAATAAAAGCTCTGATTTTTCCAAGTTTGTAGCAAACATAATAAAAATGAATTCTTCGAGCAGTTTGCAAAATAAAATAAGACGTAGGTCATACTGACATTTATGCCGGGGGACAAAGACTTACGAATTATTTATTTTGCCCGAGTTTCTCGTATCAGCTCAGCACCCTTACCACAATGTTTTTAATTACACCTTCGTTGTTCGAAGTCGAACGACCCAAAAACCTTTGATTTTTGAGTCACCGACACCTCGCTTCCCCATGCTCGCGTTGTTACGAAGCTAATAGGTCTTAAATATAAATATACTACATTCGTAGTTAAACTTTAATGTCTTAGTTTTAAGGTTTATATTTTTTATTATTATTATTATTTTAAATATTCGTTTTCACTTATATCGGCAGTCCCTATGACTGCCAATTATTTTTAATATAATATATTTAAAAAAAATTGGCAGTAGCCATGTCAGCTATCAAAGGTCTCCGATCATCATGTCGGAGAACAAATAAAGGACAAACATTAAAAGCAGCAGCAATAGCAGCGCCTTGACAGGGCCTCATGTCCATGTACATAATGATTAATATTATTTATTAGCAAGTAAGGCATATTCGTGAAAGCTAATATATGACTATTATAAAAAGAAAGAAAAATACAATGTAGTTAAGGTTCATTTTACAGTGACTCCAATATGTTCGAATGCTCGCATACGATGAACGTAGAGGTGATTGAAAATGAAAAACTTGTGGTAAGGGTACAGGCGTAGCAAACGAGGTAACTAGGTTACTAGTTTTGTATTCTACTAGATGATGCCCGCGACTTCATCCGCGTGGATTTAGCTTTATAAGAATCCCGTGGGAACTCGTTGATTTTCCGGGTTAAAAAGTTAGCCTATTTTCTTCCCCGCGATACAATTTAAGTTTCATAAAATCTATCAACATCAAAATGAGGCTCTAAAGATACGCGCCTAATTACGCACCCTGCATATTATAAGTATAATTATACGCAAGTTAGACTCAGGGTAAAAGTCTGAGCTGTACATGCACATTCTGTATTTTATTAGTACGTAAACTGCCTCGTTGGCCTAGTGGTTAGCATGTTCGACTGTGACCGACTATCTCCCGGGTTCGAGTTACGGGTCGAAGTGTGGGTTTTTCTGACAAGAAATTCTCAGCACTAGCCCGGAGTTAGGAAGATGGCGGTGTTTCACCCACTCGGATAACACGTAAAGCCGTCGGTCCTGCGCCTGAGCCGGTCGTGTCGGATTTTCCGTCCCATCAGGCTATGAGAGTAAAGTAACAGAGAGTAGGTAAACCTGTGTATGCGCACACACTTGTGCACTATAATATCTCCCGCGCAGATGCCTAATCTCTCTGGAGATAGGCCGCCGTGGTCAAAATTCGGTCGGGAGGACATTATTATTTGGTACGACAGTATTATTTGTTTATGGCACTATTGATGAGTAAATTTATTTTCTTTCTTCCTTTACAATTGGATATCGCTATATTTCTGGAAGTTGGCTAAAAATCGACCTCTTTCAGTCAAGTGCAGGATTTTTAAAAAAATTCGGTCTTGAAGGCTCTGGTTTGGTGAATAAAAGATTAATAACGTCGCCATTGTTCAAAGGCGTGAGTAATGGTAATCGGGCGTCCTAGAGCCGTGGACCCAGAGTGAAAGCTTTTGGATTATACCTAACTAGCTTTTGCTCGCAGGGGTAACCCGTATTAAAATAGAGGTTTGAAATTTTCATACAAATCTCAAACCCCTATTTTATCCCTAGGGTTGAAGTTTCAAAATTCCTTTCTTAGCGGATGCTTACGGCATAAAAGCTATCTGTATGCCAAATTTCAGCCTGAATGTCTAGTAGTTTGAGATATACGTTGATAGATCAGTCACTAAGACAAGCTTATGCCCGCGACTTTGACTTTTCCCTTAGGAGTTGAATTTTCAAAAAATAAGATTAAAACAAACACTAAACAGGCATAAAAAACCGGCCAAGTGCGAGTCGGACTCGCGCACTGAGGGTTCCGTACAAACCTGTAGGTGTATTAGTAAAATTTATGGTATTTTTATTGCTAAATGAAATCCAAAACCTTAGTAAGTTTAAAATTATTAAAAATATTTATTTAAGTATATAATGTACCTAAAAATGTATGCTTTTCGCAATTTTTCCTTTATCTGTGCTATAAGCAACGTCTTATAGCACAGATTTCGTACAAAATTTCAAGATTCTGAGTTCACGGTAAGTACCCTGGAGGTTTTGATTCCCTTGCGAGTGTCGGAAAATTTGCAGCATAAACGGCTGAATCTTTTGATTGCATTGGTTTATAAGTTTGATTTTTTCACAGCTCCAAGAGACAGTAGACCTGAGTATTTGATATAAATTTCAGCTTGATACCTCCATGCGTTCCTGAGAAGAAGGATCTTGACAGACAGACGGACGGAGAACAAAGTGATCCTATAAGGGTTCCGTTTTTTCCTTTTGAGGTACCCTAAAAATTAGTTTAATTTAGATAAGTTTGACGGACGACAATTTTAAACGACAAGGAAGCTTGGCACTGATTTGCTCTAGTGGCTCTGATAGTTCCTTAGTCAATATGATTTGTGAGATGGTGATAATAATAAAAAACCCGACTGAGTTTGTTGTGGGCTCTTCTCAGACCAGGGCGCGTTTGGAACCCTCGTAGCTTTAGTTTTAAGATACCGTAACCGATTATCACCATCATGTTTTTTTAAGTAAGTATTTTTTAATGACAATAAACCTAGGTACCTACAGTGTACCTATATTGAATAATTTGATTTGGACTATACGTCTACATGACGTCTTCCTATGACGTGAAGATAAGCGTATTTTTTTTTAAATTTAGTCTACAAAACTGACCACAATTGCTTTAGGTACAACACACAATAAATCAATATTTATAAGTAACATACGCAATTGAGTCATCTAGATGTAGACATGGCATGCTTTATGGTAATAGGTTATAATAGTAATTGGTTTAATAGCTTTCAAACCAACGACTATATCTTCATTAACGTGGTAGTACGTTATTAAGCCCAAAATTTGATACCTATAAACCGAACCGCAATAAAAACCGAAATTAACCGCCAAACAACGTCGTTAACTTTTACTCGCGAAATTAATATCACAGTTAATGAAGCCGTAACTCATAGGTATTCCACTTTTACGTACTGCGCATTCGGTGTCAAGTAAAGCCGAGATTTAAGTACCTAATTAAATACCTCTCTCTTGTAAATCTAATGCCGACTCACAGTGAGTACGAGTCTCCTCTCGGAATGAGAAGGGGTTGGCCCTAGTCTACCACGCTGGTCAAATGCGGATTGCCTTCGAGGACATTATGAAGAACTCTCGGGCGTGCAGGTTTCCTCACAATATTTTCCTTCACTGTTTGAAATAAGTGAGATTTAATTTCTTAAAACGCATATAACTTCGAAATGTTAGTGGTGCGTGCCCCAGGGATCGAACCCGCGACCCCGTACAGGAGTTCGTTACCACATGAATTAATTAATGTCTGTTCACTTGGTCCTGTTACTTAAAGCAACCATGTTAGACTGCACAATTACGACATAGCACCTCTAATAACTTTGCAGTTAAAGGCGAACTTAAAGCAGCATGAAAAAATAATCTACAGACTCTCTCTTTGTAGATGTAACATAAAAAGTGACTTTTCTCATAAAACGCCTACAAATTTCAATAACATCGTCCCAATAAATCCCGTAGGAAACACGAGGAAAACATTTTCCTAATATTTTTTCCTTATGATATCGTAAAACTGGAGTTATTGTCTGCTTACAGAAGGCATGCAATAACGTTTAACTATCAATATCACTTTGTTTCAGATTTCCGTGTTGCAATAAATTGAAAATTAAAAAACCAACAAAACACGTTAAAACGAACTCTTAAAAATGTAAAAATACAAGACGATGCCCGTGAAGTCGTTCGTGTTGATTAATCTTTTTCTTATTCCCGCGGGAAATCCATAATTTTCCGGGATAAAAAGTAGCCTGTCACTTTTTAGAGGCCCAATGGTCAAAGCAAATCGTAATTAATTGACAGCTTATAACGTATTAGGTACTCGAACTGAGTTCTAGGCATGCTTTTTGACTAGTTTCTAGACATGCTTTTTAAGGAGTTCATGACATGCTTTTTGACGTGCAAGCATCAATGAACTCCTTAAACAGGTCGAATTGTCCGTTTGACAAACAGGGGTCCGGTCCTCATGCAACTATGCCTGTGCAAAAAATCACGTCGATCCGTTGCTCTATTGCGGCGTGATTGAAGAACAAACCGACAAACCAACTAACAAACTAACTTTCGCACTTATAATATGGAACAAAATTACGTTCTACCAAAACAGACCGCTGTTTTGCAAATTGCAGTTAGTAGTTGTGAACCTAGAATTTTGAAGGTATCCTAGGTACTTGGATGTAGAGTCACATTCCATTAAAGCTGCTCGGGTATCGATTCTTTATTGCAACACCGGACCGATTTCCAACGAATTGGTCCAAACTTCGGGTATTCCCTTTCGGCTATTTGATATTGAAATGGAAAACTTTTTTGCAAATTTCAGATTACTCCCAGTTGTATGTTTAGTTTGATGTTGCTTCGGATTTTATGCTAGTTTCTAGTTATTTACTGAAAAAAAAAAACAAATACAAAAATTACTACGCTTAATCTAAGTTACGCTTAGTTTTAGCGTCAAAGTGAAATGGACCCTAGTCACAAATTCACTACAACCGATTTTAATTCGGAAACGTATCGTTTGGAGCGCCGCATGCGTATGCATTTACGTACGGCGCTCGAAACGATACGTTTGGTTTGATACGGTTGGTTGGTATGCAGTTAAGGTTTATTTTACTTTGACGCTAATGTGATTGAAAGCTCAATACGATCAATCGAATTTGCAATGTTAAAACTTAAGACTAAGCGTACATAACAAATTTTCGATAGAAGCGGATGTGTTACTTTGTAAAAGTCCATTGTTTACGTTTTCGCAGTTGTTGGTTAATTTCATTGAGTTTCATTGAGTGAAATCTCATCCGACATTCAACAAAAGTGTCTACGTGTGCGTTGCGCCTTAAGGTCTAGCCGCATTACAGGAACGCGGCGCGGTGCGGCACGTTCCGGCGTGTATTCTCTGTACAATTATATCACAGTGCATTTCCGTGCAGCTCCATACTAACTCATGCAAAGAATATTTGCCGCTACGTGCCGCGCCGTGCCGCGTCTTTGTAGTGGGACTACACCTTTATTGTCTCACAAGTCGTAGCTCAGCATCAATTAGTGTCATCAAGAGTGGCGGAGAGGAACTTTTCTCAGATGAAGTTCTTGTTCAGTTCCAGATCATTCTTCAGAAACTAGCCCCCAGTTGAACGATCGCTAGATACTTGAAGTTTCGCTGATTACCTTAGTTTTATGTCGAGTTTATTACTTCGTAGGTTCGTTATATTATATCGTTACTTATTGAAAAAGTTGGCTTTTTACTTTTTTTATTAGAGTCTAGTGGCTTCTCTAGTCTTTACTTCGTCTACTAGTCTATGCTCTTGAACAATCTTTCTATACAATCAAGGATTTTATTAGGATAACTCATCAATTGTTTGATAGATTATTCACTATTGTTTTCCCTTTGATTTCCCTTGCTTTACTATAGTTTTCATTGGTTATCTATACTAATATTATAAAGAGGTAAAGTTTGTGAGTTTGTGACGTTCTAGGGGTAATCTCTGGATCTACTGAACCATTTTTGAAAATTCTGGTAGCTACATTATTTGTGAGTGTGTGGCTATATTATATTAACCCGAAAATTTAGGGAGTTCCCGTGGGAAATTATAAAACTTATTTCACGCGGACGAAGTCGCGGGCATCTGCTAGTCAACAATAAATATATTAAGTCGGCTGTGACTCATTTTAAAGCAGAATTGAGGTAAGTCTATAGCATAGATGCATTTGCTGTGTCCAAAGCAGACTCGAACAAGTCACTTACCTGTTCAATTATTCTAATATCCAGTAATTCTAGCACAAAATTGTGAACTCATTTTTATGGCTGTGAAGCTATTTTTTAAATTTTATTTCTCACTAGATGATGCCCGCGACGTCGTCCGCGTGGACTAATTTTTCTGAGAAGAACTCCTTAGTGTTCCAGGATAAAAAGCCTAGCATAGCCTATGTCCTTCTAGTTTCCCGGGATAAAAAGTAGCCTATGTCCATCCCTGGTATTCAACCTATCTCTGTAACAAATTTGATCAAAATCGGTTGAACAGGTGGGCCGTAAAAGCGTACCAGACAGACAGACACACTTTCGCATTTATAATATTAAGTATGGATATCATTGAAATAGAATGAGTAACTACTAAAATTCTACATCAATGATGGATATCGATAGCCACGCTGTCAACAGGTCAAATACCCAATTTGTATAGACGCCTATAGACTAATAATAATAACATATACCTATGCTATGCTATGCTATGCTTACTCTGTGTTATGGATTGAAGTTATGAAAACATTCGCGATATTCCAAAAATAACATGAATTTTCATTGTTACAACGTTGAATACAGATTTCAGAATAAAGAGTGTACAAAAATTATGGTAAAAACTTCCTGCTTTCCTCAGTTGTTAATGGTAGGCTCTATTGTGTAGATATATTGTTGCCTCGGGGAAAAATTTGACCTTTAATCGAAAATGAAGGTCATACTTGTTTTGGAACTGATGCTGAATAAATAATATACAAGGTCATTTGTAAATGAGATCCTAACCCAAAAGGTTAAGGTGTTAAGGTGAACTGAATTGGCATCTTCTAAGCAAGCGCGCTACACCTTAGGCTGCATCACCACTTGCAAGCAGGTCTGATTGTAGTCAAGCGTTAATATTGATACAATAACTGGCAACAGTCACTGGCATCTGTCTGAATTGAACCAGCGTTGGCCAGTCACTGGCGTGGCAGGGACAATTCAGAAATTTATATAATATTCCATAATCTATTTTAAACTTGCCAATACATGAGTTTAAGAAATCCATTAAACCTAGGTACTATACTCCTACCTATGCTCCTGAAACAATCTTAATATACTAAAACTTGGACTTAGTTCCCTTAAAAGTAGGCGAGAAAGAGGTGATCTCATTGAACCGTACAAAATACTGAACAACTACTATGATGTCCCAAATATGGAGGAAATATTTGTAAAAAAAAAAGTAACCCCGGTCTATGAGGATACGATCGAAAGTTGCGTCATCAATTGGCATCATCAAATCCTTTAAACACGTTTTGTGCAACAGAGTAGTGCTTATGTGGAACAAACTGTCAGAGGATGTGGTGATGTCAACCTCTGCAAATCAGTTCAAGAACAGACTGGATAAGCACTTAAAGACAAAGCACAAGATCAAAGCAAAACATCATACTGTTGAATATTATGCAAATGATAGGATTGATACAGGTTGATTCCATAATTGTAGTCAAGGTTTTGTGGACTATTCTTCTTGTTCTTCTTCCTGCCCTTGTCCCACGCTACGTGGGGTCGGCACAACATGTTTTCTTCTTCCACTCCCTTCTGTTATTCGTCAACCTATCATTCACCCCTATACGCATATCTATCCTCTTTTACCCAATCCATCCATCTTTTCTTTGGTCTCCCTCTAGGTACTCTATGTTTTGTGGACTATTAATAGAAAAATAAAAAATTTCTCCAACAAGTAGGTACGTGGGCGTATAACTGCCGACATTCCTTTGCACACAAAAACTTTAATCCCCGATCTTTTAACCAAAAGAGCCACCAAGAAAGCAATATTTAAATTCTTAAAACGCACCTACCTATATTCTGACTCCGTAAAGTTAGAAGTGGGTGGTCCCGGATCGAATCCATTAAAAAGCCGGGCAGTCTCCTACTTTTAAAACTAATTTACGTACACCTTAATTATTATTATGGTAATTTTAGTCTTTTTTTAAAGAGAAACCGCCGAGTTTCTCTCGAGTCTCTTCTCGTTAAGATCTAGAGCGAGTCAAATCATCATTTACATAATCTACAACAGCATTTTTTTGCTATTTTTGGAGCATTTTGGCAATCTACGCTAATATTATAAATGCGAAAGTTTGGATAGATGGATGGATGGATGAAATAAATAATTAAAATACATTAATTCAACAATGGTGTTATATAGACAAACATTTAACATAATAATAAATTCATGATGGATGGATGGATGACTGGCGTGATGCCAGAACGGCAGAAGGGATCTGGGAGAAATTTGGCACAGAGATAGATTATAATCTGGAATTTGTAACGGAAAATTAAAGATTTCCCGCGAGAACCAAAAAACCTCAACCCACGCGAATCAGCTAGTGTATGAAACAAACTCTGTATTAAATATTCACTTTCTTTTTATATGGACAGGCAATCCTTCACAGCCGGAAAAAGATCAAGTTCAAGGCTAAACCTGGGTGTAAAACCGCCGACATCCCTTTGAAACAAACATACTTTAATCCC
The DNA here is from genome assembly GCA_923060345.2 of Erebia aethiops. NCBI lineage: Eukaryota > Metazoa > Arthropoda > Insecta > Lepidoptera > Nymphalidae > Erebia > Erebia aethiops. The sequence goes on from OV281080.1 coordinate 18,223,796, forward strand.
CGTAACCTTTATACAGGGCAAACTGTTATCTAAACAAAGACATAAACGTTTAACGAGGTACTTAAACCCTTAACATTTACTGCCACGTTATATATACGTTTAATTAGTATAATCTAATACGGCTCATAATGGAATTAAACTATTTAGTTGCATAATTAATGGATTCAAATAAATCCTTGTGCAAAATTATTTTTCAACACACTTGCTTATAAAGTGGCTCTAATTTCACCGCAATTATTCACATAATGACACCTATAATCAGTGTGACTTTTTTATTACTTTATAGTAAAAAAAAAGTCACACTCACACAACAAACACAACAAGTGAGTTTCACAAGTGAGTTATAGAGTTTTTATTTTATTTTATCTACTAAATAAAATTATTTTTTAAGTATTAATATTATTCACAAGTGAGTTATAGTTTTTTATTTTTATTTTATCTACTAAATAAAATTATTTTTTAGTATTATCTCCTTCACAAGTGTGTTGAAAAACGTCGTATGATACACGTGTGTATTGATGATTACCGTCCTCGGCTATCTTAAGACCCTCACCTAACGGCTCGATTCTCAATTGCGCCTCAACGGTAATCACCAACATTACACACTATCGTCATTATTAAATTATAGAGTTCAAATTTTTATTCAATTCAAAGTAGGTAATCCGTACCTCTACTTATCTATAAATTATATATGCACACTAATTATTCCCATAACAATTTTTCTAACGTGAAAGTGTGTTCGTCTGTCTATATATGAATACACTTTTATTGTGCAAAGGTTACGGAAAATTATAGTAAGCTTAAGAAAGCAATCATATACAATTTGGCAGCCTGATCGCTACACAGCGATCTCTTCCAGGCAACCAATGGTGTAAAAGGACATAGCTACAAATAAAACTGGTAGATGGTGCAGAAATTTCAAAATAAAAATCATGTCTTAATCAAACGATTTTCATAATCAACCCGTACTAATACCATACTTTAATTTATTAATATTATAAATGCGAAGGTGTGTCTGTCTATCTGTCTGTCTACTACGCTTTCACGGCCCATCTGTTCAACCGATTTTGATGAAATTTGGTACAGGGGTAGTTTGTATCACGGGGAAGGACATAGGCTACATTTTATCCCAGCAAATTCAAGAGTTCCCGCGGAAATCAAAAATCTTTATCCACGCGGACGAAGTCGCGGGAATCATCTAGATTCTAGTTTATTATTTATAAACATGAAAGTGTGTTTGTTTATTGGTGTGTTCTTCAATCACGTTACAACAGAGCAATGGATCGACGTGATATTTTTTCGTGCATAGTTGAAGATCTGGAGAGTGACATAGGCTTATTTTTATCCCGGAAAATCAAAAAGTTCCCCAGGACTATTAAATCTACATCCACGCGTACGAAGTCGCGGGCATCAACTTGTATGTGTTATAATATAGGCTCCATAAAACACAAAAACAGGTCCTATTTACTGTTGCCTGACTAAAAACGTTAATTACTAGACCTCGTCTAGACGTTACTGGTTATCTGGCCCGAGCAAGGCTAAGGTAATAGACAAACCTACCACGAGTAAACATCAAGGTTAATTCACTGAGCATAACTGTACCTTAATGTAGTTTCCATTGATTTTTCCTTACTTAACTATGCATTTGAACTTTAAACCTTTACCGAATGCCTTCAGTGGAGCCATTTTCTTTTTCTTTGGCCTAGATGTCTTGGTATTGGTTTCAAAGAGCCAAAGACTCTTTAAAATTTACAGGCAAGAGTGAATTAAGCATGTTGAATCGAAACAGGGTTTATTTTACTTAAGCAACAGTTACTTAGCAGAAGTCCATAATAACTAAGGAACAAGAAGGATTAATACGCTATAATCCGCTAAAACAGAGAAATCCATCAAACTTTCACCATGCGATATAAACTGCCCACCCTACCGCTTTTTTTTTATTCCACTACACGTTAGCCCTTGACTGCGATCTCACCTGATGGTAAGTGACGATGCAGTCTAAGATGGTAGCGGACTAACCTGTTAGGGGTATGGCAGTTATATTAAACCCATACCCCCATACCCCTAGTCGTTCTAGGTACATGACATCGTACCGAAACGCTAAATCGCTTGGCGGTATGTCTTTGCCGGTAGGGTGGTAACTAACCACGGCCGAAGCCTCCCTCCAAACCAGACAAGAGAAAATTTAGAAATTGTAAATTCCCGAATTGACCCTGCCAGGAATCGAACCCGTGACCTCCCACGTCAAGACAACAGCGCTCAACACTGCGCCAGGGCCCAGGGAGGTCGTCAGAAACTAAGCAAGCGATAGATGTGCACCGTTACTATGCACCACAAAATCTCCGCTCTCAACATGATCAGGAGCATTATCAGGACATGTTGACTCAACAATGCACACATGCATAATTATAAACTTGTGTATCCATAATTCCATACGCTCGCGCTGTACCGTATAGGTACCTAAGGGTACCTATACGGTACAGCGCGAGCGTACCGTACGCGCTACGGTACGGTAGGTTTAGGTATTGGACCAATGTCCAAGAGCTGGTGACGAATTTCCGGAAAGTCCTTTTGGCAAGCTGAAATTGTGAAAACATATTATAATTCCGTCAATTGGCGAATCCAGTCTTGCCAGTCTGGTAGAGCGTTTGCGGTTATTTCGGATGTCGTACTCATTTGAAAACTTTATTCACGTCTGGGAATTGTTTAAAACCGCAAAATTTGTATGGTGATTTGCAGGTATTATTGAAATTACTCAAAAATTACGTGGTTAAAATTTCAGATTGCCAAAAGTATATTTTTTGGAAATTTTTATTAAATATTTTTGACAAAAACGTCTGGGATTTTTTTTTTCGAATTCTATAAGTACTTAATTAAAAGATAAAAATAAAACAAGTTACCAAAAAAATATTTCTTTGCTTTTTTTTCACAATTTCAGCTTGCCTAAAGGACCTTCCCGAAATTCGTCGCCAGCTCTCCGTCTATATACGGTACAGATACCCTTGCTTTCATGGACTCAACCACAGCCTTCTAGCAATAGTCAGGGTATTTGACAACTGTTCAAAGAAATTATTTATTAGTGATTATTAAAATAGACCAACTAAAAGTCCATATATCTTCTTTTTCTAATATATATAAATCACGTGTCACGTTGTTTGTCCGCAATGGACTCCTAAACTACTTAACCGATTTTAAATTAAATTTGCACACCGTGTGCAGTTTGATCCAACTTGAAAGATAGGATAGCTTATTTTATTGCAAATTATGTTATTGCTTTACTTGCAAAGGTGTTTTTACCGACAATAGTATTAATCCTTATCTCAAGTATTTAATTAAGATAAAAATTGTTAGTGCTACCCATGCGAAGCCGGGGCGGGTCGCTAGTATCTAATATAAATGTTAAGTCCAAATATCCACGTCCCCTGTTAGTTTTATGTTTAAAAAACATTTTTAACTTTCGATTGAAGTATCTACTTGTTGTCAAATACCCAATTAATGTAAAGTCACTTTCCGATCGTGCATTGTTCACAACTTTACAATTGTCCATAGTTGAGTCAACATACGCTGTCAACGTGTTTAACTTTACTTAACTATGTAAAGGCGCAGGACAGCCTTCATCATAACTCATCTTGGCTAGCTTAGGTATGTGGGCAATCTGATTTATTTTATTTTGAAAAAAAATTATAATAATCCTCTAAATAATATTGTAAATAAATCTTCTAATAAAATCAAAATAAATCTTCTAATAAAAATAATTAACAGCATCGATATATATGATAGGCCCTTTCATAGAAAAAAATTGGGCGTCCAACCTTTAGAGCACGCTCCTAACCTGTATAACCCTGTCCTTGTCCCCGCCATAGCGCTGTCCCGCTTTTCAGGCTAGATGGCGTTAGTAAAATAGGTCCACATTCTTTGTTTGATGGGGCCCGTCTATGTAAATTGAGGTCGTTGAATAACAGTCCCTTGTCTTTAACTCAACTAAAATTTAACTTATAACAACTTAGATTAAAATATCAGGTAGCGATTCGTCGCAGACATAGTCTTTTTTCATATTCTAACTGCCAACAAGATGGCTGCCTCGCTACCACAGACGCGACGCTCCGCCAGAGTGACTCGACTGCTCGACAACGACACTGTTGATCACAGACTATAGTAACTTGTCATTGACGCGCCCGCCGTCAATGTAGCGTTATATCTATGCGCACTCACTACTTATTGTGTACCATAATATTTGCAGCGCAGATGATAAGTCAGTCCCTATGAGCCGTAAGGATTGGCTAAATTCTGTCGGAAGGATTATTAACAAGTAAACTTTGTTTAAAGCTTTAGGCATAACATTATTTAAGCTACGGAAAAGTTCCGAAACCAACGGTGTTTGTTTTAATTACGTAAGTGCAGTGTGGAAAGCTGCCGGTAGTTTGCAGTACAATGGGAAACTTTTCAACCATTTATTTTTTAATTTTCACACAATGCATTATTTAATTGTTAATTCACACGCGCGACTTTTTGTCGTCTTAGCTCTGTAATAGGTACGTAATATTTATAGTATATGTATATAGTATCAAATCGAGCATAAATAAGATTCAAAATGTTATAAGAAATAGGAAAAATTATGTTATCATTGATATTATGATGTTGATATCAATTGAATTGAAAAACAGAAACCGTTGTAGGTTCTAAGCCCAGATACGGGCGCTATATTTAAGTCTTTGGTTTTGTCAGTACTAGTGTACCCGTGCCTCGGAAAGCACGTAAAGTCTTCGGGCCTGAGCCTGATCTCGCAGCAGCGCGCAGGTGGCTAACTGGCTATAATCTCTTTGGAGGTTGGTCCTTGTGGCCGAAATTTGGTCGGGTAAACAATAAAGGAAAACTAAACTTTTTGACGCACGTCACGTCGAAAGTGTGCAATAATTCTTACATAAGGTAGGTACACGTTTCCGTAATAATTCAAATTAAAAATCAATAAAATCCAGTGAGCCGTGAAGCGTGAGTATTTTAATGGGTAAAACGCGGAAAACGTTTTTCATACCTAATTCCAGGTACCCTTGAAACACACATTTTTATTGGGCATTGCCAGAAGAGTTAATGAGGTTTATTGTGATCGTTTGTTCAGAATCGCTTATACTATAGGTACAGAGGGAATAATAGTAAAGGAAGATTTTTTGAGGGAATTTAAATAATCAGACCTTTTAATTTTATAAAATAACCTCTGTGGAAATTTTAGCTTTCCAGTCAGGCGTTCATAAGTCAGGCATTGTGTGAGTGAGCACTCAACGTTTTTCTTTTGCCCTGGGATTTGGGAACTCGAACGTTTTTTTGTAAACTTCAAAAGGGTTATTTAGTCTACCGGGGATCCAACTGGTAGCTATCTTGACTAAAGATTAGCCTTTGTATATATTTACTTCACTATCACTACATATTTTAAAACAAAGTCCCCCCTGCCGCGTCTGTCCGTCTGTCTGTCTTTCTGAACGCGGTAAACTCAAAAACTACCGAACCTTTTCACCAATGAACGAAGTGATTCAAGAGGAATGTTTATGTGTACAATTCATAAAAGTTTTCTGTCAATTGATTGAAATATGACGATGACTGTTGGAGATGTCGGAAAAAATCAAACCGACAAGAAGCTTGAGTCGAAAACGCTGCCTAATCCCTTTGAGATATAAAAAAACAATGTATGGCGGAATTTTTCACCTTTTAAAAATCTATTGAAAAATCCGCTATTGCATATATTATAATCTTACTAATATTACAAATGCGAAAGTTTGGATGTATGGATGTCGGTATGGATGTATGGATGGATGTTTGTTACTCAATCACGCCCCAACAGCTGAACGGATCTGGATGAAATTTGGCACAGAGATAGATTATAGTCTGGAATAACACATAGGCTACTTTTTATCCCGGAAAATTAAAGAGTTCCCGCGGGAACCACAAAACCTCGATCCACGCGTACGAAGTCGCGGGCATCAGCTAGTACATTATATATTTTTTAAAGATAGCTTACTATACCCATTTTAAAGTTAGCAAAATTGTCACCTAACATAATGTGATAATTACTAATTGGAAAACTAATTTGACGGATACGATATTGACTCTCAAATTAAATACGTTAGTTACCTTAGTTAAATAGTTAATGATCCTTAAAACCATAAAATTTTAAACACAAAAATTAAAAATAAAATAAAAATAAAATAAATAAATAAAATTTTAAATTTTAAACAATATATATTCTTAGGAAATACTTATCACTAAATTAAAACTATCCGCGTTCAAAAGCTAGTACTTGTTAAAAGATAGTCTTTTTATTTTAGACTAGCTGATGCCCGCGACTTCGCCCGCGTGGTTTAAGTTTTTTTGATTCCCGCGGGAACTCCTCAATTTTCCGGGATAAAAAGTAGCCTATGGTCCTCAACTATACCCATGCCAAAAATCACGTTGATCCGTTGCTCCGTTGCGGCGTGATTTGAAGGATAAAAAAATAAATCAACAAAACAATAAACCAACAAACAAACACACTTTCGCTTTTATAATATTAGTATGATGAAGTATGAAATGATGATATAAGAGTAGGTACCGTGCTTTAACTGCATTATTTTAAAGTATATTTTACTAGACCATTATTTATTTAAACTAAGCAAGCTTGACTTCAAAATGTATTGCCCTCGGCCCTGGGGTAATGAGTAAGTTTACTTAACAAACTCACTCCCTGCCCTCCCTGGGCGAACCCTGAAACTATTATATGCTACAATATTTTATGTAGTGTAAAATGTTAATAGTTTTAGTTGAAAATTATCTGCTGTTCATGCCTTTAGATAATTACACTACATCCCTATTATATCCACACTGATCTATACTCTATTCTATATTAATATTATAAATGCAAAAGTTTGGATGGATGGATGGATGTTTGTTTCTTAATCACGCCCGAACGGATGAACGGATCTGGATGCACTGAGATAGATTATAGTCTGGGATAACAAATAGACACATTATTTTCTGGTCTGGTGGGCGGCTTTGGTCATGGCTAGCCATGCCACGTTCCTGTACGATGCCGTGTAGGAAGCGACCCGACGAAGTCAAAGGCTAACTTATAGTGGCAAAGAATGAACTTCTTGCCGACTTTTCTCACTAGAGACTGCTTTCTGAAAGCTTTCTTTTCCCAGTAGCATAAGTAGAACTATATGTTATCCTTTTTGAGTTTAACTGAAACCTTAAAAGTACTAATATTTTAAATGCGAAAGTGTGTCTCTCTGTCTTTTTTTCTGTCTGTCTATCTGTCTGATATGCTTTAACGGCCCAACAAATCAACTGATTTTGAAGATATTTTATATAGAGATAGATTGCATCCCGGGGAAGTACACAAGCTACTTTTTGTTCCGGAAATCAAGGAGTTCCCGCGACAACGAAAAAACTTAACGCGGACGAAGTCGCGGCCATCATCTGTTAATTAATATATTTAATATTAACTCTGAACTCTGAGAAGTCCATTCTACACTAGGAATTCTAGTCATACTATATCAAAGAGAGACCATTGTTATATTGTAAGTACACTTTGAATATTGACTATTTACTTACCAAGAAACGTATTCTCAATATACTCGTATATATACCGATACACCTAGGAATATATTGATTCTTTGATGTCCAAAGCAGAGTTACAGCAATATGCGAAATATCCACCGATTTCCATTCGGTATACGATATCGAGTACGTGTATTTTGAATAAATATTGGAATCGATTCCCACCTTGTTTTATTAGATCTCGAAGCCTGCTATCGGATTCGGGTTTTATTTTGTCGTCGTCTAAACTCTTGAGATTTGTATTGAAAAAAATGAAATAAATACAACTTGTACTCTATTTCATTCTCTCGCAGGCTCTCCTAATAGGAATATGTTTGTCTATTTTTAGTGTCGCTTTTTCGTTTCATTGAATTTTCAAATCACAACGATTCTAAAGAAGTTTCACTTCAAAAATAGTTCAGTCTCAGTGGTATAGTAATGTTTTTTTTAATCCACTACAAGTTAGCCCTTGACTGTGATGTTATCTGATGGTAAGTGATGTTATATGAAACCCATACGAATAATCGGTATCTACACGGCGTCGTACCGGAACGCTTAATCGCTTGGCAGCACGTCTTTTTCCGGTAGGGTAGTAACTAGTCACGGCTGTAGCCTCCTACAAACCTAGACCAGAGAAAATTCAGAAATTAATAGAATTATAAATTCCTTAACAGGTTAGCCTACTACCATCATAGATTGCATTATCACTTACCATCAGGGGAGATCTTAGACCATAAGGGTGAGATCGCAGTCAAGAGCTAACTTGTAGTGGAATAAAAAAGGGCATTCAAATTCCATACCAACCAATAAATTAGCGATTCGATAATAACCAGCCCCCTGATTGTGTAAGGAAATCGTAATCCCAATCGTTTGTCAAACGGATAATTCAACCTATTTAAGGAGTTCATAGATGCCTGCACGTCAACAAACATTGTGAACTCCTTAAACAGTTCGAGTAATACGTTTTAAGCTGACAAATGATTACGATTTGCTTAGACAATTTAGCCTCTAGTTTTAACTGCCGTAGGGTCATCAACAAATGCCAAACTCGATTATGCCAGGTCAGAAATCACACAAACTTTATGATTGTCTGTCATTGTGACAAAGTTTGCGGTTATCAATGTAATAGTTTGCGGCCAACCTTTTGTATGTGAACTCTGATTAGCTGAGGAGGGTCCGACTTGACGAGGTTTGCATATCAATGATGTACAGTTGACGTCAAAAGTCAATACAGTCCCACAAACTTAATATCTGATCCGGTGACAGCGTCACTGAGTGTTGCTAATAAATATTTAAAAAATAAATTAAAAAATAAACAGTCACAAAATTAGTTCCAATTTTGGTCACCGGGCCAGATTAGTTGGTGGCACTATACATAGCTCGCTACTACACAAGCTAAGCTACAAGGCTAAATCTCGTGCAAGCAATCTGTGAATCACTCACTGACACTGTCAATAATATTATTTTAAGATGCGATGCGATAAGATGAACTAAATTAGGTTTTCCGTTTTCTTGTGCAAAATTTCATCATATTTGGTTGAAAAAGTGTGAAACAGAAAGTGTAAGAAACAAATTCACATTCGCAGTTTTTTATAGTATAACTTCGTTCACGTGAATAATTATTTATTTTAAGGAAAGGAAGAGATCGCTGCTTAGCGATAAGACCCGCCTTATTGTACCTACTTATTGTTGTTTTCTTGTTGGTAATATGTTGTTTTTGTATATTCGTGGTGTACAATAAAGTATATACATACATACATACATACAGACATACATATTTTTTATATCTGCAGAAACTCCATAATTTGTCGGGATAAAAAGCCTATGTCCTTTTCTGGGATGCAACCTATCTCCACACCAAATTTCATCTAAATCTGGTAATCGTAAGCATAGATTGTTGTACATAGGATGGACTTTTGTCATCGACTGTACATTACGAATCCTATTCAAATAGACTTTTAAAATACCCTCGTTATGACATCAGAATCGGAAATTCAAAGGGCATTCCGGTCCAGGGGTAGATTAATTCAACGATTCAAAACACTGATTATACTATTACTAGATGATGCCCGCGACTTTTTCCGCGTGGATTGAGTATTTATTATTCCAGTGGAAACTCGTAAATTTTCCGGAATAAAAAGTAGCATGTGTCCTTCCACGGGATAGAATATGTCTGTACCAATTTTCATCAATAACCGGTTGGAAAGATGGGCCGTTAAAGCGTAGCAGACAGAAAAACAGATAGATAAACGGACAGACAGACAGACACACTTTTGCAAACTACAATATGGGTCTATTCAACTATTAACAATTTCCTTAAAAACCGACAACGCATTGGCGGTTCCAAATTTCCTATGGTACTGAAAATCTTCATGGGCGGTGGTAATCACTTAACGTCAGGAGACCCACCTGTTCTATTGTTATACATAATATTATATAAAAAACTGTGGCCCTATTATCTACAAGCTGCATTAATAATTGAGAGTCTCAATTGTCGTGATTGGCTGTATTTATGATACTTTTACTGCGACAATGGTTTTTTTCCAATAGCAAAAGAGTCTCAGGTGTTCGTTACACTGTAGCAATCATTTTTACGTCATAAATCCCTGATTTACATCGAAGCATTGTCACAGAGGGACTATCGATACGAACTCATTTTGGAGAGAAATGAAACTGTTTTACATGAACATTAATCGTGAATGTTTATTGGCGTGGCTATAGAGCTGCACTACACAAGAGGCAGGAATATTTCGCGAAACTGACTTAACCAATTTTGTTTTGTATATAACAAATTAATAACTAACTGCGATCTCACCTGAGTAACTAATCCAAAATGGGAGTTTATTAACCTGCAAGGGAATTAGTGTCATTTTTATATGGATATAAAACGAGAAGGCTGGTAACGATGATAAGTGATTACATTCGGCTATAAACATTTGAAAACAAATGCGTTGCTTACTCTTTTTTTTTTAAATTCATTATAGGCTTACGCTTAACCACAATCACACCATGGGAAGTGGTGATGCGGACTAAGATGGGACGCGCTTTAGGAATGCTAGTAAGCTTCATATTATAAGGGCTTGCTGATACTACTCTAGTATCATACATGGCCATGGATGATCCTCGTCTTAAGAATTCTGTGTCTTAAAAATGTATGTATGTATCAGTCGATAGCATCTGTGAACTTTTCATGCTAAGTATCTACTAGAAATAAATACTGTCAATTCTGACAATTCTGTCAATGTTATCCAGTGAACCTGTAGTATTGCTAGAGATATTTAACCTTTTAAATTTTATTGCAAGTTGCCGCATCCTGTGTGTCAGCTTTGCTTTTAAATTAAAGTTGAATTTTTAGAAAATATAAAAGATTGTGTATTTATTTATTGACGAAGGTTTAATTAAGTTGATATTTGACTCATTCGATGTAATTCACTCGGTCAGTTTGTTATCGGGGATACGCCATATTGGATTAATTTGCATAAATGCGAGTATTTTGACTTTGTTGAGTTAGTCTGTTGCCGACAGACTCAGCGATTATTGAATACTTTTGTGTTTAGATCGCAATTTGTTTTAGAGCTTAGCGGTAGCAACTGCAGCCTGATCAAATGATTAATTTATTGTTGTTGTGATGCTTTGGCCAAGTTTGTATAATTAACTGTTTACATTAAATCTCTCGTGAAACCGCTACACGTTTAACCATTTATTCGTGCACGTTTTAAAGAGAGTACAAACATATTTTTAAGGTAATTTTAATTATTTGCCCCCCCTTCTGGAATTATGCTTACATGTGGCAGGTTGCAGGAGGATCATAAGTCGTGCCAAGTGTGAACTATGACTTAACTATGAAAAATATAATATAAGAATACGCCTATGTTATATTTAAAACACCATACGATTGAATAAAATTGTTAATGGACGCTTGACATCCAAGGTTTCCTTTTGGGCGTCTAATGCATAAGGTCCTCACCTCTACCGTCTATCAACTCAATGGGCGTAGCATGTTGTTTTACAATTCCAGTATGGAAAGTACTTTTTGATGTTTTCGCTGTTGCTTTTGACGACGGAACGAGTTTAAAACATTTGTTTTGAATCGATTCCCGATTAAGCCAGAAACATACTTGTTACATGCTACTACATCCCATCTCGCGGGCTAGTTGCTTTAGTACACATTTCTTTTATCCCCTTCAAGTTGAGTAAGTTTAGTGCCCGGCGGAAATCGAACCTAGGACGGACGGCTTCTTTAAAACCACATCGTTCACCACTGCACCAGGGAGACCAGGTAGATTGTCAAAATATATCACCTTTTTTTTCAAAATGTTGAATATTATATTTTCGTGGCAGGGTATCACCAAAGATAATACATAAGGGTTCGTAATAACATTTTAAATTATTTTGTAACTTTCATAATTTAATAATTATAATTTAGTTTATCATCTACAAATTATTGTCACGGATTCGCAACATTTTTAATTTATTTTCAAACTTTCGCCTCGCAAATTAACAAGATAACTTTCGTAGGTATTATTCATGGGCACATAATAATAATTAAAATTTCATTACAAGTTGGAATAAAAAATTAAAGTTATAATTGAAAATCTTTTCTAAAGGATGCCCCTACATTTACCTTGGCTCACTTTTTAATGTCACAGACTTTATAATTTCAGCGAAGGATTTGCATTTATTATACGCGAAGAAAATTCTCCCAGACAAAGTAGCCAGCTCTAGGGATTTCATGACTTATGTAATTTTATCTAATTAATGGATAACGAGTATTTCATTTATTTTTCTTACTTAGTTAAGAACTAGAATAATTAAGAATTATTGTGGTTTCTAATTTGCCTATCGTGCAGATTATATTACATTTTTTTGCAATTTCTGTTGTTTTACAAAATAAATATTTTGTAAATTACAATATGCGTAATTTTATATTTATCTCTCTGGTATTATGTTTATCACTTTATGATTAGGTACTGTTTATGAATTTACACTAGGTGATGCCCGCGACTTCGTCTGCATGTATTGAGGTTTTATGGTTCTGGCAGGAACTTGCCGTCTTGGCTTATGCCGTAGCTAGTTACCCTACCGGCAAAGACGTACCGCCAAGCGATTTAGCATTCCAGTACGATACCGTGTAGAAACCGATTAGGGGTGTGGGTTAACTGCCGAACCCCTAACAGGTTAGCCCGCTACCATCTTAGACTGCATCATCACTCACCATGAGGTGAGATTGCAGTCAAGGACTAACTCGTACTTGTAGTGGCGTAAAAAAATAACTATTAGATGTTAAAAGTGACTTTTCAAGATTTCTGTTTTAGTTACTCCAAACGCCGCCGCCTATAATATTAGTGATACATACTAATAATGTACAGTTTAGTTCCAGTCAATAACCGTTTTAATTAAACTCAGGCAATACATTCAGTGCTCCAAGCGTGAATTAACATTCAATTAATATATTCAAGTACACTGTAAATGTAATAACTTGTAGTATTGTTATTAGTTGCCTATGTTAGTGTGTTATAAAACACATTGTTTCTTATATAATGAACCATGGTTCTGAGGTCACTCATCGGGAGATGGAGACAGCATACCTACGTGATCGAATCAGAAATCCTGAAAAATTTATCCTGCCGTGAAATCGAACCCGGGACATTATACTAATATTATAAATGCGAAAGTGTGTTTGTTCGTTGGTTTGTCCTTCAATCACGCCGCAACAGAGCAACGGATCTACGTAATTTTATTGCATGGGTTTACCTGGAGAGTGACATAGGCTTTGTGACTTTTTCTCGCGGATGATTAAGGAGTTCCCGTGGTAATTGAAAAACTTAATATACGCGGACGTAGTCGCAGGAATCGGTTAGTCCCACTAAGAAACCTATTCTTATTGTAGTCGCAAGTGGCTAATAAGAGGAAAATTTGCCCGCCTACAGAGGTCTCATTAGGGAGGGACAAGCTCCTGCTAAGAGAGAGGAATATAAGTGTAATCTAACTAATATTATAAATTATATTTGCCTTCGCATGGGTGGGATTATTTTATACACTAACTAGATGATACCCGCGACTTCGTCAGCGTGGATCAAAGCTTTTTATCTTCCCGCGGAATCCCTTTAATATAAGTATGTCCTTCCCCTGAGATACAACTTATCTCTGTACCAAAACTCATCAAAATCCATTAAACGGATAAGCAGTGAAAGCGTAGCAGACACACAGATACACTTACGCATTTATGATTTTAGTATGGATTACACTGATCACAATTTATTTTCTGTTAACCGCTAAGCCGACCCCCTACCTTACACTGTATCATTACTTACCACCAGGTGAGATTCAAGTCAAAGGCCAACTTGTAATGGAATAAAAGAAAGTATCGGATTTTTATTATAGCGTCGCAAGTCGAACATAACTGTAGCTATTAGCTGCCAACCTGAGGTCTCATTAGGGAGGGGCAAGCTCCTGTTACTGAGAGAGAGGAATACAAGAAATGTAACACAAGATAACCGGCTTTTGTTATATTTAAGAGCATTTTCTATTGATAAAGTAATCGGAACGAAGAAACAATAGGTAGGTGAATCAGTCCAATAAGTATGTATTGTGTGGGATAAAATATTTTATTTTTTAATAGGGATGATGACAACACAATCAAATCACCATCTTTTTATCAAACTCAAAACCAGCCAAACAACCAAATTTCAACACACTTTTTGAAGTGAAACTTGTTTAGAATCGTCGTAATTTGAAAATTCGATGAAACGAAAAACGAAACGAAAATTTTTTATAGAAAAAGGTTCGTTTTGTATTTAGGTTTTTTATTATTGTCTACTATTGGTTTGTCATAGATTGTCTTAAAAAATTATTATAAATTTGAATAAGGTTGAACAATAAGTTAATTAACAACAACAATGAACAAAATATCCTGGGCCTCACTTCAACAAAAAGCGACACCAAAAAGAGATAAACATATATAGGATTTAGCCTGCGAGAAAATGAGATAGAATATAAGTTATATTTATCTCATTCTCTCGTAGGCTACTTTTCTGAAGTTTCACTTCTGCCGTGTTTCGTTCGTTCGTTTCATGCACGCAATTTTTTTTTCTTTAATCGAAAGTTTAAAATGATTATCAAAGTTAAAACTAATAGTATTCGTCAATTTTAGGTCTCTAGAGGGAGAGCCTCTGTTTAATAATCAGTAAGAAATAATTTATTTTTGACGTAAGCATCATCCCTATTAGGTATTAGGTAACATTTAGTAAATCCTTAAAAAAAGGAAGAATTTCCAAAAATGCACTAAGCACGTATTACGTTCCTTGTATTACATATTATAGTGTAGTGTGATTATTGGCCTGTACCGTTCTAGTTACATCTATACTAATATTATAAATGCGAAAGTTTGGATGGATGTTTGTTACTCAATCATGCCAGAACGGCTGAACGGATCTGGATACAATTTGACATAGAGATAGATTGTAGTCTGGAATAACACATAAGCTATTTTTTAGGAAACAAGAAACCTCAATCCACGTGGACGAAGTCGCGGGCATCAGCTAGAATTAGTATAGAGAATACACTATCAATTTATTATCGAACCATTGATGACTCAAAGCGCCGTATTTAAGTCAACAGAATACCGAAGGCAATATCATTAATCAAAATATTGAAGCAAATATTAATTTGGCTTTGGCTTATAGCTAACTTACAATACAAAATAATGATTTCATGATCAGAAATATTTGAGAGGTCGGGGGAATTAATTTCATATGAAATTAGCGCGAGTTTCGCTATTCTATTTTTTTTAAACTCGAATATGCAACATTTTGCTTACGACGCGCCTCCTATCCGATCGTTCAAAATTGATTACAAACATATTATACTCTGTCTCTAATCTCCATCTATCTATAGTTGCAAGAGGAAAAGAGACGGAAACTAACGCATTTCTGTCACGTACACTGTTTTCTAGCCCAGGAACCGCCTCCTGCCTTATGTTCAAAAAAGGTATAGAAAATAATATAAGATCTTACCTGAAACATGTTTGGCTTAAAGATGGAAACTTTACCTTCGATGGAAACTTCAGCATTCTACCAGCATTTAAATCGCTTATATTATAATATTCGCCTTCGAGCGTGAGTGACATAAGAGCAATATTCAATTCCAAGATGTAAGCGGTTTCCGTAGCGTGGTCGTAGCATACGTGACGGAACCATTTTTAGGGCACCGCAGTCTTATTATAAATGTGAAAGTGTGCTTATTTGTTTGTTTGTCTCTCAATCACGCTGCGACAGAGCAACGGGTCGAAGTGATTTTGTAGTGAAACTTCTTTAGAATCATTGTGATTTGAAAATTTCGATGAAACGAAAAAGCGACACTAAAAAGAGACACATATTCATAATAGGCTTTAGCCTGCGAGAGAATGAGACAGAATACAAGTTATATTTATTTCATTCTCTCGTAGGCTACTTTTCTGAAGTCTTTTCTGAATTGCACACACACAATTTAGGCTTAGATGAGATAGAAAATTGAGGAGTTTCCATGTGAATTAAAAAAACGTTACTACGAAAGTCATCAGTATATAATAGTAATAAATAAATTGTTTATTGATCCAAAGTAACATAAATACAAATAACTTATGCATTTTACAAAGATAATCTTATTTCAAGTATAATCACTGTCATCAAGGCCGTGTATCGCTATTTCAGCCGAGACTTGTATAGTACTTTTCCCTGATTTGCGAGGAAACAAAGCTTTTCCACATAATATGCCGATACATGGCGTTGACTCTCCGTTTTATGACAATGATATGATTTTATATTTGACATAGAGTTAATCTTCTGCCATCGTACCGCAAGACGACTTGCGAGTTTCCACCCCTAAATCGTCGACATTCCATCCACACGTACGAAGCGCTTTGCGGCGTCTTCATTACTTATTCGCATGGCTAGGGTCTGGAACTATACCAAAAACTGTGTTTCCTACAAAATTACAATCATTTAGATGGGTATCTTTAAATATTGATTTAAAGATACCCATCTTTAAATCAATAGTGAATAGGCATCTTCTAGGCAAGCGCGTCCCATCTTAGGCCGCATCATCATTTTCCATCAGGTGTGATTGTGGACAAGCCTTTAATGAATTTTTAAAAAAGTCTTATTCAGAGCTATTTGAGTAGGTATTAGCTGTCAAAAAAAGGCAATATACGTTTTGATTTTTTTTATAATTAGCTGACCCGTGCCCAGTTCGTTGGGCGGTAAACATTTTTTTACTTGTTATGAAAATATAAGTATGGTTCGGTTGGTACACTGTGTGCTATGATTTATTTCCTGACTGCCAAAAAGAGGGTTATAGTTTTACTGCATAATTATGTATGTATGTATTTAAGTTTACTTATTTTGATAAGAATTCATAAATGTTGATAATATTATGACCAATGTTACATGACCTAACGATTAAAAATATTTTTTAATATAAAAACTACTTTTTGTGATTCAAATATAAAAGTTAGATACATGCTCTCGGTGACTTTTTTGTAGGCATTATTAAACTCTTCCACTTTTTTCTAGAACTCAAACATATATCTCTCAACGTTAAGGCAGCGTTCGTAAGAAACGTTTTTGTTCGACCGTTTTTTCTCCGACTTACTTTGCAAATCCAACTACCACGAAAAAGTCTTTTCATTTTTCGACTCTTTCATATAGCCTATAACACTCACAAATAATGTGGCTTTCTATAAGTAACCGAATTTTCGAAATCGGTTCAGTATAACTTTACGTCTTTATAATATTAGTATAGA
The DNA here is from genome assembly GCA_923060345.2 of Erebia aethiops. NCBI lineage: Eukaryota > Metazoa > Arthropoda > Insecta > Lepidoptera > Nymphalidae > Erebia > Erebia aethiops. The sequence goes on from OV281080.1 coordinate 18,241,143, forward strand.
TAAAGCAATATCTGAGCAAGTCAGAGAAAATATTATTTGTAAGTTTCTTATGTCCATAGACAAGACAAAGGTCTAAGTTCAAAAACTACCTAGAACCACAGAATAGGTACTACTGCAGGCTATAAATAACGCAGCATAGGTATATAATAGCCTGGAGGTTTGGTCTAGATATTATAAACCGAGTGAGAGCTCCGTCATTAAAGCGAAATTACAAAATGTTACTTGATTTGTTACTTGTTAATTAGTTCATTAGTGGTTCTGTACATTTTGTGTAACTGATTTTAATTAAAAAAATATTTTATGCGAGTTATTTTCTCGCGTATTGAGTTTTGCATGTTTGGGGTTTACGAAATTTTTAATGATCTCGAACTGGTCGTGTCTGATTGGGGATCCATCAGACTTTGAGAGTAACGGAATAGAGAGTGCACCCGTGTTTACGCGCACACTTAGCCGCCAAGGCTGAAAATCGGACAGAAGTTTATGAATATCCATAATTTCCATACTAATATTGTCAATGCGAAAGTGTGTCTGCCTGTCTGCTACGCTTTAACGGCCCATGTTTTCTGCCGATTTTGCTGAAATTTGGTATAGAGATAGGTTGCATCCCAAGGAAGTATATAAGCTATATTTTTGTCCCGGAAAATCAAAGGATACCCGCGGGAATCGGAAATTTTAATCGAAACCCGGCTCCCCGAATAGTGTAATCCGAGGTTTTAACCCCTAGGCTATACCGTATTTTATTGCAGCTAGTTGTCCAATTAGTCCCACCAACGTATCTGGCCCGGTGGCTAAAATTGCAGCCTATTTATTTTTTGTTTTTATTTTATTTTTAACTAGCTGATGCCTGCGACTTCGTCCGCGTAGATTGAGGTTTTTGATTCCCGAGCGAACTCTATAATTTGCGGGGATAAAAAGTATCCTATGTGTTATTCCTGACTATAATCAATATAGCTCTATGCCAAATTTCATCTAGATCCGTTCAGCCGTTCTGGCGTGATTAAGTAGCAAACATTCATCCATACATCCATATGAGATATCCATCCATACATGCATTTAAGATTTTCATGACGTTTAAAAGCAAAACCTGCCGTGAAAGATGAAATGTTATCTCTTCGGATGGAATGATTGTAACGGGCGGTGGAATCCCTCGAGCGGCATAATATCGCGGGTGCTGAATAGCTACAATCAGACGGGCATTACCAATTCCACCCACGACCGACTCTTGGAGCGACGGTGAAACGGCCTTTTAATTTCATTGGAGCACACGGAACATTTTGATGAGCTTTTCCGGACTTACTTTACATACCTGAACCTACCTTTGCTGGAGAGTTTTTTATTTATTTATTTGTACCAAAAAATTAAATAGAGTACGGTTGATATACTACTATATACTAGCTTTAAGTCGTATTGTTTTAATATTGTTGACGTTCGTGTTTTAGAATTATAATCCTTAAATCAGGGACATCAAGGTTCGTGTCATAAAACTGACATTTTGAAATAATACTGCTTTATGTTATGGTAGAAATACCCAGTAGAACTTGTTTTATTAATAGCTCATTACTAGAGATCTCTACCAGTGACTCTTGGCAGTGTGAAAGGTTGTAAAGGAAAAATAGGTACGAAATAATTCATTAATGTCCAGGTCGAAAATAAAGCAATTTACGGCCGAGCCTTTTTTAAATAAACAAGGCCGTGAATTGCTACGGGAGAGCATAAAAATATCCACCATCTTCAGGAGTCCGCTATATTGGATTTAGAATGACGTCACTTAGCTAACCATGCATTGGGGCTGATTCTGTATAACACAATCTCTAAACTAAACTAAAATGGCAGCTTTAAATCTATTTCTGTCCCTTTCCGTAGGAAGTATTATGAAAGGGTTAGCAATATTTGTAATGCTCTAATTTTAGTTTAGTTTAGAGATTGTGCACTATAGAATCAACCCCATTGTCATCCAAACTAAATGTGTACCTATGTAAAAAAAATCAGCTCAATCGGTTGGGGATAACTGTTTAAAAATTCAGTTGCAAGATTTTAAAAAATATATTAAAAAGCTTATAAAAACAAAACAACAAAACAACAATTACTAAACCTCCAAGGCTCTACGCAAGTTCAAGGTCACACGCCAACTGTACTTTGTTGAGTTACGCGTCATTTCGCGGTAAGGGTAACTCAGTTATTTGTGGCAAAACTTTTAGTGCTCTTAGTAAGTAGGTATAATTAATGTGTTCACTATACAGTCGCGGTCTCAAAATGTTTATTAGTTTCCAAGTTAGATCTTCTATATCTATATCTATATCTATATCTATATATTATCTATCTATCTATCTATATATATATCTTACTAATATTATAAATGCGAAAGTTTGGATGTATGGATGTATGGATGTATGGATGGATGTTTGTTACTCAATCACGCCCCAACGGCTGAACGGATCTGGATGAAATTTGGCACAGAGATAGATTATAGTCTGGAATAACACATAGGCTACTTTTGATCCCGGAAAATAAAAAATTCCCGCGGGAACCACAAAACCTCGATCCACGCGTACGAAGTCGCGGGCGTCAGCTAGTATTATATAAAAATGAAACCCGTTTTCCTTGGTCACGGCATCACGCGTGAATGGCTGGACCGATTTCACTAATTCTTTTTTTTGTTGTATTTCTTATTATTAGGAGAAGGTTCTTACGGAAAAAAATATTAAGAAAATCTCTCAGAAATATTGAAAAATATACATTTAATTTTACATACTAAGGCGGTACGAAGTTCGCCGGGTCAGCTAGTTCTTTATAACAATGCGTCAAAATGTTATAATATGAAGATATTAATAATTAAATGTAGCAAAAGCTTTCAAGGATCTATACTATTAATATAATAAACTAGCTAATGCCCGCGACTTCGTCCGCGGATTGAAGTTTTTTGGTTCCCGCAGGAACCAAAAAACTTAATTTTCCGGGATAAAAAGTAGCCTATGTGTTATTCCAGACTACAGTCTATCTCTGTGCTGAATTTCATCCAGATCCATTCAGCCGTTCTGGTGTGATTGAGTAACAAACATCCATCCATCGATTCATCCCTCCAAACCACAATCTTAAGACTACTTCAGCTAGCTGGTTATAAAAACGCTCTATCAATTACTTTTTTTTATAAATAAAACTCATTTCCTGATTAGAAGTCCCTGCCTGCAAGTATAACTGCCTCGTTGGTGTAATGGTAGAGGTCCTGTGTTCGATTCCCTGTCCGTGGTCCTTGTTAAGTATTGGGTTTTTCTGACTAGAAATATTTAGTACTAGCCCGGAGTTAGGAAGTTGGCGGTGTTTCACCCCCATGCCTCAGAGAGCACGTTAAGCCGTCGGTCCCGGTTATTATCACTAACATGATAACAGTCGTAAAAGCTCCCCAACTCGCATTGGAGCAGCGTGGTGGGCCTAAGCTCTAATTCCCTCTCTTCTACGAGAGTGGAGGCCTTTGCCCAGCAGTGGGACGTTAATAGGCTGTAGTGTTCGAGGTGGTGGATTACAAGTTTAACACATTTTAGCATTATTGTATTTGTTAATGTGACATTTATCAAAAAAAGGTTTTCTACATCTATCCTATCTACTAACCACTAGTTACTAGTAATTCTAGTAGGAGTAGTAGGTACCTACAAGTAACTCCAGCGACCTATCCAAGATAAAGAACTTATGATCTATGCCCAATCCACACTATATACACCTTCTGTCACAGTGTGTATGCAATTATGAACCTTAAAGTAGTAAACATTTTCAGACCGCGACTGTATGTGAACACATTTATACGTAATAGTTTCTAAGAAGGTCACCCGTTCAATGAAAGGCTTTCACGGTACAATAACTCAAATAGAAATTGATTAAATTGTGGAGCATAATATTTTTTGCGCCAGAATACACAATGTCCTTCCATAAAATACAAAACATTGTTGTAATAAAACAACAGTCCACAACCTTTTTAATGAAAATAGAAAAAAAACGTACTAAAATAATAATCTAATAATAAGTTTTAGGAATCTTGTAGGATCTCTTTAATTTTGCAGATAAGTAGCCGTGGTTAGTATCTGGAATTCAATCTATTTACCTTTGTGCCAAATATCGTCTCAATTGGTTATACAGCTAGGCTACCTACAAATCTTGAAGTTATTCAGCAAAGCAAAGAAAATAACTGATGAATGATCTGTCCTTAATATTATAAATGCGAAAGTGTGTCTGTCTGCTACGCTTTCACGGCCCATCTGTTCAACCAATTTTGATGAAATTTAGTATAGAGGTAGGTTACATGCCGGGGAAGGACATAGGTTAATTTTTATCCCGGAAAATTAAAGAGTTTTGACGACCTCCGTGGCGCTGTTGCCTTAACGGAGGTCCCGGGTTCGATCCCCGGCAGGGTCAATTTGGGAATTTATAATTTCTGAATTTTTCCTGGTCTGGTGGGAGGCTTCGGCCGTGGCTAGTTACCACCCTACCGGCAAAGACGTGCCGCCAAGCGATTTAGCGTTCCGGTACGATGCCGTGTAGAAACGGAAGGGGTATGGGTTTAATTTAACTGCCAGGTCCCTAACAGGTTAACCCGCCTACCATCTTAGACTGCATCATCACTTACCATCAGGTGAGATCGCAGTCAAGGGCTAGCTTGTAGTGGATAAAAAAAAAAGAGTTCCCACGGGAATCAAAGGACCTTAATCAACGCGGACCTCAGCTAGTATCTAATATTTTTTGCATCAAAATAATATTATTTTATACAATGCAAATAACATGATATCGTATTATAGAAATATAAAAGAAAAACCCAAACCATTCCATGAAAAGAGTTAATATTTTATTCTTATATTATTGTAGTTTCAATTTATTTTCCTATAATTAAAATGGAATCCAAATAAAATATATTTTAGTTCAATTTAAAACAAATATAATAAAAGCGGCGATAGCCAAGTGGTTAAGACTTCGCCCTTGAATTCGGAAGGTCCGAGATTCGAATACCAAACTCGCGCTTAGGTATAACTTTTCGCAGTGAAAACGAAAACATCGTATGCTATATGCTTAAGAGTTCTCCAAGATATTCTAGATGTGTAAAGTCAGTCAAATTGTATTTGGCCAGCTGGTGGACTATGACTCAAAGCCTTCTCATTTTGATAGGATACCCATGCTCAGTAATGGCCACGGAATAGATAATTTTTTTCTATGGTAATGACAATGATACTATGGGAGTAGACTACCATACCCCTAATAAGTTAGCCCGCTACCATCTTAGACTGCGTCACCTCAAGGGCTAACCGTAGTGGATAAAAAAAACTGTGTGTGTATTTATGTATACACAATAAATATCTTGAATATAGCTATCAGTTCTCACCATTGATGTAGAATTTTAGTACCTATGTTTTCACCGAACATACAGTAAATGTATTTATTTTAATTTTATTGGTAGACCTTTTCTGCAAAACTTAGGTATAAGTTGACCAACTAACGTCAGGGTGTCGAATTTGGGTGTCGGTGTGCGCGCGCATCGTAAAAATTCCCTCTGATATTTTTTCCATATCGCGCCAAAAGAAGTATAACTTCAAACAAGTGCATATAATTAAAATTATTAAAAAATACGACTGCTCTGCCGTAGCCCGTATTGAATTACCTTTGGAATTTATTCACATTTTTATTAAATGATATTTTTTGTGAATCACTGGATATTGATTATATAGTTAATCTTATGTTAGATTTTTTTTTCAACTTTAGTCTTTAATGCGGGACCATGGTCACCCCATCAATTTTTTTTTAATTTTACTAGCCTATGTCACCCGGAATAAGCTACGGATTCTAACGATACCTCATTTATCAAAATCGTTTAAGGCGTATAGAAGTTATGGCGGTATATACAAACTCACATACATACATGAACCCTGAAAACAATATTCCTTCTCCTTTTTTCAGGCAGTGGTATTAAAAAAGTGATAAAAGGTCGGATACCGAATCCACTTTCACTTTACTTGAGACGGCGCTAATTGTGAGAAGATCCCTTGGGACATATAATTTCGTATTATGTTTATTTTCTTGGATGTTTTCTATATTTGTTTTTATATACTTAAATGATACCCGGGACTTCATGCGCGTGGATTCAAATTTATAGTTGACCGCACGAACTCTTCAATTTTCCGCGTTAAAATGTAGCTTGTGTGTTAATCCAGGGTTTAAGCTATCTTCGTTCCAAATTACAGCCAAATTGGGTTTGTGTAAAAATATAAATAGGAATAATTTTATGGAAGTTGGTTTACTTGAAATAAATGAGAATGAAAAAATATAATTATTCAGAGATCTAAAATAATAGGGATTCTTGAGCCAACTTTTGCTCTCTCTAATTTGAAATGCAATTAAAATTCTCCATAAATATTGGTTAACGAGAACCAAGACTAAAATTAATATTTAGGAGACCATTTTAAGAGTTCCCAAATATTAACTTACGCCATAGATATCAAAATGTTCATTTGACACACACACGCACACACGGTTTCCGTATTAACGGACTAAGGGTACCGTGACGGTTGAGTAATGTAGGAAGGCAGCCGCAACCGTGTACGTGTGAAAAGGCCCACGTCCGTTTAACATACACGGTTCGCGTAATCTGTAACGGAGGCCATACTGCTACATACTTAAAGCAATATTACTCAAAATGACAATTTGATGTCACGTACCTTGACGTTCCTAAAATAAGGCTTATAATTCTAAAACGCGAAAGTCAACAATATGGATTTAAGTGTTGGCAATATGGCCCAATACAAGTACCGTGACAGTTGAATAATGTTATGGAAGCCGCAACCATGTACTCGTACGTGTGTCAGTACAGATGAAGGTCCGACTAAACTGTCGCCGTTAATACAGAAACAGTGTTTATTTGAAAAGGGCCAAAGACTACACTCTACTACTACAAATTAACACCATCACGTCTTATATTTTGGTGACTTTAAAAAAGTGTACAGTGTAGGTACTACTACTAGGTACCTACCTATTTCGAATAAAAAGTTTTGACTATTGACTACACGTGGCTTGATGCCATGGCGCGTGGATTTCGCACTCACTGTCAAAATGTCATTACGCCAAATGACTTATAGTCTAACAAAATTTTCTCGTATCTGACCCGGTGACAGCGTCGCTAATATCTATGGAAAATAATATAAAAACAAAAACTAAACAAGCATAAAAAAATTGTTCTAATTTTGGCCACCGAGTCAGATAAGTTTGTGAGACTATAGGTATAGGCTATGGATTGAAATGATCAAAATTATGATGAAATGATTTATTTATTTCATGTAGGACAACTTGTGACACTTATGATACGTCAAGACTTTACCACCGGTTCGGAAAGCTGTTTCTACTGAGAAAAGCCGGCCAGAAACTCAGCAGTTGCTCTTTTTAAAAAAGAAAAAGGTTCGTTACACTGACTTGTGGGTCACTGGATGCGAGCCCGATTAAATTTACGGTAGCATCGCGCCAATATTTCACACTCACGATTATTGATTTACGTAATTATTATTATATCGAACCTTTAGCTAAATAGCTTGAAAAATAGGCTATTATACGAGAGGCATCATAACTCCCAACGTTCCAAAGCTCACATTAAAACAAACACATGAGCCGTTGAGAATTAAACTTTACCGCACAGATGAGTTTAGGAAGGCATTAATCAGATTATTTCGCTTCATTAAGGGCTAATCCTCATCGACCCGAGTCATGAGGTCGACGACGGCTTGTTCCGACCTTCGTTAGGCCGTGAACACATTATTTTCCTATCGCCCAATATGTCACCATGCAACAAGATTATAACTAATATTATAATATAATGTAAAGGGTTGTTTACTCACATTTTTTATTGGAGAACGCGCGACTAGTTACGGTTTCATACTAGCTGATGTTGCTAAAACAAAACAGCTTATCTTACCTTACTCATGTACTATCCTATTCACAAAATAATTAGTGTCGTACCTTTTTTCAGGTATAAATTGTAATTATTCTAGAAAGGTCCTTTTGGGGTTTTATCCTACGCAAATACCTAATTATGACCGGTGACTTAGGGTGAAAACGCACTCCAGACAGGTGAGACAGGAGACGGCCAAGCGTCCGCGCGCGCACTATTAGGTCTAAGGAGCCGCACAGAGTTGCGCGACACAACGAAACGTGTGTCCCATATAACGCGGGAGTTTCGACTGTATTTTCTTGTCCAGAGGGGTTCATACGAGTAGGTACCATGGCTTAAAGCAGTGTTATTTCAAAACTAGCTGATGTCCGCGACATCGTCCGCGCGGTATGATTTATGGTTCCCGCGGAAACTCTTCAATTTTCCCGTATAAAAAGTGTTATTTCAGACTATAATCTATCACTGAGACAAATTTCATGCAGATCCGTTCAGTCTTTCTGGCGTGATTGAGTAACAAGCATCCATCCAAACTTTCGCATTTATCATATTAGTATAGATGACAGTTTTAAATCACTTACCTTGATGTAGCTAAAATAAGGATTATAATAATTCTAGCACACGGACGTCACAAATATTAAAACGATACTGCTGCGATGATATTAATTATGCCCACTGTTATTACCATTGGTTAAAGCAGTATTGTTTTAAAATTGCAGACTTATAATAGGACCTACCTAGCCGGTGATAGCCTAGCCCTAGTGTTTTAGACACCCGACCTTCTATATCGGGTCGTGAGTTTCATCCCCGGGCACGCATTTCTTACTTATCGGAGTTATACAGTGCGTTTTAAGATATTAAATATCACTTTCTCCAAACGGTGAAGGAAAACATCGTGAGGAAACCTGCATGCTCGAGACTTCTTCATAATATTCTCGAAGGTGTGTGAAGAAACTTAATCCATGTGGCTTGAGCTGCGGGCAATAAACTCAAACTGAAATCTTTTGAAGTGATACTTCTTTTGAATCTTTGTGATTTGAAAGTTCGATGAAACGAAAAACGACACCAAAAGAGCACACCACAAACATATTCATAATAGGATTTAGCCTGCGAGAGAATGAAATAGAATACAAGTTATTTTATCTCATTATAATATCTCGTGGACTAGTTTTCTGAAGTTTCACTAATTTTGCCGTGTGTGAATTGCACACACTCCCTTTTTTATTCAAGTAGACTTTGATAAGTGTTTTTGAATCGTCGAGTAAATCTACTGGTTCGGGATTAATTCCTACCGAGAAGAACCAGCGAGAAATACAATATGTAGATACATAAGGAACCGCTGTCCTTAGCATTGCTAGAGCGAGTCCAATCCATCCTCATCATCTACAAACAAAAGCTCACATTCGTTAGATAGACAACTTTTTTGTGGATTATTAAAATTTCTATTTCAAATAGAGTAAAATAAGCATTACAATTTCAAACGCGAAAATAATTTGTTCAAAAATGTAAATAAGCTTTGTTGGATTGTAAATTGTTTGAGTTGTTATCCCTTGGCTGAGAACTGAAACACGAAACGAGTCCAGAATTGTTTCAAACGCTGCTTATTTACTCGTGAAACCTCGTTGCTTAAAATGTTCAACTAGTGATGACGACGTGTTTGATTCCCGGGGCAGCCGGTTGGTTTTCGCTGTTCTGTGAGCTTATAGAATCCATACTAATATTATAAATGCGAAAGTGTTTCTGTCTGTCTGTCTGTCTGTCTGCTACGCTTTCCCGGCCCATCTTTTCAACCGATTTTGCTGAAATTTGGTACAGGGGTAGATGGTATCCCGGGGAAGGACATAGGCTACTTTTTATCCCGGAAAATTAAAGAGTTCCCGCGGGAATAAAAAAACTGTCTCTTCACCCGATTTTGATGAAATTTGGTACAGGGGCAGATGGTATCCCGGGGAAGGACATTGGCTATTTTTATCCCGGAAAATTAAAAAGTTCCTGCGGGAATCAAAAATCTTAATCCACGCGGACGAAGTCGCGGGCATCATCTAGTGATTGAATAGCTTAGGCATTGTCCTACGAGCGATAAACGCGACTTGACACGACGCGACACGAAAGTATCAAACAGTAGCTGACCCTTCACGTGGCCTAACGTTGTCGCGTAGATAAGTTTGTCTTTTTCTATGGAGTAATATCGTCGAGTTGCGAAGCGTCGTTTTCAGGATAGAGGATAGAGTTATTTCAGAACCACAACCAGATTTTACTACTTTAGGTAGTAAACTGCGACTGCCTGGCGACAATTTACTAATTTACTGATGGGTTCTGAATTTTATCGTGAATTTCACTCGCTTCAGCAATGCTTGGGACTGACATTAATTATTATGATTGATTTTTATTATTATTTTTAAAAGAGTTTTCGTTACCTGGCATACCAAACCAGTACAGTGGTAGATTCATTCGACGATTCAAAAGCACTTGAAAAAGTTTATTAATTGAATAAAAAATATTTGAATTTATTTGACCTTGATTTTATCTGAACAGACTGTATTAATCCATGCGTGGTACTCTACTTACCAATCTACTAGCAAAAATAGCTTGGAATACGACCGCTTTCAAAGAAATTTAAATCTGTTCATTCCCCTAACAGATCTACAAAGTAATTCAAACCTAGTTTTCAAAAGAAAAATGAGATTTTCACTTAATCGGCTTTACTTTTTCGTCAGCACAACTACCTACGTAACTTCATTTGTTCAATTCAAACGCAAAATCCTTTCGCTGCTTTAATTAACGTCCGTGGGATGAAAGAAACCTTACCAGTTTACCACAAAAAAATATTTGAATTAATTGTCGTTTTTAGGATTCCGTTCTTCAAAAGGAAAAGGGAACCCTTATTGGTTTTTTAGGTTTTTAGGTAATTTGGCGTCAATTACTACTTCGAAAATATCAAAATCGAACAGATGACAGTGCAGGTGCGGGCATAAGCTAGTATTGTATAACCCTATCATAATATCCAGTTTTATTTTAGATAACCTAGATGATGACCGCGACTTCGTCCTCTTGTTTTAAGTTTATTTAAACTCCTTACTTCTTACTTCTAGTACTTCCGGGATAAATAGCCTATGTTCTTCCCCAAGGTTTCTCTGTACCTACAAAATCACATGAAAATCGGTTGAAAAGATGGGCCATGAAAGCGTAGCAGACAGACAGATACACTTTCGCATTTAGAATATTATAGCAGTAATTTTCCACTTACAGGACAAATAGCAAATATCATGGTACGAGTACATTACGTAGAAGGTAGCGCTGGGTATTTGCTATTTTAGCACCCATATATTCAGATCCATTATGCAAATTGCTGCTTTATTCACTGCATGTATCGTAAAATCTACAGATCGCAATCTCTCATGATTGCGCTGAAACGATGTATTTAACTATATGGTTTGCGATATGGAAAAGTGCAGTACGCGAATTGAATGCAACTCGCCCAAAATCTAATGGCAGAAACTCGCACTAGGCACTGGCACTCGACTAATCTTACTAATTCTTACTCCGTCCGCGTGGATTAAGGTTTTCTGGTTCCCGCGGGAACTTTTTAATTTTCCGGGATAAAATCTATCTCTGTGTCAGATGTCAAATCCGTTCAGCTGTTGGGGCGTGATTGAGTAACAAACATCCATCCATATATCCATTTTTATCCCGGAAAACTATGGAGTTCCAAACCAAAAACCCTCCAATCACGCGGACTAGCGGGCAATATCAGCAGTTCCATATAATGGTGGCACCGAGTAGTAATAATATATGGTCTGTGAATGGTGGTTAACGTTGTCGGGATCGAATGGTCCCACTAGGCACTAGCGCATTGGAGAAATTTCATGTTGTTGTGAATATCATTATTATTTAACGCAACGGAAGTAAAATATAGATTAAAACTAATAATTCAGTTTTTTTTTTAAATCCATCAATAAAGTCTGCTAAATTAACACCGATTACTGTATCTTACTCGAGTGAGAAATTTTGTGAATGAGTTTTTACCTAGCCGAGATTTAATACTTCCGATTATAGTGTGGAATAGCCTATGTGCTTTTCCAGACTATAATCTATCGCTGTGCCAAATTTCATCCAGATCCGTTCAGCCGTTCTGACGTGATTGAGTAACAAACATTCATACATCCATCCATACATCCGCATTTCGCATTTATAGTATTAGTATTTAAATGAACACGATTAAGGTTCCGTCTACTACTTTGGACAGCGGAACACTGAAACTAACAAACTAAATTTTAAACTAATGTCGTACATGAAATGAAATTTAAAATCTGCAAAAGGAATATGAAAGTATTTGCCAGCTGTATCTAATGCAATTTAAAACTGTCCGTTCTTGCCTCGTACATACCTCCTGCCTCTCGACTCGAGATTCACTAACGGTTTCGAGCACTGAAAATCTCAATTTACTCAAGTCCGCTGCTCAAAATAGGTGTACAAGTGGCCTTAATGTGCCTTAATGGACCTCGGCTGTTACTAAGTACTCGTTAAGGTTAACAATACATTTCTTAAAGGTAAGTTTCTTATACTAAGTAGATAATGCAACCACCGAGCGTCTTGACGGTTCTTCTCGGTAGGAATGGCATTCCGAACCAGTTGGAGATTCACTCGACAATTCAGAAGAACCTGTAAAAGATTATTTTAATTTAAAAAAAAAATTGAATTTGAAATATTTCAAAAACCTAAGCCCACGCGTACGAAGTCGCGATTATGCATCTTAATAATATTTTTGTTGATTTTATTTCCACTACAAGTTAGCCCGTGACTGCAATCTCACCCGGTGGTAAGTGAGTCTAAGATGGTAGCGGGCTAACCTGGTAGGGGCATGTGTCGTGATCGTGTGTTCGACTAGCAACATTTATTTATTACTAGCGAATGCCCGCGACTTCGTCTGCGTGGTTCGAGGTTTTTTGGTTACCGCTGGAACTCTATAATTTTCCGGGGTAAAAAGTAGCCTATGTTCTATTCCAGACTATAATCTATCTCTGTGCCAAATTTCAGCCAGATCCGTTCAGCCGTTGGCGCGTGATTGAGTAACAAACATCCATACGTCCATTCATCCATCCATACATCCATCCAAACTTTCACATTATTTAATTTATAGAATGGCAATACTGATTGACATGATTTTTTAAAAATAATGTTGATTAATCATAACATAAATTATGATCAGATTTCAAGACATAGTATTTAAATAATAGTTATTTATTAGTGTGGCAATATTAAAAAGCTGGTCACAAAAATACCGAACGTAATGGTAGAGGACGCTGGTGGTATACGTGGTGGGGCTGATAGGTACGGCCTCTCAAAATTAATGAACTACGAGTCAGATCATCGATGTGCGAACTAGAAGAAACACCTCTAAAAAGTATTCTTTTAATACATGGCAGTCATATAAAACGGTTTCTATAGGTACGGCATTGTACAGGAACGCGAAAATCGCTTGGCGGCACGTCGTTGCCTGTAGGGTGGTAACTAGCCACGGCCGAAGTCTCCCATCAGGCCCGACAAGGGAAAATTCTGAAATTTTCAATTTTCAAATTGACATGGCGGAGATCGAATCCGGGACCTTATATTTACAGTGTATTTATGGCGTATTACATACCATTCAATACGCCATAAGTACACTTTTCAGTGGTCTATAGATAGTATGCCTACCAGAACTGATTTACTTTACTCAACTTAATTTAAAATAAAACTTCCGTCGATCCTGCGAACTTTGTAATCTTAGATCAAAATAATGATTGAGCAATCAATTTGCCAAAGTAATAAACAACACCACTCCAAACTTTTGGGGGCCTTACCAAATTGGCGCTCCTAATTTAATAGACAAAATCAATGTCGGAGATGAATCAAACTAATATTATAAATGCGAAAGTGTGTTTGTTTGTTGGTTTGTCTTTCAATCACGCCGCAACGGGCGTGATTTTTTGCATGGGTTAGTTGAGGACCTGGAGAGTGACTTAAGTTACTTTTTATCCCGGAAAATTAAAGAGATCCCGCGGAAACCAAAAACCTCAATCCACGCGGACAAAGTCGCGGGCATCAGCTATAGTAGGTAATATTATAATCTAGCTGATGCCCGCGACTTCGCAGTAAAGTATGGATTTAAAATTTGTGAAATGTTTCTACGGAATACTGCAATGTGTGCTTTGACTGAAGTAGGTAACGACTAACGATGTTAAATTTTGTCATTTTCGATTTGCAGGAATTATACCAATTTGCGTAGCATATTGGGCGAGAAATTGAGATTTTGCATTTTAACGAACGAAACTTCGTTACGCCTGCTAGACGAATAAGTTTTATCTTTTTTACGGAGTTTAGCTCCGGCTTCTAGCGGATTAAAGGGCATCCGAGGATACTAAAACTAAATTTTCAAATATCCAGTCGCCGTATGAAAATGCTACCACATAAAGGTAGGTACGCATCTAGTTTTTCTGTTCAGACTACTAAAATAACGGAAAAATAACTCGCAAGGATAAAAAAACTTTAATCCATATGGACGAGAACTGAACTGGCGATGTCAAGCGAGTAGCTGGTAGCCGCTGGAGGAAAGCGGCACAAGACCGTGCCCTGTGGCGATCCATGTAGGAGACAGCACTCCAGCAGTGGACGTCTATATAGGTTGAGACATCGAGTCAAAACACAAAATATGTTAAAAATGTCTTTATCTACTCCAGCATCGAAAAGTTCCAATTTCGAATTTGACAACTATATCGAATTGAACCCTCTTTCGTGTTTGCTTCTCATAACGATACAGTTCGTTGTATGGGAGCTGTATCGTTATGAGTCGTAGCTGTATCGATATGGTTATCTTCATAAATAGGATACCTATAGCTTAGCGGCTCTGGGTTCTGGCACTTTCCCAACCAGTGAATTGATTTGACTTTTTTATTAATTTACAAAGTAAAAAATTATAAAGACGTCCTTGTCGTAGATAAAATCTTGTATGCAACTGTACGTAATTAGTCATTTTAATTCTCGTACTATCCTATTTTGATACTCGGCAAGCCTCGTATCAAAAAACAGCACTCGAATTAAAATGACCCTCATTACGATACAGTTGCATAAATAGCTATTACAATGTGTGGTATGTCTTTACAATCGTGCATTGTCGAGTCAACATCTCCTGAAGACGCTCCAGTGTCGGAGTAAAACGTACGTCGAGAATAATTTGGAAGATTTGTGCGGTGTGTTGTGCTTTGCCCGCTTACTGGGCGGTGAATATCGCAAGCTGCAAGCGCAAGATCCACACTGTACCACATAGATTAGTCTACTGTGGTGGTTTATAGCGAATTAAACTTCTAGTTCCTTCATTACAACGTATGTTTCCCAATTTAATGAGAAAATTACATTTCTCGTCGGAAACTTCGTTGCAGTTCCAAAAATACGGTCCAAAACGTACAAAGCATTTCCCTTTGTATGAGCCGACTAAAATGCTTTGTCGTAGCTTTCAAAGCCATGACGGCAGGAGAGAGCATAAAGGCTTGAACTAAAAGATGCGCCGCTGTGTTACAAGATACCACAGTGTACTGAAACACTTTGCGATTTCGCTTTTTGTGCTTTCGAAATGTTTACAATTTGTTACTCTTTGAAAAGTGTGATAAGGAACTTTACACCCTTGTTTTTTTATCATTTATTTTATCATTCAGCACGTGTTTTTATTTAAATACCCGTGGGAACTCCTTAATTTTCTGAAATATAGGTTACTAGCTGATGCCAACGACTACGTCCACGTGGAAAAAGTGTTTTTAATTCCCACGGGAACTCGGATTTTTCCGGAATAAAAAGTAGCCTACGTCACTTTCCAGGTGTGTGTGCGGCGTGTTGAAGGACAAACCAACAAAGTAATAAACCAACAAACAATCAGACTTTCGCATTTATAATATTAGTATGATATCCTTCCCCAGGATACAACCTATCCCTGTACTGAATTTCATCATAATCTTTTGAAAAGATGGGCTGTTAAAGCGTAGTAGACAGACAGAGCATTATTAGAATGGATTTGCTGAATGCTGATTTTAGGTTAGTAGCTACATAATAAGTTCTCTCAAGAATGGCATAGTATACCAATCATGTGGCATGCTAATTAAAAATCATCTTTTTTATATACAAATTGGCATTCTTATGTGGCCAACATCCAATCAAATCGCACGAAGCGTTTTTATTCAAGGTCTCTGATACGAATCGCTATGCTATAGAACACCATTCCGGCGTCTATGAATTACAAACATTTCCTACATTTGTATACAAATCCTAGTTCTCATACATTTCCGGTGACAGCGAAAAGGCAGACACGAAACTTTGTAAGTCGTATAGTACACCAACTTATCTGGCCTGGTGGCCAAAATTGGGACTAATTTTTATGCCTGTTTAGTTCTTTTTTTTATTTTATATTTAATTTATTACTAACGTGACTTCGTCTGCGTGGTTTGAGGTTTTGGTTCCCGCGGGAACTCTTTAATTTTCCGGGATAAAAGTAGCCCATGTGCTATTCCAGACTATAATCTATCTCTGTGCCAAATTTCATCCAGATCCGTTCAGCCGTTCGATCATGATTGAGTAACAAACATCCATACATCCATCCAAACTTTCGCATTTATAATATTATAGTAAGAAGTAAGATAAGATAAGATAAGATAGTAAGAAGTAAGATTACACTAGCTAGACGCTATCACTGGGTCAAATTAGTTTGTTTTTAAAGTAATTAGTTGTTAGGACTATAAGCATCTTACAAAGCAGGTCTGCGAGAGTTTATAAGACAAACTTCAATACGCGTAACGATACTCCAAAGACTTTTAGGTTTGCCTTTGAGAAACAACGAAATCTACTCCTGCGGCGACAAACATCGGTGGAACTTATAGAGGCTCGATGAAAATTTATTCGGAAACTTCGGCTTTTGCGATCTTACGTTATTCAGAAAGTCTTGACACTGCAAATTTGAATAAGACTGTTTTATTGAAAAACTTAAATCTTCAAATAAGTACTTACTGTTTTCAATTTTAATTACAAAATTCTAGATTAAAATTACCCAATGATGTTCCTCTATACAAAAAAAAGAAAAATACCTAGATTTCTAGCAAAACTTTATTTTTCCCGAATTGGTAATCTCTAAAAATGGGCAATTCTATCATACTATAAATGCGTGTGTTTGCATGATGGCATGTTGGTTTGTCCTTTAATCACATCGCAAAAGAGCAAGAGATCGAAATGTTTTTTTGCCAGTCGAGGACCTGGAGCTGACATGCTACTTTTAATCCTGGAAAATCAAATTGTTCCCCGGGATTTTAAACCTAAATATACGCATACGAACTCTCTCTCACCATCAAAAAGTCTTGGATAAATCCAGATATAAATTAGATATAGGTACCCTTTATTTCTGTCAATAAATTTCAATTCCAGCGTTTTCGTCCTGAAGCCATTACTTGTTATAGCTAAACGAGTGTGCTTTGGGTAATTCCCCACTGTCCCGAGGGAAATTACCAGATATTACCAAAGCTGCGATTGACGTATCGACATTTGACCGTCTGAGTTCCAGAATTCTGAAGCAAATTTTTTTAGCCCTAGCGTAAATCTATACTCATTATTATATTATGAATGTTATAAATGCGAAAGTGTGTCGGTCTACCTGTTTGACTGTCTGTCTGCGACAAAGGGCCCATCTTAACAAAAGGATGATTTTGATGAAATTTGGTGTCGGGGTAGGTTACATCCCGGGAAAAGACAAAGGCTACTTATTATCCCGGAAAATTAAGGAGTTTCCCCGGGAATCAAAAACCTAATCCATGCGAACGTAAAAAAGTTTTACAAACGTCAGGTATCCGTAAATATAGCAAAAGTTTTTTGATGAACCTTGAGTTTTGTCAAGACAATGTTGCCAGCATTAAAATAAACCCGAGAATTAAACCTACACCTAGGTAAAGTCTATCTAATTAGTATTTACGATGATTCTTTAAACCTAAAACCACCCTATAATACAAGTAGGTTTTATGACCCAGTTCAGCTCTGCAATAATGCTAAAAGGCTCTAAGTAAGGCTTTCACAGGCCATAAACGACACTCGTGCTAGAGATCTATGGGCGACTGCTAAGAGGTTGCGGACTCTATGGAAAAATACCAGAATACAATCATCCATTACTTCTAACCATTGCCGGCTCACTACTGAGCTCGAGTCTCTTCTGAGAATGAGAATAGTTTGACCATAGTCCACCACGCTGGCCAAATACAGACTGGTAGCTACGTTTCATTACTAGAAACTAAACTTTCGTGTTTTTGGGACAACGACGATGCTATTTGGTTCGTGCAAAGGTATACTAATATTATAAATGCGAAAGTTTGGATGGATGGATGGATGAATGTTTGTTACTCAATCACGCCAGAGTGGTGGCGTTAGCGGATCTGGATGAAATTTGGCACAGAGATAGATTATAGTCTGGAATAACACATATTATGCTATTTTATATACCGGAAAATTAAAGAGTTCCCGCCGAATCAAAAAACCTTAATCCACGCCGACGAAGTCGCGTGCATCATCTAGTAGAATATACCTATAGTTTTTGTCATTCCAGCCGTCCTCCTCACGGAATTTTCTTTCGACAACATGAACAAAAACCGGCCAAGTGCATGTCAGGCCACGCGCTGAGCGTTCCGTAGTATTTTTTTTTAACCACTACAAGTTAGCCCTTGACTGCGATTTCACCTGAAGATAAATTATGATGCAGTCTAAGATGGTAGCGGGCTAACCTGTTAGGGGCATGGCAGTTATATTAAACCCATACCCTATTCGGTTTCTACACGGCATCGTACCGGAACGCTAAATCGCTTGGCGGCACGTCTTTGACGGTAGGGCTAGCCACGGCCGAAGCCTCCCACCAGGCCAGACCAGGGAATATTCAGAAATTATAAATTCCCAAATTGACCCTGCCGGGAGTCGAACCCGGGACCTCCGCACGTTAAGACAACAGCGCTACACACTACGCCACGGAGGTCGTCAAAAGTTACCCGTCACAATATGCGCACTACCTATACGTTGGTCGACTATTACTCGTAATCTTGTGACGCCTACTTATAATTTTCCTACTACTTCCACGATTTTTTCATAAATCCAAAAATAACCGTTTAGCTGGTAGAGGGTGGGACACTGGACTCTAACAAAAATTAGCACTTTATAGCTTATTTTTCGCAAACGGATCCCTGAATTGAAACATATTTTTCCCACATCCGTATTATTTTTGAACAACCTATATTCATCAACACCCCTCACCATGGGATAGACGTGACGAAAAAAATTCAACCCCATTTTACGACGAGGTATAATTTTTATCAATTTTATTTTACCACTTTGTCGGCGTGATTGAAATGTATTCCCATTCCAAATAACAGCTTTGTTAAGCCGCGGACGAACGGACGTACGTGGCGAAACTACAAGGGTACCTTGTTGACTACGGAACCCTAAAATGGTTACAATGTTTACTCCTCGAAACATGCAGCTTTGTTGTGGTTTTGGACAGGGTACAGAGGGCTTATTTTGCGCTAAATTATGTGAAAAATTCGGAAAAAGGGCCCCACGCAGTGGTAATTTATGAGAAAATTCGCAAAAAAGGTCGCCCTCATACATCAATTGGGCCAAAAGTTTATATATTATGTGTATGGGTGTCCTTATAATTAGGGCAAGGTTTTGTGAAATACAAGTTGATGTCCGTGACTTGGTCCGCGTAGATTAAGTGCTTAATTTTCCGGGAAAAGAAGTAGTAAGACAGATTTTTGAAATATTTCAATCAAAATCAAACTCAACTTGAGCAAAACCGGGGGAACAGTCTTTACTAATATTATAAATGCGAAAGTGTGTTTGTTTGTTGGTGTCCTTCAATCACGCCGAAACTGAGCAACGGATCGACGTGATTTTTGGCATGGGTAGGTATACCTACAGTTTAGGACATGGAAAGTGACATAGGCTACTTTTTACCCCAGAAAATTAGCGAGTTCCCATGGGACTTAAAATAACTTATTTCACGCGGACGAAGTAGCGGATATCAGCTAGTTTCTTGGTCTGATCTGGTAGGAGGCTCTGGCCTACGTTAGCTAGTGCCCGTTAAAATTAGAGTCCGTTGCTGAAATTAGGTTTTGCGAACATTTCAGACATTCGGCCATTAAAACTCAAAGTACGAGTATATTTATTCAAAACTAGATGATGCCTGCAACTTCATCTGCGTGGATTTGATGAAACTCTTCGATTTTCCGGGGGAAAAGTAGCCTATGTCCTTCCCCGAGATATAACCTAACTCTGAACCAAATTTCATCAAAATCCGTAGATGTTGGGCCATGAAAGTGTAGCAGACAGACAGACAGACAGACACGCTTTCGCATTAAATTATAATTATACTTATATTACTATGGATTGGTACCTACGCAGTACACTTTCTAAACGTCATGTTTACAAAGTATAAAACAATGATGGTGATGATTAACCATGGTGTCTTAAAACTAAAGCTACGAGGGTTGCAAACACGGTCTGAGAAGAGCCCACAACAAACTCAGCCGGGCTTTTTTTATTATCACCATCACATATTATACATATTCCATATATAAATCAAGAGTGAATAGGTATCTTCTAGGCAAGCGCTCTCCACCTTAGAGGCTGAAACACCACTTGCAAGCAAGTCTGATTGCAGCCAAGTACTGGCCTATATTATAATTTTAAAAAAAAACTCAAAATATCGTAAATTAATTTACCATTAAACTTATAATCAGAAAAAAAAACATTGAATATGAAAAAAAATCATAGAATTTGTATGCGGCCTACGTATCACATAAAGACGACTACCAAACTATAAAAATATCTACCAAACCCGAAAACTATTGCAATTATCATAAATATCGAATAGAAGCAAGACCGTCTATTGTAATAAGAAGTTAACCATAGTATTTTAAACTCTATTATTATATAAAATAGGGTTCTATTTAGCTAGTAATGTAGAACAAAAACCTAAAGAGTAGACAACAATAATATCAACTAATGAAATTATCTCCGTTAAATGCTTTATAGAAACGGTTGTGCTTAAACATTTATATTACAATCAGTGCGAAAGCCTTTTTCTTCTTAGAAAAAAAGATCCTCTTAAACATTTGCCAGAGAGAAGTTAGCCTTAACATAAGGGACATAAGGTGTATTTTTCAGTTATAAATGGTTGTACTACATTATTCATTACTCATTCCACCCATGGAAGTTTATTCTTAATAGAATCTGCAAATTGGTCCATATAATGAGAATAAGTTGGGGAAATAACGAATTTTTCCTTCGCAAATGACTGGCGTAACGACAAGCGATGATGCAGTATGGAATAAACTCCGCTTGTTAGCAAAATTGGGGGTGTATTGTTCCACCTAGTTACCTATACCTACCTCTCCTATACCTATAACTTGTTACTTTTGCCCGCAGCTTCGCTCACGTTAAGTTCGGTTTTCATACAAATTCCCAAACCCTATTTACCAACCCTAAGGGGTTGAATTTTCAATAGTAGTTTGTGATATAAGGGCGGTAAATAGGTTTTTATATACGAGTTGACTAATGTCAGCCCGATGACGCCAGTCGAGGGCTGACCATCGTCACGAGTATGTAGAAACCTTAACGCCCGTTTATCACACGATATTTTTCAATACATTTGTGAGAAAACTTGAAAATAAAAGTCGAGTAGGAAGGTACTAGGTACTCACTAGAAAATGTCTTTTCACGCCCATACTTAGTCGAGATTTTTGGCGGCTATTACAAGCGCGATTTTTTTCTCACAGCTAAAATACCTAATTGTTGATTTAATTTTATGATCCCACATCACTTATACCACATAAATTATTTAATAATTTATAAGAAATACTCAATGAAACTTTTACAACAAACACAATGAAATGAATGAATGAAACAAATTAAAGATTTGTATGAATTGTATCTACGGCGCGTTGTTGTAATTGCTTTTTTTTTTAAATTGGCTTCATGCCTCTAGGTTCTAGTTCTTAACTCAGTAACAGCCTGAACTATTCAGGCTTTACTTTTTTAATTTATAAAACCTAAAACAATTTTCTTTAATCATATTAAATACAATTTTTTATTTTATGAATTAATTTCACCAATTCACATCTAAATGTCATTATTTTTAAGGTTTTCTACATACAAAGTCAATATCATTATGAACCTTCTTGCAAGAAAACTTTTAATTTAGAAGTAACGTGGACTGACAAAAATTAAAAAAAACTAAGCTAGCTAACACGAAAGAGGGTTCAATTCGATATAGTTGTCAAATTCGAAATTGGAACTTTTCGATGCTGGAGTAGATAAAAATCCTTGTTTAACGTATGCTTACGTCATAAAAGCTATCTGTATGTCGAATTTCAGCCCGATCCGTCCATTGGTTTGGGCTGTGCGTTGATAGATCAGTCAGTCAGTCACCTTTTTCTTTAATATATTATTTAGATACCTACCAGCATTATAAGGTTGTTTGCTTTGGTTTTTGCCGGACAAAGACTCTAGAAATCTATCCGGATTTATATTTCATAAATAGATAGATTTTGAAATTCCAGTCAAAACTTTGTGATTTTCCGGGACAAAATGTAGCTCTTAAATCTGTTGACCATTCGTTGCCCGTTTTACTACCAGTATCTAGTAACCCGAGTGTTTTTTTACCATGTCACTACTAACTGCTCCGGTTATAACATGGGAGAAATTTAACTTCCCATATTACTACCCATGTTACTACTGGTAGAGTCTGGAGTGACACGAACAACGAATGTTAACACTATTGTTTCAGGATTACAATCCTTATTTGAGGGAAGTCAAGGTACGTCCACTATTAGTATACGGCCCCTGTGACGAATTTCGACAAAATTAGTTTTACGAAAGGGTCGTGAAAGTGTAGCAGACAGACATTCAGAGAATTTTCCGCATTTATGACTAGATGACTAGATAATGCCCGCGACTTCGTCCGGCTAGATTATGATATTAGATTTATTATATAATTAAGATTTGATTCCCGCGGGAACTTCATAATTTTCCGGGATAAAAAGTAGACTATGTCCTGCCCCAGTCTAATACAATCTATCTCTGTACCAAATTTCATTAAAATTTATTGATCAGATGGGCCGTGAAAGTGTAGCAGACAGACAGATAGACCGACATACGATATGGATATTATATTAGTATGAATGTATTTAAACTATACTTGTAACTCGATGATTCCTGTACATAAAATATTGTTTGAAACGACACGTGAAATATATCTCATATTGTCTTGTCAAAGGTAATCCATATAATAAATACAAAAATGAAATCTATCTATCCGTCGCGTCGTTTATCCGATTTCGTTGGATTTTGAGTACCTAGGTACAGAGATAGCTTGTATCCTAGCAACTTTGATCTTGGAACATCAAAGAGTTCTCTCGAGATTTCTTAAGGGTCTAGCCCCACTACAGAGGCGAGGCGCGGCGCGGCACGTAGCGGCAAGTATTCTTAGTATAATCATGTTGCAACACAAGGGTCCTGCACGCGGTGGTGATGACGTCACCCGCATTGCGGACCTAATATCGGCAACGACACCAAACTTAAAAACCCGGAGCCTCCAAGGCAGGCCCAAGCTGACAAGGCTTGAAGATACTCACCGGGACACAATTTTGCCCCGCGCCCCACCCGTTTAAGGAGGCTCGGCCTGGGCTGGCCCGTGAGGACTAAGCGGAGGTACGGGCTTCTTGGAAGACCCCCGTTAGAAGTTGCAGTGCGTCTCCGTGCCACGTCGCATAGGTAAATGGGCCCAGCTCCATACCAACTCATACAAAGAATATTTGCCACTGCGTGCCACGCCGCGCTGTGTTTCTGTAGTGGGGCTAGACCTAGAACATAGATCCACGCGGATGTTGTCGCGACCATGATCTTCAATCTCGAGAGTTGA
Source organism: Erebia aethiops (assembly GCA_923060345.2). Taxonomy (NCBI): domain Eukaryota; kingdom Metazoa; phylum Arthropoda; class Insecta; order Lepidoptera; family Nymphalidae; genus Erebia; species Erebia aethiops. The sequence goes on from OV281080.1 coordinate 18,265,019, forward strand.
TGAAATAGGCGATATTGTGCCCTCACCAAGCCTATTTAAAGAGTTGACCCTCCCGCCCCGGCTATTTCAATGAAGAATATAATTTCTTAAGGCTACCCTTAAATTATGACTGCCTTTTTGGAATTCGTCCAGAAGAACATTATGATACTAAAAATTATAAAATACTAGACGATGCCCGCGACTTCATCCACGTGTATTGTTTTTTATTCCAACGGGATACCACCTGGATCTAATTTAATCAAAATCGGTTGAACAGAAATGGGCCGTGAAAGCATAGCAGACAGACAGACAGGCAATTCTGATTTATCATATTAGTATGAAAAATATGTAAAAATGTTTGTTTGTTAGTTCAGATCATCGGATGGACGTGATTTATTGCATGGGTACATATAGTTGAGGACCTAAAGAGTAACATTCTCTATTTTTACACGGCTGCCCAAAAAAAGGAGTGCAATGTTTTCAGGGTTCATATAGGTACCTACAAATCCATGTAAGTACATGCTCTGTTTGCAGAGGACCTCGTTTACTCGGTTTTCGGCTGTTTCCCCGGAGAATTTTATCTTGTGTCTTTATTATTTTATCATTATTTACTTACTGGTCTAAAATATGAAGGCCGGCAGTACGGTCGCGGTCAGAAAATGTTTACCAGTTTTCAAATTAGATTCTTTAAAACCTAAATTCTTTCTTTTAAATCTAAAACGCTTTATTACGTTTCAAAGTTACGAAAAGTTTTCAAACATCGAATTCAACTAAAAGAGTATAAATGACTTTTTTTTTAATTTCAAGTTTGACACATTAGATTACACATTAAATGCGATGATGCTTTTGTTAAAGTGACATTTACTATAAATATGGAAAAAGGTTTCATATGTCAATCCTATCTATAAAGTTGCCACATTTGCCACCTACTGAAAAAGTTAAAATATAATCTATGCCTTAATCAAACCACATACCTAACGACCTTCTGACGCAGATGGGTCCATGCAATTTTGAACCTTAAGGTGGTAAAAAAATCCTGACCGCGACTGTACATAATAGCCTCATTTATTCGGCGTATGTTAATGAATGAATAAACACAGTTTCCAAATTACAGTTTGTTTGAAACCCTCAAAAGTTGACAAGACATTGGCCGAACTAACAAATGTATGCCAAGAAGTCATTTATACTTTGCATATTGCTGTGTTACTTATTTTATTTTATTTTATCTGTCCGCATAATACTTATATTTATGTACTATATTTTAGAGGAAGGCTTACGGTGTGCTAAGAAAACATATAAATGTTTTTTTAAATGTTAATAATAAAATAAATCCCTTCGTCTCATATATTGGCCTTATGTGTTAGCCGAGCCCAAATATAAGCACGGAAGACTTTTTTGCACGTTTGGCCAATGTGTTCTAAGTAGACTTCTGAGATTTTTTGTTAAGCTCTGCAAAAACTAAATCACAATAGTATTTTATCCACCCATTGTATTATCTTCTCGGTCCTTTTTTTATAAACACTGGTCAACCGTGTGTCACAACACGGGTTAGGCAGAGTTCCGTAGCCTATTATAGCCATTGTAGAGTTTTGCATATTATTAGTAACCCATTCAGTCTCTTTATTGAAATTTCTCTGGTAGTATGATTTAGTGGGAGGCTTCGGCCGTGTATTTATAATATTAGTATGAATTCAGGACGTACTGTCTGTAATTATTTTTTCTTTTTTTTTATTCTTCTGTGTAGCAGTAGGTAACAAGTTTCTATAAGTTGTTCTGATTTCTTACCGTCTTACTATAAAAATACAGTGAATTTAACGTATAGCTAAATAAAACCTTAATAAACTCGCATTCAAAGCCTGTCTAAGATTTTTGTGGTAGACCAATATACCACACCTGTTGATCACCGTCTCTAAACTAAACCTAAAATGACAGCTCAATTTTAATTGCTATCCTTCATACCAAATATAATACCCCCTGTGGAAAGGGGCAGCACTAGATACCTATAGAGATGTCATTTTAGTTTAACAGAATTTTCCATATTAGCTAGATTTCTGTTTTTAACTGGCAACAAAACACAGGCGTAATGGAAGAAACTACAAGGGTTTGTAGATCCTTGATTTACGACGTGGAACCCTAAAAATCACCGTATCTCAGTCAGTTGGTACTGTCACGGACACTCGTCACCAGTTTAGTTGTTGTCTTGTTTTCCTTCGCATTGTGTTTTTATCTCCACAATGCGCTGGACAGAACTCCATGGAGCGGCTTTGTTTAAAATTAATCACTAATTCTTTATTCTTTAGGTTTTATTTGGTAGGTATCACTGAGTCGGTTATCTATGGTAGGTACATACTACATACATTGTTGTGTTATTTCCTTCGCCTTGCATTTTTATTTCCACCACTGCAACTGGCTGGACAGAGATCGATGGAGCGGCTTTGTTTAAAATTAATCACTAATTCTTTAGGTTTTATTTGGTAGGTATACAACAAAAAGATCGCATTGTATCTCTAACAGATTAGACTGCAGTGATTATGGCTAAAGCACAATGGCCTTTTGACCCTGCCGGGAATCGAAGCCGTGACCTCCCACGTTAAGGCAACAGCGCTTAACCTGCGTCGGGAGGTTGTCAAAAACAAAGATTACAAAGAAGTGAAAAATTCATAAATTAATAACGACCTTCCTGCAGGCACAGTGGTGAGCTCTGTCTTACATGTAGGAGTTCGATCCCCGGTAGGGTCAAGGTAGTTAATTGCCATAAACGGATATAACTTTAAAAAGCAAAATCTCGGAATTGAATAAAAAATGTTTTAAATCTTAACTTGTATCCAGTAGCAAAACGACTAACAAGCAAATAAGTTTCCAAGTAACAGTAATCTTTAAAGCAAAAGACAAAACCACCATTTTAGCTTGAGGAAAATACCTCTTTATTGTACAAGGTTATTCGTACCATTCGTACTAATGAAAATAACTTTGTTAAGGCTCTAACACAATCCTGAGTGTACTTAAACATTTATAACACAATCAGTGCAAAAGCCTTTTTTCCTTTGGACTAGCGATTAGCTACAGCCTTTGCAATTTAAACTTTATTTCAAGAAAACATGAGATTATTTTTGAATAATGAGAAGTTTCCAAAGCAGAGTCTCTCTACATTCCTCGTTTGGATGGCATAGAGTTTATTTGTTATTAAACTAGGTTTTTAATAATCACGCCGGAACTCTTGATTTTCCGGGATAAAAAATGTAAAGAATATTTAAATAAATAAATCCTCTTTATTTATAGCAGCTAGGGTTCAATGTGTTAGTTTAGTATCTTAAAAATTAATATTATAGCAGATACACAAAATTAATTACACATTATTACACAAAAAATATTAGAAAATTATTACACATTATTAACAATACAATTATACAATTTGGATAGAAGCAGGCGTTACTTTGCGTAAGTCCATCGTAATGAAGGAACTAGAAGTCTAATTCGCTATAATCCGCGACAACAAGAAAATCTATGTGGTACAGTCAACGACCTCAATTTACATAGACGGGCCCTGTCAAACAAAGAATGTGGGCGTATTTTTAGCAACGCCATCTAGTCTGAAAAGCGGGAACTTGCTTGCAAAATCTTGAATGAAAGCTTGAAAACGTATGACTCGGTCATAGATAATATAGGTCATAGTCGTAAGGTCAGTTAGTTTAGTTTTGGAAATGTATAATTGTGAATTGAAACACCTTAAAATAAAAATTATACAGTGCCAAACTAATTAAACTTTAGATGTTAACTTAATAATAACAAATTATCTGCACGACGAGCAATCGTGCAGCGCTACGACGGGAACAAAGACAGGTGCGGAACGTGTTCAGCAACTCGGACGCCCGGCGTTTTTCTATGAAAGGGCCCATCTAGTGCCTACATATATATCGATGGGTACAGTGTACCTATTTTACCTACTTAGCGAATTAAACTTCCAGTTCCTTCATTTTAATTACAATTTATTGTGGCCTCACCAACACTTGACTAATGTGTCCAAGCATTGGTGAGTCCACCTTACTCGCAAACATATTCAGGTACTAATACCTGAGCGCAGCCTTGTAGCCGTGATGACGACTTCTTCCGCATTAGGCAAAGAAGTCGTCAGTCCGCTCATTCGCGAACATGGCTGACGCTGACCAAAACCGCGGCAAGCCCAACAGCATCCTGAAACCATTCTATGGCCCTTTTCGAATATTCTATTCAATTCAATTTCTTTAAAACATGTAGGACATACAGGCGTCTCTTATGTTACGCCATGTTTTGACTCTACCACTGGTTCGGAAAGAAGATTCTGCTGAGAAGAGCCGGCAAGAAACTCAGCTAGTTATTTAAGTCATCTTTGTCAAACGCTAATTATATTATAGCAGCAAAAAAAAAGGTATGGCTTCCAAACAGTTTTTTCAGTGGATTTATTGTGTTATATAACTTTTCCTTTGCTGATTCCGGCCTATTTTCTTAGCGATAAAAACACAAAGTAAGGAAAACAATACAACAACTCCGCAAAATAAGCCATGATATAGATCCCACTGGCTTTGACAGCTCTGTCGGGGTGATACCCGATATTGTCCAAAGGAAATATTACTTAAACGAATCGCTAGTTATATGTTAAGTATTATGTTACGTTAAGACCTCTCTGGCGCAGTGGTGCCTCATAAGCGGGAGTTCCCGGGTTCGATCCCTGGCATCAATTTAGGAATTTTCTTTCTTTCTAACAGATTAGCCTGCTACCATCTTAGACTGCATCATCATTTACTATCAGGTGAGATCGCAGTCAAAGGCTAACTTGTAGTGGATAAAAAAAAATGGTGCAGTGGTGAGCGCTATTGTCATAAAAGCGGGAGGGCCCGGGTTCGATCCCCGGCATCAATTTGGGAATTTATCTGTCAATCAATCATTCAATCTGTTTATTAATCAGGTCTGGTTTGGTGTCGGCCGTGGCAAAGACGTGCAATTCAGCGTTCCGGTACGATACCGTGTAGAAACGCATAAAATAAAAATCTGCCTAAGTAGAAGGTGCTTGTGGGAAGTTTTTTTACGTAGGTAGGAAAGGGCCCATCTAATACCTATACATAATAACTACCATTTTAAACATGGAATCGAACGCACGCCAGCTTTCAAGCGTTTGACAATTCCATACAAGGGCCAAACTGTCAACGCTTAAAGCAACACTTAAGCAATATTACTCAAAATGACAGTTTTATGTCACGTACCTTGACGTTCCTAAAATAAGGATTATAATTCTAAAACACAATAGCCAACAATAATGAAACCCTATGGCCTTATAAGCGCTGGCAGTATAGCCCCAAATCGTATTAAACGTTTTCGCGATCGAGTGAGAAAAAAATCTCCCACTATTGAAGCGAAACTTGACTTTTGAATGAAAGAGAGTGTCCTCAGGAACTTCACAACCTCGTTCCTCCTTAACCATTTTACCACAGAACTGCGAGAGACCATGAGCGTTGGCATCCTTACCTTGTCGATGTTCAATCAAGTCGTACAAAAAGTTTTGTTCCACATTTCTAAAGAAAGAAAAAAGAAAATCATTTATTTGCCAGTTCTGCCACACATTTGTTTACCTCAAGGGTATGCTACCCCGGCGCCTCCATCACCACCACAAACAGCAATGAGCTAAGCTGCCCAACCACCTTATTACGTAAAAGTGACAGCTCCAACGTAACGAACGCAATCACCTCTGATTGGTTAACACTCTTCCGCTATTGGACAAAATCCATTGACGCAGCAAGAATACCATAAACTTAGCCAATCACAACAATCGATACTGTAACAATGGTTGATGCAGGTTTTAGATAATTAGGCTACAGGTGATAGAAGCGCCGGGATAAAAGGAGTCATGTGTGGCACAACACTGATTTTCAGCTGGGACCTTGTTGCACGCGACGCCATGGACCCATAAAGGTTTGGAACGCCCTTCCGGCGACCGTGTTTCCTGCCAAGTATGACTTGAGTACCTTCAAGGCAAGAGTGATTAGGCGTTTTCTAGGCAAGCGCGCTCCAACCTATACCTCATAATTGGTTTTCATAAGCATGACTGTCGTCAAGCGCAAGCCCATCTTGCAAAAAAAAAAACACTACATTTGTATAAATAAAACATCCATTGAACTCTTACATATTTTAATATTATTATAACTGTACAAAAGAAAGAAAATAGCACAAAGATATCGTATCAACAAATAGGTTTTCAAAAGTGAAATCTTACGAGTATATCGTCAAGAAAGGAAATCTTGTTCAATATGTTACGGTCTAAATTCGCGGCGTGTGCCGTATTGATACTACCCGGGCGTATAATTAGCTATTTTTTAGAATGGACAATGTGGCCAATTCTGTATAACCCAATCTCTAAACTGAACTAAAATAACAGCTTTTTTTTAACTAGTTCTGTCTCTTTCTGAAGGGACTAAAACAAAAAGGCTAGGAATAATTCATTTTAGTTTATTGTATGGATTGTCCACTACAGAATCAGCCCCATAATCGAATTAAAACTAAATTAAAAACATCACAGATAACTTACAAACCGCTGCAATGATGCAATGTGCCCAGAACGCTGGCTGCGTCACCTCGCTGAATATCCAAACTCATATGTTGGCCGAGTTAACTGCCAGCCCTCCGGTTACCGATCTGTAATCTAGCATCTTCGCCCCACGACCCCAGGGTTTCAATACCAAAAGGCACAAAATCTAAATAATGTATGATATAATAATATTATTATGAAACTATAGCGTAAGGACCGGAAGAGGCCAGCCCGATCTTAGAAAGAACAACAAGAAACGTCAAATGTATCTTTTTTGATCCATTCAAATTAGCCCTTGATTACGATGTCACCTGGTAAGTGACGATGCAGTCTACCATGATAATATCGGGATAGCCTATTAGGAGTAAAGCAGCTACGTTAAACCTGTTCAACTAATCCGTTTTACTAGCGGAGCGCTATATCGCTTGGCATGTCTTTGCCGTTATGGTTGTAACTAGCCACGGCCGAAGCCTCCTATCCAAAGACGCTACGTTATTTTTTTAAAGTATTATATTGGTTATTTTGCGCGACTCGATCCCATGGTTCATTGCCAGTCAACTCAACTATTGCAGTAAGTATAAATTTTGCACGCTCTAATAATTTTGCCTGTAACTTACTGCTTGCGCTCGAAAATATTTCCCCATTATTGGGAAAGCATTTTCTCGTATACAATATGAAAATAGCTATACACTTTTTTTACCTTTTGTTGCTTAGCGGAAACCTGACTGTGCAGATTAAAAATCATTTTAATCATGCAAAAAGACTTCTAGGATTATACTATTTGCTCGTAGTTTTATCAATATAATTACTATCTTTTTGGTATCCGTTGAAAAGCCTTATATTCTAGAGACGGAAGTAGCTTAAAAACTTTTTGTCAATCGAAATGTATCATAAATCATATAATAATATTTATTTGCTAATTGTAGGATAACATAGGAAGTTCTTAGAGTCATAGCATCGAGCCACGATCTACTAATCATATGGTGTGCAATTATAAGTACTTAATAAAATCGAGAAATTTAATACAATTTAAATTACCACTATAATTTATCTATACCAATAACAAACGTTATAATAGAATCTATCATCAGAATTATGTAAAGTCAAAAACACACTATGAACTATTACTCAAATACGAAATATTACTCAAAATGACAGTTTGATGTCACGTACCTTGACGTTCTATAAATAGGGATTATAGGGAAAACGCGAAAGTCAACAAAAATCATACTTTTATTATGATGAATGCGAAAGTTTGTTTCTTTGTTGGTTTATTGGTTTGTTGGTTTGTCCTTCAATCATATCGCAACGGAGCAACGGATTGACGTGATTTTTGGCATATAGGTATAGTTGAGGACCCGAGGAGAAAAAAACAAGAACCACGCGAACGAAGTCGCGGGCATCAGCTAGTGGAACAATATGGCTTTAAGCGTTGGCAGTCCCGTTTTTCGGCTCCGGTCAGTGCGAAACGCCCACGTCGCATGTTTCCAGGAACCGAACCCGGGAACTCATTCATAATACCGCAAAGCTCACTGTACCAGGCTGGTCGTCGAGAACAATAAATTGGGGAATACAAAAAATACTTATACCAACATTATTTGGACGATTAGTAGGGTCCGGTACAACGTTATACTGTTTTCTATTAGCGGGAAACAACGACTCACTCTAGCTCATTTTCCTCAACTGGAATGGTGGTTACGTACAAAAACAGTCGTTACCAGCACCAAATTACATTTCTTGGAGTTCTTGACGGTTGAGTTATTACGTGTAATGAAAAGTTATGTGTTGAGAGTTCTGAGCAACTTTATATTTACCGTTTCATCAGATCAGTTCAAGACATGTTTCATTTGTTTTGTTACGAAAAAATGAGACAGAAAGTTGTCATCAAGCAAAAGACTAGAGTGGTACATTTTTTTTATTTTATCCACTACAAGTTAGCCCTTGACTGCGATCACACCATATAGATTATGCAGTCTAAGATGGTAGCGGGCTAGCCTGTTAGGGGCATTGCAGTTATATTCAACCCATACCCCTATTCGGTTTCTACACGGCATCGCACAGTAATTTAAATCGCTCAGCGGCGCGTCTTTGCCTCTAGGGTGGTAAGTAGCCACGGCCGAAGCCTCCCACCAGGCCATCCCAGGGAAAATTCAGAAATTATAAATTCCCAAATTGACTGACGTGAACTTTGTAATTTTACGGGGGACGGGTGCCTATTTGCGATTGACCCAATTCGATAACTGCCCATGCATCCATACTAAGATAATAGAGGTGAAAATTTTGTCCGTCTTTCTATCTGCTACGATTTCACCACCCATACCTAATAATGTTCAACCAATTGAAACTAATTGTTGGCTCAGAGATTGGTTGCATACCGGGGACATGAGCTATTTTTAATCCCCGAAAATGAAAGAGTTTCCACGCAAGTTTACAAATACCTCAATTCACGCGAACAAAGTCACGGGCATGATCTAGAAAGGTTATGGATCTAGCAAGCGATTGCGTGAATTCTTAAACGCAATTTCAATTATTAATTATAACATCTAAAGTTTTTTTAATATATCTCTGTTTTACTTCTCTGGAAAGTCAAGTAGGTACAAATGAGTTATTTTACAGGCCCATGGTACAAATCTACGAAATTATTTTATGACGTAACATTATATTCCTCACTTACTATCAAATAAAAGCGAAAGCCAGTAGGCTCTGTTTTCTTGGGAAAAGTCGTGGCTTGAATAAAATATAGCGCGTTTTCATCGCCGAATCGCATTACTACGATAACTCGCGAAGTTATGAACAGTAAGGGAGATATATGTGAGTCAAATACTGTGTGAGAAACATTGATATAGGATAGTAAGAGAGATACTTGGAAAAGTGTATGGTAAAGAAAAGAAATAAGAAGCATATTTTATTGAAAAATATACACAGTCCTCATGATCGTTCATAGGCATGGTACCCAAGACACTGGCGCTATTGGGCACTTCTCTGTGGTAAAAAGCATGTCCCAAGCTGGAGAACGTAAGTTTAAACTAACTCAGGCTTATTTTTTTTTTTTGTAGATACTAGGCAGTGTCCTCTATATCATCCATCACGAAAAAGAAGTGAGATTCATCTTTAAAAAAGATTTAAACCTCGAATTTCTCACTACCATGACTGTCCCACTGCCTAAGTTGTTGGGAACATTTTTTTTTCTCAAAAACTATCGATTCAAAAAATACAAAATAAAATATCCATACTAATATTATAAATGCGAAAGTGTTTCTGTCTGTCTGTCTGTCTGTCTGTCTGTCTGTCTGCTACGCTTTCCCGGCCCATCTTTTCAACCGATTTTGCTGAAATTTGGTACAGGGATAGATGGTATCCCGGGGAAGGACATAGGCTACTTTTTATCCCGGAAAATTAAAGAGTTCCCGCGGGAATAAAAAAAAACTGTCTCTTCATCCGATTTTGATGAAACTTGGTACAGGGGTAGATGGTATCCCGGGGAAGGACATAGGCTACTTTTTATCCCGGAAAATTAAAGAGTTCCCGCGGGAATCAAAAATCTTAATCCACGCGGACGAAGTCGCGGGAATCATCTAGTTGTTAATAAATAATAAACCTTTAAAATTTAAAGTAGCATGTAACAAAATAACAAAAAGTGAAAAAAGTACAATATACTAAAGTCTGTCCCACGACTTTTTCCTAATTTACGTGACCCGATGCAAACACTATCATAACAATGATAATATACGTACTACAGCCATCGTGATAAATAAACAAATAATAAATAAAAATAAAAGTTTATTTAGAAACATTAACCAAGGACTTAAAATCATATAATATATGAACGATAATCCTGCAAAAGTTTAAAACTGATAGCATTAATACATAGAGCTTGTGTTTGAAGAACTTATTATAGCAGGCTAAGCGCAAGTCCTGGCGTATTGGCGTTCTGGCGTCCTCAAAAAAAAAATTTTTTTGGACAATTGTTTTAAAAATAATTAAAATTACAATAAAATAAACTAACGTGCCGACCGTGGGACGAGGGTGAAATATCGCCAATTTCTTAACTCCGGGCTTACTGGAAATTTTCTTGTCAGAAAAACCCAATACTTGTTATAGCCCGACCAGGGACTCGAACCTGGGACCTCGTTGGCAGCAGTCGAACATGCTAACCGCTAGATCAACGAGGCAGTCCTTAAATAATCTTTAGTTATAGTACTTTTGCATACTGTATTGTCCCATTCGTATTTTATTGTCTTCTTTATTTCCGTGTACTTGTGTGCAATAAAAAATTAAATAAATAAACAAATACTTTTGTTGATACATATATCTTGGGCTTCTTATATCAATGTTGAGATCTGAGAGCCTTCAAGTGTAACCGGGCGATATTTGCAAGTCACACAGAATTCTACGAACACAATTTCCCCCCACTGTTCGCAACTCCAGCGAGGTAGGTATGTTTCAGATGCGATTCGGTGAAGACACGAGTGTTTTTCATTCCAGCCACGAACTCTGTAGAGAGCGTTAACAATTTTTACAGAAAAAGTTTAAGAATAAGCCTCTTTGTCGAGGGGGCATACTGCCATCGCTTAAAACAATTGTTTTAACATTGTTGAAATTGTGTTGTAGAATTATAATCCTAATTTTAAGGAAGTTCAGGTACGTGACATAAAACCGTCATTTTGAAATAATACTGCCTCTAGCGATGGTGGTAACCCCCGAGTTTCATTTCTCGGAAACAATCGAAAAATGAATACTTGATGTTGGTTGGGGCTTTATGCTTTACTAGCTAATGCTCGCGACATCGTCCACGTAGAGTTAGTTATTTTTAAATTCCCATAGGAACTCCTTATTTTCCTTAATAAAAAGTAGCCTATGTCACTCTCCAAGTCCACAACTATACCCATGCCAAAAATCATGTCGATCCGTTTCTCTGTTGCGGCGTATTTTAGGACAAACTAACAATCAAGCACACTTTCGCATCAATCAAATAATATATAATATAAATATTATACTTTTTATCGCGGAAAACTAAGGAGTTCCGGCGGGAACCAAAAAACCTCAATCCACGCGGACGTAGTCGCGGGCATCAGCTAGTTTGTAATATTAGTAGGTAGGTGTGGATACTGTCTTCTTGGAGATCTACGATAAAGCAAAGAATATTGTTTTTGTTCTAGTTATTTTTTTTAATAACTGCAGTTAGTAGTTACAGAAGAAATCTCAAGTTTATAGACTCAGCGATTTAGTTAATAGATACTGGTGGTTGAGTTTTGATCCTATTAATATTATAAATGTGAAAGTTTGGACGCCACAATGACTGAACCAATTTGACTGAAATTTAGAATGGGGATAGGGATAGCTTATAACTTAAATAAACATTTAGTTAAGCCGGAAAATTTAAGATTAAATCAAAACACCTAAATCCACGGAAACAAAGTCGCAAGCATCATCTAGTATGTCATAAAACAGAGGCCATACCATGTGGCCATACAGGCAACACTAAAAGCCATATTGTTTAATTATTGTTAACTTTCGTGTTTGAGAATTATAATCCTTATTTTAGGAACTTAATGGTACTTACGCGTACGTTGGACAAACTGTCATTTTGATTAAGCGTTGGCAATATGGCCCCTGATACAGTGGATTTTAAAACTTTACATTGTGTTCGCATCGTCAAGATAATTAGCGAAACTTCCAAACTCAGCGAGCGTGTGACACAGTCTAAAACTCCGAAATACTGTAACCGTGTAACAGTCTACTCAGATCTGCTCTAATTAAAGACTCGAGTAGTTAAAGATTCACGGAACGTAGCGACAACTCGAAACGGGCATTATCACATTAGAAGTTTTACTGTACACACGGTATACTATTTTAAAACAAAGTTTAACAATCATACAGTCTGGCAAAGCACTTAACTACCAATGTTAAGAGACAAGTAGATTTAAAGAGTCACGGAACGTAGCGGCAACTCGAAACGTGCATTATCACATTAGGAGTTCTACTTTTCATATATATCTAATATATATTTTCATATATATATATATACTATATATAATTGTGTAAAGTTGTAATTGTAAAAGGATAATAAAGTGTAAACCTAGTAGTTGTTTTGAATATTCACCCCCTCCGATGTACCCCTGCTACAATTATTTATTTCACGTAAGACAAATCGTGTCACTTAGGGCTTACTCCAGACTCTACCACCGATTCCGAAAAACGATTCTACTGAGATGAGAAGAGCCGACAAGAATTTCAGCAGTAGCTATTTTCATGAAAAGAAAAATGTTCTAATCATACTATCATACTTCATCATACTCATACTAATATTATAAATGCGAAAGTGTGTTTGTTTGTTGGTTCACAATCACGCCGCAACGGAGCAGCGGATCGACGTGATTTTTGGCATGGGTATAGTTTAGGACCTGGAAATTGTCATAGGCTACTTTTTATCCCGGAAAATTAAGGAGTTCCCGCGGGAATAGAAAAAAACCTAAACCACGCGGACGAAGTCGAGGGCATCAGCTAGTATGTAAATAAAATACAATGTAATAGTATATTAACCTCGACTTAGCAATAATGCTGTTTAACACAGACTATTCAAGATACCGTTTAGCAGCCAATCTGTATGATTGCTGTGCGATGCCATACAGAAACTTCTGAACAATTTGCAAAATTAGCTGTTAGAGTTTTAACAAAAACAAAATCTTGTTAGAATGCTTTTATTAGTTCAGTTCCAAATGTGTAACATTTATTAAGACTTAACAGTACACCTGCTCCCCTAGCCAAGTACACACGTTTCGTGTATATTCTCTTTCTATACTTTGTCGTTAACGCTTTAGCGGAGGGAAAAAAATAAGTGCATAGTCTATGGTGCTTTAATCGCTTTCGCTAAAGCGTTTACGATTACAGAAAGAGCATGGACACTAAACGTATGTAATTTGGCTAGGAGGGCAGGAGGCTTATGCCATTGCTTGAACAAAGATAATATAAGCAGGCGTTACTTTGCGGTATTGGTTCCATGATTACAAGCACATAAATAAATTCTTAGATCATGCGGCTAGATAACTTCGACAATCTTCCTGACGCAGTGGTGAGCGCTGTTGACTTTAAAGTGGAAGTTCCTGGGTTCGATCCCCAGCAGCGTCAATTTGGGAATTTATAAATTCAGAATTTTCTCTGTTCTGGTCTGGTGGGAGGTTTCGGTCGTGGCTAGCTACAACTTGCCGCCACACGATTAAGCATTCCATTGCGTTGCCGTGTAGAAACCGATTAGGGATAATAATAATAACTAAAGGGTTTAATATAACTGCCACACCCTTAATAGCTTAGTCAGCCACGGGCCATCCTCTTGGACTGCATCATCACTTACCACGAGGTAAGATCAGTGAAATATCATATATTTTCTTCCTAATTTTTTATTTATTTTTGAAGTGAAAACTTCTTCACGCGCGTTGAGCACTTTTTGTTTATTCAGGTCAACAAACAGTAGTATACATAATATATAGTTATACAGTAAATATTGGTAAACATGCTACCAACTGCGTTAACCACAGATTACTAAATTTTTAAATACTAGCGACCCGCCCCGGCTTCGCACGGGTGCAATGCTGATACTAAATATAGATACTACAGAATGTCTTCATTTAAATTAGGTACTTATGCAGTAAAGGGCCATATTGATCTATATTAAATGCACAATGTATTTAAGGTACTTAATTGGATAAGGATTAATGCTGTATTGCTTAAAATCGCTTCATAAATAAGCCATTATTTCTCATTAAAAGTAAAGGATAAAAAATGGTGATTGTGGGTTATTCCTAAGAGATAGACATATACTGTCGCGGATTTTTTTGTTGACCTTTTAAGGTGTACAATACTGTTAGTACATTATTTTGATCTATCTCGTAGGATTCAGCCAGCAGCGTTTGCAATGTAACGCAAAAAATGTGTTTATTTACAACATCACATTCGAACCCTCTAAATTTATCAGTGTTTCTCTTTTACTATATTATACATTTAAACCTCACTCTATCTATTTAAAAAAAACGCATCAAAATCAGTCGCATAGTTTTAAAGATCTAAGCATACTTTAGTAACAGACAGCGGAAACGACTTTGTTTTATACTATGTAGTGCCAATAAAAATTACACATATCAAACTATTAATTCTTATTCTTAACTTACCATAATGATGTACAATATTTATAATTTTAAACCTTTAAATTAATATAGTTTTGAATTATTTAAATTTTAAAGATAAAAATAATTGTTCTGTGATCTAAATTTATCAAATCATTTTTTTTTATCCACTACAAGCTAGCCCTTGACTACGATCTCACCTGATGGTAAGTGATGATGCAGTCTAAAATGGTAGCGGGCTAACCTGTTAGGGGCATTTTTATATTATAGAAACGTAATTCCATTGATTCATCATCATTATCATCAACCAATAGACATCCACTGCTGGACATAGTTCTCTTGGTTTAACGCCATCCAGCGGCTCCCTGCGACTTTGGGGCCCTAACGTCAAAAGTTCTTCGAACTATGTGCCCCGCCCATTACCACTTCAGCTTTGCAACACGTCGAGTCAGGTCGGTTACTTTAGTTCTTTTGCGAATCTCCTCATATCTGATTTGATCGCGCAAAGAAATTCCGTTGCGGAGTCTGGTGTATACAGATTACGAGCCTGTATATTATTTTGTTTTGCGAGCGTGACGAGCTATATGTCTTCGCATTTCATAATACGATGTTAATACGTGCGTTACCCGCAGCCGCGACCTTCTCTTGAGGATTGCGTGATAAATTACCTCTTAACAATATTTAGAGATGTCAACTTCCAGCTATCGATACTCTTTATAAAAAAACTGATTTAAAAAAACTAATTACATTCCGAACCAGTGGTAGATTCACTTGACGATTCAAAAGTACTTTAAAAGTTTATTTGAATAAAAAAATATTTGATTTGATTTGATTTGACTGGTTTATAACCGTCTGGTACCAAAGTGTAGGATTGCTACAGACAACTTTTACTCGTACGTATTGATGTTTTTGAAAAAAAATATTAAGAATCCGTATTCTTAATAATGAACGGATCGACGTGATTTTTTGCATGGGTATGGTTGAGGACCTGGAGAGTGACATAGATTACTTTTAAAGAGAATTAAAAAAACTTATGCCCCGAGAACGAAGTCGCGGGCATCAGCTAGTAATATTATGAGATGAAGTCAAATTAAGATACCAAGTAAATCTCAACTTCAATCACCAACTCAGCTTAAATTAGAAGTTTTTCTGAAAATATCGAAATTTTAACCAAACATCGATGTTTATGACAAAATATCGATATATTTTTTTCCTCCCTAATACAATATCTAAGAAATGGAGTTCGTTAGTACGTGTATGAACCTGCCCGCTGGGATAAGGTGCGGAATCCTCTTAACGATAATAGACGTTAGCGGCTTTGATCTCGAGTGTCTATGGAAGATTAAGCACAGCCTCCTTATGTCTAAGAGTGCCTTAAGCGGGATAAACTAACAATAAGTGTTTTAGCGGTGTATTTAACGTAGTTGTTAGATATCCGGCTTCAAGTTCTGGTAGTCGGAGGTTCGATTCCCGGGCGTGCACCTCTGTTCTCTAACTTTTTGGAGTTATGTGCGTTTTAAGAAAATAATTAAAAACAATATATGTATTAGAACTAAAAGCTAGCTAGCCTAACCTAATAACTATATAGCTGCTAGCTGCATTTTTTGCGCAAAGGATCAGCCTGGCTGTCCAACGCAAAAAATAATATCACTTGCTTAAGTGGTGTAGGAAAATATCGAGAGGAAACCTGTATATCCGAGAGGTCTGTGGAGATTTGGTGTCTAAAGTTACCAGATTTTTAGTGTGATTGTACTTTTTTCTGTGAAATCCTGATGAATTGACCAAAATGTCAAATTAATCTGACCATTGGGATACACTGATACATACCATACCATGATACCATAGCTTTATTAAATATTTACTACAATGTAATTAATTGCTTGCTACTATGAGACTACATAGAAATAGAATATTTTTTCCTACTGTATATAGTATCTACAACTGTATAAAGTACGCAGAACCGAAATATTATAGTACAATACTATTTTAGGTTGACCACCCTCACTACTGCTAGTAACTTTTCTAATTAATAATCAAAGTCCCAAGTAAACTAAACGATTTTGTATTTAATAATGTAAGATACCTACCTGTCCCAAGGGCCAAGAATCTGTTCACAAAATTGTAAAATACATCTTTGTAAACACGGCTGTTTACAAAAATGTATTTTACCTTTGTAAACATGATCCTCGTAGTTTACGCCCGTATTAGAGAAAGCCGCTTATGCGTGAAGTTTATGCCTTATTAAAAAGGTAAAAGAGGTCGGTGAAAAGTTGCTGAGTTATTATTAATGTGCTCCATCGTTTTAGGATTCCGTGGTCGAACCACTAAGGGCGGTTTAGATTAACGTAGGTACTTTCCGCGCGAATAAGCTCGTATCGGCTTACGCCCTTACCTGCTTACGCACGCGAAAACTAAACACGCGTACGCGCGATCTCGAACCCGTGGGTCAGTCAGTAGTATACGAACTTATAAACGCGTCAACGCTCACGTATAGCCACAGATTTATAATTATTTATTATGTCTGTGATAATAGCCGCCGCGTAAGTTGCACTATGCGCAGAAACACATTTCGGGTATCAAACAAAGTGCGGTATGAGGTGCGCCGCGCGGTCCTATACCCCTCGCTCCCCGCGCGTGCTCCGTTCGGCCCTGTAGTACTATGTACCTGCGCAAACGACTGCCATTTTGAGTCAACATACGGGACGCGATTTATAAGAGTTGAGAGAGAGCTTCCAAAAACGAGCATAAGTTCGTACACGCCGTAAGAACGCTAATCTGTAACCGCCCTTAGACGCCCGGTACCCGGCTAATCTGGATCGCGGTCCCCGCTCCGCGATCAATCAAGTGCATTGAGGGTAGTTGGTCAATGTCCGCCAATCCACTCTGCACACGATCAATCTGGATTACAGCGATCGTTGTTCGCGGAGCGCGGATCAATTAGCCACAGCGTCACGTGACAGCGTCGCTGTTATCACAAAACACACAGGGAGCGCGCGCGGGTCGTGCGCGGGTCGGGTCGGGTGCGCGGTGGGTGTCGCTGTGTGATGTCGTCCATACAAATACAAGGAATTGAACCGGCCGACCCGACCCGCACCCTCTCCTTGTGTGTTTTGCCCTTAAGTCCCACTCGCACAAGGTCTCCTTAATTGATTTAGTAAAACTTCTTTACGCACGCTTGACTTGGGGAGTAAGCTGGTGAATGCGTGACGAGAGCGTTACAAAAAGTGTGATCGGGCGAGGCGAACGAAAGTTGAGATGGAGACATAAGTTAGTGAAGATAGAAAGAGAGAGAGCTATGTTTCGTATATTACTATAAGGGGCAAGAGAGAGAAGTGCGAGCACACGTGTTCTATCTCTGTTTCTCTCATAGCCAGTTACGTTTCGTATATGTACGTTACCACCCTACCGACAAAGACGGGCCGCCAAGCGATTTAGCGTTCCGGTACGATGCCGTGTAGAAACCGAATAAATGTATGGGTTTAATATAACTGCCATGCCCCTAACAGGTTAGCCCGCTACCATCTTAGACTGCATCGTCACTTACCATCAGGTGAGATCGCAGTCAAGGGCTAACTTGTAGTGTTTTTATAAAAAACGGTAACGGGGCAAAGGTTTCTGTTTTGCCGGCTCACCGCAAGGTGCCTTTTGTTTGTCATTAGAACTATACACGGGGCTTTGAAATTTAAGTCCAAATTGTGCTAACACTGTGAAATGTTTCGTTTGTTTCTAGTTTCATAACAAGGTTCTCTGTTACATCCGTATTTGGAGAAAACAAACTCCATATAGACGGAGAGCTGGCGACGAATTTCGGGAAGGTTAACTTTTGGCAAGCTGAAATTCAGTCCTGCCAGTCTTAGCTGGTAGAGTTGCGGTTATTTCGCTACTGCGCAGCATATGAAAACAACATTTGCAATAAAAAATATAAAAAATATTTTTTGACAACATTTTTTTTTTAATTTAGTACCTAAGAATTCAAAAAAAATCCAAGACGTTTTTGTCGGTTATAAAGTATCACCAGACTTCTTCAAAATTAAAATTTCCAAAAAATATACTTTTGGCAATCTGCGAAATTTTAATCACGTATTTATTGAATAATTTCAATAATACCTGCAAATCGCCAGACAAATTTTGCGCTTTGAAACAATTCCCAGACGTGAATAAAGTATTCAAATGAATATGACATACGGACACACTTTCGCATTTATAATATAAGTATGGATATGAACGTGTCTGTCTGTCTGTCTGCTACGCTTTCACGGCCCATCTATTCAACCGATTTTGAATAAATTTGTTATGGACATTATTAACTCCCAAATTGATCGATCCCGGGACCTCCCGTTTATAAGACCCAGCGTTAACTACTGTGCCAGGGAGGTAGTCAGTTAAACTTCGTGTTTCTTCCCTACAATTTCCCTGACAAATATTAATTTGGATATACAATTTTAGTATTTAATCTATCAGATGTAGAACACAGAGGTATAATTACAATAGAATAATAATTAGCACACAAAACAATTCAACCTTTGTACATCGGACATAATATATTAACTATTCAAATTGTAATTTTCATAATTTCAGGTTAGTCCACTCAAAGTATCCACTTCAAACAACAATATTATACTAAAACCTTTATAATGATTTATACAAACAGCCTCGTTGGTCTAATGGTTAGCAAAACATGCTGATGACGAGTAGAGAGTATTGGGTTTTTCTGTCAAGAAATTCTCAATTCCAGCGCGGAGTTACGTAGTTGACGGCATTTTCAGCCCCGTACCTCGGAGAGCACGTAAAGACGCACGTAAAGACAAATGGAATACGTAAACACACATTCGTGGGAAAAGTTTGGTGGAAACAAGGCCTTGTGAATATTCTTGCACGATCCGCGTCTAATTCAATTCAATTCATTTGAGGATGCGATCTAAGGATGCGAGTAGTTAGTCTGTTCGAATGCATAGGTCTCATTTCGAGTGTTTTTTTTTGTAAGTTAAGTATTTTGTTTTGTTTTCTGCATAATTGTAGATTATAATGGGCTTGACATGTATTTATTGTACATAATAAGAATAATATATAAAAGCTCCTAAACAAACAAAGAAAAAAAAGTTCTCAAAAGGGACTTATTCTGATTTCTGTGAACTTGACATTTGATAAACGGCAAAACTCTACGACCTTTGTACAAAAGTTCAAATCAAGTTAGTATTTCTTTGCCATTTTTATCATTTATAGGTATAGCTGAAATATTTATTCGGGCCCGATGGAAGTAAATTTCCTAACGTACAATTCAATTATATCCGTCTGCTGATCGTGCATTCAACGTTATTTATAATAACCTTCAGGGACATACTACCTTCGCTTAAAGGCGAATAGTTTTAATATTGTTGACGTTCGTGTTTTAGAACTATAATCCTTATTATAAGGACATCATACCTACACACCTACGCAGAAACAGCTAAGTGTACAACTCACCCGCTCACCCGTCCACTCACCGACTTGGTTCAACGTTGCTTAGCAATGGACTGATATGCGTTGTCGTGACTAGGTCACTCGTCCCTCAATCCAGTATTAATGTAGTAAGTAAATAAAGCAAGCAATCTTGCCGGCATGTATCCCGGATTAGGGCCCGAGTGAGGGAACTGGGGCAAAAGGTAGCCTTTATTTATTTACAAGGCACCTATTAGACCTTTTTTCTCTTCGAAATATCGTAGTCTCTAGTTTACTCGACTTCTGGATACGCTGCGTAAAAAACACGTTATAGAGCTACATACATACTAGACAATAATATAGGTACCTACTTTAATGCCTTAGTTTTAAGGTCTATATTAATAAGTGCTGTGTAACCGTGACATTATGTAAACCGACACCTCGCGTTGTTACGAAGACAAAAGGTCTTAAATATAAATATAGTACATTCGTAATTAAACTTTAATAAGGTTTATATTTGAAATATTTTTATTATATTTTTTTTTATTAGAAATAAACTCACCTGATGGTAAGCGATGATGCAGTCTAAGATGGTAGCGGGCTAACCTGTTAGGGGCATACTGCCATGCCATATATTAAGCCCATACCCCTAATCGTACTGGAACGCTAAATCGCTTACTGGAACTTCTTTGCCGGTAGGGTGGTAACTAGCCACAGCCGAAGCCTCCCACCAGGCCAGAGAAAATTCTGAACTTATGAATTCCCAAATTGACCCTGCCGGGATACGTACTCGGGACTTTGCACTGTAAGACCACAGCACCAGGGGGTTTCTTTCATCACTCGTCTATACACAGCCCGAAATAAAACATACCCGTGAGGCAGTCAGCCAAAACTTTCCCAATCAGGAAAGTATTTCCCACTAAGCCCGAGCTTTTCAAACATGGCCGATCACAACGTTGAGTGATCACTTACAAATTTAATTAATTAATTAATTATCGATCAGAACGCTGCACTTTAATTACCGCTCGGACCAATACTGTCTAGTGGACAAGAACTCTTAATTAATAGCTTGGCAAAGTTTTTTGAAAATCAGGTTGACGATCTCCCAAACCAGGGACCTTTTTTCAGACTTCAAAACGCGCGCTTGGATTTTGTATGAAATTCTGAATTGTGACGTCATCACAATAATGATTTTAAGCGATTGTCAAGCATAAAATTACCAGGAGATTTGGATACGTCTTTTGGCAGGTCCTCTATTTATTAATAATCACTAAAATAGGTAAAATTTGTTTTACTAGTTGTTAAATACCCTATTGTCTCTGATCTGCGGGCCTAGTGGGGGACTTTTTACCTGTACGATTTGTATGAAATATTGAACGAGCGCCGTCTGTCATCTGTTATCACCACCAACACCACCCACCACTACAACACATTAGCGTCCCAATGCTGGGCACAGGCCTCCACTCTCATAGGAGAGAGGGAATTAGAGCTTAAACTCTCCACACTGCTCCAATGTGGGTTAGCGGGCTTTACCTAACGACTATTATCATGTTAGTGATAATTACCGGGACCGACGGTTTAACGTGCTCTCCGAGGCACGGGGGTGAAACACCGCCAACTTCCTAACTCCGGGCTAGTACTGAGAATTTCTAGTTAGGAAAACCTAATACTTAATTAGGTATGGCCCGATCTGGGACTCGAACCCGGGACCTCGTCCTCCGCAGTCGAACATGCTAACCACTAGATCAACGAGGCAGTTAAGGCATCTGTTACCAAGCGCTTTGCAATTCCATCGTTGTTAAAAAGTAAAAATTCTCTCACAAGCTATAACCCTACCGGCAAAGACGTACCACCAAGCGATAGCGTTCCGGTACGATACCGTGTTGAAATATTATAAATGCGAAAGTTTGGATGGACGTATGCATGGATGGATGGATGGATGTTTGTTATTCAATCACGTCAGAACGGCTGCACAGATCTGTATGAAAATTGGCACAGAGATAGATTATAGTCTGGAATAGCACATAGGCTACTTTTATCCTGGAGAATTAAAGAGTTCCGGCTGGAACCAAAAAACCTCAATCCACGCGGACAAAGTCGCGGGCATCAGCTAGTACTGCCATACACCGCTATCACAACGTTGAGTGATCACGTACAAATTTAATTATCGACCAAAACGCCGCACTTTCATCTCGGACAAACATTGTCTAGTGGACGGGAATCTTTAATTAATAGCTTGGCAAAGTTTATTTAGGGTTTTAGAGAGCTTTTTTTAGCAACCAGGAAAATTAGTTACATTGCTGCCGGGATTATTTTGGTATTCGTACAGACTCTTAATGGAAGCTGCAAAACAATAGTAGTTTGTGATATAAGAGCTGTAACTAGGTTTTTACATAATGAGTTGACTCATGGCAGCCCGATGCCGCCAGGCGAGGGCTGACCATCGTCACGAGTTTGTAATAATTAATAACCTTAACGCCCGTGTACGATACAATATTTTTCAATACATTTGTGAGAAAACATGAAAATTAATTATAAAACTCGAATATGTACGTACTTTGTAGAACTGATAGGCGTTAGGGTCCCAAAGTGTTCGAATGGCGGCCTCGCACCAAATTACGAACATGCAACCATCAACTATGAAAGCCGTACGATATTCGTTAACGTTCAGCTGTAATATCAAATAAGCTTTAACGCCCGTTAAGACGATAAACGGCATTGCTTTATTACCTAGGGTTGGCACGGTACAGACATTTTAAACTTTAGACCCTGAGGATTTGAAGCCGAGGATAAATTTCTACAACGTGTTGAGGTTGGACAGACTCTCTTGGGAATTTCGACTTAACTTTGAATAACGACTTTAACTTTAGTAACTGTAATTTAATAAGAAGATCTGTGCTCTTGATCACGTATGTAGGTACCTTTATAACTCCCGTCTATATCTATTTGATATTGAATCCTTAGAAATCATACTATATAATATTATAAATGCGAAAGTGTGTTTGTTTGTTGGTTTATTGGTTTGTTGGTTTATTGGTTTGTCCTTCAACACGTCGCAACGGAGCAACGGATCGACTTGATTTTTGGCATGGGTATAGTTGAGGTTAGTAAATTTTCGCTATAATAATGGTTATTTCCATTGTACACGATCTCTAAACTAAACTACATTTGCTGTCCTTTTGCTCAGGGAGTATTATGTTAGGGATAGCAATAAAATTTGTGCTGTCAACCACTGTATCTAATTCCTCAAATTTCTTTCAATATAATTTTCAATTCTTCCTAAAGCCTTTTGTATTTTTTTTTTAAATAAATAGATAGTTCACTAATATCTTTAAAACTAAGAGTTCAAATACCAATAATTGCAATAAGTTTTATTATTGTTTTTTTTTTATTAATTGATAATTGCCAACCCTAACCCGCCGTTGGATAAAAATGTTATGAGCTCAGTCACGTTCTCCTTTAGTAGCTGAACCGTATTTTATTAATAGTTAATACATTTCTGCGACTGCGATTAAGTGAAATATAAAATTTTATACTGTTATTACCTGACTCACGATTACCGAAGTTCGTTGAACTTTGTTTATTTATATATATATTCCTCCCGACCGAATTTCCGCCACGGCGGCCAATCTCCAGAGAGATTAGCCATCTGCGCGGGAGATAGTGCACAAGTGTGTGCGCAAACACAGGTGCACTCTCTGTTACTTTACTCTCATAGCCCGATGGGACGGAAAATCCGACATGACCGGAGAGAAATCAGGCGCAGGGACGACGGCTTTACATGCTCTCCGAGGCACGGAGCCGGGGGTGAAACACGGTCTACTTCCTAACTCCGGGCTAGTACTGAGAATTTCTTGCCAGAAAAACCCAATCCTTAATTATGGGCGACCCGGGACTCGAACCCATGACCAAGTCAGTCGCAGTCGAACATGCTAACTACTAGACCAACGAGGCAATTTGTTTATTTATTTACTAGATGACGCCCGCGACTTGGTCCGCGTGGATTAATTTTATATGATTATTTTTTTTATTCCACTACAAGTCAGCCCTTGACTGCGATCTCACTTGATGGTTAGTGATGATGCAGTCTAAGATGGTAGCGGTCTAACCTGTTAGTGGTATGGCAGTTATATTAAACCCATACATACCTAGTCCCCATACCCATAGTTAAAAACACAGGCAGGCAGGCAAACACACTTTAGTAAAAAAACAAGTTCTAAACCAATGTTCAAAGTAGAACTCCACCATAAAGGCGTTGTTTTCAAGTGATAAAACAATAAAAACATCATTAAAAGTCAGAACTGCTGGCGTAACCCAAGTTTACGGCTTTTGTTTAACAAGTTAGACATAAAACAAGTTAGATCTCCTGGACTTTGAAACTACTGAACGACAAATAATATCTAGTAAATTTTCAGCAGCAAAGTATTTTTAAGTACTTAGTTCTCAGTTCAAAAGTTCTCGAAAGGTCCATTTAAATCCAAATTGAAAGTTCACAGCTGGCACCGTGTAAAATAAAAAGCCTTTTATTTCTTCAGTTTTAGTTTTTTTTGCAAATAATACATACTTACATACTTAATATTATAAATGCGAAATTGTATCTGTCTATCTGTCTGCTACGCTTTTACGGCGCATCTGTTCAACCGATTTGGATAAAATTTGGTACAGGGGAAAGTATCCTGGGGAAGGACGTAGGTTACTTTTTATCCCGGAAAATTCATGCCATTTTATTCCTATTCTCAGTTGGTCCTATGTTATTTGACGACCTCCCTGGCGCAGTGGTGAGCGGTTTTGTCTTAGCAGGGAAGGTCTCGGGTTCGATCACCGGCAGGGTAATTTTGGAAATTTATAATTTCCAAAATTGACTCTGCCGGGTATCGAAGCCGGGGCAGCGCTCAACACTGCGCCAATGAGGTCGTCCCTGTGTTTGCGCACACACCTGTGCACTATAATATCTCCCGCGCAAATGGTTGCCATAATCGAAATTCGGTCGGTAGGACATTAATTAAAATATGGGTGAAATAGGGATGAAATCAATGTCATGCAGAAACACAAACATTCACTCGCGTCCCGCGATAGCTGTTCAATGTGATAGCATCTTCCATTTTCCTCAGACAACCAAGCGTAGGGTTGCCAACTTGCCAGTCTTTTGGGACTTTCTGAATGCCCCTGATTTAAATATTTAGATTGGTCCCCTCTTCACAAAACCGCTTAAGTACGTTTATGTCAATAGAGTATAATTTATGTTATTGCAAACTTACAATTATGCAAAGTTAGAGTCTAGAGATTTTTTATACGAATAAAGTGCTTTCGAAGCGTCCAGTGAATCTACAACTGCTTTTGAAATACGGCGGGATTTATCTTTGAAGTTGTTTCAGTTCTCATCCATGCTAATCCATACTAATATTATAAACTAGATGATACCCGTGACTTGGTCCCCGTGGATTATATATTTTTAATTCCCGGGGGAACTCCTTAATTTTTCGGGATACAAAGTAGCCTATGTCAAGGCTCCATGATGTAACTACTTTATACCAAATTTCATAACTACTTTCATACCCAATTTCATCAAAATCGGTTGGAAAGATGGGTGAAAGAGTAGCAGACAGACAAACAGCCACACTTTCGCATTTATAATATCAAGTGTGGATGTTAGTCAATATTAGGTGGCAGCCCTAAAGCACAAGCTGTAAATAATATACTTCCGTAAAAGCCCACTTTGTCGCGACGTCAGTAGACAAAAGCCTCCCAATGTAGTGTTGTCGTACTTGTCGATTATGTTATCGATAATGTTCCTGTTTTGATAGCAGCGGAATGGGAAGCGCTGTGGTCTTTATACAGGTACTCGTATCTATACTTACTAATATTATAAATGCGAAAGTTTGGATGGATGGATGGATGGATGAATGGATGTTTCTTACTCAATCAGAACAGATCTGGATGAAATTTAGCACAGATTAGGTTCAAATCAAATCAAATCGAACGCTAAAAAATTAATTTTTCGTACCTCGATCTATCAGAAAAAATCCCCATGTATGCTCAGCGATTTTTGGTAATTTTAGAATTATTTTTTAAAGTTTTACCCTGAGATTTCTGAGGGACTGAGTGTTTTGTTTCTTTATTTTAGTGGTTTTGTCCGAGAATTTATCTTGTGAACGTGCTTTTTATGAAGAATGCATAAAGTAATAACCATCTTAACATACCCCCGTGCCTCGGAGAGCACGTTAAACCGTCTGTCCCGGTTATTATCACTAACATGATAATAGTCGTTACATTCGCCAACCCGCGTTTTTTTATTTTTTTTTATTATACTATCCCTCTAACATGATTAGAGTCTATTTTGGCTGTGTGTGTTTGTCTACTCTTTCATACTAGTTCTCGCTCGTACTTTCATTCCTCATTCTAGTTCTTTCTTTCGTCCATCATCCTTCACACTATGGGTGGGTTCCCTTCCTATTTTCTAGTCTCTCAGGGTTTACAGGGTTTTCTTTATTTGTTTATTTTTAATTTCTCATTCATACGCCAACCCGCGTTGGAGCAGCGTGGTGGGTCTAAGCTCTAATTCCCGCTCTCCTATGAGAGTGGAGATCTGTGCCCAGTAGTGGGACGTTAATGGGCTGTAGTGGTGGTGGACAGGCATCATCCCTATTATAGCGCTATTCTCGGAAATCTTCTGTATCACGATGCAGGTTTGTACGTGACATAAAAGTTTTCAGTCGATTATCTATCTTGTGATGTAGATACAATAAGCGCCATCTAGTTTATACTGTGGTAACCGCTACAGTTCAATGCACTTTTTGTCCAATAGCCCGCCTTACGTCAGACGAGCTTAATAATTCATTTCTCAAAGACAAAGCCTCTCGCGATCGCAACTTTTACAATCGCCGACAATAATAAGCCGCCATGTTTATTGCTCTATCATTGCCGCCATAGTTCCTGAGAGTTTCGAGCTTTCCTGAACATCCTTGCCCTTATTGGAGTCATAAACTATTGTTTATGATTATATAACTAAACTATCTGTAACAAATCGACAATCAAGGATCAAGTACAATTAGTGTGTAAAGCCGTCAGAAAGTGGGAAAGTGTAAGGGCTGGAAAGGGTTAGCAATATTTGTAATGCTCTAATTTTAGTTTAGTTTAGAGATTGTGCACTACAGAATCAGCCCCATTGTTACGTAAACAGTACGGGTGAAAAGTGCAGGTGTTAAGTGATTAGTAAAATCAACGCGTAAACGGTCACGCTGTTAAGTGTGCAAGTGTAGTGATTATTGGAGCACGTTGAACCTGCAAGGATCAATAGGCACTTGGTGAACATTTACTTTACAATTGACACCATAAAATATGTCAACTAATCACATCGCACCTGCACTTTGCAGTTATAAGAGCGAAAACGGGGGATGCCCCGTCGCTTGGGGGATGCCCCGTCGCTCACGTCCGCAGGAGCTACCTTCTACCTCCCTGCACGTGTCCCCTGGGTGGTGCTAAACGAGCGACGAACTTGCAGGCGAAGTAAGCGTTCTTTTTATAAAAACGCTTATTATGTACCAAACGCCATACGATTAAATAAATAATAAAGAGCGAAAACACAAAACGTTTGCGCGATACCTCGACCTCATAATTATTACAATTAAGTACCTACGTTTCATCGTGTCGCACTAGTCTGTACAGTTCTATATACAGTTTAATTTTCATTTTAATCTCGTGTCCTAAAACTGGTCCACGCCTCTGGTGACTAAAGAGCTGGCGATTATTTAGTCCAACGGCTTAGCCTCGCCATTCAACGAGGTAATAGCGCTGGTGTTTTATAGGCACCATGCACATTAGCGATCGCTTGGCCGGCGTGTATTTTTTGTACATAATATTATTAGTTTTTAGTTTAGATTTTAATTTATTTCTTAGTTTTGTTTTAATTATCAAAGTTATTGTGTCTCAAATAAAAACATTTGTATTAAAAACAATCATGCAATAATATGTAAAAATCTTTAGTTATGCGAATAATAGTACCACAAACTTATCTGACCCGTTGACAGCATCGCTTGTAGATGTCAATACTTTATTAATATTATAAATTCGAAAGTTTGGATGAATGGATAGATATTTGTTACTCAGTCATGAATCACGCCAGATCTGCATGAAATATAGCACAGAGATAGATAATAGTTAGGATTAGCACATAGGCTAGTTTTCCCCCCAGAAGCAAAAACCCTCAATGCAGCTCGTGAAAAATAAAATAAGAAAAAAAAAAACTAAACAGATATAAAAATAAGTTCCAATTTTGTTTGGCCAAATAAGTTTGTTACACTATATTCCACTAAAGGAAAGGCATAGACAAAAAACATAGAATCAATAGTGCCAAGGTCGAAGCGACAACAAACAAATATATTTAGATTCTCAACACTTCGTAATTGTAAATGGAGCATAAACTGTAACGCATATATGTAGATTAAAGCCAAATTTACATAATGTTTCTCATCTCGAATCGAAATATTTAATTTAAGCAACCGCTATGAACTATGAATAATAAAATTGTACTTGTGATATTATAAAATTCCCCTGTCATACAATATAATATGTATATAGTGGCGAGTGACCTAGTTGCGACTTGACGCATATCAGTTGCTTGGTTGGGAAGGTAAACGGTGCTTCGCTTGTAACTGCATGCTTGACCATACAGATTTTTTTCTGTTGGCGGATTATAGCAAAATAATTGTAATCTTTTCTTGCATATCAGTCGATTTGACCCGAGTCGGTAACTGGATGGATGACCGAATTTGGTAATCCGGATTTGGCCTTTTTGTTTCCTCTGTGCCTCGGAAAGTACGTTAAGTCGTCGGTCGCGGTTATTATCACTAACATCTGATTATAGTCGTTAAAACCCTGAGAGTTGAAATAAAACAATTGTTTCTCCATATCGATACAATGGCAGAATACTTATACCTATACCCAAACCCCTTCTCAGTTTCTACGCGGTAACTAGCCACAACCCACCACAGCAGAGTAAAGAATATTCAGACCCATAATTAGAATCTTCTTATCACTAATTCATAGAGTTTAGTAATAAGATACTGGCATTACAGTAAGGTTTTAAAAATAAAATAGAAACAAAACAATTCTTCCTCCATATTGATACAAGGGTTCCCAATGAAAAAGGGGTTGAAACAGTCTACAAGTCATACCGATTTATCTTGCACAAGGGCTGCGTTTTTATTTCCGCCCTCAATCAATGTACCCGGGTCAGAGCGCTTTATCCGGACAGAGCAGATTGTTTGATATGCCCGGGTAATGACCGGGGGTAATTAGTGCCGCCATACTATACGTGGCTATCTGAAGGCTTGTATGAAACTGAATAGCACAGGATATTATTATAACCTTACTAGATGATGCCCGTGACTTCGTCCGCGTGGATTAATGTTTTATGACTCCCGCGGGATCGCTTTAATTTTCCGGGATAAAAAGTAGCCTGTGTCCTTCCCCAGGATACAACCTATCCCTGTACCAAATTTCAGAAAAATCGGTTAAAAAGATGGCCCAGGAAAGCGTAGCAGACAGACAGACACACAGACACACTTTCGCATTTTAATATAATATTAGTATGGCTATTAAGTTTCTAAATTACACCAAACTTTTTAGCGATAGCTGGAACGCTTTTAATTTTATTAATAAGTTTTTGTGTAAGTAGGTATACTAAATAAGAAATCTATACTGTATCATGAAATCTTCTTAAACTTTTATGAAACTATAAGTTTACACATAATATTTCTGTACATTGATTATTTTTCGAAAATTTTGGAGGAAGCTGTAATATCACCCAAAACTTTTTTTTTTGAATTTTTGCTTCTGTCTGTTTGTATGTGATGTTTGTATAGTTAGGATTCTATGTTAACATTTAAGCGTTTTTATCCCAAAAACAATAGGGTTCCTTCGGGATAGGTGACAAAAGTTTTTGCTCAATTTTACTTATATTTTCAATAAATAAAAGCTTTATTGTTTTCTTATCGCCAGATGTACCTACACATAACACTAATCCTACAACAAAATTTAAAAACTAACAATAAACTAGTGGTTCGCCCCGAACTAAGACCTCGCGGCGCCATCTATTAACATAAATGTGAAGTTCTGTTAAAAATACTAAAGCTCATTAAAAATTAAATAATTCTTACAAATTTATCTAATTTTAGTATTTGTTGTTCAAGTACAGGATATTATAATTGAAATAATTGATCAAGTTTCAGGCTCATCCTTTCAGAAAATTTAGAGTTCTGAGGTCATCTTTGGACGTTAGAAAATCACCACTTTGAAAGCCCCCCATTTCGTCAATTTTGGGGGAAAAATTAAAAAAAATATATTTTTGGACTCTATTCCTAATTATCTTTAAAATGATATACCGCAACCCTATGTAACTTTATAAAAAATATTTTACTTCGCATTCGCTTCTATGAGAGCCCCCCTGCAATAAAGATTTTTATTATTTTTTAAGCCATATTCGGCGGGAGGCCATTGGTTTACATATTATATTTAAAGCTAAAGTAATTGCGTTCAGTAATTCAGAAGTTATAATGCTCTGACAGACGGACGGACGGACGGACGGACGGACAAGTGCCAATTCACCCAAGTAGACTCGGAGACCTTCGCTTCGCTCGGTCAACAATAGCATTACTGAGCATCGACAACAATGCTCAGCGCTGGTTTTCAGCACAGACATAATAAATAAGAGGTTTTCAGCTCCACTCAAACAAAAATGCGTTGATAGCTCTTGTCACGCAAATCGGTCATAACATTAATTAAGTCCATGTATTTAGGAGCTCAGAAAGCCTCCATCTTTCGCAAGTGTCACAAATTGGCATGTCACGTGCGCTACAAATTGTCATATCACGTGTCACGTCCGATTTAGAACTTGTCACGCAAATGGGTGGAGTGTCTATTCAAGCATCAATTAGCAGCTTGACTACAAAAATCTGATGCAAGGCAGGGCCGTTGTATATTTCGTTGTTCTAAAATACTCTGATTTTAGAACACGATTTTAATTTTTCATTTTCTTTCAAATTACTATACCTAATATCGAAACCTATCAATACTTAATAATATTGTAATTGCTTAAGTTCTTCCTAAGGCCTTCATCTTAGAAAAAATGCCGAAATGAAACACGACTGACTATAGGCTGTATGGTCTTAGATCATTGCCTGTCCCGAAAGGGGACCAAATGAAAAACAACAACAAAATCGATACAGAGAGCTTATATCCTGGGGAACGACATAATAATATAGTCTACTTGGTATCTTGAAAAATCAAGAGGTTCCCGCGGGATTTATGAAATGATTTTTTTAAATCATTTCATAATTCCCGACAAGCTTTTATATCATATAAATTGTGTAATGACGTTATAAGTTGATAGTAAAAGTTTTAAAGGAAAATTTTATTTTATTCTTTTAAGTGCATTTTAATAAAAGCTTTTTTTTTAAGTTTTTTACTTTTAATTTATTTTAAATTATATTTTCTTCTAGGCAAGCGCGCTCCAACCTAGACCTCATCGTTGCTTTGTATTTAGCATGATTGTCGTAAAGCGCACGGCTATTCTTTGATTTAAAAAAAATGTAGGACAACTTGTGATAATTCGACAAGACTCGGAAAACTGTTGCGAACCGGTGGTAGAGTGGTTCTACTGAGAAGAGCCGGTAAGAAACTCAGATTAAAAAAATCTAAATCCAAGCGGATTTTTAGTCTAATGTTATCTACACAGTAATTTCAAACGTAACAGCTGCACTTTTTGCACAATTAATCCAAGGAGCGCCGACGGGCAGGCTTTGAACCATTTTTCAAAGACAAAGCCGCCCGCAACTTTAACAATCTCCGGTGTACTCCCACGTTTAATATCTTCTGCCTCGAGTTAGCGTGGTTCTACCTAAGTAAAACTTTTTTAGCCGCGACTTGAGAATAACTCACCCGTTGTCCTAGCTGAACGGAAAAAGCGACACGACGCAAAGCGACGCGATACGACTCCGTAGAAAATCGCAAACTTATCTAGGTACGTGTAAATTTAATCCACGTAAAGGGTCAGCAATTGTTTGATAATGTCGCGTCGCGTCGTATCGAGACGTATTGTAGTGTTCGTCGCTGATCCGTTGTCCTAGGTGATCTACAGAAGCGATGAGACGCTATACGACGCTATAGGAAAAGCAAATCTTTAAGTTTCAAAGTAACTCACCCTAAACACCACCCACAACTGAACGATAACAGCGACACGACGCGACGCGATACGACTCCGTAGAAAATCACAAACTTATCTAGATAAGTAAGATTTTGGAGTACCTAGGTAGGTACTCCAAAATTTTAATTGACGTGAATTGGGTCAGCAACTGTTTGATACTGTCGTGTCGCATCGTATCGAGTCGCGTTATCGTGTTTGTCGGTGACCCGTTATCCTCAGTGAGCGACTTTTAAAGAAATTTGGCTATGGGGGTCTGAGGTATGAGTTCACTTTGGAAAAGGGGTCTCTTGCCCAAAAAGTTTGGGAATCCCTGCTATACTGCCCGCTATACCGTCGGCTGCAGTAAGTAAGTGCTAACTTTTACAAAGGCCCAAATGTCTGAGCAAATCGTAATAATTTGACAGCTTAAAACGTATTACTGTTGTGGGCTCTTCTCAGACCAGGGCGCGTTTGGAACCCTCGTAGCTTTAGTTTTAAGATACCGTAACTGATTATCACCATCATATTTTATAATTATCTGGACGTCAATAAGTGTAGTGCACCTAAATTGAATAAATATACTTTTGACCTTTGACTTTGACTTTGACTCCATCCGGTTGGAACAGAGCGTGTCAGCTAGTATTGTAACAGCTCCATATTGTAAGGCAAAGCTCATTATTTCCGCGAACGTTGCAAGATCGTGTATCTAAAAGTTTCATTAAGCAGGAAGGAGCGGTGTATCGCTTTCAGAAATTAATTTCCCAAAACGTATGAGCTTTTCGAAATTAATTTCGTTAAATTAATTTAGGGAGGAACAAGTCTCTAACAATAATTACTTACTCCGTCATTTTGCAGCGAAATGCTTAATCGCTTGACGGCACGTTACGTCACTTGGTGGGGTGGCAATTAGCCACGGCCGAAGCCTCCCCCTGGAAGCGCCCAGGAAGTTAAGCTCTATGACAATGCCTATCAATCAATCAATCTATAATATTTACTAGCGAATGCGCGCGACTTTATCTGCGTGGTTTGAGGTGTTTTGGTTCCCGCAGGAAATCTTTAATTTTGAAAAGGAAATTCGTACTGATAATTACTAGATAAGTAACTATACGAGTTCCGCAATATCGGATATAAAAGGGAACGTCGCTTCACTATTGTATTAACAAAATTTGCGTCTATGAAGTATTGCATTTTTTTGTTAATTGCTTGTCAATAATTTTGAAACTTCATAGGCGCGTTTATGTCAAAAGTAAAATTAATGGTTGGACAGAAAAGATTCTTCCTCCATTTAAGGCTCCTATGCACGCTATTTAGGTGGTAGGTACGTGGGAGTCTTGCAAACAATCTATTAGAGTGTTTCATAGAGCGATACAGAGCTATGATAGTAGTGCAATCACTAACATGCATACTACACTCTACCATGGAGCTATTTCAATTACGTATAGAGGAGCAAACCTTATACGTATAATACATAGAGGAGCATTAGGTGTCAAAAATGCCTCTAGCCCCACTACAGAGCCGGCGCGGCACGTAGCGGCAAATATTCTTTGTACAATTATGTCGCAATATATCTGCTCACCGCGTGGCTTAAATGGGCCCACTACAGCCAATTAACGTCCCACTGCTGCGCACAGGCCTCCACTCTCATAGCAGAGTGGGAATTAGAGCTACGACCCACCACGCTGCTCCAATGCGGGTTCGCGGGCTTTAACGACTATTATCATGTTAGTGATAATAACCGGGACCAACGGCTTAACGTGCTCTCCGAGGCACGAGGGTGAAACACCCCCTTCCAAATCCGAGCTAGTACTGAGAATTTCTTTCGAGTTAGAAAAACCGCCCGATATAATTATGGCCCGATCCGGGACTCGAACCCGGGACCTCGTCGGCTGTAGTCGAACATGCGCGAACGAGGTAGTTGGACTGATGGGCCCAGCTCCATACAAACTTATTCAAAGGATATTTGCGGCGACATGCTACGCCGCGTCCGTCCGTCTGTAGTGGGGCTAGACCTTGAATCAACGCGGTATCGTACCAGGTGACTAAATGGTACGATGACTTCTTAGTTTACTTTTACGTAAACTTTCGTTAAAATCGAAAGACTGTGTAAAAGTTCTTTGATCAATCTAATCAAAAAATCTATCTATCCATTTCTAGTAATGTGGTAACTCTGTTGATAAGCAATTATTTACTATTTCTTAGGTATGTCGTAATATCGCAAATACCAACTTTGCTTTTTAGACTCAAAGCAGTCTAAAGGAAAAGACACATCGCCGCAAGATGCACCAAAGCCGCAAACGCTGAAAAGTTTACTTTATTGAGTACTGAAAATGTAAGTCAGCAGCATTGTGCACTCTTTTAAACCATAGAAGTAATGTCACTCCTGTAAGCTCAGCAGCATTTATTTGATTCAGGTTCGAGTCATAGTTGAAAGATTTTTATTTAGCTGATTGCTAAATAAAAATCTTTCTAATAGCCCTAAGTATAAAATACGCCACTTAGTATGATTCCATTTTCGCAAATGAGCATATACGCCATACTCACCGATTGTCCTAGCCAGTAAACGGTAGAAGATATTATAACGCCGATCAGACAGATCGATAGAGACTTAAAAGTACATTATTATGATGATTTTATTGCAGTTACGTCAAAAGTGTCAGATAGGTCCTTTCGTAGGAAAAGCGACGATATATAGACTGATGAACACATAACCCTGTGCGTTCCGCAATCGGGTATACGTGTTCCCTCACAATATTTTCTTAGTGAATTTGTAATTTTTTTGTACCGTTTCGGGACCGCCCGCTTTCCCACCTGACCCATTATAACCTTGTAGATGGTGGCGAAATTTACCTTCGTATTCTAATGATATTGTAGTAGTTTTTCATTGCCGGAAAACACGGATAAAACGACATTTCCTATAAATGAATATTAGCTAGATCGATTTATCGCCCCCGAAACCCCCTGCATACTAAATTTCATGAAAATCGTTGGAGCGGTTTCAGAGATTCAGATTATATATATATACAAGAATTGCTCGTTTAAAGGTATTAGATAGAGCTGGGCCCGTACAAACTCATACAAAAAATAATATTTGCCACTACGTGCCGCGCCGTTCAGTGCATTTCAAGTGGAAAAGACCTATGTCCAGCAGTGGACGCATATGGGTTGATGAAGAATGAAGATATATTTTGCGTTTTATCGGAATCATCAGTAATATAGCTGTTACAGTACAGAGAGCGGGCGTGCCGGTTATTGGCGCGGAACGCCTGCTTTGCATATTATATTGGCTTCAGATCCGGGAATATTTTATTTTTTTATAGGAAGTACTCAATTTCGACTGTGAAACGTAATAACGGAAATTATATTACACGTTACCTTTTATTTATGTGTTATAAAATATGTATGAATTTAATAAGTATGTACAAACAGATAGTGTGATGGTATTATAAAAGGTGATTTTATTCCACTACAGTTAGTTAAGTTAGCCCTTGACTGTGAATCCACCCGATGGAGATTGATGATGCTGCCTTAGATAGTAGCGGGTTAACCGAACACGTACGGTACATAAATTAAACCCATACATACAAAACCCAACCTATTTATGTCTGAATAAAGATTTAAAAAAAATTAAAGTACTATTACACTTAAGTCGATTGCTTCCATACAACTTTATCACTAAGAAATTCATCAATTGTATAATAGCCTCGACTCAACAAGTGGTCTTTTACGATTTTTTTAAATTTGTGTAACGCCAAATCCAAAAGTTCTTTTAAAATCATATTATAACAGCTTTAACTCGACCCCACAAAGGATTTCTGCATTTAAAATAACATATAGCGGCTTACTAGTTTATGCCACTCAATATTGCCGGCCTCCATACAAAAATATTCAAAGTTCAAAAGTAATCAGACAAAAGGTCAAAATTATAATGTCACGCTCTGTTTATAGCAAACACGGGGTAGGACGGTAGGCATGGCTCGGCTCAGAAACGCCCGGGTAGCCGCACAAGCACCCTTAACAGGAATGCCGCGCCAGGCTGTTGAATTGAATACAGAAATGTCAACTTTCATCTCTTTTTTTTAATTTATAGACTAGCCACCACCACTACAGCCCATTAACGTCCCGCTTCTGGGCCAATAGGAGAGATGCAATTAGAGCTTAGACCCACTGTGCTGCTCCAATGTGGATGGCGGGCTTTAACGACTATTAACATGTTAGTGATAATAACCGAGACCGACGGCTTAACGTGCTCTACGTTGGTGAAACACCCCCAACTTCCTAACTCCTAGTACTGAGAATTTCTAGTCAGAAAAACCCAATACTTAATTATGGCCCGACCCGGGACTCGAACCCGTGACCTCAGCCGCAGTAGAACACGCTAAATGATAAATGATTAATAATAAATGATTTATTTCACGTAGGACAACTAGTGTCACTTATGAAACGTTAAGACTCTACCACCGGTTCGGAAAGATGTTCTACTGAGAATTGTCAAGACAAACTTCAAATACAAACATGATACGTATAATAGCTATAGGAAAGGAACGCCCTTCTTTATAATACTACTTAATTTAGAAATAGAAAATCCGCCCTAAGGTTTCATACCTATTCAAAGTACGTACAGATTAATATTCCAAGAGGTTCGGTATTGAGTTAGTATAATGGAAGCCAAACCTAACTTCAGGTAGCTCAAAGGTTAAGTTAGGATAGGTAAAGTTTAAGCTGTAAACACACAGTGCGTTTGAAGCAATCTGCTTTGACGCTTCTCCGTCTGAAAAACTTGGTGACGAACCAAGCTTAAGTGTTCTCCATAATGGTCTCAAAGGTGTGTAAAGTCACACAATCCTCACATGGCCAGTGTGGTGAACAATAGCCTAAACCCTTCTCATTCAGGGAGTAGATCAGTAGTATGCTTCGGAATGGGGAGGACGTCCCCAATTTGTTAAAGATTATAGTGAAAAATGGGCTACTGAGAAGAGCCAGCAAGAAAATCGATGGTTGCTCTTTTAAAAAAAATAATTTACAATTACATCAATGTGTAGATACATAAGTAACCGCAATCCTAAGCATTGCTGGAGCGTGTCAAATTCATGCTCTTTTAACAACAGTTAAGCTTGTGCAAAGACAAGTTTAAAATAGGTTGCGGAATTATGTTAGGTATAGAATAGAATGCTCATTCCCATAAACGACATTCGGACTTTCTTGAGGGCTAACTTGTAGTGGATAAGAAAAAGAATGATAATGACGCTGACAGTGAAATTCTGCCGTCGCGCATTCTGTGTGTTCAGGCTTTAAACGTAGTCACCGCATTGTGCAACCGAACAGCTTCTAAATTGAATACGCCGAATACAAATGGCGTCTTCGGCGAATATTACAGCTATGTCAAATTATTCCACTGCTCCACGGTGCTGCTTTGATTACCTCTGACATGCTGTTAATTTAACGTGTAAACTGAGGTTTGGTATTTGGAATCGAAGATATCTAAAACGAAAAGGTGACTGACTGGGACCATACTGCCATACTCAAAATTACAGTTTGATGTCACGAACCTTGACGTTCCCATAATAAGGATCGAAAGTCAGTTCAGAAATGAAACAATATGGCTTTAGCCTTTAAGCGATGGAAGCATGGCCCCTGATCTATCAACGCACAGCTCAACAGCTGGACGGATCGGATTGAAATATGACATGCAGATAGCTTTTATTATGTAGACATCCGCTAAGAAAGGATTTTTGAGAATTCAACCTCTAAGGGGATAAAATAGGGGTTTGAAATTTGTGTAGTCCACACGAACGAAGTCGCGACCCGCGGGCAACTTATGATAGTCTTTACATATACCTACGGGTATGTGTTTATAACTGCCATATCCCTAACAAAACCCGTTTATCATCTTAGACTGCATCATCTTTTACCACCAAGTGAGATCGCAGTCAAAGGCTGACTTGAAGTGGAATACAAAAAATCGCGCCGAATACCCTCCTCTTTTTTGGAAGTCGGTAACCATCCATCCAGAAATCGTGAGCGTTGGCATTCCTATGTGTTTGACATCAAATCAACTCGCACGAAGTGTTTTTGTTCAACGAACCTCTAAGGAATGGAACGCACTTCCGACGAGGCGTCCGCGTCGCCCCGCTGAACATAATATACCTATGTACGTACTTAGGTATATTATGTTGGCTGTATGTCTGACCTGTGACGGTACGAATAGATCCTTAAAAAAAGATCTTACATCCTCGACCCACGACCGGGGCATTTCAACAATACAATATATACTTTTAGACTAATATCTTACTAATATTATAAATGCGAAAGTTTGGATGTATGGATGTCGGTATGGATGTATGGATGGATGTTTGTTACTCAATCACGCCCCAACGGCTGAACGGATCTGGATGAAATTTGGCACAGAGATAGATTATAGTCTGGAATAACACATAGGCTACTTTTTATCCCGGAAAATTAAAGAGTTCCCGCGGGAACCACAAAACCTCGATCCACGCGTACGAAGTCGCGGACGTCAGCTAGTAATTGAATAAAGAATAAAGTATTAAAAATGCAGAAGTTTGGAATGGATGGATGTTTGTTACTCAATCACGCCAGAACATCTGAACGGATCAGGATGAAATTTGACACAGAGATAGATTATAGTCTGGAATAACACATAGGTTACTTTTTATCTCGTAAAGTAAAAGAGTTCCCGCGGTAATCAAAAACCCTCAATCCACGCGGATGAACGCGTGGATTGAGGTGGTTTTATCGTAGCTGATGCCCGCTACTTCCTAGTAGCGGGCATCGGCTATTTATTTAGCACTATTTGATGCCCACGACTTCGTAGGCGTGGATCGAGGTTTTGTGGTTCCCGCGGGAACTCAATTTTACATAAAAAGTAGCATATGTGCTAATGCTGACTATAATCTATCTCTGTGCCAAATTTCAGCCAGATCCGTTCAGCCGTTGGCGCGTGATTGAGTAACAAACATCCATACATCCATCCAAACTTTCACATTTATAATATTAGTAAGATATACTGCAAATTAAATAACATTGAATGTTATGTTATGTGTGTAAATGAAGGCAAGATTGTATGCTTTCAGACTGCGCAAGGTCATTTCAAGAATTCGAGTCTTGAGCAATAAAATTAGTTTGTTTAATCTGATAAGTGTTTTATTTATTTAGCTATCGGTAGACAGCCTACGAAGTTTGAATACATTAAACAATTTAAATTAAAGTTTAAACCTAATGGGAGAACTTACATTATTTATTTTAGGTGTAAATTATTTCTTCATCAAACTAAGATTAATTTAAATTAGAGAATTATTTCGATATCCCCCAGGGTCGGACGTCTCTTCAACTAGTACTTTCAATTTCGTTGGAATAATTAATTATTTTTTAATTAACAAGTTATTATCTGAAGCGGTAATAGCTTAGTGGTTGAGATTCCAACCTCCTATTCGCGTGGTCAGGGGTTCGGTCCTCGGACATGCACGATTGATGCTATTATTTAGATTTCTTTTTTTTTAATCCTCTACAAGTTAGCCCTTGACTGTGTTATCTTACCTGATGGTAAGTGATGATGCGAGATGGTAACTTGTTAGGGATATGGCAGTTATGTTAAACCCATACCTCTAATCGGTTTCTACACAGCATCGTACCGGAACGCTAAATCACTTGGCGGCATATCTTTGCCAGTAGGGTGGTAACTGGTAACTAGCCACAGCCGAAGCCTCCCATCAGACAAAACTTCGCTTTTCTGAGTTATAGGTATGTGCGTTTTACGCAATTAAATATTTTAGGCAACCTGCTATAACGGTGAAGGAAAACATCATGAAGAAAGCTTCACGCCTGAAAGTTCTTCGTAACGTTCTCGAAATAACTAGATATGAAATAACTAGAATAGTTTAATTCGCTATAAGCCGCCACAATAGGTAGGTAAATCTTTGTAGTGCAGTGATCTTGCAGTGTGTATCGCAAGCTAAATGTGCAAGATGCACACTGTACCACATAGATTTATATACTGTGGCAGATTATGAAGAATTAAAAAATAAATAATAGTTCTTTCATAAATCGAGTTTTCTTCCCCGATGTGGCCGCTAAACGTTTTATCACTTCGTTGACAAACTGCTCAACGTATTCGAGTCAGCCACCGAGTAACAAGTTGTAATGTACCCCGTATGAACAATTCACACACGTCTTCAGACACCGACCGCTTACCAGAACTGGCGTGCACAAAAGCGTGATATAATATATTTAACGTATTATTTGATAACGCTAACCATGGGCCTCATTAGAAAGCTCAGGGTCACTCAGCGGGTGACGGAGAGAGTAATAGGGTTTCTTTGCGCGATCAAATCAGGAATTAGGAGATCCGTAGAAGAACGAAAGTAACCCACCTTGCTCGACGCGTTGCGAAGCTGAAGCGGCAATGGGCGGGGCACATAGTTCGAAGAACCGTCAGACGTTGGGATCCTAAAATGCTGGAATGGCGACCTCGCACTGGAAAGCGCAGCGTTGGCAGACCCTCTACTCGGTGGACGGATGACATCAGACGAGTCGCAGGGAGCCGCTGGATGTTGGCAGCGCAAGACACCGAAAATCCTTGCAAAAACCTATGGTCAGCAGTGGACGTCTGTCGGTTGATAATGATGATGATTCTTTGATAACTTCCTCTTTGATTGCTACAGTGTAACGATCGCAATCACCTCTGACTGGTTAGCACTCTTTCACTATTGGCCAAAATCCATTGACGCAGCAAAAATACCATAAATTCAGCCAATCAAAGCAATAGGGATGATGACAACTCAATCAAATCAGCAACCCAATATCAAACTTAAATACGCACTTCTAGTATGGAAGTTGTATGGAATTCACAGTTGTGACGTCATCAAATTTCAACGCACTTTTTTCTTTAATCTATATTTCAAAATGGTTATCAAACTTAAAACTAACCGAGGATGTGAGGAGTCTTTTGGAAGACTCTATCTAATAATCAGTTAGAAATAATTAATTTTTGATATAGGCATCATCCCTATTGAGACTGTAACAATGATTGATACAGGTTTTACATAATTGCCCTGCAGAACAGTGTGGCTGTCAACTATTGACCTATAATATTGATACAAAACAAGCCGCTTTCGAGCCCGACTGTAGCAATTGGGGTCCATTACCGCGCGCGAGGTCCCTTGATTCAATTCCGCGATCTTTGAGACGCGCCACGCTACGGAGCGTTATATTATTACACTCGTATAGATGTTACGCGCGACTGTATCCAACTCAAATATCAGTGTCTGTGAAAATTATGCTCGATTTGCAAAATATGACAGCGAGAGACGCACAATTGGTAGATATATTTTATGAGTAGGTATACGCGCCTTTATCTACTAGATTTTGCCCACGGCTTCGTCCGCGTTGACCAAACTAATGTAAAATCCCTATTTTACCCCCTTAGAAGTTGAATTTCCAAAAATCCTTTCTTAGAGAATGTCTACGTCATATAAGCTATCTGTATGCCAAATTTCAGCCCGATTCGTCCAGTGGTTTGAGTTGTGTGTTGACAGATCCGTCAGTCAGTCAATGACAATTTCCTTTTATACATATAATAGTACCATAGTATAGGTACAACTCTGAAGTAACTTTGGAATAATCAAGAATTAGCAAGCTATTAGCATGCTATATGCATAGCGTGCATAAAATATGGAAGCGGGGGCGTAATAAGCTGTAAGCTTGTAAAGCAAACTTTAAGACGCCTCGCTCAGACATCCCAGGTGTGTTGGTTGTATTCAGCATTAATTATAACTAGAATATGTAAGTAGAAGATTAGAACTACTGCGATGAATTTTATAATAACAAAAGATAAGCAAAAGTATAGACCCACCAAATTATCTGGCCCGGTGGGCAAAATTGCAACAAATTTTTATGCCTGTTTAGTTTTTTTTTGTATTCGCGCGGGAACTTGTTAAATTTTCGGGATAAAAAGTAGCCTATGTCCTTCCCCGGGATACAAACTATCCCTATACCAAATTTCATCAAAATCGTTTGAACAGATGGGCCGTGAAAGCGTAACAGACAGACAGGCGACCTTCGTGGCGCAGTGTGTAGCGCTGTTGTCTTAACGTGCGCAGTTCGATCCCCGGCAGGGTCAATTTGGGAATTTATAATTTTCCCTGGTCTGGCTTGATGGAAGGCTTCAGTCGTGGCTACATAATGACTAAGTTTTGACATAGAAAACATGCCAAGTGTAATTTAGGCTACGTTTGGGCGTACCTATACATATTAATTAATTAAAAAATAACCATATTCCCGCCTCAAAGCTGCAAATTAAAATCGCGCCTAATAAATTTTAATTTTGTTCCAGGAAAAGGGAGATGACGCAAAATGAGTTTCACGCACACCAATCACCCTCGAAGAGTACGCGCGGGGCCAAAACCACGCAATCAACTCAACGGCCCTCAAACAACGATCCAAAATGAACTCGCGAACACAAATAATTGAAATGGATCAAAAAATATGCGGGAACCAGTGCCAGAGTATAACGAAAATAAGCGCGTTCACCCTACGACCACCCGATCCTAGTGATGCCAACCGAACTATAACAATCGTATCACTCGACGAAACCAACGATACATTTCTGAACTATTCCAATTACTTCAGTGATATCGATAGAACGTTGAACGAATCGTTTTTAAATTCAACGTTCAAAAATGGAACGTGTAGTGATGTGCAGTACAATTTCTGGGCGTTATCGTTGATTGTTTTTCCGTTGTTAACGCTATTTGGAAATGTGTTAGTGATTTTGAGTGTGTCCAGAGAGCGCAGTCTGCAAACTGCGACGAACTATTTCATAGTTAGCTTGGCGGTTGCTGATTTGTTAGTGGCCGTTGTGGTTATGCCGTTTGGTGTTTATTATTTGGTAAGTGACATTTGGAGTATTAATACTACACTTTATTTTTTTTTGAAGTGAAACTTCTTTAGAATCGTTGTGATTTGAACATTCGATGAAACAAAAAAGCGACACCAAAGAGAGACAAACATATTCATAATAGGATTTATCCTAGAATACAAGTTATATTTATCTAATTATCTGGTAGGCTTTTTACTTTTCAGAAGTTTCACTTCTGCCGTGTGTGAATCGCAACACACACAATTTTTTTATTAAGATTGATAAATTCTTTACTGAAATGAGTTTATTCGAATTGATTCACTCGACGCATCTCGTTGAGAACCCCAAATTGAAATGGATCGCATAATAATTTATACGAGTGTTTTGACATTTGAAAGGCTGTCTTGCACTCAAGACTATTACAAATACTGAATACTGAATACTTAGTTGAGTGTTTTGATCGTGATAAGTATTTACTTTAGTGGTTTGCAATGACACTTGTGCCGCAATCAAATGAATATAGCCGTGAGGCTTAGTAGCAGTGTAATAATGAATGAATTCAATCAATGAATCAATATTTATTTATTCAAATTAGGTACACTGTATAGTTATTGACGTCCAATAACTTTATGATGTTAATCAGTTACGGTATCTACGTAAATATCGAGCTCAAAAGAAACTCAGCCAGTTTTTTTATTTTTAAATTAATTAGCTTAAAGGACATTGACCAGCGCCCATACAAAGTTCGCCTAAGAACCAACAGTCATAAAACATACATTATCGGATTCAAAATAACACATAAATACTATTGTAATTAGATTTGAACAACGGACACTTCAGATAATTTATTTATTACCAACAATATTTTCA
Source organism: Erebia aethiops (assembly GCA_923060345.2). Taxonomy (NCBI): domain Eukaryota; kingdom Metazoa; phylum Arthropoda; class Insecta; order Lepidoptera; family Nymphalidae; genus Erebia; species Erebia aethiops. The sequence continues at coordinate 18,309,016 of OV281080.1, forward strand.
ATTTTGAGGTTATTTCGACTCAATCTGCTTGAAAAATAAATATCATCGTCAACAAGTTTCGCCGTAGTTCACCAAAAACATTACAGATGGCGTTATAAATATTAATTTACCGTACTTTCAATAGATGGCGTTGCGTGATTCGGAATACTCTCGGAATATTCGCACTCAGCGCTTCAAGCTGCTTTTATCTTATTTCTTAAGTTACAGAACTAGCGCTCAAGCGGTGGTATTGTTTATTCTTTTAACCTGTAAGTCAGATGCCGGAAAAGAACGGTAATCAATTTAATACCCATTTATTTATTTTTTAATTAATTTGAAGTGTCCGTTGAAATCTAATATTTGGAATAAAGGTTAAAAAATAAGCTAAGGATTACTGTATATTTCAAAAGTATGTTGATTCTTAGGCGAATTTGGACAATGTCCTTTCTCAAGAGACCCCTGTACATTAGAGCTAACTGAGAGTTTGAGTATCTACAAAAAATATGAACAGAATTTAAAACTGATGAGTATTTAAATAGCGGTTGCTACATGGAAGGATTATATAGATAGATACATGGAATAAATGAATGGAAAATAATCCATACTAAGACATATTTGTTGTGCTACTGATTAATTTGATGCAAACTGTTGGTCAAAAAAATATTGAAATAAGTATGGGTGCAATTTACATACGGCAGAAGTGGAACTTCGGAAGAATAGCCTATGAAAGAATGAGATAAATATACCCTTTTGAACAGAATGGAGCAGTACCGCGACTCAATATCGTACAGCGCCATCTATTGGTCGTGAACATATGACTTGTATTCTATTTCATTCTCTCGCAGGCTAAATCCTATTTATTTATTAATACGTTTATCTCTTTTTGGTGTCTCTTTTTTGTTTCGCCTTTTCGTTTCATCGAATTTTCAAATCACAACGATTCTTAAGCAGTTGCACTTCAAATAATTATAAATTCAAGAAGTCTGACTGTATGTCTGCTACTTTATCACTTGTAATATGTTCAACCGCTTACACGATATTAGGAGCAGAGTCAGGTAGGTAAGTAGCACATTAATGAAGTACATATTAAGCTATTTATAACCAAAAACCAAAGTTTATAAATAACAGGATTCATTAAAACCTGAATCCACGCGAATTAAGTCGCAAGCATCATCTTTTATGTAATCCAAGCATATTTTTAATCCCAAAAGAAAATGTCCTGGATTGCATTAATTTATCATTATTCTTATTTGCTTCTTTCGCGCCCTTGTCGTTCATCATCCCGAATTTCCTTCCTCAAATCCGTATTTTTCTCAAGAACTGTATAATATTTCAGTCCCGAAAAATTATTATTGTAATATCCTTGCAACATTGCAAAGGCTAGGAAAATTATGCTGTGCATAATTTGTTTTGGAAAAACGTCGTTATTTAGTACGAAAACCAAGTTTTCTTCCACCTTTCGCTATTGTAGATATTTTTTGCACATAACTAACTGCAATTATGGAACCAGCTTCCACCTGCTGTGTGCTGTGCAGCTTTTCGAAGGCAGAAAAACAAATTATTCGGAAACTGGCATGGGTTCTTCTGGTTCCTCAAATGTTTATGGGCAGCGGTAATCACTATAAAAGTTTTGTATTTGTATAACATTAGGTGACCAGGGGCCATGCCAACGCTTAAAGTAATATTACTCAAACTGACAATTTGATGTCACGCTCCTTGACGTTCCTAAAATAAGGATTATAATTCTAAAACACGAAAGTCAACAATAATGAAACAATATGATTGTAAGCATTGGCAGAATGGCCCCAGCTGGACATAGGCATGGCATAAATAAATATCACTACAGTTGATCCTGGGCATTTATCGTCCAGGCATTTCCCGTCATCCTTTAATATTTTCATCGTCATTCGACAAACATTCACTTCACCACTAATCTTTAGCTAGATAGTTATGTTTTTTTTTGCAAATCTATTTGCAAGTTATTTTGCATAGATAGCGATTGGCCATGTCCTTCTTTATTTTTGACGGTTTTATATTTACTTTTTTTATCGAAGAATAGGCGTGCGCTTGATGACAATCATACAAAGCAATGATGAGGTCTGGGGTAGAGCGCGCTTGCCTAGAAGATGCCTATTCAAGTATTCACTCTTGCCTTGAAGGTACTTAGGTTATACGCGGCAGGGAATACTCATGAATGGCTCAACTTTCTACATATTTAAAATGAAAAGGACTGACTAATTAACTGATCCATCAACGCACAGCTCAAAGGGTTTTAAATTTGTATGAAAATCGACCCTATAGTGAGGGAAGCCGCGGGCAAAAAAATAGTCAAAATCATAAATCTCATAAGTTATAACAAATGAATCACTTCGTTAAAAGACTCGGAGATTACTCATTCAGGATCCGTCCGTCAGAAAGATTTGGACAAAGCCATCTAAAGTTTAATAAGTTCCCCTTGCGCTGAATAAAACATAATCCGTGAAAACAATTCATGCCAGGAATGAAGGACTTCACTTTTCGTTTCGGCAAATAGAGCCTTATTATCACAGTATCACACACTATAATAACATTCTACTCACAAAATGCTGAAAGGAGACGGTTCAGATGTGTATGGGGCGTAGGCCAAGTCTTGTACAAGCAGAGAAATGAAGGAAAATAAAATACTAGACCATTTTTTATTGGTCAAATCTACCAATTCGTCGTAATTTCAGTGGTGAAATTATTTAATCTTTCCAAGTTATGGAACACTAAACATGAGTGGGTAACAATTGCGGATTCGAATTTTGTTGTTTTCTAAAAGCAAAACACGTAACTTTGACAGTGACTGTCAGAAAAGACATTCTGATACATTTCGCGCCTACTGCCTTCTCTATGGCTGAATGTTGCCATCTTGGACACGTATCGAAAACTTGAAACATTTTTATTTTTTGCTCGTTATTTACTTTACTGTTCTAAATTATTATATTTTTAATACAATCTATATGTATTTTCCTCTATATTCATGGTAGAGCGTACAAGAGTAGGCCTAAAACAACGTTAATTTAATTAATTATTTATTTACTGCCCCGTTTTTTATGGTAAAACTAGCTGATGCCCGCGACTTCGTCCGCGTGGATTGAGGTTTTTTTGATTCTCGCGGGAACGTCTGCACGGACGAAATCGCGGGCATCAGCTAGTTTTACCATAAAAAACGGGGCAATAAATAAATAATTAATTACATTAACGTTATTTTAGGCCTACTCGTGAAAACATAACCTTGTTTGTAGCTTGGCTTTGCCCTAGCGCAGTTGGTAAAAATGCTGAATTTACTCATTGAGTTGAACTTAATGCAATCAAACTCAGTTCAGAAACCTGAGCGATCTGATTAGAGCAGGGTTGTCACACGTCAGTCCCGTGGGAATATGATGAATGATATGATTAATTAATACACGATTTAGTTTCACGTGTAAACAGACAAATATATGCTGTCTAGATCATTTCTCATTTATTTATTTAACTAAAAACATACAATCTACATGATGCACATTATCATACAATAATACAAAAACAATAAAAAAGGGGTGAGGGAATTAAATGATGATTAAATTTAATTTAAATTAGATTAAATTAATCTTAGGCAGTATCATCACTTATCATCCAGGTGAGATCGCAGTCAAAGGCTAACTCAAGTTGAATTGTTCAACTTCAAGTACTTCCAGCAAGCCTGGCCTCAATGCAATTTACACTGGCCATATCTGAGTTTCTTAGCAGCGGGTCTAGCACGTTTATGTATATTTTATTTATAATAGATTTACTAACTTGAATCACCTACCTACTAAAACTAAAAATCATCATATTAGAAATACAAGCTAAGTGAAGTGATTAGAAACACAGCGTGGATTAAAACAACAGCTCAACAACTATTAAGGCTAAAAGATAAATAAATAAATAAATAACAAAATCATCTATAATATATATAAAATTCAAAGTCCTGACTGACTTATATATCAACGCACAGCCTAAACCACTGGGCCTAAAAACTTGAAATTTTGACAGTAGGTTACTTTTATGACGTACGCGCACACTAAGAAAGGATTTTTCAAAATTCCACCCCTAAGGGGGTGAAATAGGGGGTGAAAGTTTGTATGAAACTCCGTCATTTCTCAAGTTATATCCATGAAACTTGGTATTTTGGCTTTAGGTAATAAATAAAGAAGTACGTGTGTCACAGTTTTTCAAAATTTCACCCCCAAAGGGGTAAAATAGGGGTTGAAAGTTTGTGTGAAAGTCCTTCATTTCTCAAGCTAAAGCCATGAAACTTATCATTTGGGCTTTCAGTTAGATATGCAGAAATAAGTGATTTACAATTTTTCAATATTGCACCCCTAAGGGGGTGAAATAGGGGGTGAAAGTTTGTATGAAAGTCCGTCATCTTTCAAGTTATATCCATGAAACTTGGTATTTAAGCTAACGGTTTAAAATAAAGAAATACGTGTTTCACAGTTTTTAAAAATTCCACCCCTAAAGGGGTGAAACAGGGGGTGAAAGTTTGTATGAAAGTCCTTCATTTCTTAAGATATTTTTCAAGTCATATTAACGAAGAAAAAGAAGTATCTGTGTCACAGCTTTTAAAATTCCACCCCCGAAGGGGTGTAATAGGGGTTGAAAGTTAGTATGAAAGACCTTCATTTTTCAAGTTATAGTCATTAAACTTAGCATTTGGGCTTTCAGTTAGATATGAAGAGGTACGTGTTTCACCATTTTTGAAAATTCGACCCCCAAAGGGGTGAACTGGGGGATGAAAGTTTGTGTAAAAGCCCATAATTTCTCAAGATATTTCTCAAGTAATATCAACAAAACTGAGTATTTTAGCTTTCGTTAAAAAATAGAGAAGTACGTATGTGACCAACAGACCAACAGTTTTTCAAAATTCCACCCCCAAAGGGGTAAAATAAGCGTTGAAAGTTAATATGAGAGTCCTACATTTCTCAAGTTATAGCCATGAAACTTGGTATTTAAGCTAACGGTTTAAAATAAAGAAATATGTGTTTCACAGTTTTTCAAAATTCCACCCCTAAAGGGGTGAAACAGGGGGTGAAATTTTGTATGAAAGTCCTTCATTTCTCAAGATATTTTTCAAGTCATATTAACGAAGAAAAAGAAGTATCTGTGTCACAGCTTTCAAAATTCCACCCCCGAAGGGGTGTAATAGGGGTTGAAAGTCTGTATGAAAGACCTTCATTTTTCAAGTTATAGTCATTAAACTTAGCATTTGGGCTTTCAGTTAGATATGAAGAGGTACGTGTTTCACCATTTTTGAAAATTCGACCCCCAAAGGGGTGAACTGGGGGATGAAAGTTTGTGTAAAAGTCCATCATTTCTCAAGATATTTCTCAAGTAATATCAACAAAACTGAGTATTTTAGCTTTCGTTAAAAAATAAAGAAGTACGTATGTGACCAACAGACCAACAGTTTTTCAAAATTCCACCCCCAAAGGGTCCTTCATTTCTCAAGTTATAGCCATGAAACTTAGCATTTGGGCTTTTGGTTAAATCTGAAGAAGTACGTGTTCCACCAATTTGAAAATTCGACCCCCAAAGGCGTGAAATAGGGGATGAAAAATTGCATGAAAGTCCTCCATTTCTCAAGATTTTTTCAATTTATATCAACGAAACTTGGAATTTCGGCTATCGGTAAAAAAAATAAGTACGTGTGTCACAGCTTTTAAAATTCCACCCCCAAAGAGGTAAAATAGGGGTTGAAAGTTGGTATGAAAGTCATTCATTTTTCAAGTCAAAGCCATGGAAGTTGGTATTTGAGCATTCGGTTAAATATGAAGAAGTATATTTTTCACCATTTTTGAAAATTTGATCCCCAAGGACGTTAAATAGAGAGTTTGTCCTTCAATCACGCAGCAACGGATCAACGAGATTTTTTGCATGGGTATAGTTAAGGACCTGAAGAGTGATAAAGGCTACTTTTTATACCGGAAAATCAAGGAGTGCCTGTGGGGAAAAAAGCTTAAACCACGCGGATGAAGTCCTGACTTATATATCAACGCACAGCCTAAACCGCTGGTCTTATAGACATGAAATTTGTAGGGTGTGTTTTTTGTGAAGAGTAGGTTTGCACTAAGAAAGGGTTTCTCGAAATTTCACCTCCCAAAGGGTAAAATAGGGGTTGAAAGTTTGTATTATGACATTTTTGCTGGTAAAAGCTGGAATGTCGATTAGCTTTTCTTCTGATGGTAAAGATGTCAAGTACGCATCTCAGTACTCGCTCCTCTACAAAGCTTTGGTGAATTAAAACCGTACTACTCTCATTCCAGAGATTAGTTTAGTTATAGAACTTAGAACTTCGTGCTTATTGCTTTGTTTGAGATATTGTCAGTTTGTATATTACATACAATTGAGAGGGAGTGAGAACGCTTATGATGTTTGTTTCTGAAAAAAATGACATTTGGTTCTTGTAGGCCACGCGGGCGAAGCCGCGGGCAGAAGCTAGTAGTAATAATATAATAATTGCGATGCTTTGTTGCGACGTGATTGAAGGACAAACCAACAAACCAATAAACATACAAACAAACACACTGTTTGTGGTCATTGGGTTGTGGTCATTGGTTTGTTGGTTTGCTCGACGTGATTTTTTGCATGGGTATAGCTGAGGACCTGGAGAGTGACATGGCAACTTTTTATCCCGGAAAATTAAGGAGTTCCCTTGGAAATTAAAAAAGCTTATTTCACGCGGACGAAGTCTAAGAATTAATTTTACGATAAGAAACGATGTTATCTTATCTTACTTCTTACTTTTACGAATATTATAAATGCTAAAGTTTCATGGATGTATGGGTGTATGGATGTATTATTTGTTACTCAATCACGCCCCAACGGCTGAACGGATCTGGCTGAAATTTGGCACAGAGATAGATTATAATCTGGAATAGCACATAGGCTACTTTTTATCTCGGAAAATTAAAGAGTTCACCCGGGAACCAAAAAAACTCACCACTAAGACGAAGTCACGGGCATTCGCTAGTAATAAATAAATCTTAACGTTAAAATTTCAGAATTTTGTGAGCAGAAAATTATGAACACTTACACATTCTGAATTCTATGACCTGGGCTATAATTTATCGGGCACCCATACATTAGTGCTCTTGAACTGAAAGCCTTTGATGTCGTCCCGCACTACATATTGCCTATTAATTAGATGGACACGGCACAACCGATGTTATGATACGCCTAATAACCCGAATCAATTACACCGATTGTGACCTAATTAACCGACCGTTTGAACCTGAGTAAACAGGTTCAAAAGCCGGCCAATCGCGAATCAGACTCGCTCACTGAGGGTTCTGCACACATTATTTACAGTCTTAGAAATTCCCAGTACTAGTCCGGAGTTAGGAAGTTGGCGATGTTTGACCCCCGTGCCTCGGAGAGCACGTAAAGCCGTCGGTCCTGCGCCTTGATCTCTACCCGGGCGTGTCGGATTTTCCGTCCCATCAGGCTATGAGAGTAAAGGAACAGAGAGTGCACCAGTGTTGGTGTACACACTTGTGCACTATAATATCTCCCGCGCAGATGGCTAATCTCTCTGGACATTGGCCGCCGTGACCAAAATTTGGTCCGGAGGACATTATTTACAGTTTACTTTGAAATTGTGGTTTTGATTTTTGTTCGGAGATAGCTTGTAGGTATCCCGGGTACGGGCATAATATTTTTATCTCTGAAAATTTTACAGTTCTTCAGTTCAAAATTGAAATCCACGCGAACAAAATGATTTAAAATGATGATGTTTTTTAAATTTGAATAAATTACAAGTCCTTTTTAATGTCCTACTATTTCGAAATGTCTTTCCTACCGAAAATAAATCGCAGGCACATTTTTTATTATTCACGTAAACAGCTATCAAATCAGTTTACTTACCTACTTTATTCGCTTTCTTTTCGCTAACTTCGTAGGTCTATATAACTAAGGTCTTTGAACAATCAGAATTTAATACCGAACAAACGCTTTGTATCACTTGATAACTCCGAGAAAAAATTCACACACTTTTTGTGAAATAAAAGAAACCGATGAAGAATTCAACACAGCTCAATGAGTCGTGGAGTAAACTGAAGACAACACTTTGAACAATCTGAAAGAAATGTGCAAATAACGAACGTGCAAATTAATACTTTTGTTTGTATTGTACTGAACAATATAGTACAGACGAGAGCAGAGTAGAGAATTAGGTACTCATATTTAAATCAAAGTCCATTGTATTTTTTTGTAACTCTTCTTTTTGAGAAATTCCCATAGAGCTAAATGTAAAGAGATAAATGTTCATGGGCGGAGGTAATTACTTAACATCAGGTGACCCGCCTGCTCGTTTGCTCGCTATATATATTTAAAAAATAAAAAAGAGCTAAAAATACTATTTTATAATATTAGCCGTTTGCTTAAACTTAATTATAAATAAAAGTCTAATAGATGATGTCCGTGACTTCGCCCGGGTTTTTCTCGTGGGAACTCTGATATTCCGGAACCAAAAGTAAGCTATGCCCTATCCGGGATGCCACCCGTCTCTGTACCAAATATCAAAATCGATTAAACAGATGGATCGTGGAAACACACAGACACACTTTCGCATTTATAATATTAGTTTTATGGATGCGAGTGTGTGTATTTCTATAGCCAGTAGATGGTAGAGATTAAAAAGTTTGAAAAAACCTAATTCCACGCTGACGAAGTATATACTAAAAAGGGTGTACCTAATTGTCTGAAAACCATTCTGTTACTGAGAAGTAGTCGAGTTTTAGCTTTTCTTGTTAAGGCGCTGTGAGTTCACGAGATCAAAATATAGGCGCGCGGGGATGAAATCGAGCAAGCGCATGTCGCAAAAAATGGAAGAAATAATTTTTATTTTTTAATTAATAGCTGCTTAACGGTCTTGAAACCAGCAAATTATTTTTACGAGCATACTTATGTCACCGTTTGATGGATACACCGCTTTAAAAAACTCCGTTTTACCGATTTTACGCTATGACAGGACCCTTTACTCAAAAGAAACTCCAGCATTCTATACAAATAGAAATCGTCACTATTCCTTTTTACGGTCTGTTAAATACTAAGTGTCCCTAAATCGTACCATTAAGGCTACAATAGATTAAGGTAAATAGGTATAAAATGTGAGAGCCACGTAGTGAAGATCCCAACTTTAGCAAGGCCATTCAAGTTCAGGTTAAGGGCTTATGCACACTCGATGCCATACTCGATACAAACTGTGATACGATTTTGCGAATGATGCTAAAAATTTATTTATTCAATTTAGGTAGGTACACTAAACTTATTGACATCCAGTTACTTATAAAATATGATGGTGATAATTTGTTACGGTATCTTAAAACTAAAGCTACGAGGGTTCCAAACGCGCCCTGGTCTGAGAAGAGCCCACAATTGTTATTTTTTTATTCCATTACAAGCTAGCTCTTGACTGCGATCTCACCTGATGGTAAGTGATGAATGATGATGCAGTCTAAGATGGTAACGGGCCAATCTTTTAGGGGTATAGGCTTAATCGCTTGGCCGTATGTCTTTGCCGGTAGGGTGGTACCTAGCCACGACCGAAGCTTCCCACTAGACAAATATTATGATATATCATGATATGCCACCGTTTAATAGATAAACTGCCTTATACTGCATTACGTAAATTTAAAGAATGTGTTAAACAGCATTTGTTAAGTCGAGGATTTCCACTATCGATGATTTTCTAAATAACAAAGTTCCATGGAAGCAACCGGCCTCGCATCCAGTGACCCACAAGTCAGTATAATACTTGTAACATAATATACCTATGTGTTGTATTGTTTTCTTAATGTAACCTTTTTCTTTTTTGAGAAAAGAGCAACTGCTGAGTTTCTTGCCGGCTCTTCTCAGACGAAGCAGCTTTCCGAACCAGTGGTAGAGTCTTAACGTATCATAAGTGGCACAAGTTGTCCTACATGAAATAAATAAATCATTTATCATTTATAAAACTCCTTTGACCCTCAAGACTGGGCCTCAAAATCAGGAAGCAGCAGTATTGTTTCTTCGCTATTTCTCTTCTTCTACTTGTCCTTATCCCACGCTATCCTTCAAACTATTATCCACCCGTTTTATACGCATATCCTCTTTCACACAATCCATCCATCTTTACTCTGGTCGTTTCTTCGCTATTTAAAAATTCAAAAAGACGCCAATCGCTAATGCTGAAAGTATCGTGTGTGATCGTGCCCTTATATCACCTAACAAACACTATTGTAATTCTGATATAAAAATTGTATAACGTATGTGTGGAAACGATTAATCTTTTAAATGGCCTATTTCTTTTCAATAAAGGAAAGAGAGACTAAAATATTATGGTATTTTTTGAATACAAGTAAAATATTATATTGGTGCGGAGTGCGGACAGGCTAAAATGGTTTAGAAATTGTGTTATTTGGGAATAGAAGGAAACATTTATTTTATGCAAAAGATGTTACCTAATACTATATTTATTAGTATTGTAATTTATATTTTCCCTATATTATGCTAACCTTATTAGATCATATTTATCTTACTATTACTAATATTATAAGTGCGAAAGTTTGGATGGATGTATGGATGTTTGTTACTCAATCACGCCCCAACGGCTGAACCTGGCTGAAATTTGGCACAGAGATAGATTAAAGTCTGGAATAGCACATAGGCTTTTTATCCCGGAAAGTTAAAGAATTCCCGCGGGAACCAAAAAACCGCAAACCACGCAGACGAAGTGGCGGGCATTCGCTAGTAATTTTTGAAATCATTATTTTGTACCTCTGTGGCACGCAAAGAATGAGTACTTTTACTCACATTAAGTCCTGGATGGTTCCTATGCGTGTTCTGCACTAGTGCAAGTCTTCATAAAGATCCTTTTATTACAAGTTCTAGGGACCACGTAGAACGCATTACTTGCAAGTCGCAGTGGCATGCGCTTTCTGCTCTAGACTTTAGCTTCAAGTTTCTACCTACATTAACCAAGGAAAAAAAGCTAAGCTAATTTTATAAATGCGAAAGTGTGTCTGTCTGTATGTCTGTCTGTCTCTTTTCAAGCGATTTTGATGAAATTAGGTGGTATACCTATATTGTGATTTGCGTCCTCGAATTTCAGCCACGGCGGCCAATCTTCAGAGAGATAAGCCATCTGTGCGGGAGATATTATAGTGGGTACACTCTCTGTTCCTTTACTCTCATAGCCCGATGGGACGGAAAATCCGACACGACCGTAGAGAGATCGGGCGCACGGCTTTACGTGCTCTCCGAGGCACGTGGGTGAAACACAAACTCTATATACCTAGTGGTAGGTTGTATGATGTATCCCGGTGGCCCGATGAGCACAATTGGTCTCTTGTTAGACGCACGCGGGTAGTAAAGCGCTACGTCTTCGTATGTGAGGATCTCATCTTGCTCGTAGTCTGAAAATAAACAGCAACATGAGTTAGAATATTTTTTAGTTAGAATTTGTAGGAAAATTTTTATTAAAAAGAAAATAATATTGTAAAGTAATGAGAATAAAGTTGAAAAAAATGCATTGAAAATTATACACATAAGAAAAATATATTTTAACGAGAGATTTACTTATAAATATGGTCATGCGCTGGCTCAAATTTAAAGTAGATTAATATCGCACAAGTGCGATAAGATATTGCCGCACATGCCATAGTGCCACTATGATCTGGATAAAATTTGGCACAGAGGTAGATTATAGCCTGGAATAACATAGACTACTTTTTATCCCGGAAAATTAAGGAGTTCTTTTAGCTAGTACTTTATAAAATAAATACATAATATTTCCAGTTCAACGTCGTGTGGGGCCTGCCGGCTGTGGTGTGCGACTGCTACATCGCGATCGACGTCACTTGCTCCACGTCAAGTATATTCAACCTCGTCGCCATTTCTGTTGACAGGTAGTCAAGGTTACATTAGGGTCTAGACTCATTCTTAGGTCAGTTTTTTATATATATATATAGGCTAGCGCTTGCCTGCGATCAGACTTGCTTGCAAGTGGTGATGCAGCCTGAGGTGGAGCGCGCTTGCCTAGAAGATGCATATTCACTCTTGATTTGAAGGTATCTATATTAAAAGAGGAGGGGAAAACGGAAGCCGGAAGGGCATTCCATATACTAGCGGTTCGAATTAGAAACGAGGAAGCAAATGGCTTCGTACGAGCCCGCGGAATTTTTACTGCGTTAGGGTGCTGGTCGATGCCTTGCGGTTCTATAGTAAAAAGGTGACGGAGGAACCAGATCGAATAGTTCTTGGGCACACTTTCCGAAATATGTCCTGTAGAATACTGACAGACAATACCGAGTGTTAGATCACTTTCAAATTTAATGCATAATTTACTTAATATTGTAGCCCTTTAGTTAAATTTTCATTACTTCCTTAAACACTAATTTCGTTCAGCATCACTTCAACCAGATTTTTTTATATATATATATATACTTCAACTGAGTACGAGTATCTTCTCAGAAAGAAATATTTTGCGGATGTCATTCACAAATTGATATTTTTCAGTGGTATTTCTTTTTTCGGCATTTTTGGACAGGAAAAATGCCTGCTCGAAATTTCATAAATCACTTTTCTGTCCTCAATTTTTATCATGTCGCTCGTGTAATTTTGTCTCCTCTGTCTTTTAAAATAATCCGATAAAATGTTTCAAATTTACAATTCAAATTCAATAACATTTAATGATTATGATATGACAATGATATTTATTTTCTCATAATCAATAGATACTTAACATTAAAAAACGGAAACTACTGCATTTGTTTATTTAAAATTTGAATTTGTTCATCAAAAATTAATCAACGTTACAGGTATATTGCAGTTACACAGCCAATCAAATACGCAAAGCACAAGAGCAATGCCCGCGTGTGGGTCATGATTGCTGTGGCCTGGTTCGTGAGCGCCGCCATCGGGTCTCCAGTGGTCCTAGGCCTTAACAACACCCCCGACAGGAGTCCACACCAGTGTCTTTTCAACAGCACGGACTATGTCATCTACTCTTCGTTGGGGTCCTTTTATATACCTTGTATCATCATGATGTTTCTCTACTATAGGATTTTTAAGGTTAGTTCTATCATCACTTTCTATTGTACTATCTATGATAAGTAAATTAACAGTGTGTCCTACCATTATATTATCTTCAGTGGTCTTAGGCCTTAACAACACCACTGACAGAAGTTCACACTAGTGTCTGTTCAACAGCACGGACTACGTCATCTACTCTTCATTGGGGTCTTTTTATATACCTTGCTACTATAGGATTTTTAAGGTTAGTTCTATCATCACTTACTATTGTACTACCTATGGTAAGTATTAATTAGATGGTATGTGGTAAAATAAGATCTGTGGACTGAAGCCTAAATAGCTTTTAAAAAGACGAAAAATTTTAAAATATTACAAATAAAAAAAAATGTAAAACATATGAGTACCTAATAATTTTTGATGAGCGGATAAGATCTAAAAGGCAAAAATTTGGATAAAATGGTATTTCAGAACGTTAAAGAAAAATATATGGTCATAATATTATCAGCTTTGACTTTACAGAAAATCTGCAATTTTATTTTATCTTAAATTTTTTCATCTGGAGTTGAAATTCCAATCTTTAAACCTAGTTCTATATGCAAATGTTTATTAAAGATATCAGCAGAGCTTTCGATTTCACGTAAAGGTTTTTCCATTATTACTCCATTTCCCGGGGTCACGTCGGATACCTTTTCGAATTTCCTCCCGAAGCCATATTTTTGGACGTTCAGATCTGATACACGATCTCCCGCAATTGCCTATCTCGGGGATAAACTGGCTGCGAATGCTCAGTCGAATTATCTTATCTATTTAGTATACTACTGCGACGCCATCTGGGTTGGATATTTAATTAAACTTTATAGTTTAGCCAAGCAGATTCCTAGTTCCATGAGTTGCCTATGCGAAACCATCTGAATAGGTGGGATTTTTGTACTTTATCTAACTTATTTTAACTAACTTATCTAACACTAACCACAATGTTATAAGTGCGAAAGTTTGTTTATTTGTTGTTTAATTTGTCGTTCAATCGGGCCGCACTACAGAGCAACGGGTCGGCAGGATTCTTGCAAAGAAATTGACGTGGACTACTTTATAAAGTACTAGCAGATGCCCGCGACTTCGTTCGCGTGGAATATTTTTTATTCCCATAGAAACTCTTTAATTTCCCGGGATAAAAAGTAGCCTCTGTCACTCTCAGGTCCTAAAATATGCCCATGCAAATAATCACGTCGATCCGTTGCTCTGTTACGGCGTGATTGAAGCACTATCCAACAAACAAACACACTTTCGCATTTATAATATTAATGTGAAGTATGATAGCTCAAATTGGCAATCAGTCGATAGATAGGTTTTATAAATTCAACTCAATCGAAGCCGGGGCGTGGCAGCTAGCTAGCCTACAAAATTTAAGCCCGCCAAAATCACGAGGGTTGCTTCGACAATTCAATTTATTAATCTCTTAATAGTCAATTTCTCGTTTGCAAAGACTGGAGATGAATTTGGTTTCATTTGAATACATTAATTTGAAATGGGGATTAAACTTTGCGATAGAACGAAAAATCGCAATTAAAAAAGGATAGATCGGAGGTATAAGTAGAGATAGATCTTGTTCTTATTAGAAAATGTCTTGCTAAAAAGATTGGTATAATGTCTAATAACGACAGCAAAGATGACCATATCAAAAGATTTTTTAAGAATTCAAGTGTAGCAAAAAACTTTATTTGATGAAACTATAATAATATATTTCACGAAAACAATTTTAATATGTGTTTGATTACATTGAAATTGAATAGATTTAACAAAATAACTGTACTTTCCTGTCTAATAACCTGTTTAAATGTCGCCAGGCTATCCGTCAACGTGCGAAAAAGCAGCGAGTGGCGAAGAAGACCTCTTCCGCAGTGAGCTGTGCATTATCCAGTGGTACTGCAGCTGTGGTCATTGAGAACCTTGCGCAGACGCATCGGTTCGTAGACGTGCCAGAGGATAAACCAACCAACACGGCCTCTGGTAGCAATGAAGAGGATGATGAAAAGTAAGTTGATATACTAGACCTAGCAAGAGATGTTGTTGAAAAAGATAGTTAAGCAATATAAAAAGAGAGAGTAGAATATGTGGTCATTCAAAACATGACTCTGATAGCATTGAAGACGATCATGTTAAGTAAGTAGGTATACTGGACCTAGTTAGAGATAATATAGCAAAGCAATATTAAATGAAATATGTGTGGTCATTAAAACATTGCCCAAATACATCGCTTCTTGACATACTTACACATACCAGAGGACAGACCAATAAACACAACCTCTGGTAATATTGAAGACGACGATAGTAAATAGGTATATAGAGTTGTAGAAAAAGACCCAGCAAATACCAAAGCAATATCAAATGAAAGAGTTGATGTAGACATTAAAAATATGGCCCAGACACATTGCTTAGTCGATGTACCAGAGAACAAACCTACACAAACTGCCTCTGGTAAAATTGATGTAAGTAAATAAATTCATTGTATTAGCGATAGTCAACGTAAGATATTAAGAAAGTAATTAAAAACAATAATGAGGGCAAATAAAAATCTTTTGTTTATCCACTACAAGTTAGCCCTTGACTGCGATCTCACCTGATGGTAAGTGATGATGCAGTCTAAGATGGTAGCGGACTAACCTGTTAGGGGCATGGCAGTTATATTAAACTCATACCCCTATTCGGTTTCTACACGGCATCGTACCGGAACACTAAATCGTTTGGCGGTACGTCTTTGCTGGTATAGGGTGGTAACTAGCCACGGCCGAAACCCACCAGGAATGTTTTGGGCTGGAAAGCTAATTTTAATTAGGCATACAGTATACCTCTTAGAAAGAAAGATCATTAATTTGAAAACGCCAGCAATTTAAATCTATGTAGGTATCCAACTAGTTAACCGTTTGGAAGCTAGTGTGCTAAGAGCACCGCACTTAATTGCGAGAAAAAATATACGAGTATAAATAGCCTCAAATAAATTGAATTTACAGCTAAAAATAAATTAAATGCAGGCGTGACCTAGTTACCTAGACCTAGTGACTCCACTGGGTTATTGGATGGTAACCGGGTTTAGATGATAAATTTTAGCTTTTACGTTTATTCAAAGTTCAAGTCATTCAAGTCGAAAACTTTAATTCCAAAGATTTTTTCAACTCTCATGCTCTAAAAAGATGTCATTATAGCTGAGCATAGGCTAAAGTTAGCATTTAGTCTCTAGGGTTTTTTTTTTATTGCAATAAAGATCTTGCTCCTAATTTGAAAATGTAACAGTAAGGTAAAGAAATAATTAAATATCGTTATTTATTATCTTTTCTCGCAATCAAAGTGTTTAATTAGAGTGTTTACCGCGGGACTAAAGCCATTCTACTCGATTCTATAGCATCTCTCGCTACACTCGGGGAGCTAAACATCTAGTATCAAATGGCTCATTTTAGTCTGAACAATCTATTTTTATCATTTGATTGAATTTTTTTTTCCGCTCAATCTCGAAACCGCTATATTAACACAAAAACCTTCTCACTTGTTGAATTAATGGGTCACAACTCACAAAGCTCTAAAATGAGAATCACGACGCACGAAGGCTTAAAATAGCGAAACTTATTTCCGTATCTATTCCAGCTCGACAGGCCTAAAACATAATCCCGATGGAGTACTCACGGCTTATTTATTCCATAAGCGGACGTGGCGGCTTACCCGCAATTTATTACCGTCTTGTAGACACCGCTGGTCACTTTATTTTGCGGCTTAGCGTTTGTTCGAAGAGACATTCATTTCTCGCACTAGCTTTTTATTTTTGCCAGATGCTCCTCCTAAGTTTATTCAAGTTTTATTGGAAAAGTTCCTTGTTTTACAATAAAATCCTTCAAC
The DNA here is from genome assembly GCA_923060345.2 of Erebia aethiops. Classification (NCBI taxonomy): domain Eukaryota; kingdom Metazoa; phylum Arthropoda; class Insecta; order Lepidoptera; family Nymphalidae; genus Erebia; species Erebia aethiops. The sequence continues at coordinate 18,325,936 of OV281080.1, forward strand.
TTTAATCGTCACATTTTTAAGGAGATATTTAGATCCTTTATTCGCAGGAGGCTTCTAGGGGCATGATGGCTACGATGAATCAGACAAATTCAAAGTTGAGTGGCCCGTAGAGGCACAAAATAGGGAGATGTGGAAAAATTGGCCTTTTGCCCAGTCGTGGGACAGTACATGCTATGTTAGATTAGATTAATGTTTAACCTAATAAATTTCTTCCGACAGAATATCATCATTAATAATATGTATCTCTGTGTTAAAACATCAAAATTCCTATGTTAAACGTTGTTCGGAGTTAATAAAATCGGCCCTTAAGTAGTTAAGTTAAGCCTGCGTTCTGCAATTTGTATGGGCGTCGATCCACTGTAAGGATAAATTATCCATAGGCCTACTTCAGGTAATTATTTTATTGCTGTCACTGTTTGAAAGCTGCATTATGACCTTGCCAAAAAGTCTGTCACTTTTACAAAACTTTACTAAATCAGTTTAAATGTCCTTATGCAAGTGAGCTTACTATAAGTAAGGGCTATGGATAAAATAAAATAAAAATAGTGCAACTTATTATAAATGCGAAATTGTGTCTGTCCGTCTGTCAGAAGAAGTTCTAAGTATTGTTATTGTTGTTTCAGTTTCGACAGATCAGAGATGGGGGTGTATGTGGAGGAGCTGGCCAATACTCGGTCCACGAGGTTTATGCTCGCCGCTGTCGTGGAAGAAACGGGCCTGTGAGTCGTTAGGGACTAGCCGATTCTGATGACTTATTTTTTGTTACCGCAGGCACTCTTTAACTTTCCGGGATACGGGATTTTCCGGGGCCTCAATTATTCTAGACTATACGTTATCTGTCTCTATGCCAAATTGTATCCAGACCCGCTCTGGCGTGATTGTGTACCTAACAAACATCAAACCAAACATTCGCATTTATAATATTAGCATAGATAGTATAGATTCCCAAATAATAAAATTAGTCTTATTTCCGTTTTGCTGCGTCTTCTTTACCTAAACAAGTCGTTGACACCCCTAAGAACATAGTTACTTCAGCTATTCTTTTTGAATAAAAAAAGTAAAAAGAAATACACTTTACGAATTTTGTAAGTGAGATTCGAACTTGCGACATCTTGCTTACGACCTGGCTCTTAACTGCTGAAGTTATGTGTTAAAAATGTTCAACATAAACTAAAAAAATTACATACAGGCACTCATCTCTCTATCTATACTAGAGCGAGGGAGGCAGAGTATAACGCTTTTTTGTCACGTGTATGATTTTTCAGGCAGGCCCCGCGTTTTGTATTCAAAAAAGGTGGTTCAAAACCTTTTATGTTTTATTCGGCATCATAACCCAAAGCCAGTTTAATTTATTCTGCCGGATAAAACTCTTTCTCGCTCTTATCAGCCCATTGCCGGCTCACTACTCATGCTCAGGCACGTGAGTCTCCTCTCGGAATGAGAAGGGCTTATACATAGCCACTAACTTATTCAGCCGCCATTTCCCACCACGCTGGCCAAGTGCGGATTGGCACACCTTCGAGAACATTATGAAGAATTCTCGGGCATACAGGTTTCCTTCTTTATCTCCTCCGTTTCCTTGAAAAGTTGGCCCGGGAATCCAAACCGCAACCCCGTACCCGGTCGGGTGACTAAACTATTAAACCAGCACCGGTTTAAAAAAAAACTATTTTCTAAAACCATTCACGTCTTCTTTCCAGCATAATGGCCAATCTAGCATCACCCATACCAATGATGGACCCCAACACCAACAACGACTCAGGTTACGCACCGTCCAACATGGACGTTGACAAAGATCACACGCCACCACCCTCGCCCAAAGAAGACAAGAAGAAAGAAGAGAAGGAGGTACCAAAGAAGCCTGAACTGAAGTAAGTGTATGCTTTACATTAACGCCACGAGCAGGAGCATTACGGACGTGTTTTGTGTACTTACCTACCTAAAGTAAATTTTTTCAGTTAACTATGTGTAGTTTGTATATGTTGTTTGTTTGTACTAAAAATAGAACATGACATGATCATACTTACAGAATGTTGGTTGTCAAAAGTGTCAAATATACCTAAAATAAATAACTACTCGCATTATGCTACTAAGAATATACATAACCAAAACGATGGGATTGTGGTTTACTTAAAGAACAATATTAAATTTAATGTACATGAACCAGAGTTCCGAGATGCGAATTCTATCATAATTAAGATAGGACAAGAAACTGCCATAATTTGTATATACCGCTCACCATCACATACGAATATAGATAACTTCCTACACTCACTCGATAGTATACTAAGTTCATTAAAACAGTTCCAAAATATAATAATTACAGGCGATATAAACATCGACATAAGTGCGGAGCACACTAGTACGAATGCTTCAGATTACTTAAATCTAGTTGCATCACACGGACTACTCCCAGCACATATACTCCCGACGAGAATGGAAAACTGTCTCGATCATGTCATTCTAAAATCCAAAAAGAAAGCATACACTTACGTTATAAAAAATACACTCACTGATCATTTCACCGTTACACTATTGCTATCACTGAAATACGATACTTTAGATTATGTTAAAAATGTTTATAAAATCGATTACGAAAATTTAGGTAACGATATAAATGCACTGGATCTGTCTCATATATTTCTAATCGATGACGCTAATAAGGCAGCGGATACACTAACTACATCATTAAAATCCTGCATAGATAAAAATAAAACTGTAAAAACCATACCTAGCCGATTTATTCCCAAAAAGCCTTGGATAACACAGGGATTAATTCGATGTCTTAAACACAGAGATAAATTACACCTACTTTCCAAAAAAGACCCAGGAAATCAGATTTTACATTTAACATACACTAGATATAGAAACTGCAACACATTAATAAAAAAAATAAAAAAGTCTTATGAACAAGCAGAATTTGAAAAAGCTGACACAACAAAGAAAACTTGGCAAGTTATAAAATCTATAGCTGACATCGATACAAAAAAAGGAGGACCGGTAGAAATTTTAGAGCTCTCAAACTCACCATTAGAAGCTGTAAACATTACAAATGAATATTTCGTAAATATAGGTAAGGAACTAGCCGAAAAAATTAAATCACAGCAAAGCACAATATCTATGAAAATCAGCGTAAATAAAGCACCACACTCTGTAGTATTCTTGGAAACTGATATTAAAGAAGTTTTAACTACTATAAACTCACTTAAAACAGATAGTGCCGCGGGATGGGACGGTATACCCGTAAAGATAATTAAAGACCATAAAAATATATTGGTTAATATAATAACACATATTTGTAACTTATGTTTTAAATCTGGCATATTTCCCAATACCTTTAAAAAATCAATAGTCCAACCTATATACAAAAATGGTGAAAAATCCCAATTAACAAATTATAGGCCAATCTCAATGTTACCGGCTTTGTCAAAAATCATAGAACGACTAATTAATAAAAGACTAACTAACTATCTCGAAAAATTTAAGCTGATCTCGGATAATCAGTATGGGTTTCGAAAAGCTAGGTCAGCAAGTGATGCGGTACAAGAATTTACACAATTTGTTATCGATGCACTGGATAGTGGTGACAAATGTCTCGCTATATCACTGGATCTAGCTAAAGCGTTCGATACCGTGTCACTTCCTATACTCCTAGGGAAACTTGATGGTATCGGTGTACGTGGCCTACCCCATAAACTCCTGACAGACTACCTAAATAATAGAACACAGTGCGTCAAGATAGGTGAATTCATAAGTAACTCACTTACTGTGCAGTATGGAGTTCCACAGGGTAGTGTCCTAGGTCCAACCCTGTTTTCCATTTATATAAATGATCTTTGCACGTTGCCTGTGATAGATGGTAGGATAATTGTATTTGCAGACGACACAGTTTTACTAGTCCGAAACAAGACATGGGATGAACTGTTCAAGGCAGCCCAAATCAATTTTAACCAAATAAACAGTTGGCTAAGAGGCAACCTGCTTACCTTAAATGCAGATAAAACTAAGTTGGTTACTTTTACCCTTACAGAGTCTGCACAACCGCCTAATGTCTACAAGATCAAGGCACATGGAATAGGATGCAATTATAATGACACATCTAATTTATGTTCCTGTCCAGTTTTAGAAAAAACGTCTAAATTGAAATATCTAGGTATTATTATAGACCAAAACCTCAATTTTAAAGAACACATTAAATTACTGACACAGAGAATCCGTAAACTTATTTATATATTTAAAAGATTACGAGATACAGCAGATTATAGAACTCTTCGTATGGTCTATCATGCAATTGCCCAATCCTTAATTACCTATGGAATTAATGTTTGGGGCGGCGCACCTAAGACCTGCCTTTTACCGTTGGAAAGAGCACAAAGGGCACTTATAAAAGTGAGTCTTCGTCTACCGTACCGACATCCAACCACAGATATATACAAAAAGTTCAAAGTCCTTACCGTAAGACAGCTCTTTATTTTAGAAACTACTAGCTGATGCCCGCGACTTCGTCCGCGTGGAATAAGTTTTTTTTGATTCCCTCGGGAACTCCTCAATTTTCCGGGATAAAAAGTAGCCTATGTCACTCTCCAGGTCCTCAACTATACCCATGCCAAAAATCACGTCGATCCGTTGCTCCGTTGCAGCGTGATTGAAGGACAAACCAACAAACCAACAAACCAACAAACCAACAAACCAACAAACCAACAAACAAACTGACTTTCGCATTTATAATATTAGTATGAAGTATGAAGTATGATAACCAAACAACATTCCAAGTTAGAATTCAACAATAATTACAAAAACAAAAGAACTTATTACCGTGTTGCAAGAATCCCTAGTTGTAACACCTTCAGTGCTCATAAATTTTCTAAATTCATAGGCCCATATCTCTATAATAAAGTGAACAGAGAAATTCAAATATATTCTTTAAGTAAAAAACAAGTTAAGACCTTAACCTCCAAATTTCTAGCCAATCTAAATTACACGGAAACTGAAAAATTTATAAAAACTATCATTTAACCAATCAAGATGTTGCTACTCACAATCACAAACATACACACACTCATAAATATTACTCACGCACACACTCACACATGCTAATTGCTAACATGCACGTAAACACTTCTACGATGTATATATTATATTATAATATGTATGTATTATATTCATTTAATAAACTAACCCTACTAACACTAGATTAAGAACAATTTATAAGTAACTTATTAACAATCGAAAACAAAAGACCGATATTATGTTAACACAGAAAATATTGTGACAAGAGGGTAAGCAGTCAACTACAACAACAAGCTACGCTTAGTGTAGTTGATAGCAAAACATTAATTTGTGACCTGTAAAATGTAAAAAATGTATTAATAAGTATATATTTGTAATAACTTTACAGTTAAGCTGAAATAAATATTTTCATTTCAAATATTTTCATTTCATTTCATTTCATATAATATTTTCCTAATAAAATGGAAGAAAAAGTGATTATTAACGAGTTCTTAACATTCGTCCAGAATAAGATAGATGTTATTGACGAGTTGAGCATCGTACAAATATGTGCTACGAACTTTACAGCTGACGAAATTGAATTAGGGAAGACGGAGCTGTTTAATTCCTTGGTGACCGAAGGCGTAAGACTCGTTCAAAGAAAAGGTGAGGATAAAATCAAGAAAAATATAAGGGACGTGATAAAGGCTTTTAAAGAAACCGATCCAGCAAGACAACCTACATTTGTAGCGAAGAATCTAAATAAATTACCACCGGTCTCTTTCGACCATGTCGACGTGACGCGCCTGCTCAAAGACATTGTTTTTCTAAAAAACGAGCTACAATCACTGCGTATTGACTCGGTCACAAAATCTGAGATGTCGTTATGGCAAACGAAAATTAGTTCCGATATAACAAACTTAAAATCAATGACGAAAACCGATCATGAAAACAACCGTCAAAGTCCGGCACGTATACGGCAATTAAGCAAACAGAGCGCACCGCAACATAATATAATGCATAAAAAGTGTACTTCAGAAATAATATGCAACACGGGGACTCGAGACTCGCAACAACCGGTTCGCGAGGAGTATACCTACGTACCGACCTACCGTGATATTACGCTGACAAGTGCAAATGCATCTGCGACCGCGCCGGCGACCCAGGCAATTTCGAAGCTTAATAACACATTCCAAACGGACGATAATGGTTTCACGCTAGTTGAACGTAAAAAGTCCTACAGACATAGGAAAACGAACATGCGCGGATCTCTCGCTAGCAGTGGGCCTATTCAGGTAGCGGAATCGCTCTGTTCTATTTATGTATCGCGGGCGAAAACGACTGTTACGGAAAAAGATATTAAAGACCATATTTTGGAAAGGGGTCAGGAATGCATTAGTGTGGAGAAGTTGAAACAGAACTATACAACCGCTTTTAACTCCTTTAAAATAATAGTTACTGCTAGCAATATGGATAAGTTTTTGGATGCAACTTTCTGGCCTACGGGCTTAGTATATCGTCGATTCCGAGAACGCGCTATATCGCATGCCACAAATAAACAAATTAATGGTTGATACGTCTAACATAATTAATAATATAGGGCAAAAGCCTGCTGTCAACACGAAAGGTGATATTATCCTATCGTCGTTTAATTGTAAGTCAATAAAAAGATCCGTGCAACACGTACGCGACTTATGCAGTGAATCGGACATAGTCGCCTTGCAAGAGACTTGGCTTTTGCCACACGACCTTAACTACGTAGACAGCATTAACCACGACTTTGGATGCACTGCAAAGTCTTCGGTGGACACGTCAGCTGGTATCTTGCGTGGAAGACCCTATGGTGGAGTGGCGTTATTGTGGCGTAAGTCCAAGTTTCATAATGTGTCAGTAATTGAGTGCTCGAGCGATAGAATTGCCGCAATTCGTGTCAGTATTGGTAAATGCGAGTTTGCTGTTTTTACGGTGTACATGCCGACTGACAGTGAAGAAAATCTTACATACTTTACTGATTGTTTGGCTAACATAAGCGCAACAATAGAAGTAAATAATTTAACAAAAGTGTATATTTTAGGCGACTTCAATGCCCACCCCAATACAAGGTTTGGTATCGAACTCTTATCGTTTTGTACGGAACAAGAATTAGTGTGTGCAGATTATGAGTTTCTTAATAGTAACTCTGATACTTATACTTTTATTAGTGATAGTCATGGAAGTCGTAGATGGCTGGATCACTGTGTCACAACGAAGTCTGCCTGGAGCACAATAGTATCAATGGAAGTGATGTACGGCGTTTACTCGTCTGATCACTTACCTATACGTGTAACTTGCAACCTAGGCGACATACAATTGAGTCCAGCTACCTACGGTTGCATCAGAGATGACAAGACTTACGATCCGAATTCATTTGAGAAAATTCGGTGGAATAAACGCGATGCTAGTCAGATAGATATTTATTTTAATTATTGTAATTCTAAATTAGAGCAGTTGAATGATTTTTATTGTTTTAAATGTACAAATAAGGAACCATGTGACCGTGTAACCGAACACTGTAAATATATTAACGATTTATACACATGTATAACCAATATTCTCCAAACGGGTGCTATTATCACTTCCAATATGCGTTCCGGTGGACATTATAGGCGTAAGCCTATAGTTGGTTGGAATTATCATGTTAGTGAAAGTCATAAGAATGCTCAAGTTTATTATAATAGTTGGTTGTTAGCAGGCAAGCCTTCCTCAGGGATAATATATGTACGAGAGTCGAAAAACGTTCAAAAATAAATTAAATTGGTGCCAGCGAAATGAAGAGGCGATTAAATTAGACATTCTAGCGACACATAGAAAAGATAAAAACTTTATAAAATTTTGGAACGCGACAAAAAATTTGAATTTCAAACAAAGTCTGCCATTAAAAGTCGAAAACTTACAGGAACCTGGGGAGATAGCCGATCTCTTTGCCAAAAAATTTAAAATAGACCCTTTAAAAATAGATACACTAAAAGATGATGTAAAAGTTTTGCCCTTGAATTTTAATTTAAATAATGTTATACAGTTCACATTAAATGATTTAAAAAACGCTATTAAAGAAATCAAACGCGGTAAGTCACCAGGTCACGACAATTTGAGTATAGAGCACATCGTATGTGCGGGAGATGCTCTGTACTCAATGCTATGTAAATTATTTAATATGTGTATGAAATATTCATATCTACCTACCGATCTAATGAGAACTACAGTTGTTCCTATAGTAAAAAATAAAACTGGTGACTTGAGTGCTACAAATAATTATCGGCCTATCTCCTTAGGTACTGTACTAGGAAAAGTCCTGGAAAGATTGCTGCAACCTGAACTACAGAGAAACATAAGAATTGATGATGCGCAGTTTGGCTTCCGTCCCGGTCTCTCGACAGACTCTGCTATTTTTAGTCTTAAACATACAGTGCAACATTACACTCAACGTAATACTTCCGTGTATGCATGTTTTCTAGACCTGAGTCGCGCATTTGATCTAGTGAACTATGATGTTCTCTGGAACAAATTGCATGCGGCTCAGGTCCCGAACGAAATGGTGAGTCTGTTTAGATGCTGGTACGGCGGCCAAGTTAACCATGTAAGGTGGGGCGACGCGACCTCTAGTGGGTATAGGCTAGAATGCGGTGTTCGCCAAGGTGGGCTTACCTCTCCGGACCTTTTTAATGTCTACATCAACGACCTTATACGGGAGCTCAGGGGCACTAGGATTGGCTGCCATATAGGAAATGTGTGTATCAACAACCTCAGCTATGCAGATGACATGGTGCTCCTGAGCCCATCGATTAGTGGACTAAGAAAACTTCTTTCAATCTGCGGTCGTTATGCTAACGACCATGGATTGAAATACAATGTTACAAAATCAGAAATGATGGTATTTAGAGCAGGAAGGGGTCCGGAAAGGGTGCCTCCGGTATATCTGAACGGTTCTGCGGTTCGGGAAGTGCAGCAATTTAAATATTTAGGGCATGTTCTCACCGGTGACCTCAAGGATGACTTAGACATAGAGAGAGAGAGAAGGGCCCTCTCAGTTCGGTGTAACATGCTTGCTCGCAGGTTCTCCAAATGCAGTAAGGACGTCAAGCTTACATTATTTCGTGCATATTGTCAATGTTTTTATACATGTCAATTATGGACGAAATATAAGCGATCGACTATGAGCACCATTAGGGTGCAGTATAATGATGCATACCGCATCCTCATGAGATTGCCGAGATACTGCAGCGCATCGGGCATGTTCGCCGAGGCGGGGGTCCCTGACTTCTTCGCGATTATTCGAAATCGTATAGCCTCCTTCTGGAGCAGATTGCGTCTGTCGAATAACGTCATACTTGAGATCATCGGTGAGCATATGACGGGACAGATTTTTGACCACTGGCGGCGTGTCCACCGGAACGCAAATAGGAAGTGATGCTAGGAATAAGTATTCTAGTCTAATTTTTTATTTTATATTATATACTTAGTTTTTTACATTTTTTATTGCTTTATATTATATTATTGTACCGTGGATTTTTATCTGACAATAAAGAATATTATTATTATTATTATTATTATTTACCTACCCTTTTTAGAGTTCCGTACATACCTCAAGTGGAAAAAAGGAACTCTTATAGGATCACGTCGTGGTCCGTTTGTCTGTCTTTTTCTTGGAAACGAGTTAAATTAATATCAAATACTTAAGTCTACTGTCCCTGGGAGCTGAAAAAAAATCAAGCTTCTAAGTCAACGCAATCAAAAGGTACGGCCGTTTATGCCGTGCATATTTTGACACTCGTCAATATAAATCAAAACCTATAAGGGTACTTCCCGTTGACCTAGAATCATGAAAGGCAAGAAGCAGGGCTCACAGCACTAGTATAGGGAAAAACCCGGAAAACGTTCATTAGGGCTCCGTAGGTATTCATATAGGGTGTCAAATTGTTGTCAGGCGCTACCCAGTTTAGCGCCATATTATGTAAGCCAGTTATTTCACAGCAGCTAATACACATTACGTGTTGATAGGACAATTTTCTTATTATTTACTAAAATAATTTCGGTATATTATGTGGTGGTACAGAACCCGTTGTGTGTCTGTATTTTTCTATTCATTTTAATTCTACTATACTAGTTAGCACTTGGCTGCTATCTCACCTGATGGCAAGTAATGATGCAGTCTAAGATAGTTACGGACTAAACTATTAGGGGTATGTCAGTTACATTCAACCCATACCCTTAATTGCTCCCTACACGGCATCGTACCGGAACGCTAAATCGCCTGGCGGCACGTCTTTGCCGGTGGGGTGGTAACTAGTCACGGCCGAAGCCTCCCATCAGGCATACAATGTGACTGTTTACATTTCGTAAGCGTCTTACGTGAGTAAATTTACTAGTGTAAGTGTGCCATTTTATATGCATATTCGTAATTTATTAGGGTTTACTTTTTTATTATACGGCATTATTACTGCTGCTTTTATACAAAACTGATATTTTTTATCAAGATTCGAAGCAAAATAGCAATTTTATTGCATGTGCTATAAATAGTTTATCACCGAACTTTACGATATTGATATAATAACAGTAAGTAAGTACTTAAACTATATCATAAATCCTTAACTACTTAAATACTCTTATGTATTACATAGATAATATTGATACTTAATGCGCCTAAGCGTAGATAGTTTAGTGGTTAATACTGGCCTATTCAAAAGCACTTTTAATAAGGGTATGGAATGCCCTTCCGGCTTCCGTTTTCCCATCCTCTTTTAATATAGGTACCTTCAAATCAAGAGTGAATAGACATCTTCTAGGCAAGCGCGCTGGCTGCATCACCTCTTGCATGCAAGTCTGATTGCAGCCAAGCGCTAGCCTATATATTTTTTTAAAAAAAGTTTATTTGAATAAAAAGCTTATTCATAAATAAGCGCGCGTACGGTTGTTTGCAGCGCACAATGTGGCGCGCGTGTAAGCGCGTAAGATGAAACGAGTTAAACGCGCAAAAAAAAAAATGGTCTGAAACCGCCCTAAATCGGAGTCGTAATATTAAAACTAGGTGAAGCCCGTGAAAGTAACTTCGTGAGCTACGCGCGAAGCGAGGTCGTTTTGCTAGTTTTGTATTTATAATATTACTAGATGATTCCCGCGGGAACTCTTTAATTTTCCGGGATAAAAAGTAGACAAAGTCCTTCCCCGAAATGCAATCTACCCTGTACCAAATTTCATCAAAATCGGTTGAATAGATGGGCCGTGAAAGCGTAGCAGACAGACAAACAGACACACTTTTGCATTTATTATATAAAAAGTATGGATGTTTATTTTATTTATCGTAAGAACCTTCTCCTAATAATAACAAATACAACAAAAAAAGAATTAGTGAAATCGGTCCAGCCATTCACGCGTGATGCCGTGACCAAGGAAAACGGGTTTCATTTTTATATATAGAAGATGCATAATTATTAATTTCTTAGTTATGGATTCTTTACGATGTTAAAGCGTCCTAAGATTGAAAGCTTTAGTATATTTCTGTTGGGATTATCATTTGACATTCACCAATCAGTAGACCGATTTAGAAATAAATCTAATTTTGAGATCTTCAATAACAATAAAATTGAATTAGTTTATCTTTCTATATAACCATAGCCCTCTTGGAGAGCGCGCCACCGAACACGGTCCTCCGCCTTCCTCATCCACCCATTTCCCGTTACAAACCTTTTTAATGCCGTCGGTCCAGCGGGCTGGTAATAAGTAATTTTTGACAATACAGTATGCCTCTTTGTTAGTGAAAGTGTAAACCAATTTTGTCTACCCAGACTCCGTTCCGCTCAGCCATTTCCCGCTCATTATACCCCTTTGCAGTGAAACCTCGCTTAACAAAAGCCAGCTAACATGACATCGTGTTTTAGCCGGACACGCTTCTAAAAAGCCTAAATATGTCCGGCGTTATCCATACGCCTGGCAACCCTAATTAAAAGTACAGATTAACACAAAATAGGGTAGTATCTGTAGCGGACAAGATAACACAAGGGCCCTTAACTCCGGACGAGGGGCTCCACTCTCGCCTCCATTAGCCGACCTCTCGCTCGAGAGTGTGTTGCGACATATTTTAGGGGCTTCGGATAAGCTGTGGGACATTTTCACTTCGTTTGTAAACTCTTGTTAAATATTGAATCTAACATCCCCAGTTGGTACCTCTATTTTAGGTAACTTAAATAGAAAGAAAGAAAGAAAGAAAGAAATCTTTATTCAGGGATACAAGTACAAGAAATAACTAATAATAAAATAAAATAATACTTTGTAAAATGAAACAGAAAAAACGCGAAATGTGACTTGATCCCCAAAATGGTCTTCACTCAGCATGTGCTTTACCTGTAAAGATACAGCGCTGATCTTCCGTGAAGCCAGTGTGCTTGGACGGCACCCAAAACACATAATAAGTATATAAATAATATGAACAAAAAAGAAGAAAAAAACTGTTAGCCTATAATACAATAATGTGTAATATATACTAAAATAATTTGTTAATAATTTAAAATACTAATTTAAAATAATAATAAATAATGTGTTATATATACTAAAATAATACGTAAATAATTTAAAATACAATATTTTTTGTAAACAAGGCGTACATAACAGCAGTTAATAGAGTGCAGGGTATAAGACCATACATAGAAAAGAGCGGCAACAAAAGACCCTTTAAGTTTTTTGTTTTTTTAATAAAAAATCTTTTAATTTTCTTTTGAAAGTTATTTTAGACTTTGAAATGTCCCGGAATGGTGGTGGCAAATCATTCCAACATTTGGTAGCCGCGAATTTAAAACTGCCCCGGAAGGCAGCTTTAAAATGTCGCGGCGTTTTAAGGTTCCAAGCTCTATTTGTCCTTGTGTCGGTTGTTCTTAGCCATTCTAGTTTGTCGTACAAATAGGTAGGCTGCTGCGACTTTAATACCCCGAAAAGAAGTGATGCCAGGTGAAGTTCCCGCCTTGTTTTCATATTCAGCAAGTTGGCATCATTAATAAAAGGCGTAACGTGTGTTCTCGGAGGAATATGAAAACAAAAGCGAGCACAAGCATTCTGAATGCGCTGAACGAGCCTCTGAGTGCGAACCAAAAGACGCGGCCCATACAATGCATCACCATAGTTCAGCTTCGACAGTATTAAGGTCTCACACACTTTGATACGCACGTCGACACTAAGATACTGTCGCACCCGGTATAATGTTTTTAATCTATAGAAGCAACTACGTACTACTTCAAGAATATGGTGTTCAAAACGCAGTTCACTATCAATTAGAACTCCTAGATTTCTGGCCTCGTTAGTGCTCACTAACGCATCATCCTTAATTCGTACAGTGAAGTCATTAGGAGAGACCTTTGCTAGAGCTTGACGAGAACCAAGCAACATGAATTTTGATTTGGCGGGATTTAGGACTAAATGATAAATCCATTCAAGTTTTAGATTTCTATATCCGTACTAATATTGATAATATCATAAATGATAGTCATAATATTAATATAAATGCAAAAGTGTATCTGTCTGTCGGATACAGATAGGCTGTGAAAGCGTAGCACACTTTCACAGCCTATCTGTTCAACCGATTTGATGAAATTTGGTAAACAGAGATCTAGGTTGCGACTTGGGGAAGGATATATAGGCTCGGCTGCAATCAGAGCTGCTTGCAAGTGGTGATGCAGGTGTTGTTGTTGTTAAAGCAGCAGTAAATATTTCTGAAGGTTATGGGTACCTTTAAAGATGTTTACTATCTTTTCACCAGTTGTTATAATTGTAAAAGCCGCGTATTTCGACCGTTTTCAACGCTAGAGTGGCGCCATGCCTCTGTTGTAGCACGCAGGGCTAGTATGGGATTTCTCACCTCGCAAACTTGAGCGTCGAAAAAATATAAAAAATACTACATTAATAATATAATAAAATTTGGCGAGTTTTTTTTTTAATGCGAGGGACAAGGTTTTACGAAGAAATCGGGCTCCATTAATAATTTCATTTCATGAATCGCATACCCGGTACCCCTAATCGATTTTTACACGGCATCGTACTTGAACGGGAAATAGCGCAGCGGCACGTCTTTGCCGGTAGGGTGGAATTGCCACGTACGAAGGCAACTGCCATGCCCCTAACAGGTTAGCCCGCTACCATCTTAAACTGCATCTTCACTTACCATCAGGTGAGATCGCAGTTAAGGGCAGTGGTGTAGTGCAAAAAAAATAGACTACTATTTATCACGAACAATCTCAAGCGAGTAACCGGGAGCCGCTGGAAGCAAGCGGCACAAAACCTGTGGAGATCCAGAAGACCAGCAGAGGATGTCTATCGGTTAAGGCGATGAGGATGAAAATCTTATACTAACCCTAGTTATATCGAGTTATACCTACATCTGGCAAGCGGCGAGTGGTTTAAAGGAGAATTCAGTCTCCATCTGTTGGGACCACTTTGCGAATAAATTCATCCGTAATTGAGGGCCCTCTATAAATGCGCTCCATTTGGGGGACCTTTTGTAAAGCTTTCATACAACCTTTCTTAATATGCCCTTATATTATATCTTGATATCTATAGAATAAAGATCTTCGGAATATTGAATTATCTGTGTAATTTTTTGTGGGTGAATAAAAATAGAACGCAGCGGTATTATTATGAAAATAGCTTTTGCCTGGGACTGCGTCCGCGTGGACTACACTTTGAAACCCCTATTTTACGTCATAGGGGTTGAATTTTCAGAAATCCTTTCTTAGCGGATGTCTACTTCATAATAGCTATCTGCATGCCTTTCAGCCCGATCCGTTTAGTGGTTTGATTTAATGAAACCAATATGTATGGCTTTAAGCTTTGGCAGCATAGCCCCAGTAGTGAGCCGGCAAAGGGTGGTAGGTAGTGATGGCGTGCCAATAAATACATGTTGTGTTTACAGAAAGAAGCTAAGCCGCCTCAGCACCAACTCCCTAATATCGACTCCGCGTCGAAGGTTCAGATCAGCGGCGTCCGCGGCCAGATTCACCATATTCCGCGCCAACCGGGCCGGCAAGCTCCGGGCCAAGTCCTTTGCCAAGAAGGAGAAGAAAGCTACTCAGACCCTCGCTATTGTTCTGGGTAAAGAACTACTGCCATACCTTTATTTTATTTTATTCCACTACAAGTTAGCCTCCTAAGTTATACTACACTAGCTGATGAATAAGTTTTTTTTTTATACTCCTCAATTTTCCGAGATAAAAAGTAGCCTATATCACTCTCCAGATCCTCAACTATACCCATGTCAAAAATCACGTCGATCCGTTGCTCCGTTGAAGCGTGATTGAAGGACAAACCGACAAACCAACAAACAAACTGACCTTCACATTTATAATATTAGTATGATTGTCATATTACCTATTTTGTGGTTATAGGCTGTTTGGTCGATGTTATACCTACTAGTATTATAAATGCGTATGTTTGTTGGATAGAAGCAGGCGTTACTTTGCGGAAGTCCATCATAATGAAGGAACTAGAAGTTTAATTCGCTATAATCCGCGACAATAGATAAATCTATGTGGTACAGTGTGTAATCCCGCACCTATAGCCCGCGATATTCACCACACTACAGAAATCCTCCAAAAACTACCCTCTACTACTATAGGCCGACCGTTTAACTCGCGTATCGCCTGCGCGGTAAGAAGGGAGCGGGGGGAGATGTTAGCGGATGATATGTAAGATACTTATTATTTTATTCTTTACCAACAATGTCTATCTCGAGATAAATCTTTGGATTATTGACTCCGTGTGTAGCGTTACCCGCCCCCGCTCCCTTCTTACCGCGCAGGCGATACGCGAGTTAAACGGTCGGCCTATAGTAACTACTACTACTACCTACCTACTAGGGTAGTTAGATGTTTGTTACTAAATCACACCAGAACAGAGGGACGAATTTGGACGAAATATGGCACAGATACAGATTATAGTCTGGTAAGTATACTGGGTGACATATTTTGGCGTCTCGAAAAACATAGGGGGTGAAAGGTAACTGGAATAGAAACCCATGGCATCGTTACTTAATTTTTTCATATTTTTATTATTTCAATACATACTGTTATAGAATTATATTTTTCATATTAAAACATTAAAAACCGGAATTCAACAAATAAAGTCTGCTACCTCGTATAAAGTATACTAGGATATAATTTATATCCAGCCAGCTAACTAATATTCATACCCACGAGTGCCACAGTAATCAAGGTAATGCACTAGCACTCAGCATACAGCTTTTACATTCAAAAAAGCTAGCCTGATAACGAGACTGAGTGCAATACGCATAATCACATTAGGTACAGAAAACAGAATTAAAATAATTATGGTATCTTAATACACTACGGGCCATAATCAGGCCCCTCTTTCCCACTGGGCACTCTGGGCACGTGCCCAGGGCCCCGCGATCGATGGGGCCCCCTAGTTACTGCCAGATCACCATAGATAACCAGTACTCATTAACGATAACTAATGTATACACTTATAATATGTATTAAGTTCAACGGTTCAAAATAAACCTCAATATTGAGTTATTCAGATTTTAAATTGATCGAGATTCTAGCTATTAATATATATATAGCTGCTCGTGCTGACTGACTCATTGATCACCTCTCCTGTAAAATTTTGTATGAACATTTTTTTTTTCACTCATCGTTTCGTATACAAGACAAAAAATCATTAAGAGGAAAAATACAGAGAGAGCTGATGATTGAGGATTTCGAAGACGGATGAAGAGCACCAGCCAGGGTATTGAAGATAGGTGGGGGGTGCTCGACCAAATGTCACTCGAAACGTCATCCAATTGACAGTTAGCTGAAAAAAATTTCAAAATGGCGGATTTAAGATGGCCGCCATACAAATTTCGTCGGTGTCTATCTCGGAGAGTATCAGAGATGGAAGAGTGGTTTCTTGGCAAAAGATGATCAGGACATGAGGGTCTACTTGATGAACAGGAAAAAAATTCAAGATGGCGGAATTTATTTTTCCATAGAAAATGTATGGCGAATGTTGACTGGGATTTGGAAATTATGCAAGACCTTTTCAAAGTTTGTATCTTCGTACTGTCATTCTGACAAATGATTCGGAAAGAAAATATGGAGATCGAGGGTTTGCAAGATGGGTGAAGAGCTACTAGCTAGCTAGAGAGCAGGGTATTAAAGATAGGTGGGGGCTGCTCAAACAAAAAAAGAAAATGAGCTGAAAAAAAAACTCTTAAATAGCGGATACAAGATGGTGGTTATAAAAATTTCATAGGTGTCTATCTCGGAAAGTATAAAAAAATTTAAATAAAGCTGAACGATAGCAACTGACAAGTATTCATTAATTAATATAAGTAACTAGATGATTCCCGCGACTCAGTCCGCGTGGATTAAGATTGTTTGATTCCCACGGGAACTCTTTAATTTTCCGGGATAAAAAGTAGCCTATGTCCTTCCCCGGGATACAACCAAATTGTACCAAATTTCATCAAAATCGGTTGAGCAGATGGGCCGTGAAAGCGTAGCAGACAGACAGACAGACAAACGGATAGACAGACAGACACACTTTCGCATTTATAATATTAGTATGGATATGATTGAACTAGAATTTAGTATCTTCATCGAACACTCACTAGATGGCGTTAGAAGTCAAAGGCCATGAAATAGTTAAATTATAAAAAAGGTTCTATAGAATAAAATAATAAAATTACAAACGTCCACTAAAATGATATAAATTTATATACCTAAAATATGCCTACAATGCTAAGTGGGCTTGCACAATACAGCGACAATTTAAGATAATAATTTCAGAGAGTAAAAAGTGTCAGGGTGATTTCGTTTTTTTTTATTCCACTACAAGTTAGCCCTTGACTGTGATCTCACCTGATGGTAAGTGACGATGCAGTCTAAGATGGTAGCGGGCTAACCTGTCAGGGGTACGGCAGTTATATTAAATCCATACCCCTAATTGGTTTCTACACGGCATCGTACCGGAACGCTAAATCGCTTGGCGGTACGTCTTTACCGGTAGGGTGGTAAGTAGCCACGGCCGAAGCCTTCCACCAGGCCAGACCAGAGAAAATTCAGAAATTATAAATTTTCGAATTAACCCTGCCGGGATCGAACCCGGTACCTCCCACATAAGACAAAAATTTATTCAGAGGAAAAATACGGAGAGAGCTGATGATTGAGGATTTCAAAGACGGATGAAGAGCACAGCCAGGGTATTGAAGATAGGTGGGGGGTGCTCGAACAAATGTCACTCGAAACTTCATCCAATTGACAGTGAGCTGAAAAAATTATCAAAATGGCAGATTTAAGATGGCCGCCATACAAATTTCGACGGTGTCTATCTCGGAGAGTATAAAAAACGGAAGAGTGGTTTCTTGGCAAAAGATGATCAGGACATGAAGGTCTACTTGATGAACAGGAAAAAAATTCGAGATGGCGGAACTTATTTTTCCATAGAAAATGTATGGCGAATATTGAAGAGGCTACAAGTGTAGAACTATGCAAGACTTTGATGCGGTTCCTTTTCAAAATTTGTTTTTAAAGAAGAACTCTCCATAATTTTTCGGAGAAAAAAATATATGGAGAGCGATGATGATCGAGGTTTTGAAAGATGGGTGAGGAGCACGGCCAGGGTATTAAAGATAAGTGGGGGCTCCTCAAACCTAAAGTGTTTACTGTCTACGTGTTCTGAAATAAACAACACACTGCTATGCTAGCGAGCACAGTGGAAGCGCCAACGTGCCAAGCGTCCGACAGACGTAAAAAAAAATCTCATAAGAAAACATATAACAGAGACCCCCCTAAGAATCTAAAAGGGCCTTTAAATGTTAAGAAACTTTCCTGACATGCATAAGTTGAGTTGAGCAGGAGTGTAAGAGACCGTTGAAGTTAAAACACAAAAACTCCCTTAGTTGATTAATTAAAAAAAAAAAAAGGCAGTAAACACTTGGATAGAAGGAGAGCAAGTAAGTAGACAGTGAGCCACGCGGTCTACTACGCGGTCCGCTTCAGCGGGCCGCGCATCCACGCGCCATACTAGTATATAATATTGCTTATCTACTCTTAATGCATGTTTTTACAAAATAGAGGACTGTTTTTAAAACAGGCATACCTATGCCTTTTCACCGGGGCCCTATTATCCTAATGTGCCCAGAGCCTCCAATAGGTTAAAGACGGCCATAGTCCTTGCTTTTTTAATGCCACTACAAGTAATACCTTGACTGCGATCTCTGGTACTGGGGATAGACCCAATACAGATGTACGGCGCGGCGCGGCACGCAGAGGCATCAGGCAAATATTCTTTGTATGACTTATTCGGCCGTGGTTAGTTACCACCCTACCGGCAAAGACGTGCCGCTAAGCGATTTAGCGTTCCGGTACGATGCCGTGTAGACACCGAATAGGGGTATGTGTTTAATATAACTGCTATGCCCCTAACAGGTTAGCCCGCTACCATCTTAATCTGCATCATCACTTATCATCAGGTGAGATCGCAGTCAAGGGCTAACTTGTAGTGGTTAAAAGTAGTGGTTAAAAAAAAAGTTTATATTGGTCTGGTCCAGCGACGCAGCACGGTGTTGTACTGCGCGACGCGGCTCCGTACACACTCGTACAAATAATATTTTGCCGCCACGTACCGCGACGCTCCGTGCATCTAAAGTGGGGCTAGACCTCAAGTGATGTTGCAGTCTAAGATGGTTAAATTGTAAAAAGTATATATTAATTTATTATTATTATATAAGAACTTATTCTAATAACATTAGAATAACTTCCTGTTCGGCTATCGCTTTCGAGCCTACAAAATGAGATGCTAGGAAACGATGAGATGCTAGGAAGCTAGGAAACTTATAACTATAGCCATGGCCATGCGGTGTCCAATTTACCTTGTTTAGTAAAAAAAAATACATTTTAATTCAAAGGTATTGAAGATGACCTAGACGATACGTGTGCCATGAAAAGGTAACAGCAGACTTTCGCATTCATAAAAAAATTGTGAGAACGGACTTTAACCTTTGGTTTTATACAAATTAAAAGTAAAAGTAAATCATACTTAATTGTAAACCATAATAGTAGATTATACACTAAGGGGATAAAGCACTGTTTTATGTCACGGGCGCTACATTGAATCCTGAACGTAACGAAGGACTTTGCTCAGGAATTAATATTGAGTCCTGAGTGCAGTGAGGGATTCAAGCGCCCAAGAAAAAGACAGTTTTATCCCCGTGGTGTATACTCTACTTTTCTCACTTTATGCGAGACAATAAAAAAACCAGGCTTAGTAGATAGTGTTTATTACAGCAAATTAAATGATATTGTTATAAAAAAATTGATATTGGAGACATTAGTCCAATTATGGAAAGATAACGTTATATTTTTATTTGGTACGTTTATCGAGTTTGGTACGTTTGAGCTAGAGTTTATTTGAGTTGTGATAGAATCTTCTAAAGGTACTACTAGCTACGGCTATAGCACATTCTTCCAGCTGGCGTGGCCTACTCGATTTGACAAACAAACGAAGTTCGTCTCAGTGCGAATCTAGTGGGCCACGGCCTATATAGCCACTTCTTTCAGCTGGCGTGGCCTACTCGATTTGACAAACAAATGAAGTTCGTCTCAGTGCGAATCTAGTGGGCCACGGCTTCGGTTTTAGAAAATCGAGTTGGCCGCGCCCGCTAAGAACACATTCTGTTTAGCGAAATTAGACTTTATTGACATTGCAATAAGAATTATGAAAGTGAAAATCACATTATTGACCAGCGGGTTATAATGAAATTCAATAGAACATTATAACCCGGCTAAAGCCAAGAGATATAATGTCTTGCTTTCGGTAAGGTTTACATGACATATAATTCGGCATTGTCGAGCATGTGGTGTGAAAAAAATAATAATCTTATGGGCATAACACAACAGGCGGCCATAGAGAGATCTCTTCCATACAACCTTAGGGCAAAGGACACATTAAAAACAAAGTTAAAGGAGCATGTACTATATAGAAAAATTAAGTAATATACAAAAAGATACAGAAATAAGTTATATAATAAAAATATGATTATATTATAAGTATCTAAATAGATATAAGCGAGAAAAAAATTAAAATGGTAGTAATGTAAGTTATAGACGACAAATAGATAAATAAAATAATGTTAAAATAATGATAAATTCATGTTTAAACTCGATGTCCACAGGTGTCTTCCTCTTCTGCTGGGCGCCGTTCTTCACCTGCTCAGTCCTGGACGCCCTCTGTACAAAATTCGGCTTGAACTATTCACCAGGAGTCACCGTCTTCATCCTCACCACTTGGCTAGGCTACATCAACTCCTTCCTCAACCCTGTTATCTATACCATCTTCAACCCTGAATTCAGGAAAGCTTTCAGAAAGATCCTACACTGTTCGTAGCGTATAGACTTTTATACTGTCTACACCTAGACTATTCTTCCTACCTAGCTAGATCATATCAACTTCTTCTTACCTAAGACTAAAATAATATAAAGATTGCAACTCTTCATCAGCTCGTTTCTCCACCCTTTCATATATATATACCATCTTCAACCCCGAATTCAGGAAAGCTTTCAGAAAGATCCTACACTGCTCGTAACGTATAGCGTTTTATATGGTCTACACCTAGACTATTCTTCCTTCTTCTTCCTACCTGGCCAGATTACATCAACTTCTTCGTACCTGAGACTATAATAATATTCATCAACTCTTTTCTACACCCTGTCATCTATACTATCTTCAACCCCGAACTCTGGAAAGCTTTCAGAAAGATCCTTCACTGTTCGTAGCGTATATACTTTTATAGAGTGTACCTGGCAATATCAAATCAACTGGAACAACAAACAACTAAAACTACAATAATTTAAAGTTTAGAAGTGAACATCAGCTCAATCCTTAACCTTATAATCTATTACATCATCTACAATTATTTATTAAAGATCTCCCACTGTTCATAACGTATGGGCTTTTGTATAGTTTACACTTAGACTATTTTACAGGCTAGTTTCATAAAATTCTTATTTGATACATAGACTATCATCAAAATTCAAAACGTTGCAAGGGTACGTCAATTCACTGCTCAACCGCATTAAGTCTACAAATCCTAGTAATTCAGAAAGGTTTTTAGAAAACCCCCTCATTTTCCGTAACGTTTGGACTTTTATATGATTTATAGACTACCTAAAGACTACCCTGCTTTACTCGAATTCAAAACTAAGTATGCCCTTAAGTAGTATAAGCGCATACTTAACTCACTTAGCGCACACATGTAGTAAGTGTCTGAAACTGTTTTATAAGCTCAAAATGTAAATAATATTATTATCAGTTATATTAAATATATTATAGTAAATATTATTAAAAGTAGGTATGTTCATAATATAAAATATACATAATTAATGCTTATTTTGATGATTCATAATCTTGACGCACCTTTAAAGCATTTGTGTAAAATTAAGTTCACAGTGTATATAATAATTTTAGAGTTGTTATTTTAATAGATATTCTAATACGCTTAATTTATTCTGTCTAATTATTATTATAATTATATTAGAATATAAGTATTAATTTTGTGTAAATAACTAAATATATAAAAGATCATTAATTTCAAAGCAATCTTACAAACAATATTAGACTAGTTGGGCTGATGCTATTGTAGAGAAGCGTGGACTTTTAATATTCTTAAGTCCTACGTGGACTTGGGGAAACCCTTTTATAGGAGAAATTGATATCCCTATCTCTGTACCTTTCTTCAAAATCGGTCAAACTGATGTGTCATCATGAAAAACGTACTTAACAGACAGACAGCCACACTGTCGCAATTTTTAATATTTTCACTGGTGGTTATGTTTAATTATAGATTTAAAAATGCAAATTCCTCGTCTCAATTATTTTTAAAAGAAGTAAAAGCGGGCGTTTTAGATTCGGAAAAGTTAAGTTAAACTGTCGGAGTAAGTAATAATTTAACTAACCTATTATTTACTTAAAGTAGCCACTTAGAACTGTTCTAAATAGTTATTGGGCTGATTTATCACGGTCCATTAATGTATTGCCAAACCGCAGAACTTGTTCGTGCTCCAAGTAACTGCCAAGCCTTTGACAAAAAGTTTTCAACTTATTTAAATTTCCTTTGACGCTGGAAAGCTAGCAGAAAAAGTGAACAATAATACCCGGTCAAAACGTGCACGTCAGAGGGGAAACAGACGACAGACACACTTTCGCATTCGAAATATTAGTTTCATACATATATTTTAAAAACGAAAGTCAAAGGATATCGATGATCTAAGTAAGGTCGACGTCAAAAGTCCATAACTGTGTGCAAGCAATCAGAATCACTCATCTACACAAAAATAATCTGTCCAAAATATTTAACCTTCATTAAATAACAACATTAGGTTCAAACCACTAACGTTCTTACTATCAAACTTAATAATCGAAGTAGTATTAAATCTACTGAGATTGCCATAAATTGACAACAATATCAACCTACAAGATGAATATTAATTTATGTAAGTTTGAGGACGACTTTGTAACTAACAAGACATCTTGTTTCTTTACTCTATATTGACTTTTGACGTCGACTGTACATCCACATTATAAATTTAAGTGTACTCTATCAACCTTTAATAAATTGATGACGCTTATTATTGTTTAAGTACCATTTTTAGTATTAAACTAGTTATTTATTAATTCATTTAAAAAGACAAAGGATTGATGAAAATCTATTATTGTTTTTACCAGTAGCAAAATACTCTGAAACTACTTAAGGATGGGTGCACTTTGATTTTATTGGTGCCTTAGGAATAGCTGCTTGGCTTTCTTTTCTCTTAACAGTTAAATACATAAAACAATTATAATAAATGCATATATACAATACAGTAACAGGTACTTGCTTTAACGATGAACAAAACAGTAAAAGGTGAATTAACGATGAACGAAAACATCGTGAGATGCCTGCGATCGTCTGCTTTTCTCCGTTTTCGTAGGTGTGCGAGTTTGCTAATCTATATATTTTAACCAGCGTGGTGGACTATAAACTCGTGTTTAATAGTGAACCACGTTGTTCAAACGTACAAATCGTAGTTAACGTTGTCGCGAACGAATGGGAAGAAAATCTCTCACTATAGGCACACAGGTAGGCGCCCAGCCTAAGAGATTACCTTTGTAAAAAAACAAGCATTTTCATAATAAGTTATTTCTATTTATGAGTAATAATAAGTTTAAGTTTAGCTTATTGTAATAATCATAATAATATGTTAGAATTTTGTAAAATTAAGGTTTCGCTGTGAATAAATAAATTGTATAAAGAGTTTAAGAAATACGATTGATGTTGAAATAAACTGAGTATAAAATTGGCGAGGTATATTTTATTTTTCATATTTTCAATTCAATCAATTCCCACGGGAAATCCTTAATATGCCGGGATAAAGATAAAGTATAGTAAGATAAAAATGTCATTCCCCTGGATATAACATATTATTTCTGTACCAAATTTCATCAAAATCGGTTTAAAAGGTATGCCGTTAAAGCGTAGCAGACAGACAGACACACTTTCTTCTATAAAAAAATCATTGCAAGTAAAATAAAAGCTTGTAAAAATAGCTAGCTACTCAGAACCCTCCCACTGTAGTCTATAATAAAAACAAACAATTGGGCTCGTCCGGGATTTGAACCCGGGACCTCTCGCACCCTAAGCGAAAATCATACCCCTAGACCAACGAGCCGGTGACTGTTGCAGCAAAATACGAAAACAATTATATCTTAACTACAACTAGACTAAAATAAAATTAAAATAATCTTTATCTTACAATCTCCTTTCACTTCCAACAATTCTTACCTGCTTAACTACTTAGGTAGGTAGGTCGTAGAAGGTAGGTATATTGTGTCATCATCGTTTCAACCTTTTGCCCGGTCTCTACTGAGTACGAGTCTTCTCTCAAAACGAGAAGGGTTTGGCCGTAGTCCACCATGCTGGCCAAGTACGAATATTGGATAGAAGCAGGCGTTACTTTGCTCAATTCCATGACAATGAAAGCTATAGTCCACCACAGAAGGCAAATCTATGTGGTACAGTGCGTATCTTGAACTCGCTGCCCGCGATATTCACCACACCACAAAAACCCTCGAAAATACCCTCAACGTACGTTTCACTCCGATGCCGGAGCATCTTCAAGACATGTTGACTGTATGTATGTATATACTTTATTGTACACCACAGAATATCACAAAAGAAACATATTACAAAAATACAATAAGGCGGTCTTATCGCTAACCAGCGATCTCTTCCAGACAACCTTATCGATACGGAAACAATGAGCAAGTGGACAGTAGGAGGTGGTGCATAAAATTAAACTTAAATACTAAACTGCACTACTACTGTAATACTGTACTGCACGATTGTAATCGCGGGCAGCAAGTTCAAGATACGCACTGTACCCAAAAATTTGCCTTCTGTGGCGGATTATAGCGAATTAAACTTCTAGTTTTTTCATGGCCAAGTACGAATTGGAAGACTCCACACACGACGAAAACTTGTACAGTTTTCGTCGTGTGTAGCACTGCATACCATTTTAGGGTATGGTTAGAGAGATATCAACACGCAAACCTACGATTATACAATTATGCAAAAGCCTTGTCATCTGCAAATACTACTTACTAGCAGATGCCCGCGACTTCGTCTGCGTGGATTGAGGTTTTTAGGTTCCCGCCTGAGTATAAAATTGGCGAGGTATATTTTATTTTTCATATTTTCAATTCAATCAATTCCCACGGGAAATCCTTAATATGCCGGGATAAAGATAAAGTATAGTAAGATAAAAATGTCATTCCCCTGGATATAACATATTATTTCTGTACCAAATTTCATCAAAATCGGTTTAAAAGGTATGCCGTTAAAGCGTAGCAGACAGACAGACACACTTTCTTCTATAAAAAAATCATTGCAAGTAAAATAAAAGCTTGTAAAAATAGCTAGCTACTCAGAACCCTCCCACTGTAGTCTATAATAAAAACAAACAATTGGGCTCGTCCGGGATTTGAACCCGGGACCTCTCGCACCCTAAGCGAAAATCATACCCCTAGACCAACGAGCCGGTGACTGTTGCAGCAAAATACGAAAACAATTATATCTTAACTACAACTAGACTAAAATAAAATTAAAATAATCTTTATCTTACAATCTCCTTTCACTTCCAACAATTCTTACCTGCTTAACTACTTAGGTAGGTAGGTCGTAGAAGGTAGGTATATTGTGTCATCATCGTTTCAACCTTTTGCCCGGTCTCTACTGAGTACGAGTCTTCTCTCAAAACGAGAAGGGTTTGGCCGTAGTCCACCATGCTG
This sequence comes from Erebia aethiops, assembly GCA_923060345.2. Taxonomy (NCBI): domain Eukaryota; kingdom Metazoa; phylum Arthropoda; class Insecta; order Lepidoptera; family Nymphalidae; genus Erebia; species Erebia aethiops. The sequence continues at coordinate 18,352,270 of OV281080.1, forward strand.
GCCAAGTACGAATATTGGATAGAAGCAGGCGTTACTTTGCTCAATTCCATGACAATGAAAGCTATAGTCCACCACAGAAGGCAAATCTATGTGGTACAGTGCGTATCTTGAACTCGCTGCCCGCGATATTCACCACACCACAAAAACCCTCGAAAATACCCTCAACGTACGTTTCACTCCGATGCCGGAGCATCTTCAAGACATGTTGACTGTATGTATGTATATACTTTATTGTACACCACAGAATATCACAAAAGAAACATATTACAAAAATACAATAAGGCGGTCTTATCGCTAACCAGCGATCTCTTCCAGACAACCTTATCGATACGGAAACAATGAGCAAGTGGACAGTAGGAGGTGGTGCATAAAATTAAACTTAAATACTAAACTGCACTACTACTGTAATACTGTACTGCACGATTGTAATCGCGGGCAGCAAGTTCAAGATACGCACTGTACCCAAAAATTTGCCTTCTGTGGCGGATTATAGCGAATTAAACTTCTAGTTTTTTCATGGCCAAGTACGAATTGGAAGACTCCACACACGACGAAAACTTGTACAGTTTTCGTCGTGTGTAGCACTGCATACCATTTTAGGGTATGGTTAGAGAGATATCAACACGCAAACCTACGATTATACAATTATGCAAAAGCCTTGTCATCTGCAAATACTACTTACTAGCAGATGCCCGCGACTTCGTCTGCGTGGATTGAGGTTTTTAGGTTCCCGCGGGAGATTTTTAATTTCCGGGATTAAAAGTAGCCTATGTCCTTCCCTGGGAAATAACCTCTATAAGTACCAAATTTCATCAAAATCGGTTGAAAAGATAGCAGATCGGGAGACAGGCTGACTCACTTTCGCATTTATAATATTAGTTTGAAAGTATGGAAGTATGGATGCATGAAAGATTTACAAAATGTGCCTAGTTTACAAATAAATCTACACCTTTTTTAATGGAGATACCCATGGAAATATACCTACTCCATCAAGGGATAATTCGGTATACGTAATTATGAATTTATACGTTTACATGAACACACGCAAAGGGGACTCTACCGCTCTAACCCATACCAATTTATACCCATAATAATTAATGAACAGCGTTTCATGAGGGACCCCAAAAATAATCTACTTTTCTTGTTCAATACAGCAATATAAGCAAGTAATAAAATTAAAAATTTTAAAAAGCCCACGACGAACTGCAGAGCTCCATACATATCTAATGAAAAAAACCGCATCTCAATCTGCCCAGTACTTTTTGAGAAAAATGGTAACATATTGAAAAATTAAAATCATAGACTACAGCTCAGCTTGGTTGTCTATGGTCCTAAAATATATCTAAGAACCTTCTCACAAGCTATCCAAATCTAATGCAAAAAACCGCATCTCAATCTGCCCAGTACTTTTTGAGAAAAATGGTAACATATTGAAAAATTAAAATCATAGACTACAGCTCAGCTTGGTTGACTATGGTTCTAAAATATATCTAAGAACCTTCTCACAAGCTATCCATACCTAATGCAAAAAACCGCATCTCAATCTGCCCAGTACTTTTTGAGAAAAATGGTAACATATTGAAAAATTAAAATCATAGACTACAGCTCAGCTTGGTTGTCTATGGTCCTAAAATATATCTAAGAACCTTCTCACAAGCTATCCATATCTAATGCAAAAAACCGCATCTTAATCTGCACAGTACTTTTTGAGAAAAATGGTAACATATTGAAAAATTAAAATCATAGACTACAGCTCAGCTTGGTTGACTATGGTTCTAAAATATATCTAAGAACCTTCTCAAAAGCTATCCATACCTAATGCAAAAAACCGCATCTCAATCTGCCCAGTACTTTTTGAGAAAAATGGTAACATATTGAAAAATTAAAATCATAGACTACAGCTCAGCTTGGTTGTCTATGGTCCTAAAATATATCTAAGAACCTTCTCACAAGCTATACATATCTAATGAAAAAAACTGCATATTAATCGGTCCAGTAGTTTTCCAGGAAAACGGTAACAAAAAAGTGCACAAACAAACATACAAACAAACAAACACACCACCTCTTAGGGCAAACACATATTACCGTCTCCGTTTCGTCAAGGGTAATAATTAAATATAGATAATTTGTGTGCAAAAAAATTTTTTTTCACGTCCAAATTTGGAACTGGAACATTTATACTAGTTTCGCCTGGTGGGAGACTTCGGCCGTGGCTAGTTACCACACTACCGGCAAATATAAAAAAAGACGAAGGCAAAAGCAAAGACGTGCTGCCAAGCGATTTAGCGTTCCGATACGATGCCGTGTAGAAACTGAATAGGGGTATGGGTTTAATATAACTTCCATGCCCCTAAAGGTTAGCCCGCTACCATCTTAGACTGCATCATCACTTACCATCAGATAAGATCGCAATCAAGGGCTAACTTGAAGTGGATAAAAAAATAGTTACAACTCCAAATTTTTTAGTTGGTGTTTTACTGTTGAAAACGATGATAAATTTCGATCACACATTAGCAATGATCGATTTCCTAACGTGTATCGAAAAGCGGAAATAGGCCTACAGCTAACGGGTGTCATTTCCGAAACACGAAACGATACGCTAGGGCTGGACACACAACATCGCATACGTGGCAGACGGCAGCCCTATGCCTACCTACTAGGCCTGAGTTATATCTGTCACCGTAAAATTGTAAAAACCGTTCGATTATAATCTAACTAGCGATATTGTAAACTATCGAAAGATTATAATTTAACGCATTATTTTTCGGTAGATTGTAAACTGTTAGGTAAGTATAAACATAATATAACATGATAAAACCTAAGTGATTATTTCTGTCGAAAACGTAAATACAATGAATATTTCAAAAATTGACACTCAGAACTTCGAACGGTTCACAATCTTACGATACTTTACAATACCGCTAGTTAGATTATAATCTAACGGTTTTTACAATTTTACGGTGACATATCCATACTATTACTAATATTATAAATGCGAAAGTGTTTCTGTCTGTCTGCTACATTTTCACGGCCCATCCGTTCAACCGATTTTGATGAAATTTGGTACAGGGATAGTTAATATCCCGGGGAAGGACGGGCTACTTTATCCCGGAAAATTAAGAAGTTCCTATACGGCATCGTACCGGAACGTTAAATCGCTTGGCGGCACGTCGTTACCGGTAACTGCCGGGATTATTAAGGCTCGATAGTATGTTTTAGCCCATCTCCAAACTCCTAATACAAAATTTCTAGTTATCATTTCTGGGGGCTCACTAGCAGTATTAAGTAATTAATATTTTCATATTTTCGAAGTTCTTGTTTTCGAATTATAATCCTTATTTATGGACGTTAAAGTACCTATTTCAAAATAAGAGATACTGCTCTAACCGATAGTAGTAACCCTTCTGATCTGAAGTCCTCGCTAATTGTATTTGCTGAAAAATTGATCCGGTTTCGGCGCTCCACGGAACAAAGCGAGCCAATCGGATCCATCTATGGATCAGTTCTATCCGATCAGCGAGCGAACTCTAACTAACGAACTATTGTTTTGCTCTCATTGTGTCACCGGGTCAGGAAAGCGTTATTGATGGAGCTAGAGTCTAATGAAGGAACTAGAAGTTTAATTGGCTATAATCCGCGACAATAGGTAAATCTATGTGGTACAGTGTGTATCCCGCATTTATAGCCCGCGATATTCACCATACCACAGAAATCTTCCAAACTACTCTCAACGTACGTTTCACTCCGATATCGAAGCATCTTCAGGAGATGTTGACTCGACAATGCACGATTGTGAAGAAATTGTGGAGCTAGAGTCTGAAATTTTAGAAAAAAATTAAAATCGCATACTAACGACACCAATAGTCAAGTAGGTATACCTAATAGTTTTGAAGAGTGGAGTGTTTCTCACATTTGTTTGATTCATCGATGATTCTTTCACAGTACTTTATACTATTTTTCAATTACCTTGTAATTTACCCATGTACTATACTGCCACATCCATCCAAACTTTCGGAGTTATAATATTAGTATAGATTTTAGGGGCATCAAGGTATAAGACGTAAAACTTTCATTTGGAAATAATACTGCTCTAGGCGTTGGTAATGACCCCCTGATGTGTGATACTAGCGTGACGTTTTTTTTACTGTGGGAACTCTCACACTCCTATCCATACCTACTAAAATTTTATATCTAAAGAGTACATCTGTCTGTGTGTCTGCTACGCTTTTCCGGCCCACATTTTCAACCTGTTGTGACGAAAGGTACAGAGATAGGTTGCGTCCCGGGAAAGGACATAGGCTTTTTATCCCGGAAAATTTAAGAGTAACCTACCTAACTGGTACCTACCTAGTTAATTACCTACCATAACATAAACAGCCTTACCTAAAAAGTATCCAAAACAAATAATATGATATAAGTATAGTATAAAAAGGTTATTACAAACCCAGGGAAAGTTACATAGACTAACACGTTTCGCGGTGAATGAGAGCTTGTAAAATGAATTCTGAAAATGAAAACTCTCCCCTGAATATTTTAGACTAGTAACGCCATCTAGGGAAAGATTTAATCAACGGCACCTTGGAAATTAATAAAATAGGTATAAATTATAATCCACTGCATAATTATTAAGGAATGAATCCTCAACGTAACAATATATTATTAATAAATTGATACAATAATACGAAACAATGCCAAAGTATGTAAAATAAACACCTACCGATTGCTTCATCACGGCAATCGCTTCTATTTACTTAGCTACAAACCCAAGCCCAAGCGTTCACATGTTTCCCAAGTTTTCCGTAAGATGGCGGAGCAAACTATATAAATGTCTATAAACTTTCAATTTGTCACGCCCAAATATACATAATAAAACTATACCCAAGATAATGATAACGCGTTATTGTGAAATAGAATGTTATCTTCTTTAGCACTGCCATGGTTTCCAATTCATAACATTCGATAAAGTTTGCCTGTTTACGTATTTTCCATTCGTATTATTATTGCATTTATAGAAAATGACATTTCGTGTTTCCAGTCATGTTTCAATTCTTCAATTAATTAATTCAGAAATGCCATCCCGCTTCCACATCTGCATTGATCGTACGCGGTGAAAAAGAACAGAAGTAGTAGGTTAGTTGCGCTTGAAGTGGAACATTCTTCGTATCAGCTGACAACCAAAGCAAAACAGTCGGTGCGCGACCATCTTGTCAAAACTGAAGTCAACATACAACAAATGTATTTTAAAATGTCCTAAATCATGTAAGTAATGACTTAACGATAGTTTTGTATCAATTCAAGTGTAGTGCTTATGTGATTCCTGTTGTTTTCGACTCGTTTGCTATACTGTTCGCTCAAAAATTCGGGTTTGTGGTGCGTCAAATGACGTCATGTGCATGATACACGTATCGCTGTGAGTCCGTGAGTATTTTCTTTTATTACTCTATTAATTTATTGGTTTGAGGACTTATTATGGGTAGATTAGTGTCCGGTGGACGTTGGTTTCATTCATGATTCGTGGGGAAACCCTGTACGAAGTCGGGAGGAAGCCCCATACTCTGTGAGAAATTGGCAGCCCATTATGCCCTTGAAAATTATGCAGCAAAAATCACATAGTCGCTAAGCAAATTGAGTGATTAGCGTTGTACCATCGCTTTCCATAATGGTTTCTATACTAATCGTGGGTCTCGAACATGGTTATCAGTCAGGAATTCGCCTACATGCGCCGCCTGGCAACAAAACATCACGCACAATACTAAAAATGGAACGCTCTCGACGCTAGAAAGTATTGTTTTGTATTAAACATTCAATATTATGTTCCCAAACGTTTGTAATTGGTGCAAATAACAGTGTACGTGTATAATCGACGCTTAATTATTATTTTAAAAGTGGAACAGTGCTGGTTTTGGTTGTTATATACCTTGCCAAATGCTCCCGTTTACGAATCAGTTGCATCTATCAAATTTAATTACGGACTTGTTTTTTTTTCTGTTTTCGTAGCTCTGAGCGTCATGAATTCATGAATAAGTACTTTTATAAATATCAATCTTGTATAGTAGCATATCATCATATTCGTGGGCGTTAACTACTGGATAAGTTAACATAGTGTACCTAACTAGGTATAATTACCTACTTAGTGAAGCATTTTTAGTCGCCTTTTTCGAATACCTTTCAATAATTATTATAACCGTGAAATGAATCTACTTACCTAATTAATTGATTAACAAGTCTACCATACTATCACAGCTAGTACCTACTACCTACCTAACACTTACCTACTAGAGCTAGACTAGCAAATTTATGCAAGCAGCGAATGTTTTTTGTAATCCTTGTCTAAGACCTATCTTCCTACCTGTACCTATACCTGCACCATTTTTTTTACTCACTCAGACAATCTAAGTACCTAAGTACTAACCTACGGTCTATAGTTACTATTTTAAATAGGCAAGTGACGTCACGTCTACGTATGTTGGTTTACCCTAGGTAACGACTTACTATACCTTCATAAATACCTACCTATTTTGTTTTGTTAAGTAGTTAGCATTGATTGATAATTAAAAAGAACTCATTTCATTAACAAAACAATGAGATAAAGTTGATAAAGCTATTTTTATAGTTCCATGTTTGTTTTGCAACTATTTATAATCTGTATCCATGATGGCGGGCGCATTTTTATTGGTCACGTAATAAAAATGGCGGACAATTTAACGCGATCGGGATATGGGAATATTTACATAATTTTTAATTACCTATGCCATCCGTTATTTAAATATAATTACCATCTACCGGTCCACCGATCTGCAGAGCTACGGTAAAGCTCCATCAATCATTGGCTGCACTTATTGCAGCCCTGCAGGTCGGTAGACCACCACTGCCACTCTCATACAAGAGAGGGAATTAGAACTTAGACTCACCACGCTGCTCCAATGCTGTTTGGTGGGCTTTAACGACCATTATCATGTTAGTGATAATAACCGGGACCGATGGCTTAACGTGCTCTACGAGGCACGGGGATGAAACACCGCCAGCTTCCTAACTCCGGGCTAGTACTAAGAATTTCTGGTCAGAAAACCCCAAAACTATGGCCCGACCCGGGACTCGAACCCGGGACCTCGTCGGCCGCAGTCGAACATGCTAACCAATAGACCAACGAAGCAGTTCTCGATCAAATCGGTAGCCCGTTAGATGGTAATTATATTCTTATCGGAGAGAATTTGATATTAATTTCAACTTGATACCTCCACGCGTTCCCGAGAAAAACGGTGCTGTCAGACAGACAGACAATGAAGTGATCCTATAAGGGTTCCCTTTTTCCTCTCGAGGTACCGAACCCTAAAAATAGCTTTATAGAATTCATCGAATGTCGAATAGGTACATCCATGACGGTATTACTCTAAGCGATGAAGCCTACTAGGTAGTTTAGGTTAGACGCCCGACTTCTTTTCGTTTTCCTAAGTAACCCCCATTATTTATAACCACTAACCAGAAAACCCCTAAGTTCTAACTATTTGAATTTTTAAGAAATTTCCACAGCGTTTACGCCTTTACGGTGTAAAGAAAACATTGTGAGGAAACCATTAGAGTCCTTTATAATATTTTCTTATCTATGTGAAGGCTGCCGATCCAAACTTACATGCCACAGCGTGGTGGACCTTGGCCAAACCCTTCATATTCTGAGAGGAGACTCCTGCTCAGTAGTGACCGATAGATTGGAAGGATAATGATGGTGTTATTGCCGCGACAAAAGATTTTGGTCAATACTCAGTAGCGGAAGAGTGTTAGCCATTCAGAGGTAACTAAATAGGTACCTATATCACCGGTTGTAGCCGACTAGTTTTGTCGGAAAATGCCCGACTAGTTTAGTTGAACAGGTTCATGAATAAGGGGCCCGGACGTGTACAAAACTAGTCGGGCATTTTCCGACAAAACTACAATCTACAATCACCGGTTGTAGCTCACCTACAACCGGTGAACACTCTTTTCTATAACAAAGTTCCACAACCTATTTTGGACTTGCCTATAAACAAAAAGAAATCCATTAAAAGTATGCTCCTGAAAAAAGCTTATTATACTGTTGAAGATTATGTAAATGATAGAGGAGCATGGATTTGATCGCTCCAGCAATGCTGGGGACAGCGGTTACTTATGTACACATTGATATAATAATTGTAAATGAATTATTTAAAAAGAGCAACCACCGAGTTTCTTGCTTCTCGGTAGGAATGGCATTCCGAACCAGTGGTAGATTCACTTGACGTTTCAAAAGTACTTGTAAAAGTTTATTTGAATAAAAACCTTTTGATTTGATTTGATTTGATATACCCATTTATAGAATAAATATCACTCACAATAGTTTAAACCCCAATCAGAGGTGATTGCGATCTTTACATTGTAACCAACATTTTACCGCCTGTATCTGATAGGCAAAGTATAGGCAAATACTTCAAATAAAATAGATTAAAATGAGTGCTACTTCTGTCGACCGAGTTGTAGGAATGCAAAAGGGCCTAAACTGTGCCTAACCCTCCACCGTATTATTACCCCAAGAAAACCCCCTAATTATTGGATCTAATGAAACCATACCTATGTCGAAATTCAGTCAAAATCGTTGGAACTGGGCTGTGGAAGCGTATCAGACAGACAGGCAAGCAAGACACAGTTTTGCATTTATACTTAACTAGTGGTTGCCCGCGACTTCGTCCTAGTACAATTTCTGATTTCCAATGAAATTTTACCGCTGCAAAAGGCCTATCTACGAGTATATTCGTTTTTATTATAATCTAAATGCTGATTTTCATGTCTATACCAGATACCTAGGTACTTCAAAAACATGGAATTTTCATGTAACCTTCCAACCCCCATTTAACCCCCTTTGTGGTAGATTTTCGTAAAATTGCGTGTACAAATTCCTATTATTATTTAAAAATAAACATCTAAATGCTCTCAAGCCTGTAACTTCAAAGACTCACACCCATATTCTTAGTCGTAACCTCGAAAGCCCCTCGACTCATCCTCACTCGAGGGAGCCTCAAGGATGGCCTCGAAAATCCCTCGAAATTGATTAGACTCAGGCGCTTACTTTTTCATGAGAAGAAACTACCTTAGATATGGATTTCCACTGGCTTCATTAGTTACTTAAGTACATAAAACTTTGATTAAGTAGATAACATCGTTATCAAAATATGCTTATTATGTTAGTTAACGAAAGTACTATCGTATTTTGTTTTAATTAATAAAACCGATAAACGAACTATATGGCACATTAACTACCATCCAATTTGAACCGTATGAGTATCAATAATATAACAATCTGTCCTTCGAATAAATGGGCTAGACAGTTGTCAGGGGAATACCTACTATATACTAGGTAGGTCACGAATAGAGTACTATCCTATGGTCTATGGTCACGAAATTAATGAAATCAATATGCAGCACTGTTTGGATTTCGATTTCATCAATAAGTAAATATCGCCATTACTCATTAGGCATTAGGAAGTTCTATTTCGTAATCCCTGCTGCCCTGCCTAAAGGTAGGTAAAGAAAGTTCTAGGTAGAAAAAAAATTGCAATTACTTTTCACACCAATGTTTCGCATTCGGCCGTTGTCCTTGGTGAACGACAAACGCGGTAACTAATGCGACGCGACAGGAACAAACGGTAGATGGCCTACGTTATCGCGTAGATAAGTTTGTCATTTTCTATGGAGTCGGTATCGCGTCGCGTCTCTTTCGTCGCTCACCTAGGACAACGGGTCACAATCAAATGTCATGACGCCACTACAATTTGTACCTTTCCTCAATAGCCACGGACGTAATTCAATAGTATTTCGCAACAAAAGGCCAATCTTATACCAATCAGAGTGCTACAGTAACGGGGATTACCCTACTGCGAGTTATCACAATATAATTATGTAGGTTTCTACGTTGTTCATATCGCTGAATAACTGAACCACTTGAACCACTGGAGATTAGAGTACCTAACTAAGTATATATATATAACATAACTATAATATAGGTCTGTGGGACGAGTGAGTGATAGGTATGTACTCGTCCGCACCAATAGGAAGATCTTCTTCGCAGAGGAACTGCCTATTGGTGTGGACGAGTACACATCACTTAAACATCCCACAGTGGTGACCCCGACTTAAACTAAAAGGGAAAATCTATAAGACAGTCGTTAGACCTGTCGCATTGTATATGGTTCAGAATGTTGGGCGGTGAAAGGGACGGATGAAAGAAAAGTACATGCGACTGAAATGCGAATGTTGAGATGGATGTGTGGTGTGACTAGAATGGATAAGATTAGGAATGAATATATAAGGGGAAGTTTGAAAGTAGCGCCAGTGATAGAAAAGATGAGGAGTAATAGGCTAGCATGGTATGGGCATGTAATGCGGAGGGAAGAAAGGCATATTACGAGAAGAATGATAGATATGTGGAAGGAAAAAGAGTAGAGGGAGACCAAAGAAAAGATGGATGGATTGTGTGAAAGAGGATATTCGTATAAAAGGTGTGAATGATAGGTTGACGGATAACAGAAGTGAGTGGAAGAAGAAAACATGTTGTGCCGACCCCACATAGCGTGGGACAAGGACAGGAAGAAGAAGTGGTGACCCCGACGTGATTTGGGCTTGTATGTGTCACCGTAAGATTGTAAAATCCGTTAGATTATAATCTAACGGTTTCTATCCCGCTAGATTATAAACTGTCGAAAGATTGTGAACCGTTCAATGTTATGAGTAAATGTAAGTGTCACCATACATTTACTCTGCATTCAACTCGCGCGCGAACTATAGGTTAGGTTAGGGTTTGACATGAAGATGCAGGTAGTGCCCGGCCGCAGGCCGGGCACTTAGGTTCTATCGGGTTAATATTCCTAATATATTACAATTTACCGAAAAATAACGCGTTAAATTGTAAGCAGTATGTTACGGTTCACAATCTGTCGAAAGTTTATAATCTATCGAGATAAAAAACGTTATATTATAATCTAACGGTTTTTACAATCTTACGGTGACACATATATAACAAAGTATTAGCTGACCCCTCCTTTAAGTACCAACAAAGTTCTCTGTATTCTGAAGTACTGGTGACTAGTGACTTAAGTTATACTCTTCTTTTTAATAGCTTAGCTGATCTCTCCTTTAACAATAAAATTCTCTGGATTCTGACGATCTCCCTGGACCCTGGCATAGTTAGTGACTTAGTATCTTCATTTTATTTTAATAGCTTAGCTGTACTATCTCACGTGATGTTAACCTAAATAAAACTATTATACACAGTGTTCATGTTTAAATGTTCCACACATCTTAGCATAGCCTTCGTCTTTTAAAATCAACTCGTATCTAATAATCTACCTATAGCGACCTTCAAATACCAATCATTGTATATAAAACATCGAAAAACTTGTTTTCGGTCATTGAATGGGGAATATGCATGTGATTTAGAAATGGACAAAAAAAATTATGTGTAATCTTTATTGCTAAATAAATATATACAGATGATTATTTTTACAAATTATCGTGTTTCTATTAATAAATTTAATTATTTAAAAGTAGTATTTTTCAAGTTCCCGCTCAAATTTCCAAAACGCAACGCTATTGGCGGAACGAAACATGACGTCATCATCCACTCTGTAGTCTGTGTCGACTGTTAACAGGTCGTTTGTTTTGTATGATTATTGAAGGTTATTCGCATTGTTTTGCCGCTGTTTATGATAAATTATTAGTGTTTTTGGGAATTATTAACTGAAAGCAGTGATTTCTTGTGAAAAAAGACTCGCCACAATAAACAACTATTGGTAGTAAACTATAAATTAAAAGAGTTCTCGCGGGAACCCAAAACCGCGCGGACGAAATCGCGGGCGCTAGTATTATAATATAATCAAAGATAATATGTAGGTATTAGGAACGTTAAATGTTGAGAATATCTTTATGAACTTTAACAAACTAGGTTGTTTTCGTCAATGCAACTGAGAAATTCTTTTCCAATAGAACTTTAAACAGTGCAAAAAAAAAAAACCTAGTTATAAACTTATAACGTTTTGTGATCAAAATCTGCACTCGTAGTCAGCTGTTGATCAATGAAAACCATAATATATTTTGTAACATTTATAATTGGGAATCAGAATAGTTTTATGAACATGTAATTAATTTTTTAGGTTAGTTTATTGTTATTGTTTGCGATTCCTAATGAAAAAGATTTTTGGTAGGTAGGTAGGTACATACATATTTAATACTCACGTCGAAATAATCTTCACAACGATATAAACTAGGTACTCAAGCACGATACATTTTCTCTCCTCATCACCTTACACAATGATATATTCATTGACCTTACACCACTTTTTCCTTATACCTAGGTATGTATTTGTATCTTTGGGCATATGAAAATATATCTTGTCAGGTGCAGTTTTAATATTATTTTTGCACATAGGGACAATACATTAATTATAATAAGCTTTTGGGTGCTCTTCCATCACAATAAGTTAATCTTTTACGCTTTACTACACTCAAACACTTCGTTGTTAATTTATTCATGTGCACGGTGACGTCACAACGAGCGCGCCAAAATGGGGGCGTTTAAGTCGTCCGAAAATGATAGTAGTTTTAATTATTATTTTTTAGCTTATTTAATAAAATTTTGCAAGTGTTATATTTTTTTCCGGTTATATAATCACTTATAGAATAGTTTAAAAAAATAAAAAAAATACATGCATATTCCCTATTGGTGGTCTAATTATAACTAGTAGGATCATACTCGGTGTCGCTAATGTGAGCTAATTGCGATTTGCCTCAGAGCAGTGTATATTATGTATAAACAAATACGCTAATGTATTTAGTCGTACCATCTCTTTCATTTAACAACGTCTTTTAGGTCTGGCTGGTTATCACCCTTTTGTTTTCGAGGGGGAAATCTTCTTAAGATACCCGACTTCTGGGGGGAGAAGTCGAGTTATGTAGGATATAGGCCACTATACCGTGTAGTAAGTACCTATAAACCGACTAGGAGTAAGTATGGGTATAACTACTACCCCTAACAGGTTCGATGATGAAGTCTATAAGATGGTTATCTTAAACTTCATCATCACTTACCAACACGGAACTAAGTCCTAGGTATAAGATAGCAAGAATAATAACACAAATAACAAGGATACACAAGTGCCTATTTCTATTCAATCAGTTACTGCATGTAGGTAGGAAAATATATACATTATTCGATAACCGTCCAACCAGTTTCCTCTATTGATAACAAAAACAACCGAAAGCTTTTTAGGTTCAAATTGAACTGTTTATTTTTAATCAAACCGCGCCTTCATTTCTAAGTAGGTACATACTAAATCGTATATTGTAGATATGTCTGCCTGTCCGCATACTATTTTGGTTCCATGTTATAAAAGTATTACTATGAGAATAATAATGTCCTCCCGACCCAATTTCGGTCACGGCGGCCAATCTCCATAGACATTAGCCATCTGCGCGGGAAATATTATTGTGCACAAGTGTGTGCGCATACACAGGTGTACACTCCGGGCTAATACTGAGAATTTCTTGACAGAAAAACCCAATACTTGTTGGCTCGACACGGGACTCGAACCCGGGACCTCGTTGTCCGCAGCCACATACTATCCACTAGACCAACGAGGCAGTCGTGCTTACTGCAGTCTGCAAAGCAATTAGGTATGAGATTGGAACGCGCTTGCCTAAAAAATGCCTATTCACTCTTGCATTGAAGGTACCTAAGTTAAACGTGGCAGGAAACACGTGCGCTGGGAGGGTGTTCCACGCCCTAGTAGTATGCTATTAATAATGCTATCATGCAGGCAATACCTAGTCTCAGCACAACATAATATGCTGTTTTACTCTTTTGGTTCCATATTATAAAAGTATAACTAATAAATACATTCAGGACAAACACACAGAAAACAAAAGCGAAACGACCTTCTCGCGTGAGTTTATGCACGGCTGGTCGGCAACAGGCGGCGCAAACAAGTTGGTCTCGAATCGCTCATAACCTTGGCATCGACATCAAGTTTTGGCGTGACCTTAATGGCAGCCGCATACAGTTTTAGTTTACCTCTTGTCTATAGGACTCGATGGTAAAACTGTTTGGGGCTATGTGCGTTTGTGCAATCAAATATCGCAAACAACGATGAAAGATATCATTAGGATTATTATTGCAAGCCCAATATCTTCTTATGTTCTTCTTTTTATGTTCTTCATTAACTCTCAGTCAACTCATATTTTAAAATTCAAATAAACTTTTTAAAAGTGCCTTTGAATCGTCGTCGCGTCGAGTGAATCTAACTGGTTCGGAATAACATTCCAGTCCTACCGAGAAAAACCAGTAAGAAACACTTGGTTGCGCTTTTTAAAATAATTCATTTAAGTACAATAATTTATTTATCAATGTGAACATAGGTAACCGCATGCATTGCTGGAGCGAGTCAAATCCATGCTCTATCATTTACATACCTAGGTCTAATCTTCAACAGTAGGTAAGTATATAAGCTTTTTTTCAAGAGCATACTTTTATGTAAATTTGTGTATCTAAGGCAAGTTTAAAATAGGTTGTGGAATATTATGTTAACAAAGTTGTGTGAAATCTGCCAATCCGCGCTTACCCACCGTGGTGTACTGTGGCCAAAACCCAGCTCATTCTGAAATTAGACTGGTGCTAGATGATGGTTTGGTTTATATGTCAGTGATCTTGGATTTCCTGCAGATATCAAATGCCTTTAGGTTATGAGTGGGACAAAAATGAACTGAGGTTTTTCTATCACGTAGACTCCCACTAAGAAAGGATATTGAGGAATCCCAGCAGGATTGCAAATTCTGAATCCGCGCGGATGAAGACGAAAAAAGGGTGCAAAATAAAAAGACTTCTATTTAATAGCATTATTCACCTCTAAAAATTTACTTTATCCTATGAATAGGTAACTAAGTCAGCCGGGATGGCGATTTATAAATCAGTAGATCCATACTAATATTATAAAATATGCTAAAGTGTGTCTGTCTGTTTGTCTGCTACGCTTTCCCGGCCTATCTTTTCAACCGATTTTGCTGAAATTTGGTATGGAGGTAGGTTATATCCCGGGGAAGGACCTAGGCTAAGACCCGCGGGAATCAAAAAACCTTAATCCGCACGGACGAAGTCGCGGGCATCATCTAGTAAATAATAATAATTTGTTGATCTTTGAAAGATGATCTCCTCCAGACAACCCATCCATTATGACCCTTAAAAGGAGCGAGATAGTGCCAATTAGGATCCATGGCCAAACAAAAATTCTGCAGCTTGACTTATAATTTCCCAAAAAACAAAATCAAATCAAATATCTTACTAATATTAATAATGTGAAAGTTTGGATGGATGCATGTATGGATATTTGTTACTCAAAAACGCGCCAACGGCTGATCGGATCTGGCTGAAATTGGGCACAGAGATAGATTATCGTCTTTTTATCCCGGAAAATTAAAGAGTTTCCGCGGGAACCGAAAAACCTAAATCCACGCGGACGAAGTCGCGGCCCGCGGGCTAGTAGACTCATAATTGTAGGCATTTAACGCTTCTTTGGGCCAAATATTTGCTAACGCCGTTGATTTACGTATCCGCGATAATATTCTTGTGACATTGCAGCTCAGTGCTGATTCCGTGGCATTGCAAGGTCGCCGCCAATACAAAGGTGATCCTGATCATATTATAACCGCCAGTAAAACCATTTTTAAGTATCATTAGGTAGTTTGAAAACACGCAACAGAAAGAATAATGTCCGGAGTACACGAGACTCCATTTTCAATGGATTTCGAATGGATAGGACTGCGGTTACTTTGTATCTGTCACCGTAAGATTGTAAAAACCGTTAGATTATAATATAACGTTTTTTATCTCGATAGATTATAAACTTTCGACAGATTGTGAACCGTAACATACTGCTTACAATTTAACGCATTATTTTTCGGTAAATTGTAATATATTAGGTATTATTAACCCGATAGAACCTAAGTGCCCGGCCTGTGGCCGGGCACTACCTGAATATTCATGTCAAACCCTAACCTAACCTATAGTTCGCGCGCGAGTTGAATGCAGAGTAAATGTATGGTGACACTTACATTTACTCTGCATTTAACTCGCGCGCGAACTGTACAAGAAAGACACAAGAAAACGTAAAAACAATAAATATTTCATAAATTAATACTCAGAACATTGAACGGTTCACAATCTTTCGACAGTTTATAATCTAGCGGGATAGAAACCGTTAGATTATCAGGGTGTCCACGGACCTGGAAGGTCAGGGAAAGTCAGGGAAATGACTTCTCTACCTGGAAAAGTCAGGGAATACCAGGACTTTTTGATGATTGATCTTTAAAATTAATGTAAAAGTCTAAAAATGTATAGAATAAATAAAAATAATATTATCTTATCAGTCATCAGTACTTATTATATACATATTTATACTCCAACAGCTAATTAGAGAGAGGAAAATGACAGTTCTTTTATTATAGATTAAGTAAAAAAAAGGAAATGGGTCGGTCATCTTATCAGAAACAAAAAAGAAAATTGGGCAAAAAACATTACAGAGTGGTATCCACGAGAGGGTAAGAGGAAACGAGGAAGACCATTCCGAAGGTGGGAAGATGACCTACGGGCCACAGCAGGAATTTTATGGAGGAGATTAACGCATGACCGCAAAACATGGAAGAACCTGGGGGAGGCCTATGCTAATGAGCAAAACAATCAAACATTACCGGTGTCTTTTTAGATTTTAGTTACTATATTTTTTAATTCACAACTTTGTTATAAAATGTAAGATTGTTAATAAAGGCTAATAATAATAATAAAAAGTAAAAAAAAGTATTTCTTTGTATTTTTTTTACTTAATCTATGATATATTTAATTTGCCTGGTGGGAGGCTTCGGCCGTGGCTAGTTACCACCCTACCGGCAAAGACGTGCCGCCAAGCGATTTAGCGTTCCGGTACGATGCCGTGTAGAAACCGAAGGGGTATGGGTTTAATATAACTGCCATGCCCCTTACAGGTCAGCCCGCTACCATCTTAGACTGCATCATCACTTACCATCAGGTGAGATCGTAATCAAGGGCTAGCTTGTAGTGGATTAAAAAAAAAAAAAAAAATTATTAAACTTTCTCTTTTCCCATTGATCGGTAAGTGAGGGAAGCCTTTATGCTCTAGTCTGTTTTAACCCAGACTATTGAAGCATTCTTTTGCAGGTCCCCTAATTCCCTAACTCATTTGGTTGTTTTTCTTTTAACTGCTGCTATTACATGTGCAATACTAACCTGGGCCGGCAGTCTCGACATTCATAACGACAAAATTCGGACAAAAAAAACGACAAATATTTTATTTTTTAGTGAATAATTAAATTACGAGCACAATATAATGTAAATTTTATAAGCCTTGAAAATATAATTATTATAGGTTCGATATATTAGGTATAGATTAGGTATATAAGGTTCTTGGGGTTCTTCTTCTCTACACCAAGGGTCCGGCCACCGGTGTGCCCTATCGCCCTTAGTCCGCTACTGTCTCACTTTCTCACGTATCAAACAAAATATAATCTGTATGGAAACTACTCACATGTCATCTTTTTCAAGCGGTGTGTCGTCTCTCTTTTTTGATGCTAAACGATTTCCTTTACGAGGGATATTTGAACTGAAATAAAAATTTAAAGAATTATTATTTTGATAGTACAAAATCGCTAACAGAGTCTCGTTGGTTTTATGGTAACTACTATCTTCGACTGCAGGTCTCGGGTTTAGCCCCGGGTTTAGGCTCCGTAATATTATTTGTATTTTTATAAAAACTAATTTGTAGGTAGGTGAGGTATTTCTATTTAGTATGAACCAAACTAGGGGTTGGAAGTTCAGAAATATCTCCCGCGCAGTTGGTAAATTTCTATTGACCGCCATGGCCAAAATAAAGTCGAGATTTAGGATAGGATATTATTATATCATGTATTCATGAGAAACTCAGTATAGCCAAACAAAAAAAACCTCGTCTCCCTTACCGACTGTATATAGGTATAAACTGTGGTTAAGCGTGATGGTATTTGCACGTGGCGGAATTTACTCTACCTATCATAATTTTCTTAGTTCGTATCAGATTTTCTTCGGAGCTTTTGAGGACTAGGTATTTTGATAAACTCAAGAAACACTTACCATATATTTTTTTTATTTCTCCTTCGCTTCCTGTCAGATATTTTTTTTTCCGGCACTTTTATTTCCCATTTTAAATAAAAAACACAAGCAAAGAAACACTATATTTACAGGCTAACTAAAACTATTTTAATTTTATCACTAAATGTAGCAAAAGAATTTATTTACAAATAATTAAAAAATAAATAATTTTAGCGCGAAAGGAGCGTGATTCGTGAAAACTTGCGCAGGTCCTTCTCGTATAGAGGCTCGTGAGCCACTGAGTACATCGCTTATTCGATGCGTTAGATCATTTTATGACTTCTGTTAGGCGAAAATTTGCAGCAATTTTTTTATTTAAAATCTGTCTGTACAGTGAATAGGTAATACAATGAGCTTAATTTACGTATAATTTTTATGAAATTTAGTCTAAAGCTTTGGAAATGCCATTAGAAAAATGAACAAAAACAACCTGTTTTCAAAAATTTTTATGATCGAGGCAAGTTTAACTTATCGTGTTTTCATGAGTACATTAAAGAGATAAGGCATGTATCTTTAATATGTATTTTTAACAGTGAAAAAAAACTATTTTTTCATGACTTTGAATTGGTTTGAAAAGTGGCGTAGTCGCTAAAAACCGGGATAATGGGCCGTTAATTTGTCTTAACCTAAACTTAACTATGGTGCTGCACCATAGTTAAGTTTAGGTTACCACAGTAGTAAGCACTGCAGGTTTGTTACTAACGTGCATAACTTAACTAACGTTAACTATGTGTTTGTGAGGACTTAATTTTTGTCTCTTACAATCATTCGCAAGAGAAACATTTTTACTTTGAAAAATTACAGCTAAAAAGGTCAGGGAAAATTTTAGAAATGGTCAGGGAAAGTCAGGGAAAAGTCAGGGAAATGTTTTGACGATTTAGAGTGGACACCCTGATTATAATCTAACGGATTTTACAATCTTACGGTGACATATCTACATATTACTTGAATAATTTAATAGTAGGTATTTTTTTTCAAAAGAGCGACCAGGTAGTCTCTTGCTGGTTCTTCCACTCTCAGCTCACCACTGCGACAGGGAGGTCGACAACACTCAACATATTTAGCTCTTAGAATGGCCACCGAGGGGGTTTCAGTGGGTCTCTCTCTGAGTCGTATTCCTCATTACTTGTGTACTTATAATATTGTATTGTGATTACATATTTTATTTTATTTTATGACATGAAAATTATGTACTTGAGTACCTTTTTTTTTTTTTTTATTCCAATATTATGACATTTTTATTATGACATTTTATTATGAAATTATGACATTTTTACTATGAAGATACGACACATATTTGTAAATCACATTATTTAAATTTTGTATGACTAGGTACTTAGGTAAATTATTAATTTTTATGACATAATGTTTTGTATTAATATTGTGTTGTACTATATCAATCTGACTTTCGTAAGCGCTTTTTATAAGTCTATGCGAAGAATAAAAATACAAATATACAAAACAAATATACAAATATACTGAGGGTCGTGACCCCTTTCCATTAATCAAATAATGGTAGGAGTTTTATTGTGATAATAATGCGGTGAGTTCCCACGTCTTTCCGCATTATTATCCCAGGGTAAAAATCTCACTGCCTCTGGTCTCTACTGCCTCGTTGGTCCAGTATTTGGCATGTTTGACTGCAGCCGACGAGGTCATGTGTTCGAGTCCCGGGTCGAGTCATAATTGAGTATTGGGTTTTTCTGACTATAAATTCTCAGTCCGGATTTAGGAACTTGGCGGTGTTTCACCCCCGTGCCTCGGAGAGCACGTTAAGCCGTCGGTCCCAGTTATTACCTATCACTAACATGATAGTAGTCGTTAAAGCCCGCCAACCCGCATTGGAGCAGCGTGGTTGGTCTAAGCTCTAATTCCGTCTCTCCTATGAGACTGGAAGCCTTTGTCCAGCAGCGGGACGCTAATGGGCTGTGGTGGTAAAAATCTCACTAAACCCGATTTCTTCCTCATTAAAAAAAATAAGGACGTCGCGTACTCGTGTAGTATGAGCAAACATTTCGGCCTTGACTGAAAGCCGAAGTGTGCCGAGGCTGTATAGGGGCGACGGCCCTCGAAAGTGAAAATCGGCGCACCTTCCGTACCGCGCCGCGCCGGCCAACCGGTTCGTGGAACGCTATTGTATAATGCGTTCACACTGTGAATAGGACGGGAATTCCGCCATATTGTGACATCTTGGCCGGAAACTTACCTAATGAGAGTAATTTCTTAAAGAGGTTTGAATATTTTGGTCTTTGCTACCTCTTTTTTTTTTAAATAACGGCCACTCAAAATACCTGTAGTTATTCATCAATAGCTGGCATATACCTATACAAGCAAGTATTATATTATGAGACAATTTTTTTTATTCTACACTCGCTCGGAAAGTACTTCTTACTTTTTCAACACGAGGCAGAAAGTACGTCGTTGCCTACCAGTAGCAATCATATATGCGGGCGGAAAAAAATTATGAAATTTCATTGTTAACGTGCTAAGCGGACAGAAAAATTAGTTTATTAAAAATCCATTATTAACGCGCTTTAATTTTAAGTATTAGTGCAGAAAAAAATATTATAGTGTGTCCTTATTTGTGACGACTACATTATCAGAATCAGTGTGCTAGTTATTATCAATGATAATTTTCTTTGCCAAGTCCGTGTCAGTTCTATCACGTGATAAGACGCGATAAGAGGTCGATGACATGCTATTTACATTGTCAGCAGGTTCATTGATAGAGGCTTAGGATATTTCAAGTTCATTGTAGGACTGTAGGGTCTGTTTGTGACGAATGAGATGGGTAATGGGTATGCTTAGTCAACAAATTTATAACGCGAGCGTAGCCGCGGTTTAAAGCTAGTTATAAATTATAATGCATCTAAGGTAAAATCTAAGGTATGTTATGTAAGCAAACCCGGGGCGGGGCAACTAGTTGCGGAACGTATAAATCTATCTCCAAAATCGGGACGTCCGAAATTTTCCAGGATATAAGTACTTATATAATATTATTATCTTCTTCTATCTTCTATAGGTATATATAAAAGCGAAAGGTCACTGACTGATCATCACGATATCTCAGGAACTATAAAACATAAAGACTTGAAATTAGGAAGGTAGGTTCCTTCTATAGTGTATACGTCAGCTAAGAAACGGTTTTGGGAAAATTCACCCCTAAGGGGTTGAAATGGGGGTTGGAAGTTTGTATGAAAGTCCTTTGTTTTTGAAGCTAGACACATGAAAATTAGCATTTAAGTTATAAGTTTAAAATAATAAAAATCTGTATAATTTTTTTTCCGAAAATCTACCCCAAAGAAGGTTAAATGGGGGTTGGAAGTTTGCATGATGGTTCTAAGTTTTTGAAGTTACAGACTAGAAAATCCGGATTTAGGTTATCAGTTTTAAATTATAATAACCTGTATAAGTACTTTTTCGAAAATCTACCCCAAAGTGGATGAAATGGGGGTTGAAAATTTGTATGTTTTTGTAGAAAGAGACATAAAAATTCAGCATTTCGGTTATAAGTTTTAAATAATAAAAACCTACATAAGCTATATAAAGCCTCTTTAGATAGACTTTTTGCAGCGGGAAAATTTCATAATGTCATAGGAAATCAGAAATTTTACGCGGACGAAGTCGCGGGCGACCGCTAGTAAACATATAAAAGGAAAAGGTGACTGACTGACTGACTGACTGACTGACTGACTGATCTATCAACCCACATCTCAAACTACTGAACGGATCAGGCTGTTACCTTTTATGACGTAGGCATCCGCTAAGAAAGGAGAGGGGTAAAATGGGGGTTTGAAATTTTTATGAAAATCGTAATTAATGTGACCGAAGCTGCGAACAAAATTTAGTTATAAATTATATTATTGCATCTATGGTAAAATTAAGTATTAGATACTAGTCAAATCAGCAACTTTTTCCAAAGGTCAAAACGCGTGCTTAGTATGGGATTTTGTATGAAATATTGAATAGTGACGTCATCAAAGTTCGAAGCACTTTTTTACTTTAATCGATTGCTTAAAATGGTAATTCAATATAAAACTAAGAAGGGACGTGTATATTACGACTTTACGACTCTATATAATAATTACTATAAAATAATTTATTTGACTAGTAGTCAAATACCCAATAGTATGTAAGGTAAGCCAACCTGTGCGAAGCCGGGGCGGGGCAACTAGTGGCGGGACGTCTAAATCGATCGACAAAATCGGGACGTCCCAAATTTTCCAGGATATAATATGGTCATACGATACTTGTAGCACTTCCGTAGTGGTTTGGAAAGCGGCCGGACGGCTACGCGGCGCGCGTCAATATTTGTTTACGTCGGCCGTCTTTATGCAAACTTACTACCTCAGGGTTACTACGATTGCTTGATACAGTCTTATTTTTATGACAGTTGTATATGACGTACCTCGACGTCCGAAAAATAATGATTATAATTCTAAAACATGAACGTCAACAATATTAAAACAATACGGCTCTAAGCGATAGTAGTAAGCCCCCAGCACCTACCTCGTTGGTCTCCTCCATAGAGGTAATATAGTAGGACTTACTCTGAGGTCTCCTCGCTTCTGATTGCATAAAGCAGTATTATTTTTTTATGTCAGTTTTATATGACGTCCCTAAAATAAGGATTATAATTCTTAAACACGAACATCAACAATATTAAAACAATACTGCTTTAAGCCATGGTAGTATGCCACCAGTACCTACCACGTTGGTATCCTCATGTCGCACGCTTATTACTGAGGATACACTCTATAATCTATATGATGTTCTTGCCCCTTCACCTTTAGTAGACGACTACGTCTACGTCCGGTATACAAAGAAGAATGTTTTTCCCACGCAGCCGGTGCTTTGCCGTGTGTTAAGCACCGAATATGCCACAGCAAATTGAACCCTTTACCAGGTTCCATGCAACGAATGATTTTCCTTTTGAGCTTTTCTTCTGTTTGCGTCTTTCCAGGATTCGTGGCCGAAGTAATTGAGTATTTACCGATATTGGCTTCGTTGAGATTGACCGCCGTCGTGAGCTTAAGATTGGTGGGACAAACAGCTGATTATCTCCGTTTCTTAGCAGAAGTCTTTGCGCGTAGCATAAAACATGTTTATTTCGGCGATTTAATCTTTATTTAATCTTCTCATATCACCCTCTCTCTCTTCCTCGCAGATACTGAAGCATGCACGAGCAGGACGGCGACGGGGAGCCGGCGCACCACGCGCGTCGGCCCATGAACGCCTTCCTCATATTCTGCAAGCGACACCGCAGCGTCGTGCGAGACAAATACCCCAACTTGGAGAACAGGTGACAGTTCTGTCTCTCTCCCCCTCACGGTCATTCTAGCATGCAGGAGCAGGACGGCGTCGGCCCATGAACGCCTTCCTCATATTCTGCAAGCGACACCGCAGCGTCGTGCGAGACAAGTACCCCAACTTGGAGAACGGCGATGAGGCACCATCGGGAGTCAGCAGCTGTCTATGACTGGGATACCAAGTTTGAAATGCTATAATGATTGAATTTGACGACCTCCCTGGCGCAGTGGTGAGCGCTGTGGTCTTTGAGTGGGAAGTCCCGGGTTCGATTCCCGGCAGGGTCAATTTGTGACTTTGTAATTTAAGCTTCGGCCGTGGCTAGTTATAAACTTACAGCCCTACCGGCAAAGACGTACAGCCAAGCGAATTAGCGTTCCGGTACGGTGCTATGTAAGAACCGATTAGGGGTATGGTATTAATGGCTACCGCTTCTTAACACCAGGTAAGATTGCAGTCAAGTGCTAACTTGTAGTGGAATTTATAAAATAATGCCCTTATTTTAGGTAAGTTATGGTTACATGACAGATAAGGAATTTTATCTTGCTGTCTAAAACCGGTTGCATTCGGATAATTTGTTCGCAGCTAATGACAGTTTTATTATAACCTACGTAGCATGACATAATTACTTAATGTAATTTAGTAAAAAACTACTCTTTATCCATTATTTATAACTCCTTTGTCCATTATCCTTACCATGGTGACTTCCTACCTTCATATAGTAAAATATTATTATAATATCATACTAATATTATAAATGTGAAAGTGTGTTCGTTTGTTGGTTTGTCCTTCAATCACGCCGTTTTTTGTTACGCTTTCACAATCTATCTTTTCAACCGATTTTGATGGAATTTGGTAGGTACAGAGACAGACCTATGATGTGTCCCAGGCACAAGGCTACTTTTTACTTTTTTTGTTTTAATAACACGCGTACGAAGTCGCGGGCATCAGCCTGTTAATAAATATTTAAATTAATACTACCTTAGAATTAAAAAAAAATATTTTACGGCTTGCAGATCTATAACCAAAATACTCGGGGAGTGGTGGGCCAACTTGGAAAAGGAAGAGAAAGCTTGCTATACAGGTCTTGCTAAACAGGTAATGTATAGCATTTTATTTATTTTAAACTTCATACCTCTTTCTGCGTTGTATTTCTCATCGCTGAGGGTCGTGGTTCCTTTGAATTAATCACATAATGGCAGGGGTTTAATAATGCGGTGGGTTCCCAGGTCCTTCCGCATACAATTCGACTAAGAGTACTATTCCAACCCTTAGGTAATAATAACCGGCATCGACGGCTTACCGTGCTCCCCGAGGCACGGAGGAAACAAAAATGCCAAATTCGGACTTCCAAATTTGGTGCCCCATCCAGTTACTGACTTGGGTCAAAGTTGCTTAACAATAGCAATCGACTGATATGCGTTGTTGCAAATAGGCCACTCGTCCCTCTAAAACATCATAAACAGAGGTTATTTAAAAATACTCATAACGTATTATTGAACAACTTTTGATTTACAAATTTATAAAATTCAGTTTTTATTTTCATACTAACAAAAATACAAATATTAGCAATGGCTGGTCTAAAATGGCATTACTCCATGCGTAAAGTTGTAGAGCAAAAGTTTTTCAGTATTATGTAGAGAACTTGTCCTAAACATATTATTAGTAAGTATTTTTAAATTAACTCTATACTTGAACATGTTTTGACAATGAAACGTTCTATTCTAGTACAAAGACGCGTTCTTCAGCGCTAACCCAGACTTCAAATGGTACAAGTTGCCTGCACCACCTCTACGTACCCTCTCCTCGCGTCCGAGAGAACCGACAGACAAACTCGAGCCCTCCAACGACTACCAAGACACCGAACTAGAAAAGACAAACAACAACTCCACCAAACACGACTACAACAAGAAGCCAATCGAAAATGACTACGAACCCGATCTTAAGCCTCTGTCGATGTTCACACCAGGAAAACTGGCCGACGAAGCTCAAATGGGTAGTCTGAGCAGCCTCCTAGCAACCAAGACTGAAGTCCAAACTCCGAACCCTTACTACTCACCCCCCGTTTTCAAATTCAGCGCGATCTCAACCCCAATCGAATACAGATCTCATAGCCTCATAGACAAACAGAAACCTAATAAGGAGCATAGTATAAGCGAACTCCAAAACGCTCTCTCAGAAACGACCAAAATGTTTGAAGAAGACTTCGAACAGCAGTATCGTTACAGCGATCAGTTCACGAACCAGGATGTGATAGACCAAATAGTTGATAAGAGATATTCGAACGACGAAGGTTACCAGAGGAACTGGTCGGACGACGAGAAGAATAGATCGGGGAGGTCGTGTAAAGGGAAAAGATACCAGGAGTTCATGGCTGTTGGAGGACTCATAGTAAATAAGAGGCAAAGGAGAGATTGTCCTGAACGGTTGTCGGACGAAGGGTATAACGCTTCGTGGAGCTGCGACCCTGGTTCCTCGCGCGAGGAATCAACGGTCACTGACGTCACTGATGACTCCAAAAGCTACGTCGACACGTCTACCGAAACCGAAACAAAAATGGAGCAAACCGACTCGCCCGAACCAGACAATAACTCAAACAAAACATTCAAGGCTGCCGACTTTGATTTAGATGCGAAAATCAGAGCCCTGCCCTCCCTTAGCTTAGAGAAGTTCCAGCAGAGAAAACGCGAAAATAAACGCAAGAAAAAGACGGTTCATGTAAAGCCGAAGACGGTCGAACCGTCACCGATTATAAACTCCGTGCCACGACTTATGATTGATGAGAGGCGTGAAATGGCTGAAAGCTGGAGGGAAACCGTCATAGGGAGTCAGAAAAGAAAACCGAGGAAAATAAGTATTACGAGGCTGGAGATTAACAGTATGATTTCCCGCACAAATATGAACGGAGGGCATAAAATCAGCCCGGAGATAAAAATAGCTACAGAAGCTCCCTGTACGGTGGTCCAAAACATGGATATGTGTAATAGCAACGTTGATATGCTAGCTCTAGCCACATTAGCTGAAGTTGCTTCGAACACGTCGCGGATAGAGGAGATCCAGGAAACGACAGCCAAAGCCGGCGCCGACGCTTCCAAGGTATCAAATACCAACAATTAGCCTTAAAACCAGATATTCCAAAAAATTATTTACTTTATAATCAGATAATATTTATATTAAAGATATTATATAGATCTACTTTTACATCGTACGCATAAATATTAATATGATTGTACACTTTTGATTGTAGTTTTTATAAAAAAAAATGTTAGAGATAGAATTTATTTATTTATATAAATTAATAAATAGAATATAATAATGATGGAGAAAACTATATTATGTATACTTAGGTTGATTTTGAACGTGTAGATTGCGATAATTTGCTTGTTAGGATTTTAAAAAAACTGGTGATAGATAGTTTACGCTAATATTAAAAAAAAGTATATCACAGGAATAAAAAAGCATAATCTATGATATGTTTAATATTTGTAATTGTAATAATACGAGATGTCATTTTTGTAAAAAAAAACTCGGTATACAGGATTGTCTTTTTTAACAAATTGTCAATTAATGAAAATTGGTTAACATAAGATACCTGCTGTATTCCGGCCAATCATCACAATGTATTTTTTTTTTTTTTGAAAATGCCAAAAAATATGTCATTCATTTTACATATATTATATATTTTAATAACCTCATTACGGATAAAGTTAGAATACTTGAATCGCCTTAACTAGGAAGTTAATCGAACTTAGGACACCACATGCATAGACTGGATTGCATTTTGGAGGTCATTATATTAATTATTACTATAGTAGAAGAGATAGTGGAAAAAATTTATGAAGTGCTTGATAAAAGATGAAAGTTAACACTTTACAGTGCGTATTTTCACGACATGATTAATTATGGTAATTGGCTATGTATTTTAGGTATACCTTCCTTAAAATATGCAAGTAATATCTCCTAAATTCAACTTAATAAACTTCAGTAACCAACCGAGATCTATGACTGCATCACAATGATTCTTGCTGGTACAGAATTGACATAATATAATTGGCAGTTGTGAAATTAAAATGATTGGTACTGAATTTCCGACTTCAAACAAATTCTCTATTTAGTTGCGATTATCGAATTTGATCAACGTTGGTTGGATTTAAAATCTCATAACCCTACAGATATAGTTGATCTTCCTCAGGGGACGTGGCGAAAACAATTATACCAAATCAATTTTACTTTTATCAAGCATCTCCTCAAAATTTCCCACCATCTCTCAGAGCATTATTACTTTGTTTTTAAACATTGCTGTGTGCAATTGTAGTTTTATAATAATATATTTTGATATGTATTGTGATAAAATGTCATGTGTGGTTTCTATGTAAATCGAAACTACGGCTTTGTAATAATATTATATCTACTGAGGCTCGAGTATCGTTTATCGATACTATGCATTTCCAATGAGAAGACCGTTAGTCGTTACCATAATATTATAATTTAACTTTAAAACTTATAATTTAATGTGAGATTTCTTCAAACAAAAAAACGGAAAGTGAAAATCAATATAAAAAATGGTTACTATTGGTAAACGTTTTATACCTGAAGTACAAGAGTCAAGGCCTATGGTCTTTACATTGAAAACGCATAGTTTTGTGATTATTATTTTTCTTAACAACAGTTAAGGCTTGGGCATACACAACGCGGTAACGCGTCTAATGCAACTAGAAATTGTAACACACGGTAATTGTATAAAGGCGTTCACTCTACCCATGTAAAACTGGCCTTACTGCCACCGCCACGCGTCTTGTTTCCCAGGCCTTAACACTCGAGGTTATAACCATTAGTTTTATCCACGTATCAAGATCATCGATATTATATTTTTGGTATAAAATGAACCGTCAAAATATATGCGGCGTTAAATAGTCGTTTTAATAGAGGGCAATGGAAGCCTAAACAGTCGCGAGTCAAACTTGCGATGTATCCCTTGTGATAACGTATAGGTAGTGTTAGGCCAATGTCTCTCTAGGACACCAGAGCAGACGCCAAGATCATCAATCACCTCACATCAACAGTGCACACGATCAATACGTGGGAGGGGCGTCCCTGGTAGCGCAAGTGGAGACGCCAAATAGTTCTGCACATATTAGTGGTTGCGCCACCAGCGAGTGATCCCGGCCGCCGGCCGGCCACTAAATTGGTTGCGCAACCAAGCGGACACCAGCAGGGCGACCGCGTAACTTCTGCATCAATCATTGTTACAGTATCAATTGTTGCGATTGGCTGAAAGTATGGTATTCTTGCTGCGTCAATGGATTTTGTCCAACTGTGGAAGAGTGTTATCCAATCAGAGCTAATTGCGATCGTTACACTGTAGCTGTCAGTTTTAGCCGGTAGCCCTGCAGGTACGCTACATAGAGCTGTATACATGTATTGTTGGTAGCGCGATTTGTTGTGCCGCCACTGGTATCCTAGTGAGTACTATCCCTTACGGCCCTCACAGACTGTGAACTTTTTATTGGACGACAGTTTGGTCGAGTAAACCAAGTTTTTTTCAGTGTCCAGGAAATACCCTCGTTTTTAATTTTTATTTTAAATGCATGTTTCGATGACAACTTTCTTTTAACTGTGCTAACATTACTGCTCTTCCAATCAATTAAATTTCAAATTTATTTTAAACATGGCTGCGATACACCTCTAGACAAACGTACCTACTGATGAAAATATAAAAATTCCTTATTAAAGGCGCCCTAAAAAATTGGTGGGTTTTCAATTATTTTAAGGTCGTTCAAAATTGAACCTTTTTAACATAATATTTATTATCTTAGTCATTCTCATAGGATCAAATCAACGATTATTTTGCAATGACGGGTATCAAATCATGTTTTTTGTATACCTTTAGATGATGAATAATATCCTCTCCAAAATGGAGGGGTGGAAAGGGGGCGGGGGGATGTTTAGGTGTGACAGTCCTCCATATCTTATTCCCACTGTCGATCAATAAAAAGTCTGTTTTTTGTGGGAGCCCTTAGTAGAGACGCCTCTTGTTTTCCACTTTTTTAGTTTACCTTCCAATTCTTTCACTCGTTAATGTGTCAAAGTTACTACCTTCAGAGTCTTTGAAAAGAAAATTACTTATATTATGCTTTCGTGGATGGAAGCGATTGTTGTCCCAATTAGGTACCTGAAGTTTATCGAAAAGTTTTCACGAATTTCACTTTTTAGGAAATCATTGCATTATTTTTTAATTTATCAAACCGGGTTGACACGGTGCGAGTATGCTAGAAACGAGTACGCTTAAGGTGTGTCTAAACATAGAGCGACAATCTTGCGCGGCTGTCGCGGGCCGAATGCCGCGCATATTATATTGTCGGTATAGACGGTATTAGTCCTAATTAGGGCGTGGGAAAATTGTGTCCTGCAAACACCGCGTGTTGCTGACGCGTACTTGCCGCTACATGTTTGGACACAACTTTAAAGTTTTTGGGAACCGTGACACATAGATTGTAGCTATAAAATGAATACAATATTATCTAACTCTTCACATCTATTAGCTCCTTTACGCCTGATAAACTTCCGCATATGTGTTTTTAGTGGCCACGTGAGTGTAGAAAAGCACTAAGTGCCTTACCAAAGACCTGGTCACTTGCATTTTACACTCATACGGTTGCTGACATTGAGCGACGTTTTACCTTAAAACGTGGCGTAGCCTTATATTTTTATAAAATAATTATTCTTCAAGTATCATATTATAGGTAGTCCTATATAATATAGGACTGAACAAAATTAGTATAACCATTGACCATCTTTGAATTAGTTTGTCTTTGAAATTGAGAATTTTTACTAACTTTTTATGTAGTTTATGTCTGAAGTGTTTTATCCGCTTCTTACTCGTAATACTCTCAGTAGCTAATCAATCGTCATTTTGAAAACAATGACACATTTCATAAGCTGATAATGTGTCCCATTCCCATGCAAGCTTACTTGTAAAGCCCACTCGCACCGTGTCAACGCGGCTTAAATATTTTTAAACACTCTTTAATTTACACCATTCGTATAGTTTAGTTATTAATTATTTTGTGGAACAGTGTTTCTCAAATTTTTTTTCTTGTTTGTTTTTTAAATAATTGAGTTTTTTAAGGTTTCTGTGATTCTATTGTTATAATATTTCCTACATGAAGTTTTTTTATTATAATCGGATAATGGTGCGAAGCATTGATCGCTGGTCTAGTCTAGAATAGTATTTATAAAAGGACATATTCATGTACTAAAATTTGAAAAGTGCACTTATTATTATTTAAAGTACGACCAACGCATGTTCCGTTTTTTGACAGTTTTTGCAACGTTTAGACTGTCAAAGCGGTTTGGTAAAACAGATGTTAAATACGAAGGTTATGCGAAAGAGAACAAGTCAAAATAGCAAATAACTAGAAAACAATCTCTGATAAACTAATAACGAGGATTATTATCCGTATGTCAAATCCAGCTAGTCAAAACGGCTAAAATCTGGTAAGAGTCCGTGCCACGAAAAGGTCCCGTAGTGGCAGCGGTGTAGTCGTATGTTTTTGCAATTAATGTACCTATGTTAAATGTACTAACTAATTCCACTAATTGCCACGGAACTTATTTCGCGAGACGGACTCTAGTTTAGTTCAGACTTCGAAGACCGTTAAAAAGTGTTGAACTGTCAAAAATCGGATTAGTTTATTATGTTGGCCTCACTGTAAAATTACAAACAATGACACAAGCCATAACGTGACATGCTCATCCAAAGACCAAATGTATTTAGTATAGGCAAGCTAGGCAGTAGGAAAACCAATACATGTAATATATTAGAAGTGTATCATATTATTATGATAAATGTTATATTATTATGTACTATAGTATTTTATTACACCCCGTCAATTTTACTATTTTCTATTTGTCAAATTGATTTCATAAGCTCTGTAACGGTGTAAACCGTAAAAATTATTCACTCTACGCCCTAACTATGAAGGAAGACTTATCTTAACTTATCCTAACGAAGAAAGAAAGAAGTCTTTCTTCACTGGAGACATATTAATGCACTTTTTGGACAAGAAAAATAAACTTGATAAGCCAGTTATTTTCATAATATAGAAAATAGTAAAAGTGTTATGGGATATGCATGCTAACCATTTAGCATTCTGGTAAGGTGGATATTTTACCCTCTCTATTTTAATGTACACTGTATTTCGCATTTTTCCGTTTTGTTGAAAGTTAATTTTGCCTCAACGAAGTTTTAAATTACATTGTTGATTTTTATGCAATTTTATTTGTTGCGTTATTGTTTTCAAAGCGGTGAAGTTTATGATGGTTCCTTAGGAACTATCCATTAGTTATGTCTCACTTTTACTGCTTATTTGTATATAAGACAATTAAACAAGTTGATGAATAATTTGTTTAATTGTCATACATAAATAAACACAAATTAACAATGTTCACATTTTTGGTCAAATTTTATCTTATGAATTTGTTTGCCTTGTTAAGAGCCTTATTTTGAAAGGGATATTAGTAATAATTAAAGTGTACAGGGGTTTTAGAGAAAATTGCGACAAATCACTTGAGAAGACATTTAAAAACATGAAAGAAAAATTAAAGCCAAACCCCAAAAATTCCATATTTATTGTAACTTTTTCAACCATAAAAAATTAAAAATTAGCCTCTAACTAACACTTCATCTATCCTAGGCTCCCGAGCCCTCAAATCGTAAAATAGCACGTAATTAGTACTTTAATAGACCTGTCAGATAAAATTGTACTATTTATGTACCTAACCGACCATACTATACTGTTTGTATACCTATTAGTTCAAACATTATACATATTTTGTCAGCTTACTTTTCTTAACATGCTATTATTGGATTTTGGAATAACCACTAGTAATGAATTTACCGATATTTACAGGGTTTTGTCGCATTTTACCTAAAGCCCTGTTCACATTGACCAAGGGGCCATGCGATAGAAGGAATTCACATTCAACGCGTATAAAAATACGTATATAAAATATTAATATACTGCATATAATATAGACATTACAATATTATAATGTTCTTTGAAAATAAATTTAAAGAGAGCTTAACGTTTAACTGTACACAGACCAAAGGAAAATGATAGATAGAGCGCACGCTTACAAAAATATTTACAAAGACATTGCGTGCATTACCTACATTGCAATTAGTAATGTCGACTGCGTATAATACTATACTTGTTTAGAAAGTTGATATGCCGTGTCAAGATTTAATAATATTTAATCATTTTCCTTTGGTTCGCTATTAAGAAATAAAAACCTATGGGATGGTTTTGAAAAATATGGTGCTGGCAGATCTGCGTTACTTTAAGAAAGATAGGAAGGTACCCCGTCGTTGGCGTCCTAATTGGACGGGGACAATATTTATGATAGTCAAGTAACTGTAACGATTTTCATGTAACTTAAGATTTTAAGAATAATTAACTAAAGCTTTTGGAGGAAAAGATAGACGGATCACGAGCATTCTTGTTTTGTTTGTGAAGCTGAAAGTTATGAACGCAAGGAGCGCAAACATGATTAAAATTTCTACTGTCGTCACAGTTCATAATATTATCTTAATCTATCATAACTTCGCTAATTGACTATTTATTTTTAAGAAGTACCTATTCAGAATTGGACGGAGCCTTGAGTTTTAAGTTTTCAAGGTTTTGGTTTTCTCTGTTAAACTTGTAACGAGTTGTTAAGTCACGGCATTTGACCGTTTACACAACTCGAACCTCAGTCATAGGATATGTATAGATTGTTTAAAAAACTCTCAAATCGTCCTTCTAGATCGGCTTCATATTTTGGCCGTGCCCGTCTATCTTTTTCGTCTAATCCGAGTAAATAACTTTAAATAGTGGGATATGTAATATGTGGTTTGAGAAACACTGGTCACTTTGTTATAGGGCATAATAAGTCGGCACCCAAAGTGTTAAGTTGACTCCCAAAGTATTTTGTTGAATGTTTTGTTACGAGCGAACGCGACGCTGTTCAATATATTATATCCTTTTATGTAGTAATAAAGTTTATTAATATTAAGACTTTGTGTTGTTTTATTTTATAATAATGTCCTTCCAACCGAATTTCTCCCACAGCGGCCAATCACAGAGATTAGCCATCTGCGCGGGAGATATACTTATTATAGAGCAAATGTGTGCGCTTATGTTCACTATCCCGACCCCGATGGAACGGAAAATCCGACACATGCGGAGAGAGATCGGGCGCAGAACGGACGACTGACTTTACGTGTTTTATGAAGCACAGGAGTGAAACGCCACCAACTTCCTAACTGTGGACTCACCCCAGGAATCGAACCTAGGACCTCGTTTTCCGTATAAAAATAAGCATAGGTACCACTTGACCAAGGCAGTTACTAGGTATCTGGCCTCGGATTTAGGGTCAATGATATTTTATTTAGGTAGCTATAGAAAACAATATCCTATCCTATAAAAGAGTAAGTAAATATCTACAATAATTATTATACATGCGTAAGTTTGGATGGATGGATGTTTGTTACGCCAATCACACCGGAACCTGTAAGTAGAGTTCCTGCCTTACCCGTTAGGGTTATATTAGTTGCTTTTATGCTGTCACGGCTGACTCAAGTACAGATTGGCTCGTGACTAAGTTAATGTAAAACATAAGCTCATTGAAAAATCTTATTACAATGTAAAGGATTACCTATATATGTCAAAGAAGCTTGGCAATAATTTGCTCTAACGGGTCTGATAGTTCTTTAGTTTAAATGTGAGATGGTGATAATTAAAAAGAAACCCCGGCCACACGAGTACCCCGGCTGAGTTTGCTGTGGGCTTTTCTCAGACCATATGGCTAGTATACGCACGAGTAAAATTATGTTCTCTCTCTCCCTCGTCGCGAGATATCTCATTGTGCGCATGCTAAACCCGCAAGGCACATTTGGAAACCTCTTAGCTTTAGTTTTAAGATACCTACCGTTAATGTTATATTTTGTTACGTAGAACCAGAGCGCCATTACGTGTATTACAGTGCCCTAAGCTGAACCAGAACTAAATTTGGGCGGCGGTTGTGCGCAAATAATGTACCTATGTGTGGCGAGGAGGCACAATCCCGAGCACCCGAGTCCCGACCCTCTTTTCTACCATAGAAAAAATAAATATAGCAGAGGCCTATAGGTCTGTGCTAACGTCAGTTTGACATTTGAATTTTGACATTAAATGTCGTTTTCGTTTGGGCCAATGGGGCCAAGTGCCAACTGTTTTGAGTCTCTAGTATATAGTGTATTACTATTATCTATGGTTTTGAGTGTTCAATGTAGGTACTCAGTACTCTGTGGTGCGAACGGCCTGCGAACGGCTTTTTGCAATAAATATTAAATAATCAATTTCTCTGAATAAATGCAGTGCAATTAAATTATATTTAATTCGTGCTATGAACTCTGTTCTTACGTGAAAGTGTTTACATTATATCATTTCAAATCTGGATGACAAAACAATGATTGCGGCTTCTGAACCTTTGGTTAGTATTTTTAATTTCTTGACAGTTTCACATTCACTGTTTTTATTTCTATGCATGAAGCCATTAAGTACCTATTTTAATTTTTATGTAAATACATCAAGTTATTCTTCCATAGTGTCTACTTTAGAAAGTAGTATGGCCTACTGATATGAATCTAAAGTAAAGTAAATATTTTTTAAACTTTTATTTACTAAAACTAAACAGTGAAATTTAAGTAAACACTACTTTTTTACCTTTTACTCAAATGAAATGATGAATATCCTCACTAGTTAGAAGAATATCTGCAAATGAAGACATTACAAACATACATAAATTCTCATCTGATAGACATTATTTCAAAGCATCTGT
This sequence comes from Erebia aethiops, assembly GCA_923060345.2. Taxonomy (NCBI): domain Eukaryota; kingdom Metazoa; phylum Arthropoda; class Insecta; order Lepidoptera; family Nymphalidae; genus Erebia; species Erebia aethiops. The sequence continues at coordinate 18,387,629 of OV281080.1, forward strand.
AAAAGTTTATTAGAATAAAATTGGTCATCAGTAAAAGCGAAATTGAATGATCAAGTCAGGGTACTAAAAATCTGTTGCTGGCGCCTAGATTTTGAGATCAACAAAAGAGTAGGGGTTGGTTTGCTCATTCTAAAGCATAAGAAAATAAACATTAAATTATTAAAATTTCACTAGTACTAAATAAAAAGTAATAAAAAGTATAAAGCAGTTAACACACAAACACATTGAAGATTTTTACCATGAAAGTTTTATTAGTGACTTACACTTACCACTGCTTTTTTGGGTGATACAACCTTGAAAAAATGAAGAATTTTGTGTATTTCACAGTTTTTTGATTTTCTTTAATACGAAACTGATTCCAAGCGCATGAAGTCGCGGGCAAAGGCAAGTTTGTAACATTAGTATGGATTATTTGTAGGAGTTTGTACCGCATGGAAGAACAGTATTAGCGAAGCACCCCGGTCAAATCTACCGCTCGGGGCGCAATGCGTCCGCGTCTGAGCACTCGCTACTTTACAAGCTGAGTAACTTTGCCATCCGGGACGAGAGTGTACTGGAGGCCAGGGACGAGCAGGAGTGGTGGACTATCAGAGAGGTGTACTACAGGAATGATGGTTAGATAATCTACTTATTGATAACTAGATGATGCCCGTGATGTGGATTAAGTCCTTTTATTCCTGCGAGAACTCCTTAATGTTCCAGGATAAAAAGTAGTGTCCTTTGTCCTTCCCCATGATGCAATTCATTTCTGTATCAAACTTCGTTAAAATCAGTTGAAAAAATGGGCTGTTTAGCCAGACAGACCGACTTTCGTATATATATGATCTCAGTATAGAATTATAGATGTGTATGGCTGACAACTCACTAGTGGCTGCCACAAGTTGAATCTGTTTTCATGACCAAGCTGATTGTGTTGCGGGCTTTTATCAGGCCATGTTTGGAACCTTTGAGTTTAAGTATGGACCTTTGAAAGCTAATTCTGTTGTATATGTTCATTCATTACGTAATGTATGTGTTGTATTGTTACTTATTGTAACCTTTTTCTTTTTTTAAGAAAAGAGCAACTGCTGAGTTTCTTGCCGGCTCTTCTCAGTAGAATCAGCTTTCCGAACCGGTGGTAGACTCTTGACGTATCATAAGTGACACAAGTTGTCCTACATGAAGTAAATAAATAAATAAATAAAAAATAAATAAATATATGTCACTGTAAAATTGTAAAAACCGTTAGATTGTAATCTAACAGTTTTTACCTTGATAGATTGTAAACTGTCGAAAAATTGTGAACCCTAACAACTGCTCACATTATTTTTCAGTAGAATGTAATCTGTTAGGTATATTAACCTGATAGAACCTAAGTTTCCGGCCTGTGGCCGTACCTAATTATTTATGTCGAATCCTAATCTAACCTTTCTTTCTAATCTTTTCAAAAATTGACACTCAATGAACAGTTCACAATCTGTCGACAGTTTACAATCTATCGAGATAAAAAGCGTTAGATTACAATCTGACGGTTTTCACAATCTTATGGTGACAAATACAATCTTTAAATTAAACTAAAATGACAGCATCCAACCCTTTCATAATACTCCCTTCAGAAAGGGACAGAACTAGATTTAGGGCTGTCGTTTTAGTTTAGTTTAGAAATTGTGTTGTACAGAATTGGCCACAAATGTCTACTTTTGATATCAGTTTACAAAAATATTGTAATTTTGATTTGAAGTTATGATTAAGTATATTTTTGAATTATTATGTTTGGAAATTATAACTGCTCCAAGTCTATATATATCTATAACTAGCTAATGCCCGCGACTTCGTCCGTGTAGATTTAGATTTTTCGGTTCCCGCGGGAACTCTTTAATTTTCCAGGATACAAAGTAGCCTATTCCAGACTATAATCTATCTCTGTGCCAAATTTCAGCCAGATCCGTTCAGCCGTTGGTGCGCGATTGTGTAACAAACATCCATACATCCATACATCCATCCAAACTTTCGCATTTATAATATTAGTAAGATGTAATTCTTGTGATACTTATAATAATAATTGATCTTTATCAACATACATTGATTTAAATTCCACTAGTTATTAAAGTCAAAATGGATGGATGGATGTTTGTTACTCAATCACGCCTCAACGACTGAAAGGATCTGGATGAAATTTGGTGCAGAGATAGATTATAGTCTGGAATAATACATAGGCTACTTTTTATCCCGGAAAATTAAAGAGTTCCCGCGGGAACCGAAAAGACCTCAAATCACGCGGACGAAGTCGTGGGTATTAGCTAGTAGTTAAATAATAGGCTTTACTTTCATAACTTTCAGATATTAAAAACTCATTGGAAGAAGCTCAGAAAGATCCAAAATGCGAATACATGGACTCATTCCGACCGCCGAGCCGGTTGAAAAACGACTTCAACATATCTATAAAATCTGAACTCATGAGTGGCATGAGACGTGATGACTTACCATCAGCTGGACCGTCGAGAGGCGGCAGTGCTAATAGCTCCAGCAATATGTCAAAGAAGTTTAACCTTAATTGCAGCCAGAAAAACAAGCCGAAGAAACGGCCTTTGAATCCAAAGACGGATTGCTATTATGAAGAAGAGTTATATGTGAAGGGATGCACTGCTGTATGGTCTAAAGGTTAGTTTTGTGTTTTTTTTTTATCCACTACAAGCTAGCCCTTGACTGCGATCTCACCTGATGGTAAGTGATGATGCAGTCGAAGATGGTAGCGGGCTAACCTGTTAGGGGCATGGCAGTTATATTAAACCCACACCCCTTCGGTTTCTACACGGCATCGTACCGGAACGCTAAATCGCTTGGCGGTACGTCTTTGCCGGTAGGGTGTTAACTAGCCACGGCCGAAGCCTCCCACCAGGCCAGACCAGGGAAAATTCAGAAATTATAAATTCCTAAATTGACCTGAATTGACCTTACAGGACCTCCGCACGTTAAGGCAACAGCGCTATACACTGCGCCACCGAGGTCGTCATAAATCGTCGTCGTGTTAATTAATATTTTACCTCATTGTCCTAGGTGAGCGACAGCAGCGAACAGATTTAGCATTCCGGTATTATACCAAGTAGATACCAATTACGTACTTGCTTTCTTCATTCACAAACATTTGCAGAAACAAATTTCATCCTCACCACCTGGCTGCCTGGTCTTCTTCCACGTCCCGTTATTCCAGGTCATTTCTGCCACATACCTGCAAATTATGGAACCTGCTTCCATCTTCTGTGTTCCCTAATGACTATAATATGGGGCTCTTCAAAGGGTGGATAAACAAATATCTCAAAAGCCAGCAATGCATTGGCGGTTCCTCTGGTGCCGCCTCCTCATTTGCTCGCTCTATATATATATATATATATATATATATATATATTATACTATATATAGCTCAATTACCACTCACTGACTGACTGACTCACTCATTGACATAATTGTTCTCCTAGAAAGAGACAGAAAACGATACAATGATGTACGGGAGATGTGTTCGGGTGCGGGAGTCGAGTAGGGAAAAATTATGACATTTCGGAAAAACAAGATGGCGGCCGACGTGATTCTTGCAACTCTTTTGTTTTCCAACCGATTTCGTTACAACTCACAACGATTGAAGAAAGTAGGAAACGATTTATAGAAAAAGTGAAAAAAATTGGAAAAACAAGATGGCGGCCGAGCTGTAGCGTTTTGAAATTTTTGATTTTTCGACCCCGAACCGCGGCGCCACAGATCCGAAACGGCGCGGTCGAGAATAATATTTTTTTCTCTTTTCGCCTACAATTATCCTGTATTTTGACAGAACGGGAGTGGTTTTAAAAAATTCAAGATGGCGGCTGTCGCGGCGGCCGTTTGGTCTGAGGTACGAAAAAACGCAATTTTAAAATTCAATTTTCTCCCAGTTGGCAACGTCGGAGCGTTTCGACTTCTATGGGGCGATTGTGTGTACCGACTCGAAGAATGGATTGGGGAAAAAAATTTACCCCATTTCTCGCGAAATTTTCAAGATTTTCCCCAAAAATTAAAAAATCGAAATACGTATTTTTTGCAAAGTTCGAGTACGAGCGACCACGTGTCCCACTTGTACGAATGATGTTTGGGTATTTCCGTCGCCGAGGTCTGGCAACACTGGAATTTATCAAAGTAAAAGTGATTTTCGACATGGTCTCTTTTCAGGAGCTATCATTTCGGCTGGGTGCGAGCGAGATGAAAAATTGAAACGTCATCAGGAGCGGTATATCCTGTAGTTCATGGGAAAATTATGAAACTATGTCAAATGTTTCTGTGAAACGAGGTGGCGGCCATTTTGTATTATTTTTGTGTTTTTGAAAATTTCGATCATGATTTTGAGGCAGTTGGCAACATTTGGGAAAGTTGACATGTATGGATCGATTGTGTAGCTCGACCGGCAGTATCGAGATATCTAAACAGTGTTGCCACATTATGGGTAGTTTTTGAGATTTTCCCCAAAAATGTCCTCCTGTAAAATTTTGTATGAAAATTTTTTTTTTCACTGATGGCTTCGTGTAGAAGTCAGGAAATAGGACTTTAAGAAAAATATGGAGACAACTGATGATTGAGGATTTCGGAGACGGGTAAAGGGCACGGCCAAGGTATTGAAGATAGGTGGGAGGTCCTCGAACTAATGTCACTCGGAACCTCATCCAATTGGCGATGAGTTTAAAAAAAACTCGAAAATGGTGGATTCAAGATGGCCGCCATACAAATTTCGTCAGTGTCTATCTCAGAGAATATAAGAGATGGAACTGTAGTTTCTTGGCAAGAGATGATCAGGACGAGGAGGTCTATTTAGCGAAATGAAAAAAAATTCAAGATGGCGGAATATTTTTTTTCGTACCAAATTATATGGCGATTAGGAACTTTATAAGGACTGGGTACTTCTAACGAATATTTGGGAGAAAAATGTGAAGCGAGTTGATGATTGAGGATATCGGAGACGGGTGAAGAGCACGGCCAGGATATTGTAGAAAGAGGGGGTGTGTTCGACCATATGCATGAAAAAAAAACAAACATAAAACTACCAACATACCCGCATAATTGTTCTACTAAAAAAAGGCAAAAAACGATACAATGATGTATGGGAGATGTATTCTGGCGCGGGATGGGAGTAGGGAAAAATTATGACCTTTTGGAAAAACAAGATGGCGGCCGACGTGATTCTTGCAACTCTTTTGTTTTCCAACCGATTTCGTTACAACTCGTAATGATTAAAGGAATTAGTAAGCGAACAATACAAAATGTAGAAAAAATTGTAAAAACAAGATGGCGGCCGAGCTGTAGTATTATCAAATTTTTGATTTTTCGAGCGAGATGAAAAATTGCAACGTCATCAGAGGCGGTATATCCTGTAGTTCATGGGAAAATTATGAAATGTTTCTGTGAAACGAGGTGGCGGCCATTTTGTATTCTTTTTGTGTTTTTGAACATTTCGATCACGATTTTGAGGCAGTTGGCAACATTTGGGAAAGTTGACATGTAGATATCGACTGTGTAACTCGACCGGCAGTATCGAGATATCTAAACAGTGTTGCCACATTTGGGGTAGTTTTCGAGATTTTCCCCAAAAATGTCGTCCTGTAAAATTTTGAATGAAATAATTTTTTTTCACTGATGGCTTCGTGTAGAAGTCAGAAAATATAACTTAAACAAAAATATGGGGACAGCTGATGATTGAGGATTTCGGAGACGGGTAAAGGGCACGGCCAAGGTATTGAAGATAGGTGGGGGGTCCTCGAACTAATGTCACTCGGAACCTCATCCAATAGACAAAGAGCAAAAAAAAATTCAAAATGGCGGATTTAAGATGGCTGCCATACAAATTTGTCTGATTTCCATCTCAGAAAGTATACAAGATGGAAGAGTGGTTTCTTGGCAAAAGATGATCAGGACCTGGAGGTCTACTTGATGAACAGGAAAAAAATTCAAGATGGCGGAATTTATTTCTCCATAGAAAATATATGGCCAATATTGAAGAATACTACAAGACTAGAACTATGCAAGATTTTGATACGGTTCCGTTTTACCCACGACGGGGCTCCCTGTGATTACAAAACAGGAAACTGGTACTAAAATTTAAAAAAATCAGCGCCATTTTGAAATTCTTTGTTAATGGACCGAATTCGTTCAAAATCGATATTTAGGACTCCCTGGGGTTACAAAACAGGAAACTGAAACCAAAATTTTAAAAAATCAGCGCCATTTTGAAATTCTTTGTTAATGGACCGATTTCGTTCAAAATCGATATTTAGGGCTCCCTGGGATTTCAATACAGGAAACTATTACCAAAGTTTTTAAAAATCAGCGCCATTTTGAAATTTTTTGTTAATTGACCGATTTCGTTCAAAATCGATATTCAGGTCTCCCTGGGATCACAAAACAGGAAACTGTTACCAATGTTTAAAAAAATCAACGCCATTTTGAAATTCTTTGTTAATTGACCGATTTCGTTCAAAATCGCTATTTAGGACTCCCTGGGGTTACAAAACAGGAAACTGATACCAAAATTTTAACTAATCAGCGTCATTTTGAAATTCTTTGTTAATGGGCCGATTTCGTTCAAATTCGATAACTGAGGATCCCTAATATCCCAAAAACCACAACCCGTGAGCTGCTTTAGCAGCTCGCGCACAGGGCGAAACACTAGTTATACTATATATAGCTCAATTACCACTCACTCACTGACTGACTCACTCATTGACATAATTGTTCTCCTAGAAAGAGACAGAAAACGATACAATGATGTAAGGAAGATGTGTTCGGGTGCGGGAGTCGAGTAGGGAAAAATTATGACATTTCGGAAAAACAAGATGGCGGCCGACGTGATTCTTGCAGCTCTCTTGTTATCCAACCGATTTTGATTAAACTCGCAATTATTAAAGAAATTAGTAAACGGGCAATAGAAAGAGTGGAAAAAATTGGAAAAACAAGATGGCGGCCGAGCTGTAGTGTTTTGAAATTTTTGATTTTTCGACCCCGAACCGCGGCGCCACAGATCCGAAACGGCGTGGTCGAGCGTAATATTTTTTTCTCTTTTCGCCTACAACTATCCTGTATTTTGACAGAACGGGAGTGGTTTTTAAAAATTCAAGATGGCGGCTGTCGCGGCGACCGTTCGGTCTGAGGTACGAAAAAACGCAATTTTAAACTTCAAATTTCTCACAGTTGGCAACGTCGAAGCGTTTCGACTTCTAGGGGGCGATTGTGTGTACAGACTCGAACTATGGATTGGGGAAAAAAAATTACCCATTTCTCGGGAAATTTTCAAGATTTACCCCAAAAATTAAAAAATCGAAATACGTATTTTTTGCAAAATTCGAGTACGAGCGACCACGTGTCCCACTTGTACGAATGACATTTTGGTACTTTCATCGCCGAGGTCTGGCAACACTGGAATTTATCAAAGTAAAAGTGATTTTCGACATGGTCTCTTTTCAGGAGCTATCATTTCGGCTGGGTGCGAGCGAGATGAAAAATTGAAACGTCATCAGGAGCGGTATATCCTGTAGTTCATGGAAAAATTATGAAACTATTTCAAATGTTTCTGTGAAATGAGGTGGCGGCCATTTTGTATTATTTTTGTGTTTTTGAAAATTTCGATCGTGATTTTGAGGCAGTTGGCAAAATTTGGGAAAGTTGACATGTATGGATCGATTGTGTAGCTCGACCGGCAGTATTGAGATATCTAAACAGTGTTGCCACATTTGGGGTAGTTTTCGAGATTTTCCCCAAAAATGTCCTCCTGTAAAATTTTGTATGAACATTTTTTTTTTCACTGATGGCTTCGTATAGAAGTCAGAAAATATAACATGAAGAAAAATTTGGAGACTGCTGATGATTGAGGATTTCGGAGACGGGTTAAGGGCACGGCCAAGGTATTGAAGATAGGTGGAGGGTCCTCGAACTAATGTCACTCGGAACCTCATCCAATTGGCGATGAGTTTAAAAAAAACTCGAAAATGGTGGTTTCAAGATGGCCGCCATACAAATTTCGTCAGTGTCTATCTCGGAGAGTGTAAGAGATGGGAGTGTGGTTTCTTGGCAAGAGATGATCAGGACCGGAAGGTCTACTTGATGAACAGGAAAAAAATTCAAGATGGCGGAATTTATTTTTCCATAGAAAATATATGGCCAATATTGAAGAAGTAGAAGACTGTGTAAAACTATGCAAGATTTTGATACGGTTCCGTTTTACCCACGACGGGGCTCCCTGCGATTACAAAACTCGCCAGCGCGATCAGCGCCATTTTGAAATTCTTTGTTAATCGATCGATTTCGTTCAAAATCGATATTTAGGGGTCCCTGGGATTACAAAACAGAAAACTGATACCCATGTTTCAAAAATCAGCGCCATTTTGAAATTCTTTGTTAATCGATCGATTTCGTTCAAAATCGATATTTAGGACTCCCTGGGGTTACAAAACAGGAAACCGATATCAAAATTTTAAAAATCAGCGCCATTTTGAAATTCTTTATTAATGGACCGAATTCGTTCAAAATCGTATAGTAAAGTCTGTACCACTTGTAAGTCAAACCACAACCCGTGAGCTGCTTTAGCAGCTCGCGCACAGGGCGAAAAACTAGTATATATATATATTTAAATGTACTGACGTTGTATATTTTTATTTGTTTTTGGATTTAAACTTATAGAGCGCTTACGAAAGTCAGATCGGTACAAAACAATTAATAAAATAAGTCTACAAAATATGTGACAAATTATGTCTACAAATAATAATATAACTAATAATAAAATAAGTCTACAAAATATGTACAAAATATGACTACAAATAATAAACAATACTAATTATTGTTTAAATTCAAAAGAATTTAAGTTACCCAAGTATCTATAGTCATACAAAATTCAATAATATTTTTTACAGTGACGTAGCTTCAAAGTAAGTGACATAATGACGTGAGTGATATTAGCAAGAGGTGCTAATATATTTTCATTTCCACAGGTCTGATTTCATCACCAGCTACTAAGTTGACCGGTCCGGAACATCGTGAAACCATCGCTTGTTTCACCATTGACAACACCATTAAACACGCCGCTTTTGTGGACTTCCACGTTGACATCAATAACACCATGCTCATAGATGCGCTCAACTCACAGATAGGAGATTTCAAAAAGAATATAAAAGTAGAAGATACCACAGAGCATATAGAAAACAAAACACTACCCTCCATACTTCTCATAGACAACAAATGTTTGAGAGTTTACGCCATAGACGGTCGAGAATACATAGCGAACATTCCGTTCCAAGTGAAAAAAGTATGGCCGATGAAATATGGGGTTCTATTCGAGAAAGACGCAACACCTGTGTTACACAACTCCGTATTACCATCCTCGTTTTTAAAACTGAATGAGTCTCATAATAGCACGTTTTCCAAATCGAGGAATTGCCCTTTCAGTATGAGCGCTAGATTACGTCAGGAATCAATTACGGGCTACGACCAAGACTATCCGTTGCCCACGTGTTTCTCTCTCGCGCATCCGTTAGATGATGTTATACCCATTTTGATGAAATCCTCCGCACAAGGTCTGCAATATTACAACGATGGGGATCTACAGATAATTTTCGTCAGCACAGATCCCAGTATAATATTGCTGTACGATTGGAAGTTACAAACTCATTCGTTGTGGAAAATTCGTAAAGCCGCGCGCGACGAATGCTTGGCCATGTGTCCAAACATGAACGCTACGTTTAACCAATCATGTGACTTCGTCGGTAGTCCTATGCATAGTATGAGGAATCCCAGTTTCAATGGCAGTCCGTACCATTTCAAAAAGGGTCCAGAAACTCCAAATAGGTCGAGGCATAACAGTCCAATGGCAAATGTTTTCCACCAACAAGGCTTGTCCCCTCACTCGTCAGTTGGCCAAATCAGTTCCACAACAGTGATGTCCAATACAATCGCCAATACCCCACCATCTTTGCCTTTATACCCAGACATTTGTCTCGATCATATTTGGACTGATAGTCAAGTAATAAGACGGGATACGGTCGAAAGTCCGAATGACATAAAAGCCTTTTTACACACAGATCTGGTCGGGCATGATTATTTATGCTTTATGGTGAAGGTTAATGGGGTTACGAGATTACAAATTGTGAGGTTACAAAAATCTCATTCTCATGGGCAACTGTCTAAAACTAATATCATAGTGGGGTCGATATCATCTGTTCTGGCGAAGGATGCAGTTGTTTTGGACCATTTGAAAATGATCGCTGTGATAGATGAAACTGGAAACATTATATTGCAGTCTGGAAACAGTTTCGTTGGGAAGGTATGTGACATGATTCATTTATTTTTATTTTAAAAAACAAAAAAAGGTAAGTGACATGATTAATCTGGTTATACTTTAGAAAAAGTCTAGCTACTAGCCATGTAGAAATGAAAACTTGCATACTGATTACAGATAAACAGTTTATCTAAAGATAATATTTAATCAAGTAGTTAGTCTGATCTTTCACCATTCTACTGTCAAAGTCCGGTAGCCATTATTTATTTCGAATTTTTTAACGGACGAATTTTTAATTAAAAAAATAATTACGTTCAAACAATACCATTATGTAAGGATTTCTTTCAAACCTGTTAAAGTTGTTTTTAAATGAAATGATGTGGCATAGTGTGTGGCACAAAAGTTGTCAACTTTTGTCACTTATGAAATGTCGTGACTCTAAACCGGTTCGTAGTAGATTCTGCTAAAAAGAACCGGCATGAAACTCAGCAGCTTTCCCCACAAAGTCTTGACCCCACAAAGAACCCACCCAACTTGCGCACACGGTATGAGCGTATGACGATTTTAACCCTCTTAACCCCCTTCTAGGTCCATGTTGGAGGTATTTTGGCCAGATTGATAGACTCGCCATACACAAAACAGTCAAACTTCCAGTCGCCGTTTCCAAGACGTAGTAGTTTACTACCAACTCGATCCGATGCTACATCCTTTGACGACTCAGCTTTACACTTGTTATCCCCTGTACTACATTCTTCCGTTTCGAGGCTGGAGCCAAAGGAAAGCTTAGGTAAGTTTCAAAAAAGATGTAAAGGACGAATTATCTTATGAATCTATGTAGCATTTTGAGAAACATTCTAGAATATAAGACACTTTCTGATGTACTATTTTGTACTTTCTGTTGTCTATACAAGACAAAATATCACGTCATACTTTTTGTATAACAACAAACGAACGAACTTTTTGTATAGGCGTGATATACAAAAAGTTTGTACCTATATCACTCCTATACAAAAAGTAGTGCTTGAAGAAGTTTTAAATAAATACTAAACGTTGGAATAAGATTCCTCCACCTATACACATTTAAAGTTTTTAATATATGACTATGATTTGACTTTCATCTATTTGATCATCATCTTTTATCCAGTTAAAAGGCAAAATAGAAAACGTATTTAAACTATTCATAAATAAATATCAAAAATAAAGGTCAAAGGCGTTCCGGGTGCGATTCCCAGAGAGACACAGGTTCAAATCCTACCGGTTCCGCAATATTCGATATGTATTTAAGAATAGTTTGAAACTTCCCTTAGTGTGAATAAACACTATATTAAGTATCTCTCTCTCTACGTGTCGTATTCACCATCATTACTGAGGGTCGTGACCTCTTTCCATTAATAATGGTAGTAGTTTTCTTGGGATAATAATGCGGTGGGTTCCCACGTCCTTCTGCATATGACTCAACTAATAGTATTTAAACTCTTAGATTTTTAACGATTATTATCAGATGTTTATGATAATAATCGGGACCAATGGCTTAACGTGCTCTCCGAGGCACGGAGGAAACGAAAAGGCCAAATTTGAACCTCCAAATTCGGTCACCCATCCAGTTTCCGACTTGGGTCAAGTTGCTTAACATTCGCAATCGACTGCTATGCGTTGTCACTAGTCCACTCGTCCCTCGTAAACTTAATATAAACTCTCTCCCAGTGCACGTGTTTCCTGCCACTTATAGCTTAAGTAGGTACCTTCAAGGCAAGAGTGAATAGGCATCTTCTAGGCAAGCGCGTTCCAACCTAGACCTCATTATTGCTTTGCATTAAGCATGATTGTCGTCAAGCGCAAGCCTATCACGCAATAAAAAAAAAAATATAACATCTTTTTCTATAGTAACCATAAAAAAGATTCTCATTATAACGGTAGTTCCACACTCGTCAGGTATACGCAGCCTGTGCGACGCGGCCGGCGCTCGTGTGAGCGTTCGCTCGGAAGCTGGCCAGTTGTATCGCATCGCGTTACCCGAACACGTCTGTTCGCCGCTCGTCACTAGATGTTGCGCGGCCTTTACCACCGCTCTACCCAAGGATATTACTATGCAGGTATAGCTATGTTAAAGAAATGAGGCATATTTAAATATTTAATGAATGTGATATTACTGCAAACTGTGAAAATAACATTATTGAAGTTGAAATTCTTGTTTTTACTTATTCTTTCCCATTCTAAATGCCAAAGTCATACTTGCAGTTTATTTTGTTTTAGGTTACTAGATGATGCCCGCGAATTCGACCGCGTGGATTTTAATTCCCGTGAGAACGGAACTTATGTCCTTCGCCGGGATACAACCTATCTCTGTAACCAAATTACATCAAAATCGGTTGAAAAGATGGGCCGTTAAAGCGGAGCAGACAAACACTTTCGCACCTATAATATTAAGTATGGATTTAGGGCAGATTACCGCATCTAAGTAACCTGTAGGTTATTACATAATAGTAGTAGATATACTACTATTTCGTAATAACCTACAGTTAGCAAAAAAATGATAATGATAATTTAAAACAATACCTAGCCAAATATTCACGCAAACCTGTCTACAATTCAATATTATTGTAAGTCCCAAATATCTAACTTGTCCCTTTTAATGTAAGGGCATTATGAATATTTAAAATATTCCAGGTCATAATAAAATGGTACGGCGTCCGAAACGCCCCGGGTACCCAGGACATAACGCCCGGACAAGAATGGACCATGTTCTCCAACCTAATACTGTCACTAATAGGTTACGACGTAGAAAGGCTATCCCAAAGCCGACAAAACGAGGAGGAACAAGTGGAAGTGGTCACTAAGAAGCAGAGAACATCCAGCGATGGCACCCAAGACGATTGGGAGTATCTGCTCAACTCTAAAATGCACAAAACCATAGGAAATTCCCTCGCAAGCATGCTGAATCTCCACCAGATCCAATCAGAGACAAGACATTCGAGAGCAAACGAGAAAAACGACGAAGACAACGAAAAACCGTCACAGTTCAACACAAATTCGTTACTTTTCCCTTACACAGTACAAGTTTTCTACGCATTCCATTTGTTATACGAAGACTTGAAGTTAAACACGCTTCTCTCAAGCGATTTGAAGCCGTTATCGGAATTTCTGTACCAAATATCGAAAGATTTGTGTTTGGACAAATACGTGAATCATTATTGGTTGGATTTCCCAACGGATTACAGTTTCGAATTCGATGACAGTGATAGTCAAATGAATGAGGAGATTTTAAAGAAATTGACCCAACCCAACTACTTTAATGTGGAACCTCCAAATGTGTTTAGCTATATTGACTCTATGTTGAGGGATGTGGACGTTGGATACTACCCGTTTATGAATGATGTGAATAATACGTCGCGAGATATCATCGAGGTAAGCTATATAAGGCTCTATCAGCCGTCCACATTCGGCTGGATTCAGTCATTTTCTTTTTCCATTTCATCAAATTCTTCAACCACTATCACTACAGCCCATTAACGTCCCACTGCTGTGCACAGGCCTCCAAAAGAGTGTGAATTAAAGCTTAGACCCACCACGCTGCTCCAATGCGGGTTAGCAGGCTTTAACAACTATTCTAAATTTTCTGGGATAAAAATAGCCTCATTATGTCCTTCCCCGGGACATAACTTATTCCAGTACCAAAATTGATTGAACAGATGGTCCAAGAAAGCGTTACAAACCAACTCGCATTTGGATAGAAGCAGGTGTTACTTTGCGGAAGTCCATAACAGTGAAAAAACTAGAAGTTTTAGTCTATAATCCGCCTCAGAAGGCAAACCTATGTGGTACAGTGCGTATCTTGAAGTTGATGCTCGCGATATTCACCACACCACATGAACCCTCAAAAATGAACCCTTAAGGTAAACCCTTAAAACCCTTGAGGTTTCTCTGAGGTCAACTCGCATTCGGTTTTATATAGATCTTAGCGACGGTGGGCTGTGGGTCCAGCGCTGGGGTGCAAGCCCTCAGCAGTCGGGACTCCGTAACGGCCAGCAGCACCCCGCGGCCTCGAGACCAGTCCCCTCTATACACACCACACGCTAGGGCTGTGCTATTGGCTTGTGACAGAGGTCAGTACAACAGAGGTGCGATTATGTAAGAATTGTCGATCAAATCGTCAAAGTTCGGCGTCAAAGTAAAATAAACCATAGCAGCATTGAATTAGAGCTCAATTTTGTGTGAGTGAACATATCTAAACGTATGAGAATGGATACACGAATTTGAGCTCTAATTTTTTCAGGTTTTGGAACACAACCGAATTAATGAAGAAACTTGAAATTTAATTCGCTCTAATCCGCCACAGTAGGTAAATCTATGTGGTACAATGTGTATCTTGCAATATTCCCCACACCACATAAATCTTCCTAATTATTCTCAACGTACGTTTCACTTCGACACCAGAGCATCTTCAGGAGATGTTGTCTCGACAATGCTCGATTGTGAAGCAGGACAATGCACTACCAAATTATTGAGATAGTTTTTAGGGATAGTTAATTTTCTTTGAATTTCCTTGCCTGTTCGAATGTTTTCAGATTTTTTTCTTATCTTAATTTGCGAGAGTGACTTAGGTGTGATTTTGCCCCAAAAAATTAAGATATTACTCAGGGGATCCATTTGTAAAATAAGAAACCTGTGAAGCTTATGAATTAACGCCTGAGTAATATTAGAAGGACGAGGCAAAGCCGAGGACTACCCAAGTTTTTTTAATTTTTTATTCCACTACAAGTTGCCCTTGACTGCGATCTCACCTGATGGTAAGTGACGATGCAGTCTAAGATGATAGCGGGCTAACCTGTTAGGTGATTTTGAAAGGACAAGGCGCCTTTCGAGGCCTTTTAATAGCTATTTCGGTCGAGACTTGTGTAGTGCTTTTCTGTAATTTGCGAGTAAGAAGCTTTTTTACATTGCCTATAGATGGCGTTGACTTATCTTAATTCACGCTAAAATCTTGTACTGTCTCTCTCCATGCATCGTCATCCTCACTGCTGTGGGTCGTGATCTTTGCCACGTACGTGTACTGTAGGGGCAATGATATGATTTCCTTCTTGACTGACAGAGGCCTCAACAGAGCCAATTTACGTCTTGCTTATTTTAAATAGTGAAGCTATTTAAATCAATCAATCATTTATTCAATTTAGGTACACTGTAGGTATACATATTGACGTCCATTACTTACATATAAAACATGATGGTGATAATTAGTTACGGTATCTTAAAACTAAAGCTACGAGGGTTCCAAACGCGCCCTGGTCTGAGAAGAGCCCACAACAAACTCAGCCGGTTTTTTTTCCGAACAATTACCAGAAAATAATATTTTTGCTTCTTCCATAGGCATAACCCCTCGCGACATAGACAACCTACCGCCAGCGTTAGCCCTGGTGCTGGTGACAATATTCAGCCGCTGCAAGAGTGAGCCGCCCGTGGACTGGCCAGCGGAGGCCTACACTTTGGTCATGAGGGAAGACCTGGCGCTCCAGGCGGACATCGCTGACACCATCAGATCTGCTGACGAGTATATGGAGTGTGAGTGTTTGTTACCTTCTATCCATCTATAGTAGAATTTTTAATTACAGCTGATGATGATGGAAAGTCCTTAATTTTGCGGGATAAAAAGTAGTCTATGTTACTCTCCAGGTCTTAAACTATACCCATTACCCATGCAAATAATTTCGACAATCCGTGGCTCTGTTGCGGCGTGATTGAAACTCAAATCAATAAACCAACATACAAACACACTTACGCATTTGTAATATTATTAAGATAAATAGCGCTGGGGACAAAAAAGATTGTTAATATGAATCACCTTACTCACTAGGCAAAGTAGTCACCGGTAACTATAGAGTTGACAGCTCAATCTAAAAAATAAAGAAGCAGCAATGTATTCTTGAAAACCTTTACATTCTGTCGTAACTGTCCTTTAACAGTCTGTCGTAACTGTCCTTTTACAGTCTGTCGTAACTGTCCTTTTACAGTCTGTCGTAACTGTTCTTTTATAGTCTGTCGTAACTGTCCTTTTACAGTCCGTCGTAACTGTCTTTTTACAGTCGGTCGTAACTGTCCTTTTACAGTCTGTCGTAACTGTCCTTTTACAGTCCGTCGTAAATGTCCTTTTACAGCTCTAGCCTTAGAAGTGTTAGAGAAGGAGACCGCGTATACTCAGCTGCCGCACCAGGGCGAGGAGCCTCCGCAGAAGACCGACGATGACACCAGCAGCGGCATGGAACATCTCAACACCAAGCTCTTGAGCCTTCTGTACCCGAGGGATCATCGGTGAGACATTTTACAGCATTACAATGGAGACCAGAAGGCTGAAACGCACTTCTATGTGGGACTTCATCCACTAAAGTCAAAGGTAAAAAAATATACTTCATATAAGAGACTTCAATGGGAGGACACCCTCCCCTCACACGCCACGGCAACTCTCAATAAAATCTGCTGCTAGAAAAAAAAAATTTCAGCATTGCATTCAGCATTAGCGCATTCCAACCTAGACCTTATCATTGCTTTGCACTGAGCATGAGTGTCAAACGCAAGCCTATCTCGCAATAAAAAAGTTTAATAAGACTCTTTACCTTTGTCCACTTTTTTTCTATTAGTTTTAAGACGATATTTTGTACAAAAAATAAAATGGCAGGGGTTGTTTTGGGATAATAATGCGGTGGGTTCCCTGGTCCTTCCGCATGCGGCTCGGCTAAGAGTACTATTTCAACTCTTAGGTTTCTAACAATTACTATGAGATGTTTGCGATAATAACCGGGACCGACGGCTTAACGTGCTCGCCGAGGCACGGAAGAGTTGAAAAGGCCAACTTCGGACTTCCGTATTCGGTCATCCATCCAGTTACTTCGGTATGACCGAATGGCCTACCACTATGTCATTAACGGAATGGGGTCATGAACCTCAGTAATGAGGAATACGACGCAGAGAGAGATATATGAACACCGAAATGTACCCGTATCTCTGTTTTTTATTAATGTTGTACCGGAACTTCGTATGGTAGTCGTTGTGTCGGGCGTGCCCAATAAAACTCTTGTTAGGACTACCACTATTATATTGGAGATAAGTATGTACAGACAGGAAGGAAACACAATTCAAATTCAAGACAATGGACTAACAGTAATGAGAAAGACTTTTACGATGTACTAAGTAGGTAGTGCGCCTGGCGTTCGGCCACAAGGCGAGCGCGGACCTCTCGTCGCGACAGCGGTTAGGTAGCTACTGACTAATTAAATCTGTAGCCGTTAGGCGCGCGCGCATCACCGCGCATGGTGTGATCGTGACGTCACACGGGCCGGCTTCACAATGGTATTGACAGGCGGACGCATGTACCGATGAGAGCGCGCGGCGCGCGGCTTAGAAATAGGTAAATATAATTAATTTGTATGTCTGTATGTATGTATGTGTTTTATAAATATTATTACGTATATATTAAAAATTAGGTAAGTTTAAATTATATTATAAGTATGTAGCGTGTGTGAATGAGTGAATGAGTGGAGTGTCCCCACACTTAGTATTAAATCGTCATAGACATAACAAGAACACAACGTTTCAGAATGACGGAAGTGTTCAACCTCCTTCAGTCCTCCGTCCCAGTAACGATCAACCTGCCCCAGAGGCCTGAGGTTTCGGACCACGACTTCATTGAGGAGCAAGAGAAACACCTTTACGCTGTCAGCACCAGGACTATGGCGTTGCCGGTGGCTAGGTGAGTACTTTATACTGAAAGAACTGGAAGTTTAATTCGCTATAATCTGACACAATAGGTAAATTTATGCGGTACAGTGTGTATCCTGCGATATTCACCAAACCACACAAATCTTGCAAATTATTCTCACTTGTGTGGTGTGGTGAATATCGCAGGATACACACTGTATCTATTTAATCTATAGACAAATGATCAAAATGTCGTCTCCTATACGATTCTCTTAGCAATCTCTTCTATATTCCTACGACTGGTATGCATGTGTTCGTCATGGTCTCTAGAACACGAAACTGTCGGTCGTACAACGTGAAAGCGTGCACACGCGTAGCTGTGACGTCACAAAGATGGCGGCCGACCGTTGTAGATTATTGATGATTTCTCGAGTTATAATTGTACAAATGGGTTGTGTGAGGTGTCTTTGGAAAACTTATTTAATGACCTATATTTGCTTCTTTATGACCTATCAAATAAATAAATAAATAAATGTTTATTTAGCTTTACACGGAAATACATGATAAATAGAAATACAGAGATGAGAAATTATACCTACAGAATAAATACTTACTAAACTTACTTACTAAAATACAAGATGTATTTTACAAAATAAATAAAAAATAAAAAATTACTCCGTGTAATAGCTAAAAAGGCTGCTACCTCAGCATGTTGCTACAGTATAAATGATAACTGCAGCGCTGATTTTCAGGCAGAGCCTTATGTGGCGTCACGACTCACGAACCGGAAGCGACCAGCGCACCTTTTTATCAAACACAGTACTTAAGTTAGGCAACAAAAATAGGACAAAAATTAGGTAGCAACAGAAAACATAGCATACAATTTAGCAAGACGCGATTATAGATACTAAGTATAATGTCAAAGAATATATAGGAATACACTAGATTTATACATAAGTACATTAATGATAACACAACACACTATCACGTAAATGTAATGATTATAAACATATTTGTTCTTCACGACAGGGGTATGGTAACCCTCCGCAGCCTGCCCTGTTCACCAACAGAACCGCTAACCCTGCCCAAGCTGTGCGTGTCGGGTCGCGGCCCCCCTCCCCGCTGCAACACCATCACACTGGGAGGGGGAGACACGCCCCCCCACTGTCTGCTGTGGCCCACGTTCCATAACGGAGTGGCGGCTGGTTTGGCACTAGTGCCAATGACCGGCACCAGCATACATTACAGCTGGATCATTTACAACAAGCCACGGGTGAGTGTTTACTGTAATTATCTCTCTCTGCGTCGTATTCCTCATTGCTGAGGGTTGTGACCCCTTTCCATTTATCACATATGCCATTATGTGATTAATGGAAAGGGGGCTTGAGATAATAATACGGTGGGTTCCCGGGTCCTTCCGCATTCGACTCGGCTAAGAGTACTATTTCAACTCTTAGGCTGCTAACATCTGATAATAACTAGCTGATGCCCGCGACTTCGCCCGCGTGGTTTACGTTTTTTTGATTCCCGCGGGAACTTCTTAATTTTCCGGAATAAAATGTAGCCTATGTCACTCTCCAGGACCTCAACTATACCCATGCCAAAAGTCACGTCGATCCGTTGCTCCGTTGCGGCGTGATTGAAGGACAAACCAATAAACCAACAAACAAACACCCTTTCGCATTTATAATATTAGTATGATGTTAGTGATAATAACCGGGACCGACGGCTTAACGTGCTCTCCGGGGTACGGAGGAAACGAAAATACTATATTATTTGGACTTCCAAATTCGGTCACCCATCCAGTTACCGACTTGGGGCAACGTTGCATAACAATCGCAATTGACTGATATGCGTGGTCACAACTAGGCCACTCGTCTTGTAAAGTACAGTCCGCCCGCGAGCTCCGAGGAATCCTAGGAAATGTTGACGTAATGAGATAGATTTGTGATTTAGTCGATAAAGTGTATGTGCAATAACAAAGAAAAAAGAAATTTTATGATAAATTTTAAGTCTAATGTACAGTACATTCTGTACAAAATGAACGTAAAATCTAATTAATCACCGTCGCAATCAGAATAATCAGTAGTTTAAGGAATTTAAAAATTAAACAGCTATTTGCACACAGCAAACTTTGTATTATAGGGGAACTTTTCAAAACAAACACTGGTGTTAGTCACAGATGCTTATATTCACTGGATAGAGAGAGGACGTACAATAGAAAACTTAACTTTATACAAAACGTAAGGTCTGGAGACCTAAATTCCCGACACGTCTGAACCCAATCGCGGGTTGTAGGGAACTCAACTAGAAAATTGCCCGCGCGCCGGGAACGGCACCCAATTCCTGGAAAGCACGGGGCGTGGCTATCAAAATACGTTTGAGCACACGGACCCTATATCGAATGTATTTCACGAACCTAGCTAATTTTAGTGATGGGACGATATGCGTGCTATAGTATTATGTATTTTTTTTAATTTACTTTACTTCATTAGCGTAACTATCATTTCCAGGGCACACAGGACATGTCTACAGAGCACGCAGGATTCCTATTGGCTCTGGGGCTTAATGGTCACCTGAGGGATATGCCTTTCATGAACAAATACGAGTACCTCGTTAAATGCCATGAGATGATCAGCATCGGTCTTCTCCTGGGGTTGGCGGCTACTTACAGGGGTGAGTGAGTGAATTGAGTATGATGTTTAAGATCATTTTAATCTTCTACTCATATGAAAATATAAACTCCAGTCAGTTTATCCTTGTAGAATTGGGTATTTGACTAGTCAAATAAATTATTTTTTTGTAATACAAATTAAATAGAGGATCTCCCAAAAGCCGTAATATCCATGTCCCCTGTTAGATTTATGTTCAAAAATACAAAAGTGTGTCGAATTTTGATGACTTCACGGTTCAGTATTTTTTTATCCTGTTAAAAAGGGTGTCGAACATAAAACTAACAGGGTATGTTACTACTTTTGGGAGACCCTCTATTATTATTAAAATCACTAAAAAAAATATTCGAATAACAGCCAAATACCCAATTATTTGAAAATACAATCCTTGAATTTGTTAGAATAACAATTGGCTATTTGACACTTGTAACGATAAAATATAAAATATGCTATTTAGGGTAGCTCAAAGGTTAACAATTATTATACCATATCTTTCTTGCATTAAATTAAATTGTTAATATTTTATTTTTGCAAAATAAATTTGGGTTTTTTAATCTGTGGATTGCAAGACCCGAACGCGAACGCCATTGATTTAGCATCGTGTGACGTCACATCTCAAAAACAATCGCACGGAACTCTTATACTCCTAGCGAAACAAACGTGTGTTACTTAGTAGTTTTCGTTTTGTTGAGAAAATTAATATAAAATATTTCGATTTGAGCTTGTGAAAGGTTTTACGAAATGGAGTCAGGCTATTCTAAAGCCGATAGTGCAAACCTGCCTAAAGTCGATTCATTTATGGTCGCAAATTTCTTTGCATGTAATCCCGACTTTTGCTCTGCCGAGTTGCCGAATGCAAAAACTTCTGTGTAAATACCGAAATAAACAAAGTAATATTGCTTAGGTCTCGTGTTTCAGACATAAGAAAGTACTGCTGTAAAGTGACAGAAAAATAATTTATTTTAATTTTATGTCATGTTTTATGAAGAAAATGTTAGGTTAGGTTTAATTCATTTTTGCTAGATCTGATTTCTTGATAATAACATCAAAGTGGTCTTCACAAAGTAATATCGCACATAATATATATATCCGATTTAAATTCCGGGTCTCGGCAGATTAACTATAACCACTGCTTTCGACGTTTATGACTTAATATTGTAGGAATGTATTTATAAAATTTGTCAGGATATTAATTAATTATTATTTATAGTATTTCTACACACGTCTTATAGCTTGTAATTTTCACAATTGCATTAAAAAACTTTCCACTCAAATTATCTACTTATGACTTGGCGAGCGTCGTAGTTAGCTTTATTTTATTTTGTGCTATGACGTCACAGCTAGCAAATGTCACGTGACCGGCTGTTTTCGCGCGAATTTAAAATTAATGTATTAAAAATGTATTTTTTCCTAATAACTAACGCTTTTTTTGAAAAAAAGATAATTGTAAGAGGTATAAAATGAACCCACGTACATTTTTAAGTATTTTTCCGAAAACTGTCAAATAGCCAATTGTTTTGTTTCATACAAATAACGCAACGATCTTCAGTTGGGTTTTAAAAGCGTCTTCATGAAATTAAATTTTATTTAGGTACGATGGACGTGCAAGCGACCAAAATGATGAGCATACATCTAGAACCCCTGCTACCGCCGACCTCCATCGAACTAGACATTCAGCAGGTAAAGTACTTTACTGGAGATAGAAATACGTGTTGTCATTAAAAAAAATTACGTGCTTTTACCGTCCGCCATATTGAATTTAATGTGACGTCGTTTTTTTTTCGTATTCTCAGCAAACTCCATTGATGACCAATCAATGGGGGTGCATTAAAAGTAATTAGTCCGCCATATTGAATTTAGAATGACGTCACTTGGCTAACCAGACATCGTCAAATATTGTGAGTCGACGGCTCACTATTACGTTAGATATGGCATCATTATTTACAATTTGACATTAGCTAATGTCAAAACGTGTATTATAATTAAAAATTCGAATATGGAACGTGTGGTACGCAGGGGGTACAGGTGGCGGCGCTGCTGGGCGTGGGGATGCTGTACCAAGGCACTGCGCACGCGCACTACGCGCAAGTGCTGCTGAACGAGATCGGTGAGTGACCCGTTTTTTTTATCCACTCTTCTTCATGCGTCGTTCCCTTAACTTTGAGGATCGTGACAACCCTTTGACAGCACTATTCTCATGATACTCTTTCATTTCCTTCTGTTTCGTGCCGCGTGGACCAACGTCTCGGGCTACGTCCGCGGGGCCTCTTTCCTCCGATCTTACCAGTCACCATAAGTTTTTCGATTGTGCTGGCATTCTTCCGTGCAATGTAGCCAAAGTACTAGAGGGTCCTCCACAGACAGATGTTGGAAAGCCTCATTTTTATTTTCAACTTATTTAATACTAGATGATGCCAGCGACTTTGTCCTCGTGGATTAAGGTTTTTGGTTCCCGCAGGAACTCTTTAATTTTCCGGGATAAAAAGTTCCAGTCCGCTAGCACCGCTCGCATGATGAATTCTCCGTAGATGTTAAAAAGAACTGGAGACAATATGCAACCCTGGCGTACACTTTTTGGAAAGCAGAATGGCGCTGACGTGCTGGCATTTACTTTAACAACCCCAGAGCTGTTACGCTAGAGGGAATGTAAAAAACTACCAGATGCCTCGGGACCCCAAGCTCTAGAAGCACTCTCCATAAATGCTTCCAGTCCACGCAGACAAAGGCCTTGCTGTAGTCGACGAAGCACAGCACATTTTTCAATCAGTTGCCGTACGTTCAGGATTTGCTCTCTAGTGCCTCTGCCTTTCACAAAGCCCGCTTGTTTCTGAGGTATCTGCCAGTCAATAAAATGGCGGATCGACGTGATTTTTGGCATGGGTAATGGATATATGTAGTTGAGACCTGGAGAGTGGCATAGGCTACTTTTTATCTCGGAAAATTAAAGAGTTCCCGCGGGAACCATAAAACCTCAATCCACGTGGACGAAGTCACAGGCGTCAGCTAGTTTGACATATTATAGCCAAATCAGTAACTTTTTTTCAAACGTCAAAACGCGTCCAAAGTATGGGATTTATATGAAATTTTGAAATGTGACGTCATTAAAGTTCAACGCACTTTTTTACGACCTTTGGGAGATCCTCTGTTTAATAATCACAAAAAAAAATTTTTTTTGAACAGTAGTTTGCCCAATTTGGCGTTTTTCGGGTGTTCAGGCAAGCCGCCAGGTCCGGACATGGAGAACTGCGTGGAGCGCGAGGGCTACGCCCTGGCCGCGGGGCTGGCGCTCGGCCTGGTGTGTCTGCGCGCCGCGTCCACCGCGCCGCACCTCCAGCACATCGCGCCGCAACTGAGGACTTACATGCTGGGCGGGGACCGACGCGTTAACGGTGTGTGGACTATTCCAACAGACAGATGTAGGGACACTCCACATGTTGATTGCTATTAAAAATTATGAAGGCGCCTTCATAATTTTTGCTAATAAAAATTGCCGACATAATAATTGCTAATAATGTTTTATAGTTTGTAAGTTTATAACGTCTTTGAGAGGTGATATCTAGTGAAAGGCCCGATGAAGACCGTCAGTTTTTGTACTGTTTACATAGGTACTGTGCATACTTTAATACTGTACAAGAATCAGCTTTTCTAATTATGGTTCATTATTGGTAACCATATCACGTTTTTAATCGGCCATATCTAGTGAATGGCCCATCAGCATGCAGGCAGAATTTCACTATGGACATCAGTGGAGAGTGTAGCAGTGTATTATTTTTCAAGCGATAGTTGCAAAAAGTGCAACTATCTCTTACAATGTATCAATTCGTGTCTTTATATTTTCCAGGGTCGCAAAAGGACAGACACAAGCAAGGTTCGTACGCAATCCGAGAGGGCGGTACAGTGAACTTGGACGTGACGTCACCGGGCGCGACCGTTGCCCTAGGGCTCCTGTACCTGCGCTCGGACAGCGCGGCCGTGGCCGATTGGCTGAAACCACCAGCCACTGCGTACTTGCTGGACTTCGTGAGGCCAGATCTGCTCATGTTGAGGGTTATAGCTAGAGGTAACTGTCGAAATCCTTACTAATATTATAAATGCGAAAGTGTATCTGTCTGTCTGCTACGCTTTCATGTCCCATCTTTTCAACCGATTGGTGAAATTTGGTACAGGGATAGGTTGCATCCCGGGAAAGTAAGGAGTTCCTGCGGGAATTTAAAAATCCACGTGGATAAAGTCGCGGGCATTATCTAATAGTTAAATTAATACGAAACATGACTGAAGTTATTATATTGGTAATTAATGTGTTAAATTGTTCTCTCTCAATTTATTTTTTCTCTCTCTCTCAATTTATTTTTTCTCTCTCTCTTTTCTCTATCTGCGATTAGTCCTTTGTTAAGTGGTATGGAAGTATGGAGGCAATTGGCTTTGGGTCCAGCGCCCTACAGGATAGTATAATAACTTACACTACTGTATTTCATTTATATACATATTGTTATATCTAGATTTTTAAAAATAGCAACTGCTGAGTTTCTTGGCGGCTCTTCTCAGTAAAACCTGTTTTCCGAACCGGTGGTAAAGTCAAAACACCATATAATTATAAATAAATTGATTCCTACATGTTATAAATAAATTGAGTATTGAGTGTTGTAAAATTGTAGGTCTGGTGCTGTGGGACAGCATCGAAGCCAGCGAAGAGTGGATCGAAAGGCAGGTGCCGCCAACCATCAAGCCCTATTGCTTCGTCAAACCCGCTGAAGACAACATCGACTATGAGGCCATGAAGTAAGTCCTACATTCTGTATGTCTATTCTGTAACAAAATTCCACAACACATTTCAAACTTGCCTTTACACAAATTTTAGATATCCATTAAAAGTATGCTCCTGAAAAAAGCTAATTACACTGTTGAAGATTGCGTAAATGACAAAAGAGCACGGTTTTGACTCGCCCCAGCAATGCTTAGGACAGCGGTTACTTATGTATCTACACATTGGTGAAATTGTAAATAATTTTTTTAAAAGAGCCATCACCGAGTTTCTTGGTGGTTCTTTTCGGTAGCAATATTATTTCGAACCAGTGGTAGATTCACTCGACGATTCAAAATAACTTGTCAAAGCCTACTTGTAAGTAAGCGTGTCAAATGGCTGTGCCAAGACACAGGACCGCCGCATTTCGAGGCAGGTGTTGGCTTGCTTTCTCCAGGATTTGGAATGTCATTCCGCCGCCAGTGCAAAACCTACAATCAGTGTTTACTTTTAGATCTAAACTCAAGAAGATATTGTTATATAAACAAAAACAGGGATAAGCTAAAATGCACTTACATATGGTTAATTTTCATTGCGGTTCATCCAAATACCTGGAGAGGCATTATAAATAGGTCACTTTGTGTTGCTGTAGTTATAAATCATATAGTTATGTTAATGTCTACATTATTTAAGAATATTGCTCATAATTCATAAGTTAATTAGATATAAAGCGAAGTAGGTTTACAGGCAGTCTGGGCAGGTCCGGAACAGCGCTGGAGTGGTGCTCAAACACCACTTCAGCACTACGCTGAGGCGATGCCCTTTTTGGGATTATTTGTGGCACAGTTTAAAAAGTTAGGTTAGTTTAGTTCTAGTTTTAATTTTACGTTTTTAAAATGTTTGTTTGTTATTTGTTTTAGTGTTTAAATCCGAAATAAAGACTTCATTTAATTGTACTTGAATGATACAGATGAGTTTGAATGACAATGAACTTTGTCCCCAGTCAAGCGTACTGTAACATAATAGCGGGCGCGTGTTTCACGCTGGGGCTGCGGTTCGCGGGCTCGGGGGATGAGGACGCGCGGGATGCTGTGCTGCACTTCGTGTGTCTGTTCCTGCGGCTCAGTGGGCGCGGGGTGGCCGAGCTGGCGGGCGGCTCCACGTTCGAGGCTTGCACTTGCGTGTGCTTGCTGGCCGCTGGGATGGTAAGTGTTACATAATAGCGGGCGCGTGTTTCACGCTGGGGCTGCGGTTCGCGGGCTCGGGGGATGAGGACGCGCGGGATGCTGTGCTGCACTTCGTGTGTCTGTTCCTGCGGCTCAGTGGGCGCGGGGTGGCCGAGCTGGCGGGCGGCTCCACGTTCGAGGCTTGCACTTGCGTGTGCTTGCTGGCCGCTGGGATGGTAAGTGTTACATAATAGCGGGCGCGTGTTTCACGCTGGGGCTGCGGTTCGCGGGCTCGGGGGATGAGGACGCGCGGGATGCTGTGCTGCACTTCGTGTGTCTGTTCCTGCGGCTCAGTGGGCGCGGGGTGGCCGAGCTGGCGGGCGGCTCCACGTTCGAGGCTTGCACTTGCGTGTGCTTGCTGGCCGCTGGGATGGTAAGTGTTACATAATAGCGGGCGCGTGTTTCACGCTGGGGCTGCGGTTCGCGGGCTCGGGGGATGAGGACGCGCGGGATGCTGTGCTGCACTTCGTGTGTCTGACGCGCTGTTTTTATTTTTAGTCCTTTTTCTACAATTTATGGTGTAATTTTGTTAATTTTTTGGTGGTGATGTTGAACAGATAACCGCGGGTAGGGGCGACATACTGGTGCTGCGCGCGTGTCGGCGGCTGCGCGCGCGCCTGCCCACCGCGCCGCGTGCCGCGCCCACCTCCCCCGCCGCGCCGCCGCCCCTCACACACGGCGCGCAGGTACGCTGTAGCCCAGAATCCATAGTAATATTATAAATGCGAAAGTGTATATCCGTCTGCTATGCATTCACGGCCCATCTGTTCAACCGATTTTGAGGAATTATGATATAGGTATGGGTTGTATCTCGAGTAAATCTTAAGGCAGGTACGCTACCCGTTGTCCTACGTGACCCGCTTAAACAATAATTTGTTGACCGCTTGCTTTACTTATTTGATTGCCTTTTATTGAAGTGAAAACTTCTTTAGGCGCGTTGAGCACTTTTTGGTAGGGGGTAATAATGTAGATTCGCGTGACCGGCTCGCGAACATGTAAATATACTCCATTCGAAATTAAACTTTAATGCCTTAGTCTTAACGTTTATATTATGATTTTTTTTTTAATTTATATAGTACCAAAAAGTTATAAAATAAGAACAAAAACAGATACATAGTGCCAATTTTTTTTTATATGAACACGTTAAGCCGTCGACCCTGCGCCTGACCTCTCACCGGTCGTGATTTTCCGTCCCATGGGGCAGTGAGAGTAAAGAAATAGCGAGTGCACTTGTATATGCGCACACACTTGTGCACTATAATATCTCCCGCGCAGATTGCTTATATCTCTGGAGATAGGCCGCCGTGGCCGAAATTCGGTCGGCAGGACATTATTTTATATAGATTATTATTGTGCCCCAGATGGCGGTACACTGCACAATCGGTCTGCTGTTCCTGGGGGGAGGTCGATCCACGCTGTCCAGTTCGCCCGAAGCCGTGGCTGCGCTGATCACTGCGTTCTTCCCCAAGTTCCCCACGCACAGCGAGGATAACAGGTACCCAACACTACAGCCCACGTCCCACTGCTGGGCACAGGCTTCCACTCTCACGGGAGAGCTTAGACTCTGCTTAGACGCTGCTCCAATGCGGATTGGCGGGCTTTAACGACTATTATAATGCTAGTGATAATAACCGGGACCGACGGGTCTTGATTTAAAGCCACTGTTGGAGCGTGTAAAAGGCGCTTAAAAAGACTTTTTGCTCTGATTGGTTCACATATCAAAATTTCATACAAGTGTCAATTTCAAATCGGTCATATCCATGTCATTCGCATTTCACAATCTAGATTCGTTAAGCACTAACTTTCTCTTTTTCAAACTTTGTTATGTAAAACTGTTAGCTGAAATAAATACATCATAATTAAGCACATCATATCATTTAGAAGCGCAAACAGCCACAGATTCAGTAAACCTATTTTAGTAATTTCGAAATGTTTCCGTTCGTAGCGCTGGTTGTGAATGCATATGTCACCGTAAGATTGCAAAAACTGTTAGATTATAATCTAACTAGCGAAATTGTACACTGTCGACAGATTGTGAACCGTTCAGTGTTCTGATTGTCAATTTTTGAAATATTCATTGTATTTACGTTTTCTTGTCTCTTTCTTGTAGGTTAGGTTAGGGTTCGACATAAATAATCAGTTAGTACCCACGGTTTTATCGGTTTAATATACCTAAGAGATTACAATCTACCGTAAAATAATGCGTCAAATTTTAATCTGTCGACAGTTTACAATTTCGCTAGTTAAGTTACAATCTAACGGTTTTTGCAATCTTACGGTGACACATATACGAAATTAACTTCTAAATAAATGCTGTTAAGGTTATTTTTACTTTGACGCTAATGTAACCGAACCCTCGATTTGTGTGTTGTGCTGGTGAGAATTGACGGGTTATTGGGCGGTGAATATCGCAAGCTACACGTTGTACCACATATATTTGTCTGCTTTGCGGATTATAGCGAATTAATCTTCTAGTTCCTTGCTTATCATGGACTTCCGCAAAGTAACGCCCGCTTCTATCCATTATTTTCTTTGTATTTGATGCCAGCTACCCGATTTAATACTTATTTAACGCGTAATTGCAGATACCACCTGCAAGCGTTCCGTCACATGTACGTTTTAGCGGTGGAGCCGCGGCTGATTCTGCCCCGTGATATCGACACGGGGAAACTGTGCTATGCGCATATACAGGTAATCATAAAAAAAACGTGTGGTGTCGTGGGACACGAGATAGGAACGAAGTTTCTTATTACATAAATATTAATTTGAAGTTTTTATTACGATTTTTTATCGATAAAAATCAAAAACTACGTAAATTATCTTAATACTTTTATTTTATTCACAATGATTCATAAAAATATGTATAATAATAATTAGACACTGTAAAGCAAACAGACATAAACTATACATAAAAATATTGGTAGTCATAGGCACGATGCCGATAAAAGTGAAAACGAATATATAATTATTATTATTTTTTTAATAAAAAATATTATTAAAATACAAACCTTAACTCTAAGGCAATAAAGTTTAATTTCGATTGTAGTATATTTATACTAGCTAATGCCCGCGACTTCGTCCGCGTGGATTGAGGTTTTTCGATTCCCGCGGGAACTCTTTAATTTTCTGGGATAAAAAGCCTTTGGAATTTTAAAAAAAAATTGCCTATGACCTATAAGATTCCAGACTATAATCTATCTCTGTGCCAAATTTCATCCAGATCCGTTCAGGCGTTGGGGCGTGATTGAGTAACTAACAAACATCCATCCATACATCCATCCATCCAAACTTTCGCATTTATAATATTAGTGAGATATTAGTAAGATTTAAGACCTACGTCTACGTAACAACGCGAGCATGAAAATCTTACGCATTTTCGTTACGGACGTTTTTTGTCGGCTAGGATACCCGCTCCGCATCGTCCCATAAGGAACTAACGTTCCAATAATCTATACTATACTCGGTCCAACCATTTATTTTACTTTTGACATAATCACGCTATAATCCGCTTATATCCGAGATATAAGCTATCAAACAACGACCTCAATTTACATAGACGGGCCCTGTCAAACAAAGAATGTGGACTTATTTTACTAACGCCATCCAGTCTGAAAAGCGGGACAGCGCTATGGCGGGGACAAGGACAGGCTTAAGCATACGGGTGAGGGCACGCCCTACAATTCGGACGCCCAATAGTACCTACATCCATACTAATATTATAAATGCGAAAGTGTGTCAGTCTGTCTGTCTGCTACGCTTTCACGACCCATCTGTTGATGAATTTGGTACAGGGATAGGTTGTATCCAGGGGAAGGACATAGGCTACTTTTTATTCCGAAAAGTTAGAGTTCCCACGGGAATCAAAAAACTCAATCCACGCGGACGAAGTCGCGGGCATCATCTAGTATTATGTATCGATGCTATCAAAGCTGTGCTATTATTGAGTAGAATATAACTTTAATAGCTTAAGTCTTCGTTCGTACTGCAAAAAATATTCGCGCGAATTTTTTCGCAATTCTGTAGCACTTGAAATCATATGGTGGTATACGCACATGCGACTTCATTCGCACGTAAATAAAATCGCTGGTTTGATATAGTTTCAAGCGGTGCGGTAAGAATTATATTTTGTGCTTTCGCAGTGCGGAGTAGGTGAAATCCGTACGCGAAATATAAATCGCGAGACTAAAATTCGCGCGAATGTTTTTCGCAGTGCGAACGTAGCCTAAAATCTCAGAAACCTGCCTGAATGGCGGGACGGTAGGTAGATCAAAAAATACAAATTTCTATCAGCTTCCTTGGTTAATTAATTTAATTTAGTTATGATAAATGATTTATTTATTTCACGTAGGACAACTTGTGTCACTTAAGATACGTTAAAACTCTACCACCGGTTCGGCAAGCCGATTCTACTGAGAAGAGCCGGCAAGAAACTCAGCAGTTGTTCTTTTGTTAAATTAAGTTAATTGACCGAGCGAAGCGAAGTCTACTTGAGTGAATTTGTACTTGTCCGTCCGTCCGTCTGTCAGAGCATTATAACTTCTGAATTACTGAACGTAATTACTTCAGCTTTAAGTATAATATGTAAAAAAATGGCCTCCAGCCGAATATGGCTTAAAAAGTTATAAAAATCTTTATTTCAGGGGGGCTCTCATAGCAGCGAATGCGAAGTAAAATATTTTTATAGCGTTACATAGGGTTGCGGTATATCATTTTAAAGATAATTAGGAATAGAGTCCAAAAATATTTTTTTTTTAATTTTTCCCCTAAAATTGACGAAATGGGGTGCTCTCAAAGTGGAGATTTTTCAACGTCCAAAGTTGACCTCAGAACTCTAAATTTTCTGAAAGGCTGAGCCTGAAACTTGATCAATTATTTGAATTATATCCTGTACTTGAACAACAAATACTAAAATTATATAAATATTCTAAGGAAACGAAATTATCTAATTTTTAATGAGCTTCTCTAATTTTTAATAATAGATGGCGCCGCGAGGTCTTAGTTCGGGGCGAACCACTAGTGATTTGGAAATTTTGCTATTATTTTATCATTTATGAGATTCTATTCCCTTCTAATTTGTACAGGTGATAGATCTGAAAGGTGTAACGAAAGAGATGAAAGCACCATGCATCATCCCGGAATTAAATACACTGAGAGAAGTCAAAATAAATGACCCGCGCTACTGGCCCATCACATTCCATCGAGACCACAACTGGGAACAGCTCAAGTGAGTACATTTTTATTTCACTACACGTTAGCCTTGGACTGCTCTCTCACCCGGTGGTAAGTGACGACGCAGTCACTATAGCCCATTAACGTCCCACTGCTGGGCACAGGCCTCCACTCTCATAGGAGAGAGGGAATAAGACTGGCAACTGCTGAGTTTCTTGTCGGCTCTTCTTGGCAGAATCTGCTTTCCGAACCGGTGGTAGAGTCAAAACATGACGTAGCATAAGAGACACCTGTATGTCCTACATGTTTGAAATAAATTGAATTGAATAGAGCTTAGACCCACCACGCTGCTACAATGCGGGTTGGCGGGCTTTAACGACTATTACCATGTTAGTGATAAAATTCGATGAAACGAAAAAGCGACACTTAAAAGAGACAAACATACTCATAGGATTTAGCCTGCGAGAGAATGAGATAGAATACAAGTTATATTTATCTCATTCCCTCGTAGGCAACTTTTCTATAGTTTCACTTCTGCCGTGTGTGAATTGCACACACACATTTTTCTTATTGTTACCTTTTTCCTTATAATTCCAGGACATTCCTCGACTACACATGGTGTATAGACATAAAACAACGTGCGGGCTGTCTGTCCTACCTCGATGACCCGGAAGGCTTCCTCACGATCCTGGCACAAACGCTGACCCTGGACAAATCCAACATCTGGTCCACCACCACAGAGAATATAGACCTGTTCACCAACGATGAGAAAGTGAAGAACTTTGTGAAACACTACTTGGCCAAGGATATGAATAAGAGCAAAGGTGAGAGCTGTAGGGCTAGCGTGTGCATAACAAGTAAAATTATGTTATTTTGACGACCTCCGTGGCGCAGTGTGTAGCGCTGTTGCCTTAACGTGCGGAGGTCCTGGGTTCGATCCCCGGCAGGGTAAATTTGGTAAATTTATATTTTCTGAATTTTCCCTGGTCTGGCCTGGTGGGTGGCTTCGGCCGTGGCTAGTTACCACCCTACAGGCAAAGACGTGCCGCCAAGCGATTTAGCGTTCCGGTACGATGCCGTGTAGAAACCGAAGGGGTATGGGTTTAATATAACTGCCATGCCCCTAACAAGTTAGCCCGCTACCATCTTAGACTACATCATCACTTACCATCAGGTGAAATCGCAGTCAAGGGCTAGCTTGTTGTCTACTCGTTATCTCTATTTGTCTACTGAAGCTAACATGGTTACACATATGACTTATTTCCTTACGTCAAAAGAAGATTAATTTTTCTTATCAGTGGTATTTTTCTCTACGAACCTTTACATGCCGACGATTTTTCTTGTAATATCTGTCTTATGTCTTGTTTCTTGCATTCGCAACGACAACGCGAAATATCTCGCGACGAGAGAGATCTTAAGAATTAAACTTTTCATTGGCGCTACTATAATAATCTTCATTTCGTTTGTTATAAGAACGCACTAAAGTTTACATCGCTTTGACCCCAGTCATTTCGTCATTTCAGTTATCATTTTATTGGACGAGTTATTAATTTATTATATATAAATTAATTCTGCGAAATTTCTTAACATCAGTTATATTAACAGAATAGCAAATAAAGAGCAATTTTGGTCTAAATTAAGAGAACGAGATGTCTAACATTGGGGCTGATTCTGTATAACACAATCTCTAAACTAAACTGGCAGCTTTAAATCTAGTTCTGTCCCTTTCCGCAGGAAGTATTATGAAAGGGTTAGCAATATTTGTAATGCTCTAATTTTAGTTTAGTTTAGAGACTGTGCACTACAGAATCAGCCCCATTATTTATTTAGGCCCGCTTGGGTAACGTTTGATTTAAATGTCTCCGTAGTAAATCAAATAAATATTATAAATGCGAAAGTTTGGATGGATGGATGTATGAATGTTTGTTACTCAATCACGCGCCAACGGCTGAACGGATCTGGCTGAAATTTGGCACAGAGATAGATTATAGTCTGAATAGCACATAGGCTACTTTTTATCTCGGAAAATTAAAGAGTTCCCGCGGGAACCGAAAAACCTCAATTCACGCGGACGAAGTCGCAGGCATTAGCTAGTAATAGATAAATAATAATACTTTCAGATATAAGAAAATATATAAATAAATTATATATTTATAGAGATTTGCGGCGACTGCTTGATACTACAACGCAAACGGAAGGGCGTCAAGAATGAAGTCATTTTACCGCGCCAGTGCCTCTGCCGGAAATACAATAAAGAGGAGCAGGAGTACGTGGCGGGACTCAGTATGGTGACGTACGAGTGTGTGGTCAAAGATCTCATGTGCGCTCTGCCCATTTGGACCACTTTCTTGAAGGTGACAAGGAATTTTTTTAAATATTTTACCACATTTTTATTAGCATAGTCCACCGCGCTGCTCAAAAACGAGGTTCTAGAACCCCGCCAGTGCCTCTGCCGGAAGTACAACAAGGAAGAGCAGGAGTACGTGGCGGGACTCAGTATGGTGACGTACGAGTGTGTGGTCAAAGATCTCATGTGCGCTCTGCCCATTTGGACCACTTTCTTGAAGGTGACAAGGAATTTTTTTAAATATTTTACCACACTTTTATTAGCATAATCCACCACGCTGCTCAAAAACGAGGTTCTAGAACCCCGCCAGTGCCTCTGCCGGAAGTACAACAAGGAAGAACAGGAGTACGTGGCGGGACTCAGTATGGTGACGTAAGAGTGTGTGGTCAAAGATCTCATGTGCGCTCTGCCCATTTGGACCACTTTCTTGAAGGTGACAAGGAATTTTTTTTAATATTTTACCACATTTTTATTAGCATAGTCCACCACGCTGCTCAAAAACGAGGTTCGAGAACCCCCCAGTGCCTCTGCCGGAAGTACAACAAGGAAGAGCAGGAGTACGTGGCGGGACTCAGTATGGTGACGTACGAGTGTGTGGTCAAGGACCTCATGTGCGCTCTGCCCATTTGGACCACATTCTTGAAGGTAAAAAGGATGTTTTTTTTTTATATTTTACCACTTTTATTAGCATAGTCCACCACGCTTGTCAAGGTCGAGGCTTTTTTGCCGCACCAGCGTCTATGCAGGAAGTATAACAAAGAATACGTAGCGGGACTCAGTATGGTGACGTATGAGTGTGTCGTAAAGGACCTCATGTTCGCTCTGCAGATTTGGACCGCATTTTTGAAGGTGAAATGGATGTTTTTGTTATATTTTACCACACTTTTATTAGCATAGTCCACCACACTGGTCAAGATCAAGGTGCTTTTGCCGCGCCAGCGTCTATGTAAAAAATACAATAAAGAGGAGCAGGAGTACGTCGCGGGACTCAGTATGGTGACGTACGAGTGTGTGGTCAAGGAAGTCATGTGCGCTCTGCCCATATGGACCACTTTCTTAAAGGTGAGGACTCTTTAGAAAAGGAAATGTTTGTATTTTGACATACTATAGTAGCATAGTCCACCACACTGGTTAAGAACGAGGTGCTATTGCCGCGCTATTGTCCATGCAGGAAATTAAACATATGAAGAATACAATGTGAAAACTAAGAGAGTTTTCACATTGTATTATTTATTTACTTGCCGAGCTTTGAGTTTACGGCATGTCTTTAGCCTTAATTAATTTGTCCTGGTATAAAAATACCATTCTATTAAAACAACATTATATTATAATATTTCTTTTCTTTTCCAGATAATGAAAGCGATGAAAACCGAACCAACATCGTACCACACGTGGCAAATCAAACTCCTTCTCTCCCAAATAGAAAGCCACAACAAACGCGCCGCCGCAGAAATGACGATCGACGGTATTGAGCCGAACGAACCGCTAATATCCACCGAATTCACCCTCGCCATAAAGCAGAAAATAGCACAGATATACGACAAATGGGAGTTGAAAATCACGCCATACTTGAGGAAATACTTACAGGTTATGGGCCCAGGTGGAAGTTATGGGCCCAGAGGGTGTAGGCAGGATATGTTTGGGGAAGTTTGCAAGGGTCACGAGTGCGATCCTCGGAGGGTAGTGAGTTCGTTCCTGGTGTATCATTCGTTGAGCCGGGGTGTGTTGGCGGATGAGCTGAGTCTATTGCTGAGCGATAAGCTGAGCCTAAGCGCGGAGGCGGTGAGCAAGCTCTGTGCGTTGCTCAGCTGATTGAGGTCGTTGACCGGGCGGGTCACTCGGTCCCGGTGTTGCGGCAATTGTGTCCACGACTGGTGCTAGGCGCCCATTGTTGAGGGTCGTTACACCTTCCATAGATCACAATTATAGTAATTAAGGACTACCCCTTAAATTAACACCACGGTAGCGTTTCTTTAGGGTTGTTATTACCTCCATCATCTAAAAGGAAAACTGACTGACTGATCTATCAACGCACAGCTGAAACTACTGGAAGAATCGGGCTGAAATTTAGCATGCAGATAGCTATTATGTCGTAGATATCCGCTTAGAAAGGTTTTTTGAAAATTTGTATAGTCTATCTAGTTAGTTATTAATAATAGTAGGGGTTATCTAAGACTAATAATGCGATGGGACCTTATTCTAGCAACGTGCAAACTTTTCTGGCGTCAAGTTTGTTAAAATGTTGGCGGTGACTTCGCCCCATCCATTAGTCACATTATCTATGAGATAGCAATAAGAATCACGTACAAAGCAAAAAGGCTAAATTAGTTAAAATCTATAGGATACGTTTTCTATAAAAATACCTAAGCATGTAAAATTGTAAATAATAATATTGTTAATGAAATAAATTGTACTTATTTAGTTAAAGAATTTGTTTTTTTCTCTCTCTCTCTCTCTTCTACGTATAACAACATTTGTCCTAACTGACTGGTCAATCAACGCTCAGCCTACATCGCTGGGGTTATTTGAAATTTTGCATTCACCTGTGCTCAAAGCCATATAATATAGTCCCACAAACTTACAGTTCCTTAAACTTATGTGACCCGGTGCCAAAATTGGAACTATTTTTTATGCTTTTTTTTTCATATCTACCTACTAGCGATGCTGTCACCGGGGCACATAAAGTGGGACTATATCTGACTATGTGACAGCGTCGCTGTTATCTATTAAAAAATAAACTCATTAAAATTAGTTCCAATTTTGGCCACAGGGTCAGATAAGTTTAAGGGACTGTAACGACCTCAATCACCTGTGATGCGATTGATGAGTAACTAGCACTCTTCGCTATTGGCCAAAATCCATTGTCGTTATACAAATAACATAAATTTACCCAAGCCCAACATTTGAGATAAATGATTTATTTATTTCACATAGGGCAACTTGTGTCACTTATGATACGTCAAGACTCAATCGTCAGACTCTACCACCGGTTCGGAAAATGATTCAACTGAGCAGAGCCGGCAAGAAACTCAGCAGTTGCGCTTTTTATTAAAATAATGATGTTACAATAATGTGTACGTCAAGTCTATTCAGACTCGCTTACAAAGGGTTCCGTACAACTACACAATATAAATTATTTTAGTAAATTTAACAAGAAAGATGTCTTATCACACATTATTAAAACACATATCAGCTGTGAAATAACTGGCTTACATAATGTGCTAAACTGGTAGCGCCTGACGAACAATTCGACACCCTATGAGTACGGAACCCTAATTAACGGTTTTCAGATTTTTTCTTTTACTGTTGCAGGTGACACCTTGCTTCTTCCAAATTTTCATGAGTCTAGGTAAATGGGAAGTACCTTATAGGTTTTGATTTATTGTAATGTCAAAAAATGCGGCATAAACAGTTCGTGATTTTTTACAGCTCCAAGGGACCGTAGACCTAAGTATTTGATATTAATTTCAACTTGATACCTCCACGCGTTCCCGAGAAAAAGGTGGTTGACAAACAGACGGACAACAAAGTGATAAAAGGATTTATTTTTTTCCTCTTGAGCTAAGGAACCCTAAAAACATGACGTTCTTTAGATGACGATCTAAGCCTTTAAGTACCTATCTAGGTAAACAAAAAAACCCAAAACATTATAGTAATTAATGATAATAATTATTTTAACTGATTAACTTGATAAGGTGTCATAAATGAGTCTTATTTATTACATTTGCATCGATTAGACGTAACTAATGCTGATATCTTTCCTAATTACCGGTTTACTTTGGTTATCGCATAATGCGAGTTGGTATGTGTTAGCTGTTGCACGCGACTTCGTCCACGTAGGACATAGCCTCTATTCAAGTACCTACCTACCTACCTGTAGGTGCATCTAACCCAAACCCCTGCCTATTATTATTGTAAGTATTCTTCATTGCACACAAGAAAAATGATCCTAATCTAGGTATGAAATGAAATGAAATGAAAATATACTTTATTGTACACCATACATAAAACACATTTAGAATACAAGAAATTATGGAAAACTGTACAAGAGGCGGCCTTATCGCTGAGAAGCGATCTCTTCCAGGCAACCCAGGAAAGGAACTAATAAAAGAAAATTTTAATTACGGTGCACACAAAGTAGGTAATTAAAGACTATTATAATATCTATAAAATACACAAATCTGTACATACAAAATACATATAATTCATAAAAACATACATAAATATTATATATTATACATACTAATTAATATTACTAATTAATTATTAGTATGTAATTATAGTATGTACCGTTATGTAAGTTTATTATATTGTAATATTTAGTAGGTTTTTATAATTTTTCTTTTAGTTTACACCACAGAGTACATTGAATATAGGGGTATAGAGTTAACACTCAGAATTATTGCATTAGCGCCATCTAGCGATAAACGACGTCCCTAAAGCCAAGCAAATCGCGCTCATGGTATTTTTTTTATTTTAGTACCTGGGTTACCGAGCTTTGCTTAAGCCGTGTTTTTTGGAAAATTATATCTTTTAAAAAAAAAAAAAAGAAAAAAAAACGGACTGGAACTGGAATTCGAACCGGGGTCTTCTGGTTTGGGGCCGCCTTGTTACAACCTGAGCTATCATAACCTTTTAGATGACGGCGAAATTTACCTTCGTATTCTGATGATATTGTAGCAGATTTTAATGAAACAAGTAAAGTTGCCGGAGTCCAGGAATCAATAGCGCCATCTACTGCGATGTTGACGAACTTTTTTCTCTAAGAAAAAAATATTAGTATGGAGTGTTAGGACACTGGTTTACACGTGTGCACCACCCTGTCATCATGCAACCGATCTCCTTTCATAAAGGTTGCCTGGAAGAGATCACTCTTAGTGATAAGGCCGCCTTTACACCGCAACAAGTTGTAAATTATATCATGATTAGTTTTATCTCTGTTTTGTTAATTGTTTGTGTGTAATAAAGTGTTTTTACTTACTTACTTACATACATATACATAAATACATACATACATACAATATATACACACAACTTAAATATATAACAAATAATAGGTATAGGTATATATATTTAGATATACCTAAGCTTTGTATCTAAGGAATAGAATGTAAGGAATTAGATTTAAAAAATTAAGGAGGCACAAAGTGCTTTTTTAAGAGACTCTTAAAAATAGGCAAAGATTTTGCCTGCCTAATAATAGGTCTTTACCTATGAAATTGCCGTTTTGTCGTACTAGCCACTTTGATCTCAAATATCTCCTCTTTGGTTAGGAATTTCAATTTCAAATTTATACCTACAGCTACCTATTTACACATACTTTTGTGTTTTGAAAACCCTAATTAATTTGATTTTTCCTCTTTTGGTTTTTTCTTTGCGTCACTCAGTTTACAAAATGGAAAACTTTAAATATCGCGTTATTTACGAGTACGAGTTCCATCGTGGCACCCACTGGTGCCGCACTCTGCAGAAACGGAACGAAGGATTAATGATATTGTGTATGGCGGTGTTGTCGCAAAAGAAAACACAGTGCGTTTTTGGTTCTAACGTGTTCATTCTGGAAATTTCGACCTGCAGAACAAGCCCCATGGACGGCCGGAGACCAAAGTTGATAATGAAGAATTGAAGGTTATTGTGGAAGCGGATCCATCGCAAACCACGTCCAAGCTAGCTGCAAGCTGCGGTGTTAGTGATAAAACTGTTTAAATCCACTTGAAGCAAATTGGGAAGGTGAAAAAGCTTGAAAGGTGGGTACCTCATGATTTGAGTGCAGCAAACCGACAAACGCGCGTCGACTGCTGCGTTACATTACTCAATCGGCAGATCAATGAAGGGATTTTAAATCGAATACCTCCTCATCTCGAAGCGAAACCTGTGATGAAAAGTGAATCCTGTACGATAATCGGAAACGCTCATTGCAATGGTTGAACCCTGGCGAACCAGCCAAATCCTGCCCCAAGCGAAAATTGACTCAAAAAAAAATTACTTGTGAGCGTTTGGTGGACTAGTGCCGGTGTCGTTCACTACAGCTTTCTTAAATCTAGCCAGACGCGGCGGATGTCTATTGTCAGCAACTGCAAACCATGATGCAAAAGCTAGCTGCTAAACAACCGAGGCTGGTCAATCGCTCTAGGCCACTGCTGCTTCAGGACAACGCTAGACCACACACTGCACAACAGACGGCTACCAAATTAGAGGAGCTTCAATTGGAATGTCTAAGACATCCAACGTACTCCCCGGACCTTGCTCCAACAGATTACCATTTTTTTTCGAAATTTGGATAACTTCTTGTACAGGAAAAAAATCAACTCCGAAGGGGCAGTCCAAAGCGCCTTCAAAGATTTTATTGATTCCCGTCCGAATGTTTTTTTTAGTAAAGAGAGATATGAGATGGTAAAAGTGCATTGATAGCAATGGTATACACTTTGATTAAATAAATATATTATATTAAAAAAAATATACTTTATGTTCCTCCCTTACAAAACGGCAATTTCATAGGTAAAGACCTACTATTAAGAGGGAGAGAGTTCCAAAGACGACCAGCTTCAATGGAAAAGGGCTTGGAGTAAAAGGCAGTGCTATGAGAAGGAATCCTAAGAATTTGATTATCCTCAGAGCGGAGAGATCGACCAGAGTGAGAATCACTGAGAAACTCAAACCGTTCTTTCAGATAAGGAGGAGTGGCTGGATTGAAAAGAACACAGTACAAGAGAGATAAAAGATGAGTATTCCTGCGAAGATGAATTGGGAGCCACTCGAGTTTATTGCGAAATTCAGAAACGTGGTCATATTTACGAAGCCCAAATATGAACCGTATACAAAGATTTTGAATGCGCTCGAGTTTATTTAATTGCTCCACAGTTAAGTCTAAGTAACAAGCATCAGCATAATCAAGAATTGGTAAGAGGAGAGATTGTGCAAGCGCAATTTTAGTAGGTATGGGTAGAAAGTTACTCAACCTCCGTAGTGAGCCGACAGCAGCAAACACCTTTCTACTTACTTCACTAACCTGGGGAATCCAAGACAGAAACTTGTCAAATACAACGCCTAGGTTTTTAACTGTATCACTATACTGTAATTGGACCCCATCAAAAACAACATGGGGAAGAGTAGCCCAGTCTATGCGTGATATTAGATTTTGACTACCTATTATTATGACTTGCGTCTTGGAAGGATTTACTTTTAGTCCGTAAGAATTGCTTCATTGAACAATACTATATAAATCTTTATTAACTTAATCAATAGTCCTGGGTAAATCTTGTAATTTAGACTGAGCATACACTTGGAGATCATCAGCATACAGGTGGTAGTGAGAAGATATATGCTGAGTTATTGAACTTATGAAAATCGAAAATAGGAGAGGAGACAACACGCCACCTTGTGTTAGGCCGGCACTTATCGAACACCAGTCAGAAAAACTTTCTTCGATACGTATCCGCTGCCTGCGCCCATGCAAGTAACTATGAAACCAGTCAACGACTCCAGGAGATATGTTAAGAGAAACTAGAATTGCTAAAAGTAATTCATAATCAACATTGTTGAAAGCATTGCTAAAATCTAGTCAAGTCAACACTGTTACACATTGGTTATCCATACCGGAACGGATGTCATCGGTAATTTTGACTAATGCAGTAGTTGTACTATGGCCGGGACGGAAACCGGATTGAAAAGGACTTAAAAGGTTACATCTTGATAGAAATAGTGTCATTTGCTTATGAACTATACGCTCGAAAACTTAAGAAAGAAACGGTAAAATGGAAATAGGGCGATAATTAGAAAAACTGGATGGATTTGATTTTTTTGGAATAAGAGTTACCTGTGCATCCTTCCAAGAAGAAGGAAAAACACCGGTGCAGATAGAATGATTAAAGATGGACGCAATGACAGGAGCTAGCAGATCAAGAAGAGGAATAACCGTTTTACGACTTATGCAGTAAATATCTACCAACAGCATCAGATCAGATCAGATCTAATAGTGAAGCGTGCTAAGGCGGTCTTATTAGTTACAGCTAAAGCGGTCTCTCCCAGGAAACCATTGGTGATAGGAATTTTTTTTTTTTTTTTAATCCACTACAAGCTAGCCCTTGACTGCGATCACACCTGATGGTAAGTGATGATGCAGTCTAAGATGGTAGCGGGCTAACCTTTTAGGGGCATGGCCGTTATATTAAACCCACACCCCTTCGGTTTCTACACGGCATCGTACCGGAACGCTAAATCGCTTGGCGGCACGTCTTTGCCGGTAGGGTGGTAACTAGCCACGGCCGAAGCCTCCCACCAGGCCAGACCAGGGAAAATTCAGAAATTATAAATTCCTAAATTGACCCTGCCGGGGATCGAACCCGGGACCTCCGCACGTTAAGGCAACAGCGCTACACACTGCGCCACGGAGGTCGTCAGGAATTGCGAAATCGCGACCCCTGTCTTCAGTGATTTGATACCTATTTTTTGTCTTATGACGAAAATAACGGTTTTTTTATAAGTCAAGCGATAAACGTCCACAGCTGGACATATGATTGCTGCAGGGATATCCAGATCGACTGTGAGCGTTGCCGCCTGTATCCAGCGGCACGCTGCGATTCTATCATCCAATTTTAGCGCTCGCTCCCACTAGTACAACCGATTAGTAATTAGTTCAACCGTTTAACTAGTGGTAGTTCAACTCTTAAAAGAATTTAGATTCATTTGATCAGGGGAAAAAAGTGTCACTAGTTCAATAGTTGAAGTAGAACTAATCTAAGTAGTGGGACTACTGGGAAAAAAAGTGTCACTAGTTCAATAGTTGAAGTAGAACTAATCTAAGTAGTGGGACTACTGGGAAAAAAAGTGTCACTAGTTCAATAGTTGAAGTAGAACTAATCTAAGTAGTGGGACTACTGGGAAAAAAAGTGTCACTAGTTCTAACAGTTGAAGTTGAACTGATCTATTGTACTAGTGGGATCGAGGGAATTTTAGTGGGAGGTCTGTGCGAGCTCGCCATTCCAGCATTGGGGATTTGGTTGGTAGGTATTGGTAGCAGGTAGATGGGATACGTATTACTGGGGCTATACTGCAATAAAGCAATACTAAATCAATATTACTCAAAATGACATTTTGATCTCACCTACCTTGACATTCCTGAAATAAGGATTGTAATTCTAAAACACGAAAGTCAACAATAATTAAACAATACTGCTTTCAACCGTTGGCTCCTGATTTGAATTTGAAAAGTAAATGAATAGGTATTGAGATATGGATTAACGATAATCACAACTCACAAGTGTTATCAAAATATGTCGAATTCTGTTTTAATTAAATTGAATATCGATGACAGAGACCTTGAATGATGTCGAATGCTGCAATCTCACGAGTCACGTGATGGTGAGTGACTATGCAGTCTGAGATAGTATTAGTAAGTCGTGCTGACTTGGAAATAATAGTAACTGATCTATGTACCTACCTACATATTGCCATATACGTACATGAGTCTAGTCTCAACGGGACTATCCATCAACGTAGGAAAAACTTAGTAGATACTTCATATCGTTTTAATAGTGCGTATACTGCGTAAATTATGTAAGTTATATTGAAATGAAATTAAATTAATTAATGATTTACCTATTTATTTCACATAGGGCAACTTGTGTCGATTATGATACGTCAAGACTACCACCGGTTCGGAAAGTGTTCTACTGAGAAGAGCCGGCTTATTATAGGTAGTCGATGATGCCCGCGACTTCGTCCGCGTGCAGGATTAAGTTTTCTGATTCCCGCGGGAAATCCTTGGTTTTCTGGGGTAGCCTATGTCCTTCCCCGGGATACAACCTATCCCTGTACCAAATTTCATCAAAATCGGTTGAATGGTTAGGCCGTGAAAGAGTAGCAGACAGACAGACACACTTTCGCATTTATAATATGAGTATGTATTATCAAAAACACAGTCCCTCTCTATTACCTCACTCTCATAGTCCGATGGGTCCCACAAACTTATCTGACC
Source organism: Erebia aethiops (assembly GCA_923060345.2). Taxonomy (NCBI): domain Eukaryota; kingdom Metazoa; phylum Arthropoda; class Insecta; order Lepidoptera; family Nymphalidae; genus Erebia; species Erebia aethiops. The sequence goes on from OV281080.1 coordinate 18,431,704, forward strand.
CGGTGACAGCGTCGCTGTTGTGTTCGTAATAGTTAAATATTAAAAACTAAAACTAAACAGTCTTAAAAAGTTTAACTGGGCCAGATAAGTTGGTGGGACTGTACCTAAGCTACCCTATGACTAGGTATTACCTAAACGTAATAATATATCTTCCTTACACTTGTGAGCAATATAATCAAGTCACTTCTTCATAGAAGTTTTATTTTTAAATCAAACAATTTTCTTATTCCTCAAAAGTCGTCGTCGTCATTCCACTATGTCTAAAAAATCTTGAGAGTCACAAAAGAGAATAATTTATTTATGAAATCAAATTGATGAAATGAACGGTTGATAAATTAATGATAAGTCGGTATAAAAACATTAATCATAAATACTAACTTATAAATGCAAAAGTGTGTTTGTTTATTTGTAGTTCAATCACGCTGCAACAGAGCCATGGATCGACTTGATTTCTTGCGAAGGTATAGTTGAAGACTTGGAGAGTGACATGGATACTTTTTATCCCGGAATATCAATTTGTATTGAATGGAATTCATCGAGCGCCAGCTGTCAAGCGCTTGACAATTCCATACAAGCCGTAGATAACGTTTTCGCTATCGAATGGGAAGAAAATCTCCAACTAGGCACTTTGGTTATAAAAAATTAATGGAATGGAGTCGATTTGTGTGCTCGCGAGTGTACGGTATCCTAATCTTATGTATGCTTATCATAATTAATAAGTATGATTTCACATATAAATACGCTCTGAAAGGTCATAGCCTCACTCCAGGTCCTGAAATGGCGTTCAAAGTAGCAATATTGTGTCTTGCAGTTCTCCTCGGCAGCAATGGTAAGCTTTTACCTAGCATTGTTTTTTTTATAAATTTATAGACTAGCGCTTGGTTGCAATCAGACTTGCTGGAAGTAGTGATGCAGCCTAAGGTGGAGCACGCTTGCCTAGAAGATGCCTATTCACTCTTGATTTGAAGATACCATAATGTAAGCGGATGAAAAAACGGAAGCCGGAAGGGCGTTCCATGTCCTAGCGAATCGAATTAGAAACGAGGAAGCGAATCACTTCGTACTTCGTACCATTACATTTAAAAATAAAAAATATAATAACTATTACAAGCTGCCTCGGTGGTCTAGTGGTTAGCATGTTCGACTGCGAATGGCGAGGTCGAACCATAGTTAATTAGATTTTGCGTTTTTCTGTCAAGAAATTCCCAGTACATACTTGAATTTAAGAAGTCGATCGTGGTTAACTCTCGTGCCTCGGAAAGCACGTAGGCACCTAATCCCGTGTTTGACCGATTTCTTTCAAAATGGATGTCTGGGTTCGTTTCGCAGTGATCACAAAAAAGGAAACTGTTGTCAAATTTGAAAAAAAGTGACCGATTTTTTTTCCTTTCAAAATCGATATCTGGGGTCCTTGATCATAAAAGTGGGAAATGTTGTCAAATTTTAAAAAATATACTAATGGGATCCTCCAATCCCCGGATCTTAGATTAAAAACCTAAGCCGCCATTTGTACCGATTTTCTTTTCTTTTTTTAATGTTTTTGTTAAAATGTATAATTTCTCTTGTGTTTTATATATAATTAATCTATAATCTATAATAATATTATAAATGCGAAAGTTTGGATGTATGGATGGATGTTTGTTACTCAATCACGCCCCAACGGCTGAACGGATTTGGTTGAAATTTGGCACAGAGATAGATTATAGTCTGGAATAGCACATAGGCGTAAAGAGATCCCGCGGGAACCAAAAAACCTCAAACCACGCGGACGAAGTCGCGGGCATTCGCTAGTAACGAATATTTCATTCATTCATTCATTGAATTTGCAATGTAGGTGCAAATAATATTATAATAATATTAATATTATAGGTGCTTATCTTGAATAAATTAGGTACCTACGTCACAATTTATCTAAAGCTCTGATTTTATAAACCGATTTAAATGATATTAATAGAAAACAACAAGGTCGGAATTTGGGAAGGCCTTGTAATTCGAACTTACCTAAAATTGACTTATAGCTTATTGGTTAGTGGGTACCTACTTGACCACGGTCATCATTATCAACAACAGTCATCATCATCATCACACCTCATCAGTATCAACGTGCCAACGTGGTATCAACTATCAACTCATCACGTCGGGGACCCGAGTTATTACTACACTAGCTGATGCCCGGGACTTAGTCCGCGTGGGTTTAGGATTTTTGGTGCCCGCGGGAACTCTAATTTTCCGGGATAAAAAGCCTATGTGTAATTTCAGACTGTCTCTGTGGCAAATTTCATCCAGATCATTCTGCCGTGATTAAGCTACAAACATCTATCCATCCAAACTTTCGCATATATCCGTTGACATGGTATAGGTAAAGAAAAATGCGTAGATATCCGGTATCCCCATAGACTCTATTAGGTACTAATTACCATAGACTCATTTAACTCACTCATGCGTGGTTTCCCAGCCTTCCCCATCGAGGAGGAGGAGCAAGACATGTCCATTTTCTTCGACCACACGGACCCGGAGGCTCGCATCGTTGGGGGCTCCAACGCCGGCAACGTACCCTACATGGTAGCGCTGACCACTGGCACCATCTCTAGGAGCTTCCTCTGCGGAGCCAGCATCCTCACCCGCAGTAGCATTCTCACAGCTGCCCACTGCATGAGGGCAGCCGGAGGAAACAGCCCGAGCAGGTAAGTCGTTGTCAACCTATAGATGTCCCCTAGATCTCTTCTTGTAGGGACTTTCACACGTCAAATAATATAATATGCCATGCTATTTTTTTTAATCCACTACAAGCTAGCCCTTGACTGCGATCTCACCTGATGGTAAGTGATGATGCAGTCTAAGATGGAAGCGGGCTAACCTGTTAGGGATATGACAGTTAAATTAAACCCATACCCCTAGTCGATTTCTACATGGCATCGTACAGGAATGCTGAATCGCTTGGCTGCACGTCTTTGCCAGTAGGGTGGTAACTAGCCACGGCCGAAGCCCCCCACTAGGCCAGGCCAAGGAAAATTCAGTAATTATAAATTCCCAAATTGACCCTGCCGGGGATCGAACCCGCGGGACCTCCGCACGTTAAAACAACAGCGCTCAACACTGCGCCACGGAGGTCGTCAAACACATTGATGTTATTGCAAATGTTTTTTTTCAAAAGATCAACCACCGAGCTTCTTGCTGGTTCTTCTCAGTAGGACATCATTCCGAACCAGTGGTAGATTCACTCGCCGGTTCAAATAAGTTTGTTTATTCGAATAAAAAAATAAGAGTTAGAGTTTGAAACTATATGTACTTCATGTATGTAGGTACTAGGTACATATGTCACGCTGAGGCGATGCCCTTTTCGGAATTATTTTTGTACACAGGACACAGTGTAGTTCCAAAGTTGTGTCCTAGTAATTTTGTGTTTTGTATTGTACTGTACTGTGTCCTCGATAGTTCCAAATAAAGATTTATTTATTTTACTAGCAAATGCACGCGACTTCGTCCGCGTGGATTGAGGTTTTTCGGTTCCCGCGGGAACTCTTTAATTTTCCGGGATAAAAAGTAGCCTATGTGCTATTCCAGACTATAATCTCTGTGCCAAATTTCAGCCAGATCCGTTCAGTCGTTGGGGCGTGATTGAGTAACAAACATCCATACATCCATCCATACATTAAAACTTTCGCATTTATCATATTAAAGTAAGATTTATAATACTAATTTACATATAATACTATTTATAATTTTATAATATTAAGTAAGATTTTGGCCTGGTGGGAGGTTTCGGCCGTGGCTAGTTACCACCCTACCGGCAAAGATGTGCCGCCAAGCGATTTAGCGTTCCGGTACGATGCCGTGTAGAAACCGAATAGGGGTATGGGTTTAACATAACTTCCATGCCCCTAACAGGTTAGCCCGCTACCATCTCAGATTGCATCATCACTTACCATCAGGTGAGATTGCAGTCACGGGCCAACTTGTAATGGCGTAAAAAAAAAAGAATGATTTATTTATTTACTTTCCTAGCTCCCTGCGAGGCACTGTTGGTACCAACCGCTGGGCCAGTGGTGGCGTCGCCCATGCATTCCGCCGCGGTCTGATGCACCCGCAATACAACCACAACCAGATCAAGAACGACATCGGATTACTCTACACCACTACCAACATCGGTCTGAGCGCCTCTGTCCAGGCTTTACCCATTAACTGGGATTTCGCCGGCGCTGGTCTCCAAACCAGAGTCACGGGCTGGGGCAGGACACAGGTGAATCGCCAAAAACCTTTCCAATATTATACATGCGAAAGTGTGTATGTCTGCTACGCTTTAACGGCCCATCTTTCCAACAGATTTTGATGAAATTTGGTAAAGAGACAGGTTGTTTATCCCGGAATATTAAGAAGTTCCTGCGGCCTGCGGGAATAAAAAAAGACGAGCATGTTTTCACTTCAAAATCTTACGCAGTTTCGTTACGGACGTTTTTTGTCGGCTAGGGTACCCCTCCGTATCGCCCCTTAAGGAACTTTCGTTGCAAAAACTTAACGCAGACGAAGTCGCGGGCATCATCTAGTAATAATAATATAATATACATAGATATTTTAAAAAAGGTACTAAATAGCCTCTTAAGGGTTAACCTTGTTTTACTTTTGTTTATTTAAAAATTTTTTTTGCAAACCAAGACGGTGATCACTAATCACTACATGCAATGGTATTGAGTATTGAGCATAGAAATTCAATGGAAATCTGCGATTGTGTAAGGAAATCGTAATAGTAATCGTTTGTCAAACGTATAATTCGACCTAAAAAATTCATAGCCTGCACGTCAAAAAGCATGTATTGGCACAGTTTAACTTGGTATGATCTCCTTAAGGTGGCAGACAAGGGTCTGCCCGCGAAATTCGTGAGTGACTAATTTGTGAGTAACTCACGTCAAACTCATTATTTTGACTAATTTCTTAAACTGGACACTTTCAAGTAAAAAATTTCATATAAACCTGTGAAGATGATATTCCTAGGGGTGCAATTTGAATGCCTTATGCCTACTTTGTCGTATTAGTTTACAAATTGCGAAAATCCAAATTAAATTTGAATTTCGCGGGCAGACCCTTGTCTTCCACCTTAAACAGCAGGGCGACCGCGTAACTTCTGCATCAATCATTGTTACAGTATCAATTGTTGTGATTGGCAGAATCTATGGTATTCTTGCTGCGTCAATGGATTTTGACCAATGTTACACTGTAGCTGTCATTTTTAGCCGGTCGTCCTGCTGTAATTCGAGTAGGTAATTAATACGTTTTAAGCTGTCAAATGATTACGATTTGCCTATTGTTTGCCTAACAATTGGCTAAGAATCTATATTTGTAGGCTGGCGGTTCTCTTTCGCCGACGCTGCTGGAACTCCGACCCACGGTCCTTGACGGCAACCGCTGCGTCACCGACCTCGCCCGCCGCGCCCAAGAGCTGAACATCCGCGCTCCCCCCGTAGACCCTCGCATCGAAATCTGCACCTTCCTGGCTAACGGACGCGGCACTTGCAACGTGAGTAGACAGGAAAAAATACTTGCTTTTGAAGTAAAAACTTCTTAAGCCGCATTGAGCACTTTTTGATAGGGGGTAAAAATGTGGAAACGCGTGACCGACACCGTCACCGACACCTCGCGTTGTTACGAAGACAAAAGGTCTATAGTACTCTCGTAATTTAAACTTATTATAGTATAGGAGATAGCTGCACTTTTGGTAACTATCGCTAGAAAGGCTGATTCAGTATTAAGTGGGTGCTACGCTCTCCACTGATGACGATAGTGAAGGTCTGCCTGCATGCGGATGGGCTTTTCACTAGATATGGCCGCTCAAAGACGTGTTATGGTTACCAAAAATGAACCGTAACTAGAAAGGCTGATTCTTGTACAGTATTAAAGTATGCGCAGTACTTATGTAAACAGTTTATAAACTGACGTTGTTCATCGGGCCTTTCACTAGATATCACCTCTCAAATACGTTATAAACTTACAAACTAAGTATAAAAAATTATTAGCAATTATTATGTCGTCATGTTGATTGCTATTGAATAGTCATGAACCGTTAGATTAAAAATTATGAAGGCGCCTTCATAATTTTTAATCTAACCATTTTACAATGTTACGGTGACAGATATAAATGTAGGTACGAGATGGAAATGGATGGAGGTTTTTCATAGAAAAAAATTGGGTGTCCGACCTGTAGGGCGCGCTCAACACCTGTATATGCCTGTCCTTGTCCCCGCCATAGCGCTGTCCCGCTTTGCAGACTAGATGGCGTTAGTGAAATAAGTCCACATTCTTAGTGTGGCAGGGCCGTCTATGTAAATTGAGGTCGTTGTATGTAATATATCAATGTGTTTCCAGGGAGACTCCGGCAGTCCGCTGGTCCGCGCGGACCGCGCCCAGCAGATCGGCATCGTGTCGTGGGGTCTGCCGTGCGCGCGCAACGCGCCCGACATGTTCGTGCGAGTCGGCGCATACAGGTCCTGGATCACCAGCAACACCGCTTAGACAATAAATTGTTACCTGCTTGCATTACTTATTTGATTGCCCTTTATTGACTTACCTAAGTGACACCCCTAGCACTAGTGACACCTCTAGATTATGGAGGGTAGAGGTAAGGGGTAACATCTCTGTATTTAAAGTGTCCATCGAAATACATTAAATTGGGGGCGCCACATTAGCATCAGGGTAAAATTTAAAAGGAAGCGCCAAATATTATAAGAGTAGGTTTGAGAAATATACAAGGGAAGAAAACATTCATCATTATTTTGTACAACGTAAGTTGTTGAAATTTTTAATAAATATCTACTTAAGTCCACAATTATATTATTTTTTAACTCGGCATACTTCACTTATTTCCAAAACTTTGCCTACACCAGCGCCACTGTGGAAGGTTTTTGAACTGTTATTATTTTATAACAACCACTTGACACTTTTTTACCTTTTCTCCCATAAAAGATGATTCTCCTTACTTCTACCCTCCATACCTTTATTGACTTACCTAAGTGACACCCCTAGCACACTCCGGAGTTTGACACTAGACATCACTCTGCGTTGTCGCGTAGATGTACGTCTGTCATTTTCTCTGGCCTCGCATCACGACGCGTCGCGTGTTGGTCGCGTGGCGTCGTTTCTGTGTACATGACCAGAGGGCGATTGTGTAAAACTTGCATCCTAACCTGCATCTCAATCATTGTACAGTATCAAATTGGGTACCTATTTGACAATTAACAGCAATTTTTTTCAAACGTCAAAACGCGTGCAAAGCATGGGTGATGGGATTAATACGAAATTCTAAAATGTGACGTCATTTGAGTTCGACGCACTTTTTTACTTTAATCGATTGTTTAAAATGATAAGTCAACATAAAACTATGAGGGGACATGGATATCACAGAGTACATTATATATACATGGATATTACTACTTTGGGAGATCCTCTATTTAATAATCACGAAAAAGTAATTTATTTGAATAGTAGTCAAATACCTAATTGTTGTGATTGGCTGAATTTATGGTATTTATAAGCAAAAATCAATTTTTGCAGCGAGAACCTAACACTTTGCTCTCGTGTTAGGTTTTCGCTTTTTCGACCACTCTCGACAGTATCGTGCCACCACGCCATAGTGTACTCTGTTCCTTATTCAACGAGTCTTCAAGTCATATTCATACAAAATGTAAAATGTTTTTTCATTCAGTCATAACCTTTTGCTGACAGTATATTTTTTACTGATTTGTGGTAAAAAAAAAAACAATTTGTATTTGGTGGGCTATTCAGATTTATTTTATATCGGTTGTACATCTTTAATTGCGGCCCTCACTCTCCGCTAGGAGCATCTTTCTCTGTCTACGCCCTACGGCTAGGAGTACTTAATAATCAGATCAAGGGGTTATTGATCTGAGACCAAAGAGGTATAAATATTCTAATAATATGTGTTCTGTGCTGAGCTTTCATACATAGAATACACTAATATACTAGTGGTTCGCCCCGAACTGAGACCTCGCGGCGCCATCTATTGACATGAATGTGAAGTTCTGTTAAAAATACTGAGGCTCATTAAAAATTAAATAATTTCGTTTCCCTAGAATATTTATCTAATTTTAGTATTTGTTTTTCAAGTACAGGATATATAATTCAAATAATTGATCAAGTTTCAGGCTCAGCCTTTCAGAAAATTTAGAGTTTTGAGGTCAACTTTGGACGTTAGAAAATGTCCACTTTGAAAGCCCATTCGTCAATTTTAGGGAAAAAATTTAAAAAAATATATTTTTGGACTCAAATCCTAATTGTGCTAATTATCTTTAAAATGATATACCGCAACCCTATGTAACGCTATAAAAAATATATTACTTCGCATTCGCTTCTATGAGAGCCCCCCTGAAATAAAGATTTTCATAACTTTTTAAGCCATATTCGGCTGGAGGCCATTGGTTTACTTATTATTTTAATTAAAGCTGAAGTACTTATTTACGTTCGGTAATTCAAAAGTTATAATGCTCCGACAGACGGACGGACGGACAAGTGCCTGTTCTTTATGCTCTTTGGCTTCGCTCAGTCCATGAAGTTTCATAGACTTTGACATTAGATCGACAAAAATATATTATTTTGTTAAGATATTTCTACACGCTGCGATTTCTACGAAAAATAATTTTTAAACGACTTCCAAAAAAGGAGGAGGTTCTCAATTCGGCTCGTATTTTTTTTTCTTTTTTTTAAATGTATGTCGGTGCCATGGAACTAATAAGTACTACGTACAACTGGAATGCGTACTACAAACTTATTAAACTTATTTTTAATCAAATTTAATCCTTATATCACGGACATAAGGACCACTACGCACGCAGTATAAAAATGAATCCGAGTGAGACAGCGACAACATACCGCGGTGTCCCTTTCTAACAGTGGTATTTGTGTTGCTATTTCACATTTAACATTATACTTCAAATTTGGTACGTTTATAAAAGAAATCTGAAAAATGGTTATACTATCGAATTAGTCACCTCCTATCCTCCGATTAAAATTTCAAGCATTTAGAAAATTGGTACGTCAATAATTCACTTGTTTTCGTGTTGAAGGCGGCAATCGTAGTAGTAATAAAAATAAAAATGTTGCAACCATGGAATTATTATGTACTATGATGGTTGCAACACAAACGGCCATTTTGATAAATCTTACGATCGACGAAATTTCTCAAGATTGCGTGAATTTATCTGTAAAAAATGGTGAAAATATGCATCGTGGAAGCTTGTAAAAGTGAATATTATCCGGATTGTGGGTTATCTTTTCCTAAGTAATAATTGTTTAACTATGTTTATATGTTTTGAATGTTACAGAAATTTGGGTGACATAAATTTAGGTACCAAGTATACGGGACAAGTATCGTAAACTATGAAACACAAATTATAACAGGATAGATATTTTTTTCATATTAATTCAGATTACCAAAAAATGATACATTGCGTGTTGAAAGTGGTTAAGCATTATACCTAGTTGTAACAGAAAAGTGACCCAAAATTCTGTAATTTGCAGCAAACATTTCATGCTAGAGGATTATATTCCTAATTTATCACGGCCCGTTTTAAAAGAAAATGCTCTTCCCTCACGATTCCTCATGGTAAGCAAGATCAATTTTATTTTTATCTTGAATAGGTACGTTTACAGATAATGATAAAAATCCAGCCCGTAACTGTTCCACTACTGGGCAAGGGCCTCTTCTCACTAGGAGAATGCATGAGCATTAATCACCACGCTTGCTCACTGCAGGTTGGTGATTTCAGACTGTCAAGTCCAGGTTTCCTTACGATGTTTCCTTCACCGTATGTGCTGTATCACCGTAGCTCTACAGAATGAAATTAAAAACATTTTCAAACATGGAGACTGACATAGTGATGAGATGAGTTAAGGAGCGACCAAGAGTTAAAAATATTTTTTGTATGAAAAATTTGAGCATGTTGATAATTTTATATACCCAGTATGTTCGAAAAGTCAAATATGTATGGCTCGAAAAGCTAAATATGTATGGTTCGAGAAATCAATTTATGTTTCGCTTTACAGCAATACCAGTTTTATTGAATTTTTAACCGACTAAAAAAAAATATAACAAATATTTTTTGTTAAACCATCACCGATAATTTTATCTATTTTTACCTAAATGCTTCATAATTATCGATCCTAAATGGATCGCTGGATCCAGGCGGCGCAAGACCGTGGCTTGTGGAGGACCCTACAGGAGACCTATGTCCAGCAGTGGACGTCCATCGGTTGACGACGACCTTAATGCTTACTTGTGTAAGAGACTTACTAAGAGGCAATAGGCACTACATATAAAATATCAACATCATTATAAATATAAATATTTTAAAATTATTTGCTGATTTTTATTTCTTCATAGAGGTATATTTATATCCCGTATATTGAAGTATCCCAAAATTCAAAAATAGTGTGGTCACTCTTGTGGAAAAGGGACACAACTGTCTGTATGGTATCTCTCACTCGGTTGTACGTAGTACTTATTAGTTCCATGGTCGGTGCATATATCTCCGTGGTTTCTGAAACGATTTGAAAAAAAATTCTATAAGTTGATATAGGAAGCTCTCAAGGTGGTTCCATAAAAAACTCTGACTCCAAATCCTCAACCCTAACACTAAAAAGTTAAAAATAAAAATTCTTTCCAAAAACCCGACTTCCAACGCCAAGTCGGGCTGGTATAACAAGGTTATCCCTTTAGTTCGCAGACGAAAAAATTTCAAAAAAAAATTTTTTTTTATATTTTGGGGGGTTCATAATAAGTGTAAGTATGCCTAAAAAATAGAAAAAAAAATCCTACTATTATAGTTTTTGAGAAAACATATGTTGGTAAGGTACAACATTGCGAAACATACGATGATTTCGGTAACAAATTTTCAAATTTCAAATTTCAAATATTTTTTATTCAAATAAACTTTTACAAGTACTTTTGAATCGTCAAGTGAATCTACCACTGGTTCGGAATGCCATTCCTACCGAGAAGAACCAGCAAGAAACTCGGTGGTTGCTCTTTTTAAATAATTCATTTACAATTACTATATCAATGTGTACATAAGTAACCGCTGTCCCTAGCATTGCTGGAGCGATCAAATCCATGCTCCTCTATCATTTACATAATCTTCAACAGTATAATAAGCTTTTTTCAGGAGCATACTTTTAATGGATTTCTTAAATTTGTTTATTCAATTCATGTCAAAGACGGGCAGACAGAAAGTAGCCCCATTCCCGCCGGTGGCACCCGTTCACGAGCATGACGCATGATCCAGCCATTGCTTCGCTCGACCATATTTGAGGGAACGTAACAACCCGCACCACACGACACCACCACAGAAATGTTTAAAGAGAGCGTGACATACCCAGTCTACCCGTATCAAAGCATCGAATTGAATACTAATATTCAAACACTAATTTATAATCAGTAACCGCTGTCCCCAGCATTGCTGGAGCGATCAAATCCATGCTCCTCTATCATTTACATAATCTTCAACAGTATAATAAGCTTTTTTCAGGAGCATACTTTTAATGGATTTCTTAAATTTATTTATTGGCAAGTCCAAAATAGGTTGTGGAACCTTGTTATAGAAAACAATGCCCATTCCCACGAATGACCTTCTGACTTTTTTGAGGCGGAGCGATGGAGTCACGAGCTTATTACGGCCTCTAGTTGGCCTATCGTGCAGATCGCATTTTTTTTTATAATTATGGATGTGCTGTTTTACAAAAATTATATTACTGTAAATATATTGCGAGGCTACTGTTAGAATACCAATTTCTTTAAATTTCTCTCTAAGTGAATCACGCGGTTTTAAATTATAAATTGCTCGTATTGCCCTTTTTTGTAGTACAAAAATTTTTTGAATATCTGCCGCTTTACCCCACAGTAAGATTCCGTAAGACATAATGCTATGGAAATAAGCAAAATATACGATCCTGGCAGTTTCGATGTCAGTTAACTGTCGAATCTTTCTGACAGCGTAAGCAGCAGAACTAAGCTTGCCAGCAAGTGTTGATATATGGGTGCCCCATTGAAGCTTTGCGTCCAAGGTCACCCCCAGGAACACAGTAGTATCTTCTATTTTCAACATGTCGTTATTTACCATTAGTTTAATATCACTTGTGGATCTGGCATTCGGCAATGCGAACTCGACACATTTAGTTTTTTTTGTATTTAAAAGTAGATTGTTAACCGTAAACCAGTTCGTGACTTGAGAAATTGCAGTATTTACGTCGTCAAAGTTGTCCTTATGTCTATCGACTTTAAAAATCAAGGACGTATCATCAGCAAATAGTACAATATCACAAGTGTTACGGACAAAATATGGCAAATCATTGATGTACACTAGGAACATGAAGGGACCCAAAATGGAGCCTTGAGGGACACCCATTAGTGAGGCTGATCCGGATGACTTCACATCGTTGACACATACTGTTTGAATGCGATTACTGAGGTAGGATGCAATGAGGCCAAGCGCAGTGTCTTTGACTCCATAGTAGCTCAACTTAACTAAAAGCGTCTCGTGCTCAACGCAATCAAATGCCTTAGACAAATCACAGAAAATACCAATAGCATTCTGTGATTTCTCCCACGCGTCGAATATATGTTTTAACAGCCCGGCGCCCGCATCAATTGTCGATCGACCTTTAGTAAAACCATACTGCTCGGAGTGAAGAAGTTTATTTGAATTAAAGTGCTGAAGCAGTTGGTTGAGCATAATTTTTTCAAATATCTTGCTGAGTGTTGGCAAAATTGAAATTGGTCTGTAATTATTTGGATCGCTTTTGCTACCCGATTTAAAAAGTGGAATCAATTTACTACATTTCATAAGGTTTGGAAAGGATCCTGAGTTTACAGACTCATTAAAAACTAGAGCAAGATATGGTGCAATAACATCAATAATATTGCCGATTATTTTTACGGATATACCCCATAGGTCTCCGGTTTTTTTAAGTTGCAAAGATTTAAATACTTTAATAATATCATATGGGGTCACATGTCTAAACTTAAACAGCACACTGCACTCGGTGACACTATCCTTGAGAAGTTTCTGGGCTTCTGTTGGCGAAGGTTTAACAGGTTTTATGTTGTACGTTACCAACACTGCGACGTGTATTACAGTTTAGGAATTCATATAAAATATGTTAAAATAATATAAAATTCAGGATAAACACAAATTTTATTTATATCAATAATTTGAGCGGGTGTGATATTGTCATCAAGAATTTCCAAAAATGTCCAGGTTGTCCAGGGATGAGGTTTATATGTCTTTCGATCAGAGCTGTAATAAAGTGGAATTATCCTCAAGCCCAGACTGCTGGAGCTGGCCTGGATGTTCAAAAACATCGCTACTACTATCTGACGGTGCACTTTGGTGGTATAAGTACCATAATTGTTCGTATTCATTCCCATTTTGGCCTAAGTAAATACTGATAAATATGCAAAACCGCACTCCAATTATATCCAAAAAGTATCTCAATGAGACATAAAATACCTAATTTATCAAATCTTTCGTGCATAGTAAAGGACAATCGCAGACAGATAAGTTCAGAAATAGGGTTCAGTGAAATAAATTTCTGCAAAATATAAATATTTGTTAAACCACTAGGTACTCAATGAGCAGTGTTGTTTGGGAACAACATAAAAACTGCTCAGGAAACAACGTAGTGTCGGTGACAAACAACATACGTGTTTACAACATCCAAAATTCTTATTTTATGAATAAAATTGATTTGTTTACATTGGTATCAATAAAATGTATATTTTAGAAGAAAATGCTAACGTGCAGTATCCAAAAAATTGCGCAAAAAGCTTAATATCAATAAAAAAATAACTTCAATCCACACGGTTCACGTCATCTCAGTGACATCTTACGAAAAACTGATATTTATAGTAGTCAATTCTGCCAGCTATAATTTTTATTCGGTTGTATTTTGTTTTTGCTATGACGTATGTAAAAAATTTCATGAAAATAGATAAAAGCAAATGATCAGGATTTTAGTATTTGTAATGTCGGTCAGGATGATCACTGCGAATTAAAGGGTTATGCAAAGTTGACGCATCAGGCTCGCCCGACTTCAACATAGTGGGTAGAAATCAAAATAATATTTTTTTATGGTAACATTTACCTTAAGGTATTGTATTTTAATGTGTGGCACAATGTGAGAATAAATAGATTTTCTTTCTTAGGTACATGGTGGCGTTGGAAGTCGGTTTTTTGGAAAAACAAATTGTAGAAATGACAGCGTAGGGTTTGAGTAAAATTAGAATAGCATCTACATTGTGAACCGACATAAATAGACTCTAATTAATAATTATAAAATATAGATAACTTGCAAAATAAAACAAATAACACTGGATAATTTTTTTTAATACATTTATTATAGGTTTTAGTTTGATATTAAATTCTAAAAGCAGCGAAGGGTTTTGCATTTTAAAATGCGTATACGTAGTCACTGCAATGACGTAAGTTTCATACATTATAATGTCCAGAAATTTGCTTTAAAATCCACTCCTTGAAGGCAGAAAGCCGGGCGAACACATCAGGTGCTCCTTTAGCGCAAGCGTAGCCCCATGACACGATGCCGAACTGTTTCCCAGTACGCGCGCAGGTGAGAGGACAGCCTGAATCACCCTGAAATTAAAAAAAATCTAGCTTAGATCCACCACTTTAACCCATTAACGTCCCACTGCTGGGCACAGGCCTCGGCCACTCTCATAGGAGACAGATAATTAGAATTTAGACCCACCACGGTGCTCCAATGTGGGTTGGCGGGCTTTAACAACTATTATCATGTTAGTGATAATAACTGGGACTGACGGCTTAACGTGCTCACCTAGGCACGAGGGTGAAACGCCACCAACTACCTAACTCCGGGCTAGTACTGAGAATTTCTAGTCAGAAAAACCCAATACACAATTATGGTCCGACCCGGGACTCGAACCCGGGACCTCGTCGGCTGCAGTCGAACATGCCAACCACTAGACCAACGAGGCAGTTAGATCACTACCTATCATATCCTACTTTATATAAAAAGTTTGTTGGTTTGTCCGGCAATCACGCTACAACGAAGCAATTATTGACGTGATTTTGGCATGGTTATGTAATTAATTAGTTCTTTATGCTCTTTGGACATGGGCTACTTTTTATCCCATCCCATCATTTTGATCCCATGCCAAAATGCCATCTTTCCGGATTCCAGATCTTTCCACAGGATTAGTAACTTACGCTATTTTATTCTAAGAACTTACGTTACACATGCCATGTCCAAAAGAATGGTAGGTGCATATCTCAACCTTGGGATCCACGGGCGGCCCTTTACCCAATATTTGTGCAATATAGTTCATGTGCATATAACACTGCTGCGGCGACAAGGTAGTAACATTTAACCACTGGGCGCGACAAGGTACGTCTCCCCAAACCTGAAAATCCGAAGGAGATAAAAAGAAAGTGTGGTGTCGTACCCCTCCGTATCGTCCCATAGGTTAGTCTACTGGTAATATTATCGACTGTATGTCATGGGCATAAAGTTCACTTTTGATTGTAAGAACTGTTTTGAGGACGAACGCGGAACGAGGACGACTACGGTCGCGACGACGTGTGTCGTTGAATCATTTCATTCTCGACTGTATTTTCTTATGCGTAAAATATAAAATCGCACCAAGTTATTCGAAGATTGGTTTGTGCAACGAAGACTATTTTACCCAGGACGTAAAAACGGTTTCACCATCGCAGAACAGATAACGGTCTTTAGAAACGGTTCGTCGTCGAAACGCCCACCAGTAATTTAGACGAGGAAACTAAAACGGATGTACCAACATAATACTCAAACTGCTGGCTTCTAAAACTTAAGATTTGGTACAAAATGGCTGGATAATGCGACTTCCAAGTCCCAATATTCTGATCTCAATGATAACTGTTCCAAGCTGTGACTGCAAAGTGAACTAAAAAATTCATTGTCAACGAGGTTACTCTGAGCAGTTGCAACGTCTCCAACTAGTTATGTGATAGGTACTTGAGCGGTACATATATACGTTTTTCTACTCACGCAAGGCTGGAGTGGATCTGTCGCTCCTGAATAAACACATATTTTAGCCTAAAACATATGTTATTGATAATAGTTGATAACAGTTGTCATCTCAGTGTCATCTTTAAAAGCTAGACGCTGTGAGCGGAGGCCCAACGGACTCGAAAATTTGAGGGCTCAAGGTTTTTTTTTTATCTACTACAAGTTTGCCCTTGACTGCGATCTCACCTGATGGTAAGTGATGATGCAGTCTAAGATGGTAGCGGGCTAACCTGTTAGGGGCATGGCAGTTATAATAAACCCACACCCATAATCGGTTGGTAGTAACTAGACACGGCCAAAGCCTTCCACCACGCCAGACCAGAGAAAGTTCAGAAATAATGAATTCCCAAATTGACTTTGCCGGGTATGGAACCCGAGACCTCCCAAGTTTAAGCAATAATGCTCAACAATGCGCCAGAGAGGTTGTCGTAAGGTAAGGTCAAGTAAAGAGGGCGGGGAAAAAACTGGGGTGGAATATAGGTGGTGTATATAACCAAAAATTAAGGTATACTTACTTCCACTCGTCCCCAACCAATTACAGTTGCTATTAGCCCACCGCTCTTATATTCAAAACTCAAAGGTATGGGGCCAACAAGCTCATTGTATACAATTGCCTTAGTGGTGTTGAGGATACCAATATCGTTCTTGATAGTATTCCAGTCCCAGTGTGGATGGATCACATAACCGGAAAATCTTATTTCTGTCTTCGTGGAATTCCAATAGACAGTGCCTATCATTCCTGTGAAACTCCTGCAAAATGAAAATTGGAATAACAACAAAGAACAATCAAACCGAAACAAAGATGAAACAAAACGACCTCCACTGGAGGCAGTGGTTTAAAGCGCTTTGATCCTGGGATCGGTTGCCCCGGCACGGACATCAGACACTCGTTGGCTATTGGTTGTGTTGTGAGTTGTGACTGTACCAGTCACAATACACACACACACACACAGTCTCAGCCTACTGCAGGGCGATTGTGTAAAACCTGCATCAATCATTGTCACAGTCTCAATCGTTTTATTTTTGCTACTCAATGGATTTTGGCCAATACTGGAAGAACGTTAACCAATCACAGGTGATTGCGATCTACTATGTAGCTGTCATTTTTAGCCAATCGCCTAATGTACGTGCCACGTTGATACCGATTTAGGGTATGGTTTTAATTGGTGCCATATCCCCAGATTACCCCGCTTTCATATTAGGCTGAAATCTATCGTAATAATAAAACTATCTACTAACGTTAACTTTATAAGATAGCAAAAGTCATCCAGCTACTTATATTGACTGAATTATGTAATACATATTTTCAATGGGCGTTTTGTATACCTACATCAAATAATATAGGTATATTTGTAGGTATGCGCTTGACGCTATCAATTTTGATGATAAATCATGAAGATGAACTGATGACGCAGCCCGAGGTGGAGCTTAAAAGTAAGTTTATGGCTGGTGCTAATGCTCGTCTCTTGCAAGTCTTATTCTCCTTTCATGATGTTTGTAACTGCCTCGTTGGTTTTGTGGTTCGACTGCGGCCGACGAGGACCCGGGTTCGAGTCCGGGTCGCGCCATTTTGGCGGCGGACCCGGGGGTCCAATAATAACTCTTGTAGCTCCGTTGATTAGTATATATTGTTAGTTGTTACCAATGTTATAGGTTTTACAAACAGTAGGTTTACAAAAGCAGTAACAGTAAGTACATTAATCGTATATAGTAGTGACAGTCACAATGACAGAGAGCACCAAAAGAGCGGGCACTTTCGCGCCAACATTTGTCACATTCTGTTGACACTTGACAGTGACGACTGCGTTCGGAACAAAGATATAAGGTCATAGATATAAGAATATAGAATTCTATGGTTCTGATCCAAACGCAGTCGCCACACCACCCCCCCACGGAGAAGAATACGTACAAAAAAACAAAATACTAAAGTAAGTCATACAATTATTTACAAATCAAACGGTTTTGTGAAACGCACCGTACGACCTGAACGGGTCCTGTAATCTGTATCAGGAATACTGACTTCCTTCCGTGGTATTTCTGGTACCGATGCCGGTACGGGTAGTTCGGGTGACGGACAATCTGTTGAAGGTATTTCCTCTTGGAAGTACGGCTTTACTCGGTCCATAGTAACTACGACTGGTTTACCTTTAAAGTCTATAGTGACCGTTTTCTTGTCCGTGGCTCTTTGCAGGACTTTGTAAGGACCTGTGTATGGAGGCTGTAATGGACGACGCACAGCGTCATCTCTTAAAAGTACATGTGAAGACTCATCTAGGTTCTTGAAAAGAAAAGACTTCGGTTGAGAATGCCGCGATGCTGGCACCGGTCGAACGTTCGACATGTGCTGTCGCAATTGCGAAACAAAATCGGCTAAATCCTGGGAACCGGGTGGTTCTGGAACTGCAACCACAATCTCTCCTGGAAGACGGAGTGTCTCTCCATATACCAGCTCTGCAGCAGTAGCTTTAAGATCTGCTTTAAAAGCTGAGCGCATTCCTAAAAGAACTAAGGGAAGAGCTTTCGTCCATGAATCTCCATGGCACATTAAGGAGGCTTTTAATTGCCGGTGCACGCGTTCTATCATGCCATTAGCGGCAGGGTGATAAGCCGTGGTCCTAACCCGCTTGGTGGCGAAGCTGTGCATTAATCGGCGAAACAAATCGGACTCAAATTGAGTTCCTCGATCTGTTGTAATGACCGAAGGCACGCCAAAACGGGATACCCACTCACGCGTGAACGTAGAGGCAACTTCCTCCGCGGTAGTAGTTCGCATAGGCCAAACTTCCGGCCACCGGGTTACTCTGTCAATTGCCGTAAGACAGTATCGATAGTCGTCAGAGACAGGCAAAGGTCCCACAATATCCATGTGGACATGCAAAAATCGCCCAGTCGGTGTATCGAAATTGCCCAGCGGAGCAGAATTGTGTCTTGACACTTTACTTCGCTGGCAAGCACCGCAAGAGCGAGACCACTCTCGACAGTCCTTGTTCACTGAAGGCCAAACATATCGATCAGACACGAGTCGAACAGTCGCTCTCGCACCTGGGTGGCTCAAGTTGTGCAATTTAGAAAATATCATACGACGGGAATTAGGTGGGACATAAGGACGAAATTTGCCAGTTGATTCATCGCAAACCAAAGTTATATCCGTGCCAGGTACTTTGACATTTGTCAATTTAAGGCTGGATGAACTAGACCGCAAAAGTTGTTGCAGCTCTTGGTCAGCTTCCTGAGCTTTGGCAAGAGCTTCATACTCTTGCTCAAGGCTGATGGCATCTATTCGTGAAAATGCGTCGGCTACTACGTTGTCCTCACCTTTTATATATCTAATATCAGTAGTAAACTGACTGATAAAAGATAACTGGTTAAGTTGCGCGGGAGGGAGTTTCTCACGACGTTGTACGAAAGCGTACAACAACGGCTTATGATCCGTGTAGATTGTGCAATGCTGAACCTCGAGAATATGACGGAAATGCTGTACACTTTCGTACACCGCCAAAAGTTCCCTATAGTAGGCTGGCCATTTTGACTGGTTAGGAGTGAGTTTCTTGCTAAAGAAAGCGAGAGGAAACCATTCGCCATTAACTTGCTGTTGTAAGCAGGAACCAATGTGTATACTAGAAGCATCAGTAAAAAGACCTAATTCTGCACCATCTACAGGATGTTGTAGGAGTGTTGCATCGCATAAATTTTTCTTACACTCTTCAAATTGTTTCAAAAGCTCAGGTGTCCATGGAAATGGTTTTGCACCTTTGCTGTTAGTAGAAACAAGAGCGTCAATTAATGGCGCCTGAAACTGTGCAGCATGAGGAATAAACCTGCGATAAAAGTTTAACATGCCAAGGAACCTCCTCATGGCCTGCACTGTTTCAGGTGGTGGAAAATCCAGTAAATTTTGGACACGGTCCTGTGGGGGACGGGTACCTTGACCATTGATGACATAACCAAGAAATAGTACTTCTTTAGTTCCCAGAACACATTTGGATGGGTTAATTACCACTCCGTACTCTTGAAATCTTTTAAAAAGAATACGAAGATGTTCCTTGTGGCTTTCAACATCTGGGGAGAAAATTAATACATCATCAATGTATGGAAAACAGAAATCGAGACCCCGTGTGACCTCATCGATAAATCTCTGAAAAGTTTGACCCGCATTGCGCAGACCAAAGGTCATGAATGGAAACTCGAAGAGGCCAAACGGGGTAATGATGGCTGTCTTCTGTATGTCATCCTCATGAACTGGTATTTGGTGATACGCCTTTACTAAGTCTATGGTGCTAAAAATAGTTGCACCAGTGAGACTATTGGCAAAATCGTTAATATGCCTCACCGGGTACCTGTCTGGTACAGTCCTGGCGTTCAGGGCGCGATAATCGCCGCAGGGACGCCAGGTGTTATCCTTTTTAGTTGTTAAATGCAGGGGAGAAGCCCATGAACTTTTTGAGGGTCGTGCAGTGCCACATTGCACCATGCTCTCAAACTCCTTCTTGGCAGCAATGAGCTTATGAGGCGCCAAACGACGCGGCCTGCACGACACCGGACTGCCTTCTGTGGTTTTAATGTAATGCACAGTGGTGTGCTTTACAAATCTAGGTAATCCCGGAGGTCGTGTTACGTCCGGAAACCCAGCCAGTATGTCAGCAAATTGTGTGCTGTGCAAGTCAGAAGAAACAGCTTTAATGCTAGTTTCCTCTGTATCTGCTATAACCGCACAGACAGTTAGTTTGGTGTTCCCATCTATAACACGACTGTTCCGGCAGTCTGGTAACAAGTTATAATGGCTGAGAAAATCGGAACCAATTATTGGTAGTCCGACATCAGCGATAACAAAATTCCACCGAAATAGACGCCTTAATCCTAAATTTAAATCTAATTGAATGATACCGTAAGTTTTAATTGTTGTACCATTTGCAGCACTGAGGTTATAATCTGCTGAAGATAATTTATGTTTTATAAGGCATCGAGGGTAACAACACAAGTCTGATCCTGTATCAATTAAGTACCGAATATTAGTAGACTTGTCTGTCACAAATAATCGACGGCTGGAGCTACTCGTGGAACAGTCAGTTGCCGCCTTTACTGACTGTTGGTCACATTTCCCGGCCAATTGCAAGGCTTAATACACTTGCTGGCCTTAGTTGCAAATTTCCTATGATACCAACACAGTTTGGCTGGTGTGCCTTCTCTAGAACCTCTGTAACGTCTGGCTCTACTGGTACTGCGAGAGCGAGCATGCTGTGAGGTTGTCAAACTAGCAACCTGTTTTGACAGCTCTTCCACCTTCTCCATAAGGGTATCTAGAACAGAGGTGGATGCGGGTGGAGTGGCGCAGGCCAAAACTTGTTTAGGGTTAACAAGTTCAGTGACTCTATCTGCTAACTCTGCCAACTTATCTAAGGGCAGCTCTAGCTGGGAGGTAATTACCACCTGAACCTGCTGAGGGAGGCGCCTCATCCATAATTGCCGGAGAATGTTTTCATCCGACAAGGCTGATCCGGCTAGTGACCGCAGATGCCTAAGAAACTGGGACGGCTTGCGGTCTCCTAGTTCTTCATCGGAGATCAGCTGTCTCACTCTCTCTTCCTCGGACATGGAGAGACGCCTTATTAGTTCCTCTTTTAGTTTGATGTAACGCTGGCCAACTGGGGGAGGATTTGTGATAATGTCCTCAACCTCTTGAGAGTACTTTTGGTCTAAATGACCCAGAACATAGCTATATTTAGTGCTATCTGTCACAATTCCAGCTATTTCAAATTGAGCCTCTACAGTTGCAAACCATATAATAGGTTTGTGCGCCCAGAAAGGAGGGATTTTGGCTGAAACTTTACAGACTTGGGATTTTTCCCCTAGTCGGGCTTGCAGAGCAGCATTCTCCTCTGATAGTCTTTTTAGTTCCTCCTCCATATTATTAAAATGTATTTAGTTATGTTAGTAGTTAAGTATTCCCCGTTCAAACCGTAAGGTAAATACACTGAACAAATAAATCAATCTCCCAATATTAGTACCTACAATTATGTTTAGAAAATTAATATTAAGTTAATCTAAGCAAATAACTATATGTAAAAACACAAAAACAATTTAAAACAATAACTAACAGTTGTAAAAAATATAACAAAACATGCTAAACAAAACTAAATTAACTTACCAATAAGAGTCCTTTATATACAAACATTCTATTACCTTAGTAGCACTAGAAATTAAGTTATATTAAAGATTTATTATTAAATTAGTTAAAAGTTTGTTAGTTCTTTGTATGTTAGTTATTAGTCACTTATTAGTTGGGTGTTTGTTTTATTTACATGGGAGTGGGGATCACTATTCACAACACAAGGCACATATCACCAATCACCAACGACAACATGCAAACCAGGAAAGCTAAGGGCAGTTAACCAGGCAGTTGGCCGGCTGTTAGCCAAGCAGGTATCCAGGCACGAAGCGAGGCACACGTCACTGGGTAGCGAAGGGCGATGTCAATCGCTTGTCCACTTGTTAGCGACTCCACATACTAGTTTAGATATGTGGCGGAACAATCCGGGGGGCCTGCTTATAGCGTCGACGACGGGGCAAAGGGGCACTGCAAGTGTTAGTCCGATTCGCTCGTCGGGGTCACCAATTTGGCGGCGGACCCGGGGGTCCAATAATAACTCTTGTAGCTCCGTTGATTAGTATATATTGTTAGTTGTTACCAATGTTATAGGTTTTACAAACAGTAGGTTTACAAAAGCAGTAACAGTAAGTACATTAATCGTATATAGTAGTGACAGTCACAATGACAGAGAGCACCAAAAGAGCGGGCACTTTCGCGCCAACATTTGTCACATTCTGTTGACACTTGACAGTGACGACTGCGTTCGGAACAAAGATATAAGGTCATAGATATAAGAATATAGAATTCTATGGTTCTGATCCAAACGCAGTCGCCACACCATACTTAAGTGTTGCGTTTTTCTGACTAGAAGTTCTCAGTACTAGCCCGGAGTTAGGAAGTTGGCGGTGTTGCACCCCCGTGCCTCGCAGAGCACGTTAAGCCGTTGGTCCCGGTTATTATCACTAACACGATAATAGTCGTTATAGCCCACTAATCCTTATTGCAACAGCATGGTCTAAGCTCTAATTCCCTCTCTCCTATGAGAGTGGAGGCCTCTAGCAGTGGGAGGTAAATAGGCTGTATTAGTGGTGGTGGTGTAAACGTAAAACTAAAATACTTACGACGACAGTTCGCCCCAATGTACAAAAGGCTCAATACAATGGGCGGCGGTAAGAACATGTCGCCTAGTGATGATGGAGCCTCCGCATACGAGCATCCGCATATAGTAGCCGATGATTAGTGCCACCATGTGCTTCCCATGCCCGTACGGAACGTCCACTCCACCGACTATGCGAGACGAGAAGAAACTCTTTACATCGTACTCGGGTTGCTTTGTTTCCAATGGAAGACCTGAAAAAGGTTGCGACAAAAAAAAAGAATAAGATCAAGCAAGAAGAAGCTAGCTAATAATGGTTATTGTCTATACTAATATTATAAATGCAAAAGTTTGGAGGGATGGATGTATGGATGAATGAATGTTTGTTAGGTACTCAATCAAGCCAGAACGGCTGATGAAATTTGGCACAGAGATAGATTTTAGTCTGGAATAACACATCTAGGCTACTTTTTATCCCGGAAAATTAAGGAGTTCCCGCGGGAACAAAAAAACTTTGATCCACGCTGACGAAGTCGCGGCATCAGCTAGTAGTATTAAATTCCTATAGATAGGTCGGTACTATTAAATTAATAAAAAAAATGATTTATCAAACCATGAAATTTTAATACAAAAAGTAAAAATATTAATACGAAATCGTGTTGTGTATATGTCACCGTAAGATTGTAAAATCCGTTAGATTATAATCTAACGGTTTTTATCCCGCGAGATTATAAACTGTAGAAAGATTGTGAACCGTTCAATGTTCTGAGTATTAATTTATGAAATATTTATTGTTTTTACGTTTTCTTGTCTCTTTCTTGTACAGTTCGCGCGCGAGTTGAATGCAGAGTAAATGTAAGTGTCACCATACATTTATTCTGCATTCAACTCGCGCGCGAACTATAGGTTAGGTTAGGGTTTTGCGGCCGGGCACTTAGGTTCTATCGGGTTAATATACCTAATATATTACAATTTACCGAAAAATAACGCGTTAAATTGTAAGCAGTATGATACGGTTCACAATCTGTCGACAGTTTATAATCTATCGAGATAAAAAACGTTATATTATAATCTAACGGTTTTTTCAATCTTACGGTGACATATAGACACCATTATGATTTAATTTGGCGCGCTTTTCGAAATGAAAATTGCGATTGTTGTAAAATTAGAGTAATATAAATATTTTACTAATTTACCATTGGTTATTTGCAGGAAACTAACAAATATAATTGCAAATTTAACAAACATGTTTAAATGTTCAAATCAGGATTGTTTACATTGAATTTATTTTAATTACCGTGCATTTATATGAAAACTCGATTTATGATTATCAGTTTGATAATGCTATTGAGTTAATTGAACTCTCGTTTTCAATACTAGGAGTCCATTGTAGTCTTCGGGTTATCTATAAATTCTATTTTGCACGATACGATGAGCCCCGAAGTCCCTGAACCTTGTAGCCTTGAAAATATAGGTACCTACTTAGATTATTTACACGACTAGATATAGTATGTAACGCACGAAAACGTCCTCAAAAATCCTCTACTAAATATGGTAGACGACTCTCTCGCCTACTTCAGTAGCACTTGACTCACTACGCAGTGAACGGCTCCCGCAAAATAATTAAATATGCCGGTTTGTGCGGTTAAACTGTGCCACAATTATCCGTCAAAGCTTAATACGAAGTCCAAGATCTCATATCATCAGTAAGTTTTTATATTTGCTTAAGATTTTTTAAGAAAACACGATTTTTAATTTCGATGTTTTTTAGGTACGACGAACTGACCGGTGTTGCCAGCTAAGTATTGTGGTATTTTGCACATTATTGTGCAAAATAAATAATTCTGTTGTATGATACACGTTGACGTGTGTGAACATTAATAATATCACATTATCACACTAATGTGTGTGTGTGTGTGTGTATCTGTTTGTTCCTCTTTCACGCAAAAACTAATGGACCGATTTGGCTGAAATTTGGAATGGAGATAGATTATACCCTGGATTAAAACATAGGCTACTTTTTATCCCATAAAAATTACATAGTTCCCGCGGGAATCAACAAAACCTAAAATCACGCGGACGTTGTCGCGGGCATCATCTAGTCTAGTTATTAATAAAATCAATTTGTTGCCAATAATAGTAGTTTCATTGCAGAGTTCCGTTAAGCACCTTTCAGCGCCATCGTCAGACCCTGGATATCATCTGCGAACAGAGTACTTGTCAACACGAATCAAACGAGCCCAAACTCGATAGAGTTACGTAGTTTCATTGCAGAGTTCCGTTAAGCACCTTTCAGCGCCCTCGTCAGACCCTGGATATCATCTGCGACCAGAGAGCTTGTCAAGAGTTCACTTGAATCTCCAAGAGATATCACGAGAAAACGGGTAGACAAATTTTTAAGATTAATAATAAATTGTATTTAAATTATATTTTGAGTTTTATTTTGATAAATTAAAAAATCACCACTGGAAATAAAAAATGGCAAATTATATAATATGATTACATGGTTATGAATAATATATGTACATAGTCTTGCAAGAATATCGATTTTGAAGGATTTTGAATTCATTGTTCTGCTCGGAACCTAGAAACCGATTGCAGCGCCACCTACCGGTTCCAATTGTAGATAACTATCTTGGGACACTAATAAGCACACACTAAAAATTCCATCAGAATCAGTCCAGCCGATATTTAGATAATGAAATAAATAAATAATTAATATTCAATAATAAAGTAATTACCTACTGATTAAGGTATTTTCCTTGTAAACTATTGATTTACATTAAACAAACAGTTTTACAAACGCATAGAATAAATATAATCATTAAAAACATAATTTTATCCTACACCTTATTTCGAATTGATTTATCTACAAAATTGTGCACACTTTTACGTTGCTGGTATCCCTAGGTTGAAGCTACGTCATGACCCCGCCCCCCGCTACACTCACACATAGACGTGGCGGGGCCGGTTTATCGCGCATTGTTTGTTTGCGTTACTCCTTCTAGACGTGTAAGAATTCATTGGGTACCTATTACCTAAATAGTATAATACGTAATTTATGAAAGTGTAGTGTAATAGGCCTAAAACTATAACTAATAGGCCTCTTACACTGCACTTTTCACAGGTCCTTGTGGAAAGGCTAGCTGTGGCCGCTAGTTTTGATGCTGCTAGAAAAAAAAGCAATAAGGACCAAACTAGGGACCCTTAATCACTGATTCACGGTAAGGGTCCCTGTGAAAAGTGCAGTGTAATAGGCCTATAAGCTAAGAAAAACTTTACAGACAAATTATTATAATCCAAAATATTATCCTTATAATAGGTACATAATTATTATTAAGTTAGATATTTTGAAATTATTCTTATGTACATATCTAAAATCAGTTCTTCAATCGATTTATTTCGTTGATGTATGATTACATCAAGTGACTAGTTCAATGAAAACTATTATTGACAGGATTGAAAATAAACCATTTACGAGTTTGGAAATTTAATTTTTGAACAATGGCGGCAATGTAATCGTCAGCGAGCTGTCAGTGGTCGGTATCGGTGATTGTCGGTTCACGAATTACGGTTGTCATTTGTCTATGTTTGAATGTTTTGAATTTGTTTTGCGAAAGAAAATAAAATCTCTTGAGGGTAGTTTGTGATATTGATAAAATTAGCGATGAATTTTATAAAACATTTACCGCCATGTTTTTATTTCTTTCTATCCATCGAGGTGAGAAAGATCTACGGGGTACGTGGTGAGTGAAATATTAAAATTCAAATTTTTACCCTTTATTTACTATTAATTATATTACCTACTTGTGTTTTTACGTACTTAAAAATGGAAAATATTGATTCCATCTATCCGCCTACCTACCCGTGTATTTACAAATTTAAAGTTTTCGAAGTCTTTGCTAGAGTTCGAAGTGTAGGCACCTGTTTTTTCACAATCGTTGTACTTACCATGTCGATATTTCGTTTCCAAAGGTTACAACCAAAAGAAATGGAGTATGAAGAAATCGTCATCAATGAATCGGATGCTAGTCATCCAGTTTTACTTATACCCAAAAACCTGACTATGCTCGAAACAAACTGTGAAGCAACCGATAACGTGTTCATCAACTTAAACATAACGTCAGAGGACACTGAGGGAAACGAGATGAATATATACTCCGGTTTTTGTAACGTTAAACTTTTAAAGAACTATGTTGAACATAACAATTATCCATGTTACGAAATAGACAATCTATCCGAGTCCAACAATGTTCTGGGTGAAATCACACTACCAGATGACAATCAAGAGGAAATGTTGATCGATCCATCATATAATCCATATGTTAGTAATGGCTATGATGTTATGAAAACTGAGGAGAGCTACGAGTACCAATCTCATAAAGAAACCATCACTGCGAGAAAGCGCAAAACGTGCCAGAAGCAAAATGTGAACTATACTGAGGTTGTACGTTATTCTCCACATGTGGAGTTTGAGCATAAAAAGTTTGGCCGAGTGCAGATGATGAGCGATGAAGCAAATACCCAACCAGATCCCAGTTTAGACGGTAATAGTTTGCTTGGCTTTCATTTCTTTTACACTTATATTTCCTGTAGTTTTTTTTTTAATTGTGAAAAAGGCTTGCGCTTGACGACAATCATGCTTAGTGCAAAGCAATGATGAGGTCTAGGTTGGAACGCGCTTGCCTAGAAGATGCCTATTCACTCTTGCCTTGAAGGTACCTAAGTTATACGTGCGCTGGGAGGGTGTTCCACACCCTAGCGGTTCGGATCAGAAACGTCGAGCAAAAACGTTAGTGGTGTACTTATAGTTTCTGTTGGAATCATTCTAGATAGTTTCTTATATTTTATAACAATATAAAAAAGTTGACCAACATCTGTACCACTAAACCACGGCATATAAATTATCCTTACATATAGTATATTGATGCCAGTACCAAGTTGCATATTAATTTTCTTGTCTTGATGTTTCCATAGTATGACTAGTAGGAAATAATATACCTAACTCAGACAAATATACAATATAAAACAGGCTATCCCATTTATGCTACCTATCACACACAACAAGAGCACAAGTATTCTCTCAGAATGCGAAGGGAGTTGCCATAGTCCACCACCCTGGCCAAGTGCATATTGGCAGACTTCACATACCTTTGAGAACATTAACAAGAACTTTCAGGTGATGCAGGTGTTCTCACGATGTTTTCTTCCACTGTTAAAGCAAGTGATATTTAATTTCCTAAATTAAAATTTAAATGTTTTTATAAACTTTTACAAGTGCTTTTGAATCGTCGAGTGAATCTACCACTGGTTCGGAATGTTATTCATACCGAGAAAAACCAGCAAGAAAATCGGTGGTTACTTTTTGAAAAAAATAATTTACAATTTCATCAATATATAAGTACCTAACCGCTGTCCTCAGCATTGCTGGAGAGAGTCAAATCCATGCTCTTTTATCATTTATGTAATCTTTAACAGTATAATAAGCTTTTTTCAAAGCATTTAAGTTTATGCTTTAAGCGTTTTTTTGTAAAGACTAAAAAGTTATTGGTGCATGCCCGTGAATCGACCCCGCAACCACCATTAACAGTTGAATAGGTAACGGTGTTTTTAACCCAGTAGGCTATCACTGCTAACTATAAACATAATGAAAACACAGTTCTTATCATTACAGAAGAGTATGAGTGTGGATTGTTCCTATCACAGCTACCTGAAGAAATAATGATAGCCAACGAGAACCGAGCAAGAGAGGAAATGAAGTACATAGATCTGCCCAGCGAGAACGATGCCATCAAACAGCTGATGTCCTCAGACTTGCAAACTTTGCCGAAACAGCAACGCACTATTCTGTACCTCGGAGACAGTTCCAACCAGGGTCAGACTATACAGACCATAGCTGTTAACGACCCCAAGGTCAAGTGCATTAAGACTGGTGTTGAAGCCGATGATGGTGGTAAGTGAAATATTTTTTAACCGACTTTAAAAATAAGAGGTTTTCAATTCAACACATATGCATGTTATGTTCTCGGAACTGAAAAATATTCACATTATGATAATCTATAAGAGCTTCCAAACAAATATACAAAACTAGATGTCTGGTTTATTATATTTTTCAGATAACGATCCCAGTCGAAAGAAATACCAATGCGAGAAATGCAAACAGATATTCTATCAGTTATCAGCCTTCAGACAGCACATGCAAATCATCAATCCAGCAAACGCTCAAAGGAAGACCTCAATCGACGCGCCGGTTTACACCGGGTTAGGGTTTTGCTGCATCGAATGCCACAAAACCTTCAAAATCCGAGAAAAGTACGAAATTCACTGTCTAGGCCACGGGAACCCGGACTTAGAATGCCCTAAGTGCCACAAAGTCTTCGCAAGCAAATTGACCCTTAAGAACCATAACAAAATACATATGAGAAAACATAAATGTTCCCATTGTAAAAAGAGTTACCAGAAATCTAAAGATTTGGAATCTCATTTGGCGAAGATGCATTTTGTTTTTAAATGTGATATCTGTGATTATTTTTCATCTACCCCCGAGTTGGAGGAGCATAAGAAAGAGCATAAGGTAAATAAAGTCCAGTGCAGTGATACTGAAGTCACTTTGTCTTCGGACGCCTGGCCGGCAGCTGGGAACGGTGAGGATTTGAGGTGAGGATGTTTTATTTTATTTTTGTAATTTTGTAGTCTTATTTGAGTTATTTGTAATTTTATATAACAATCGTAAGAGCTTTATACAAGCCAAAATCAAAATAAATAAATGAATATGAATATGATTATAGCATACCTTACGAGGAGACGAGGGAAGACCACGACTCTGTGATAGCTCAGGTCATGAGCAATGAGATGTTCCTGCTTCACTCTAAGAAAGTCAAGAAATTTAAGAAGAAGGTAATCCAAATTATCTATACTATCAAATAATCAATCAAATAAATATTATAAATGCGAAAGTTTGGATGGATGGATGTATGGATGGATGGATGTTTGTTACTCAATCACGCCCCAACGGCTGAATGGATCTGGATGAAATTTGGCACAGGGATAGATTATAGTCTGGAATAGTACATAGGCTACTTTTTATCCCAGAAAATTAAAGAGTTCCTGCGAGAACCGTAATACCTCAATTCACACGGACGAAGTCGCGGGCATTAGCTAGTCAAATAAATCAAATATAATATAAATATTATAAATGCGAAAGTTTGGATGTATGGATGGATGCTTGTTACTCGATCACGCCCCAACGGCTGAACGGATCTGGCTGAAATTTGGCACAGAGATAGATAAATAGCACATAGGCTACGTTTTATCCCGGAAAACTAAGGAGTTCCCGCGGGAACTAAAAAACCTCAATCCACGCGGACGAAGTCGCGGGCATTAGCTAGTCAAATCTTATTAATATTATAAATGCGAAAGTTTGGATGGATGTATGTATGAATGTATGGATGTTTGTTACTCAATCACGCCAGAACGTCTGAACGGATCTGGATGAAGTTTTGCACAGGGATAGATTATAGTCTGGAGTAGCACATAGGCTACTTTTTATCCCGAAAAAAAACCAAAAAAACGTGAATCCACGCGGACGCAACGACAATCGCCGGCATCAGCTAGTAGTAAAATAACTAAACCTGTCAGATATCTAAATTGTCATCATCAGATCTCAAATAACTAACCTCAAAAACCCAAATTAATGAGCCGGGCATCAGCTAAGTTAAGGCGGACCTATCACTTACAGTGATAAGACAGCCTTTACGCACTTGTTTTTTATTTTTGTTTGTTCACCTCACATTGTTTCTTTTTTAATGTTTTGTGTGGCAATAAAGTATTTATCTATCTATCTATCTAAGTTTCTCAAGTATCGGTCTTCATGCCTAGATAGAGAGACTTGAAAACGTGTTATTATCGTTTTATTTATATGGGCGTAAGAAACACAAGTGAGTGTAAAAATTTAAGATAAAGGTATTATTTTAATGTCACTTTAAAAGGATGTACTTTTAAAAGGACAAAAATCAAAAGTCTGTCAAACTCTAGCACGGTGGGCAAAATTGGAACTAATTTTTATTTATTTTTTAACCCGGGACCTCCGCACGTTAAGACAACAACGCTCAACACTGCGCGACGGTAGTCGTCAAAAGTTTGACGGACTGTAATGTCTTGAAATTGGTTGACAAGTTCAGCCAGCAAACCCTTAATCAGTTTAGCTGCGTCTAACAGTGTTATATTTTTTGTTTTGATTGATTATTTTCTATTAATTCCTTTATTAATTAATTAATTTATATTATCTTATCAGTAAAGATATAAATATAATCGAGTCTTTCTGTATAAACATATATATATTATGTATTTTTAATTTTATGAAGCAGCAGATATACAATACACCATGAATATACAAAAACAACATCTTACAAACAAGAAAACAACAATAAGTAGGTACAATAAGGCGGCGGCGGTAAGGATAATATACTATGATTACAGTGTAGGGAATACAATACAGTGGCCCAATGTTCCTCTCAAGGACTGTCATCCAATTGCTCTGCCGTGATCTTTCAGTATGTTCGTAGATCGTGTTTTAAATAAATAATTAGAGATACTTTTCTGAAATAAGACCCTTTTAAAAAGAACTAAAATGAGAGCCTTTGAAAGATTTTTCTAAAATAGTACTCTTTTTAGAGATTTTTCTAAAATTAGACCCTTTTTGAAGATATTTCTTACATGATACCCTTTTGAAATGGTGGTACAGCTGTTAAACATTTTTCTAATTCATCAGACCACCCATTTTAAAGATTCTTCTAGACGCTTTTTAAGATTTTTCTAACATGAGACCCTTTTTCCAGAGCTGCAACATATGCCTCAAGAGCTTCGACCGCGTCAGCGACCTGAAGCGCCACCTCATCGAGCACGTGGTCCAAAGCACCCTCGCCAAAAACCCAGTGGACAACAACGGCGCCCTCAGCATCAAATGCGAGGTTTGTCAAGCGCACATCTTCAGCAAAGTCGACCGGTACAAAGCCCACCTCCGCGACCACGCCAAACTGACCAAATACAAATGCACCTTCTGCGACAAATCCTTCAGCGATTCCAGCAACTTCTCCAAACACAAAAAAATCCACGGCACCCAATTCTTTCAATGTGACATGTGCCAGAGAAAATTCAACTCCAAACGAACCCTGATACAACACATACAATACCACAATTCTAACGCACCTTTACAATGCCACTATTGCAACAAGGAATTCTATTTCCAATCATTACTATCCAGACATGTAAGAAGTGCACATGTCATTAATACCACCCACTACAAATGCAGGTTCTGCCAAGATCTCTTCAAGAACCTTAAAAAAAAATGGGACCACGAATGGGAAATACACAATGTGAGGAAAGCAATAGTTGACTGCCTCATATGCGGGACGAAGTTCAGAAAATATTCTGAATTGAAGCGGCACTGTAAGTCGTTTCATGATTATGAAATCCGTTCCACTATGGGGCTGTTGAAAAGACGCGGGGACGTATAAGAAAAACAAAGCTTTTTTAAATTTTGAGACGTTTGGACGTGATCATCGAATGAAACTTTTTTTTGGGTCACAATTCAGAAATATTTCTAGTCTTTCTCAAAAACGTGAGTAATTTTTTTTTTGTATCACACTCACAGGCGAGAAATTATGCAGGACTGTTACTTATTTTTGTCCATTTCTGTTAGCAAAAGATGTGCTTCGTCATAGAAACGACCCTTCTCTGTTTTTAATCTTTGGGTCAATGATCAGAAAATAAAGCCATTCAGGCAAAAAAGAAGGGTGTTATAAAAAACGCAGGTCGTACAAAGAAAATGTTATCTTTCATTTGTTTTCTTTTTTAGAGTTATATTTCAGAAATGATTTTGAAAATCACGCGGCAAAAAATGTAAATCACGTCGCAAAAAATTTAGGTTTTTTAATTTGATGTTGATAGATTTTTTATCGATATTTTTGTAATAAGATGAAGTGTAACGTATATTTTACGATTTGTTATATTTTTGTTAGGTTTGTTTCAATTTTTTCCTTTTATTTATAAAAGTTATATTTACCTTTCCTCTTACAATGGTTTTGGATATAGTATTATCTATAGAATACCTACCTATTTATGTTTTTATCACATGAAGGTGTTCATTTTTTGTTATTACTGTTAAGAATTAAGATTTACTTTTTATATTATGTCCTTTAGTTTAGGGCGACATCTGTAGGTTTTATAGAGATTTATGTCCATGTAAGTGGTATTTTTATACGGTACGTGACGACCACGATACGACTGGTTTTATACGACGTATATTTTTGTTCCTAATCTATTTAAATATCATTGAAAAAACATTTATATAAGTAGCACATAAGAGCTAATTACGTATGCCAACCGTTTTTTTACAATGGTCAAGGCGCGCTCTATAGCCAACATATAATATGTTTATTACTATAAGATTTGTAGTTTTTATAAATCTATATACTTGTTGATTGTTGGATACTGATTTTTACTTATTGTTATCGTGTTTATTAAGGTATCTAACCTTTAAAGTATTAATTTTTGATAGACAGACACTTTGTGTTGCACATGGTGATTAGAAAATTATTGTCAGTACCAATTCTATGAATATTTGCTCTAAATTGTTAAAAGGTAGTGGCTAATTGGCTGGACCAATAGAAAGTCATGAAATGGATATTGTTATGAAATCAAAATGTTACTTAAATTAAAATCACAAAAAATAAACTTTGTACACAAAAGATAAAAGTTCCATTTCAAACATAATATAATTTTATGAAGATTTTTTGTACTCAAAATGAAATCAAATATTTATTAGAAATAGCAAATTTGGTTTTTATCAAGTTCAAGGTGGAGGTGTTTTTTTCTGTTGTTTTTTTAATTTTCTTTTTATATAATATCTTCAGAATAACTTTTATTATTTCTCGTTTTTAATTCATATAGGTAGCCTTTCTGTCTTTTGATAACTTAAGGTGCAAGGTACATTGAACTGAACAAATCTAGTTAGTGTACCTACGCATTAATTAATGCTCTCTATTTCGATGTGCTTTGACCCTTGATATGTTTAGTACAGTTGGTGTAAAAAACACGACGACCTTGCGCTGTATCCTATGAGTGATTTATCTATCTATATCGATGGTATGAAGCGAGTTGAGATTTAATGCAGCGAGGTTCTATGCTGCCGCGGTGTTTGTTCGTCAGCCAACCATTTTTGGAGTGCGTATATCTATGCCAACTGTACTGTATAATAGGGATGATGCCTATATCAAAAATAAATTATTTTTAACTTGTTTTTAAATAGAGGGTCTTCTAAAAACTTACAATTTAACTGACTTAAAATTCACATCCTTTGTTAGTTTTAAGTTTGATAACCATTTTAAAATATAGATTAAAGAAAAAAAGTGCGTTGAAAATTGATGACGTCACTGTTGTGAATTTCATACAACTTCCATAATAGAAGCGCGTATTTAAGTTTGATAAAGAGTTGCTGATTTGATTGAGTTGTCATCATCCCTATTATTTTATACAAATCATATTTTATATACAAAATACCTTTATGTTACTATAAGGCTATGGTCTATGACAGTGTCCTAAATTGTCTGATTAATGATCTCCTGTTAGTTAAGAAACCACCTATGCACAAGTGCAACTTATAAGTTAATTTATTATATCTACTTTTTTCTTATTAGTCTGTATTTTTATTTCATAGCCCAATACTGTTACTTAAGTCGGAATTATAATTCGATTCCACATTTGACATTAGCTACTGTCATTTTGTAAAATAATGATACGACATATAATAGTGTAGTGATGAACACAAAAATCGATAAACAATCGCGATTTATGTTCATGTAATCATAATATTGGTGTGCCAATGAAAGACTAAATTATTGATTTTTATTTAAATAAATACATAATTATTCATAATAATTATTTATTATTTAGTAACCGCTGCTTTATTTTATAAAAAAGGTAATATTTTTGTTTTTTATATTAAAAACAAAACTTATAATAAAAGAGCCTAGATAGTTTTCTGTATTGGCAACCCGTGCGCGCTCGTGCAGCTATCACCATTTTGTTTATCTTGTCATTCGGCTTCATTCTCCCAGTCTGACTGCACGAATATCTTGTTTCATTGCGAATCGATATTTTGTTATTTGGTTGGGTTTTTGTTAAAGTTTTGTTGCGTTGCGTTTGTTGTTACGTTTATAGTTTTTTGTGAACTTTGAGTGAATCTATTTGTTTTGGTTTTCCATCAAAATTGATCCTCAGCCAAGTACATCACAAAATGAGCACGGCACCAAAAATGAGCTGGAAAAAAGCTGCCATTCAAGACTGGCTTTTAAATAAAACTATTCATTACGAACCAGATATGGTTAAAGCTACGCTTTTAGAACTGATTCCACATAACGAGTCTTTTAATAAGTACGCTGTAGACGAAATGGCAGCACAACATGGGAATTGGGATCACGGTTTTAAGACTGCCCCCTTACCATTGCGAGCTGAACCCTATCGAATTGATATGGGCGCAGGTATAGGGGCTTCTTCTTCTTCTTCTTCATGTCCTGGGATTATTTTCCGCACTTGAAATGTAAGCGTCCGCTGTGCGTGAAAACCACTGGTGCGACTCCCTGCTAGATCACTCCAGCCAACCGAGCTCACTCCAGAATCCAAGCAGGCCGCCCAGGTCGGCAAGGACTTCCGGTAGTGTTGCTAGGGAGCCAATGTAGGCTTCTCGTTGGGTGGAAATCGGGTCGGGTCCCGCTACCTTCAGGTTTGAGGCTCGTCGTGCTAGTTCGTCGGCTGCATAGTTTCCGGTGATACCTAGAATAAATAGGTGTTTGTTTAGAGGACAGTGTCCTGTTATCATACCTACAACTGTCCTGAGTTTGGCTCGGTTAAGTTGCAGAAGTTTTTTGGTTAGTGGTTTATTGGGGCTGGGTATCGCCTCTTGTCTGTCTGCAGTCTGTAGTGTTTGCCCATAGTTCGGCATGTGTACTTACGGTTTGTTTTCATATCCAGGTTTTGTATTCACTGAAAGGTATCGGGACGATCGGATCGGGTCCCGCTACGGGTTCAGGTTTGTGGCTCGTCGTGCTAGTTCGTCGGCTGCATCGTTTCCAATGTTTTCACTGTGACCTTTTACCCAGCCCAGTGATACTTGGTTCGAGTCGGTCAAAGTCTGTATTGCATTGTGGCAGTCAAGTACGAGCCTAGAGGTAGTTGTGGTTTTTGCTAGAGCTCTCAGTACTGCTTGACTGTCACTGTTAATGTTAATTTGAAAGTTTGTTACCTGTCTGTTGGTCAAAGCTATGGCCGCTACCGTGATTCCGACGCACTCCGCTTGAAAAACAGAGTTATTCTTACCGAGGGCGTGGGCTATGTTTATGTTTAGTTCGGGACAGTATACTCCTGCGCCGGCTCTCTTGTTTGTTTTTGACCCGTCTGTATACACATCTATTGTGTCTATGGTGGGTGCTTGGGTTGTGGTCTCTGTGATGTTAATCTTGTACCTTTTCTCGATTATATGTTCTTTCTGTGTTTTATCACATATCACTCTAAATGTGGACATTTTGTGTTTTTACTCGACAATATTCGGGTGTGTGTTGCGTTCATGGCTTTCCATAGCCCATAAGTTTTTATATAAGGTATAGGGGCATGTAGCTCAAAATA
This sequence comes from Erebia aethiops, assembly GCA_923060345.2. Taxonomy (NCBI): domain Eukaryota; kingdom Metazoa; phylum Arthropoda; class Insecta; order Lepidoptera; family Nymphalidae; genus Erebia; species Erebia aethiops. Next base: position 18,468,654 of record OV281080.1, read on the forward strand.
ATAAAACCTTCAAATTGACAGACGTGAGAAATTTATTTGAGGAAGACATTCAAAAAATTACAGAAAGTGACAGCGATAGCGATAGCGATGACGGCGACGATTTATAAAATAAAATATTACCATTATACATCTATTTGTTTTATTTGTCATGTTCCTTCATGATCACATTTTTTATTTATTTCACATACAATTATTAAAGAAAACTCTCGGACCCATAATAAAATTAATCGTCATAACTAAATTATCCGTTCAGAAATATTTAATTTCCTGATATACTTAGTTTCTATTAAGGTGGATGACAAGGGTCTGCCCGCGAAATTCAAATTTAATTTGGTTTTTCACTATTTGTAAACTAATACGACAAAGTAGGCTTATGGCATTCAAATTGCGAGCCTAGGAATATCATCTTCACAGGTTTATATAAAAATCTTTACTTGAAAGTGTCCAGTTTAAGAAATTAGTCAAAATAATGAGTTTGACGTGAGTTACTCACAAATTAGTCATTATTTTGACTAATTTCTTAAACTGGGCACTTTCAAGTAAAGATTTTTATATAAACCTGTGAAGATGATATTCCTAGGCTCGCAATTTGAATGCCATAAGCCTACTTTGTCGTATTAGTTTACAAATTGTGAAAAACCAAATTAAATTTGAATTTCGCGGGCAGACCCTTGTCATGCACCTTAAAGTAGTAGTTGTTTAGATATACTACTATAAACTAGAGGAATCGATCCGGAAATATACTATTTCCGTATCGAATAATTTCGCAACGTCACTGTTTAGTAGGTACTTGTCATAACGTTGCAACACTGAAATTGTCAAATCTGGAATCGAATTACAATTCCGACCATAGACAAAAAATTCTATGTCTATGATTCCGACCATAGTACGCCTGAATCGAGCAGCGACCGCGTCGCGCGAACAGGCTTACGAATAAGGGCCTCGAACGGGTTCGAAATTAGTCGGGCACTTTTCCGACATAACACGTGTGTATGTGTATCCGGTTGTTATGTATATTTATAATAGAAATCTTTATTAAAGAAATTAACTTAAGTACAAATACAATGAATTGGGGTCAGTTCCTTCCCAATATTTATTAAATATTTTTTTTCAAAATAAGCTGTGATTTCTAAAAAGGTAACAATTATTCGTTATTTTACATTTAGTTTATCATTACGTTAACGCACGCAACGTTCTTGCCACGGTTTATCTACGAAACCATTTTTTTTTTTTTCTTAATCTAGGTGAGCCACAACTTTGCTCTTTATTATAATCGCTGTTAATTACATTTATTTACAGTATATGTTCTTAGGCTGGGTGAGTTTTCGCTATTGGATACGTCTGCTCCCCAGCCCTATGTACATGACACAGTTATGGTTATATGATGGATAAAGACAATATGAAACATAATTAAAATAGTATAGGTGCACTGGTAGGCCCCAACGTCTGCTATTTGATACATCGGCTGGGGCCTCCGAATGCCCCGCGCAATAGCCATTATGCAAAAGGTTAATGAGATGAATTATCTTGTCTGCTTAGGCGCTCAGCGAATAAACCTTTTTGTTCGCTTAAAGCGACGGGAAATCGCGTTTCTTTAGGAAGTTTTCTGTTTGTTTACCATTTACGTCATTTAAATACAGGAAAAGTACAATAAACTTCAAAGTCGTGTCCTATAAAGTAGCCTCAGCGGCCGACCTTGGATTAAGCGCATGCGCGGCGTGTCAGACTCAGACATCGGATTATTTCATTCTCAAACTCAAAGTCCGCGAGCGCTCCGTGCGATTTGGTCGTGTGTGCTAACCGCGCCAAAGCGGCCGCGTGGAAAACCATTCATCGTTCATTACGTCTCAGTAGGTACCTAATACCTATTATATTTGACTGTATAACCTCTTAATCTTTGAGTGTGTGGTTTATGTGTGAGTGAATCGGTTTTGGTGACAACAAACAAGGTATGTATTGAAATGATACGATTATCTTTAATCCGTCATGTTTTTGTATTCAAATAATTATAGCATACAGTTTATTATCTTCCATTCGGTAGGTAGGTACTTATGTATGTAATATAGCTACATCTATATACGTACCTACTGGCTAGGTACTGTTGGGTACATATAGGTTTAAGATAAGCTTTGTTTGGGAAGCAAAAATAATGACCAATACTTAATACTTACCTAGGTCTATGTTATATACCTACCTACCTATATTCGTAATTTTTCACCGATAATGAAGTCATTGGTATTTGCTATTAGGAAGGTAGGTAATAGATCCATATTAATTTATACCTAAATGCTAAAGCGTGTCTGTCTGCCTGTCTGCTACGCTTTCAATTCACGGCCCACCCGTTCAATCGATTTTGATGAAATTTCGTATAGAGGTAGATTAGGTACATTTACACATCGGGGAAGGACTTAGACTACGTATTATCCCGGAAAACTAAGAAGTCCCCGCAGGAATCTAAAAACCTTAATCCACAGCTTATGTGCTAATCCACATTCCACACTAGAAGCTATCTCTGTGCCAAATTTCATGCAGACCCGTTCAGCCGTTCAGGCGTGATTGAGTAACAAACATCCATCCATCCATCCATCCAAACTTTCGCATCTTATAATATTAGTACTTATAGATTTTAGGAACGTCAAGGTGCGTAACATCAAACAGTCATTTTCAGTAATATTGCTTTAAGCGTTAGCAATATAGCCCCTGAGCACGCAAGTAAGTTCCTGTCAGCACATTACTTGTCATCTGCACACAGGGCCGCGCCGACCCCCCACAGCGCCTGTGTGCGAAACCTATGAAGCGCCTCTTTTTTTCACGAATCTATGTTTTAACTTTTTTTTTTATGACATACTAGCTGATGCCCGCGACTTTGTCCGCGAGGATTGAGGTTTTTCGGTTCCAGGGGATTTCCGGGATAAAAAGTAGCCTATGTGCTATTCCAGACTATAATCTATCTCTGTGCCAAATTTCATCCAGATCCGTTCAGCCGTTGGGGCGTGATTGAGTAACAAACATCCATACCGACATCCATACATCCAAACTTTCGCATTTATAATATTAGTAAGATTTGATTTGTTAATTTTGACCGAAATAAATGTTCTCCAGTTTTATACAAGTACTTATGTAGATAATATTTTCCTAAATAGGTACCTAAGGCCAGTTCGCTTCCGCTTGCCACTTACTGCGAAAAATAAAACACGAATTAAATTTTTACATACATACTTTGTTTATTGCTGTTATATCTAATTGTATATACTTAGATATTAATAACAAAATAGCTGACTTTTTTCTAATAATATAGATTTAACTATTACGTATGTTAAGTTAAAATAAAACAAGAGGTTAAAATGTGTAAGAATATAAACATACTTAAATTATAGGTAATTATATTATTTCCACTCTTCTCGCTTTTCTGTTTGCGAAATCCTTAATAATAATAGTTTCGTGTATGTCTATATGGTCTAATATGGCCTCCTCTATGGATATTGTTGCTAAATTTGTTAATCTTTCCTGGCTCATTGTTGAGCGCAGGTAATTTTTTATAAGTTTTAATTTAGAAACGGACCTTTCCGCGCTTGCTACGGTAACTGGCATAGTTAGCAAAATTCGTAATGCTATGGTGATGTTAGGGCATACAGCTGTCAAATTGTTTAAATATATAAATTCGAGAATTTTCACCACATCATTATTTAATTTTTTGAAAAAAGACTGACATGACATAATTTCTTCACACAAATCATCGCCGTTAATATCCAATGAATCATTTGCTGAAAGTTTTTCCTGCAAACGATGACAGCTACTTCTTAATTGACTCTGATCTTGGTCATCACTTAAGTTTAAATAAAAAATTAAATACATCATTTTGATTATTCAATAAATTAAATCTTTCGTCTACGGAGGATAAAGCTTGATCTAATATATAAAAAAATACATTAATTTTAAAAGCGGTTTTCGGATCATTTATAGTGCGGTCTTCGTGTTCATAATCAAAACTCTTTGGAGTCTTACGACGTCTTAGGGGTTTAGATCTGGAAGTTTCAAATTCAGCCTCGACATCTAATTTTTCGGCAATTTTCCTGGCATCATTTACAATTTCCTCAAAATTTGCGTCGGTTCTAATTTTTTTCTGAATTTAAAAAATCAATGCGCACCTTGCAAACACTTTCGATTGAATAAGTATTAATTGTTAAATATTAAATTGTTTTGTTTTGGCTCTCCTCCCCGTGACCCCACCCCACCCCGCTTGCGTCGCACGCATCGCATCGGGTTGCGTTTATAAACTCATTCAAACAAACTCACGGCGGTTCTTTTGATTTTAACGCTGAGCTCGTAATTTATGTAAACTAAAACCCAAAGCGTAAAATTAAACCACAAACAATTGCGCCCATTGTACCTACCTACTTACTTATCGATACTCCACTACAAAGAATATGTTGTTGTGTACAGTACGATTCAAACTTTATGTCCTCGCGAACTTCGTGCGTGTCCATGCGCAAAGTACAATTTTAGGTATCAGCGGGCTGTTTATTATTAGTTAACGAAAGAGGTCGAACTTACTTTATTGTACAAATTATATGTAAATTAGTTGAGTATTAAATCTGCAATCCACTAGCGGCGCCCCTATTGTCTTGGCGCCTGTGTGCGCCGCACACTTCGCACACAGGGGCGGCGCGGCCCTGTCTGCACATAGGCACATACCTAGTAATGCGTCGCCCTCATTACCCTTTGATACCTGAAACTGGCTGCAGTCGAGCGCGAAATTAGGTAAGCTTGAATGTTAGATAGGAACAGGCGACATTGGCCCTGGAACTTGGTTTCGGTCATCGGTGTTCAATTACAAAAGTTGCATACCTACTCAGCTTGTAGGTAATTAACTGGGTATAAGTAAATTACCTACTTATGTATTTATTATAATTGCTTACTAACAAATACAATAGTGAACGTTTTTTAAAAGCTAAAATAAATTAGGTACCTACTTGGTATTTGCTTCTATCAGCTTCTTTTTCGGCGTTAGGCCATTGATTAATTTATGTAGATCCATACTAATATTATAAATGCGAAAGTGTATCTGAATGTCTGCTACGCTTCACGGCCCAACAACTCAACCGATTTTGATGAAATTTGGTACAGAGATAGTTTACATCCCGGGGAAAGACACAGGATAGGCTTTTTATCCCGGAAAATTTCCCCTCCCGCGGGAAATAAAAAACCTCAATTCAAGCGGACGAAGTCGAGGTCATCATCTAGTACCTATTTATAAATTGTAAATTTGGACTATGAAGTAAGTAATTAGGGTACGTACTCTGTGATTAGGGTTCGGCCACAAGACAATATACTCGTAGATCGTCGCATATGCGGTGGGGAAATTCGATAGCGCGATTCAGGCAATGTTACTTGGTATAGTTATGATAGTTTCTTCGTATACTACCAGAAGCGCTAGCGCCATCTGTTAGCGTGCGTGCGTGCGGAGATCACCCTTTCATTTCTATTTCATTTTCTACCAGCTGAAGCCCGCGACTTCGTCTGCGTGGTTTAAGTGCTAATCCTATCCACATAATAACAAACCTATAAACCTAGTAAACCAACTGACGATTACGTGTCACATACTTAGGTACACAGATCACGGAAACAAGGGAGATATGCCTATGAATCAAATTGTTTTGAAACCTGCTGTCTCCAGTTTATCCCTACCTATCCCTACTACCTGCTACCAATACAAGCAACTAAATAAATACAATAGACAGGAAGTCTCACTCACACACACGCATACCGATAGATCAGTGCATGAGGCACGAACAAATATACACTTTATTGTTTACCAAACAGGGTTCAATTTCAATCACCGTGCATCTTACTCACACAAACGTAAACCGTTGTCGATGTGCTGTGCAAAATTCAAATATGATACAATTAGTGGTTGACTAAAATGGATCTATCGATGCTAAATTTCTTAATATTTGGGCTTTTGACAATGACTACCAAAAATAAGATGTAAAAAATCATCTCATATTAGATTATTTTTAACCGACTTTCCGAAAAAAGGACGAGGTGAAGGAAGAGTGACATTAAATATATCAATAAATGAGTAATGAGTATCTACGTAAATTGACATTATATAAATTCACCTAGTATATTTTTATACGTTTCGTCAGCTAAGTAAGTCGAGTACTTACATTAAAAAAAATAGTAATAATTATGACTAAAAATATAGTTATAATGAATTTTACTCACGATAGTTTAAACGTTAAAATAGCAAGTATTGTTTATTAAGTTATAATTAAGGTACTATTAATTATTTAAAACTATCTAAACAATAACTAAATATTTAATTATTAAACGATCATCGTTTGGTCGTTAAAATATCGACAACTGCATTGTACTCGTACCTGCATCGTCACATCTCTAGTTCACGGCACGCCGACAGCGGCCGAACTACGAAATTTGATCTATCGTGCTAGTGAAAGAATCGGTAAAGAACACTTAACCATTGCGTCGTAAGACTGGCCGATTCATTGATAGATTTCTACTAAGCAAGCAATGGTTTTTGTTCATAATGAGATATAGACTTGTCACTTTATTACATTATGATACCACTAAATAATGTTTTATTGATTTTAATGGAAAATTACAACAATTTATTTGTACTTACGTGTGAAATGAGATGCCATCTTTCATGTAATTCACTTTGCAGCTTGAATTTTTACAAACAACCACTGAACAACGCGGCATTTTGTTAAAAACCGAGAGAAGTGAACCAATCTTTGAATGACATGCGACTAAAGACAAAAACGGCCATCAGGCCTATTTTGTGCCTGATGAGTTCGCACGCAACACGCCCCCTTAGCACATCTCCCTTGTTTCCGTGATCTGTGCTTAGGTACTTGATTCTTCCCGTTCTACACCTACTGTTGCAGTAGGTACTTACCTACATTGTCTTACAACCGGATTATTTCTTAAGTAATTAGTTATTTACCTAATCGTTGCAGCTAGGCACTGAGGACAAACCTCTGTGGTTTTTTCGGTGTTTTTAGACTAAGCTTTTTGTATTGTATTTTGATTTGATAATAAATTAAAAAAAAAAAAAGTATTTTATTCCGGCGGGAACTCCTTAATTTTCCGGGATAAAAAGTAGGCCATGTCACTCTCTAGGTCCTCAACTAAAACCAATTCAACAAGAATATAAAGAAAATCCACCACCACCACTACAGCCTATTAACGTCCCACTGCTGGGCACAGGCCTCTGCTTTAGACAGAGAGGGATTAAAGAAAATGCGCTTCAAAATCTCGTAAATCTTCAATTTCTGACTCCATCGCCATTTTCTGTTACTATTTGTAGCGGACTTCGCAGTCCGCACATAATCCAATAGATGGCATTACTAGTAGCGCACGATGAACACGAAGAGCCTAACTCACGCTAACGAAGCGTTCTCTGAATTACGCGTATATACGACCTCCAACGATGAACGGTCGGACCAGTGGTCCCCGAGCACAACACCCGCTCGGTGGATGATATCATCCTTTGCTACGGTCGAGCCATATCACCTGCTCCCGTACAGTGGTGACCCCGACGTGATCTGAACCCGCCGCCGGCGATCAAAACAAGCCGACGTGATGTCACAGCCGCCGCCGACGATCACAACAAGCCGACGTGATCTCAGAGCCGCCACCGACGCACATCAAGCCGACGAGTCACGCCCTCACTCGTCAGACATCAGCAACATCGCACATCACAACAAACCCCTACAGTCATCGTGACGAGAGCAGCATCATCAGAAGGCACAGCACGGCACAACAGCAACTCAACGCAACAAGCAATACAACGCAGCACAGCAACAAACAAGCAGCTAAGCAACAAGCAACGCACCGCAGCACAGCAGCACAACGCAGCACAGCAACAACAAGTAGCAACAAGCAACACGCAGCACAGCAACAAGCAACAAGCATCACAACGCAGCAACAGCAACACAACACAGCACAGCCGACCGATGTTCCGGCACAACAGCAACATCACGCAACGCAGCACAGCCGTTCACAGAGCCACACGCTCGGCGGCCAGCACAGTCGATACTCAACGGCATATCGGTACACAGCCCGTCAACGCCAGTACCAGCCGCACAAGTGGGTCACGCAGCCTCAGGGTAGTATGAGCTTACAACGCCACTATTCTGGTTGTTACACGACGCCACTTCTCCAGCTGATGCTTGCAACGCCATCTGCATGCTGACGACCTCCAGACTCGAAGGGGAGTGATGTAGCGGACTTCGCAGTCCGCACATAATCCAATAGATGGCATTACTAGTAGCGCACGATGAACACGAAGAGCCTAACTCACGCTAACGAAGCGTTCTCTGAATTACGCGTATATACGACCTCCAACGATGAACGGTCGGACCAGTGGTCCCCGAGCACAACACCCGCTCGGTGGATGATATCATCCTTTGCTACGGTCGAGCCATATCACCTGCTCCCGTACACTATTCTATCATCATCACCGCGTGCCTTCTTCAAACCGAAGTTTGGCGGTCATCATGCGAAAATCTTCTCTATTTTGAGCCGCATTTTTAGCTACATATCTAAGCCCTGTCCAGTTGTCCACCCTCTTATATCGTCCAACCTTTGGCGACAAACTCTCCAGCCTGCTTCCTATCATCCAAAACTGGTCTTGGAAGTGAGAATTGGGCTCCTCTTTGCAGATGTCCGAAGAACGCCAGTTTTCTCCGCATGATGGAGGACATGAGTTCTCTGTTTTTGTGGCCTAGTTCCAGTACCTTAGTGTTCGGTGTAAAGCTGTTCCAGGTGATCTTAAGCAAATCTAGCCATCGGTTAGTTAGTTGTTACTATTTGCATTTTCGGGCTAGGAGAGTAATGGAACAGAGAGTGTGTATGCGCACACACTTGTGCACTATAATATCTCCCGCGCAAATGGCTAATCTCTCTCGAGATTGGCCGCCGTGGCCAAAATTCGGTCGGGAGGACATCATCATCAGTTGTATATTATAGTGCACAAGTGTGTGCGCATACACACTCTCTGTTCCATTACTCTCCTAGCCCGATGGAACGGAAAAACCGACACGACCAAGATCAGGCGCAGGACCGACGGAGTGCTCTCGGAGGCACGGCGGTGAAACACCGCCAACTTCCTAACTCCGGGCTAAAAAACCCAATACTTGCTAAGGCCCGACCCGGGACTCGAACTCGGGCCGCAGTCGAACATGCTAACCACTAGTGTCTAGACCAACGAGGCAGTAGCTACCTTATGTATTACAAGCATCGCCGCACTAGCATTACCCCACATGCTTCTTGACCCGCACCGACCCTTTGCCGATGTATGTAAATAACTGGCGACCAGCCGGGCGCTGGGCAACCGGCGATATGGATAATGTGGCGTAAAGTGCACTTATTATTATAGCCTGTGTGAAGGGTTAGAACTTGGATTTTATTCACTTTATCTGAATTCTGAACTGACTGACCTCATCAATGAAATGATGTTAGACCTGCATCAAGCGATATGTGATTGCGAATTGCGATCGTTACCCTGTAGCCGTCAAACTTATCTGACCCGGTGGCCAAAATTGGAACTAATTTTATGACTTACTATAGTGGGCCCGGCAGACGTTGTCCTGCCCTGAACCTTAAACCCGATTGCAGCGCCCCCTACCGGGTCCAATTATGAATATAAACCATCCCTGGAGCCACTCAAACACACACAAAAAATTCCATCTAAATCGTTCTCGAGTTTCAGCGAGACAAACGAACAGCAATTGATTTTTATATAGGTAAATATACAGATAACTTTTTTTAACCGTCGCCGAGATAACAGGATATGACACGTGACACGGGTCCGGCGCGCGAAGTTGATGACGTCACCCGCAGCAAGGATCGTACTCCTGAGTCGACAACTGGCTCAGAGGCATGTAGCCAGGCAAGGCAGGCCCTAGCGGATTCACAGCTAGAAAACATTTACAGGGGTACAGAAACCCCGCGCCCCGCCCGTGTAAGGAGGCCATGCCTCGAGGCCCGTATACAAAGCAAAGTCACAGAATATTATATTGTATACTAAGTATGTAGTAGGTATTATAGTAGGTACTTTATAAAGTAGTTATATTGCAAACATTAAGTTGGGAGCAAGTAAGGCCACGTGTACACTGTACACCCTGTGGTCTTACTACCATCGCTTAAAGCAGTATTATTTTAAAATTGACGTTTTATACTACGTATTGGTCCTTGCAGACGTCCGTAAAATCTATACTAAAATTATACCTAAATGCGAAAGTTTGGATGGATGGATGGATTGATGTTTGTTACTCAATCACGCCAGAACGGTCGAACGGATCTGGATGAAATTTGGCACAGAGATAGATTATAGGCTACTTTTTATCCCAGCAAATTAAAGAGTTCCCGCAGGAACCTAAAAACCTCAATCCACGCGGACGAAATCGTGGACATCAGCTAGTAATGATTATACTTAATTCGAAGACAAGGGCGTCGTCAAGATTAAAATCTCTTCTCTTCTCAGTCGTGCACTCTTGACAGAGTGGTCGTGGCTGCTGGGATGATGCAGGTACACTCGTCATCGGTCTTATTCTTTAATTTGGGCCTCACCGCCTCCCGCGCGTTGCTCCTCCACTTGTATCGGTTGGTAGCGTTGCGGGAGCACTCCACCACAGTTGTCTGGGTCACACTTTTTGTCAGGTCTATCCATCGAGTAGGAGATCGTCTTCCTGGTTCGCTTCCCTTCCACATGACCCTGTACCACCAGACGCTCAATTCATCCTTCACTTCTGGAATTGTGGCCGAAGAACTTCAAGATTAAAATAATACTGTTAAAAGGCGGTGGTAGTATGCCCCCTGTACCTAATCTGTAGTATGTACACAACCCGCGTAGACATAAACAAAACAATATGTTAGCTAATGCAAACGTAGACTTATCATTACACAATATTGCCCTGGAGGCTTTAGAGCTACGTCTTACCTACTGTATTGTAATTTGTAACTTTCAAACTTTGGAGATTAAACTTTAAAATAATAAAGTTATTTAGCATAATATCATACGAGTATCATACATATTTTGACGACCTTCCTTGGCGCAGTGCTGAGCGCTGTTGTCTTAACATGGGAGGTTCCGGGTTCCGGGAATTTAAAATTTCTAAATTTTCTCTGGTCTGGCCTGGTGGGAGGCTTCGGCCGTGGCTAATTACCACCCTACCGGCAAAGGTTAGGGGTATAGGTTTCATATGACTGCCATACCCACGGCCATACCCCTAACAGGTTAGCTCGCTACAATCTTAGACTGCATCATCATTTACCATCCGGTGAGATTGCAGTCAAGGGGTAACTTGTAGTTGATATTTAAAAAAAAAGAGCAACTGCTGAGTTTCTTTCCGGCTCTTGACAGTTGAAGCTGCTTTCCGAACCGGTGGTAGACTCAAAACATGACGTAACCTGTATGTCCTAAATGTTACAAATAAATTGAGGATTGATTATAGCTAAAAGTAAAATAGCAAGCAGTGCAGAGACTATAAGATTACAAGATGATGCCCGCGACTTCGTCCGTGCGAATTAAGTTTTTTTTATTCTCTTTAATTTTCTAGCCTTTGTCCTTCCCTGCGAAATTTCATCAAAATCGGTTGAATAGATCGACCGTGAAAGCGTAGCGTAGCGATTTTATCCCGCAAATCAAGGAGCTCCTGAAGGAATTAAACTTAATCTGCGAGCATCATCAAATTCATAACATAATCCATAACCATACTAATACCTATATATAAATGCGAAAATGTGTCTGTCTGTCTGTCTGCTACGCTTTGGCTCATCTGTTCAACTGATTTTGATGAAATTTGGTACAGCGGTAGGTTGTAACTCGTATCCAGGCCCCAGGGGAAGGACATAGGCTACTTTTAAAAAAAACTTCCACGCGGATGAAGTCGCGGGCATCAGCTAGTATTTAATAAACAAACAGTTATGCGTAGCTGGGACAAATGGCCCCAAAACATATTCAAAGTAACGTCTGTACATTCCACTGGTTGCTTCTGAATAAATGAAAACCCCCGCCGGGCGTCAAATGGGACGCTGGACTGTCGGCAAAAACAAATAGTTTTAAAGTTAACTGTTTTAATTTTATTCATTGCATTCCAAATTTTTTTTAAATTGTTTCTAAAGAATATTTTCTTATCAAAGTTATAATAAGTAAATTACAGTTATTTCTATCGTAATTCGTTGCTATGTGTATATAGTGGTAGATTCATTCGACTATTCATAAGCACTTGTAAAAAGTCTATTTGAATAAAAAACATTTGAATTTTGAATTTTATGCTTTAAATGTAACATTAATTATATATGTGTAATGTATGTATGCATTATGTATGTACTATTTATGTACCTATGTTTATGTATAATAAGTATATATTATGGTTATCTTTATATATTTATGTTATTTACTTATATGTTATGTATAAATATATAATACGTCTATTATGTTTTATATTATGTGCATACCTACCTACTTACAATAACGTGTATTCTATTGTGCCACACTACCCTACACATCTTGTTCTATCCTCTCCCCAAAGGTTGCCTGGTAGAGATTGCTCAGTAAGCAATAAGGCCGCCTTTGCATACCTAGTTTTTAGTTAACTTTATTTTGTATTATTTCATTTAATTCATGTGCGCAATAAAGTATTCATCTATCTATCTATATCGTTCTTAAAAATATAATTTTGATAATGGTAATTGTACCTACGTCTTTTTGATGTATTACTTTTTACCCTCGACGAAACGGAGACGGTATATGTGTTTGCCCTTAGAGGTTGTGTGTTTGTTTGTTTGTTTGTTTGTGCACTTTTTTGTTACCATTTTTCTCAAAAAGTACTGGGCCGATTGAGATGCGGTTTTTTGCATTAGATGTGTATAGCTTGTGAGAAGGTTCTTAGATATATTTTAGGACCATAGACAACCGAGCTGAGCTGTAGTCTATGATTTTAATTTTTCAATATGTTACCATTTTCCACAAAAAGTACTGGGCCGATTGAGATGCGGTTTTTTGCATTAGATATGTATAGCTTGTGAGAAGGTTCTTAGATATATTTTAGGACCATAGACAACCGAGCTGAGCTGTAGTCTATGATTTTAATTTTTCAATATGTTACCATTTTTCACAAAAAGTACTGGACCGATTGAGATGCGGTTTTTTGCATTAGATGTGTATAGCTTGTGAGAAGGTTCTTAGATATATTTTAGGACCATAGACAACCGAGCTGAGCTGTAGTCTATGATTTTAATTTTTCAATATGTTACCATTTTCCACAAAAAGTACTGGGCCGATTGAGATGCGGTTTTTTGCATTAGATATGTATAGCTTGTGAGAAGGTTCTTAGATATATTTTTGGACCATAGATAACCGAGCTGAACTGTAGTCTATGATTTTAATTTTACGATATGTTACCATTTTTCACAAAAATTACTGGGCTGATTGAGATGCGGTTTTTTGCATTAGCTATGTATAGCTTGTGAGAAGGTTCTTAGATATATTTTAGGACCATAGACAACCGAGCTGAGCTGTAGTCTATGATTTGAATTTTACGATATGTTACCATTTTTCACAAAAAGTACTGGGCCGATTGAGATGCGGTTTTTTGCATTAGAAACGTATAGCTTGTGAGAAGGTTCTTAGATATATTTTAGGACCATAGACAACCAAGCTGAGCTGTAGTCTATGATTTTAATTTATCAATATGTTACCATTTTTCACAAAAAGTACTGGGCCAATTGAGATGCGGTTTTTTGCATTAGATATAAGTATTTAGCTTTTACCTAGATGCTGCCGAGAGTCTTATGATGGAGCCAGGAGGTGGTCATAGGAACTCCTTAAGTTCGCATCGTAAACCCGTCGTGTTTGGACTCTTTTCATTTGTCTTGACTAGCACTTTGTACCTAGATGCTGCCCAGGGTCTCATGATGGAGCCAGCAGGTGGTCATGGAAACTCCTTAAGTTCTCATAGTAAACCCGTCGTATTTGATTTCTATTGATTTGTCTTGACAAACGCTTTGTACCTAGATGCTGTCCAGGGTCTCATGATGGAGTCAGGAGGTGATCATGGGAACTCCTTAAATTCTCATCGTATACCCCTCGTGTTTGGACTCTTTTGATTTGTCTTAACAAGCACTTTGTACCTAGATGGAGCTTTGCAATTCGTCGTGAGCTTTTTAAAATTTTTAACTTTATTACTTGTATTTAACAATCTTCTTAAACCTGATGCTGCAGACAGCAAAGGCAATGTAGCTAAATCTGTGGTTCACAATCGACAGGTTTAAATTATATTCTATCCCTTTGCGAATAAGTATAGCACTGGTTTGACTGAAAATCATTTTCAACTCCATTATAAAATGTTATTTAACTTAAATAAAAATATTCTCTGTCCAATCATTTATTTTACTTTTGGGAGCTCGACCGAATGAAGTTCTAATGCGTCACTGATCCGATTGTCGCTAACAATCGACTTTCTTTATGAAGAAGTTTAAATCGATTTGACACATTTGCTCATCATTTTTATTGACCTATATACATACCCGCGTTTTTAAATGATTAAATAAGTGTATTAATAAAATAAATCATTCATGTAAAACAGTAGAGTAAATTGTACATGAATCAGTCGGGTCATAGAAATCATCCATCGCATCACTATTGTAAAAAAATATCTGCGTCTATGAAGTAGGTATTTATTGCCTTTTTTTATCGATGGTTGTCTGTCAATAATTATGCGACCCACGAATGTCCCCTAAACTATGTAAAAGGGAAAATCTATAAAACAGTAATTGTTAGACCTGTCACATTATATGTTTCAGAAGAATGTTGGGCGGTAAAAAGGACCGAGATATGAGAGATTGAGATGACCGTTGACATGGATGTGTGGTGTGACTAGAATGGATAAAATTAGGAATGAATATACAAGGGGAAGTTTGAAAGTAGCGCCAGTGACAGAAAAGATAAGGAGTAGCAGGCTGGCATGGTTTGGGCATGTAATGCGGAGGGAAGAATATTACGAGAAGAATGGTAGATATGCATGTGGAAGGAAAACAGAGTAGCGGGAGACCAAAGAAAATATGGATGGATTGTGTGAAACAGGATACGCGTATAAAAGGGGTCAAGAAGAACGTTGCCTGTCAATAATTATGAAACTTCAAAGGCGTGCTTATGTCACAAGTACCTAAAATAAATGGTCGGACAGCGTAATAATTTTGACATTTTCTGCGAACGGTACTCGAAGTGGACAATAGACTCGTCTTTAGCGGGTCATTTGCCGCCCACGCCCCCTCCCTTATACTTACCATCTCTTAACTCAGACCTTTTGCGTAAACGTTTTACCTACGCCGGAAAAACCTCTTTTTTATATATTATAATATGTAGGTATTTGCAGCACCAGAGGAATCGCCAATGCGTTGCCGGCTTTTGAGACATTTATTTTTAAAATTAAAATGAATACTTAATGAAAATTTGTTTTTCTCACAGGTTATGATTTCAATTCTCGACAAACACACCTATCGCCGAGCCGACCCACTGCCAAGACCTTAGGTTGGTCTGTGGGTCGGCTCTCATCTTTGAGTATCGATGGGATTATAAGCCATAGTCCACCGCGCTGGCCAAACCAATTGACAGCCTTTTGAGAAGGCATCATTGAGCACTCTCAGCGGAAGTAATTAGTGGGCAAATGTGTAAAGTACACGTATGGACCTACTCGTAAATCATACGTGAACGCAACGTGAATTCTCAAGACTCTGCCACCGGTTAGAAAAGCATACTGAGAACCTTTTCACGAGGGGAAATGTATTATTTTTTTTAAAAACAAACAATAGGTATATTAAAATACTAGCTGATACCCGCGTCTTCGTCCGCGTGGAATAAGTTTTTTTTAATTCCCACGGGAACTTTAATTTTCCTTGATAAAAAGTAGCCTATGTACTATGCGCTGGCAGACGCAGTGATTAGCTACGGCCTAAGTGTGTATGGAAGGACATTTAGCAGTTAGCACCTATCTGGATGAAATAAAAAAAATACAAATTAGAATTTTGAAGCATGTAGTTAGTGGGGACAAAGAGGGAGGGGAAATTATGATAATACTTTTAAAGACCTTAAGTTATTGCCAGTACATAGTAAAGTGGAATATCTAATAGCAAAAGAACATTATTTCTCGGATAAATTTAAAACAAAAACTTTTTAAACTATGAGATAACGGGAGAAGTTTTAGAAAGATAAGATTCACGTTGCCAAAAGTATGTAACTATTACGGTAAAAAGTCGAGTTGTTATTTAGAACCAAAATTTAAAATAGCATAGATTGGCTAAGGGAGGAAAATAAGGTTAGTGTAGGAATATGTACTTAAGAAGAAGTTAAAAGGTCACTTAAGTACTCCTTAATTAATTAATTGATTAATTACTTACTGTTTTTTATTTTTCTCTTCTCATTTATTTGTATTTTTTGTTTTTGTTAAGATGGGTTTCTTTTTAAAATTGTTTGTTTGTTAGTGTTAGGTTATTAGGTATACTAGTCACAGAGTAGGTACTAGTGCTAATTTTAGATGCAACTTAAGCCCCTGTGTAGCGTAAAGGGGGTTATTAAAAGCAGTGTATCCATCAAACGGTGACATAATGTATGCTTGTAAAAATAATTTGCTGTTTTCCATTGACGCAGCTCAAAACACAATTTAAAAAAAAACTGCATTGAAATTTATTTTAAACATACCTCTTAAGGTCGATGACAAGGGTCTGCCCGCGAAATTCAAATTTAATTTGGTTTTTCACAATTTGTAAACTAATACGACAAAGTAGGCTTATGGCATTCAAATTGCGAGCGTAGGAATATCATCTTCACAGGTTTATATAAAAATCTTTACTTGAAAGTGTCCAGTTTAAGAAATTAGTCAAAATAATGAGTTTGACGTGAGTTACTCACAAATTAGTCATTAATTTGACTAATTTCTTAAACTGGGCACTTTCAAGTAAAGATTTTTATATAAACCTGTGAAGATGATATTCCTACGCTCGCAATTTGAATGCCATAAGCCTACTTTGTCGTATTAGTTTACAAATTGTGAAAAACCAAATTAAATTTGAATTTCGCGGGCAGACCCTTGTCATGCACCTTAATTTAATTTATCTTTTAAAGCAATTTTTGTCCTTATTGAAACTAGTGATTTGCTCTAGAAATATAAGATAAAATTTATATTTCTAAATCAAACGGATTAATTTGTATTGTAACAGTAAATATTTATTTTTTGACAAATGATTTCTTGCATTTTCTGCGACATGCGCTTGCTCGATCTCACCCCCGCGCGCCTGTATTTTGATCTCGTGAGCTCACAGCGCCTTAAATACTAGTGGTTCGCCCCGAACTGAGACCTCGCGGCGCCATCTATTGACATCATTGTGAAGTTCTGTTAAAAATACTGAAGCTCATTAAAAATTTAATAATTTCGTTTCCTTATAATATTTATCTAGTTTTAGTATTTGTTGTTCAAGTACAGGATATAATTCAAATAATTCATCAAGTTTCAGGCTCAGCCTTTCAGAAAATTGAGAGTTCTGAGGTCAACTTTAGACGTTTGAAAATCTCTACTTTGAAAGCCAAATTCAGGGGAAATATAAAAAAAATATATATTTTTGGACTCTATTTCTAATTATCTTTAAAATGATATACCACAAACCTATGTAACGCTATAAAAAAATTTGAAATAAATAAATTAAAAAAAAGTATCTATCTATCTGACCTCGACCTTTGTCCCCCGGATGGAAATCAAGCGAGTGCTTCATCGCGTGACATCGTGCTTCTAGTTATAACAGTAATATCATGTCCGCGAATTTCTCATTACTTTAATACAATCTAATATAGCTCCAATCTCTCAACTACTTCATAATACCCGGCGTAGAATATGTTTGTTTGTCACGCAAGTTGGGTACTAAGCAATGCCACATGACGATCCTTACTTCTAAACTATTAAAGGTATTACGAGCTTTTGCCCGCGACTTCGTCCGCGTGGATTACACTAATTTCAAAGCCCTATTTTACTCCTCAGGGGTTGAATTTTCAAAAATCTTTTCTTAGCGGATGTATAACGTCATAATAGCAATCTGCATGCCTTTCGGCCCGATGCGTTCACTGGTTTGAGCTGTGCGTTGATAGATCAGTCAGTCAGTCAGTCACCTTTTCCTTTTATAATATACTAGATGATGCCCGCGACTTCGTCGTTTTAGATTCCCGCGGGAACTCTTTAATTTTCCGGGAAAAGTAGCCTGTGTCCTTCCCCGGGATTCAAACTATCACTATAATAAATCGGTTGAACAGATGGACCGTGAAAGCGTAGCAGACAGACAGACAGACACACTTTCGCATTTATAATTTTAGTATGGATTAAGTAATATTGAGTAATTAAGTATTAAGTATGGATTTAGATTTAGATGACGACTTATAGTCGAAGTTAAAACGAAAACTATCACAGCTAAGTTTACTTTAAGTAGGTACGCGTCGACCAACTCATATCGCATTATTGTGACGGGCAACTACAGAACCCTAAACTGCGTGTGGCCCGACTCTCACTTAGCCGGTACTTTTTACCTTGACTTAAAGTTCAAAGATTAATTAATTAAAAGGCGTTACTTATTAATACATCACTTACATTTGCCACTATGTTATACAGTGCTACAATTTACAAATAATGCCCGATCGGCCTTTGTCCACCCAACACCCACCGGGTGACCTACTTTCCTGTCTTCCTGTCCTGTATTACTTATGTGATGAATCGTTAATCTATATACACTACACACTATATACTTAGGTCAAACATTAACCACGCTAACCTATGTATTCATCTGCCACCACTACAGCCCATTAACGTCCCACTGCTGTGCACAGGCCTCCACTCTCATAGGAGAGGTATTCATCTGCATCAATGTCTATATAAGGATTTGTCCTGAGGACTGACAGACAACCTACATGCCCATAGAAGTGTACTAAGGAAATAATTTTCGTAATTCCACACCCAAGGAGGTTCAATAGACGGTTAAGTTATATCCATGAAACTTGGTATCAAGTGCTTTCGGTTTTTTTAAGAACCTAAATATTTCCACGCGAGCGAAGTCGCAGGCAAACGCTAGTCCTACATAAGATGTAAATTATCTGACATGAGCATCAACCCTATTGTCTCTCAGGGCACTAATGAGCACGGGTTTCCACTTTCCACCACGCTGGCCAAGTGCGGATTGACAGACTTCGTACACCTCTGAGAACATGATGAATTTAAACTCTCAGGAGTCTTAGGCACATGGATTTCTTCACGATGTTCTCCTTTACCCTTAAAGCTATAGGTATTTCTGCGAGGAGACTTAACGTGGGTGGTCCCGGGTTCGATGCCCGGCAGGGGTCAATTTGGGAATTCATAATTTCTAAATTTTCCCTGGTCTGACCTGGTGGGAGGCTTTGGCTGTGGCTAGTTACCACCCTATCGGCAGAGACGTACCGCCTAGCATTTAAGCGTTCCGGTACGATGCCGTGTAGAAACCGACTAGGGGTATGGGTATAATATAACTGCCATACCCCTAACAGGTTAGTCACTTACCATCAGGTGAGATCGTAGTCAAGGGCTAACTTGTAGCCCTTGATAAAAAAAAACCGAATTGTTCTCCTGCTCATGTAGCAGAATGGTTAGGTACTCATGACTCCTACAAAGTACAAAGTAATAATTTCTTAAAACCTATGTATGTGAGTGCTACCCGTGCGTAGCCGGGCGGATCTCTAGTTCAAAATATACAAAAACGGAAGCGTTCATATCGGAAGCAGAGGTGGATGTGGAGGTGAAGGGGCTTTGCCTCCGCGGATGCGGAGGTGGATTTCTGTGATCACATCGTCCATTTTCGGTGCTTTAGGATGCGATAAATCCCACATTGCTCCTGCTCATGTAGCAGAATGGTTAGGACTAGGTACTTGAGAGGTAGGTACAAATAGGGATGATGAAAACTCAATCAAATCAGCAACTCTTTATCAAACTTAAAAACGCACTTCGAGTATGGAAGGTGTATGAAAATCACAATAGTGACGTCATCAAATTTCAACGCACTTTTTTTCTTTAATCTATACCTATTTTAAAATGGTTATCAAACTTAAAACTAACCGAGGATGTGAATTTTAGGTCTTTTGGAAGACCCTCTATTTAGTAATCAGTTAGAAATAATTTACTTTTGATATAGGCATCATCCCTATTACAATAGATCCAATGTTTGAGCAACTAACAGTGATACGCCAAAGCACACAACATAGTGTGCCTGTGCACACATGATCGCTTTTGTCCTGTAATTGGACAGTTCGACCTACTTTCTCGCTTCGACAGTTCGGGACAGCACAGGCTCCTTGATTAAAAGGCACTTTTAGAGAAATTATCTCAAAAACTTTGTGTACTTGTGGAGCAAAAAAAGTCAGTGGGACTTAGTAGTAGCCCTTGACTGCAATCACGGTATCTGATGGTAAGTGATGATGCAGTCTTAAGATGGTAGCGGGCTAACTTGTTAAGGGCGTGGCAGTTATATTAAATCCAAACCCGGTTATGTTTCTACACGGCATCGTACCGGAACGCTAAATCTCTTGGCGGCACATCTTTGCCGGTAGGGTGGTAACTAACAACAGCCGAAGCCGCCCACCAGGCTGGTATGGCCTGGTGGGAGGAGAAAAATTCAGAAATCATAAATTCCCAAATTGACCCTGCCGGGGATCGAACCTGCGGGGACCTCCGCACGTTAAGACAACAGTGCTCAACACTGCGCCACAGAGGTCGTCAAAGTACATTAATTTCCATACTAATTTAAATGCAAAAGTCTGTCTGTCCGCCTGATACGCGTTCAGCCTTTCACCGCCCTAAAAATACGACACAAAAATTAGTTCAAATTTTGACCACTGCACCGGGTCTATCAAGTCAAGTAAGTTAAGGTCAAGATTGTGGGACTATAAATGCCGCGTGTTGCTGCCGTGTTATAGGGATGATGACAACTCAATCAAATCAACAACTCTTTATCAAACTTAAAAACGCACTTCTAGTATGGAAGTTGTATGAAATTCAGTTGTGACGTCATCAAATTTCAACGCACATTTTTTATTAAATTATTTTTTTAATGGTTATCAAACTTAAAACTAACCAAGGATGTGAATTTTAGGTCTTTTGAAAGACCCTCTATTTAATAATCAGTTAGAAATCATTTTTTTTATACAGCCATCACCGTATTGCCGCTTTACGGGTGGACCCACCTTTAATAAAATAACGTGTTACGTCCACGGCATAACGCCGATAAAGATAGTACGTTTTTTATCGTCTACATGTATGATACCTGTTATCCATAATTCCACACCTACAGGTACGGAGATAACCATACATATTTACCTGTGATATTTACTATGTAGTATACATAAACTATGTAGGTACTAGGTACAGGTTGTATGTATTGTGTACAGTAAAATGACTCATGCCGCGTGCGTAACTAATTGATGATAGTGTGAGTTGTGACAATTCGCGGTCAATGTTAGCAAAACATTTTCTCACGATTCGTTGATTAAAATGTATTACCTGATTACTTTGTTTATCCGCGGTCGAAGCGTTGTTGCGAACACAAGATCTTTTCAATTGTATTTTCCATTTTGGAATACTAAGTATACTTAGTACTTACAAAGTTACTTCTTAGACATCTTAGACATCGGTTTAGGTTTTGGTAAGTCAATGATCTTAGACCTAATATACTAGTGGTTCGCCCCGAACTGAGACCTCGCGGCGCCATCTATTGAATTCAATGTGAAGTTCTGTTAAAAATACTGAAGCTCATTAAAAATTCAATAATTTCGTTTCCTTACAATATTTTTCTTATTTTAGTATTTGTTGTTCAAGTACAGGATATAATTCAAATAATTTATCAAGTTTCAGGCTCAGCCTTTCAGTCATTTTAGAGTTCTGAGGTCAAGTTTGGACGTTAGAAAATCTCCAAACTTTTTAAGCCTAAAAAAGCCTAATTTTAAAAAATAAAAAAAATAAAAAAATTTAAGCCATATTCGGCTGGAGGCCATTAGTTTACATATTATATTTAAAGCTGAAGTAATTACGTTCAGTAATTCAGAAGTTATAATGCTCTGACAGACGGACGGACGGACGGACAAACTTGCAAATTCACTAGACTCCGAGACCTTCGCTTCGCTCGGTCAATGATATTACCAACATACTGTACGAAGAAAGCTCATGCGCTTGAAATACCAAGGCACAAAACCTATAATATGTGATCCATTGAAAGTACAAAGCATTTTTAAAATTATGAGAGAGCTAGTGGGAAGCATACATTTTGTTAAGAAAGGAATGCCTCTCAAAAACTGGCAATTTTCCTTCTGGTGAGAAAAGTGTTACTCGCTGTCGTTTTATGAAGTTCAACCGCGTTCTTCAAGTTCGAAAGTCGAAACCGCAGCCATATAAAGCTTTTATAGCCGTTGTCCCTTTTAGCACAATAAACACAACAGTGCGACAGCTGACAACGCTCTTGCCTCTGGTGTGGCTTTTGCAACACATATAAGCCACAATGACAAGGCCTTGCCCTGGCCTGGCCTGGTCGTCGGTTAAAGTATGGGGAATCCATCTGGTACAAAGCTTCCTGACGTGTAATATTTTTTGAACTTGACTCATACCAATGCCTAGGCTAAATGCCCGTATCTGCTGATAGGTCACTCTCTTATCTTCCTCTATCATGCGTCGCACAGCACTGATGTTATCTTCAGTAGTCGCTGTTAAAGGACGTCCCTCACGCGGATCATCATTGAGATTGCTACGTCCACGCTTAAACTCGTTAAACCAATTGTAAATAGTGGCACGAGATGGGGCTTCATTAAGAAATGCTAATCGCAGCCTATCATAGCTTTGTTGTTGAGTAAGCCCACAACGAAAGTCATAATAAATCATTGTCCGATAATTTTCTCGCGTTAGGTTCATTTTCACGTGTAACAAGAGTTTTAGATTTGCCAATTCACAAAAACAAATGACAAATGAATGTTATACATTAGGTTACCAAAGAGTTCTAAAATTGAAATTCAAAAAAAGTTTTCATTAACAATGTTTCTAACTGGCCAGTTCTAAACATTTTCAGTGTTACCCACGTATATTAAAATACTAGCTGATGCCCTTTACTCGCCCGTGTGGAATTAGACCTACTTTTGCTTCCCGCATGACGCGGGAACTCTTTAATTCACTCTTTCCGGGATAAAATGTGTTATTTCAGATCATAATCTATATCTGGGCCTAATTCCATCTAGATCTGTTCAGCCGCTCTGGCGTGATTGAGTAACAAACATCCATTTGGGGTTTTTGGTGTCGCTTTTTCGTTTCACCGAATTTTCAAATCATAACGAATTCTACACGATGTCTTAAGCGAATTGTAGCTTGTAAATTGTATTGAATAGAAGCAGGCGTTACTTTGCGGAAGTCCATGATAATTAAGGATCAACAAGCTTAATTCATTATAATCCGCCAAAGCTTGGCCAAAGCAGACAAATCTATGTGGTACAACTTGTAGTTTGCACGTGTAGCTTGCGATATTCACCACTTCATAAAAGCCACCAATTCGCACCGCCACCACACCACACAAATCTTGGGTCACTCTCAACGTAGATACGTTTCATTGTACTCGTAAATTTATAAGTCGAGTCAACGTATCCTGAGGATGCACCGCTGTCGGAGTGTACCTAGAGAGTAATTCGGCGGATTTGTGTGGTGAGTGGTGACTGGTGTGGTATTGGGTGTGGTGTTGTGGCGGTGCGAATTGCTGGCATATTTGGCTACACGTTGTACCACATATAGTTCGCACGCGAGTTGAATGCAGAGAGTATGGTGACACAAACAATTTTATCTGCATACAACTCGGTAGATTTGTCTGTTTTGGCGGATTATAGCGAATTAAGCTTCTTGTTCCTTAATTATCATGTTCTATGGACATGGTTTAAGTTGTTTTGATTCCCGCGGGAACTCCTTAATTTTCTGGTATAAGAAGTACTCTATGTCACTCTCCGGGTCCTCAACTATACCCATGCCAAAAATCCTTGATCAACCTGCAATCCAACAACTTCGTCCTATAAAACAATAAATATATTAGCGTGAATAAATAGTATTACTAGTATAGCTTAGTAACTAGTCGTTTCCACTACAATTACTTCCACGTATAACATTGTTCCTATCTGCTGTTCTATTGTAACGGCAATCAATTATAAATAGCACGATATTGGTCGAATTCAGCGACCTTCGGCGTCGGCGCTGTTTACAAAACGAGTAAACATACTGCCCGACCAGTAGCAAGTTAGCAACTAGCAATTCATACTTAATTTAATCCATACTAATATTATAAATGCGAAAGTGTGTCTGTCTGTCTGCTACGCTTTCCCGGCCCATCTTTTCAACCGATTTTGCTGAAATTTGGTATAGGGATAGCTTGTATCCAGGGAAAGGACATAGGCTACTTTTATCCCGGAAAATTAAAGATTTCCTGCAGGACAACATTTCAAAAATCATTAATACACGCGGACGAAGTCGCGGGCATCATCTAGTTGTAATATATTTATTTGAGAACACCCAACAGGTTACAAATACAATACTTTTACAGGAAAAATACGAAGTCGACTCGTAGTCACAGCAAATTATCACACCCAGTATGACAAACAGGATTTTTTTTCTCGTTTGTCGCACCACTGATTTTTCCACACCATTTATTCCTAAACTAATGTTGTCTTATATATACTAATAAGTTAAAAATAATAGAGTAATATGCATTATTGTAAACCCAATTAGAGGTTGCCACAGCTTGCAATATAATGTTAAATGACACTATGGGCTATTAGGTACGTTAGGGGGTAAATCCATACTAATATTTACTAATTTACTATTTACTAATTTTACTAATATTATATAAATGCGAAAGTGTGTCTGTCTGTCTGCTGCGCTTTCACAGCCCACCTGTTCAACCAATTTTGATGATTTTTTAACAGTGATAGGTTGCATCCCGGGGAAGGACATAGGCTACTTTTTATCCCGGAAAATTAAGGAGTTCCCGCGGGAATTGAAAAAGCTTAATCTACGCGGACAAAGTCGCGGGCATCATCTAGTGCAGAAATAAAGCTGCTTGCAGTCTGTTTGTTACCTTAACGGCTCAATTAATGCATTAGGAAATTCGGAACCGAGACAGAGCCATTTTGGGGCCAGCCATATTATGAAGTCTTTTCGGAGGTATAAGATTTCCCAAAGGATTTTCCTTAACTTTACGCGCCGTCGCGTCCCCGTATCTCGGGCATCATCTAGTCTAGTTATTTACCATTCCTATTTATCTTCAAACTAGCTGATGCCCCCGACTTCGTATGTGTGGATTGAGGTTTTTTGGTTCCCGCGGGAACTCTTTAATTTTCCGGGATAAAAAGTAGCCTATGTGTTATTCTAGAAATCTAGACTATTAATCTATCTCTGTGTTAAATTTCATCCAGATCCTTTCAACCGTTCAGGCGTGATTGAGTAGGTAACAAACATCCATCCATATGTATCCATCTATACAAACTTTCGCATTTATAATATTAGTATAGATGAACCTAGCTACCTACACATATTAAGTCATACCTACCACAAGTCATACTTAAAAATCATTAAAAAACAAGCTTTTGTGGTCCGCCATTTTGAATTTAGTGTGACGTATTTTTAGTTTTTGTTTTTCCATCCGCTTATAATATTGGTATCTCCAAATCAATAGTGAATACTGAATAGGCATCTTCTAGGCAAGCGCGCTCCACTCTAGACTGCATCACTACTTCCAGCAAGCGCTTTAAAAAAAGCTAGTTAACTACCTACACAAAATACATAATATTTTCCTAAAAGACTCACTTAACAAATGGAAAGTGGACCTTGCTTCGAACAGCGTCTGCCTCGACTCAACACAATCGCATTAAAGATCCCAAGGGCTTCCTAATATCATTGTACAAATGAGATTTGAGACATAGCACACACACAGCTGTAAGATTTCAGTGAAAACTTAAACCTTAGTCCAACTTTTATATAGCTTCATCTTTGTCCTTGCTAAACTAATCTATTACATCTAAGAAATATATGGAAATTGGAAACTAATATACTTATCAATTATATAAAGTTGAATTATGGAGTATAGAGGTAGATTGTAGTTACCCTATAATCAACTAGTTACTAAGTTAGTTTAGTTACTCTGGCACTTCAAATTCGCAACTCGCCGAGCTGTGTCAGCTACCCTGGTTCTCCCAATTGTAATCAGTTACAAAGTTTATTCACGCTTTTTGACGTGCAGGCACCTATGGATTCCTTAAACAGGTCGAATTATCCGTTTTACAAACGATTACGATTTGGTTATACAATCGGGGGGCTGATTTGATCATGTGGAGCATAAATCTAATCACCCGCTGAATGAACCCTGAGTCGTAATATTTATTACCTAAACTCAAATTCTCTTTTTTTCTTAAAGTAAACTTTGATACGTGCTTTTGAATTGTCGAGTGAATCTACCATTGGTTCGGAATGTTATATGAGTATTCTGTAAATGATTCCTCTTAGTGACGAATGGTCGATCGTCGAAGTATCCCAACGAGATTAAATTAGACATATCTCAAAGAGTCGATAAGCTTAAGTGGCAAGGGGCACATAGTTTTAATTTATTGCAAAGGTACACAAAACATGATGCCACCAAGACATCGTCAAAATACAAGAAATTCAAAAAAGGATCCAAGCAACAACCCTAAGTACCTAGGTATGTGTACACAACATTATCTAGAAAATACACAATATAAATTATATTAAAATCATAATAATAGGTATAGTTAACATTAATGTTACTTAAAAATTAAAAATTAGAGTGCAGTTATAAAATATTTAAAATATAAAATAAAAAAAAGGTCTAAATACAATTAGGGCCGATTGCACAAGGACATTTAAACTGAGTTAAATTTTGTAATGCTGTCCCTTTTAGGCAAATGCATATTGTAGTTGCCAAAAAGGGACAGCATTAAAACATTTAACTAAATCAATTTAAGATTTGGACTTGAATTTTGACATTAATGTCAAATTTCAAGTCAAAATTTAAAATAGTTACAGTAGTCAAGAATAATAATAATAAAAACATGGTTGTATCATAGATTTAGGATTGGTCTTACGAAGACCAATCCATAGATATTTATCTATGGCTTGATTTTAATAATCAGGAAGTAGTCTAGTCAGGAAAAATCTATGAATTTGTTTTATAAATAGGTGTAGTTCGAAGGACCGTTAATCGTTGGGGTCCCAAGTAGCTTGAATGGCCACCGGAAAGCGGAGCGTTGGACGAATCACCCCCTAGGTAGCGATCTCAAACGAACAGCTGGAAGCCGCTGGAAGCAAGCGTTATAATTTTTATAAAACCGTGTCCAGTGGAGATCCATGCAGGAGACTTTCGCCCAGCAGTGGAAGTCAATTCGGTTGAATACTATGCAGGGACAGGTGATTGGGTTAAAAGCGTCCTGCACCCATATTGCAGTGGAGGTATCCATTAACTGGATAAAATGGCCACTAAAGCTCCAGAATCTGGGTCGCGGCGATACGACCCGGGGTCGACTTCAGGAAATTCCGTTAAAAACGGCCTTTCGCTCGTTATATGTAATTGGGCAATGAAACTCGGATGAAACTGTAGCTTTATGTGAAATGAGTTAATTTGGATTCTTGACCTAGTTTTACGCAACTTCCGTTTTTTCACAAAGATTAAGTTTAAAAGTCTCTATTTCCCGCAGCAAATTTTATTAATTAAATTTGCAGATAAAAAAAAATACGCCCGGAATTGAGAACTTCCTCCTTTATGGAAGTCTTTAAAAAGTTTATCGAACAGATGATAAGCAAATAAAAATGTTAGGTACTTAAAGATAAAGATTTCCAATCTTTCAAGGTACCAGAAAAAAATTGAAGTAAGTATGCGCGAACAAATAATAATGTACGGAATAACAAAAAATAATGATAATAATCCATACTAATATTATAAATGCGAAAGTGTGTCTGTCTGTCAGTTGTCTGCTACGTTTTCGCGGCCCATCTGTTCTACCGATTTCGATGAAATTCAGTACAGCGATAGGTTGCATCTCTGTGAAGGACATATTATGCTTCATTAATTTCTATCCCGGAAAACCATACAGTTCCGACAGTATTTTATTAAACCAGAACCCACGCAGACGAAGTCGCGGGTATCATAATATAGTAATACCATGAATTACACGCTGAAATCCCGGAGTCCATAAATGCATTTCATAAGCAAGAAAATAATAAAGCTATTCACGTAGAAAATTGCGAATTTCTTTATCGCATGCGATTATTTAAAAACCTGATAAATATAATAAGCGGTGCTTACAAGATAAAATTCCTTCTCAAAAATCATTTCAGAAAGGCTGGGAAGCTGGGATGTTACTCCTTGTGTGGAATTTCTGTTTCATATCTTTTGGTAGGTTACTTTTGTACTTTTATACTTTATACCACCGAGTTTGTGTGGTATGTGCTGTATACGTATCTATCTTGACCTACTTTATAGGTATGAAGGGTAGAGGTAAGGAGAATCATCTCAGTATTGTATATAAAAAGTGTCCGTCGAAATGCATTAAATTGGGGGCGCCGCATTAGCATCAAGGTAAATTTAAAAGGAAGCGCCAAATATTATTAGAGTAGGTTTCAGAAATAAACAAGGAAAGAAAACATTCATCATTATTTTGTACAACCTAAGTTGTTGAAATTTTAATAAATAACTACTTTAGTCGGCAATTATATTAATTTTTTTAACTCGTAATACTTCACTTCATCAACAATTGCTACATTCCATAACCTTTGCCTACACCAGCGCCACTGTGGAAGGTTTTTGAACTGTTATATATGTATAGCAACCACTGGACACTTTTTCAACTTTTCTCCCTTAGGAGAAGACACTCCTTATCTCTAATAAGAGATAAGGAGTGTATAGAGTAGTAGAGTACTCCATATTTATACTAGCAGATACCCGGCGTGTGCTTCTACGCTAAAAAAAAGGAAATTTAAAAATAATGTTAGTAATCTAAAACCATCTAAGTCGGATTATTGCCTTTCTAATGAAACCGGTTTGGGGCACATCGGTTGGATGGTTTCAAATTCTATAACGGACATAGGTAGAAACATTTTTGTGTTTTATATACATATTAGGATTATTTAAAAAAAATAACGGTATAACCACGGAACTACATATATACACTATAATAGGAATGATATGTTTGTCTTAAGTACTTAGTTATAAATGTGTGTCTGTCTGCCTATTGAGGGTGTTCCTTTTCGGTTTCCGCGGGAACTCATTAATTTACCGGGTTAAAAGTAGTCTATGTGTTATTCCAAACTGTAATCTATCTTTGTGGCAAATTTTGTCTAGATTCGTTCAGCATTTCTGGCGTGATTGAAGAATCCATTACCAGTTACCACCACTACAGCCCATTAACGTCCCACAGCTGGGTACAGGACCTCCACTCTCATAGGAGAGAGGGAATTAGATCTTAGATCCACCACGCTGCTCCAATTATCATGTTAGTGATAATAACAGGGACCGACGGCTTAACGTGCTCTCCGAGGCACGGGAACGAAACACCGCCAACTTCCTAACTCCGGGCTAGTACTGAGAATTTATAGTCAGAAAAAACCAATACTTTACCATGACCCGACCCGGAACTCGAACCCGGGACCTCGTCGGCCGCAGTCAAGCATGCTAGTCACTAGACCAACGAGGCAAACATCCATCCATCAGAAGTTTCGCATTTAATACCTAATATTAGTAAATATAGAAGGATAGAGATCCCGGGAAAGAGCAAAGCTTAGCTCTATCAATTCGTTCCAGTCAGCGCACATCTCTGACCTTGCAATGTTCACGTCAAGGCCTTATCGCTCACTCGGGGAGGTCAGGGACCGCTGATCTTAATGACTCGGGTCTTGACTCTTGACCTCAGAGTCAAGTGGTGATCTTGTAACTCTGCCGCCAATATTTGTACCGAAGCTACGCTAATTGGGACACGTCACACAATATATTATTATGTTGTTAACAATATTTATCCCAAGCACTTAGTTTTAAAGATTGTCAATAAATGAACTAGAAGTTTAATTCGCTATAATCCGCCACAGTAGACAAATCTATGTGGTACAGTGTGTATATCTTGCACTTGCAGCTTGCGATGTTCACCGCCCAGCAAGCCAGCAATTCGCACCGACACAACACCACACCACACAAATCTTCCAAATTACTTTCAACGTACGTTTCACTCCGACACCGGAGCATCTTCAGGAGATCTTGACTCGACAATGCACGATTAAAGATTTTAGGATTGTCCTACTCGTAGGTGCTAAGTAAGGAAGAATTTATCTCTTTCACTACGTCATATTTTTAACTAAAGTCCGTTCCAACAGATATGAGCAATTTTTTCAATTTCTTTAACGTTTCATCACATAATTTCATCTGCCATTCGACCAATAATGATGAGAATATCTACAAACTTGTCGGCATTCAATACTCCCATCACTATTGGTCAAGTGGCATATTCATTTGTTATAAGGTTATTACACTATCGATGATTTTCTGAATGGCAAAGTTGCATGGAAGCAACCGGCCTCGCATCCAGTGACCCACAAGTCAGTGTAATACTTGTAAGGTAATATATGTGTTGTATTTTTTCTTTTTTAAGTAAAGAGCAACTGGTGAGTCTTGCCGGCTCTTCTCAGTAGAAACAGTTTTCCGAACCGGTGGTAGAGTCTTGACGTATCATAAGTGACACAAGTTGTCCTACATGAAATAAGTAAATCATTTATAATTTTATACGATGTGTGTGATCAGACGTTAAAGAAGTTGAAAAATAGCTCATCCCTATTGGAACAGACTATAGCTGCCCCGGCTTCCTCACCGGTGGGCTTACCTCTTTTATGTGGTATCGACTAGGGCTTTCGAATACCGGTTTTTTTCAATACCGGGATCCCGGGATCCCGGTATTGGGAAAAACTTAAAATTAGTTAGATTGTTTTTAACTTAAAACTAGTCTTTTATGAAGGAAACTGCACCATAAAAAACAGTTTTCCATAAAAAATATTTTTTCACCACATTAACTCCAAAAGAGCACTTTTCTGCTTAAATTCAATGAAGAAATGCCATTTTTTTACTCGTAAAAATACGTCATAGTTTAGTCAAAACACAAATTAATTAAAAGTTCAATAGTAATTTTTTAAAAGAAAATAAATCATAATAAAAAAATTGCATTGGAAAAAAAACAGATTTCTGAACGTTTCATGAGTCAGTGAAATAGAAATGCCAAGCCGCAGGGTTCTAAATTCAAACACTAATTTTTCCCTCTGAGTGATCAAAAATGACTTTTCTTCACTGGTTTTAAGCAATAAAGATGCTCTTATTGAGCTAATGTGCTTAAGATGCAAGTTTTAAACTTAGCCGAATAAAAACAGTGGCATGTACCAAGAAATATATGCAAGTCACTGTTTCGTTTATAGTCTCACCAATACCGGTATCCCGGTATTAGACATTTCAATACCGGTATTGAAAACGTACGAAAAAAGTCCGGGATCCCGGTATTGGTTAATATTAATAATATTGGAATAGTAATGGAATGGTTAATAGTATTGGAAGCTCTAGTCTCGACGCGACGCCACGTCACTGGTATGATCGGCTTTTTATTGCTCCATTGTGAACTAATTTGAAGCAAGAACCGCTGGGTAGTTGATATCACTAAAATATTTTTCAGCTTAGCTATCCCATCCCATCCATAGTCTGAGCGCTGGGGTCTTATTACGTAAAAATAATTGCGACAGTTTATCAATAGTAATCATCTCGTTGTATGATGATTCTCTTGCATCTCAAACGAGATAGATGATTCTCTTGCTCTACTGGCCAACCTTTTTTTAGCACGGCGGATAGACCGTAGGTAGTCGTTAATGCCCGCCAACCCGCATTGGAGCAGAGTGGTGGGTGTAAGCTCTAATTCCCTCTCTCCTATGAGAGTGGAGGCCTGTGCCCAGCAGTAGGACGTTAATAGGCTGTAGTGGTGGTGGTCCGTAGTGTGTTTTCACTCTAAGGCTTCTAGGATGTAGGTGGGACTTTAACCTCGACCTTTCCTAACCACAAAGCATTTCGAAATAATATACTTAAGGGGCCAGCGGAGAATGAATTACCCATACAAACGTAATACCAAAATAATTAATAATTCGAGAACATTTCCACCAAAATGAGAGTTTATTTGGATTCAAATTGTATTTATCTAGTCCCCTGGATTTATATGTTTTCAAAATACTTTCCTAAAATGAAATGTAAATGAATTGCGTTTTGCATATTTTTACGACAAGATGGACATGTTTCCCTCTTATTTGTTTCATATTAAAACCAACGATATCTTACGTATTAATTGGTCAGCAGCATAGCCTATATTGTCAAGTTACAGAATAACAAAACGAAGTAAAAAGCACGATAAGTTTTCATTCATCATTTTTGGTATTTACGGAACAAGTCTAAATGTATAACAAATTCTGAACTCTCCTATTGCTATCGCGCTAGCACGGGGCCGATGTGGGCGTGGCCTGCGGGCGGCGCGGGAGGCTCGGGCGCGCTCGGGCATCGGGAATCGGGCAGGCTATTCAGGATTACAGTGGATGTTCAGTAATCTTATTGTGCTGTGCGTTGTTTGCTAAATGTTCCCAATCTAATATTTTTGACACAATTTATTGACCTATGCTACTGACTTGGATTTAGATTTGCCCTGTGATTTGGAATCAAGTAACCTACTTACCTGAATATATACCTACTTACGACTTTTGCTTTATTTACGGACATTGATATTTGTTTACTTGGTTACTGAAATGGACTCCGAACGCTGGGATGTATCTCACAGTAAGTACCTACCTACCTATTATAGCATAATTATTTTCACATTTGTATAGTCTAGTATAGCTATTAGCTATTAGCTAGCGACTTCGCGCCAATCAAATAGACGCGTCTGAAGTTGACCGCAAGACGCGTCTCAATAGTATAGTGCATAGGTAGGTACCTAATTATTTTCGCAAGTAGTAGGTAGGTAGGTATGTACGGTGACTTCTACTCTTTACGGACATTGATATTTGTTTACCTACTTGGTTACTGAAATGGACTCCGAACGCTGGGATGTATCTCACAGTAAG
Organism: Erebia aethiops; assembly: GCA_923060345.2. Lineage (NCBI taxonomy): Eukaryota > Metazoa > Arthropoda > Insecta > Lepidoptera > Nymphalidae > Erebia > Erebia aethiops. The sequence continues at coordinate 18,501,893 of OV281080.1, forward strand.
TACCTACCTACCTATTATAGCATAATTATTTTCACATTTGTATAGTCTAGTATAGCTATTAGCTATTAGCTAGCGACTTCGCGCCAATCAAATAGACGCGTCTGAAGTTGACCGCAAGACGCGTCTCAATAGTATAGTGCATAGGTAGGTACCTAATTATTTTCGCAAGTAGTAGGTAGGTAGGTATGTACGGTGACTTCTACTATTTACGGACATTGATATTTGTTTACCTACTTGGTTACTGAAATGGACTCCGAACGCTGGGATGTATCTCACAGTAAGTACCTACCTACCTATTATAGCATAATTATTTTCACATTTGTATAGTCTAGTATAGCTATTAGCTATTAGCTAGCGACTTCGCGCCAATCAAATAGACGCGTCTGAAGTTGACCGCAAGACGCGTCTCAATAGTATAGTGCATAGGTAGGTACCTAATTATTTTCGCAAGTAGTAGGTAGGTAGGTATGTACGGTGACTTCAACAGTTTGTATGAGAGCTGCGTAAACAAGTAGGTAGGTACCTACTTGCACCTCAGCTCAGAGATGACTATTTGTTTGGCGCTAACTAGGTACCTTTATGTTTGTTTTGTATTTATCTATAGACTAGTGAGTTAGTGACTCGCCCCGGCTTCGCTTTAGTGGCACTAATAATCATATTAGTCCATACCCAATACAGCCAGTAGACCAGTCAGTCAGTCAGGACAAACGATTTTTATATGTTTAGAATACCTACCTGAGTATAGTTGGTATAGTACATAGGTAACATCAATTATAATAAATACTACCTACCTACTTCCTACGATACATCTGTCATCATCTGTTCCTTTTCCTACCTAGATTATCAAAGTTTGCTACAATCTAAACTATAGTTGCCGAACTATAGTTATTTTATCGTGTTTAGCTATGGCGGACCCTGTGTAGGTAGGGTCACCATACGACTGGATTTTTGGTGTATTGGGTCCGAACCGGATTTTGACCGGACGTTTTTTTGGTAAATGCTTATATTTTAGAATTGATAAAACGAAAAGATAAAGTGCTTTTCTAAACAGGTAGTTTTTAAATATTGGATAGAAGCAGGCGTTACTTTGCGGAAGTCCATGACAATGAAAAAAGTAGAAGTTTAATTCATTATAATCCGCCACAGAAGGCAAATCTATGTGGTACAGTGCGCATCTTGAATTTGATGCTCGCGATATTCACCACACCACATAGACCCTCAAAAATACCCTAAACGTACGTTTCACTCAGATACCGGAGCATCTTCAGGAAATGTTGACTCTACAATGCACGATTGTAAAGTGACGATTTTGTCGCAAAATCTGGCATGACTCAAACTATAGCCCCGCCCTCCCCTCTACTACTATATAAAATGAGTAAAGGTGAATTTGATATGTTTATTTGTTCATTTAGCAGCTCAAATCCGTTATTATTGTGTTTAATTATTTCTAATTGCTCCCATATGCACAGTCCCGAATTACAGCGATCCAGGAATCCCAGATTATAGCGAATTAAACTTCTAGTTTTTTAAGGTAGTTTTTTTTACTCGGCTTTGGTAACAACCCGGTCGGTCGGTCAACCCCAATTTTAACCTTCTTACTTGCTTATATTTCAATGGCAATAGAAATTTACTTTTTGAAAGGAGAAATCGTAAATTGATTTGTTAATAAACTGCAACAATATTTACAGAACCTCGGCAATCAAGTAAAACACGCTTATGGCCATCAGTTCCCAGAAAAAAAAGGAAACACACAAAAAAATTTAAAGAAAATACGCGTCCTGTGGGGTGAGTAAATTTACATAGATACAATATAAGGCTAAGTATAAAATGGCAAACAGTAGATTTTTTACTTCGATGTTGATTTTTTTACTTTTATTATAATTAGCTCAAATGTTAAAAAATATTTTTTTTAGATCACAACAACTTACTGGAATTTCGTATGATACATCAGTGCCACCTCGACATGCAGGAATCCTCATCCAATCAAACATGTATGAGCAGAGTGGGTAGGTAGCCCATCATATTTGCATTATAGTCTAGTTTATCAGATGATATTATGTATAATGATGATGATATATTATAGAATTTGTTGAATGTCATTAAATATGAATTATTTACTATGAAATAATGTCTGCTTAGTACTATTTATCCGCGTGAAATAAGTTTTTAAATTCCCACGGGAAAACTCACTAATTTTTCGGGTTAATATAATATAGCCTATTACACTCACAAATAATGTGGCTTTCTATTGGTACCAGAATTTTCAAAATCGGTTCAGTAGATTCACAGATTACCCCCTACAACCTCACAAACTCTTTATAATATTAGTATATATTTTATCCAGATCTTCTTCGCATGAAACCGATGGAATTGAAATTACCACAACGGATGAAATAAATGTACCAGCAAGCTTTGAATCTGTTATTGATCTCGAGTCAGAACAGTTAATGAACGTTGAACCAAACAATCAGTCGTTTAGCAGGTACGTAGTCAAATACTTTTTATCGATCTCACGATACGTTTTTGCACGAAATCAAAAAATAATATTTTTATCATTTTACACACTTTGACATTTTATTGAAATTTTATTTATTTAAAAATGTATTATGCCTACGAATTGGAAATTTTCCACAAGTGTCACAGGGACGGAACACGATCCAACATAAAATGCACCCAGAATGTGTATTCTGTATATCTATTTTACGATGCGTTTATTACTGTCCTTTTCTTGCAGGAATTTAACACCAACAAGCACTACAACTACTGAGTCCCTTTTAGTCGAAAAAGAAAATAATGAAGAAATCGAAGTTCCAGAGCTAAACGGACGAAGAATAATTGATGTTAAATATTTATTTGAACAATTATCATCTATAGATCACAGTCCATTTAATTGTACTTTTAAAGATTTTAAATTTGTAAGTGAGAATCGACAAGGAATGTATTCATGTTTTAATTTTGATTGTAAAATGTGTGGGAGCAAAGTAATTATAAAAAGCGATAGATCTGGGCGTGAAATAAATCAACATGTTGCTCATGGTATGGTTACTTCTGGTAATGGATTTGCTCAGTTGGACGAATTTTGTGCACACGTTGAAATTCCTTGCATGTCTGACAAGCTTTTTATTAAAGAAAACATTATCTTTGGTGATGTTATTAAAGATATTGCTTTGGAAAGTATGCACCAAGCCGGCAAAGAAGAAAGAGATATAGCCATCGCTAAAGGTGATGTGGATCCTGATGGAATTCCTTATATTACAGTTGTAGTAGACGGTTCATGGGCCAAACGATCATATAGAACTAATTATAATTCATTATCTGGAGTATCTTGTATAATTGGTTTTGAAACCAAAAAAGTATTATTCTTGGGAATCAGAAATTCGTATTGTTGTGTATGTGCTTTAGCCAAAAACAAAAACACTATCCCAAAAGAACACCGGTGCTTTAAAAATTGGTCCAAAAGCTCAACGGCCATGGAAGCAGATGGCATTGTAGAAGGCTTTAAATGTAGTATAGACATGCACAAAATCAGATATAAAACGCTGATCGGTGATGGTGACAGCAGTGTTACTAGCGCTCTAAATGAATCTTTGCCGTACGGTCACTGTACATCAATAAATAAAATTGAATGCAGCAATCATTTGCTGCGAAATTATTGCTCGAAATTAAAAAATTTTACAAAAAAGACAGAAAATAAATTGGGTTTAGTTCCAGTGAGATTACGGAAAACCCTAGATGCAAATATTTTGCGCTTACGAAAGGCCATTAAAGGTGCCATTGATCACACATCAAAATTACCAAATATGACAAAGGAGTAAAAATTAAATACTCTAAAACAAGATTTGCTAAATAGTCCATGTCACGTATTTGGTGATCATGAAAAGTGCAAACCTTATTTTTGCAAAGGAGTAAATTGCGAAAATTTTGTCCCAGAAATGAAGAAATGTGGCTTGTGGTACGACATATTTGCTGCTTTGAGCCTTATTGTGACAAATGTGGAAAGTCTACTATTGGGTCAAACCAATAATATTGCAGAGCAATTTAATTCCATAATTGCAAAATTCATAGGCGGAAAAAGGGTAAATTACTGTCAGCGCGGTTCCTACGAAATGAGGTGCTACGCAGCAGCAGCAACACGAAATACCGGAAATTTAGTAAAAACGCTGGCAAAAGACACCGAAATATCAACAAAATATTTAAAACGAAATACATGTAAAAATAAAAGGAAAGCCGACACAAACAGACCGACAAAGCGTAGAAAAACAAATGTCGCGCTCGCAGACGAGCACTACGGAAATATAGAAAAGGAGGCAGATCTGGACATGTGGCCAGACATTTTTAATGAAAAAAAAAATGTGTTTTTGCAGGAGTTGAACCAAAGCGCGTCAAACCGTATTGAAATTCAAGCCAAGACCATAGGCCAAGGAGCCAACCAAGAATGGCTAAAACAAAGAAAAATTCGGCTAACTGCGTCATTTTTTGGTCAAGTCTGTAAACTCAGACCCACGACTTCTTGCAAAAACATTGTAAAACAATTATTATATAATCAATTTAAAGGAAATAACGCCACAAAATATGGTAATGAAAATGAGCCCGTAGCGGTAAAAGAAGCTGAAAAACTGTTAGGGGTTCAAATCGAACCATGTGGTTTGTTCGTGGATGAAAAACGGCCGTACCTCGGAGCAAGCCCAGATGGTTTAATTGGTGATGACACTATCGTGGAAATAAAGTGTCCTTCGAGCGCATCAAACTTGTCTCCAACGGAAGCAATTAATCAAAAAAAAATTACATTTTGCACGAAGGAAGATAACAATGATAATTTAAAAAATATAAAATTAAAGCGAAACCACAACTATTATTATCAGATCCAAGGACAGCTGCAAATAACTCAACGAGAATATTGTATATTCATCGTCTGGACTCCTAAAGGATTGGCCTATGAAAAAATTGAAAAAGATAATAATTTCTGGAATTCCATAGTATTCAAATTAGAAGAATTTTATTTTAAATGTATCTTACCTGAATTAATAGATCCTCGGTTGCCAAGAAATCTACCAATCAGGGACAGAATATAAATATTTTCAATACTATCATTTACGTGAAACGACATTCATAGTAACAAAAAATATGCGATCTGCACATGTTAGCATTATTACTGTTTGTCATTATATCTCATGAAACAGGTAGTATAATATCTGTAAAATTGACTCGTTTTATGACATTCGATTTAATCTGATACGGACGTCATATTGAATATATTTAGTATAAATACGAGTGTTTGAACAGACAGCAGATATGGTCACCCTACATGATTTTATCAATAAACTGACTTTATACTACTAGGTATGACTATAATATAAATGACTTTATCTAAAATCGCGAATAGATTTCAAGTATTTTTTTTTTTTACCCACGATCGAACGGAAACGGTATAATAATATTATGTGTTTGCCCTAAGAGGTTGTTCTTGTTCGTTTGTTGTGCACTTGTTTGTTACCATTTTCTTGAAAAATTGTTCAATGGATTATAATACGGTTTTTTGCATTAGATATTATGTATAGCTTCTGAGAAGGTTCTAAAATATGTATTTTAGAACCTTCTCAGAAGCTATACAATTTATGTTTAAAGTCCACCAAGCTGCGCTGCAATCGTGATTTTAATTTTTTTATGTTACCATTTTTCAGAAAAAGTACTAAGCCGATTTAGATGTGGTTTTTTCAATAGATATGTGTAGTTTCCGAGAAGGTTCTTAGATGGGCAATAGTCCACCACTCTGCGTCTATCTTGTTTAAATATTTTGTCAAACTCAATTACGTTCGTCAGTGAACAACAAAATATACAACCAATTTACTCTGAAATCCTTGTCTTTTCTTTTTATCAAAGCTCACAATTTGTAAGTAAGTACCTATATCCTGGAGTATGAGTTATGAGGTACGTCATAACTTATGACGTACCTTTTTAGGTAAATACAATCCTTTATATCATGAGATATAATACCTAGGCCTTGTTAAAAAAAGTGAACAAAAAGTAGCGCAAATAATAAAAATACCGCCTTTGAGTTGTGAATAGGTACATATAGTAGGTAGGTACCTACGCGCGCGAGTTCAATGCTGAGCTTTTGTATGTGACACCATACATTAGCTCTGCATTGAACTCGCGCGCGTACTATACTGGTATGTATTAGTTCTGGAGCTGACGACCTCCGTGGCGCAGTGTGTAGCGCTGTTGTCTGAACGTGCGGAGGTCCCGGGTTCGATCCCCGGCGGGGTCAATTTGGGAATTTATAATTTCTGAATTTTCCCTGGTCTGGCCTGGTGGGAGGCTTCGGCCGTGGCTAGTTACCACCCTACCGGCAAAGACGTGCCGCCAAGCGATTTAGCGTTCCGGTACGATGCCGTGTAGAAACCGAATAGGGGTATGGTGCCCCTAACAGGTTAGCCTGCTACCATCTTAGACTGCATCATCACTTACCATCAGGTGAGATCGCAGTCAAGGGCTAACTTGTAGTGGATAAAAAAAAAGCTGTACTTCAGCTTTACTAATCTTTCGTCACAGAGTAGAGTCGGATATATACTCGTGTGCTCTCGTTTCGCGCGACGACGACGGAGTGCACGATGTAGGTACCTAACTACCGCGTCCCGCGCGCGCTTGCGTCAGATAGAGAGCGCAATATACCGTTCGACTTTAGTTCGCACCTCGAATTGAAGTTGCGAGACCGGCTCCCCGGAGTCTTAAGAGTAGATTTCAGAGTAGGTAACGCAAAATTAGCATGGCAAAAGCCCAGGAAAAACATTATACATAAAATATCACCTGACGCTTCCAAGGAGTTTTCAGATGGCGTATATTATTTGAAATGTCATTGAATAAGTTATGGTACGATTCCGAGAGCGAGTTGCTTGTTTTATTACACATACGTACCTAAAGCTCAAAAGCATAATTTAAACATGGCATTTTACTGTATAATATGTACCCTTCAAGCACAGAATAGATAATTGCTTCAAGTACCTACAGTCGCGGTCAGAAAATGTTTACCACATTAAGGTTCATAATGGCATGGACCCATTTGTGTCAGAAGGTCGTTATGGGGTTTGGCATAGATCATAGATTTTTTAACTTTTTCAGTAGGTTTTGGCACTACTGAAAACCAAAAACCAAGAAAAGAAGAAGAAGAACGAGGCAAATGTGAGTAGAAAACCGTGAATGTCATTTTAACAAATGCGATGATAGGTACTGTGTCAAACTTGAAATTAGGAAATGAATTTTATAATAAAAAAGTTAAATTCGATGTTTGAAAACTTTTCATAACTTGAAACGTAATAAATACCTAGACCTACGCAGTGTTTGAATCTAATTTGAAAACTGGTAAACATTTTCTGCCCGCGACCTTACAATAGGATGCATGTACGATTTTAGTTAAACATGGTACGGTGTTAGTTTATGGACGGATTTCGTCCATGCGTGACTTAGCGCCCGTGTAATACGAATTGCCTAGGCTTAGGCCTGACTTTACACTTTACATAGTTCGTGTACTCTATCGTGTTTTAGCATATTATATATATAAGCGTTAGGTACATAACGGTTGGTTTAGGTCACGCGGTGCTATAAAATCTATTTTTTTGTGAATAATATGCATGCTGTACGCGACGCGTTTTTGATGCCCTGAGCTCATTAATTTCGCTGGCAGATATTTCGTTGCAACGACAAGCTGCCGTCTTCCAACAATCGATGGAAAAATAGCCATAATCGCATGTCTTGTAAGGCCTAATGGAAACGTAGTTTAAGTCATCCGCTGTGTTAGTCCGGAATATGTAGGGCGAAATAACAAAGCCGTAACCGAAGTATTAAAAAAGTATAAACATTGCCTCGACCGAAAATGTACCGACATTACGTTTTGCGGTTTCAATCAAAAAAGTAATATGAAACTTAAGTATTTTCATATTTGTTTTCCGAGGTTTATGATAGTGATAATCAGTTACTTACGGTACTAAAGCTACGAGGGTTCCAAACGCGCCCTGGTCTAAGAAGAGCCCACACATTACTAATTTTACAGTGAAGAAGAAGCGGGCACTACAATTTTATTCTTATTTCTAGTATTAACATTATGACAGTCATTTTTTTCACTTGTTTTTTTGCTTCCCGCGGGAACTCTTTAATTTACCGGGATATAAAATAGCCTATGTGTTATTCCAGACTATAATCTATCTCTGTGCCAAATTTCATTCAGATCGGTTCAGCCGTTCTGACGTGATTGAGTAACAAACCAAACCAAATCCATCCATCCAAACTTTCGCATTTGTAATATTGGTATAGATTATAGATTATATTTTATAGACGAGTTTTATCAGGGTTCCGTTATTCTCTTCCATTTCCATCATTCTGTCTGTCTATGATTTGTTCTTATCCATCAGTTTAGCTTTTTTTTTATCCACTACAAGCTAGCCCTTGACTGCGATTTCACCTGATGGTAAGTGATGATGCAGTCTAAGATGGTAGCGGGCTAACCTGTTAGGGGCATGGCAGTTATATTAAACCTATACCCCTTCGGTTTCTACACGGCATCGTACCGGAACGCTAAATCGCTTGGCGGCACGCCTTTACCGGTAGGGTGGTAACTAGCCACGGCCGAAGCCTCCCACCAGGCCAGACTAACCTACTATCAAGTATTGTGTGATAATTAATTAGTAGGTATTATAAACTACACAATGGCTGGATTTAGGTTTTCCAAAAGCACATAATGTTCCGGGATAAAAGCTAGCCTATGTCACTCAGCACTATCCATGTTTTTAATTTGATCAGTTGCTTTGTTGCGGCGTAATTGAAGGACAAACCAGTAATGTTTCTCGTGGTTTAGAAACCTACGAGTTGAAATTATTCTCTTGGTCGAGTCGTATGCGGAAGGCCCTGGGAACCCACCGCATTATTCCCAAGAAAACCCTAACCATTATAGGATTAATGGATAGGGGTCACGACCCTCAGCAATGAGGAATGCGACGCAGATAGAGAGAGAGTTTTAGAAAAGTGGCGTTTACGGTTAGGGTTGTCCCTCTTGTGTCTTCGTTCTCGCCCTTAAGAGCAATGCGTATGAACGGGCAAATTTGCGAGTAGGTATTTAGGAAGGTATATTGCCGTCGCGCTGCTCCCGAAGCAGACCGAATGACCGCTTCAAAATGTGTGAGTACCTTGCGCATCTGTGTGTACGCACGCCGCCCGCTAACCGGTTGCCGGAGTTCGCTCCTCACAGTCGGCAAGTCGATATCGGTGTGTTTAGTGTGTTTCTTTATATTTTGTTCGCTCCCTAATACCTACTTTTGACCTTGGCTTCCGTTTACTGGACTTGTATTTACGTTTTTGACTCGGCTTGTGTTGATTTTTGAATTTGTACCATCTACAAAGGATACCTACATATCGTGAGTATTCTTATTATAATATTATTGTCCGCTTAATTGTTCGAAACAAATGTAATAATTAACATGATTAGGTCCCTAATAATAAAAGAGATTAAAAATTTTAAAAGATGAAAATTTATAATTGTTTTGAACAACTCAGCACAAATGCGCCTATTAATTTTAAACAAACCTAGGTTGGTTCTTCAACCACCAACCATCATGTACCTAACGCAAAATTTCTCAGGCACGCCATCAAATTATGCAAATACCTACTGCGATGATGGGGTTCTTACTTAGTTCCCGTATTCAATACAGTACTTACAATGTAATAGGAAATGGTGGAAGAGTCTAATAAGTACTTATTTTAGTAGGCGATGAACTACCTTGATGAACTATATCTAAATATCTATATCTAAACTAAAAGTGTAAAATTATGTTTCAGTTTCAGATAAATCTAGTCATTGCATGATGGATCAAAGGAAGGGAAAGAAATCTCGTTTATTTTTAACTTGTAAACGAAAAAAGCATCATTTTCGCATAAAGCGTAGAATTCATACTACTGGTTCAATGAATCCGATTTCCATTTCCAGGTATGTTTGTAACTTGTAAACTAGCAGCATCTTATCAGTAAATGTCATATCAAACGTCCCTTTCAGATGCTCGCCAAATGACGCGGTTGCTGGGAAAGAGTTTGAATATTTTATCCTATCTTCCATCCGCAATTATTTTTATTATTTTCAAAATATAAGCTATCAAAGTACGGGTACTACCACACGTACAAAATCGGATAAACATAAAACTAAAATTGAACATACTGAATTAGCAAATAAAATGTTGTTTTACATTCATCTTACTATCTTATCTTACTAATATTATAAATGCGAAAGTTTGGATGTATGGATGTCGGTATGGATGTATGGATGGATGTTTGTTACTCAATCACGCCCCAACGGCTGAACGGATCTAGATGAAATTTGGAACAGAGATAGATTATAGTCTGGAATAACACATAGGCTACTTTTTATCCCGGAAAATTAAAGAGTTCCCGCGGGAACCACAAAACCTCGATCCACGCGTACGAAGTCGCGGGCGTCAGCTAGTTCTAAAATAAATCTACACAGATTTATTCATTCTAGGCTAAATGGGATAGGGCTACCAGCTGACATTGAAATAGCGTCCTAGTAGGTAAATACTTCGGTTCATTCAAATTCAAAAGTGGACTGAATTTTCAACTTTTAAATATAATTAAATGCTACAAAATTTTAATTTTTTTATGGGTTTTATAAATTTTATCATTTTTACAGAGATGAGGATACTGTTGAGGAAAACTTCGCAACTGATATTGATGACGATTCATCACAAATGCGTGGTAACTGTATTGATGAATCATTTGACCAAAATGCAAGCCCATCATCATCAACAACACTCGACGACTTAAATATAGAACCAGATGTCTGTGAAGATTTTCGTAAAACCCATCACGAAGAATTGGAAGGACGTAGAATCGTGGATATAAAATATTTGTTTTCCGTGATTTTTAATATAAGGCACGAACCCTATAACTGCCAATTTGCTGATTTAAGTTTTTTAGGGGAACAGCGAAATGGTTTTGTTAGTAAGTATATTTTTGAATGCAAAATGTGCAAAAAAATAGAAACTGTTTACTCTGAAGACCCAAATATGAAGGTGCCTGTGAATGCCGCTGTTGTTGAAGGAATATTATGTACAGGAAATGGATATTCACAATTGAATGAAATATGTAGTGCGTTAAATATGCCAAATATGTGTTCTAAAACTTACACCAACATTGAAAAATCTTTAGCGCCTACAATTGAAGAATGTGCTTTAGATGAAATGATAGCAGCAGGTCAAGAAGAAAAAAGGCTAGCTATTTTAAATGGTGATATAGACGAAGATGGCTGTCCTTTAGTGACAGTGGTTGCAGATGGATCTTGGGCAAAACGGTCATATAAAAGTGGTTTTAGTTCCGCGTCTGGTGCAGGATGCATAGTTGGACTGCGGACTAAAAAGGTTTTATTTCTTGGAGTTCGAAACTCATACTGTTATGTATGTGCAAGAAGTGCAAAATTAAATATTGATGTCACTGAACACAGATGCTTCAAAAACTGGCATGACAGCGCTAATGCTATGGAAGCAGATATTATAGTAGAAGGATTTTGTAAAAGTATGGAAATGCATGGGTTGAAGTATAATAAACTAGTAGGAGATGGTGACTCCAGTATTATGAAAAAGTTGATGCTGAAGAAACCGTATGGTCCCAACTTTATTATAATGAAAATAGAGTGCAAAAATCATTTGCTTCGCAACTTTTGCAACAAGCTAAAATTGTTGGGGAAAAAAACCAATAACCATAAAGGCTTTGTACCTGTTCAGATAAGAAAAAAAGTTGAGAGCAACGTTTTGCGCATGCGAAAAGCTATCGTGGGGGCTGTAAATTATAGAAAAGGGCAAGAAAATGTTATTCACAGTGATAAAATAAGGAATTTAAAAAATGACATCAAAAATGCTGCTAACCATGTTTTTGGCGATCATAAAAACTGTGCATCGTACTTTTGTAAGACTGAAAATAATAAAGATATAAATTTAGTTGCAGATCTTCAAGTTTGTGGCATATGGACAGACATACAACAATATTTACTAAGTCTCAGTTCAAATGCAGAAAGTCTCATTTTAGATGTGACAAATAACTCAGTAGAACAATTTAATAACATAATTGCTAAGTTCATCGGTGGCAAAAGAGTGAACTTCACTGCAAGAGGGTCATACCAAGCAAGGTGTTTTGGTGCTGTAACTTCATGGAACAGCGAAATGGCAACACATTCGCGCGTACAAAAAAAAATTCAAGGCTTTAGTCCAGGAAAATACACAAAGAAATATATAGAAAGAAAACGCGTATCAAACGAACGTACAGAGAGTTATCGAAAACGGAAACTTATGAATAACGAAGACATTACCAAAAAAAGGAAAAAAGTCACAGGACCCGACGAGAATTATGGTCAATTAGAAATAGAGCCAGATATACCAATTGACTTATTTGATCAAAAAAAAGAAGAATTTCTTTTACAGTTGTCGAAAACAAACCCCGAAGACCTTGAAAGGAATACCGTGGGCCAGAGTGAAAACACGTTGTGGGCACTTGAAAGACAAAAGCGGCTCACAGCATCCAACTTTGGCCAAATTTGTAAATTACGAAAAAATACATCAGTAACAGGAATGTTAAAGTCTTTGTTGTACTCCCAGTTCAAAGGCACAATTGCAACCAATTATGGTAAAGAAAATGAAAAAGAAGCCATACAACAATTCATGGCAGAAACGGGACTACAAGTGTCCAACTGCGGTTTGTTTGTAGATGGCGAAAAAAGATTTTTGGCTGCAAGCCCTGATGGCCTTATTAACCACGATACTATAGTAGAAGTTAAATGCCCATATAAAATTGTAGATATGACACCTCAAGAAGGTATAAAACAAAAAAAAATTAATTTCTGCACCTTTGAAGGGAACCAAATAAAATTAAAACGTAATCACAATTATTTTTTCCAAGTACAAGGTCAGCTTCACATAACCCGTAGAGACTTTTGTTATTTTATTTTATGGAGTCCTAAAGGTTTTCTTTATGAAAAAATAGAAAGAGACGATATATTCTGGCAAAATAATATGAAACCAAAATTAGAAACCTTTTTTAACGAGTGCCTTTTGCCAGAAATAATTGATGGTCGCATTCCACGAAATTTACCAGCCAGAGAAAGGAAGTAGATGATGTTTATTATTGTATCAGTTAGAAAAGGGATTTTAATATTTTAGTATGAGGCCTGGTCTACCTACGGTCCGCCATTTTTTTTTCGGTGACCGATCATTTCATAAAAAACAAATTACAAATTTTCATTTCACAAACAACGTTTCGCAAAATTATGAATCATATATTATTCGTTTTTTGTGAAATGATCATTTGTTAAATGTTTTTTGCGAAACATTAGTGAACCTTTTTTTTCAATACGTCATTCTTAAAATTTTCTGAAAAAACATCATTATTCTCAAATAGTCGTGATTTACGTCAAAAATATTTTGAAAAATACTTGATTTTAAAACGTGCCAATATAAAACGTCTATGGTTCTAATATAAAATTTTATAATTACTTCATAGCTACAATTGTAGTATAAAATAGTAACTCTCTCACAAGGTTGAAAAAAAAACACTTTTTATTATGAATAATATTTTGATGAGAAAGCCCCTAATACAGGTTTTATGAGTGGCCGCTATTAGAAAAGCAATAGTCATAGTCATTTAGTCATAGTCATTTATTTATTAAACATTGGTACACTGTTGGTACACTTATTTTCGTCTAAGAATTACTTACTTAAAAAGCATGATGGTGATAATGGGTAACGGTATCTTAAAACTAAAGCTACGAGGGTATATAATAAATATAACAAACTGTAGTAATAAATAAACCAAAATATTCAAACCCATTTCGCATTAAAATGTTCTTGTTTATTATTGATTAGAACTTTAAAAATAATCGATGATTGTGTATGAATGATGTTTTCAATAAACAATTCCTAGTCGTGCAAACGAATTTTTATTATTATTCCACCACAAGCTGATCCTTGCTTGCGATTTTACTTGTCTGAGAAGTGATGATGCAGTCTTAGATGGTAGCAGGCTAACCTGATAGTTATACCATTACCATCGTACCGCAGCCCTAAACAGTTCTTCGGTACGTATTTGCCGATCGGGTGGTATGAATATCGATATCGACGAACAACACTAGATTATCGATAACAGCATTATGTGAACTACGTCTGAACTCACTGACTGTGTGCATGTGAGTGTGTGTACGGATATGATTTCCCCGAATAGAGTCCGATAACACCCGATAGGGACAACTGCAGCTTGGAACGATAATACCTACGAAAAAACAGTCGAATTCTTACTCTCGTATTTTTCTGTTTCCTCCTCCAAAACTGAACCGATTGTTTTTGTTTTTTAAGAGTAATTTAAGAAGGAGTCAGGCTATGACGGTATGTTTTTCTTTTTTTGATTATATTCGTTTAATTTATTTGCGGGATGTCTGATGACGGCGTGAAAACTGGGTCATTTTTTGCAATTATTGAAGGTTCCATATTCTTAAAATTATTAATTTATCGAAAAAAGGAAAACATAGGAGCATGGCACGGATACATGTGGATTTTATGGTGTAAGAATATTTTCTCTATTGTAATTATCCACGGAGGAAACAGACAAATGTTTTTGTATGGAGAAAGCGCCGGGAGAATTCCTCTTAACTAGATCCTGCAAAATTGCTCTGTCTAGATATCTTCGTTGGTCGTCATTCGTCTCTTTAGGATTTAGTTTCATAATGATTTTAATTACTAGATGATGCCCGCGACTTCGTCCGCTTGTATTGATTTTTTTTCATTCCCGCGGTAACTGTTTTATTTTCCGGGATATAATACTTTATTACTACTACTTACTACTATTACTTATAGACTACTGTCTATGTTCTTCGCCGGGATACAAACTATCCTTGCATCAAATTTCATCAAAATCGGTTAAACAGATATAAGCCGTGAAAGCGTAGCAGACAGACTGATAGACACACTTTCGCATTTATAATATTAGTATATATAGATATAGATAATAATGTCTATATCCATTGTCCCCAGGAAATGGCCAGCTGCTAAACGAGTGCTAGCGAAGTTCGCGCGAGCGGAGTGAGCGTCCTGCACGATGACAAAGAAGTTCGAGTTCAACTGGCAGATACCAGTGCCGGAACCGCTGTTGCAGGTGAGAAACAAGAAAATATGTACTAATATAGTAAACTAACTGATGCCCGCGACTTCGTTCGACTTGATTGAAGGACAAACCAACAAACAAACACGCTTTTGCATTTATATTAGTATGATGCGTTTTTTTTTTTCGGATTGAGTATGCTGCGTAGTGCCTACAGGCCCATACTGCCAACACTTAAACCAATACGACAGTCTGATGTCACACGCTTGACGTTCCTAAAATAAGGATTATAATTCTAAAACATGAAAGTCAATAATGAAACAATGTGGCTTTAAGTGTTGGCAGTGTGGTCCCTGGTCCAAAACGTGAGGTTTCTATGAGCCTGAATCTGATAAAAGACCGCTCTCTTGTTAGGTACTCAATAAGTACTTATGTTAGTAGGCAGCGGTTAGCACCTTAGAGAAAAAAATTTTAATTGTTGGCTGCCTCTTTGGACTAGCGGTTAGCATAATCGGCTGCGGATCACGAGGTCCTGGATTTGATTCCCGGTCGGGCATAAAAATTGTTAGGTATTGTTTTTTTCAGTTGTTGAAAGTTGGCGGTGAGTCACCCCCGTGCCTCGGAGAGCACGTTAAGCCGTCGGTCCCGGTTATTATCACTAACATGATAATTCAATTCAATTTATTTCAAACATGTAGGACATACAGGTGTCTCTTATGCTACGTCATGTTTTGACTCTACTACCGGTTCGGAAAGCAGATTCTGCCAAGAAGAGCCGGCAAGAAACTCAGCAGTTGCTCTTTTTTTTTCCTTTTTTTTTAAACAATCTATTATATTGATTACAATACATAAATAAGTATGTAAGTTAAATAAAATACTATAGTGTAAGTTAATTATACTATCCTGTGGGGAGCAGGACCCAAAGTCGGTTGCTTCCATACAACTTTGTCATTAAGAAATTCGTCAATTGTATAATAGCCCCGACTATTCAATATATACCGTCAATTGTATAATAGTCGTTAAAGCCCGCCAGTCCGCATTGGAGCAGCGTGGTGGGTCTAAGCTCCAATTCCCTCTCATGAAAGTGGAGGCCTATGCCCGGCTGTGGGACGTTAATAGGCTGTAGTGGTAAAATGTAATCCTTCTAAGAACAATTAGTGGAGAACTCGAAACTGTTTCGTAACGAGGAAATAAATATTGCGGTACGATAAGTGCTCAAGCTCCATACATACTACCGACTATCGACTTACAACATAGTTTATTCGATATCGAACATCCGATTTGACCCCACTCATGCACTCGAGAATTCTTAGCGGAAAACTATTTAATACACGTAAGCATAGCATGCCGGAGGTTAGGTATATTTCATATGAATTTTTTTAAGCCACAGAATAGGTAATAGTTGGTTTAGGGTAATACAATAGAACTTAAAGCTAGCTAGCCTAACCTGATCCATACTAATATATTTAAATATTATTATAAATGCGAAAGTGTGTCTGTCTGTCTGCAGTGTCTGCTATGCTTTCACGGCCCACCTGTTCAACCGATTTGTATGAAATTTGTATAGGGATAGTTTATATCCCGGGGAAGGACATAGTATACTTTTTATCCCGAAAATTAAGGAGTTCCATATCCACGCGTACGAAGTTGCGGGCATCAGCTAGTTACTATATAATATGCGTGTAATAGTGGCAAGAATGCTGGCTGCATTTCCGCGCTGGACAGCCAGGATGACCCTTTGCGAGATAAATGATGGCTCATTTATCTCGCAAAGGGTCATCCTGGCTGCATTGAAGGGCTGGCGCCCTTCAATGAGGCAAATATCTCGCAAATTTTTTTTGGCATTAAGTGTGAGATCTATAGAGCTAACTTTGACTTTGCTTAGGTTTAACTTAAGACGTAGTTAAAACGAGACAGATTTATGTTACTCACATAAGTCCATCTCGTTTTAACTCTTAGTAATTCTTTAAAGTTTAATTACGAATGTAATTACTAAATATATTTATATTTAAGACCGTAACAACGCGAGGTGTCGGTTTCAGTTGCACACCACTTATTAATATAAACCTTAAAACTAAGGCATTTAAGTTTAATTACGAATTAACTATTAATACTTAGGACCTTTTGTCTTAAGAAGAACGGTGTCGGTCTCGCGTATTCAAAATTTTTACCCCCTACCAAAAACTGCTCAACGCGCCTAAAGAAGTTTTCACTTCAAAAAATTCGGAAGCCCTCCACACGCAACTGACATTCGACCTGCCGAAAGCCAATTTAACGTGAAATAAACACGCAAATTACGAATGCACCTTGAATACGATCGGGATCACGTTTCTCGACGTAACGACGCCTTTGATCTATGCCAAAGGATACCACGAGGCAATTACAAAGAAGCCTTCGAAGTTAATTGCCTGTTAGCAACTTTTTTATGCCATTTCATTTCCATAAAAATGTTTTCGCGAACAGATTGTTATGTAACTGTAAAGGCAAGGAATTTCCTAAGCCTTGTGACGACATCCCTGCCGTCGTTGTAACTTGTGAGCCTCGTGATCTTTTTTATACAAGTATATAATTATACTTATATTTATAAATTTTTCTGGGCTGCTGTATAGAATGCGTAAACGATTGCCATTTACCTATCAATATGAAAAGATAGGCTGTCAAAGCGAAGTAGATAGACAGACAGACACACTTTCGAATTTATTACATCAATATGGATTAATTAAATAATATTTATGATTAAGTGGAGAATAAAAGAGCAGGTGACAACCCTGCGAAGTAAAAGTAAATAGACGTAAAGCAAGCTTTGTAATCAGAGTGACAAAGCTACGAGCTCTTATTTGACTTCAAATGCTACATGTTACTCTTTTTTCTAAAACTACTCTATTTTTTTTACAGTATAGTTTGTTTTGGTTTAACCATTTTCCATTAAGAGCCCATAACGAAAAAAGTGTTGATAGCCTAGTGGTTTATCTAGAGTTAGACGCCTGGCTTCCTGTAGGGTAGTCGTGGGTTTGATCCCCAGGTATTACTTTTCGGAGCTATGTGCGTTTTACCACCCTAGGACTGCTGAGCCCACTGGACATTGGGCAAGTGCCCAGGGCCCCGCGATCGATGGGGCCCCCCGAGTTACTGCCAGATCACCAACCGATAACTATACACTTATATTAGGTAGGTACCTACGTTCAAAATATACCAAGATTTTGAATAGATCTTGAATTTTTAAAAGTAACCGTTAAAAATAACAGTTGAATCAATCTAGAATATTACATTATCTACTCTTTCTGCATCTTCTACATGTTTCTCTCCTCTACTCCTCTCTGCATGTTTTAACAAAATAGACAGAGGACTATTTTGTTAAAACAGGCATATATGCCTTTTCATTGGGACCCCATTATCCTAATGTGCCCAGGGCCTCCAATAAGTTAAAGACGGTCCAGCCCCCCGTTTCTCTAAAAGTTGCCGATCGAATCGCCAAAGTTCGGTGTCAAAGTAAAATAAACCATAACAGCATTGAATTAGAGCTCAATTTCGTGTATCCGTTCTCATCCGTTAAGGGTGTTGTACATAACTAAATTTATTAGAATGGATACACGAACTTTGACCATTTGATCGGTAATTCTTACACAATCGCATCTCTGAACATGACAGTGGGTACTTGATTAGTTGTAACTATATCAGTCTGTCATCTCTAAAAAAGAAGTGAAACATTGTTTCAGTAGGTCATTGATGTAGAATTTTTTTAGTGCAGTAGGTATAATAATCACAAAAAGTTTCAAATATCTTATAACTTCAGTTATTTGGGAACTCCACTTCGTCCCGCCACTGTTCTAATATATCCCTTCGCCCCCAGGGTGCGACCTTCGACCGCTGGACGGAGGAGAAGGACAACACTGAGCTGGAGCTGAACTGCCTGTTCAAGGTCGACGAGTACGGCTTCTTTATCTACTGGAAGAGCGAGGGCAAGGTACGTCTATAGCATAACTACTAGACAAGCATCCGTTGCGACCTGCAACGAAAGCGACGCAACGCGACGCGATACGGCTCCATAGAAAATGACAAACTTATATGCACGAAAACGTAGGCCACGTGGAGGGGGTCAGCTACAGTTTGTTCCTGTCGCGTCAATGCGTCGCGTGACGCGTCGCATTACCGCGTATGTCGTTCATCTAGGTCGGACAACGGGTAAGCCCGCACTGCGATAGACGTCCCCGCGATTTTTATTCTCGCGATTTAGATGTCATATTCATACAGTGGACCGACGTCATATTCATATAATGTTATATTCATACAGTGGACCGACGCCAATATAGGGTATGTTCCGATATACACTGCGAGCACTGTTCAGTGCTCTTACTGGGGAGAAATTCGTTCCATTATGGACTGACAGTATACTGCCGCAGTATCCTAGGGTACTGTATGAATATATGACGTCATAAATCGTCGCCGGTTTTGTACTGTGAGCACTGGCGTTTTCGAGGCAAGGTGCTCTTAGTGCTTTGATCACGTGATTAACAGCTGGACTGCGTTCCGTTTTAAACAGTAACCAGTATAACTAACTGTAAAGGAACGGCTTCGCAGTATACTAAATTGACGTCACACCTTACAGTGCTCGCAGTATATATCGGAACATACCCATAAACTACTAATATAATGTCAAGACTCGGCTACCATGACAGTTGTAGCACCTAGAGGCACGATAGAGCAATAGGTATTGAGAGAGGTAGCAAACTACAAAAACAGAGTGGCAGAGTTTTGCTAATTTCCTCCGTCATGCACGACTCACGTTCCTGTCACCCCACAGCGTTGCTTTGTCTAGACGTCTCCGTCGATCGAATGGTTAAGAATTATTATTTCTCAGACTGATATAACAACCTAAGAAATTGACATGACATGACTTTTGTCATACCCTGTCACTCAGTAGTGTGTTTTCGCCCTAAGGAAATATTTTCAGATATTCAGATTCGCGTCAGTTAGTGCGCACTAAGAGCAGGTACCTACTACTACTGAGCACCTTCATTTTGTCTAGCAACGACTTTATGGAATAAACTTTATTGATTCTCTAGAAATAGCGCTTCAGACATTCTTGCAACATTCAATGGCCGAACTCCGAACTATCTGAGATTGGATATAAAATAAATACGTATTGAATTATTGATAATATCTATATATATAAAAATGAAACCCGTTTTCCTTGGTCACGGCATCACGCGTGAATGGCTGGACCGATTTCACTAATTCTTTTTTTGTTGTATTTGTTATTATTAGGAGAAGGTTCTTACGGAAAAAAATATTAAGAAAATCTCTCAGAAATATTGAAAAATATACATTTAATTTTGCATACTAAGGCGGTACGAAGTTCGCCGGGTCAGCTAGTTAATAGATATATTTCAAGTGCCCCTCCATTAGGATGATGGATGAATGACCGAATGTTGCAATGATAACACAGCTAACAGATATCCATATTAATATTTAATATGCGAAAATGTGTCTGTCTGTTACCGTTTATGAGTTTAGACCTAGTTTAAAACCAGTCTTTAAGAGATTTGGCACACCCTACTCAATATATATAGGTTAATATATATATGTACGTAATATATAGGGAAGGAATAGGCTAATTTATATCTCGGAAAATATGCGGAAAATCGATAGAGACATCAAAATTCAAAAGAGTTCCCTCGGAATTATTCAAAACCTAAATCCACGGGGAATATATTTGATGACAACTCAATCAAATCATGAAACTTCGCGCTTCTAGTATGGAAGTTGTATAGTGGTGGCTTATGACGTCATCAAATTTCAACACACTTTTTTTAAAAGACCATATATTTAATAATCAGTAAGAAATAATTTATTTTTGACATAGGACATCTCTATTCTCGGATATCCCAAATCTATATATGGGATTCTAGTCCAAATAAATATACGTATACAAACTTATATTATGTTCTTACTATTTATGCGAATATGTTTGTTTGTTGATAGGTCATTCAATGAAGTCGCAACAGAGCATCGGATCGACGTTATATTTTCCATTGATTTATTTTTGAACCTGCAGTGACAGGCTAATTTTACCGAAATACCAAAGAGTTCTCACTTCACACACTTATTAAATCGACATGGTTATAGGTTTTTGAAACAGGCTTTTTTTTTAATTATAGGCGCTTGGCTGCAATCAGACCTGCTTGCAAGTGATGATACACGGACACGCTAAGGTGGAGCGCGCTTGCCTAGAAGATGTTTAAATTCACTCTTGGTTTGAAGATACCTAAATTAAAAGAGGAGGGGCAAACGGAAAACGGCCGAAGGGCATTCCATATCCGCGTCCGCGAAATTTCGACTACCTAAGGGTGCAGGGTGATAATAAGAACGAAAAGACATTTATTAACATTGTGCCAAACAATACAACAGGTAATAAAACAGAGAAACTGACTAACTAAGATTACCTACTAGAAATAAACGTTCTGCTATCTATGCAAATTGAGATTTAAAATAATCCTCCCAAAGTCCAAAATCGACTGGAATCAAACATGAAGTATCTAACAAGTTACCAAAAAAGTATTTCCCTCGGGCTGCCCGGTACATGCATGCCATAGTATGTGAGGGCCGGAGTGCCTCTACAGCTAATGATGTTACACAAACCGAAGTTTAGTGCCGTATGTAGTAACCTGAGTATTTAGGTCATATACTTCGCGGTCCTTACTTGTATGACCTGCTACAATTAACTATCCAGGGGAAGCGAGGACTTGTAACGCTTCACAGCACGGATTGAATAATACTTAGTTTTGTAACTGTGACAACGAAATAAGCAGGTTACTGGCTGACTCACAGAACAACGTATCACTCACATTATTATAATGATAATATCATATTAATATTATTGAGAAAGTGTTTGTTTGTTGGTTTGTCCTTCAAACACGCCGCAACGGAGCAACGGATCGACGTGATTTTTGGCATGGGTGTAGCAAGCGCACGCAGACGAAGTCGCGGACATAAGAAGTTTCCTGTCTTTACTAAGTAGGTATGAATCCCAAATCATCTGGAATCAAACACCAAGAACAGTCTAAGAAAATACGTTATATAAGAACTTCATGTACTCTGTCACTCTCCAGGTCCTCACCATGCTAAAAATCACGTCGATCCGATGCTCT
This sequence comes from Erebia aethiops, assembly GCA_923060345.2. Lineage (NCBI taxonomy): Eukaryota > Metazoa > Arthropoda > Insecta > Lepidoptera > Nymphalidae > Erebia > Erebia aethiops. The sequence goes on from OV281080.1 coordinate 18,524,176, forward strand.
GTTGCGGCGTGATGGAAGGACAAACCAACAAAGCAATAAACCAACAAACAAACACACTGTCGCATTTATAATATTATTAGTATGATTTTTGACGCAAGATCCTAATTAAGATAATTATCTATCAATGTTTGAATTTTGATACGGCCTTTGCAATCGAATTGTCCATCGCTGGCGCTGCGGTCTTGTTTACTTCAAAAAGCTCCTTTTACGTTTATTTCGACTTCAAATGACTACATCTCAAAGTCTTGTTGAAATACGAGTTTAGATTCTTTATAGATCAATAAAAGCTTCAGGTGGCCCATATTAAACTATTTCAGTAGCACATTTGGCATTATGGCTTTCAGTGTAGGACTGATGCTCTTGTAACTACACAATCTCTGTACTAAAAACTAAAGTGTCAGTCGTCAGGTTTAGTGTTGTCCTTTTATAGTCCATCATTTGGTGCTCAAATAGGGGGTTACCTGCAGGAAAGTTTCTCGGGGGTTTTGAAAATTGGTGTATTTTATAAATTTCGACGTGCTTTGAAATTTTCTCTACTTTAATTTATTAGATAACTAAATTCATCGTAAAATTAGTCCGACTCCGAAAGGACTTCATTGCCAAAAATCTGTTTTTGGGCGCCAATATGGCGGCGCGAGCGGCAAAGATACGAGTTGGCAAAGTGAAAATTCGGAAAGAGCACTTCGAAATCTATAAAATACGCCAATTTTCAAAACTCCGTAGAAACTTCACAGGTAAAACAACCAAATGACTGGACTATTTAGTTTAGCTTACAAATCATGTTCAGTAGAATTGGAGTGACATTGTATATAGATCTGAAAAGAGCTCTCTGTTTTGCAGTTTGAATATTTTTTAATGTATTTAAAAAGGAAAAGGTGACTAAATGATTGACTGCCTGACTGACTGATCTATAAATCTGTATGCCAAATTTCAGAAAGGATTTTTGAAAATTCAACTCCTAAGGGGGTAAAATAGGGGTCTGAAATTTGTATGAAAATCGAACCTAAAACGTCAGCGAAGCTGCGAGCAAAAACTAGTTTTTTTTTCTTCGGGGGAGGAAAAAATCCTAGTTTCATAACAAACATTCATTCATTAGTTTCATAGCTTAGGTTACAAACAGGTACTTAGGTAAATGTTTTTTGTAGAAAGTTAACTACTGAGATTGTCAATATAGTAAGTATTAATATAGTAATTACGTCAGGGTTAGCTGACGAAATATGCGGTTCTATTTAAATTAAATCTAAACATTATCGTCCCATATTCTCACAAACAAATATGGCTTTTAAATAAATAAAGCTGTATTTCCTTAACTAGAAAAAAAGGTAAACACGTAGCTGGTCGCGGAAACGCGGGCTTCTGACGTCACGGTCGCTGGAAAATTTGTGGCGTCGACAATACGTCCACATTAATTATAGAACACTAGCTGATGCCCGCGACTTCGTCCGCGTTGTTTAAGTTTTTTTTATTCCCTCGGGAACTCCTTAATTTTCCGGGATTGAAAGTAGCCTATGTCACTCTACTCTCCAGGTCCTCAACTAAACGCATGGCAAAAATCACGTCGGTCCGTTGCTCCGTTGCGGCGTGATTGAAGGACAAACAAACACACCGATACGAGATGGTCAAGAATGGTGGAGATTTTTGTGACGTACAGTAATAATGTCCTCCCGACCGAATTTCGGCCACGGCCACTATCTCCAGAGAGATTAGCCATACTCTCATACCTATAGCCAGATGGGACGGAAAATTTGACAGGACCGGTGAGAGGTCAGGCGTAGGACCGAGGCACGGGGGTGAAACACCGCCAACTTCCTAACTCCGGGAATTTCTTGCCAGAAAAATCGAATACTTGTTATGGTCCGATTTAATACTCGAACCCGTGTCCTCGTCGGGTCGGCCAAAGTCGAACATGCTAGCCAGAAGACCAACGAGGCAGTCTTAAAGTGATACGATTTGATTGAAATGGGCTAGCGTAAAATCGGCAAAACGAAAAGTAAATCCACGCGCACGAAACATCAACTAGACGTTTTTTCAAGAAATAAAACTAGGAATTCGTAACTAGGTATACGTAACCAAACGAGTAAGGAAAATACACTCTTATGGATGCGAAGTGGAACAAGTATCCATTCACATTTCACACCTATTCGGTGAACGTGAATGACCCTTGACCACATACCTCTATGCCCTTGACCTTGCTTATTCCGAGCAGATTTTCATCACTAAGGGTCAAAAGATCAGGTCAAGTGGCCTCAAGAACTTTCATATAATATAAGTAGGTACAGGTTCGCTGTAAATTCTGGAGTAAACAATATTATAATGAAAATCTATACTAATATTATAAATGCTAAAGTTTGGATGGGCGGATGTTTGTTACTCAATCACGCCAGAACGGCTGAACGGATGTGGCACAGAGATAGACTATAGTCTGGAATAACACATAGGCTACTTTTTATCCCTTCCCACGGGAACCAAAAAACCTCAATCCACGCGGACGAAGTCGCGGGCATCAGCTAGTAAAAAATAAAATAGCCCCCGACGACCTGTGGAACTTGTTCACATCCCTTCTTCCCTTGGAAAATCATCAACTAAAAATAGCTGATGATTTTCCAAGGTCTGAACCGATTTTCTCTAATCAGCTAAGAACAATCTCGATCAGGTCATTGGTGGTTCGTAATAGGTATAGTCATGACCATATCAAAATAAGAACAAGGCGCTGAAAAACCACGTTTCTTGTATTAATTCTTTATTTTTTTTAATTATTTGTTGTTATAGTGGCAATAGAAATACACAGTATGTGAAAATTTCAACTGTCTTCCTATTAGGTATGGTTCATGTGATAGGTACAGCCCGCTGACCGACAGACGTACAGACAGCGGAGGCTTAGTAAAAGGGTCCTGTTGGCACCCTTCGTAGAGAACCCTAAAAAGTAGGTACATAAATGGTAGCTAAAAACTGTATTTAACCTACCTTTCTTTCTGATGAAATGCTTAATGCAATACCGGGAAGGTTGTTAGTCCACTACAGCTCATTAACGTCCCCCTGCTGGGCACAGGCCTCCACTCTCATAGGAGAGAGGGAATAAGAGCCTTGACCCACCATGCTGCTCCAATGAAAACACCGCCAACTTCCTAACTCCGGGCTAGTAGTGAGAATTTCAAGTCAGAAAAACCCAAACAACCAAGACTCGTACCCTGGACCTCGTCGACCGCAGTTGAACATGCCAACCACTAGACCAACGAGGCAGTTTTTAGTCCGTAGATGTTCAGTTTTTAGTCCGTACCTATATGTATAACTAAGCCACCTGGAGGGAAGTCGGGCATGACATTGTTTGCTATCCATAAGTATTTTCCTCCTCCAACGGAAAAACGGGTAGATATATTACACCTTCATTCCATTCAACGTCCTCATCAACCTCCGGTTTGATGACCGCACTGATTATCCTTAAACATGAAAAGGATACGCTAACCGACCCCATTTCACGCTAAGTGGCAGCCCTAGCAGGGTTGTCGCTCCCTGCAAAATGAAGGAGGTACATTTGTCAAATGACCTCCTTTAGGAGATAAATGCAGGTGAATGAACAGACATTTTGTAACATTAATTGAAATGGTATCTCTATCTACGCGTACGCAGGAACAAAGAACATCGGTTTGTACTTTAAATTAAAGCTCCAAAAATCTAGTTTCATTTTTAAGCGATTTCCTAAAAAGGAGGAGATTCTCAAATCAGCGCGTATCTTTTTTTTTAAGCATTTAATTAAACATCGACCGCAACTTCGTCTTCGGCTTCGGTCATCTACGGCCATTAAAGGTTTGGCCGAAGATGGTTATCTTCGGCCAAACTTTCGGCTTCGGGCAAAATCTGCGATAGCCGATTAAACGACTTCGGCTCCAGCCAAAAATCCTACACTTCTTTTTATGGACAATCATTTTCTTGGTTTTTTTAGGAGGTTGTTTGCAAGCAGGTCTGCAGCAAACCGCTAGTCAAGTACAAATGCAGAGTCAATATCGAAAATGAGATGATGAGGTAGGATGGAAGGACAATCTGTGGAAAAATGTCCTTAACCAAATGGTCAATTTGTCAAAATGGTTGTCATTGGCAACCCTATTCCAACCCCTCTTGCGGTTGTGTGTGTGATCCTTTAATTCCCTTTGAAAGCTTGATGTGAAATGAATGCCAGCTGTATTGAAGTGTAGTGTATTGAACAGAGATTGAACCGATATCGATATGCGGAACACAATGCTTGTCGTTTACGCGCCTGACAGATCCATTCAAACTGTCGGTTGCGACCTATATTTAACTTGTATGATGCTACAAGTTTTTACTCGACTACGTCAAAGGATCTGCAGATTTCAGATAGACATAGGTAGGAACTGTAAAGATAATATAAATGCAATGCACGCCGAATTGAGAACCTCCTACTTTTTGGAAGTCGGTTAAAAATCAGTTCGAACTGTGCATCAACGACTTCTATTTGCATCTAGGTATTCATATTGTATACTAGGCGATACCCGTGGGTACGTCCGTTTCCGTGGTGATTCTTTGATTTTCCGGGATGAAAAATAGCCTATTACAGCTATGTCCCTTTAAGGTCATAAACTAACATACAAAAAATACACGGCCCATACAAAGTTGTGTTGTATGGGTTACATATTGAAATGATCTGATTTCCTATTTGGGTATTATCGGTCTGCAGAAAGGAGCAAATTTACGGATTGTTTTATCAAAATAATGAAGCAATTTTCGTAGGAGAAAAATAATAAATTTTAAATAATTTTGTCCACAAAGGAAAGGCTTTCCATTTTTTCTTCCTTAAAAAAACTATCTAAGTAAATTATAGGCCGAGATAAGTAATTATAGGCGAACTGCAAAGGCGGTCTTATCTCGACGAGCTCTCTGAAGTTGCCACCTGATACTTACAAAATACTGAATTACCCATTCTTTGAAACGAAATGGCTCTTCAAAAGAAATAACAAGCTCTAGAAAGGTGCTACAGTGCTACGAAATTGCGGTAAAGGACTCGGCAAAGGACTTGAGACCTACCGTCGAATTAAAGAACTCTGAAAGGACTTTTAAGAGCTACTGTCGCGGCAAAGAACTAAGAAAAGAGCTACCGAACTCAAAGCGGGAAATATTACTGGGAAAAGTTGTCAAGTTTCAGTTATTTTTGAATCCTTTGTGAGCTTTGAAACTGTGAACTTCCAGTTATTACAAGGGCATGATTTAAGCTTCGACAACCTCCCTAGCGCAGTGGTAGGTAAGCGCTATGGTTAAGTGGGAAGTTCCGAGGTTGGTTCCCCGGCGAATAAAAATCTCTTGGCGTCGTATTCCTCATGGCTGAGGGTCGTGACCCCTTTCTATTAATCACATAATGGTAGGGGTTTTCTTGTAATTTCTGAAGTTTCTCTGGCTGGTTTGGCTACTAGGGTCGCGGCCGCATTTGTCAAATGTATATAATAATAAATCATTTATTTTTCAGGCAATAACCCAACAATAAAATAGAAATTATACACTAAAATGAAAAAATAAAATAGAATAATAAATAAATGATTAAGATAAAATTATAAGTATACAATTACCCCCAACGGGGTTCGTTCTTAAATTATTTCGATTACTTACAGTTTCCGTCACTATGCACGGCAAGCCAGTTCCTAATAATGGAGTTATCCGGGCACTCAGAGCATACTCTGAGGATCTCGTTCGTCGTGTTACGAATACGGGTCCAAAATGCCGCAACCCGTGATCTTATGATTGCGAAGTAATCGAGAACTCTGGCGTCGGCAAACATGCTCGACGCACTGCAGTATTTTGGCAGTCTCATCAGAATGCGGTATGCGTTATTATACTGCACTCTGATGCTGCTACGTGCGCTTTTGGTGTAGTTGACCCAAAGCTGACACGTGTAGAAGCATTGACAATATGCCCTAAACAGTGTCAGCCTCGCGTCAACACTGCACCGCGCAAAACGGCGTGCGAGCATGTTACATCGAACAGCCAGTGCCCTCCTTTCGCGTTCGATATCCTCATTATCACGTAAATCCTCAGTTAAAATATGCCCCAAGTACCTAAATCGTTGCACTCTCTCTACTTGCACTCCATCTAACAGCACCGATGGAATCCTCTCCGGTCCTTTACCCGCACGGAAAACCATCATCTGCGTTTTTTTCACATTATATTTGAGGCCGTGATTCCTTGCATATTGCTCGCAGATGTTGATCAGCCGCCTAAGTCCCCTGATTGAGGGGCTCAGAAGCACCATATCGTCGGCATAGCTGATGTTATTAATGCATGTTGTACCTATATGACAACCTATTCTGGAACTTCTAAGCTCCTCAATCAGATCGTTAACATACAAGCTAAAGAGGTCCGGAGAGGTTAAACCTCCTTGACGCACGCCACACTCTAATCTAAAATCATTAGAGGTGGCGTCGCCCCACTTCACAAAATTCGTTTGGTTCTCGTACCAGTACCTCAACAGATCTACAGTGCTACGTGGTACATTTGACGCAATAAGTTTTTGCCATAGCAATTTATAATTTACTAGGTCAAAAGCTCGGCTTAGGTCTAAAAAGCATGCGTAAACCGATGTTTGTCTATTTTTATAGTAATTTACCGTTGATTTGAGACTGAAGATAGCAGAGTCTGTTGAGAGCCCGGGACGAAAACCAAACTGCGCGTCATCAATCCTAATATTCTGGTTTATATCAGACTGAATTAATCTTTCCAGAATTTTGCCTATGATGGTACCTAATGAAATCGGCCGGTAGTTTTTGAGGCTGGAAAGATCACCAGTTTTATTCTTGGGGACAGGAACCACCACAGTTCTCATGAGTTGTTTAGGCAAATAACCCGTGTTAATACTTATAGTAAACAGGTCCGCCAGTATGTGAAACATTTTTTCACCTGCATACAAAATGTGTTCCGTACTCAGTCCGTCAAAGCCTGGGGCCTTTCCCCTTTTCATCTTACGCACTACATTAGCCACATCGTCTGGTGAGTATATATGGGACTTTCAGTGGTTAATGTCAATTTCATCACTGTCCTTGCATACAAACTCTGTATTTAGAGCTGGTAGTGGATCTACATTGAAATGGCGCGAAAATAAGTCGGCAATCATCTTTGAGTCTTGGACATTATCTACACTCACTGGTAAACTAGATTTACCGTTGAGGCGTTTTGTAGCTTTCCAAAATTTTACAAAGTTTTTATCAGCCTGGTGTGAGGCTAATATGTCCATCTTTATCTGATCCTCGTTATTTTGGCACCATTTCAATTTATTTTTAAAAATCTTTCGACTGTCGACCATTTTATCGTAGATCACACCAGTGTGCGGCCTACCATACCATAGCCAACATTGAAAGTGGTACCTCGCTCTTTGGTGACTCTCACGAACGTGGTAGTTCCACCCCAAAACTTTCTTATGTCTTGCCGGTACATAGTGACAAACACTCTCTTTAGCACCTTCTTGTAAAACAGTCACAATACTATCATAATAGTTATCCAGTAAAAATAAATGGGCCTTACATATTTTATAAATACTAAAATTACAATCTGTACAGTTTAAAAAATGACTAGATACGTTATAACTAACTATATATTGAGACTTTCACAAATATGTTAGTTTCACGGCCCGTTTTTTTTAATGTTTCGCACTCAAATTATTCTCTGACTAGGTGTCAGAATCCTTTTTGCTGCGAGTTATGCTCTGATCGTGAAGTAGGTTATTTTTTTCTTCCTGTGTGTGTGTGTGATTTGAGTGACCCTATTTCCAGCAGCCCATGAGTACTCCGTCAATTTCCACGGCCCGTTAAGAGGAATTCTACCGGCGGTTTTTCCATACAAAAACATTTGTCTGTTTCCTCCGTGTACAAAAAAGAAAATACTTATGCACCATAAAATCCATATGTGTCCGTGCCATGCTCCTATGTTTTGCTTTTTTCATAAAATTAATAATTTTAAGAACAAGTAACCTTCAAAAGTTGCAAAATATGGCGCAGTTTTCGCGCCATCATCAGACAGAGATAAAAAGAGAATTAATTTGAGGGATATAATCAAAAAAGATAGACATACGCGCATAGCCTAAGTTCTGTTTAAATTATTCTTAAAAACTACAAAGCGCAAGCGTGTATACAGGGAAGTTCATTTCCTTCGGGGGTAGCTTCCGGGAGTGGTGTGGACTGCGCGGATATTGCGTGTCGGCTGCTTAGCGGATGTCTCTGTGATATCGGAGGAAATCGCAGGGTTGAGCCTATGATGCAATGCTATATAGCATCCGTTTTGAACGGAGATTTAATGTTTGCCACCCGATTGGGTAAGGAAATTGTAATCATAATTTGATATGCGTGCATATCAAAAAGCATGTATGAAGTCCTTAAATAGTTCGAGTAATACGTTTTAAGCTGTCAAACGATTACGATTCGCTTAGACAATTGGGGTTTCTGTTCCAATAGAGATGAGCTATTTTTTCGTCTGATCACGTCATTCATTTTATATGCCACTTGACCAATAATGATTGGAATATCTACAAACCTGTCGGCTTTCAATACTCCCATCACTATTGGTCAAGTGGCATAATAATAAGATAAGGTGATCAGACGTTATAGAAGTCGAAAAATAGCTCCTAACTCTATTGGAAAATACTTTATACTAACTGTTGTTCACAATATCGTAACTAAACTAAATTGACAGGAATAAAACCTGCCCTCTTATTACGTAAAAAATATTACTACAGTTTACAACGATTGCATTCAGTTACAGAATTCCTGGAGTCATTTTATACTTTTTGGAGTTATATTTTATGTACGTTTTATGAAATTAAAATATGACTTGATTAAATGGTTAAGGAAAACATCGTCAGGGAACCTGCAAGTTCTTCATGATGTTCCCAAAAGTCTTAAGTTTAAATTCTGCTTTGGTTATGGTGGCAGCCGGCAGGGTAGTGAGCAAACAATGGGCTGACCGTTGAAGTGTTGATGATGATTTATACCTATTTTATAATTTGTTACAATTCGTCAGTGTCATTAATACCTATTTTGTAATTTGTTACAATTCGTCAGTGTCATTAATACCTATTTTATAATTTGTTACAATTCGTCAGTGTCTTTAATACCTATTTTGTAATTTGTTACAATTCGTCAGTGTCATTAATACCTATTTTGTAATTTGTTACAATTCGTCAGTGTCATTAATACCTATTTTTTAATTTGTTACAGGATGGAGACGTGATTGAGTTGTGCCAAGTCAGTGACGTGAGGTCTGGCGGTGTGCCAAAGGTAATATTGATTTATGACGCCATTTATATTGCTAATGACCATGTCAGATTGCTAGCAGATTGCTCCAAGCTGCAGTTGTGCCTATCGGGTGTTATGGAATTCTATTCAAGAAGCAGCGCGACGGCAATATAATTGTTCAATACCTATTCTCAAAGTATCCCGTTCAGGCCATATCCTCTTAAGCGAGAGATCCCGGATTCGATCGCGGCAGGGTCAATTTGAGAATTTATAAGTTCTGAGTTTTCTCTGGTCTGGTCAGGTGCGATTTAGCGTTTCGGTACGATGCCATACCTATATAAATTAGAAACCGTAAAAAAAGGCTCGTGGAGGCCTTGGCCCAAGGCCCCAATGAACCTTTATCCACCTTTATCTTTAGTTTTACAAGAAAAGTTATTATTATGTCCTCCCGACCAAATTTCGGCCACGGAGACCTATCTCCAGAGAGATTAGCCATCTGCGCGAGAGATACCTAGTGCACAACTGTGTGCATTCACAAGTGCACTCTCTAATAATATCTCTTGGCGGCACGTCTTTGCCGGTAGGGTGGTAACTAGCCACTAGACCAAAGAAAATTCTGAAATTATAAATTCCCAAATTGACCCTATCGCGGATCGAACCGGAGACCTCCAACAACGTTCAACATTACGCCAGGGAGGTCGTCAAAAATATAAATGTTAAATGTTATGATATGCTTGCTGACATGTTTGGTCGATGCTTGCTGACAAGTAAATTTATTTAACTGGTTCGGAATATAATTTTGTGAGTGAGGTTAATGGTAGGTGTGAAGTCGTGCCTGTTAACATGTCAATAGGATTATTTCTACTTGTTTACTTACGTACACAGTACACTGAGCAGCAGATCACTGGCTGCTCAATGCGGCGCGTCGAATAGCAAATTTTAGCAAATCAAATCGGCATTTCTTCTTAGGCCTTACTCCATAGGTACTAATATTATAAATGCGAAAGTGTGTCCGGCTGTCTGTCTGCTACGCTTTCCCGGCCCATCTTTTCATCCGATTTTGATGAAATTTAGTACTTACAGACGTAAGTTGCAGAGGGAAAACCTTTTTACCGGAAAGTTAAGGAGTTCCCCCGGGAATTTAAAAAAAACTTAAGTTATAAATACACAAGTGTGTCTATATGTTGGTATAATACAGATATATTTATTCATAGCCTCTTTTTAAAAAAATTCTATAAAAATAAATTAAATGAAGCTTCTGACTTTGAAACAATTAAATATAATATGCTTCTAGATAGTGACATCTAGAAGCATATATTTAATTGTCACTGGAATTGAGTGATCCGTGGCCTGGTACGAAACTTCGAATCTTGGCGGTTCCGCAATTTTTGATATACAGTACTTTTTATGTCAAAAGTCCCACAAGGAGTTCCCGCGGGCATCGAAAATCCCAATGCATGTCGACGAAGTCGCGATACCTACTTGAATAAACTTGAAATTTTTAGTATTAGGTATGACGCTGTGGGAGTTTTATCGAAATAACATACCTAACATAGGCTCTTGGGTTGAACGAATTTATTATTGCGTCGGTTATCCCATTATCCCTGGCGTGTGTACACGTGTCGGGGGAGGTTGGGTTGGTCGGCACGTGTAATATGTACGTTATTACTTATTACACAACAACGTACACATCCACACGTGTGATATTATTTGTTTGTTGGTTTGTCCTTCAATCACGCCGCAACAGAGCAACGGATTTACGTGATTTTTGCATGGGTATAGCTGTTGAGGATCTGGAGAGTGGACCTGGAGCTACTTTTTATCCTGGAAAATTAAGGAGTTCCCGTGGGAATTAAAAAACTTATTCCATGCGGACAAAGTATTGCTGTAGACAGGCAGACACACTTTCGCATTCACTATAATAGTATGGACTCAAAAACAGCCACTTCAATTTTAAAATTTGTATTGGCAACCCGCATTGGAGCAGCGTGGTGGGTCTAAGCTCTAATTTCCTCTCTCCTATGACAGTGGACGCCTGTGCCCAGCAGTGGGACGTTAACGGGCTGTAGTAGTGTGGTGGTACAAGACTCATGCTAATGTCATTTTATTTCAGGATGCCAAACTAAGCGATAAGCTCGAAAAGAAACACGGGAAAGACTTAGAAGAGAAGTCGCTAACAATATGCAGCGGCACAGATTATATTAACATAAACTACCAGCATGTAGTCTGTGCGGACGCGAACACTGCCACGGTATGTACTATGTATACATTATACATAATTTGTATTATACAATTTGTATAATAAGCGACGACCATTTCACTATTCCTGTGTAAGTCAGCGAGAAATCTCGAACGTATATCTGTGACAGCTAGTCAAATCAGTAACTTTTTTTCAAACGTCAAAACGCGTGCTTTGTATGGGATTTTGTATACAATATTGAATAGTGACGTCACAATGTGCGACGCACTTTTTTACTTTATTTGATCTTGGTTATTCAAGATAAAACTGACAGGAAACTTGGATATTACGACATTCGGGAGATTTAATAATCACTAGAAAATAATTTATTTAAATAGTTGTCAATTACTCAAAGCCATAGATACCCACCCACCGCGAACCCAATAATAAATCTATGCTCAAAGCACAGATAATATTCACAATAAAATCACAGTAAAATAGAGAATAAAAAAAATTCGTCAGCAACTTACTGCCTTGTCATCCTAATTTTATTTTTTAAATGAGATTATTGTAGAAAATCAAAACATTATCAATTATTTTCTAAGAACTATTATCATTCCAAATTAATAATAGGTACTATAATATTTAAGCTATAATTTAAATTACAAAACAAAACTTAAGTAGTACAAAATAAAACTAAATAATATACAGTAATACCCCGCTTTACGCGACCCCGTTATGCGCGGTTTCACTATAACGCGAATTTCAAATTTCGCGCTCAAATGCCTCGCATTACGCGAAAGAATGCGTATAAACATAATGTAGTCATCAACTTCTCTATGGTCGTGGGAATCCCCGCTTCTTCTGAACATTCTTCCTTCTATGTACATTGTTCTATGGGGATTCCCTCGTTCGTTTCGTTTGTTCCGTCATGTTTAGTTCGGCTGGCAGTCGTGTTTTGTGTTGTGTACATTTATTGGAGATATGTATTGCAGAGTATCTAAGACAATAATGATGACCGTGTCTTGACCGTGTGTCAAACAATTAAAAACAGTGTTGGGTGTTATGAACGTATTTTACAAGAACGTAAAAAAAAAAACGCTACCCAAAAGACAATAGATGTATTTTTCCGTAAAAAATAATTAATACATAGTACATATGTATTGCATAAAGTGTTCTTAGAATTAAAGTGATTGATTAAAATGATTCGTATTTTTTTGTATTAAATTTTGACTATGTTTAATCATAAACCTCGATATACGCCGATTTTTTCCGGAACGTATCCCTCGCGTAAAGCGGGGTATTACTGTAATATGTAAATTATTCATAAAAATTCAAGAGAATGATACCTACTTACTTAATTATTAAAATTCTGTATACTTAGGTACGAGTAACTACTACCTACCTATTTGCTCTGTCCCTTTCAAATTTCTTTTTTTTTTTTCATTTCATTTATTTGTTCCAAAAATCATTACAATAATTTCGGTTAAAACTAGTGGGGCAGTGGTTTCCACACTAGGATTCCCTGTATCGTGGAAACCACTTCCTTCCGAGGGTAGGTAAAAATATATGAACAGTGAGATTAATAACGTCAAAATAAAAATAAGTAAGTAAAGAAAATTGTAATGGAAAAGGCTCAAAGAGCCTGCGGACGTACTGAGCATAACAAGATCGCCATTAAATGAGCAAGAACAAAAGGGAAAATCCTATGAAATTCTGCTTTGTTGTAAATCGTGCTCCTACCTACTTCGTGATCTCGCTTTAATATTTAAATCACAAAGCTGTACCTAGCCTAGCAAGCAAAATAGTCTTAAAAGATTTTCCTTAAGATTTCAAAGGTCAGTAAGTACCTCTTTAGTTATAAAATACGTTTTTAATGTTACAGCGTTTAAAATAATGTGATTAGTTAAATAAAATTTTTTTACCTACTGAGTTGCATTACATTTTATAATTTCCATCCAACTGAGGAAAGTGAGTATAATCACGCTGTAATACTGAAAGGTATGAATAGCAATCTTCTAGGCAAATACTTAATCTTAGGCAACATTATCAGGACTACAGTCCCATCAAACTTATCCGACCCCGTGACAGTGTCGCTAGTAGTTATGAAAAAAAAAGATAAACTTAACAGGCAATAAAAATTAGTTCAAATTTTGGCCACAGGGTTAGATAAATGTGATGGACTATAATTGAAGACCACACGGGAAAACAAGGAATGTCAGTTAAAAGCCTAATTTGAGTTAGCAGTACCATCTAATGGCATTTGAGAATGTAGACCTACCTTTCACCCTGTCGGTTAATATCAATAACCATCGCTGTCAGAGGCTATGAAGATCTAAATAAGACTGTATCTTTTTATATTTCGAATATAAAATTATATTTTAGTCCTATTTATAAGATTAATATTTAAGTTTTTAAATTAGAAACTTTTAAACTTGGGTTGCCACTGTATTCAAAGTTATCCTATTTTGACAATCCTTTTTTCCCGTGTAGTCAGTGCGGCGATAAAAAGGTGTCTAATAAAAAAAAGTACATAAAAGTATTACTTAAATAAAAGAAAAAAAAGTAAGTATTGTTAAATAACAATAAAGAACCTAATTATTGCAAATCAAACAACAAGAGATAACAACCAAATTAGCCAAAATTACTGTTCATAGTAGTATTTAAAATCGTAAACAATCAACATGTTGTTTACAAAACACCTCGTGTTGTTTACTCAAATGTAAATAAAATTTAAATATGTAGGTACTTACCTACCTACCAAACGTTATCAGATGACAATGAACTCTACCGTCTGCTCGTTCCTATACCTATTATGTTAAGTATTAGGACGAGATTACACTTGTAAACTTTTTTTTGAAGTGAAATCTTTAGGCGCGTTGAGCACTTTTTGGTAGGGGGTAAAAATGTGGAATACGCAAGACCGACACCGTTTTAAAAGACAAAAGGTCTTAAGTATAATAATATAGTAGGTACATTCGTAATTAAACTTTAATGCCTTAGTTTTAAGGTTTATATTAATAAGTGTTGTGCAACCGTGGCCGACACCTTGCGGTATTACGAAGACAAAAGGTCTTAAATATAAATATAGTACATTCGTAATTAAACTTTAATGCCTTAGTTTTAAACTGCAATCTCACCTGATGGTAAGGTGATGATGCGGTCTAAGATGGTAGCGGGCTAACTTGTTAGGAGCATGGCAGTTATAATTAACCCATACCCTAATCGGTTTCTACACAACGCTTGGCGGCACGTCTTTGCTGGTTGGTTGGTAACTCAGAAATTTATAAATTATAAATTCCCAAATTGACTCTGCCGGGGATCGAACCCGGGACCTCCGCACGTTAAGACAACAACGCTCAACATTGCGCCAGGGAGGTCGTCAAATGTAGCGTACGTAAGTTACTTATAAAACTAACAATTACTAACGATTCGCGACTTACAACTGTTTAGACATTTCGTAAGTTACTCACTAGCCTAGGTCCGCACTGCGAAAAACGTCCGCGCGACTTATATTCTCGCGATTTATTTTCCGCGTACGGATTTCACATGACACACTGCGAATGCGGTGAGCGTGATACAACTCCATACTGCACATAATATTCGCGCGAATATAATTTTTACCGCACTGTGTGAAATTTGTATCAAACCAGAGATTTCCGCAAATGCATAATACGTATTAGTAATGTATATGATTTGTAGTATTACAGTATTGCGGAAAAAAAACGCGAGGTTTTTTCCGCAGTGCGGGCCCAGCCTTGCGTCTGACGTGAGCAACACTTACTAGTGTAATCGTAACCTTAGGTAGCTCAGTAACAATGGTAATGAATGAATAGGTACTTTCGCACTTATGTGCTCGTATAAGACACTTTTTCAATCTAATCGGTCCAATTTGTACAAAGGTATGGTTGCAAGGGCTGAGAAAGATCACACACAACGTAAAGGCGAACAATGTGTGTCCAATGACGTGCCTAAAGAAACAGTAAGTCTATGCACGCCTTCATCGAAGTGCCTTGGTGTTGCATGATGCCTCAAGACTGACGCCAGAGCAACACAGAGCTACAATGAGGCATGCCACAAAGCCGCATTCTACTGTAATTAAAAAATAAAAAATAAAAATCGTGGGCGGATTGTTGCTAATTCTGGTGTACACAATTACTAAAATAAACTGAAATGACATCTCTAAATCTATTGCTTTCATAATACTCCCTGCGGAAAAGGACAACACTCGATTAAGATCTGCCAGTTTAGTTTAGATATTGTGTAAAACAGAAATAGCCACATGAAACAATAGTAATTTAGACATAAATTTGAAAAGCAAGTATAAAATAATTTAAAGGCTATCGTTCCATGATTTTCCGATTCTACAGATCTAGTGTGTAGTCTCGTAATAAAATAGACATAATTTATTAATGTTTCCATTTTTGTGGCATGCTGCACTGTCGCATATGTTGCTTTGGCATATTTAACAGCTTACAGGCTTACTGTTGCATAATGCTTTGTTATTACCACACATTACATAATGCCTTGATGGCGCATGATAATTTGATTAATAATCTGCATTCTGGTGCATGGAATAACATTCGCATGGCTTATTTTGCATTTGTTTGCAAATCTATGTTGGAGACATAGAGAAATTTTTAGTCATGTAAGGCTTATTGGTGGTGGATGCTTGATGGAGACATTATTTAATGTGAATTTTAGAATATTTTGAGATATATCCCAAATGCATTGAAAAATATCTACCGTAAATCAACTATTTACTTTATTTTGGTTTTTTATTCCACAAGTTAGGGACTATTCTTAAGGTAGGTGCCGATACGAAAGATACCTAATGTAAAATAGTTTTTCCTAGTCCTCTATTCATTATTTATATCCGATTCGTTGAAAAAGATACCTAAACAAAATATGGAAATGGAGATAGAAAAATTCGTGTGAAAAGACTCCAGCCAGTCTGTTAACCTATCTGCTTTGTTAGTCAGATTTTGTTTCAATAAAACATTATCGGGACAGGGGGACGATTTTTATTATTCTGAAATTCAAATGAATTCGAATCACTTATCTCCCCGACCATTTGCGTTACGGCCACGGAATTTAAATAATGTACCTACTAATCCATACTAATATTGTAAATGCGAAAGTGTGTCTGTGTGCTACGCTTTCACGGTTCATCTGTTCAACCGATTTTGATAAAATTTGGTATAGGATAGTTTGTAACCCAGGGAAAACATAGGCTACTTTTTATCCCGGAAAATTAAGGAGTTCCCTCGGGAATACAAAAAAAATTAATCAACGCGGACAAAGTCGCGGGTATCTTGAGACCTACGTCTAGGTGGAGACGTCCACAGCTGGGCGAAGTACAATACTATGACAGTCCAAAAATAGTCCAAACGTGTTTGTCAATGCTGAAGTGCAAATTTAAGAATTGGATGCTTAATTAATACTTACAATATTTTAATCCTTAATCAATTCATAGTTAATATAAATATGTAGTTATAATAATGAATTGATTGATAAAAGCGTTGATAAAATCTGTTAAAATGGATTATTATCTTGTTGTTTTTGCATGATAATACAATATGTTGGCATGATTTTGCATGTGCTTTGTGTTCCGCTTCGGCAAGGTGTGGAAGGAGGGGCTTCGCGCCATCACGCATAACAATAAGATCAACAATATTTGCCCCCGCACCAGCCTTATGAAACAGTACGTATTTACAAGGTTCTCTAGATATTTTTCTATGTCTAGATATGCTTGGCTTGTGATTGCAGACGTAGATAATAGGTAAAGTTTGTCTAGTGAAAACTGAGAGTCGATTTATTAGCATAATTTTTAGACGCTGGCAACAAAGTATATAAAACTAAAGGCTACAAAATTCTCATGGAATTAATAAGTGGGAACCATCCTTATGTATTAAGTCTATGAAAATTTTCTAGTAGGCACATTTGGGGATACTCGTCCTATATTTTTTAATTTTTTTTATTATACACTCTATTTTACATTTTACACTCTCAACTTTCTCAGACTATCCTTACTATTATTATAAGTGTGAAAGTGTTTCTGTCTGTCTGCTATGTTTTTAACGGACGATCTATTATTTATTTCTCAAACGCATATCATACTTACTCCTGTTTCCCTAATTAATTAGTGTAGCTTAAATATAATTTCAACTGATTATTTTAATTTCAACCGATTTTGATAAAATTTTGTATGGAGATAGGTTGCATCCCGGGAAAGGCCGCGGACAAAGTCGTTAAAATTGTCTAGTATACTTGTAATATTTATTGTAGCGCGAGCGTCTTCCAAGCTGACATAAACAGTCAATAAATCAAGAAATCTTCTCTAAGAAACACGTTAGCGACGTGCTTTATCCAGTGGGTCGGGTATTTGGGCTTTCACTTATTTATTTATTGTATTACGGTATTTGCGACTTGCGACTTGTATTTTGCACTGGGTGTTTTAGGGTTAGTTCGCGATAGGAACGTTCTCCGTTTCTGCACAGAACAAATAAGGAAGAAAAGATTTGTTTATTTAATAAATCAATTATTTGATTTGATTTTCAGTCAGCTAAGGAAAAAGATTGTTCATCATACATTTAGATCTATAGCGAGAAAATCAAAACTTTGCTTCTCATTCGGCTCAGAAATAACTTTATAGCAAAATATATCTTCACATAAAAGTTGTTTGAAAGTTATGCGACTACAGCTATTTATCGGAAATAGGGTTGCCAACTTCACATTAATTGTCACTATTTGTCATAATAGTAAAAAAATTATTTATTAAAAAATTAAAAAAATACTTGTTAGATATAATGTAAGTGTAAGTGTAAGTGTGTACTTGTAAGTGTATGATAACAATATATATTTTATAATATGTATTATATTTAGTTATTGTAGTATCTATATGTGTAATTTATATGTAAACTATAGTATGTATGTTTATGTAAGTATATTTTATTTTATACTTTTGTTATTTTTATTTTTCTTTTATGTGCATCGACCACATGAGCTCCTAGACCCAGTGTCATCAGCTTTGTACGCTCGGGTTGCCTTTAAAAGATCACTTTAGTGATAAGGCCGCCTTTGCGCTTTACCACAGTTTCCTGTCTTTTGTATTGTATGCATAATTTTGTACCGATGTGTTAAGATGCAATAAAGACTTATACTACTACTACTACTACTATAATGGAATCCCCACCCCATTTTTGAAAAATGTTAAATTGTTATAGTGCACTAACTACTAGAGATTAAGCCTATGATATTTTAATCAATGTTTGGGAAGGCACTGGCCCCTAAGATACGGGTCCACCTAGTTTAGGGGTCAGGAATACATTGTTCTGTATACTTTGATGAATCCAATAATAAAGATTTCTATTTCTATTTCTACCTACTTAACGTGATATCGCGAATATAGCACGTTATCACGACCATTACGCGGATTTCAGTTAAGAAACCTTCAGTTAAGTTAGCAACCTAAGATTTGTATTTCAACCATACACACGACCATGCACACGCATTACACGCTATTCAGACTTACTTTAACAAACTACATATTTATGCCCGAGGAATATATGGTGTGATAATTTGAAGAGAAGCAAGCATCTAAGTACTGTAATATTTCAATTGCACAGCACAAAGTTAATCGGCAAAAATTGATGCGTCCATTTGTTGATCGAGCGTAAAATAACCCTAAACAAGACGTGTACAGCTTAACGTAATATGAGTTATTATCTACTATTTATTTATAATATTTTACCTATATTATTATCACCAATTTTTCTACGTATGGCAACCCTAATACAGAAGTAATATATAATTTTAGTTTCGATATAAACTTGCTCACGATCTCCAGATACACAGAAGTTCTTATTTAGCTTCTACATAGATAAAGGGATTGTCTACTCTGACATTGAGTTCTCACATGGGGCCTTATTACGTAAAAATGATTGCTACAGTGTAACGATTGCAATCGCCTCTCTCTTTGGCTATTGGCCAAAATGCATTGTCGCGGCAATTGAGACTGTAACAATGATTGATACAGGTATTACATAATATAACCAGTAAGGCCACCTTCCAATTCCTAGACTTTATACTGCATGTTGCATGTAATTAGGCTTTTTGTAACACGGCTGTAACGCGGATGTTGCTTCCTAAAATTCCTTCGTAAAATGTGAAAGTAGGTACTATTATATTTAATACCTGTACCGGTTAAAGATTTACTAAAACCCAAAATAAACTAATTATTCCGGAATAAAAAGTTTGATCTGTCCCCCTGTTCATAAGGAGACAGATCGAACTAATTATTTCCGGTCTGGCCCCCTGGTCTTTTCTTAGGGGGTCAGATTGAAATAAAAAATGTTCCATTTTCTAGTTGGATGCGATTATCATTCCTCACGGACCCAAAAGGCAAGGTTCCAGTTAAAGTGGTCGCACGAACATTCGCCTCAGGCAAAACGGAGAAGATGGTCTACCAGTGTCTCTCTGACTTGGGCCTGCCTTCGGGGAAGAATGAAGCCATGGAGAAGGAAGCCTTCACGTTTGACAAGTTCTACGCCTTGTACCATAAGATCTGCCCGAGGAACGACATTGAGGAATTGTTTAGATCTATGTAAGTACGTTTCGATATAATTATTGTGGCGTGGATCCGTGGTGGAACAAGAGTTAAAAGTCTGAAATTGTTTTTTTGGTCTTAGATTAGGTAAAAAAAGACAAGAGTTAACGGAACAAATTCCATTTTGTTGATCGAAAATATCGCGATAAAGCTGCTAGTATTGTAGGAAATCGTTGAGTGCGTTAATTTCTAGTCTAAAGACTAGATTCTCCAAAAGAACAAAGAACAGCAAAGTTCTATTGAAATCGCGGCTCTTCTGGCGCATTCCACAAATGTGTCTTCTTTAATATTACGTTAATTTGAAAATATGGCAAAAATTTGGAGCTTAGGCGGCGGCGGTTCCATTAATGGAGCTTAAATGATCCTTATAGGTTTCCCAAATCATAATGATAGGTACACTTAAAAGTTGTACCTAAATTTTATGTGTTTTTGTTTTTCAGCACGCAAGGCAAGTCAGACCGCATCAATCTGGAGCAGTTCGTGAACTTCCTGAACGAGAAGCAACGCGACCCGCGCCTCAACGAGATCCTCTACCCCTTGTACGATGACAAGCGAGCACTCGAGATCATCATGGACTACGAACAGGAGGACGACGCTAAGAGTGCTAGTGAGTGTCATGACAACATTCCAGCATGCAAGGCGAGTCAGACGCAATCTGGAGCAGTCCACGTGACGACGGGCAGGAGCTGAGAATGGTAGTGAGTATCTTGACATTCCAGCATGCAAGGCAAGTCAAACCCAATGCAAAAAAGGCAAGAATGCTTTGATCTTAGTCAAGACAAAGTGGTGGAGGTGTGATTTCTTCTCCTGACGACTCCTGCTGGCAACCTCAATTGGACACAGTTATGTAAAGCTAATAGTGTCAAGTTCCAGGTTGAACTATGGCGTTGTCTTGACGTTTCCACGCTGAGGGCAGCATCCACCCGTCGTCACGGTTGTTTTTATACAAACGTTGACAAAATAAAATTAAAGGGAAAGGTGACTGACTGATCTATAAACGCAGAGCTCTAACCACTGGATGGATCGGGTTGGAATTTGGCATACAGATAGCTACTATAACGCTTTGAAATTTATATGAAAATCGAACCTAACGTGCGCGAAGCCGCAGGCAAAAGCCAGTACGAAGATATTTATCTTTTGATCGAATAAAAAGGTTACTAAAATCGTTGTAATTTCCAGAATGCCTCACCAAAGACGGGCTCATCCGCTACCTCATGTCAGACGAGAACGCGCCCGTATTCCTCGACCGGCTCGACTTCTACATGGAGATGGACCAGCCGCTATCACATTACTACATCAACTCCTCACACAACACGTATTTGTCAGGGCGACAGTTCGGCGGCAAGAGTTCTGTAGAGATGTACCGACAAGTCTTGCTGGCTGGATGCAGGTAAATATCTTAAGATTCTTCGATTTAGCGCTGTTCCTAAATGGGGTTCACTTTTCTTCATTTTCCTGTCCATTTTTAGTGTCGCTTTATATATTCAGTCTGTATTATCTCTTATGCCATATTTTTCATGCTCCTTTGTCAGGTTTTCATTGCCTAGGCGCTGCGCAAACGTAGATACTTTTCTGTATGTGTTGGACACAAGCCATCATTGAATATTTGATTTTGATACAACCCATATGAGATCAACCAACAATTGCTCAATCGTGGACACTGTTCGTGTCCAGAGGCTTCCACTTCTCCGTCATACAAAACCACGGATTTCAGTTCGCGCAGCGCCTTAGCCAGAAAATTGACAGGATTTGGTCAGACCCCCAGTCTCCACCTAGTGGATTTAATACATTATTTGGTAGTTGAGCTATCAATCAGTTAACTACACCACAATTGGCGCCAAAAATCTTGTCATGCAGGGGTCTTTGAATGATCTCCTGGTAAAAGCTGTGTTGTCGCAGAGAAACTGACTGATCGCTTAATAAATGTGTACTTAGCTCAAACCTCTGGGTCAGAAAACTTGAGGATCCAAATGTCCCATAATCTGATTCCCAGTAGCGAAGGATTTCCAAAAATTCCATCCGAAAATAACCCATGTTGGTCAACTATGAATCATGCTTTCAGATGCGTAGAACTGGATTGCTGGGACGGCAAAGGGGAAGACGAGGAGCCAATAATAACCCACGGGATGGCTATGTGCACTGATATACTTTTCAAAGACGTGATCTACGCCCTAAGAGATACCGCCTTCGTGACGTCAGATTACCCCGTTATACTGTCCTTTGAGAACCACTGCTGTAAAGCGCAGCAGTACAAACTGGCCAAGTATTGTGATGAGATCCTGGGGGATTTGCTGCAGAAGGAACCTTTGCCGGACTATCCAGTAAGTTACCGATTTTCGACTATGTGAATGAGCATAATCGAATAACATAAAGTGGTTAGGGGTGGTCACTTTCGGCGGTCATAGTAGCTGTCTATAAGATCATAGGTTAGATAAGATAATTAGGTTAGGCTAGTAAAGTTACCTACATAGTCAACTCTATTTCGACTTTTGACTTTGAATATTACGTCTATTTTCAAATCAAACTTACTGATGTATTTTTTTTCAGAAATCGGTATAGTATTAATTTTATAGGGTTGTAACTTGTAGTATATTTTTTAACATATGGTTTAGAAAAACCGTTGCTTCCAGCTGGAACCCGGTCAGCCCTTGCCGCCGCCATCCTTGCTGAAGCGGAAGATTATGATCAAGAACAAACGCCTCAAGCCTGAGGTGGAGAAACAGGAACTGGAGCTGTTCAGACAAGGGCAGTTTGTTATTGAGGATGAGGTGAAAGAAGACGCTTCTGCTGTCGTTTTGCCTGAGAAGAAGGTGAGGATGGAAACGACCTGGGGCCAGTGGCGTGCACAGGGTTTGATGTTAGAATACATATTTACTGACTGTCTTGAAAAATGAGCATTCACGTATTTCCACTTGGGTAAGCAGTGCTTTGATGCGTCTATGAACTGCACGCCACTACCTGGGCCATACTGCCAACGCTTAAAGCAATACTTAAGCAATATTACTCAAGGTGACAGATTTATATCACATACCTTGGCCTGAAATAAGGATTATAATTATTCTAAAACACGAAAGTCAATGAAATAAAATGGCTTTAAGCGTAGGCAGTATGGCCCCTGTATTAGCGCTAGAAGTTTTTTGATTGGTGGAACAATAGATTGACCATTCAGAAAATTTGTAGCGTTAGCTAGCCAGACGGCTTGTGCCAAAGATATCCTTTACAATGAAGAAAAGAAGACACTGATTCATCAGCGTCCAGCCAAACTTTTTGGACCTAGACAAGTTGAAAGTTTGCGCAGAGATTCCCTTTGTAATTTAGACAAGGAATGAATCAGATTTTACAAATTGTGCATGCTAGGCACCTACACGACAGATAAGGGTTGCATTTTATAATATTCTAAGAATATAGGATTTCGATTCCCTCCTTTCACATCACGAATTCCCTTCACTTTTCTCCATTAAATGGTTCATATTTTGACAAAGTTCATTTTAATTTTTATATTTGATAACATTCTGTTTGAAAGAAGTATACGAATGTTTGTTTTTGTAACCGTAGGTACTTATATTTTTCTGCTGCGTACAATAAAAGTATATTCATTCATTTACTCATTCTATCAGGTCGAAGAGGAAATAGTAGCGGAGGCTGCGGCGGCCGTGGACGGGGACGCTCCACCGCCCGTACAATATACAGGGTCCACCACCAATGTGCATCCCTGGCTATCGTCTATGGTCAACTACGCGCAACCCGTCAAATTCCAGAGCTTTGAGGAGGCTGAGAGTGAGTATCACACTATAGCTGATAATACTGTGCAACGTGCTGGAATAACGTTCCGCCACCCGTTCAATACATGAGGTTCACTACTAGCGTGCATCCCTGGCTATCGTCTATGGTCAACTATGCACAACCCGTTAAATTCCAGAACTTTGAGGAGGCTGAGAGTAAGCATCACACGGTAACTGGAGTAATGTTCCACCACCCGTTCAATACACTGGGTTCACTACTAGCGTGCATCCCTGGCTATAGTCCTTGGTCAACTACGCGCAACCCGTCAAATTACAAAGCCTCGAGGAGGCTGAGAGTAAGCATCACACTATAGCTGATAACATTGTGCAGCGTGCTGGAATAATGTTCCACCACCCATTCGATACACGGGGTTCACTACTAATGTGCATCCCTGCGTGTCGTCTATGTAAGCTATGCGCAACACGTTAAATTCGTGAGCTTTGATGAGGCTAAGAGTTCATTATTTATACGAGTTTATTTAGTTATAATAGTTTTCACACTATAGCTTAGTCTACTCTCGAGTAAATTAATAGATAGCGTATCTACTAATATATCTACTATATATATCTACTAATAGATAACGCTCCGCCACCCGTATAATATGAGGGGTCAAATAAAGGGAGTCTGGAATATTTTGATTTTTTGTTGTGCTTTTGGCCTTGCGCATGGCCTCCAAACGCATCAGAAACAATTTATCTTTATAAATATTTAAGTTCCTTTATTGGTTTAGGAGGATAATGTAAGTAAAAACACTTTATTACACACAAACAAATAACAAAACAGAGTTAACACGAATCTTGACAGAATTTACAACTTATTACGGTGTATGATATTATGTCAAAAATAATCTTAAACTTAAAGTACGTCCATATACTGTCCAATGTAACTTCCTGTATTTTCCCTTCAGAGAAGAACATCCACCACAATATGTCCTCGTTTGCGGAGACCACGGGCATGAATTACCTCAAGTCTCAGGCCATAGACTTTGTCAACTACAACAAGCGGCAGATGTCCAGAATCTATCCCAAGGGAACCAGAGCTGACTCCTCCAACTACATGCCTCAGGTGATTTTTGAAAATTTAATGATGTATTGCAGAGCTGGCTTTGCCAATGTATTGCATTTTGCAATTATATTATTGTTTTGTTTGTTGTGACTTGTTAGTAATTAATTGTTATGATTTAAAATAACACGTGAACAAAGTCAAAGTTTGACAAGCAAGGCATAATATAATACATATAATATATATAATAATAATAGATAATGAACAATTTCTTAGTACATACGATAAATCATACGTTTAGGTCAAAATAAAACTACTCATTAGCCAATTAGCCAACCCTATTTATTAGCTCGCTACCTAGTCGTAGCCAATAATACCTCACTGGTACTCAATAATAGGAAAAATAATTTCATCCTAAATAATGATTTAGGATGTAGCCTAATTATTGCATTATTATATTTTATTTAAGGAACCACAACAAAAAATGTTCGTGCATGACTTAAATAACAACTGGCGCCATCTAGTAAAAGGAATGCTGAACAATCAATATCGATTTGACACTTATGTACTTTTATCAATAAAAAAAATCATTATGTAATATTAATGATACAATTACCTCATCATATTTTAACAGATGTTTACTATTACCAATTTAAAAAATAATTAATATTAATGTTACAAATTACAATTACCCAATAACTGTCCCCAGGTGTTCTGGAACGCGGGTTGCCAGATGGTGTCCCTAAACTTCCAGACCTCTGACCTACCGATGCAGCTGAACCAGGGCAAGTTCGAATACAACGGCAACTGTGGGTATCTACTGAAGCCGGACTTTATGCGAAGAGCCGACAGAAGCTTCGACCCCTTTGCTGATGCGCCTGTAGACGGCGTTATAGCGGCTCAGTGCGCTGTACAGGTAGGCACAGTTATGTTGAGCCGGGGCAAGTGCGTACAACAACTGCGGCTATCTGCTCAGTACTCAAGCCGGATAGTATTCTATAATAGTCAACGGGATAGGTTATGATATATTGGCGAGTGTTAAAATATGCAAAACTAGCTGACGCCCGCGACTTCGTACGCGTGGATCGAGGGTTTGTGGTTCCCGCGGGAACTCTTTAATTTTCCAGGATAAAAAGTAGCCTACGTGTTATTCCAGACTATAATCTATCTTTGTGCCAAATTTCATCCAGATCCGTTCAGCCGTTGGGGCGTAATTGAGTAACAAACATCCATCCATACATACATAGGTACATCCATACCGACATCCATACATCCAAACTTTCGCATTTATAATATTAGTATAAAATATAAATATAAAGTATAATTAAGTAAGATAAGAATAGCTGACGCCCGCGACTTCGTCCGCGTGGATCGAGGTTCTGTGGTTGCCGCGGGAACTCTTTAATTTTCCGGGATAAAAAGTAGCCTATGTGTTATTCCAGACTATAATCTATCTCTGTGCCAAATTTCATCCAGATCCCTTCAGCCGTTGGGGCGTGATTGAGTAACAAACATCCATCCATACATCCATACCGACATCCATACATCTAAACTTTCGCATTTATAATATTAGTATAAAATATAAATATAAAGTACCTATAATTAAGTAAGATAAGAATAGCTGACGCCCGCGACTTCGTCCGCGTGGATCGAGGTTCTGTGGTTGCCGCGGGAACTCTTTAATTTTCCGGGATAAAAAGTAGCCTATGTGTTATTCCAGACTATAATCTATCTCTGTGCCTTCATCCAGATCCGTTCAGCCGTTGGGGCGTGATTGAGTAACAAACATCCATCCATACATCCATACCGACATCCATACATCTAAACTTTCGCATTTATAATATTAGTAAAGTAAAGTAAATAAAAGTAAATATTAGTAATTAGTAATAAAATAAAATAAAGTAAGATAGTAAGATATGCGGCATAAACGGCCGTATCTTTTGATTGCGTTGACTTCCGACCTGCCGATGCAGCTTAACCAGGGCAAGTTCGAATACAACGGCAACTGAAACCGGACTTTATGCGAAGAGCCGACAGAAGCTTCAGACAATATCTTGCATTGACTTAGAAGCTTGATTTTTTACAGCTCCTAATACCGTGGCACGTCCTATACTTTGTAAACGTGACGTTCAGAAGGTCTACTGTATAGGTACCCATTTTGAATAAAATATACTTTGAGTTTGAGTTTTATACTCACTTTTTCCCCACAGGTGATAGCGGGGCAGTTCTTGTCAGACAAGAAAGTGGGAACATACGTGGAAGTGGATATGTACGGGCTGCCCACAGACACAATTCGCAAAGAGTTCCGTACGCGGATGGTGCCCGCGAACGGGCTCAACCCCGTCTATAATGAGGAACCCTTCTTGTTCCGAAAGGTGAGCTTACAACTTAGTTTTATAATTGACAACTGTTAAATTAAATATTTTTTAGTTATTTGTTAGTTTTAGTTTAGGTAGTCGTTAGTAGTTTTTTAGTTATTTTGACAACCTCAACTGCCATACCCCCTAACAGGTTAGCTCGCGACCATCTTAGACTGCATCATCACTTACCATCAGGAGAGATAGCAGACAAGGGCTGACTTGTAGTGAAAAAAAAATATATATAGAGGATCTCCCAAAAGTCGTACTAGGCACACACTCATGAGTTTTTGATTTTTACAGGTCTTATTTTTGGGGTAATTACAGTTTTTGATTGCATCAATTTTAACCAACACAGTATAATAATAAAAATAAATTATATCCAAATTGTTACATTTTAAAGCTATTTTTCAATTGTATTGTTTCACGATAGATTTTTATGATGTCATCATTTCCCAGGTCGTATTGCCAGACCTGGCGGTCCTCCGTTTCGGGGTTTACGACGAGAGCGGCAAACTCCTGGGCCAACGTATCTTACCCCTGGACGGTTTACAAGCTGGGTACAGGCACATTTCGCTCAGGACTGAAGCCAACTTCCCCATGTCACTACCTATGCTGTTCTGTAACATCGAGCTGAAAATCTACGTGCCTGATGGATTCGAAGGTAATGACAAATTTCACTACTTTCGATTGACTTCAAGAACCAGTGTCACCTATCGGTTGTTAATTGGGTATTTGACTACTTATAGTCAAGAAATTCTCAGTACTAACCCGGAGTTAGTAAGTTGGCGGTGTTCTATCCCCGTGCCTCGGAGCGCACGTTAAGCCGTCGGTCCTACGTCTGATCTCCGATCACCGATCGTGTCCGATTTTCTGTCCCATCGGGCTTTATTTTTGCTATTCTATTTTATGATATTCTATGATGTCAATAATTTAATTTATAATATGTGATAGAAGCAGGCGTTATTTTGCGGAAGTCCATGATATATATAAAGATCCATACGTAAAGTCTATATATGTAAAGATTCTTCAGGAGATGTTGACTCGACAATGCTCGATTGTAAATATCCGATGTCGGAGTGAAACATAGATAGGTACGTTAGAAGATTTGTGGTGTGGTGAATATCACAAAATACTGTACCACATAGATTTACTTACTGTGGCGGATTATAGCGAATTCGTGTTCTACTTCTTTCATTAATTTATAATGCTTTTTATTATTTTTACTCATTGTAATAATTTTAATTGAAAAAAACATATTTTTTAAACTTCCAGATTTCATGGCTGCCCTGTCGGACCCCCGCGCGTTTATGGGAGCGGCCAAAGAACGAACGGACAACATGAAACAGATGGGAATAGAAGAAAGTGGCCCAGAGAAGAAGCCGGCTGCAGAAGAGAAGAAAGAAGGTGAGTAGTTTAACATAATCCATACTTTAACATAGTGACTGCCTGTCACGACCCATTGTATCCGTTCAACCGATTTCAAAGAAGTTTAGAGATAACTAATATTTGTCGTAATATTTGTTGTAAAACCATAAACTCAACCATAAAACTTTGATCCGACAGGGTTTTCAAAAGCCTAAATCCATGCGGTAATAGTCGTGAGCATATTCTAGTCTTTACTTACTAATATTATAAATGCGACAGTTTGGATGAATGTATGGATGGATGGGTGGATGTTTGTTACTCAATCACGCCAAAACGGCTGAGTGGGTCTGGATGAAATTTGGGTCTGGATGAAGATAGATTATAGTCTGGAATAACACATTTTTATTTTTTTATCCCGAAAAATTAAAGAGTTCCCGCGGAAATTAAAAAAAACAAACCACGTGGATATATTTAAATACTTTGAAAACATTGCCAAAATTCGCAGAAAGGAACGCAAATGATGACGTGCTCTTAAAGAAAAAGCTGTTTGTTTACGTTGTAGGCCGCGGCTGCCCGAAATAGCGAGTGAAATCATAATTTACGCCGAAGCTCGGAACATCTCACGTCCGGACCGACTAATGCACGGACGCCGGATATTTTAGTTCTTTATTTAAAGCTCCAATGCACAAGAGAGCGCGATTTAAAAAAAAAATTTATACACCTTAAACTAACACTAAGGCATTAAAGTTAAATTTCCAATGTAGTATATTTATATTTAAGACCTTTTGTCTTCGTAACAACGCGAGCATGTCGCTGTTCGCGGGCATGTCGGTCACGGTCACGCGAATCCACAAGT
Organism: Erebia aethiops; assembly: GCA_923060345.2. Classification (NCBI taxonomy): domain Eukaryota; kingdom Metazoa; phylum Arthropoda; class Insecta; order Lepidoptera; family Nymphalidae; genus Erebia; species Erebia aethiops. The sequence goes on from OV281080.1 coordinate 18,553,553, forward strand.
TTATCCCCTACCAAAAAGTGCTCAGCGCGGCTAAAGAAGTTTTCACTTCAAAAATTTAACTAAATCAAATGTACGGACAAAATTAATCATCACTTTAAGTGTTTTCTGTCTATTAATAACGACTTGCAACGAATTAGTTGATATAAGACCATAGGTACAATTTTGTCAAAATATAATATAACGTTACTCTGTAACTTAAATGATTAACGTGTTACATTCTACCGAGATAATATATTCCGTAGGCTTTGATTTGAAAGAATGGTATGGTGGAAATTGTTATATTATGGTACTAGATGATTGCCGCGACTTCGTCCGCGTGGACTTATTTTTTTCGATTCCCGCGGGAACTCCTTAATTTTCCAGGATAAAAAGTAATCTATATCCTTCCCTGGGATGATATAACCTATCCCTGTACCAAATTTCATCAAAATCGTTGAATAGAGTGAGCCGTGAAAGCGTAGCAGACAGACAGACACACTTTCGCATTTATAATATTAGTATGGAAATATGGATAAGAAGGACAGGTATCAGCAAACTTGGAAATAAGATTAGGGCTCTGATTTATGAAGTGTAGATTTTATTTCTTCGTTCTGCATGCCACAACTATAAGTAGGTATGATTTCTCTGTTCTTTATTCAAAGTGTGTACTGGCTATCATTGCTTGTAAATTTCCTTTAGGCCTTGATAAAATCGCTACGTCTATAACTTACGCCATACAATCTGGTATTTGCCATATTTCGAGCGCATCTAGTAGCCACATCAGTGTATTTCCCGTACGCACACAAAAAACAGTGCTAACTTATAAAATAATGTGCAGTGGTTTAATATACGAAATAGGTTTTTAGTCACAATAATTGGAGTATTATGGATATTAGGCGTGTATAAGTGTGTAGATACGTGTAGTGAGAATACTAAAATGTGGAAAACTAAAGGTTGGTGAACAGAGGTTAAGAAACTGTCTTGTTAAAGGGAGGTAGTACTTTTTTTTAATTTAATATTTGAAAAGTCTTAAGGTATGATTCCTCCAGTCGATTCCTTTCTGGATTTAAGGCTGAGGTTACGACAGGATATCGTTTTTGAGCTTCTTTTGAGAAGTTCTTTAAGGAAGTTAGTAGATTAGTAGTTAGTAGAAGTTAGTAGGGTTCCGTAACGTCGCGTCGTAGGTAGTATATTTACTGTAGGTGTAATAACTAATTCTAACTTTTTTTATTACTGTTTGTACAAAAAATAGCACAGCGTGTTGACCTGAATAAATAAAATAAAATAAATTCTGGTGTGGCGTGATTGAAGGACAAACCGCGCACTTTTAACATTATACTAGCGGCACGCTATGATGGCCGGTTTGAATCATCAACGCTCATGAAGTTCCGTATATCCGATAACGACTTTGAAGGAAATAATTGTATTACTTTATTGACGATAGTGATGTGCAGAGATTCATAAATTTTATCGAATGTAGTTTTAGGTTTAGGACCTTTATTAAAGGTTTAAATTAAGCGGTAACCGGCCATCATAGCGTGCCGCTAGTGTAGTATGATCTATGCGTATATTGATATAAATATAATAATGTTCTCTCGACCGAATTTCGGCCAAGGCGGCCTATCTCCAGAGCGATTAGCTACCTGCGCGGGAGATATTATAGTGCACAAGTGTGTGCGCATTCACAGATGTAACCTCTGTTCCTTTATAACTCTCATATCCCGATAGGACGGAAAATACGACACGACCGGTGAGAGATCATACACAGGACCGACGGCTTTACGTGATTTCCGTTTCTCGGGAGTGAAACAACACTTTCTAACTCCGGACTAGTGCTGAGATTTTTTTCAGAAAAACCCAACATTTGTTATGGCCCGACCCGGGACTCGAACCCGAGACCTCGTCAGCCGCAGTCGAACATACTAACCACTAGACACGACCAACGAGGCCTTCGAGGCTTATAATATTATGCTAGATCTGTCATATTATTGACCAATTTACTTGAGTAGGTATTACTATTTATTTTAATCTCTAAAAGTTTGCTGTCCATGTTTCCAGAGCCCTTAGTCTTCGAGCCGATAACAGTGGAGTCGTTAAGGCAAGACAAGGGCTTCCTGAAGACAGACAAGAAACAACAGAAGGATTTGGACGTGATGAAGAAGCGCCACGCCAAAGAGAAGATGACGTTGCAAAAGCAGCAGTGTACCGCGCTGGAGAAGATGATCAAGGGCAAGAAGTAAGTATATTTAATACCAACTTGCTGATGCCCGCGAGTCGCGACTACGTCCGCATGGATTGAGGTTTTTGGTTCCCGCGGGAACTCCTTAGTTTTCCGGGATAAAAAGCCTATGTGCTATTCTAGACTATAATCTATCTCTGTGCCAAATTTCAGCCAGATCCGTTCAGCCGTTGGTGCGTGATTGAGTAACAAAACTCTATACATCCATCCATCCAAACTTTCGCATTTATTTATAATATTTATTTGATTAGCTAATTCCCGCGACTTCCTCCGCCTGAAGTTTTCGGTTCCCGCGGGAACTCCGTGCCGATGCCACGTAAAAACCGACTAGGGGTATGGGTTTAAAATAACTGCCATACCCCTAACAGGTTAGTCCGCTACCACCTTACACTGCATCGTCACTTACCATCAGGTGAAATCGCGGTCAAGGGCTAAATTGTAGTTAAAAAATAATAATAATAATGTCCTCCCGACCGAATTTCGGCCACGGCGGCCAATCTCCAGAGAGATTAGCCATCTGCGCGGGAGATTTTACAAGTAGTGCACAAGTGTGTGCACAAACACAGGTGCACTCTCTGTTCCTTTACTCTCATAGCCCGATGGGACGGAAAATCCGACACGACCGGAGAGAGATCAGACGCAGGACCGACGGCTTAACGTGCTCTCCGAGGCACGGGAGTGAAACACCGCCAACTTCCTAACTCCGGGCCAGTACTGAGAATTTCTTGTCAGAAAACACCAATACTTATTGTGGCCCGACCCGGGACTCGAACCCGGGACCTCGTCGGCCGCATTCGGACATGCCTACCACTGGACCAACGAGACAGTCAAAAAAAACAAAAAGTGTGTGTGCAATTAACACACGGCAGAAGTGAGACCTCAGAAAAGTAGTCTACGAGAGAATGAAATAAATATAACTTGTGTTCTATCTCATTCTCTCCCATCATGAGATGATTATGTCTTAAGAGTATTCTGATTCTCTCGCTGGCTAAATCCTATTATGAATAAGTTTGTTCTTTTTGGTGTCGCTCTTTTTCAAATTACGACATTCTTAAGAACTTTCACTTTTTAAAAACACATTTTTCCATGTTCCAGCAAGGAGCAGTTAAGTGGTGACGCGGCATTCCGCTCGCTAGTTGGTGAGCAAGCGGGCGCATGGGGGGAGCTGGTGAGGAAACAACGCGCGGAGCTCTGCGCAGCCGCCAGGACCAGGCTGCATGAGCAGAGGGATATGCTGAAGAAGTTCTGTGAGCAAGCGCAACTGGCGCAGATGAAACAGCTGGAAGCTAAGCACACGAGGTAAGTCGGTTGATGGGTGAGATTGGGAAGAAAGTGGGTGAACTTGATGGGTTGGGAAGCAAGCGCGTAGAACCATCTGGTGTAAATGCAACGGGGCTTTACGCTTTATCCATCAACCTATGGGTGAGATTGGGAAGAAAGTGGGTGAACTTGATGGGTTGGGAAGCAAGCGCGTAGAAGCATCTTCTTCTGGTGTAAGAGCAACGCGCGGAGCTATATGTAGCTGCCAGGACCAGGCTGCATGAGCAGAGGGATATGCTAAAGAAGTTCTGCGAGCAAGCGCAACTGGCGCAGTCTCACCCATCGGTTAATTGGTGAGATTTTGAGACGGTTGACTGGGAAAGATGTGGGTGAACAGAAGCTAAGCATACGAGGTGAGTCAACAGTTTCAAAATCTCACCCATCAACTGATGGGTGAGATTGGGAAAAAAATGGGTGAACCATGTGCTGTACGAACAACGTGCGGAGCTCTGGTCCTGACCTGGATAAGCTGAAGAAGTTTTGCGTTTATGCGTAACTGGAAATGAACTTGGAAAACTTGAAGCTAAATATGCTTGAGGTAAGTGGGATTGTGGGTGAGATTGGAAAGAAAGTGGGTGAGTTTAAGAAATGGGTGAGGTATCGGAAGGCAAGTACGTAAAACCTAGATATAAAGTTCAGACATTCCACGTTAATATCAGGGCATTTTAAGTAATGTATAAGACTTACTGCTTCTATGGTTCTCGAGAGTGGAATTAGATACTGACTCTAGACTAGGAGAGAGAGATCGTCAAGATGGCGGCGCGGCCGTGTTCTTCAGTTTTGTGTGAATTGCTAAATTAAAGTATTATTATGTGGATAACCTGTGTTTCCTTTTAATACTAGGGACGCCGATAATAAACTGATACAATAACTAAGTTTTTCTCAAGGTCCTCTATTTCCCAGGGAACTGAAAGAAATGAACACGCGACAAGCCAAGATCAGCGTGGAGACGAGCAAAGAGGTCGCCAACGACAAGACGTTGAAGACCAAACAGGAGAAAGACCGGCGTCTGCGCGAGAAAAAACAGAACAACACTAAGAAGTTCATGGACGAACGGAAGGTACGCTTCACTTCTTTCACAACGTCCCAGGGCACTGAAGAAGTCAACGAAAAGACTGAAGATCAGCGAACAATACATTAATCTACTTATATAGTCATTTAAATCTTTGCCTCGTCCTTTCAATATTACTCAGCCGTGAATTACTTTATTTCCGGCCTGGACAGTAATGTACTATTAACCAACTAATTTAAATTTACAGACGCAAACCATCAAACAAAATCGCGAAAAGGACAAGCTGAAGGCGACTCACGACAAACAGCTGGAGGAGTTGTCCAAAGATATTGACAATGTGAGTGCACTTTTTAATTATTATTATTATTGCACTAACGTAAAAAGAATTGTTTTTTAAGGTTCCATTCCTCAAAAGGAAAAAAAGGAGCCCTTATAGGATCAAGTCGTTGTCCGTCTGTCTGTCATACTCTGTTTCTCGGGAACGCGTGGAGGAGTTGTATCAATATCAAATTCTTAGGTCTAACGGTCCCTTGGAGCTGTAAAAAATCAAGCTTCTAAGGCAACGCAATCAGAAGATACAGCCGTTTATGCCGCATATTTTGACACATGCCAATAAATCATCAAAGGCAAGAAGCAAGGTCTCACAGCACAGCACAAGTATAGGAAAAAATCCGGAAAACGTTGATTAGGGTTCAGTATCGTAGGGTGTCGAATTATTTGTCAGGCGCTACAGTTTAGCGCCATACGTAAGCCAGTTATTTCAAGATGTTGTTATGAAATTTTTCTTGTTATTTACTAAAGATCACATAGTGTGGTGGTACGGTGCCCTTTGTGCGCGAGTTGACTCGCACTTGATCGCATTTTTGTAGGTTTTATTACTTTGATATATAAAAGGTGACTGGCTGACTGATTTATCAACGCATAGCTAGTCCAAGTCGCGGGCATAAGCTAGTTACTTGATAAAATTTCTATAGCTACTTCCACTAGTCCTTCTTATAGCCTGTAGACTGAGATTCCATCCAGTGGATTCACATAATGACTTTATTCACGTAATATTTCATATAATGCATGTATGTACAAATAATACTAAAAAAAGAAAATAATAGATAGATCATAGATAGATAAAGTCTTTATTGCCACACAAACATAAAGATATAAAAAACCGCCTTCAAAAACTAAAAAGCAAAAAATAATAAATAAAAATTTTTTGCTTTTTAGTTTTTGAAGGCGGTTTTTTTTTATTTAAAAATAATTTATTGTTTGCTTTTTAGTGCTGTAAATATAAAAAAAAAAGAAAAATAGGTTCTCGAAAGGTAGACAAACCTGTACCTAATAACTATCTGGGTTTGTGTCCTTATAAAGTGTAAGTTCCTTTGATTTCCCCAGGATTCCATCATCAGACCTAATGACCATGGGACCACCTGGAAAGTATACCCTTTCAACAAAAAAAAGAATTTTCCAAATCGGTCCAGGTGTCTTCGAGTAATCGGGGAACATCTGTCTTCGAAGATCTCGGGGAACATCTGTCTTCGAAGATCTTCATCAGATCTTCACCAAATTTATATGGGACCACCTTTAAAGTATACCCTTTCAAACAAAAAAAGAATTTTCAAAATCGGTCCAGGCGTCTTCGAGTAATCGGGGAACATACATAAAAAAATAAAAAAAAAAGATTCCGACGAATTGAGACCGTCCTCCTTTTTTTGAAGTCGGTCAAAAATTAAAAGTACACAAAACAAAGTGCGCAAGGGCGGTCTTATCCCTAAAAGTAATTAATTTAATTAAGTATTAAGTATTCCATGTTTCTTTTACAGCTCATCGAGATGTACAAAATGGAGGAGTCCGAATTTGAGATGGCGAGCAAAACGGAGTTCTTTGCATGAAAGTACCCGGAAATTGCTCCCTTACTCGAGCAATTGATGTGCGCCGACTTGGCAGTGGACTTGAAGTGATCTCTTTAATTATAACTAACTCAAGCTGAGACCAATAGAGCGTACTTTGACTTCGCCACAGATCACCTATATGGCTCAGACTTAGAGTTAGAACGGGACTGTAACTCTAAGTGTATAGCTGTCTCATTAAATGAGAGAAAAAAAGGAGTATACTTTTGATGTCTTTTGTACACTTGTAAAAAGACAATTTATTACGGAATTCCATTTAAAAAAAAGTATCTACGCTCATTCTCCAAACGACCTTCGGACTTTCTTGAGGCAGAGCGATGGAATCACGAGCCTATTGACATGTCTAGTTCACCTATCAAGTGAGTCGTAGCTTTGTCTAGATTTAGCTCTTCCTATAATAAGTGGATAATTAACTAAATCAAGTATATATTGACCTGTAGGATCTAGAGTATTTTGACTTAGCTCAGATTTTACGAGTTAAAACGAGAGCGATTCATACCTATCAGATATCTGTTTAAAAACTAATCAAAGTCAGTGTACGCTCTAGGTAGAGCTCAGCCTAAATACGTAGTGTATTTATTATTTATTTGTTTGCATTATTATATTTTAAGTGGTACCTTAAGTAATATATTATGTATCTGCGTATAAATCTTGGGTCAGCAAGTGCCAAAACCATTTTTTTTCATTTGTTTTTGCATTAAATATAGCTAGTTCAAGAAAATTTTGCATATATAAAATATCATATTAATTTTCTTGAAAACTTGTCAAAAAATTGATTTTTTGCACTTTAATAATAATTTAAGCAATTTTAAAACATAACAAATATACAATAATATATAGGTATTTAAATCATACACACATAATTTTATTCTCTATTTTTGGTGATGGCGTGATTCAAGACTTTGTTCTCTTTACGGGTAAAGGGTATAGAACTTCTTTATTACCTAGTCAGTGGTGGAATATAATGTAAGGAGGCGTTTACATTAGGTTGGTGACCGAATGCGTCGGCCATATTCGGTTTTCAGTCAACAAAAAGTTTCCATAAGTGAATACGGCCAACAACTTTAACACTAGTTCGGTCATCGCAAAAGGGCTGGAAGCAGGTGCGACCAACAGGTGTGACCAAAAACAGCTGCAGTCGTATACGGCCAAACCGACCTTAATGTAAACGCATAATAAAAATTGGTATGTACTTTACTTAATTTTAATTGTATTTTTAAATTTATTAGAATTACACATTGATGTAGAATTTTTTTAGTACCTATACTAGATGTAGGATTAGCGCTTCAAAAATGTCCCCGAACAATTACAGCACAAAATACGAAAGTGCTCTTATTTGAATTAGTACGGGCCAACCTTAGCCAACATAACGACGCGTCAAAATGCTGCAGTGCTCATATAAAAAGTGTGCTAATATCCTTTGGCCAATGTTTGTGACAATGCGTCAAATATTGTAACAAACATTGACTGTTCTGGATAGACGGGATGCATGGAGTAGTGTTGGTGTTTTAAAAGTATTGTTGCTTAGTGATTCCCTGGTAATCCATTTCGTTATGCAGTAGAGTTGTTTAAGCCATCTAAAATATACAGATAACATTAATTATGTTCAAATTCATTTTGATAAAATTGATATTACTGGAAACACACATACCTACATAGTTACATAAATACACATAAAATACATGGGTACATAAAGATATTATATACTTTACATAAATATTTTATAAAATAATGTAGTAAAAAAGTTTACGTGTAATACGTCAATAAAACGTAGATTTTTAACCTTGATATTAATTTTAAAACGAAACTAAGTAAGGACAATTTAAATTAATTTTTTTTTATTTTAAGTTAAAATCTTACTTCTTAAACAAATGTTAGGTAGTTTAGTTTTAGTTTCCTCATGTTTTTACACAGATACTTATGCATATCATAACATTGTATAGTTATAAATATTGATAGAAGAGGAGAGAGTACGCCATTTAAACCTACGTGGTTTTTCGCAGTGCTACCCACCAAAACTGTATCAATATTTATTTTGATAAATAAAACATAGTGTACAAGTATAACACATAAGTGAGTTGCTGGGGCGCGTAAGCTAGTAATAAATATACACGACCACATACCACCACGATATACAACTTTAAAAAAATCAGCAACTCCATGTCTCCATTGTTCTATTTGAATTTCGTTCCATTGAATTTTTTGTTTTTGCCTTTTTACAAAGACAAAAGGTCTTTAATATAAACATACTACATTCGTAATTCAACTTAAATTCTAAGTTTTAAGGTTTATAATAAATTGACGTTGTTGATATTGACAATGTGATGCCAAGAGTTGCGTCTTGTTCCAAAATAGTGTAAAGGTATCAATTTGGCAACGTATGAAGTACCTTATTGCTTACACATTAAGTTTTATTTTAATAATAAATATTTTTGTACTTATTTTAAAAATTACTTTTTGTTTTGGATTGAAAGGTCATTCCTACCTTTTCTCTGATGACAGAACGTCTTAAAAATTAATATTTTCTAATCGTAATGTAGCTTTATGTGTTAAACTTAAGGTGCATAATTAACTGAAGTTGTTGCTAATATAATACCTTTTTCTACATTTCCCACTCAGCATACAAATGTTTATGTGTGTGCAAATTGGGACATTTTTGCGATATTTTTTGTTCGTGACCCTGTTTCTAGTACTCATTCTATTTCAATGGAATTACATATTATTATGTATATGTTTTTAATTTATAAAATATGAGACGTAATATAGAAAATAATTAAAATAATCTACACACAGTCTTCAACTTTTATAGTTACTATTTAAGAATGTTAAAAATATTCAACTAAGGACTAAATACTTACTTATATAAAATATGGAAGAAAATCTATAACTTACATATTATTAAATTAATTCTAATAAATATGACTGAATAATAACTACATCTTTTTAGAAATTATATAGCTGTTTCCGCTAGTTATGAAATATTCATAAAAATTGGTAATGGTATTAGCGGTCAAGATATTTCAGTGCTGTTACCTGTACTATTACCTATTCTGTGCTATTACACAGGTTGAAAACACTAACTATAAAGACCTAGTGCCTAGACTAGAATAATAAGCTGACTTGATTTTAAAAATACAAGAATAAAATAAAAATGCATTTCAGATTTTTTAAAATCATTCCAATGAAAATTGTACTGTTAATGACTGCATATAAATTTTTTGAAAAATAATATAGGTACTTAGGTAGATTTAAAAGTGTGGTTGCCCTATATAATAATGCCTCATGTTCGTTCGTATAATCCATAATAATTATTAAATTATGGAAATGTAAAATTTTATTTTTGTAAACATTTTTTATCCTTTTCACTCAAGTATATTCTTCCCATTAACTCCGGCTCCAGATTGTTTTAGTAGTGGACAAATTCTAGTCTAGTCTAGACTTACAAACTTACAAACATCCAACTCCTAGTTCTCGTTCAAATCGTCAGATTATTTGAATGTACACTTTTCAGCATGTAATTAACTCACTCTACCTTAATCTGACGCGCTCGAGTATTTTTGATGATCGATTTTATTTATTTAATATTTTGATCTGCTGTCCTAGACAGACCCACCAATTATGCTAAGGCATTTTAGACTTTAATGTACACGGTGTTAAAAAAAGAATCTAATTTGAAAACTGGTAAACATTTTCAGACTGCAACCATATATATCCAAGAGAAATAACTAAATCTTCACTTTAAACAGCAAACATACAGTTTCTTCCAAGTATACTAAAATTGATGTTTCAGTATTCGGCCCTAAGTCTAAAAATAAAAATAGCTACAGTAAAGTAAATGGTGATTTGATTTTTAACTTGGGAATTGTATGATGAGTATCAGGTTTATATTTTCTTGGAGACATTTCAATAATAATAATAATATTGTAATAGGTGGAAATTGAATCGTTTATGTTTTATGTATAAAAAAATATTTTTAAATATACATAATTCTATTTGAATTTGTAATATTTGAATATTATTAGGTAGATATATTACGTTTTTTAATTTTTGGATACAGTGAAACTGTAAAACTACTGTCTAGTCAATTTTTATTATTAAGATACATTTATGACCCGAATTTAAGTACAATTTACTTAAAATTCGAAAAACAGATAAAAAAATTAAAATTAATTAATAGGCCCATTACACTGCACTTTTCACAGGGCCCTGTGTAAATGGTGGGCGTGACCGCTAGTTTTGGCGTCGCTTATTACAAAGCAATAAGCCCCAAATTATGGACCCTTTCTCCCTAAATCTTATTACCTACACTACACTGATTCAAGATTAAGGGTCCCTGTGAAAAGTGCGGTGTAATAGGCCTTTAGTATATTACTTTTGTCATGGAATTGTTGTAAATTAGAATTCTTAATTTGTTATTGGTGAAGTATAATCCACATCTTGGCTAGAAATGAATAAAAATATGGCACTGACTTATTCATACTTTTGTGTACAAGGATTTTTTTTAACCCAAAATCTTTATATTTTTCAAAAGATAAGCACTTCTAAATTTTTTGAAAATATTTATCACTGATTTGAAACAACGTTTTTTATACTAACATAAAAACCGTTTAGGTGTGGATTAGACTTGTTTGTTGTATTTAAATAATAATAAAAATAAAAATAGTGAGAATAATTATAAGCATTACAATATTATAATTACGTAATTAGGTAAGTATATTAAATGTTTAAAAATTACGGGAAAATACATCCTGTATATATTGTAATTAATATTTTATAAACCCTACTTGATACTTCGTTTTTAAAAGGCTAAGGAGAAATACATTTCCGCTACAACATTCCAACGACCTCAATTCACATAGACGGGCCTTGTCAAACAAAGAATGTGGGCGTATTTTACAATGCCATCTAGTCTGAAAAGCGGGAACTTGCTTGCAAGACATGCCCCATCTTGAATGAAAGCTTGAAAACGTAGGACTCGGTCATAGATAATATAGCCCATAGCCATAAAAGCCGTAAGGCCAGTTAGATGATTGCGTAATGGATTGAAATATATTAAATAGGAATATTAAAATAACGTTTTTATTAAGTTAAAATCTAAGATGTTAACTTAATATTAAAATTATCTACACGACGAGCGACTGTGACAGCGCTACGATGGGGACAAAGACAGGTTAGGAGCGCGCTCTCAAAGTCGGACGCCCGACCTTTTCCTATGAAAGGCCCCATCTAGGACCTACATATATATCGATGGTTGATTCACATTGTCACAATAGTCAAAGCGACTAGAAGCAGCAATTCAAAATTTTACATGGATGGATTGAAGCTTCAATCTATGTCAATATTTTTTTTAAGTTTAAGCAAGCACCATATCTCTTATACAAGATGTTAAAATACCATACCCACAAAATTAAATTTGTCCTAGCCTTTTAAAAAACAATAATATAATAATATTTAATATTTGTGCTGTTGTTTTTAATATACTTAATAAAACAATAATTATTTATAATATACTTTAAAACACACATGTTCACATCGTTTACTATTATTTTGATTTCGTCGCTTCTATTATAAAGGTACTCTGTCATAAATAAGTAGAGAAAATGTTATAGTACAGCAAAATTCTGGGAAATCTATAAAAATGTAGAGTACTTTGTTAAAGCAGGTTCACTTTTTTGTGCACATAATTTGAGTGGTGGCACCAATTTCTTTTAAAGTACCTTATTAGCACTTTAAGATTAAGTAATAAGAGCACTTTTAAGTGTAATTTACCTTATATTGCCTGTTCCATCTATCCGAACTAAAGCATAGCTCCAATTAATTATTATTTGCGTGTATGTCATACTAGCTGACATCCCACTTCCATTGATTGTTTTTTTTATACATATAGCAACCAAACGAGCAGGTGGGTCACCTGATGGTAAGTGATATTTTATGCTGAGTATATTTTATGGTGAGTATTTATGAAAATCTAAACTTTATACTAGCCGTCGGCATCATCGCTTACCTATCAGGTGAGATCGTAGTCAAGGGCTAACATGTGGTGGATAAAAAAACAGTCTTTTGTAAAAATAACAAGCAAATTCTCAAGTTTCTAGACCAAACGGTTTTTAAGCTGTACGTTGTCATATATCTTAATCTTTTAGATGCAAGTAACTGCAGGTAAAATGAAAGTATAAGTAATAAATATTAACCAATCGCTTAGGATAGATGGAATAGATGTTTCGTACATTGCCTATTTGTTAAAGTTTAAGATTAAAACGTAAAGCATATATTCTAAATTTATTATACTTACAGCATAATAATATTATAATCTGTATGAAATGTTATTTTGAATGTTATTATGAACTTAAAATTATTTGCTAGTAATTAAAACACATTTGTATCCAAAGATTTGTTTATTGTTTTAAATTATTAAATATAATTACATTATTATTTAAAAGATGGTGTATTTGTTTAATTTCTTACCTAAACTATGAATCTAATTAAATGCCCCGTAGGCATTACTTCATGCTTCGTATTTTCTTTTTTTCTTTGTAAATGCTTTCACGCTGGACTGTAAAAGATATTGAATGAACTGACATTTCTTTTTTTTAAAGTATTAATAATAGTTAGAGATATATATACATAAAATTATATATTTAAAAACCCACTTTTTCAACGTATAGCATACTCATGCTTGCAATAAACATTTTAAGAATATCCCGGCCAAGAAGCTGCTGCCATTCCTAGCAGCAAGCGGCATGGGCCACGAACTATAGATGGTGGCAATCAACCTCAAGAGGAAATAACGCTATTTACAAATCCATACTTAATAAAATAATATTATAAATGTTGTCTGCCTGCTACTTTTTATGGTGAATCTGTGGAACCGATTTAGATAAAATTTGATATGGTTGGACAAAGTCATATCATTAACTATCATAGCTATGACAAAAAGTAGCCTACGTCTGGGATACTTGCTCTCTGTACCATATTTTGATGAATTTGGAATTTGAAAAAATCATGTAGTCCCATAAACTTATCTGATCCCGTGACAGCATCCCTAGTATGTGTATGAAAATTAAAATACTTCCAATTTTACCCACTGGGCCAAATAAGTTGGTGGGACATACAGACATACTTTTCCATTTACAATTATGGATTGAAACCAAACAACATAAACTGTTCTCTCATTATTCTCTCTTTCCTTCTAAGCCCAAAGTAGGCAGCAGAAAAATTATACCACAACACTACTTACTAAATGGATCAAACCGAATCAGTTCCAATTTGTCAGCTAGTCGTTCACGGATGGTGTTGAATTTGTGGCCTGTCACTATGCTTTCCATCATCACCATTATGTTTCTGAAACAAGTAGTTTATTATTGTAACTAGGTACTTAATTTTTGAACTTCTTTAGCCGCATTGAGCACTTTTTGGTAGGGGGTAAACTTGTGTATTTGCATCACTGTCATGCTCCGCGCTGACATTGTTGCGAAGACAAAAAGGTCTTAAATATAAATATACTAATACTACATTTGCCTTCGTCTTCTTTTTAAATTATTTAAAATAATTAAAATATAAACCTTAGAACTAAGGCTTTAAAAGTAAGGCAGTCCCTATGACTGCCAATTTTTTTCTTAACAATAAGTATTGCATTTAATTCGGTTTGACCACTAGGATGCAATAGACAGACAATTTTGTCAAACTTTTAAACAGTAACTTATCCTGTCTGCAACTGTTGTTAAAAAAACCGATATTTTTTTGATTTGCAGGATTGTTACTTACAAAACCCTGTTTTTGGTTTTAGTATTTTACCAACGCTATAGGTTTAGGTTTTAGCTCTTAATTTCTGATTTATATAGTATATTATCTATGGGTTAGATATCAGTCCAGAATTCTAAATAGACCAGTCTGAACGAAATTAGGTTAGATTTAAATTTTTAATATAATAATATGGTACTCACTTGCTTTTCGCCTTCTTAAGCAGAACATTAGTTAAAAACATGTCTTCAATATATTTTACTTCTTTAAAAATCAAATAAATAACAATGATTTTTCCTCAACTTGTTTTTATTTTATTTCCGTATTTCGCGCAAATTGTCAACCGGTCGGTGTTGTCAACGACCCACCACTACAAATTGACAGTCGACAGATATTTGACATTATTGACAATGACATCCAAAGAGTATAATAATATGACATCCTATCTTGGTATATTCCGTTATACACCACCGACCAGAAAAAGAAGATATACACTGCGAGCATTGTTCAGTGCTGGGGAGGAATTCATTCCAATATGCACTGACAGTATACTGCTGCAGTATCCTAGGGAAATACATATAATATGAAGTCATAAATCGCGTCCATTTTTGTACTGTGAGCACTGGCGTTTTCGAGGTAAAGTGCTTTCAGTGTTGACTGCGTTCCGTTTTAAACAGTAACCAGTATTGCTAACTATATTGGAACGGCTTCGCAGTATACTAAATTGACGTCACATCTCACAGTGCTTGCAGTGTATATCTGAACATACTGTTACTTGTCTCTGTTTCTGTGCTGTTTAAAAATCTATAATCTATATCACAGGTCACAGAGTACATTATCACTATCTGGTCTCTAGTACATTATAATGCATTGCATAGGGTAACTTTAGGACAGTGCTGAAAAAATTCTAAAATCGATCAATCAATAGAAATATTTAATCGCAGCTGTTACATTATATGTAATATGATTCTAATTATTTAGTTTTTATTTAAATATGTATAAATTAAATTACAAGATATAATAAAAACTTATAGACTAAACGTTAATCTAAAATCCTTATATACCTACTAACAAAAATAAAAATAAAACCCTAATCAAAAAGACCACCCCTGGTTGCCCCTGGGCCAAAGGTACCCATCAAATATTACATTATTTAGTTTGTTTATTTAATTAGGTCAATAAATTATGAAGTATTAAAAAACAAGTTCCTGTCGATACAAAAAAATAAACGTAAGTATATTATTTTCTAATAAAGATTTTCAATTTGTTCAGTAGGTATTACCACAAGCATATAAATATATTTGTTTAAGTATACGTGCACACATTGATAAATTCAAGAAGAAAAGTGATTGTCATAACTACTAGAAATCAAAATAAACTTGTAATGCCTGCTTAGTGCTTCTCGGCTTTGTAAAATTAGCAATTCATTTGTTGAACAGTGTCCGCTTCTACAATAAGCTCCCAGAAAACATGTTGAAGATGTCTCTAAATCTATTCAGTCTCTGAATAAGTTCAAAGTTAATGTAAAACGTAAACTCATTACATAAACGACAAGGAAGCTTGGCAATAATTTGCTCTAATGGCTCTGACAGTTCCTTAGTTAAGATGATTTGTGAGATGGCGATAATAATTTAAAAAAAATCCAGCTGAGTTTGTGGTGGATTCTTCTCAGGCCAGGGCGCGTTTGGCACGTTGACGGGATTCCAAAATCCTCGTAGCTTTTTTTTAAGAAATCATCTCCACCGCCAGTGGGACAAATAAATATTGACCCAAGAGTGGTGCATGCTTGCTCCTCTCCCTCGCAGCAGCGGATTATGCAGTGGCACCAGCTAACCTTAACATACGGCTAAGGTGGCTTGGTGCTAAAGTACAGGCGCAAGTCGCGTCCCACAACAGGTATTTCTCTTTTTGCCAAGGGACAAGAGTCAAGCCATCTGGACGCCTACCGTTCGTGCGGCTCAAACAAGGTGGTTCGATCGTGCATGGCACGTTAGTCGAAACTAGTGCTTTTTTTTTTTTTTTATCCACTACAAGCTAGCCCTTGACTGCGATCACACCTGATGGTAAGTGATGATGCAGTCTAAGATGGTAGCGGGCTAACCTGTTAGGGGCATGGCAGTTATATTAAACCCACACCCCTTCGGTTTCTACACGGCATCGTACCGGAACGCTAAATCGCTTGGCGGGCACGTCTTTGCCGGTAGGGTGGTAACTAGCCACGGCTGAAGCCTCCCACCAGGCCAGACCAGGGAAAATTCAGAAATTATAAATTCCTAAATTGACTCTGCCGGGGATCGAACCCGGGACCTCCGCACGTTAAGGCAACAGCGCTACACACTGCGCCACGGAGGTCGTCAAAAAGCTCTATATTATAAGAAATAACTGCACTTTTTGTAACTATCGCCAGAAAGACTGATTCAGTATTAGGTTGGTGTAGGGCTCTCCGCTGATGTCAAAAGTGAAAGTCGCTAGGTAAAGCCGCTCAAAGACGGTTTATGGTAACCAAAAATGAACCATAACTAGAAAGGCTGATTCTTGTACAGTACGACAAAAACTCAAAGCAACTCAAAGCATGATGACCGTTGGCTTCCACCATGGAACCGCAGATGCATTGATGGGGTTCGCAAACATATATATAAACATATAAATTACCTACACACCTTATTCCTTTCCTTATTCCACAAAAATACCATTTTACGCATGTGAAACCATAATATTACACGGCAGAAAATAGCCTGAGTTTTATAGCCTAATTTTACTACCATAAATCATGAGTTTTATGGTAGTAAAATAAGGCTGAACTGATTTTTATTATGATATCCTTTATCGAGCGCTGATCCAATCTTACCCTCCTCTCTTCTGCTTAATATACTTTTATTGCAATCTGTGCTTTAACCTGTGGTTAGATTTCCTGGACTATAGAATAAATATTTTGGACATAGACAAATTTCAAAAAATATTTTTGCCACGTAAAAATAAATAGAATTTTTGACAATAATCTGCACGTGTAAATTGTGAAAAATCGTTACAAGTGTAGAGAAAAGCAATAATTAGTGTTTTACAGTATTTAACTTAGTATTTATTCGCGGCGCTAAGTTCATAACGTTACAAACATTTACAGTAACGTTGTTCTGGTAACATTCCAAAAACAAACTCGTTCATGTGTCGTGTGATGATGAACTTGTGAACCGGCGCGGCGTTGCTGTTGGCGTTTTCGTACGATTTGGGTTTTTTGTGTTGGTTCTTTGTTCGTTTCCATGTCGCAAATGAAGTAACAAACACCCATCTGTGTGACTTTTAATAGTATTTTGTGTTAAGTAGTGTAGTTCGTCAAAAGGAACAATGTTAAACGAAATGAGTGTGGAGAATGGCGGCGGCGACGCTAATAATTCCAATGTGTCACCGACCAAACTCATGGTCAACTATATTCCGGAGCTGATGACGCGGGATATGATGTACGCGCTGTTCTCGGCGATGGGTAAGATCGAGAGTTGCAAGCTGATCGCGAACCGTGGCTACGGTTTTGTGGAGTACGAAAAGCATGAGGATGCCGAGAAGGCGCGTGCTGCGTTCAACGGGCTGCTGATGCAAGGCAAGACGCTGAAAGTGTCGTTCGCGCTGCTCAACCCCGAGAATAAAGCCAGCCACAAGCCCGACACCGAATCTAATCTATACATCAGTAACTTACCGCCCGACATGACTCTGGAGCGCCTCAACGCGCTGTTCGGGCCGTTCGGACACATCACCAACAGTCGCGTATCACAAGGAATCGGCTTCGTGTGCTATGAGAGCCGGCAGCAAGCGGAAGACGCTATCACTCATCTCAACGGTCAAACGCCGCTGCCGGGTGCGGGCGCTTTGGTAGTCAAATTCGCTAATAAGCCCAGTGGTAAAGGCGCAGCGCGGCGCGCCGCTCCGGCGGCGTTGTACAACGGTGCGGCTGTTTTTAACGGCGCAGCGCCGGCCTTCAACGGAACCAACCTCAGTGCGTTCGGAGCGCGGCCCGCTTTCGCCGGCTTCCCTCAGGCGTCACCGCCGCCGCTGTTGCCATCGCCCGGAAAAGCTCTGCCCTTCGTCACCAAAGGGCAGCAGCGCTTCAACCCTATGGCCAGTACGGGCCACGCGCTGCCGCTGCTGGGCGCGGCCGCCAGTCCTGTGCCTCTCCTGGGCGCGCCGGCCGCGCCGCAGACCACAGTATATGTGTACAACGTGGGCGAGGACACGGACGAGCTCGCCCTGTGGCAACTCTTCGGCCCGTACGGTGCAATCGACTCCATCAAAGTTATTAAGGACCCTGAGACGAAGAAGAACAAGGGCTTTGCATTCGTCAACATGCGTGAGTACGACGAAGCAGCCATGGCCATCCAGGGCCTCAACGGCTACACGCTCAATGGACAGGTTCTCTCGGTTAGCTTTAAGACGCAGAAGAGAAATAACTAGTTAACGGACGTTTTGAACGCCACTCTCGTTTGTGATCGTCCCGGGGCCGAAAGCTTAAAGAAAGATTTCATTCCAATCTCAGAATATTTTTGTAGTCGAGACGCGAGATCCTCTATGTGCATTTCAGATTAGTGGCATAAGTATTTTTGTAAGATTAATTATAGTTTTGTATCGTACTGGCGTGAGCGCGACATGACTTCCTGTGAGTTGAGTTGCTTGACAGTATCCTATATGTGTACTTGTATCGTATGATATGGTATTATATTATTGAACTATGTATGACCTGTCGGATATGTATTTACGGGGCGGGCCCGCCTGCCAGTCCGCTCGACCCCTTACCCTCCAGGTATTTTATTTTGTGTAAAACCAAACATTGTATGTTTTTTAACTTTAATAAATTTCATGTTTAAATAGCGTGTATTGTATATTTCTCTATTTTTTTTCTATATACGTCCTCTACGATCCCAGTCCTCTCCTTATTTACTTGATATAATATACATTATAATCCATAATACGTTATATACATAATTATTTGTGGCAGTAGTGTTTAACATGTACATAGTATATTATTTTGTGTATTGTCCGTCGACAGGTCAGCTGTGTAAAACTGCTTGATTATTGCATGTTGTGTAGTTGAGCACAGAAATAAGTTTATTTGTTTATGTTACGCAGGTTTTATGACCCCCCTCCGTTATTGTATTCACTATTAGCTATTTTTGATATTTTTGGTGCTATAGCCAGTCAATCTAGTTTCGGGAATCTTACTAAGCTATAAAAACGCTTGCGTCGCCTTGAGACTGTCACGGGCGATGTATCATATCGAGCTTTAATCTCTTATTATAATTTATATGGCTTCAATATAGGCGTGGTGTTTTAACATGAACACGTGAACCTTAATTACGAGAGAACAATTAGATGGACATACAAATCTATAAGATA
The DNA here is from genome assembly GCA_923060345.2 of Erebia aethiops. Classification (NCBI taxonomy): domain Eukaryota; kingdom Metazoa; phylum Arthropoda; class Insecta; order Lepidoptera; family Nymphalidae; genus Erebia; species Erebia aethiops. The sequence goes on from OV281080.1 coordinate 18,573,123, forward strand.
GAACATTAGTACTGTACCAATACAAAGTGGTCCAAAAAAACTACAAAATATGTTGGAATAAGTGATTAAAGACTGCCACAAGTAATAGTTACTATGTTGTGACAACGTGCCCGGGTTTGGAAATGGATAAACATTGAAGTATAGAATACTCCAGACTTCTTCATATGGTGAGTAAGTAGCATTGTAGTAAAATTTTAATTAACTTTGAAATCCAATTTATGTTCAGTACCTACAGAAAATTAATTTACAATTATCATTCCATATACGAGTATGTGATACTGATAAGAATAACACAATAGTTTTTACACTGTACTGTAGTTTCTATACACTGTACTGTAGTATGTATTTTTTTTTTAAGTAAGTTAAGGATTGTATGGCCTAGTTTGTGCAGCGCATATCAGCTGATTGCACTGCATAAACGGAGGGTCTTACTAAATAATATTAATTGAGCTGGGTATGCAACGTTGACGCAAGTCGGTAACTAGGTAGGTGACCTTTTCATTTCCTCTGTATCTAGGAGAGTATGTTAAGTCATTGGTTCTGGCTTAATTACTAACATCTGTTAATGAGCAATCAAAATCCTAGATAATTTAGTAGTCTTATACGGATGGATCTGGGAACACATGGCATTATTAGCTCAAGAAAACACAACTAACATTATGTCAACTTATAATTCATAACCTTCAGCAATATGGAGAACAACCTAGGAAGAAAATAAAGTATTATTTTTAATAAGTCCTTTTGGTCATTTTTATAGACAAAAATTATTTGGTAATTTTTATAGGCAAAAATTATACATTTTACATAGCCATAACTGCCCACGACAATCTATACTGCCTACTTGATAACACGCTGGTCTGTTAAAGCTGACCCACAGAATTATAAATTGTCTAATAGAAATGGCTGTCATTCAAAGCGGGATAACGTATCTGATTTTTTGGTCACTCACATACGGGAGTATTTACGCCTAACTTTAATTATATCGAGCTTTCTTATGACATTAATAAATTATTGTACTCCAAAATTACACATTGCCTGAAGACGAAAATCTGTTAAGCACTGCCAGTGGGCACAACATGCTGAGTGTGGACTGTGGAGTACGGACGTCAAGGTCACCTGTGGACGTCTTTACGACAACCATGACATGCATTTTCAAATTTCATTATTTATGTTATTTACTCACTAATATTTCATACTAGCTAAAGTGTGTTTGTTTATTGGTTTGTCCTTCAATCACGCCGCAACAGAGCATGTTTTTTACATGGGTATAGAATATATATATTTGAGGACCTGGAGAGTGACATAGGTTACATTTTATCCATTTTATCGAGTTCTCGTGGAAATTTAAAAAAACTTATCCCACGCCGACGAAGTCGCGGTCATCAGCTGGTTCAAAATAAAACAACTCAAAAAAATTAAACTGTACCGTATTACCTGCAACAGTTTTTAACACCACTGCCCAACTGGTATGTCACTACACATCTGCCTCTGCGGCACAAGGTCACGCTCCTTAGCCAGTTCTACTTACTTACCTTTTCTGAATTCTGTGATCGCCAATGAAAAAACCATTGACCAAACGCAACACATTATCGCTTTTTTAACTAAGGGTTAGCTGGCGTTGGGATTTATCTTAGATTTTCGTAGTTCTTGTTAGGATTCCAGCTGGACGTTGAAAAAGTCAGGATCTGTAAGCATTTGTCAGGATTCCGGCGCTAGACTTTAAAGGTCAGGATTTTTAAGCAACACATGGCTATGTACCTACCTATATGTAAAATCTGATTGGGGTTCAAACTGCCTCAGCCGTTCCTACGCGCTGGCATTTTAGACTGCATCGTCACTTATCATCAGGTGAGATCGCAGTCAGGTGCTAATTTGTGATCAAATAATATGCTAATGCTTTGTAAAGCAATTGGCCATATGTTTCAAGAGCTGGTGATCAGTTTATTTAAGAGTTTTTACTGGCTCAAATGGTCCACTACCTTCCTACCTTCTTTTTTTGGGAGAGGAAAAAATCCGTCCGGGCCTGGGCTAGGCGTGTGACGTGTCTGACTTGCACGGACTAAAATAACCTACCCTATGTCTGCCAGGTGTCAGCACAGGACTGCTGGTCAAAAGAGGAAAATAATTTTTCCCTCTCCTCTATTCTCTTCTTGCCGTATCGCGTGCCCACGCACATGGCATCTGCGTTATTAGATTTCGGGCATCAACGTCTTCGCTCGTTCCCTGCGCCTCTATCCTCAAGTCCGCAGGTCATTCAAAAATTGTGTGCCTCGGGGTCATCCTCTCGAGTCTCGACAGAAGTATCAGGCTTCACTCGGCAGTCGGCTCTACTAATCTCTAACTCTAATGATAGAGTAACCTTTTATCATAACGAAAACACGTTCGATAAAGTCGGCTGTTAAATAAAAACATTTGTTCAAACGCGTCAAGCACTTATTGATTTTACTCTTCATACGTTGTCAATTTAGAGCAATTGGCCTGATACTCCAAGAGTTGGTGTACGATTTGTTTAAAGGGTCATACATGTCCAAATTCCAAATTCATCCATTTCGTCTATCATAAATATTGGACGTTGGCGTAGAGTAAAGGTGTATCTAAGAAATAACGTATTTAAACATGGAGCGGAAATTTTTTGTGGCTGCCGCGGCTTCTATTTACCTATTAACTTTTTACTTACTAGTAATTAGATGATAACCACGACGTGCGACGTCGTCCGCGTAGATTAAAGTTTTTGGATTCCCGCGGGAAATCTTTAATTTTAAACCACATTTTATAAGGAACGTTACGTTCCCTCAAATATGGTCGAGCGAAGCAATGGCTGGATCATGCGTCATGCTCGTGAACGGGTGCCACCGGCGGGAATGGGGCTACTTTCTGTCTGCACGTCTTTGACATGAATTGAATAAACAAATTGAAGAAATCCATTAAAAGTAATAATAATAATAATAATAATAAGCCTTTTTATTTCTAATCTCATGATATTTACAATTGTATATAACTACTTTTTAGATGAAATAAGTGTTAGTTGTGTTAGTGTTTGTCTTATTCTAGTTAGTATTGTTATTTGTTGCAGTATTTGTTGGTTTAAAAGTATGCTCCTGAAAAAAGCTTATTATACTGTTGAAGATTATGTAAATGATAGAGGAGCATGGATTTGATCGCTCCAGCAATGCTGGGGACAGCGGTTACTTATGTACACATTGATATAATAATTGTAAATGAATTATTTAAAAAAAGCAACCACCGAGTTTCTTGCTGGTTCTTCTCGGTAGGAATGGCATTCCGAACCAGTGGTAGATTCACTTGACGATTCAAAAGTACTTGTAAAAGTTTATTTGAATAAAGAATATTTTGATTTGATTTGATTTGATTTGGAACATTTTTGTTTACAATACGAGTAGGTACATGTCATACAAGTTTGCAAGTATGAAGTTTCCTTTCGGATCGTGGTGACTTTTCATTGTTTCAGTGTTTTATGTTTTATGAAAATTATAGATAATATTTCAAACAAAATTAAACAAATTGTCCGCCACCTCTTCAGCTATGAGCCGGGCGCGTAGCATGGCATCTGTCCTTCTCAAGGGCAGGCGCTATAAATATTTTCGTCTGTAGTTCTGTACATATATATTAGGAGCCGACGACCTTTTTCACGTTAGAGTAGGGCCGCTTTGTGTAGGCGTTGCAGGTAAATTGTGAATTTTGCCGTTTACAAAGGCATCGGAATTTTACAAACGCTAATAATATAGGGATGGTGCCAACTAAGTCAATCCTTTAACAAACTTTTTTTTTTTTACACTAGTTGATGCCCACGACTTCGTACGCGTGGACACAGGTTTCCCGCGGCAACTCTTTAATTTTCCGGGATAAAAATTCTCTATGTGTTATTCCAGGCTTTAATCTATCTCTGTGCCAAATTTCGTCCAAATCCGTTCAGCCGTTCTGGCGTGATTGAGTAACAAACATACATCCAAAGTCCAAACCTTCGCATTTATAATATACTATATAGATAGATACTAGCGACGCTGACACCGGGACAGTACGTTTGTCGGACAGTACAGTCCGATTCAAACTTTATGACGTCTCGGAAGTAAGCCGCGACCACAGCGCGACTGTAGGTTCGCGCAGGTACAATCAACTGAAACCGTCCCGCTGATACGAGTACATGATTATTGTATTCTACGAACGATGTTCTGAGAAGTTATAAAGTTGGAATCGTACTGTAGGGGATTTGTATTGTAATTCATGTGCACAAGTACTTGTGACGTTATTGTCAACTTTTGGCGCACTTTTTCTGTTTAATCGATAGGCTATATTATTATATCACTGTCGATACTTGATACGCTGATGAGTAGTGACGTAGGCAATTTGCAGAAGGCAGGTCTCGCGGGAGCGGTGGTAGGCTAATGTTTAAAGACTTCGAACTATTTTTGGAGGTCCAATTTTCAAATTCCAGGTCTCCTCAGCAGGGCTCTACCTTAATAGTCCAGTCATTTTAGCATAAAAAAGATGTCAACTTCGTAATGAGAAATAATAGCTCAATTTTCGTATATATACGTAGCTTCATTTTGGCTTTCTAAAAGTTGTCTCTCAAGTCATGACAAATCTCGTGTCGGGTTTGTGAGTTATTCAAGGTCAAAGGTCCCAAAAAACATTATTTCGCGATGATATCTTTGTTTCTATTGCTCCAATAATCAGTAAACAGTTGCAGAGCATAAAATTTGCGATTTTTTGAAACATTTTTTCATGCGCACTTGTGTGTGTATGTGTTCTATTATTTTACTGCAACACAGATACTTAAACGCTAAGAAGATAACAATAACTAATATCCTGTCTGAATAATGTGTGTTCAGAATAATAAGAAGGCTGGCACGGATGACACAGAATTCAGAATATTTGCAGAAGTGACTTGATTAACACTGCGCTGATGCCTGATGTCTAGTAGAACATCAGTGTGCGTTGTTGTAAAAATTTTGCGCGACGGAAAACATGTAATTACTGTTCTAAGATCTTACACGTGTGATAAGTACGTCTTTTGCTTCTAAGGCTGGGGTCCATACTGCCAACGCTTAAAGCTAAGTTTATTGTTCCATTATTGTTGACTTTCGTGTTTTTGAATAAATATTGCTTAATCCTCACTCCTCAGGTATTTTAGGAACATCAAGGTACGTGACATAAAACTGTCATTTTAAGTTATATTGCTGAAGTATTACTTTAAGCGTTGGCAGTATCGCCCTGGAACTGCTAACAATACTCCTAGCAGTCCTATATTTCTAACTAGCGAATGCCCGCGACTTCGTACGCGTGGATCGAGGTTTTGTGGTTCCCGCGGGAACTCTTTAATTTTCCGGGATAAAAAGTAGCCTATATGCTATTCCAGACTATAATCTATCTCTGTGCCAAATTTCATCCAGATCCGTTAAGCTGTTGGGGCGTGATTGAGTAACAAACATCCATCCATACATCCAGACATCCAAACTTTCGCATTTATAATTATTATATAGATTATATAGACTAGATTATACCCGTGACTTCGTCCGTGTGGTTTAAGGTTATTTAATTTTCCGGGATAAAATGTAGCCTATGTGTTAATTCAGGGTATAATCTAGACTTACCTACTATCTCCATCCCAACAGCTTAATCGGTCATTGTGGCGTGTACTAAAAGTTCCTTGACTAACAAACATATATAAAGTATTATGATATAGCTGAAGGAAGTTTTCATTCCCGTGAGAACTCTTTAATTTTCCGGGATAATAAGTAGCGTATGCCCCGGGATACAATCTATCCCTGTACCAAATTTCATCAAAATCAGATGAGCCGTGAAAGCGTATAGCAGACACTTTCGCATTTATAATATTAGTATGGATTACGTAGCTGTACACAACTTTCGTATTATTTGTTCTGTGTAGACAGTAGATAAGTATCGGGATAATATAAGTACAAAAGAGGTCAAATAAGATCGTATCCCCCGCAAGGTCATATCGGCTTCATCCAGGGTATCCTTTTGTATTATTTTTTATGTTGGAGCATTGCGGAGAATTAATTTGTGCCTACGCTCCAAGGGCACGTCTACATTATGTATTAAAGATCCTGAATCCTGTCTCACTGTACTACGAGTACTACTTTTATACGTCCAGTCTAAACCCTTGGTCCTAGAAAGCTGAAATGTTGCACAGAGGTTCGGTTATACTGTCGAAAAAGAATTTGCTGGATTTTTCGAAACTCCCACGGAAACGAAGCCGCGGGCGGTCGCTTGTTAAATTCAAATTCAAATGTTTTTATTCAAATAGACTTTTTACAAGTGCATAAGAATGGTTGAATGAATCTACCAGTTCACAATTACTTAGTGGGTGACCGAGCTTTGCTCGGTATTTTTTTTTGGTAAATCGTATTTTGAAAATTATATTTACATACAAATTACCTACATACTGATGAAAAATGAATAATGTTTTTCGATCTTACCGACATAATAATAAAAAAAGTTGAAATGGTTATTTAAAAAAAATATTAAATTGCAATTGGGCTACCAATAACAGTTATTCTCACAAAAGAAGGAACTTGAATAAAAGGGAAAAGAATAATTAATCGGACTCCAGACATATGGATTCTGAACGCGAACCGGGGTCTTCTGGTTTCGGGACCGTCCGATATCCGATCTGAGCTGTTATAACTTTGTTGCGAAAGGACATTGACCAGCGCCTATACAAAGTTCGCCTAAGAACCAACAGTCATAAAACATACATTATCGGACTCAAAATAACACATAAATACTATTGTAATTAGATTTGAACAACGGACACTTCAGAGAATTTATTTATTAGCAAAAATATTTTCAATTTTAAGGTTATTTCGACTGAATCTGCTTGAAAAATAAATATTATCGTCAACAAGTTTCGTCGTAGTTCACCAAAAACTTTACAGATGGCGTTATAAATATTAATTCATTGTACTTTCAATAGATGGCGTTGCGAGATTCGGAACACTAGCGCACTCAGCGCTTCAAGCTGCTTTTATCTTATTTCTTAAGATACGGAACCAGCACTCAAGCGGTGGTATTGTTTATTATTTTAACCTGTAAGTTATAAGACGGAAAAGAACGGTAATCAATTTAATACCCATTTATTTATTTTTTAATTAATTTGAAGTGTCTGTTGAAATCTAATATTTGGAATAAAGGTTAAAAAATAAGCTAAGAATTACTGTATATTTCAAAAGTATGTTGATGCTTAGGCGAATTTGGACAATGTCCTTTACCTTCGTATTCTAATGATATTGTAGCAGTTTTTCACTGCCTGAAAACACGGATAAAACGAAATTTTCTAAAAATGAATCGAATCGAATGATTTATCGCCCCCCCCCCATACTAAATTTCATGAAAATTGTTTTAGCTGTTTCCAAGATTCCGTATACCCTACCCATCATCCCCGTCGTGATGCCGAATTGAAAGATTTGGGGAGACTTCAGGGTCAGATTTCAGGGGCTCCCCAAATCTTTTAATTAGTTTAACTACTGTCCCTTTATGGGGACAGTAGTTAAGCTAATTTAACCGCAAGAATTGTATGGTCTTGTGATTAAAGAAGTTTAATCAATACTTAAATATTTTAAAATTTTACTTATGTATTTCTTCGTACAACTCAGGTTTCACTAATGAAATAAAAAAAACTACGCCCGCTACCCCCGTGACAGGACGCCACGAGTCCATGACGTCATTTAGACACGTCGCACGGCCATCGGGGAGTCAGACTTATCCATGTTATTCTTTTATTTATTGAGCAGGAAAGTAGGTACTTATTGTTTACTGGTCAATTAATATAAAGGTCAATATGTCAATGTCCCGTACGTACTACGTACGCAATCGTTTTAAATAATTACTTAACCATTTATAAACCGTTTTATAAAAATCTATTTAGGTTCATTGATATTCATGTAGGCACATAATTGGGGCTAATTCTGTTGCATAAATCTCTAAGCAAAATTTAAATTACCGGTTTGAATCTTGTGCTATCCCTTTCATTAAGCTCCTTGCTGAAAAAGAGGGCACTAGATAGACCTGTCAATTTCATTCACAGATTGTGTACAACAGAATTGGGTATTTGACAACTATTCAAATAATAGTTATATTTTGTTATACAAGAGTGAAAATTTGTTTTTTAACTGCGTTCTCAATTTTGATGACCGAGCAAGCGAAGGATCACACCTCAGCGAGGAAATGACTAAATGCAAAAAAAAATCACAAGATAATAGATAGGTGGGATGAAAAGGTACGTGTTGCACCCGAGTGAAAAGATTTTTCACCTCGTGCTCTTTTGATTTCCTCGCTGACGCTCAGGATTCTAATTTTTGAATCCTTAGCTTGCTCGGTCATCGAAATTGAGCACGCAGTTAATAAAAAACAACTTTTCACTCTTGTATAACAAATAACTATTTTTCGTGATTATTAAATAGAGAATCTCCCAAAAGTCGTAATATCCACGTCCCCTGTTATTTTTATGTTTGAAAACCATTTTATAAGTAAAAAGTGCGTCAATTTTGATGACGTCACGGTTCAGTATTTCATACAACATTTTTTTTTTATTTTTTATCCACTACAAGCTAGCCCTTGACTACGATCTCACCTGATGGTAAGTAACATCCCATACAAAGTGCGCGTTTTGCTGTTTGAAAATAATTGCTTATTTGGCTTTGTCACTAAATATCATAATAATATATTATCTATAATCTAAACTTATGAAAGTTAATATATTATTGAGTAGGTATAAATATTTGAGTCGTCAGGCATTAAGTCAAATATTAAACAAACTTTGTTCTTAAAAGTTAAAAGGCATTTGACCCTAAAGTCAAAGAACTACTGACCTTACCAAAGGTAGGTATATTCAAAATACATTCGCCCTAAAGTTCGCCGTTCCCTTAGTCTAGAGACTAATTTAATATATTTCCATATACATAATGTAATATGCAAAATATAGTGGCCAGAACGTAAGTTCTTTATGAAAGGATAAAACGCGGGCCCCTGGGGCTGGAAAAATTATACAGAGAAAAATTGACAGTGTGACTGAAAAGCGTTAGTTTATCTCTATCTATAGAGAGATGGAGTACCTATTTGTAATACTTAGGCATGATGACTGATTTTGAAAAATGGTCAGATTATGTTCGGAAGTATCGACTATTTCGAAAAAATATCTTATTTCAGCAGAAAAATAAGGTTTGGTAGATAATATTGGCATTTGAAATTTAAATTTTAAAATTCATGCCAAAACGATCCCCGGTGTCATGGCGTCGTTTTTGACGTCACTATTATTTTTACCAAGGTACTCTCAACTCTTTTTTTTTTTTTTTTTTTTTTTATCCACTACAAGCTAGCCCTTGACTGCGATCTCACCTGATGGTAAGTGATGATGCAGTCTAAGATGGTAGCGGGCTAACCTGTTAGGGGCATGGCAGTTATATTAAACCCATACCCCTTCGGTTTCTACACGGCATCGTACCGGAACGCTAAATCGCTTGGCGGCACGTCTTTGCCGGTAGGGTGGTAACTAGCCACGGCCGAAGCCTCCCACCAGGCCAGACCAGGGAAAATTTAGAAATTATAAATTCCTAAATTGACCCTGCCGGGGATCGAACCCGGGACCTCCGCACGTTAAGGCAACAGCGCTACACACTGCGCCACGGAGTTCGTCAAAACTCTGAACTCTGAAACTCTGTGCAGTGTGCAGTAAGCAATAGTGTGATTGTCAAAGCTCGAAAACAAACCATTGTGACGTCATTCGCTTCTTGGTGTTTTAACCAATATGGCGGATTGCTGTATTTTATAATTTTATTTTATCAAAATAAATAGCAATCTCACTCGAAATAGAAAAATAAATACGTTTTTTATAACCCATGAATCCTATTTCATTAGATAAATTCATAATTTCATTGATTCTTGGTTACTGCCATCATGCCTATTATTATTTTAGTTATTGTTGAATATTTCGAATTATCGCATAGGAGCTGCGGTGGCTCAGTCACATAGAGGCCGCGTCTTTATGCAGGTACGAGTCCCATTCTATTTTTAAAAAATCTGTTTTTTTAATATCATGTATTAAAAAAACAGATTTTTTAAAAATAGAATAGCGCAAACTTGCTCGAAAAGAACTTACGTTCTTACGGGTGTCCAACGGCACCATACAGTTTACAGTTTCACTCAAAATTTTATTAACACCCATTACACATTTCATTTGCTTTAAAACATGTTCAATACAAGTCGGTGTATGTAGTTTTCAATTATTATTTGTATAAGTAATGTTTGGAGGTCGTTAAAAGTAATTATTTATTATATTATTTATACGAGTGTGCCTCTCTATTTATTATATGGACCATTCCTTTTTTTAATCATAAGTAATGCAATAAATTATTATTTATAAATTTCTAATAATAAATTAGTTTGATGAAATATAACCGTAAAGTATATAATAGAAGAATGGGTACAGGTAACGTGTGCGCTAGTCGTGTATACGAACTATGAAGCCACGGCCGCTAGGTAAGGGCGTTCACCGTTTATCGAGCTGTAGGTATGATAATTACTCGTCTGAAACGTCTTACGCCGACGACTGGTTGGGGTTTTTATAAAACTATAAACTAGGGTAGCCATCAACGGCCATGAAAATCCGGACGTGTCCCAAAATCAAGAGTTATACCAGACTCCAGAGTAGTTCACCGATATTGCTCGAAATGTCGCTAAGCTTAAGTGGCTGAAATGATGTGTTAGCATTTCAGCTATTTGTCATTATATCACATGAAACAGCAAGTATAATATCAGTTAATTTGACTAGTTTCATGTCATTCGCTTTAAACTGGGGATACGGACGCCATATTGAAAATAGTTAGTTTAAATGCGAGTATTTTGACGATGGTAAATCAGTCTCCTGCCGGCAGACTCAGCGATTATTGAATACTTTTGTTTTTAGATCGCATTTTGATTTAGAGCTTAACGATAGCAATCAAATGTATATTATCTTTAATTTTAGCCAACTTTTATCTTATTACATTAAATCTCTCGTAGAACCTCTACACGTTTAACCATTTATTCGTGCAAGTTCCAAATGTTCGTGCAAGTTCCAAATGTTCTATTTCTGGATTGTCTCTAATAGATGGCTTATAGTTCGAAGAATTCAGTGGCGTGCAACTCATAGAGGCATTTATGCACTTCCTACCCAAGTGGAAATACGTCAATGCTCATTTATTAACAAGACAGACAGCAAATATGTATTCTAACTAAGCAATGCTTACCCCAGCTTCAAACCCAGTGCACGAATCATTCATCCATTAATTAGTCATTGGAATCGAGAACTGATAGGCGTTGGGGTCCCGAGGTTGGACGACCCCCCGCTAGGTGGATGGCTAGTTTCAAGCGAGTAGCTAGGGGCCTCTGGAAGTAAGCGGTAGGCCACATAAATTACACGTCTCGTAAGTTTTAGTCACTCAAGTCGCGTATATGAGTAGCTTACGGAATGTAAACATTCTTGTAAGTTGCGTATCGCATGCAAATGTTAGTTATATAAGTTACTTACGTGCGCTTCTTCTTCAAGTTTAATTGAGGCCGTACAAGACCGTGTCCTGTCGAGATCCATGCGACGACGTGTCCGTGTCGGACAAAAGTCCCATAAAATTTAAGATAAAAAAAGAGATAATAAGGGGTATGGGTTTAATATAACTGCCATGCCCATAACAGGTTAGCCCGCTACCATCTTAGACTGCATCATCACTTACCATCAGGTGTGATCGCAGTCAAGGGCTAGCTTGTAGTGGATAGAGATAAAAAAAGACTATTCCGTTTGCTTCCAGTCACTCAATCTAGGATAAGTCCGGGGAAATCTAGATGCATGGTATTTCTACTCTGCCCACTACCATATCCATTTTCATTACCTTCTGTATTATTTTATTTTCTTCTAACGTAGGCAGTCTCGCAATAGAAAAAAAAAACTATATTATACAATATAAATTAAATTCACCTGTAAAATACTCTTATTTTTTTTCCATATGAGAAACCGACATAACATCAACGTAAGCTCAAACCGCGTTGAGTCTAGTAAACTAAGATTTGGTCTAACTCTACCACTGCTTCGGAAAATTTATTTTGAAGAGCCAGCAAGAATGCAGCCAGGGCTAACTTTTTGAAATTTTTATTTCTAGTACTTAGGTAGACACAAACTAGGATAGACATAAGTACATTTGACGACCTCCCTGGCGCAGTGTTGAGCGCGGAAGGTACAAAATTCGATCCCCGGCAGAGTCAATTTGGTAATTTATAATTTCTGAATTTGCGCTGGTCTTGCCTTGGGGAAGGCTTCGGCCGCGGCAAGTTAGCACCCTACCGGCAAACACGTGCCGCCAAGCGATTAGCGTTCCGGTACGATGCCGCGCTCAACGCTGCGCCGGGGAGGTCGTCTAGATGCGTCGGGCAATGAGGAATTTATGAGGTTAAATTCCTCCTAGAATATTGATGAATGCTATTTGTAGCACAAAATCGATACTAGGTAGGATTAGGTAGTAACTAACTATGCTAACAGCTACCATCAAAAGTTAACTTACACTACTAACTAGTGGCCAGCTTGACTGCAATCAATCAATAGAATATATATATTATGTAGGTAGTAGGTACTAGATGGGTCCTTTCATAGAAAAAAGTTGGGGGTCCGACTTTTAGAGTCCACATTCTTTCGTTTGACAGAGCCCGTCTATGTAAATTGAAGTCGTTAATAGAATAGCAATAGAAGAATAGAATGAATTTATTTGTCTGAATATGTGTTACAATGATGGTTACAGTATGAAAAGTCATATCCAGGCAGGCAGTCATATCCTGACTTACAAAATTTTAAAAATTAATCAATATTTAAATTAGTTTTTTTATTTAAATAAATATTTATTTATTCAATTTAGGTACACTGTACACTTATTGACGCCCGAAACATATAAAAAATGATGGTGATAATCAATAACGGTATCTTAAAACTAAAGCTACGGGGGTTCCAAACGCGCCCTGGTCTGAGAAGAGCCCACAACAAACTCAGCCGGGGGTTTTTAAAATTATCACCATCCTGCAATCTTGAGATCCCGAGTTAATGAAATGATATGATTTATTTCACGTAGGACAACTAGAAAATGTCATGACCCTACTAACGGTTTGGAAAGCAGTTCTACTGAGAAGAACCGGCAAGAAACCCAGCAGTTACTCTTTTTTGAAAAGAAAAAATTATGTTAGGTACAATATGTAGCTAATACAAAATAGGACATGTACGTTCCATTCCTATTTTCTAGGTGGGGTCAAAAAAGTTATTGGCAAGAAATTACAATTTTCTTCTCAACTCTACTTCTCAGTAGCAGCCTGGAGTTGGAAAGTTGGCGCAGTTGCTTTCCTATGAGGTTATGAGAGTGAGGGTCCACACTCCACATATTGTGTTACTTTCCGCACACACTTATGTATAGGTAGGTTTAGGTACTGAATTGATCCCTCGCAGATGGCTAATCTCTTGTGGATCTGTGGATTGTATACTTTCATGTTCGTTCCCATTTCGGAACATTCGTTTACAATCTTATCATGACACTCGTGGACTTGACATTCGAAATAGGAAACACGTAATCGAATGACAAGCGAGGGAACCCGTTTACCCACAGATCACGGAAACAAGGGAGATATGCCTATGTATCAAATTGTATTGAAACCTGCTGTCTCCAGTTTATCCCTACTACCTGCTACCAATACAAGCAACTAAATAAATACAATAGACAAGAAGTCTCACTCAACACATGCATACCGATAGATCAGTGCATGAGGCACGAACAAATATACACTTTATTGTTTACCAAACAGGGTTCAATTTCAATCACCGTGCATCTTACTCACACAAACGTAAAACGTTGTCGATGTGCTGTGCAAAATTCAAATATGATACAATTAGTGGTTGACTAAAATGGATCTATCGATGCTAAATTTCTTAATATTTGGGTTTTTGACAATGACTACCGATTATGAAAAGTGATATTTTACTTGTGTACCAAAAATAAGATGTAAAAAATCATCTCATATTAGATTATTTTTAACCGACTTTCCGAAAAAAGGACGAGGTTCTTTTTGTGCACATTACAACACTTTTTTCTTCAAGTTTGTTTGGTTGTTTGTTTGTTTGGGTGAATTTTAAGTACACATTAATCGAAAAATTATTTTACAAGACCTTTGCTCGTAAAGTGGCTCTTACTTCCTCGTTATTAAATATACTTTAACCACCCTTGGGCGACGAAAATATCACCCAAACGTCCCAACTAGACACAGAATTTGTACTTTTTTTTTGCTGGAAAAATGCATTTACGCATCCCGCACAAGGCGGGTATGTGGGACTCACAGATGGAAGCAGAATACCCACTAAAAAACCAGCAGCACAGTCCGCGTCTACAAAGAGAGGTCTCAGGGTCCCAAGGCTACTGAGACATCACGACGCTGAACCGACCATAGGGTCCTAGACACCTATACTAAGGCGGGAAAAGGCGAGCGAAGCGTCGCCTTCTTCCCCCCTGTCGTCTTCTGCGGATCAGTGGAGCGTTAGGGTCCAGCTCTCGTTCCCGTTCCGCAGCCTCCTTCAGCTCCATAACATTTTCCACTAGGGTATGGTGCGCTGTGTCCTCTGGAGTACCACACTCGTGACAGATGGCTGTTTCCTCCCGTTTCGCAATCTGGTGCAAGTACTTACCGAAACAGCCATGTCCCGTAAGTACAGAATTTGTACCTACTTCACTCAGAAATTACTAGACTATTTTATCCCGGAAATTAAGGAGTTCCCGCGAAATTAAAACAAACTTAATCCAGGCGGACGAAGTCACGGGCATCATCTAGTGGGTATTATTAACTTACAGTCAACAGAAAACGCAAGTTCAATGTTGGGATTGACCATTCGAAGAGCCGACGAACCATCTTCAATGGTTGAAAGCACTTTGGCTCAAAGTGATACGAGCATATTGTGCTATTTTTCGTCGGAAACCAGCTTGGACCTCTTCCTGTAGCATTTATCCACTTTTCTTTTCTTTCTGCATCCTTCGGATATCTTAAATATTAATATTAAAGAGTGACATTAAATATATCAATAAATGAGTAATGAGTATCTACGTAAATTGACATTATATTAATTCACCTAGTATATTTTTTATACGTTTCGTCAGCTAAGTAAGTCGAGTACTTACATTTATAAAAATAGTAATAATTATGACTAAAAATATAGTTATAATGAATTTTACTCACGATAGTTTAAACGTTAAAATAGCAATAATTGTTTACTAAGTTATTATTAAGGTACTATTAATTATTGTATCACAGATCATCGTTTGGTCGCTAAAATATCGACAACTGCATTGTACTCGTACCTGCATCGTCACATCTCTAGTTCACGGCACGCTGACAGCGGCCGAACTACGAAATTTGATCTATCGTGCTAGTGAAAGAATCGGTAAAGAACACTTAACCATTGCGTCGTAAGACTGGCCGATTCATTGATAGATTTCTACTAAGCAAGCAATGGTTTTTGTTCATAATGAGATATAGACTTGTCACTCTATTACATTATGATACGACTAAATAATGTTTTATTGATTTTAATGGAAAATTACAACAATTTATTTGTACTTACGTGTGAAATGAGATGCCATCTTTCATGTAATTCACTTTGCAGCTTGAATTTTTACAAACAACCACTGAACAACGCGGCATTTTGTTAAAAACCGAGAGAAGTGAACCAATCTTTGAATGACATGCGACTAAAGACAAAAACGGCCATCAGGCCTATTTTGTGCCTGATGAGTTCGCACGCAACACGCCCCCTTAGCACATCTCCCTTGTTTCCGTGATCTGTGCGTTTACCATATAAATGTATAATTTATGTAGGTACCTAGTTAGGTATAAATTATAATAGTATAGAAACGGCAATAACATGTAGGTATGTACGATAAACAGTTTTCATTATATTTTATTTTAAAACAAAAACTGCTTATTCGGTGAGACCTTGGCAGTTTAATAGTGTATTTTATTGTTATTCGTGGAGTTCCGTTTTTAAGGTTCCGTATGCCGGCGAAGTGCGAGTCAAGTTCGCTAAGGAATCTGAAGACATAAATAAATAAGTATTTGGTTATTAACCCTCTGCGACTGACGTGACTGCAGTTTTACTATTTTACTGACGTGGTAGTACACGAGACACCTTTTCAATAGCAAATATTTTTATAGAAACAAATTATTCAGCAATTTTTCTTGTATATATTAAACTAGTGGTTCGCCCCGAACGGAGACCTCGCGGCGCCATCTATTGACATCAATGTGAAGTTCTGTAAAAATACTGAAGCTCATTAAAAATTAAATAATTCCGTTTCCTTACAATATTTATCTAATTTTAGTATTTGTTGGTCAAGTACAGGATATAATTCAAATAATTGATCAAGTTTCAGGCTCAGCCTTTCAGAAAATTTGGAGTTCTGAGGTCAACTTTGGACGTTAGAAAATCTCCACTTTGAAAGCCCCCCATTTCGTCAATTTTGGGGGAAAAATTAAAAAAAATATATTTTTGGACTCTATTTCTAATTATCTTTAAAATGATATACCGCAACCCTATGTAACTTTATAAAAAATATTTTACTTCGCATTCGCTTCTATGAGAGCCCCCCTGAAATAAAGATTTTTATAACTTTTTAAGCCATATTCGGCGGGAGGCCATTGGTTTACATATTATATTTAAAGCTGAAGTAATTACGTTCAGTAATTCAGAAGTTATAATGCTCTGACAGACGGACGGACGGACGGACGGACGGACGGACGGACGGACGGACAAGTGCCAATTCACCCAAGTAGACTCAGAGACCTTCGCTTCGCTCGGTCAATAAATAGCCTATTTTTAACGTTAAATTTGCTTAATATAAATAAAACAATTAGTATTTTTTAAATTTATCTGTATTTATTGGCTTCACATAAATCAGTCTATGAAACTTTACTTAAACATTAATGGCATAGAAAAATTACAAAATCAACTTTTTTTTATTTTACATTAAATATTTGAAAAATTTACAATTAGAGTAATCAGTCTAGAAACTACGAGATACATTTGTTGGTTGACTAAAAAATTAGCCAGTCTCCATATCACAGCTTTGTTTGACAATTATCACATAGTGGCTTGGAGCATTGAAGGCAAATTGGCTTCGAACAGTCACAGCAACAGTATTTCGTCTGCCTTTTATGTATGCTCCAGGGGTATACTGAGACTGACTGTTTGATATGAAATTATTAAACATTTCAGATATTGGGGCAAGTGTATCATCTTTTAGGCGTTCCTCTCTGGTAGTCGAGTCGTCAAACCTAAGGCAGTTCATCAAACACGAAAAACGGTATTTGGACATCACGCAGCGAAATATTTCACGGCCTGTGCCATCGGTAGCAAATATTGTGCGGAGATCTGCATCATTACATTTAAATACTGATGAATAGTACAGCAAACCAAATAAAGCCTTCATCTCGTTTTCATTTGTGTCCTGAAGTTCGGCCTTAGTACAATTTTTGAATTTGAGACGGTAGAAACTGAGTTTTTGGTTAGTAAATCGCGTCACAGATTCTAGTATTGTGGGGTCGATCAGCTTA
This sequence comes from Erebia aethiops, assembly GCA_923060345.2. Lineage (NCBI taxonomy): Eukaryota > Metazoa > Arthropoda > Insecta > Lepidoptera > Nymphalidae > Erebia > Erebia aethiops. The sequence goes on from OV281080.1 coordinate 18,590,763, forward strand.
GACCAAAGTTCCGAGTAGCCTTCAAAATTTGTTGTTGTAGTACGGCCCGGTAATCGAATTATGTTATGAGCTGCTATGCGTGATGTTCTAGGACGCTCTTGTTTACTCCAAATGAATCCGTTTTTGCCTGTATAGTGCTCTTGTGACTCGTCTGATGATATTTGGCGTTCAACTAATGTGACAGGTTCTTGCCGAGCTTCAACGTTTGGTTCTGGATTTTCTTCATATGAAATGACATCTTCATCAACGTGTTGGGTTTCTGGCTCGAAAGTAGGATCTTCAACTTCATCATCAATATCACTAAACTCGTGTTCACTTTCTTCTTCCAGCCACGCTAATATTTGTTCTTCATGACCCACAAAAGTTCCAGCCGATGTTCTTTTTCGAGTAGAAGTACCTGGCCTAGCGTTGTTACTTGAATCAGCCATCTAAAAATAAGATATTCGTATTAAAAAAACGTTAACACTTATATACTGACGTGGTTGTTTAGGAGACACTATGATAAAATAAACATTTTACTGAGGTGTAGTATACTAGACACCTTACCTTATTGCTGACGTAGTAGTCTCGTGGACACCTTCCTCCCGTTACGAACGCACCCGCTCATTACGACCGCCCGCCGCACACTGACCGACGCGCGAGCTCACCACAGAAAGGTACTGAAATCGGCGGCGCTTAAATTTAAAAATTAACTGTTATAAACCGAATTTTATATATCGCGGTGTCCGTTGGACTACCACATCAGTCGCAGAGGGTTAAATATATTTCCTGCATTACAGTACGTATGTCTCCGGCTCTCAAAAACGGTTGAGCGCATGAAAAAATGTTAAAATATAAAATTTGTCGCAAAAATTATGCACTGGAATTTTATAAGTACCTACTTACTTAACGTTAAATATCATTGGAGCTATAGAAATCTAGATTATCGCGAAAAACTGACTTTTGTGACCTTGAATAACTTACGACACAGAGACAAGATTTCACGAGACTTTTGAGACAACTTTTAGATCTTATTATCATCTCTCATTCCGAAGTTGTTATGTGACTTATCTTTGCATAAGTGACTGCATTAGTATTATTTTAATTTTTTTAACGTTCGTGTCTTAGAATTATAGGGAATCCTTATTTTAGGGACGTCAAGGTACGCGACATGCTATAAGCTGTTTTTTTTTTGCATTTTGCAAAACATTTTGAAATAAGACTGCTTTGATGGTAGCAACCTCATGATTAAATAGTAAGTACTTATTTACTTTGATAGTAAGTCATCGACAAAACAGCCTAGTAAGTACATAGGTAGTTAGTCACTCGAATCTAGAGAAAATAAAATAGTTTCTGCCGGCAACTTTATCCGCGTGGTTTTACTTTTTTTTCAAATCCTGTAGGAGTAAAAGTATCGTATGTCTCCAGGGTCGTGTATTAAGTTGAAACCGGTTGAGTAGTTGAGGTTTGAGGTGAACAGAATCCAGAAAGAAATGCGGTTAACTTTATTTTGTCAAACGGATAATCCGACGTTTAAGGAGTTTATAGATGCCTGCCCTTCAAAAAGCATGAAAATGAACTGCTTAATTTTAAACTGTCAAATGATTACTATTTTTTTAGACAATTGAGCCTTTGGCCTGGGTTTTTAAAGTAAAAACCAAATGGTGATTCGTATCAATTTTAGTAAAAGTTATACGTTCCACTAGATATATTTTTAACGTGTATAAAGTTAAACATGACGAAGGTAGATAATAGTATTCTGTGGCAAAGGCATGCGGCTAACAGCTGTCGATTAAACACCTGTCGCTTCGCATTGGAGTTGGAATATCCAACTATGTTATGGTCCCTCTTTTTGTTGTTCCAAAGAATAATATTATTAGTTTACAATCTCTTTCTCTTCTGATGGTAAATTGGGAAGTCATGATGCGGCCTGAGATGAACTCGCTCTAGTTAGAAAGATAACCGCATTCTTGCCGCCTCTTCTCAGTAGAATCAATTTTCCGAACCGGTGGTAAAGTCTTGACTTCTCATATGTGACACAAGTTGTCCTACGTTAATAAATAAATCATTTCATTTCATTTCATTTAGTTACGCACCTCTCACTTAGCGGAGTTGTGTGTTTAAAAAAATTTATCACTTGCTCTAACGGTGAAGGAAATCATTGTGAGGAAACTTGCCCGAGAGTTCTTCATAATGTTGTCAAAGGTGTGTAAAGTTTTCCAATGCGCAAATGGCCAGGGTGGCGGACTACGGCCTAACCTTCTCATTCTGAGAGTAGTGTGGAGACTCGTGCTCTGTAGGTACAATGGGTTGAATTGATGATCATAGAAGTTGGAACTTATGAACGTTGGTCTTAGAAAAACTAGACGAAAGTTCCTCAATAAAAAGCTGTTACTCAAAAGTTAAGATTAGGTACCGAATGCTTTAATCGATAACGTAACGACTCGATTTGATTTATGATCGCCAAAAACCGGATATTATAAACTAATAAACTACGCTTCTGAAAAATAAAAATAAACACTAATATTATTTTTGACGAGTTGCCTGCCTGTTGACTTTATAAGATGGAAAGATTGCGATTTTCTGGGATAAGTAACAACTGTCAACTGCGCCTACTGGTGGGACGCGCAAAATAGTAACACTTATTTATTAAATAGGTCACAAAGGTCTATTTAATTACCAAGCGTTACTACACTATTAATGATTTTTTAAATGATACCGACAAACAAATAAAATCGGTCTCCCTACGGGGCAATGTACTGTTGTTGCTACATCCAAACTGGGTATCCATAGCCTGCCTTACCTATTATTGACTAAAGGTAGGATTCCGTACTTGTCATGCTATTTTTCGAAAACTTTGACCGTCGTTATTTCGTTAACGATAGTAGGTATTTTAAATTTTTGCAAAATCCTGATAATGATTTTGAAATAAATACATTTTCAATGAGGCCTCTCGAGTAACTCGAGTAAACCATAATTTTTTTTCGACTCCCACTTTTCATATTCAAGTGTATTTTTTTTTTAAACCGGTCTCTAGAATTTTACAACGTTCAGCTTTACAGCTATATAAAATGTATGCTATGACACACGAAAATAAGGTTTACTGAGGAATTCTATATTATGTTTAACAGCCCTAACTAAGCCTTAAGAGGCCGAGGAACGCTGCTCGCAACTTCTAATCGCAAATATAAATTTGCCGGTATATTGCTATCTCTATTTGACTGATGACACATGATCCCGTGCAAGCGCGATAGCAATATGAGCGTACATAATTTGTTATACATTTAGTCTTGTTCCGTGAATACCAAAAATGATGAATGAAAAATTGTTTTTTTTTTTTAATCCACTACAAGCTAGCCCTTGACTGCGATCTCACCTGATGGTAAGTGATGATGCAGTCTAAGATGGTAGCTATGGTGGTGGTGGATGGTGGATGGTAAGATGGTAGGTAAGTATTTTGAAAAAAAAATATCCAGGGATCTAGATAAATACAAGTTCAATCTTAATAATCGCATAATATGGTGGAAATATTCTCTAATTACAAATTATTTTGGTATTAGGTTTGTATGGACAATTCGCTCTCCGGAGCCACCCTATGCACAAGTCAGTCTAGTGCATGAGTGGCTTAAAGCGAATAGTGATTACGTGAGAAATTCCAACCTTTACGAATTATAATAATAGTATTTTATTGATAGAAGACAGTCGAAACTGGAAATATTATGCTAATATTAATTTTGTCTGGCCTTTTAAAATTATTCTACGACCTCTGAAATCTGAATAAATTAGGTACACTATCTATTAGGTATAGGTATCTATATGAGAGATTTAGATTAGTTTTAAGCAGACTTCAAGAAAGGATATCCACATTTCTGTTTTGATTATCCATTCCGTAAATCACGGAAAGGATAACCAAAATAGACATAATTAACGAAGGGGGGGTGGTTTCCCTGAAATAATAAACTGCCGAATATATTCGCTTGGTATTTTGATTCTGATGTACACAGAAAACGATAGTGAAAAGTCACACTATCAGTTACCTACTAGGGTCAATGTTATTTGCCCAGTAAAATCAGCTGATATGCGCTATCACAATAGAACATGCTGCAATAAATAAAATACTCAATGTAATTATAATATGTAGGATATACAGGTGTCTCTTATGTTACGTCATGTTTTGCCTCTCCCACCGGTTCGGAAAGTAGTTCTACTGAGAAGAGCCGGCAAGTAACTCAGTAGTTAAAAAACAAGATATACAGTATCCTGTGGGGCGCTGGACCCAAAGTCGATTGCTAAACATCTTTTTCATTAAGAAATTCGTCAATTGTATAATAGCCTCGACTCAACAAGTGTTCCGTAACGGTTTTTTTTAAAATTGCTAAATTATACTAATGTGTCATCAGAAATACAAATCATACATATTTCGTAGTCTTCGCCCTCGGCGAGCCTGTACGTTTGTGAGTCAGAGCCTTAGTATCTATTGTATTATGGAATATGGATTCCTTTTAAGTGAGTGTGCACACCCAACTTTGGCAGATATGCTTTGCTATAGGTTTTTTGATATAGGTACTGTTACTTACTTAATAATTGATAAGTAGGTAAGCACGTATTTTAGATTTATACTATCTGATGCCCGCGACTTCGTTCGCGTAGATTGAGGTTTTTTGGTTAATTTTCCGGGATAAAAAGTAGCCTATGTGTAGCCCAGAACCCAATCTATGCCAAATTGCAACCAGATTCGTTCAGCCGTTCTGATATGATTGAGTAACAAACATCCATCCACACATACATCCATCAAACTTTCGCATATACAATTAAAAAAAAAAAATATTAGTATAGAAGTATAGATTGCATTTTCTTCATAGTACGTAGGACTCTACCGGTATTATACTTATGAAACAATGAAGATAAGAAGTTTCGTTTACGGACCCGATTTCTGATAACATATTTAGTTAAAGTTTGGGAACAACAATATTATTTTACCGTACTTAGTCGGGTTTTAAACCTTTTAATTGTTTGGGCCGATTTTTATCAACAAATGACAAATTATGTTTTTGATTCATAATCTATTGTACTTATTTTGTTTATAGGTACTTTAAATATTTTTTTTAATCAAACTTCGACTATGAAGCGGTGATAGACAAGACACCCGAACTCCTATATGGGGTCGCGGGTTCGATCCCCGGGCAACGCACCTCTAACTTTTCGAAGAATATGCGATTAAAATATCGCAAGGAAACCTGCACTTTGCTAGTGCGGATTGGCAAACTGCAAGTTTGCCAATCCGCACTTGGCCAGCGGAGTGGACTATGGTGAAACCCTTCTTATTCCTAGAGTAAACTTGTGCTCAGTAGTGAGCCGACAATGGTTCGATAAGAGAGAGAGAGAAACTTTCGATAAAATCGTAGAAAATCATTAACTAATTTTGAAGGTCTTGTTGTGTGAACGCGCACTTAAGGGAAGCCCATAAAGCGCCCCCAATATTTACCGGCCAAAATATGAAATTATAAGAAGGTACCTAGATAATAATTAAGTGTGTAATAACGTAAAATTTTAACTACAAAAATTTTTTAACTTAGGTAAATGTTACATATGAGCTGAGGGACAGATCCAGCGGAAGTCAGCGTTCGGTGTTTTTTATCGGTCGCGTAACGTCCGCAGATATTATACCGCAGATAATCTTGTACTTATGTCGTACACGGCGCTCCATTTATATATCAAATTGTCCCAATTAATGAAATCTTGATCGCGCATTTCCCGTTAACTTTGTCCTTTTCTGTCTTTCTGTTTTCTGGTAAATGGACCTCCTTTTAACTTGTTCGAATATTATGTGATGACCGCGTGGAATAAGTTTTTTTATTTCCACGGGAAAACCTTAATTTTCTGGGATAGCCTATGTCACTCTCCAGATCCTCAACTATATCCATGTGCAAAATCACGTCGATCCGTTGGTCTGTTGCGGCGTGATTGAAGGATAAACCAACTAACAATACTGCATAATATATAAACGCATTTATAATATTAGTATGATTTTATGTAAGTTATATTTATTTCTTTGATATAGGCGACATGCATGCATAGACCGACTTCCGTATGTAGTCTGCATTTTAACCCCACTTCTTGTTTCCAAAACAACACCCTGCACAAATGACAAAACAGGCCCTTATTTCGATTTTATCAACACGTGGAATTATCTCAATGAACGAGCCATACATTTTTTCGGTTCGCATTAATGGCCCTTAACGATATGATAAAAATGACATTACTTGATAAGATAATGATAATCTTCCTAATGTTTGTTTTCTTTAAGAAATATTTAAAGGGTACCTAATAGATTTACGCCCGAAAATAAAATAAATACAAAAGATGGAAGTTTCAGAAGTGTGATGCGCAGTTTTAATTAAGGTCGTCTCACATCAAAGATTTCACGAATAGGCAAAAAATAGACAAAAACATCAACAAGACGCGTTAGTAACGCCTTACGTCGTTGTTACGATGCAATGGCACGATGCCAGGTATGGCTGTTGACTGAAGATCGACAGATTAATCATCAAACTTTACAATGATACGTTTTCGTACGTTTACTTACCACATTGTTGTCATTGCTGGACGTCGTTATCCTTTCTATGAATCCATAGAATTTGTGGGCGGTTTTTTTTAATCAAGGAAAAAGAGTGACTGACTGACTGATCTATCAACGGACAGCTTAAACCACTGGACGGATCGGCATAAAATTGGCGTACATTTAGTTTTTATGATAAGCTAGAGTATTTTTGAATATTCAACCCCTAAAGGATTAAAACAGGCATTTGAAATTTGACTCCTTAAATTGTAGCTCTACTATGGAATACAATTCTACCATCAGGCATCAGCGATTCAAATAGTTTGCAATTTGGTGTGACTAAACTTGTTAAATTTAACAATACATGATCATGTATTGTAGAATAGATCATGTATTGTTGTTTGTCACGCTAATTATTTAGGTACACCAACAAAACAGTTGTGATAGGTACTTATATATTATAAGTACCTAATTAATTTCCGACAACTCTTCAAAACCTATTTATTTACTTATTATAAATAAACTTTTCACTAACATGTCAAAACTCAAATTTGTATTGTCGTTGTTTCAGACATATTTTTCTGAAGAAGACCAAGGAAAAAAATTTGCAAGATTTCACAGGTTTTGTATAGAAATTGGTAGGTACTTATTATGTTTAACTTGTAACACGCCAACTTTCACGTCTGTATATTTGGGTGTCAATGCTGTATTAGATACCGAGAGGGTAAACTTGGCACAGTCGGTAAAGAAAATTAATTCTGCTCATATGTTTACTTAATTTTCATTTAATAAACAGTAGTGCATGTTGTAATTATAATTATTATATAAAATGCTTGTAGGGAATAAGATGATTTTTGTACGTAAACAATTGAAAGCTTTTTTTAATAGTTTTACTCTGAAAACGCTATTTTTGGATACATAAAAGTAACTTTGCATTTAAAGTTATTTCCGCTAGTCATATAGACTTAATTCGTACTTCTATAGAAGTAAGAATATTGTATTGATAGATTATACACAGATAAAATATAACAATTGTGATATTACTGGAGTATTCCAGTGAATAGATTTAAGCAATTTTTTAATAGAAATGGTTCAAAACCAAAATGAAATCAGGGTTCGAAAATCTATTTGTACTGCGATTCTATTTGCTTGTTTTCGCTAAATTGGAATGTAATTAAGACAAATGGGATGAATCATGAAACCTCCGTGGCAACTAAGCACATAATTACGTAGGTTTTAGTAAAAATAATAATTTATAAGGAATAGAGTCGTAAGTGCGGTAACTAATGTTACATTTATGTATTAAATAGGTAGGTAGTTTTATACAATTTGTACATTAAAATCCCTAAATGAAAATCAGTATTTTCACAATCAGTGTAAGAGGAAAAATAAATAAATTAGGCACAACGCCCACAGGCCGAGTGGAGTGACGCTGAGGCGCGACTTTGTCAACTAAAACTTATTTTATTTGACATGCGGCTGAAATTGTTACAATTTATAACATCATATTCGATTAAGCTACACCAATGATGACACCCCTCTTTTTGCGTTGCTTAAAAGTGTGGATTAAGGGCTTTGCATATGTAACCAATTTTCGTCCATATAGTAGTACGATAGTCGATCTCTCTCTAATGAGAGTAAATGTATGAAGCAGATATGCTTCTGACGCGTTAGAGTAGTGAATTTATAGCTTTAGCCGCACTTGCGTCCCCGCGCCTCGACTCCACTTTACGCGTCCGGTCTGCGCTGGCCTTTAGCCTTCCTGAAATGTAAATGATTAGCATTAAGAACACAATTTTTAATAATCTATATTTTTACACGCACTTAAATAGTAATAAGAAATCTATGATGAAATAAATTGTTTTTGTATTAAAATATTTCGTTTTATTTCAAAGCATTTTTCTTCTGCTCCTATAGTCTATACGCAATACGATACGCGAGCGAATGTGTGATCCTATCATTGTAGTCACTGCCACTTATAATTATGTATATTATTATTTGAGTAAAGGCGCATTGGCTCTTTGGCCCAAAACTTTCTCATGACAAAGACCCATGCTCAGTAGTGGGCCGCCGATAGGGTTGAAATTAATGTTTTGGAACACAGATCGTCGCCTCGACTCGACTCAGTATATACGGGGTCTGCGCGCATAGAGGGCCCGGCGCACCAGGGGATTTTCCCGCGACGAATAGAAATAGAACTTAATCGTATGAAAATAAAATAGAAATTTCAATGCCTACATATAAAGCATACCGCTAGTGCCTACGATGATCATAATTGAAATTTCAATTTTATTAGTCGCGTGAAAATACCGTACCGTCTATGGGCGCAGGCCTATAGATGGAAATACGGAGCAGGTGAAGATGTGATCAGCAAACCAATCGGATTTCATATAAAAATTATCATGGGTCTGCTCTACAAATCTCCGCCTCACTTCTGTAGAATATAGGCAGCTTCAAGCTGGGTTTTGACTTATGTGTTTAATATAAGTGCCCATATCAGCCCACTTTGAGTGTTATAAAATTCAATTGTCGCTCCGATTTCAAAATAGGTATACCTACTCTACAAGTCCATAGCGCTGGAAAGCGCAGCAGCATACGGCATCCACCCGTATGCTGCTGCGCTTTCCAGTGCGGGTCCTTCGGTGGGCGGACGTGGAGGTCCTTGCAAGGGACCTATGTTGAGTAGTGGACGTCTATCGGTTGATGACTACTGTTTACAGGAATCGATCCCGTTTTTGTTCCAGCGCTGATCATCAAAAAATAATTTATCAGGAGTTTCACCAAACACAAAATAACTATCGATCGAACGAAGACGACTACTGAAGATCGACGACAGTTGAGAAATTGCTATAATGTAAGTACATAAAATATTAGCTCTTCTTACTTCGTCCGCGTGGCTTGAGGTTTTTTATTCCCGCGGGAAGTCTAATTTTCCCGGATAAAAAGTAGCCTATGTGTTATTCCAGACCACAATCTATTTCTGTGCCAAATCTCATCCAGATCCGTTCAGCTGTTCTGGCGTGATTGAGTATCAAACATCATCCATCCATCCAATACAAACTTTCGCATTTCGATAAATGAGGGTAGGTAAGTAGGTAAATAAAAAGAAGTTATAAAAAGCTTAATCTATACTTTATTTGTCGGTTTAACGTACAGACTTAAGGCAACCTCCCATCTTCTCATGTCATTGGCACACAGAACCATCGGTACATTACAATCGCCTAAAATCGCTTTATGACAGAAACACATTCGCTAAACACCACGCCACGTGTGTTGAATTCAAATATATCATTTTTGAATATGTATGCGTAAAAGAACTACCAAAATCTAACGTGACTTTTCGTTACATGTCACTTGTATGCAATTTCTAAGCATACAGAATTCTACAATAGGTGCTATATTTTTATAGGTCACTTTTGACATCATTTACTACTTAAAAAATACTTCAACATACTAATAATAATTACACAGAAAAAGACAAAGCGATTCTTTTATATTTAAATACAAACTGAAGTGCACTATAAGTTATGATACTTTTTTTACATACGAATTAATTTAAAAAAAACTCAGTTAATAATTCAAGTCGATACAAGTCGCGTGGCGTGTTGCAAGTGTGTTCCTGACTCAACTGAGCATAAATATCACGTGACCATAGAAATATATGGAATGTAAACAGTTAACACGAAACACAATGGAATGCCAAAATGTAAAATTACAATTTACAATAATAAGGCCCGGACACACAAACAGCGTTTGATAAGATGATCGCACATTTACATGCACGCCGAACTCCTGCGGTGTGGTGCGATCAAATCAGATTTTTAAAAAACATGGACTGATTTCATAACTTCTTTTATAGTACTACAAGTAGTCCTTGACTGCACCTCACCTGGATGGTAAGGGATGATGCAATATAAGATTGTAGAGGCATCGTATTGGAAGGGTAGGGTGGTAACTAGCCACAGCCGAACGCCAGCAACCAGACCAGACCATAAAAAAACTTTCAAATTATAAAATCCTAAATTGTCGGGAATCGAACCCGGGACCTCCCACTAATAAAACGTAAAGCTCACTCCAGCGCCTGGGAGTTCATCGGAGGGGATCAATAAGAAATCTTAACTAGATGGAAGGTATGAAATTTCGCAAACAAATAATATGTAACACTACATTTTGCGTTACACGTTTGTTTATATAAAACGCTGTCTGAAAATGCATGGTCCGAACCTTTTAGGTTCACATAGGGTCACAAGATTCACAAAAGCTGCTATTATATTTATCGCATTAAACGCAGATTCTTACAACTTAAGCGGATCTTATGATATGCGAACACTTTGTTCCGCCATTCGCCAGTCCGTAACCACTCAAAACACTTGCCAGATTATAAAATTAAATTAAATATTTCAAGACTAGAGTTTTTTTAAGTAAACGCGCCGTGAATCTCGATATTATTTACAGTGTAGATATAAATCATAATATGATACAAAAGTTCATAATAAATTATATAGTTACAACAAGAACAAAATCGTTATGACAAATTCTTTAATGCCTTTGTAAAACATAAGGCGAAGCGATCACGAGGCAAAGCGTTTTCATTTTGTAATGTACGGCGTCGCTTAAATCGTGTCACATAGAATTTCTATTCGCTTTGGCGTCTATTTTTATATGGCGACAGTTCACCGCGGGTTCGGATCGTCTTTTGTTTGACAAGGGCTTAACAGAGATTCTTGGTATTGTTAAGTATTAAAAGATGAAAATTGGATGGAAGCAAGGAGGTAGGTAGCCAATTCAGCGGTATAAATTATGTACATCCAAATTAGCTCCAATATAGGTGTGACGAAAATATTATAGTCATAATAAATCTCTCATTTAAAAGAAACTTATAAAATTGGCACCCAAGCTATAAAATTTACATCTACCGCCGTAAAAGTTAAGTTTCAACTTTTAACAGTCATTTATACACAAGACAAAAGTTTTTATAATATTTTAAATAGGAATTATCAAAATACTGTACTTAAATACTGTTAATTCACGACGAATTTCACAAATAAGTAATAATAAAAAGATAAAAAATCATAAAAAATAATGGACGCAAACGATTACGACATATTGCACGTAAAAAATAAAAATAATATAAAAAAATCTTTATACAGCGTGTTACTTTTACTGGCCTGGCCGTTTTTAAGGCTCGGACAAACAAAGCGCGACTTGAGCGACTCGCGACAAGCTTCTGCTGCCAAGTGACGATGTAGCCTAGCGCGCTTGCCTAGAAGATATCTTGATTCAATCTTGATTGAAGGATTCCAGTTTTCAATATACCATTATGAACGCACGCAAACATAGTGAAACTAGTCTTCAACAAAACTTGTCAAAAGCATGTCGAATGATAAAGCTGTATTTTTCAGACAAATTACCGCCTCTCTCGTGTTTTGTTTGTCAAAGCCTTGATTTTTGAAAATATCTTCAAAATCCACATATCCCTGACGAAATCTCATTAAAATCGTTCCAGCAAACTTTAGGCACTGGTTTTTTCGCTAATAATATCAAAGCTAATTTTTATATTTAATCTCTCGATATACATACACCTTATCAATTAATTTTGATCTCGTATTTAATGATATTAGGAGCACGCGAGAGTATGTAACGTCTCCTTTGACTAATTTAAGAAATCAAGTCACAGTAAGTAATCTATTAATTTTTGGTGCCAAATCGACACTTAAACATTTTTTCTCGAAGGTAAAAATAGTTTTTCTTTTTTTGTAGGAGTTCTAAATCGTACCATTTTCATAACTTGCTTTAAACACTAGCTTTTACACAGTAAAAAAAGTCCAAGTCAAAATAGAGGGTAGGTTACTGAATCGATATCTTTGTTGAGAAATACATTACCATTATAGTTACATTTCGAGTTACAATTAAAAGTTCGGAATTTGAATTAGATTTATGAGTTATAGAGCTATTTACTCTGATCAATTTCAATTGCCCTGGCGAAGCTACTGTGACGATTTCGATTAAACATAAACAAATCCAGTGTTCGGGTTACGTTAAGCGTAATATCAAAATATACAATTAATATCATTTCTTATAATCCGTCAAAAATATCTGTGCACCTTAGTTAGTACCACCAATGTATGGTACCAAAACCAATGTACATTGTACATTTGTGTGAAATAAATTAAAGATGTTGATAAAATAATAAATACAAGGAAAGAGGACCTAACCCAAAAAGGGTTAACTGTGATATTTTTAATCATAATGCTGTCCTACCCATCAATGATTTCATATAAACCATTTTTTTATTAACTGGTTTTATGGCTCTGGGTTCCAGCCCTTCTGAGCCTCTCCGAATTAATTGAATTTTTACAGTAACAGATACTTTTGACGGATTATCTGTGGATATGCAATAATCTCGACTAGGTAGGTACATTTCTTTTTAAACTAATTTACATTTTTCTTGTGGGATACAAAAAGCTGCCTACGTTACAACTACGTTCACTTTTCCCCGATATTTTAGTAAAAAATATCATATTTCTATATTTGATCTTTCTATGTGTTTTGTACAAAATGCATACAACTTACTAACAGTAATTAGATTTACACGATATAATGTTAGTTCTAATATACACACAATTGATTACATGTTGGTCTTATTTGATAATGCCGTTCGGCCATCTTTGTTTTTTTCCCTTAATTTATTTCAAGACACCTACACTATAATGTATTTCTCAAACAAGGCGGACCGAATGCGAGGCGAATCGGTTTTTCTTTGTAATGTACGGTATCGCTTGACACATGGAAATAAGCATCACTTTCGCATTTTCATACGGCGACGCTTCGCCACGCGTTCGTTTCGCCTTTTGTTTGACAAGGGCTTTCAAGTATTATTTAATATGTAATGTGAATGGATACAACGTCATAATATGCATTTGAATTACGTTATGTCCGTAAAAAGCGCAACAATAAAGAAAAAAACTAGTTTGTTTAATATATCCAGTCCAGTATAACAGTCAGTCATTTAATATATCCTTCCGTCTGTCAGTTGGTTACCTGACCACCGGTTTGGAAGATTAAAAGTATTTCATGGCATTAAAATAACCGATCGACATCATCAAATCAGCCCCCCGATTGTGTAAGTAAATTGTAATCGTTTGTCTAACGGATAATCCGACCAGTTTAAGGAGTTCATAGATGTCAAAAAGATGATTACGATTCGCTTAGACAATAATTGGGCCTCCGATCGATTGTACACTTCGATAAAATCTACAGCATGTCTTAAAATATATTTGTACTATTTATAATTCAACGTAAAATATTAAATAGTAATGAAAAAGACGCATTCGATGACGTAACATAAAAACAAGATGTCGTTTAAATAAAAAGCTTGTACAGGCGAATATTTACATTTGTACAAATATTGTTTTGTGCCTAAAGGGTATACGCGTTCCGCACATAACCGATAACAATAAGCAAGCAACTAAGTCCGTGTGTATTTAGGTTAAAAGATAAAAAAAAACAAGTTGCCAAAAAAGTTTTTTTTTGATATTTTTTGCAAATGCTGAGCAGTAGCGAAATAACCGCAAACGCTGTACCAGACTGGCAGGACTGGATTTGCCAATTTCAGCTTGCCGAAAGGACCTTACCGAAATTATTCGCCAGCTCTCCGTGATGAAAGGGTCAGCAATATTTTTATTGCTGTCATTTTAGTTTAGTTTACAGATTGTATACCACAGAATCACCCCCATTCACTTTACTTAAATGTATTTACACATTTTTTGTATAATTTTTACGGGGAATGTGGGCCGGAGAGTAACATGGGGTACTTTTCATGGGATTTACCAGTGGGACAGCTATAATTTAAATCTAAATGGACGAAGTCGCGGATATTAGGTAGTATGATATAATTTTAAAAAAATTGACTTCAACCGACTGTTGAGGTAACTATAATATTTGCACACGAAATAAATCCCATGATACCCATGCAACTATTGGTACTCAACTTTTCCGTTATTTAAACTGACACAACACGGTCCTGTTACGTGCCTGTTTCCTACCCGGTCGTGTGCGGAGGGCTTAAATCGGTCGACACTACAGTTACACCCTGGATAACCACTCGAAAATCGACGCGCAATTCTAAAAATACCAAGTCAGACACAGAATAGCAACCATACAATTGGAAAAAATGTGTGTGTGTCTAACTTCAGAAAAGTAGCCTACGAGAGAATGAGATAAATATAACTTGTATTTTATCTCATTATCTCGCTAAATCCTATTATGAATACGTTTGTCTCTTTTCCATTTCATCGAAATTTCAAATCATAACGTTTCTAAAGAAGTCCCACTTCAATAAATAAATTTGTTTTCTAGTGTTCGCGGGAAGAGATTGACCTACTATATGATTGCTAAGCTGTGTTTTTAAAAGCTCTTCTATGCAAATACGAACACATTTGAAAAAGTCCTTCAAATCTCCATTTAAAATAATTAAATATTTCTGCCGATATTTGATATTTCGAGTACATTTTGAGTTAAAATTTAGCTGATATATCCACAATAATATAATAGTTCACAACTAAGCTTTTTATAAGATAAAGCTACCAGACGCATACCAGAGTCTCGAATGTAAGTGT
This sequence comes from Erebia aethiops, assembly GCA_923060345.2. Classification (NCBI taxonomy): domain Eukaryota; kingdom Metazoa; phylum Arthropoda; class Insecta; order Lepidoptera; family Nymphalidae; genus Erebia; species Erebia aethiops. Next base: position 18,605,919 of record OV281080.1, read on the forward strand.
ACGCTTCATGGATATATTATATGTAGGTACTAGATGGGCCCTTTCATAGAAAAAAATTGGGCGTCCAACCTGTGGAGCGCGCTCCACACCTGTATATACGCCTTTCTTTGTCCCCGCCATAGCGCTGTCCCGTTTTTCAAAATAGATGGCGTCAGTAAAGTCCGCATTTTTTGTTTGACAGGGCCGGTCTATGTAAATTGAGGTCGTTGCCTCACTGTTTTTTTTAAAATTACAGAATGTGCTTGCGCTTGACGACAATCATGCTTAATACAAAACAATGATGAGGTCTACGTCGGAGCGCGCTTGCCTAGAAGATGCCTATTCACTCTTATTCACTCTTGCCTTGAAGGTACTTAAGAAGGTAAATATCAATAATTGTTGATTGGCTGATAATTTATAATATATCGTATGAAACGGCTACTAGAGCAGTTGATTTTCCATACTTATTAAGATAAAGTAGCCAGATTGTAGGTATAAAACAAGGATTGAGTAGGTAGGGATTTCATTTATAGCAAAAAAGTATATTACATACGGTTACGAACACGGTACAGTAACGAACGGTAGGGCAAGCCTAGGAATTGGTATGAATAAAGTTCAAAAAATATTACACGAACATTTAGGCGTCAGGCGTAAGCTTTGTACCAGATTGATTCCCCATGTAAAGAGGAAAGGAGATTACTTCTAAAAACAATAAAAGTATTGGCAACTTCCTACATTAAGCCGTTTTTCATTTTCTAAACATTTTCAGTGTTACCTAGGTATAGGTACCTTCAAATCAAGAGTGAATAGGCATCTTCTAGGCAAGCGCGCTCCAACTTACGCTGCATCACCACTTGCAAGCAAGTGTGATCGCAGCCAAGCGCTAGCCTATATATTAAAAAAAAAAGGTCATATAACGACATCCACCCATATGATATAACCAGACGGGAGGTACATTAAAGAACATGGCTCGAATAGTTTGCCTTATGCGAGAAAGTTTTGCTGATTCGATAGTCGAGACTCTGGTTTTCACATCACGCATTACGAAGTTAATATTAAAATAATAATTATTCGATTTAAATTTACAAATATACAAAGAAACTACATAAATATGAACACAACGTTTAACTGCCGTCACTTTATAAGGTCACCGATTTTTTATTAATTTTAATAGTCCAAGAATTACAGGTTTTATAGTAATCACTTAATTTTTTGGGGGTACTTTTAATTTTAATAAGTACTTAAATGTTTTTTAGGTGCTTAACTTTTTTTAAGATTATCGAATAAATAGATTTTTTGATATCAATTCCATGATTTACATTTGCATTCTTAAAATATTAACAATTTGATTAAAAAAGTTTCGTCGGCAAAAGAATAATATCCTCGAAATAATAAGTATGTAGTTGCCAAAATATAAAGCCTTACTAAAATATCTTGAATATGGCTAAACTTTGAACAGTTTCTCAGGAAATAACTTAAATTACGCGAGGTGGAATTGGTTTGCTATACAGTTCAGTTGTTTTTTGTGTGGGTAGTTTATAAAGTATTGGCATACGTATGACAATCTTTGTAAACGTTCTTCTGTTTTTTTATTGAGTGTTGCATGATAGGAAATCTAAGTCTGAGATTTATAGATTGTACTTTGACTTTGGTCAGGCTTTGCTTACAATTAAAACGGGATGGACTTATGTGAGCGTTATTAATCAATCTCGTTTTAACTCAGAGCTAAGTCACAGTACTTCTCAGAATAATCTAAGACTGCGATCTATAGAGCGTACTTTGACTTGGCTCAGACTTTACTAAGAGTTAAAGCGAGATGGACTTAAGTCTAAGCAAAGTCAAAGGTTGCTCTTATAGATCTCAGACTAAGAGTACTTAGTCCAACAGAAAGCCATTATAAGAAAAAAAGTACCACCAAAGTTTTTAGTATGGATCTGAAACGTTATCTTGATACGCACTTAACTAGTTTTCATTCTAGTCAGGCGGGCTATGAACCTACCAATTCTTGTTATTTGTCAGTTTCACAGAAATCTAGCTTTAAGTTGAGCACAGAACATATTTTTCAGGAAACTCAAACTAAATTCCATTGCAAAACAATTCCAAATCCTCGCCAATACGTAACACAACAATTAAAAAAAAACACTTGCAATCCACTTCGAAAATATATCGAAAGCCACTTCCAGCGTCCAGCAAAACCGCGCACTAAACACGAAAAGCGTTCCACGCTACCCGCGAACAAAACTATGGATGGCGATCACCGATCATCGAATCATCCTGGCTGTGATCACTGGTGCTCTGTGATCATTGATTAGCATAGTCTGATGGCGATCACAGATGAATAATGATCATCCATAAAGGCTTAGTTACACAAGAAGAGTTTCTCGACAAGAAATCGTATGCGGTTATCTTGTTACCTCAGACCAGGGCGTGTTTGGAAACCTCGTAGCTTTAGTTTTAAGATATCGTCGTAAATTATCACCATCACGTCTTATACGTAAAATCGACGTTCAAAGAGTGTACTGTGTAGGTACTAATTATGAATAAATATATTTTGGCTTTGTACGACAACTCTCCATACAATTCTCGCCCGCGATTGTTTACATTATGATTAAAACTCGTATTCACACGCCGTGGATGAGAGTTTCCAGGGTCGAAACTGCCACCATTTGTTTACACTAGGCGCTTAGATATTATTGCCCAGTAAGAAACTGTCCTTGTGTAACTTAGCCTTAACTCATGTTGTAAGGTAAAAGTTGTCTCATGGCTATGCTTTGATTGGCTAAAATGGTATTTTTTGCTGCGCTTTTGGTTAGCGAAAGAGTGTTTGCCAATAAGATCTGATTACAATCGTTTGTAGCTATCATTTGAAAGCAGCAGGGCGATTGTCTAAAAATGACAGCTACAGTGTAACGATCGCAATCACCTCTGATTGGTTAACATTCTTGCACTATTAGCCAAAATCCATTGACGCAGCAAAAATACCATAAATTCAGCCAATCAACACAATTGAGACTGTAACGATGATCGATGCTGGTTTTATACAATCGCCCTGCAGGTGATCCATAAAACTGAACAAATGCTCACTAAACTTCCAAGCTGATCTCGACATCAGAACAATGCTCAGACTGTGATCAACTTTAAACATGATGATGATTAATGATCATCGGTTAATGATCGGTGATCGTAATGATTGGCAGATGATCACCCTCCGATCATACGAGGTAGTCGTCGAACTTTTTAAGCCTTCGCTACGAGTGTCTCGACGGTCGCCTTTCGGTCCCTAACGCGTCCGGACTGAACCGGACCCGGGACGCGGACCCACTGGAAGCGTCTCTGGCGGACACATAAGAACTGTCCGTTTCACTCAAACTGTCCGGGGGGGTCGGATTTGTGGGGGTTCCCCCTCCAGAACTCCCACCAGATGCACTCGTTTTCTTATTATACTTCTTTAAACTGGACCGTAATTTAGTCGGCGCTAGTTCCAGCCCCAAATTCGCCGGTCTCTCGCTCTCGTCCTGAGACTCCTGTCTGAAATAATCTCTCGGTAATGAGTAATCGTTTTTTCTGGGATACTCCGGTGTTCGGAACTCCTCTTTCCTGTCTTTTGGGAACTTCTCCCTGTACTGTCTTGAAGGGGAGAATTCCTCTTGATGGGAGGTCGCTGAGGAATTCGAGGGGGTTCTTCTGTGGGTCATGAATTGGGGTCTGAAGTCTGAAGCGGGTTCTCTGTAATCGAATGAGCATTCATCGTAGCCGTAATAAGGGTGTTTGACCACGTAATCCGCTGTTCTGTCGAAGTTGTAAGGTTCTGCTGCGCGGTAGTAAAAATCCTGAACTCGGTCTTGGGAAGGCGATGGTTGGAAGTTTTCTCTATAATTATGGTATAATTCCGCTATGTGGTCGGAAGTGGATGAGCTAGTCCTTCTGGGGGATGGGGTGGGTTGTGTGGAAGTGTAGTTGGTGCCGAGACCGGAAGTTCCGGAGAGGGGTTGGACAGAATGTCCGTAACCGGAAGAGGAAGAGGGATGTGCATAGTGTGTTGGTGAGTCCGTAAACCGCATCGGCTTTTGCTCCTCGGCTTGGAGGCTTGATATCTGAAATGAAATTGGTACTGTTGGAGTTTTCCACTTGAGACTTGACAAGGTTTTATAATGGTTCATGACAAAAACTAACTAACAGAATTACAATTTTTTTGCATAGTCTATAAAATTAACATATTTTTTTACATTTCACAACAAAGTGATCAAGAGCCTAATTTAGCGATGGAAAAGTTTTGATTGAATTTAAAAACTTAAAAATTAATAATTTACTATCATACTATTTATGCTAGTTACAGGCGAAATGTGTTTTAGTTTTATCCCCTATTCATTTTCTGTTGTTATATTTTGTTTTTTATTGTTACAAACACGAATAGTTGAATATATTAGTGTAAGTGACCTTAAGTGAACCTAATAAATAATATAGGAGAAAAGATAAGAGTTCTTACAGGTGAGCCAGTGATAGCGTTGAGTGGCGCCCGCAAGTGCCGCGTAGGGCCGTGATAGGTGTTATGCGCGAAACCGTACCCCTCGTATATCGAGGGGGGTAACACTTCCGTTTCCAGCTCCGCCCTGAAAACAACAACACAGAATACAATGCCAATTGGGTCAAATAAATTATTTTTTAGTGATTATTAATTAAAGGTGTCTCACTCATGCAGAGAGCTATAGCTTGGATTTTCATTTTCATCAAATCAGAAATGAGGCAATCCGCAGTAAAACCAGCACCAACCCAACCATTAAGGGGCAACCATAGCGCAATAGATTGCGAAGCCCTACCCTACGCCAAAATCGGTGGAGCACAAACTTCGAAGAACCCAAAGACGTTCGTCAAGAGTCCAAAATAAAATTAAAATCTAAACAGGCACAAAAATTAGTCCCAATTTTGGTCACAGTGCCAGATAAGTTTGTGGAACTATACATTGTATCTCTTAGCTCTCTGCGTCGTCTACGATCTTTTCTTCCAATTCCTACAAAAAATATGTTAGCACAGACTCTACTGCTTCCCATTCTTGATTATTCTGACGCAAGCTATATTAACCTGACTGAAGAACAATTCAATAAACTTGAGAGACTTCAAAATATTAGCATTCGGTTCATATTTGGATTGCGCAAATATGACCATGTATCTCAATTTGTTACCCATCCGTCTTCGCCGGAACTTGCATATCCTTTCTATTCTGTACTGTGTTATTTAATCCTTCATCTCCTGCTTATTTAAAGGAGATGTTTGAATTCGTAGGCCGTCCAGGAGAAGTTCTCCGTACTACAAGGAAACTTGTTTTAAGGACGCCTACTCATAATTCCTCATTCTTCCATAAATCCTTTTCTGTACAAGCTGTTAAGTTGTGGAATGCTCTGCCTCTTGACATCAGAGAGGCTCAATCGATAAATATCTTTAAAAGACTTGTAAAAAATTACTATTTCTCACAATAATAATAATATTTTCCTAGTAGTTTACTTTTATATATTTTGATACCAACTGTTTCTTTTTTTTATGAGGTTTGCGTTTATTTATTTGATTATTTATGTATTATATGTGTAGTATTTATGGCTTTGATGTTATATTTATTATATATATCTATATGTATTATAATTTGTAGTAAATATAAATATTTTTATTTATTTTGTTATTTCTAATTGTAAACTTCCTTTGTTATTAGCTAAGTTTACTGTTTATTATATTGTTATTGTTTTTCGGCACAATAAAAGTATACCTATTCATTCATTCATTCATTGTACACTTTTTGACGTCCAATAACTTATAAAACATGTGATATTATGACTAAATTACGGTATCTTAAAATGAAATCTATGAGGGTTCGAAACGCGCCCTGGTCTGAGAAGAGCCCACAACAAACTCAGCCGGGTTTGATTAGAAATAGACAGGTATAATGAATGCAGCTCACCTGTGGGGCTGCAGCGTGGGATGCAGCGGGCTGACATTGGACACTCTGACGTCATATCCGGCCGCCACGCCGCCCAGCAGCGCCGCCATATTGTACAGCACCAGCTCTATTATACTGGGCTTCTTGTATTTGTAACCTGGTATATGTTTTAAGAAAATGTGTAAGTACCACTAAAAATAACAAAACTAATCAAGCACAACACAATTTCTAAACTAAACTAAAAATATGACACCTCTAAATCTAGTTCTGTTCCTTTTCGCTGCGAGTAAGTAGAAAAGGTTAGCAATACATATATTGAGGCTGATTATGTATAACACAATCTCTATACTAAACTAAAATGACACCTCAAAACCCAGTTCTGTTCCTTTTTGCAGGGAGTATTATGAAAGGGTTAGCAATATATTTAATGCTGTCATTTTAGTTTAGAGATTGTGTACAATAGATTATATTAGAGCTCCATTATTTAACTAGTGGTCGCCCACAGACAAATTCTGATTTCCTATGAGATTATGAAGTCTTCCCGCTGCAAAAGGCCAAGGTAGGAGTACATATTATAAGGAAAGGAAAGATTATAGAGGCTTACAGCTTATTATTATTTAAAACTAGAGGTTTCCCGCGTCTTCGTCCGCGTACAATTTATGATTTCCTATGATATTATGAAATTTTCCCGCTGTAAAAAGCCTATCTTCAAAAACATATTACTTTCATACAAACTTCAACCCCCATTTCACCTTCTTTGGGGTGGATTTTCGTAAAATTACTTATTATTTAAAATAACCTGAAGGCCGTTTTTCAAGTCTCTAACTTCAAAAACTTAGAACCTCCATGTAAGCTTCCAACCCCTATTTCACCCCTAATTAGAAGTAATCCTAAGAGATTGTGTACAACATAATTAGCCTGATTATCGTCTCACCTTCAGTACTATAGAGCGTAGGCATTGGTATGGTATACCTCGAGGAGGAACTAAGGGGGAACTCAGGCCCCCAGTCGTCCGGGCTGAAGTCTGTGTAAGGAAGAAAACAACCTAGGTGAATGAGAAACACACCAGTTAGTGGACTATAGCTGTACATGGGTCATATAGATATCGACAATCATGTGAACAAAACGATGATTTTTTCATGAAAATACCGAATTTTTCCCGAAAACTCTCTTCGAAAACCTTTTTTTAAACAAAAATGTTACATTAAATAATACTTTAATATTGAAATGACTATTTTTCTCCATGCACTTTATAAAATCTAGTCTTTGCCCATAATTACTAATCATACTTCATACTAATATTTTAATGCGAAAGTGTTTGTTGGTTTTTCCTTAAATCACGCCGCAAAAGAGCAACGGATTGACGTGATTTATTGCATAGGCATATTTGAGGACCTGGAAAGTTACATCTAGGCTACTTTTTATACCAGAAAATTAAGGAGTTTCTGTGGAAATAAAAAAAAACTCATTCTACGTTAGCATCATACATGCGATAGTAACTATTATGTTTCTTACCTTCTTAAGGCTCAACTGCTACACCGATTTTAATGAAATTGGGCGCAATTTATGGCAACAGTTTTAATTTTTTATTCCCGAAAATCGATGATTTTTCACGGGATTCTTAAAGAAATGACGTAACCCCAGTGGATTAAGGGAAATCAGTTCGTTATTTTTTTTTTCGAGTCAGGTTTTGCTCCATCCAAATATGTGATTGGGAATTTATCCGATATTATTATTGAAACGCCTTGATAAATCTCTTTACTCAAGAAAAAATCCTCTTTCTGATTCTTAGTAACGAAAAACTACCGAAAACATTGTCAATTTGTTAACATGATTGAAAATTTCTATATGACCAGAGCTTAGTGCGTGCTACAATGAGAGTGTAAAAATGAGTTCTGTGAAAACAAACAGAGTCTTAAATAGTTAAGCAATTTTTTAAATGAAGATTTTTTAAATATTATTTGTATTACAATGCATTTCAGAATTGCATTCAAAATAAAGCTTTAAAGATATTAAATCCACAAGATAGTTAGGTACTTTGTTTAATTTTAGCAGTAACATTTCATTTTTTTTCAATAATAAAAAATAAGTTAGACATTACCACAAAGTTATGATTTTTATATTCGAAACTTCAATCTTATCAATTCATGTTATTGTTACTACAATAACTTAAAATTCAAAATTTAACATTATGTCAACCGGAATAGTTAAAAAAAACATTCTGAAAGTTAAGTGGGTTAGAGAGACAAAAAGTTAAATTGTGTACTAGACATAGATTTAATAAAATGCATTAATTACAATCAAATCGGTTCATAGGTACATTATGTTTAGTATCCATTAAAAACAAAAAAAAAATACAGAAGGTGTCGAATTGGATACATAGATTCAATAAACCAAGAAATCGTACAACGTAAAAGATACAAAAAGAAATACTTGACTACTTACTGTGTGATCTTACTACATGCAAAACGTGAAAAGTTAACTATGCATGCCAAACAGTTCATTCTAAATACTTAATAAGAAGCAACATAAAAAGCAAAAGTATAAATAAATCAAAGTTTATCATACTTACATGTGCAAATAAAACTTTGGTCATGACACTTTGTTTAAACTTGGGTAAATATTTTTTTGTTAATATTTAGTTCATTGATATAAAAACCAAAGATACACAGTTCCTTAAGATACCTCTTAAAATCAATTTTGTTCCAAATAACTTAGTCGAAAATCAGAAAACTAATTCTCATTACATATTTTTTTGAAAATCCTATATTATTACTTTAATTTATAGCTTCCATATACTTACGGCTTGTTAGCCCTGCGTAATCTAAGTACCAAAATAAATGCAAGCCTACAATTCTAGCAGCTCATTGGAATTTCACAGAAAACTGTAAATCTTAGGATTTTTATATATCAATGTTAATAATAGTTATTTTCGTAAAAATCTTTGATTTTCGCCTTCCCCTATTAAACAGCCGCAGTGAGATAAGCAAGCTTTTTTATTTATTTATTTAAATTTTTAACTTGAACCTTCACCATTTTGAATCTGTATTTCGTTTCTTTTCTATGGTCAATTCGGAGGGTAGGCAGATTTTTTTATGTTAAGGGTATGTTAGTAGCTAGATTAGTAGACCCATGTTAAAAGAATAACACCAGCGTAGATTTTATGGAAAAGGTTTATTTGATATTATAATATATAAAAAAGAACTAATTATAATAATTTTAGAGAACCAGGTCACCAAAGAGCTTTCTTTCGTCTATAATCAATTTAACAATAGATAAGTTACTTTTTTACTGTTTTCACTGCTACCTTATTGCCAAACTTATGAATTCGATATTAGTTACGCATGATTGAGACCTCACATGGGATTGTAATATGATAATGCAGCTTAAGTAATTAAGGTTCAATTATATGACAGGTAGTTAAGTTACGTTTAACTTTGACCATCAATTAACCGAAGTATATTGAACTAGTCAGCATTTACACCTCCATGATTAACGATTATTGTATGTTGGTTTCTATATGGTAGTTATTGTAAAAAAATCTACTTGTTTATTTTTGTCGCTGTAATTGTTTCGATAATTGTCAATCATTGTGACAATTATTATTATGATGTTGTTATCATTGCCTATTTCAACACCACAACGAATTCAAATGTTGTTATGAATGTGAACAGAACTGTAATCTTATTAGTCCATAAGGGTAAAATTGCATTGATAGTGTCAAAGTTTGGCAATAGGAGCTCAATAGCGACTAAGCCTCTCGTTTTGTCAATTCCGCCACCAGAGGATCTGTTATCGTTTGTTACAGCGGATGTTTTGTTTTGTACTATTATATTAAACATTGTTTACCTACCGTTAAAAACTAGTTTTGGAAGCCTATATATGACTCATCTTAGAATATCTTAACTCAAATCAGACCGTTAATTTGTAAATTACGGCATCAAAAATAAATCTAAATTAAAATCTAAATCTCTATGACGTCACAATATAGTAGGCATTTAGGCAAATTTACTTGGGTGTGCACTTTTACATAGTGAATTATAAATTCGAATAACGATTTTGTTTACTAACTTCAATATCGATTTATTTCATCAATATAAATTGAAAAATAAATAAATTCATCGGTTAAAATAATCATCATATAGACTTCCAAATCATTTTATTATCATACCATTGTAAACATTTGAAAGCGTGTCGGGGGAAGAGTCGAAGCGAAAATTATTCATACATAACTAACCAATAAGTAAGTACGACAAATACATAAATATATTCATAATAATAATTCGACTTAATTTAACGAATTTTAGCGTAACTATGAACTGAAAAGCATGCATAGCAACTTATTTTTAAACTAAATATAAGAGAAATCAGGCCGGAAGCAAACAAATGCTTACAATTTACAAATTATAAAAAACAAGAGTCAAACTTATATAAAATACAGATAAAATAAAAAATACGATTCATAGTGAAAAAAAAAAAACCAACTAATCTGATTCTACGTAAAATGCACTCAATATAAAACAAATTCGACATATCACACAACATTCATTTTTAAAAACTATTTATATTAAAATTTAACTAAATTAAAGTTTTTCATAATTTGTCTACATTTAAAAAACAGCCAAATTCTAATTAATTTCTAAACACAAGCACTTTTGTGACATTATTGTGCGGTCTAAAATTTAAATTTATAAAAATTTTGAAAAATGTCTAGATAGCTTTCGAGAACCTTTGGAATAAAAAAAATTGGATTTAACATAAAATAATTCTGCTTTTAGGCTATTAGTATGTTTAAAAAAATCAATAGTATCAATCGTATATAAGATGGTCGCCAAATAGAAAAGCTGTTTTAATTTAAATTAAATACTTTTTGTATTGCAAACAAAAATAAAAAATAATCAATTTTTGTAGTGTTTTGCGGTATTACAGAAAAATATAAATTCGAAAAGGCAAAATATGTACTTACAAGGATATGGTAGATTGTCTTGAGAAGTTCCTTTAGTGCAGCAAGAAAACGAAACAACAAATATTGAAAAAAAAAAACCTTTTTCGAGGAATAAATAAGTTACAGTGCCATCAGAAAAGGTTAACACACTTTTTTTTTCTTTTTTCCCTCTATTTTCTTGTTATCATTAACCTTTTGGAATGGAAAGAACTTTTAAAGCTGGCAAGATGCAAAAGATTTTTTCAGTCCGCCTATATTATTATTTATTACATTTTTCAAGTCTTTATTAAGATTTCATAACCTATGCTATAATAATTCTAAAAAAACTAGCCATTCTCGTCAAACATTTCCAAATATTAACTATTTTTTTATTCCCCATTTCAAATAAAAAAATAATGGCGAAATTATGAACACAAAATACTATAATCTAAGGGCCGCTTGCACAAAGACGTTTAAATCATAATTAAATTGGAATGCTGTCACTTTTTGGCAAGAGCATTTAATTGCAGTTGCCAAAAAGTGACAGCATTAAAAAATTTAACTAAATCAATTTAAGAGTTCTTGTGCAAGTGGGCCTAAAAGTACTCAATCAATAATAATACCCTTAATCTAGAACCGGATTTTATATATCAAAGGATAAAACAAAAATAAAATCCACATCCATCGTAAGTTTCAGAAACTCAAACTTCGATTTTTTTTAATTCAACGCTAAAGGCGGAAACTTGCAACTTGCAGTTGATACAATTTAAATCTTTTTTTTTTAAGTGCACTTTCGTCGATTTTCCTCTTTTGTATAGCATTTTCCCAGCAAATAATGATTTCAAATAAAGATAAGCTCTCATTGGTCGATAGGAAAATCTATCGAGGTGCATAATCTATGAAAGTTAGTTCAAGTTTCTAATGATCCGATGGATTATTTTGTTTTTTCCGTTGAAAGATTCGGCTTAAAACCTACACCTAGTGAGATAAATGCGTTACGGAAGAAAATCAGGGGGGAGCTAATTAGGCATAATATCATCAAATTATAAAAAAAATCGTATTATATCGGTTACATCAAATATTTGCATTTTATAGTCTGGGAGATACGGACAACACTGGTTCTATAACTTCTACATGCTAAGACTAAGTTTACCTAACAAAAATAAGTCTTTTTTATTTCTTTTTTAAAACTTAAGCTAATCTTATGTACTAGTATCAAATCCTTGGAACTTCAAGTGAGTTTTACATTATACAAAATAATGCTTAGGGACGAGTTTGGTTAGACATATGATGGTAAGAATATTCCATTGGGGACTCTATTAATTACGTCACACTGATGATTTTGATATTAGCTTTTTACGTTTTTGTTAATTCTCTATGCCCCCTCAACTTCAGCCCCCTCATAGCGCACGCTGTGTCTTGTCACCCGCGCAACACGCAGTTTGCGTTGCGCCGCATCATGCGCACGTCAAGCTTATGAATAAGGACCCCTGAGGGGTTGGAAACTAGTCTGGAATACTCCGGCAGCAAAAACTGATGGGGAGTCATGTTATAATTTTCTATTTATTTAAAATACCTGTTTCCACACATTTAAAACAATTTTTCTGATAAAAATTACAAGTGTGGTAATAAATAGGAAAAATATTTACTGACGTACCTAACCATAGTTTTTTACAAGCTTTTATTTTTTTATATAAAAGTTTTGTTCAGCTTTATTAGAGTATTAAAGAAGGTAAGTTCGGCTATTTAAAAACGTAGGGTCTGGCTTTCAGGGCAACAGTCCATCGTAATATCTACCGGGGATCGAACCCGGGACCTCCGCACGTTAAGACAACAGCGCTCAACACTGCCCCACGGCGATAAGGTAATCACTAGTTTCCAATGAATCAACGCCTCTTTCAATTCTATTTTGTAATTTGATTAAGCAAAAACTGTCATTCGTGCATTTTTTTTACGTGAGACGTAATTAATAGTCAATTTTGAAATGTCAAGTTGTAATTGTCATCAATAGTTAAAGAAATCAAATGCAAATTGTACGAGGAATGTTAGTAAAATGATATGTCTTTCGATATGGCAACAAAATTTGTACATTCGCTTACTAATTCCTATTTGGTGTTCAACATAGGTCTAGTGTATCCAGTTGTTTGATAGTTTGAAGTGAGTTGATTTATTTTTAATAATAATTTGAGGTCAAAAGCCTTGAAATTTGACCCTGGCCTTTAATAATAACCAGGGAGTTTAAAATTTTTTTTCATTAAAATACAGTGTTAAAAGATCGGGATCTTTGTTAACCGACTTCCAAAGAGGAGGTTCTCAATTCAGCGCGTATTTTTTTTTAAATGTATGTTACTGCGTATCTCAGTGGTTTCTAAACCGATTTGAAAATATATTTTTTACAGTCTCAATTGTAGTGATTGGCTGAATTTATGATATTCTTGCCTCGGCAATTTATTTTAGCCGAAGAGTGTTAACCAATCAGAAGTGATTGCAATTGTCACACTATAAATATTAACCAAATTCTGAACTCCGAGTACAATTGGAGAAAAAAATAAACCAACTCCTTTCAACTAATAAAAAAAAACGGTCCTATTTCTTTCAAATTAAAAAAAACAACCTAATCGTCCCTAAGCAATTCGGTCGTTTCAGATGATAAATTCCCCGCCACCGCCAACAACCCAGCCAAGCTATTCGACCGTATGCTTTTCAGGAAGTTCCTTTTGACCTCCCCGCTTCCTTTGCGACCAGGGGGGGAATCAAACACCGTGTCGTAATGGTGGGGTAAGTCGGCCGCGGAAGTGAAACTGGGGCAAAGAAGGAATCGGTTCTTGGGCGGTTCGTTGTCGTGAAGGAGGTCGTCGTGGCTGCCGGACCTCTTTTTCGCCATATCGGCCTTCTTCGTTGTTCGCACTTGCGATTTGGACTTTCGCGGTTTTCGCTTCGTTTCCTCGATCGCGCCTATGGCTTTGTGCCCTGTACCCCCATTTTAGAATTATATTAAGCAATTTATTTCGTATACCTTCCTTTGGGCTAATCCTAAATTACAGTTTAGGGAAAAGTTAGACAAAGTTTTCGGGGACCTATTTTAAGAGGCGTGCACAGTATTCGGAGCCAGGGTAGGCACTGATTGGTAGATACCTATTTTCAGGTAGGGATTGATTAAAAAAAAAGCAGTGCTTTTATGCCTGTATGTCGTGAAGCAGGCTATTATACTGTATAGATTTACAAAATTCAGCTAAACATTTTTAAAAGAACGGGTGATAAGGAGTGTTTAAATCTCACCAACGTTGACAGAATTCGAGCATCGAATAAAAATATGTGTTTTTTTACAGTTACAGTCAAGGACTAACTTGTAGTGGACAAGTTAGTCCTTGACTGCGATCTCACCTGATGGTAAGTGATAAAGCAGTCTAAGATGGTAGTGGGCTAACCTGTTAGGGGCATGGCAGTTATAATAAACCCACATCACTAATTAACCCCTAATCCCGGTTTCTACATGGCATCAAAGTAAAATTGATCTAAAAGTCTTTGATTAAAAGTAAAAAAAATTCAATAACACCTTTTAACTTATGAGGTTAAAACAAGTAAAGTTAGTTTTTTCATGTGTTAAAACTGACCTTATTTTACTCTTAGTTTTCGGCGCTCATGTTTCATCACCAATGGCGAGATATAAAATCTTATAAAACCCCTTCAGGACCCCATTTCGTTTATTAACAATCTGTTTACTATCTATCATTTCCCTGTAAGATTGTAGTAAATATACAGGTTGATAAATTAAAAAAGAAAAGGGTATCTAAATTATTGCACATCAATGAAAATTACCATCATTTTTTTTAGGATTTGGTTTTAAAGCCTTGTAGCATTTTTTGTTTGGTTTAAATAGCCTCATAAAAATTTGAAAATTATCAACTTGCACATTTACTGTAAAACATAACAAACAGGAAGTTGAAATATATAGTGCGACAAAATTATCTGATCCAGTGTCAGTATTTAAAATAGTGCTAGTATTTAAAAAAAAAGAAAACAAAAACTAAACAGGCATATAAATTTGTTCCAATTTTGGCCATCGGGTCAGATAAGTTTGTGGGACTGTACATCTAGGATATCTAAATAGTAAATCCATGAATCATTTAGGTTTTCTGTATAGTTATCCTGAAAATTATTGTAAATAGAAAATAAATAAATAAAGTCAGGGGAAGTGGGGTAAGGAGTGTGGTGTGTTGAGTGTGGTCAGGTATGGAGTTTGGTGACTAGTGAGGTATGGAGTGTGGTGTGGTGTGAAGTGTGGATTGTGGAGTTGTGAGTGGTGTGGTGTGGTGTGGTGTAATGTGCGGTGTAGAGAGTGGTGTGTGGTGATATCTAGTGTGTTGTGTATCTTATAAACTCTAATATAAGTTATTTGTCATGTAATCTCCAACAACAGAAGTGACAGTTATTTTAATTTAAATTACGCGTATAATTGAGACATTGCAAAATGTTTTTTTTTGTAGTAAATATAGAGTTTAGAGTTGACAGTATTTAGTATTATTATTTTCCCAATAATCTCAAAGTCAATATTATTTGATGGCACGTCTATGACCTCATTAAACTTTAGAAAAAATGGCACGTTGATACATAAAGGTTCGCCTACCCTGGTGTAGTGTAACATGGTACGTAATATGCAGTGTGAGAAGTGGTGTGTTGCGGTGTTGCGCGGGGTGTGTTGAAGTGAAACATGGGGTGTGGTGTAGTGTAGCGTGGTATGCAGTATGAGGAGTGGTGTGAAGTGTACGAGTGTGTGGTGCGGTGTAGCGCGGGGTATGGTGTAGTGTAACATGGTACGTAATATGCAGTGTGTGAAGTGGTGTGTTGCGGTATAGCGCGGTGCGCGTGCGGCGTACCTGCGGCGGGCGGGTCGGCGCGCGGCGCGTGCGGCGGCAGGTGCGGCGCGGAGGTGGAGGGGCGGTGCGCGCGCGGCCGCAGCGCCGGCAGCGGCAGGTGCGCGCGCGCACGCTGGTGCCCCGTCGACGGGCCCCACGTCTTGCCCTTCACCCCGTCCGCTGGCACTGGAACGAGCGATCATACTCAACACTCTGTTCTTTTCTTGAAGTGAAAACTTCTTTAGGCGCATTGAGCACTTTTTGGTAGGGAGTAAAAATGTGGAAACGCGTGACCGACACCTCACGTTGTTACAAAGACAAAAGGTATTAAATATAAATATAATACATTCGTTATTAAACTTTAATGCCTTAGTTTAAGGTTTATATTTTAAGTATTTTAATTTTTTTTTTGGAAATGTTTTTTTATTAAATTAAAAATAATAATAAAAATTAAATATTCGTTTTTCACTTCTATCGGATTTTTTTTTTCCACCCCTACTTGACTGCCGGTGCGGTCTCACCTGATGGTAAGTGATGATGATAAGATGGTAGCGTGCTAATATAGGGCATGGCAGTTATATCAAACCTAGACCCCTATTGGTTTCTAGTACCACACAGCATCGCACCGGAACGCTAAATCGCTTAGCGGCACGTCTTGGCCGGTAGGGTGGTAACTAACCGCCGAAGCCGCCCATCAGGCCCGACCAGGGAAAAGTCAGAAATTATAAATTCCCAAATTGACCCTGCCGGGAATTGAACCTCCGTACATTAAGACACCAGCGCTCAACGCGCGCGCGATTACAAAGCTTCAACGGAAGTCGAGCGGGGATGAGATCGTGTGTACTCACGAGCAATAGCCCTCATGATGGCGGGCGAGCCCGGAGGCGTGTCTGTAGCGACTGCCACCAACTGCTTCACGCTGGACTCGTCCTCCGAGGGCCGCACTGTGAGGGTGTGCCGGAAGTCGAGCGGGGATGAGATCGTATCCTTCTTGAGCAACTTTATCTTGCTGAATTTGCCTGCAAAATAAACAAAATGTACAATTGTTTATCAAGTAAAAATATATGAATACCTAAATTGATCATTATTAAAAACCTTGCGAGCGCAGGGGTGCATATTTGCTGCATAGAGCCACCTTACGCTTCCTTAAATTCTCGAGGGAATCTTTGACAAGGCATCTCAGGTGCCAAAAGAGTCACCAAACTGTAGTCACTATGGATTCTCGGGAAACCTTTTGTCTCCTTTGCCAAAAGATGACTGCTGCCACTATATTTTTTCAAAAGGGCAATCACCGATTTTCTTGCTGGTTCTTCTCGGTAGGAATGGCATTCCAAACCAGTGGTAGATTCACTCGACTATTCAAAAGATCGACTCGACTTTTCAAAGTAAGTTGAATAAAAAAGATTTGAATTTGGAGTTTGATTTCTTACGGCATGATAAGGTTGTAAGAACATCTCGTGCACAGCTCACTCGATTTTTTACTCTGCTCTAGGTTCTGTTACCTCCGCCACACTTACCCTTGCGTTTGTTGGGCTGTGGCGGCTGGCTATGAGACATGTTACTCGCGAAGATCAGGATATGGAGCTCGCGTGCGGCGAGGTCAATCTCCCTCATCTCCAGCTCCCTCTCCTTTTGCGCCAGGTTCTGTTCCACCAGCCTTTGCTGCAGCTGCGCTCGGGTTAGCTCCTCCTCTCGACACCTTAGCTCCTGTAACGATCGTTTAAATATATACGTAAGACCTTTTTGCCCAGTACAAGGAATCTAAAGCGTCATATCAATGTTAAGCTTAAATCTGAGATCGATAAAGTGAGAAACTAGAATGGATATTTTAAACCAAGCTTGTTAGAGGCATATTATGAATAGCAATAATTATAAGATTTTCAAATTTCATTTTCATAAAACCTGCATTGAAAATGTGATACATCATGCAGCAGGTAGAAAATACCCGCTGAATGACATATCAGCCCTGCTTTCAATCCGATAACAATAAACTGACAGATATGATATTTGTAAACAACAACATAGCAACTAAAATAAATAAGAAATACAATTTTAATAAATGTCGCACTTTTAATGCAAATTATATGAAAAATAGTGTGTGCGCCACGGGATGAAACACAATTTCAGATTTCGGATGATGCCAGCCCTCGCTTCGCTCAGGCAGACAACTTCACCCTTGTCTGAAATCGTCTTGTTTTACCCCTAAGCACACAATATACTATTGGATGTAATTTTGTATGAAACAAGTTAAGTCTTGGCAGATGGAAATTTTTCAATAATAATTGGTTGTCAGTAATAATATCGACTTGGCCCAGTTATTGAAGTATCTCAGAATAAATTCTTACATTTTTTGACGACACTGGTTCCCATAAAAAATTGGCTGTATAGTGTATATCCACAACCACCACTACAGTTCATTAACGGCCTCCAGTCTCATAGAAGAGAAGGAATTAGAGCTTAGACCCCCACCAGGCTGATCCAATGCGGGCCCACCGCTTAACGACTATTATCATGTTAGTGACAATAACCGGGACCGACGGCTTAACGTGCTCTCCGAGGCACGGGGGTGACTCACCGCCAACTTCCAACTCCGGGCTGGCACTGCGAATTTTTAACCGAAAAGCCAAATACCTAAGAACTTTTATGCCCGACCGGGAATTGAACCTAGGACCTCGTGACCCGCAGTCATCCATACTAACAGCTAGACCAACGAGGCAGCGTAGCTCACAGTTAGCCTACAAACAAGCTTGGTTTAAAATGATAATAAGGAAATAAAGTACTAAAGCGAACATTAAACATCAATAACAAAGCATATAAACAATATTTTTGCAAAAGTAAACATAAAGAGAACTCAACAGAAGCTGACAACATGTAACACTAACCTCCTCTATAGTTTTGCATTCCTATGTAGCATTATGAAGGAACACACAGGTCCATATTAATAACATTGTTATCATGTTAATCAAAACATTTACAGTCATAAAGGATAATGCGTTTAACGTGAAATGAAATGGTTTGTCATCCAATATCGTCACTAATTCCACTAAGTTGCAAAGTACAATTGTCGTTAATGCTTTTTTTTCAATATAAATGATATTAAGGGATGACCATAAAAAATGACAAAAACTGACACTGAAATTCCACTAAGTTTAAAGTAGCTAATGCTATTTTTTCAATATTAATGTTAGGGATGACCAATAAATACGGACACTTAAATATTATGAAATATAATTATTGCTAAAATGATGATTTTTAACTAGCATTTTACCGTCCGTCAAACCTATCTGACCCGGTGGCCAAAATTGGAACTAATTTTTAGGCCTATTATGTTTTAATATTATTTTATCTGTCATCGGGTCAGATAATGTTTGTGGGACTATAATATCTATTGAAGAGAAAATCGATTAAAATAATATACTTAATTTTAGTAAGTATATTATTTTTAATATTTGCAGAAAATCTTTTAATTTTAAACCCCTGATTCAAAAAGAGGGGTGTTATAAGTTTAATGTATTTATCTATCTGTGTGTCTGTCTGTGGCATTCTAGATTCCAAGCAGATGAAACGATTTTGATTTAGTTTTTTTGTTTGAAAGGAGACATGATCGTGAGTGTTCTCAGCTTTGATTCAAGAAAATAGGTTCAGCCGTTTTAAGACCATCAGATCTTTTCTAGTTGATGAAATTGGTATCCTGTTCCTTTAATATGTTGGGGGTTGTTTTAAATTTTTAATTTATACTTGTTTTTTTTATTACAGTTGGTATGATCAAAATTACTTCTTAGGGAAGCAACTCTTTTATTTTCCAGGATAAAAAGACTTCAATCTATCTCTGTGCCAAATTTCATCCAGATCCGATCTGGCGTGATTGAGAAGCAAGCAACATTTTGTTTACGACAACGGACGGTTCGAATCACTTCGCTTATTGGATTTGTGTTTAATTTTTATTCTTGAACATTGGTAATGGTACAAGAATTATACCTGCTCCTTTCTCCTGAGATCCCTCAGGACTTCCTCAATCTCCAGCCTCCAGCCGTCCTGCATGGTGTGGAAGGATTCGTGCGGCGCGCGCGTGAATTCCGACTGCCGTATTCTCTCCAGCTGTACGAGGATTTCCGGGAACATCGGTCGCTCCCGCGGGTTCGAGCGCCAGCATGCTGAAGGGAAATGTTAAGGAAATTATATAAATAAATAAAATAAATCCATACTAAATACTAATATTATAAACACGAACGTGTGGCTGTCTGTCCCTCTGTCTGTTACGCTTTAACGGCCCATCTTTACAAGCGATTTCGATGGATATTGTGTGCAGGCTCTGCTGTGAGGCTGACGAAACGCCTTTACACATTATCTGCTACTGCCCCGCTTTAATGCACTAATGTAGCCTCCTCCTAGGGAAGCACCTAGTGGATCCCGAGGAGCAAAGAACATCCCGGCCAAGAAACTGCTGCTGTTCCTAGTAGCAAGTAGTATTGGCCAGGAACCATAGATGGTGGCGATCACAATAGATCGGCAACGGTCAAAGTGATACCGGGTCTAGCTACAGAGCCCTGCAAAGCCGCATCACGAAAGAAGATGGAATTTCGTATGGAGATAGGTTGCATCCCGGGGAAGGACATAGGCCCGGTACATTAAAGAGTCGTCTCTAAGCTGAGGTGCGAGCGCTTGTTTGCGCAGCTCTTATACAAACTGACGAAGTCAACGTCAAGTCGAAAATATATGCTATTGTGACGCGTCTTGCGATCAACTTCAGGCGAGACTAAATGATTGGCACCAGCTAGGCAGCTTAGGCATCCAGCGTTTAGTCTAGGTTTTTACGGATGAATTTTCTTTCTTGCGACGTAAGGTGCAATCAGAAAAATGTGCCAGATTTTGAAATATATTGCCAATGCCGAATCTTCACACACGTTAGCCTGAAGTATTAATATGATCAGTGATCATGAGGAACCAGGTAAAACTAGACCATTCGACTACATCCAATACAATGCCGCGTATTCAAGTGAGTAAACATTATGACGAAAGCATACCACGTAAGAGATTAGTATGATACAAGGTCGAGGTCTCACTCCTAAGCTGGTCGTAACTCTTTAAGTTACTTAAGAAACACTTACGCAATGTACGTTGTATTACGGCTGGTGAAATGGCAAAGAAAATAAAGAGGTATAGTTCTTGCAATTCACGAGTGCGCGTGGCACATGTTTGTGTTTCAGTACTATCTGTATACGTTTGTATACGTGTAATTGTGTGCGTGTACGTGATTGTGCGTACGACTGACCCCTCCGAGAGGCACGCACACTTACGCAATGTGCATAACTACAAGTAAAGTTCACGCGCGCTCGATTTGGATTGCAAGAACGATAACTATTTAAACTTCTACCACAAAATAAGGCGAATCCAACTCGGCTCGTATGAGAAACCCCGTGACATGTTTTCTGCTAAAATTCCCCAGTGCCTGAAGACGAAAGTCTTCGAACAGTGTATTTTACAGCAATGACTTATGAGATGGCAAGGGTCACTCAGCGGGCGCTGCTGGGAAACCATGTGGAATGTATGTTGATAGCTAAGTTACCTTGTTTTTGTTGGGAAATCTTGAGATACCCAATCTCCTGGGGAAGAGATCAGGTAATGTGGGATTCTTAACCACTAAAATCCCCTCGGTGGCTACCCTCTGCGCGTAATGAGAAGCTCCGGGAACTCTTAAGAACATGCGCCGGAGCTTCTCTTGCGCGACGCCTATTGGGCTCGTCAACCGAGTAGTAATGTGGGCTCGTCCGTAGGGATATAATCCCCTTATCGACTAGGTAAGGCCTTACCTAGTCGACAAAATACCTATTTTAATACGCAATTGCAGCGCATCGGCAGTCAAAGGGGTAGCTCCAGGATCTGCTAAGAAAGAACCGATGCCTGGGAAGCGCGACTTTCCTTAGGGCGCGTGCAGCGTGCCGGTGATATTGCGCGACTTACATCGAAGCGATTTCCAAACTTTCAACGACGAATTGCAGTGCGCTGCACACTACACTGTAATTTGTTGCTGCAAATCGCTGCGAGCTCTTAAGATCTAGCTTTAATGGAGTTCTCACAGCTTTTAAAGTTTTCTCACCTTCCATCAGTACCCTCCAGGACTCCGGACACGTGCTGGGTATGGGGAGAGTGAGTTTGTTGACAGCCACTCCGTACGCCACTGCCATGGCGTTGATGCCTTTGTACGGTGTTTCTCCAGTCAGCAGCTCCCATAGAAGCACACCGTACGACCAGACGTCGGACGCGTGCGAGAACGTTGAGTTTTTTATCACCTGAAATTGCAAACGGTTCGAGGGTAGTTGGAGATTGTACCTACAGATGAAACCTGCCAGACAGGTAAATCCCAGAAAGACATTGTGACTGTTTAACAAAACTTGAAAGTGCTTATAAACCAATTATTACGCGCGGGGTATGGTGGTGCATAAAAGCATGATTAACGCACCATGATTTTTAAGAAAATCTATATTGTGCGGATAATACTCGGGGCCCTATTACTTAACTATTTTTGTCTTTATTTGTGTAATTTTTTTGTTTAGTATGATATGTTCTTGTTGTAATTTGTGTAACCAAAATATTTTTTACTTCTTTTTAGGTACCTACTTCGTGGAAACAAACATAAGACCTAAGGCCCAACTGGAAGCATACTGACGCAGTGTTACCTATAGCAAAAGCAGTGAACGATAGCGATATTCTCTAATACTTCTCTCACTGTTGTTTAAAATGGACTTTTGCAACAAGGATTAATAACTGGATATTTGACAACTATTCAAATATTGGATAGAAGCCGGTGTTACTTTGCGGAAGTCCATGTTAATGAACTCGGCGGTTTATAGCGAATTAATCTTCTAGTTTAATTAATGCCATTAGCGTTTGAAATCTTTCTTACCTCAGGTGGCATCCAGGCGTACGTGCCAGCAGCCGACATCCTCGTGGTCTTGTACACTTCCCGAGCTAGGCCGAAATCTGTGATCTTCAGAGTTTTGTCTTCGAGCGTGTCGTCTGTTAGGATGGCCTCGCTGAGCAGAACTGAAAAGAACGAAATAGGAATTTATAAACAAAAGTGACAGTTCAAGCAATAATTTCGCCAGCTAAGTTTAGTAGGTTAAAAAGTCCTCAAAGAAAAAAATATGAGCGATAAAAAATTCAAAGTAACCTTTCGATTAATTGGTTACAAATAATGGGCAACTTATTACATAGTTAACTATAACTATTTGATTTATAATTTAAGTAATTCGAAGGCAGTTACAGTTCCGAAGTAAATATTGGAACTTCACATTTCCAAGAAATTCTAGGGATAGTTAGTTAGGTTTGACCTTTAATAGCAGCTGCCAGTTTCTTTCTCACAGCTGAAAGTTTCATTGGGAATCGATTGGTGACATTTGGGTCAATCGCTAGATGTTAGGTCCGTACCAAACAGAAAATAGAAATGCTATAAAGAGTCTTACTGAAACCCAATATGTGCAGGGTCTGCATTTTAATTGTACATTTTTAAGTGTACAGACATGTACATAAATATTCTGGCTCTAGGTAGTCATGCCAAGAGCTTTTCTGTAAAGCAGTCCTATTCTACAAATTCTCAAATGTATTTTTTTATGATTTAGGTTTCTCGATGTACGTATAGGTTGTGTCCAGGGATTTTAGAGCGCAGCAAATATACCGTATGCTATAATAATATAAATGCAAGTGTGTCTGTCTGTCTGCTACGCTTTCACGGTCTATCTGTTGAACTGGTTTGACGAAACTTGCAACAAAGATACTGGGACTGCGGGGAATGACATAGTTAGGCTTCTTTTTTTTCGAAATATTTAAGAGTTTCCACTGGATTTCTCAAAACCCTAATACCACGCGGACGCGGAAGTCTCAGGCATCATCTAGTATACTCTATATCTTCTCTTAAGGGGTACTCAGTACGCGCGACCGAAGTTGCCGGCGCACGTGGGTAACCTGTTTGCTATTTCACATAACATTGTGTGAAAAAGAGATAGACTCAGTGTAGCGCGTATACTTCCGTGATACCGTCCCGCTCCGTTTTGGGTGAGAGACGCTATAATTTTCATGAAAATCAAGCGCGCGAAAAGGGTTGAACGACTGTTTCGAAACCGGACGAAACCCGTTGTTTGTAAACACTACTAAATGTATGTTTACAAAGTAAAGTTATTTCAACTAATGAATAAGTAAACTATGTTTCTAGATAAATTGTTTAATTTTAATAATAATAATTTTTATACTCCTAATCTTATTTATTTGCGCCCAAAGTTGTCATCAATTTATGTGAAAATAGGAATCTTTGGAGGCTCGTAACTTTAAAATCAATATTTTATATATCAATAAACCTAGATAATGACGAGACAAATCGAAATAATACTTAGTCTTGCTAAGTAAGATACAATTTCAAATACAAATAACATATAATGTGGTTTCGTGGGCGATTAAAAAACCATAAAAGGCCAAAGAAAGAGCGACCTTCGGTCAGACAGTTAGACAGGCGTGTTTCCCGTACGTGTTACGTGACCGGCGAACGTAAACGGCTTTACGAGCGCTCGGCTGTTGTCTCATTGAAAATTAACATCTCGGCGCTTTTTAAGGTCTAGCCCCGCTACAGATGCACGGCGCGGCGCGGCACTTAGCGGCAAATATTCTTTTTATGAGTTTGTATGGAGCTGAGCCCAATTTAGCGACGTGGCACGGAGATGCAGTGCGACCTGGGGGCATATCTACTACCATCGCTTAAATCCGTATCCGCCCACTAAATAACAAGAGAAACTGAAGTACTGAAATACTTACTAAGAACTCAAAAGTAATGCTAGATAACGATTATTATTAAATAACTTAGAAAATAGAACTATACCTACATCAGAAGAAGCCTAACTAGTAGGGTCACATATCAGAAATGGAATACGCCCCAACAATTGAAGGGTTTGTATGTAAATTTCCACTAATTTGAAACCGTCAAAGGTATATTCTTATTATGATAAAGCTCTATAACACGCACACGAGTCATTCAGCAAGTTTCATATTATCTCGCGCGTGAGATCGATTCATACGTCCGTCACGGAGTCGCACAAAGCGGCGCCTGACGGCTGTCCCGCTGACAGCTGTTCGCGATACTTTACACGGGACTGTCATACATTGCCTATAGGTATCCACCCACTAAATAATAAAAGGAGAAACTGAAGTACTGAAATACTCCCTAAGTTCCAACTCAAAAATAATGTTAGATAACAACTAGTTAAGAAAACAGAACTATACATCAGAGGAAGCCTAGCTAGTAGGGTCACATATCAGAAATCGAATACGCCCCAATGATTGAAGGGTTTGTATGTAAATTTCCACTCATTTGATACCGTCAAAGGTATTCTTATTATAATAAAGCACGTTGTAGGACGAGTCAGGGGCTCAGGGCGCCAGTTCCACATTATCTCGCGCGTGAGATCGATTCATACGTCCGTCACGGAGTTGCACAAAGCGGCGGTCCCGCTGACATCTGAGCGTGATACTTTGCACGGGACTTATGGCATACATCGCCTAAAGGTGTAGGTACGCCCGCTATATAACAGGAAAAACTGACTGACTGGCATACTCATCAAAATAAAACAAGATTTTGTTCGGAGGTTTTCTTTATTTTTCAGACCCCTAGGAAGAAAGGATTTTCAAAGGCAAGACAATGCCGACATGAAATGGCGACAACTATTAACAGGTAGTTATGTTTATTCCTGATATATTATGACAGATGATCACACATAATATATAACATTCATCAAATTAAGTAAGTAGTTCCCCAGATAGTAGTTAACTAGTTACTAATTGGTACCATGCACTACAACTACTGTTGAAGCAAATAAATTAGGACAACACTGCCTTAACTGTTTTTTTTTAATGCTGTCACTTTTTGAAGAGTTTATTCCGGGATTGACATGACAGAAAATCTAACTTAAAACACATTTAACGGCCTAATCAGTAAAAGTGGAGCCTATCATCATACTAACATTATAAATTATGCGAAAGCGTATTTATTTGTTGGTTTATCCTTCAATCACGCCGCAACAAAGCAAAGGATCGACGTGATTTTTGGCATGGGTATAGTTGAGGACCTGAAGAGTGACATAGGCTATTCCCTATTATCCCAGAAAGTTAAGGATTTTCCGTGGGAATTAAAAAACTTATTCCACGCGGGCATCAATTATTACAACAAAATACTTGTAAATGAAGCCTTAGCGTCCTTCATTTATTTGAACTTACCGCGCCGTGCACGTCACATACATAGCTGAGCTGTCCATAATCTGTGACTTGGCTCTGTGGCCGTCTTGGGCCTGTCAAGTTTGACACTTGTCTTTGTACGGGATTTCGAAGATTTGTAATTTAAACGGTCCGAATTGATATAATTTTAATAATTAGTGAAATAATAGCTTTTATTGTTGTTTCTCTTTTAATTTCAGGTATGTAATTTTATATTTAACACATAACGATAGTCACGTTATATTGTAAGCAAAGGTTTTTAATAAAACAACTCTTTTAATTTCAGAGCAACTCAAACTAGTTTTTATTTCACCAGTACAAAACACATTATAAAACAACAATAGTACAGCTGTTTTTAACAAATATTGAATATGGAAAAGTTAAGATTTGAATTTAAAGTGCTAAAAGCCATCGAAGATCCGAAAACAAATGTAATTTGTATAACTTCAATTACTGATGCCAATAATCGTACCTTTCTAATTCCGGATCAATTTCAACCTGCAAAACTGCATGATACAGTGATAAAAACACAAACATTTCAAAAAGTAAAGACTACACTGCAAAAGAGGAATGATAGAAGACAAGTTTGGATTGAGCTAACATCAGAGATCTGTGATACCTACATGGATGAATATGGAAATATGCAGTTTAAAGGATATTTATTAGAGGAATTAACACAAGAAACGCAGAAACAGGCTTCTACTTCTGGAATTTCAGAAGAGGCTTTAACAAGAATCTTGGAGAAGTTTGCTGAGAGGAAGAATGACACATCAAAGTCCGACAACATCAAAAAGTTGACAGAGAAATGTGTAATAGGAAAATTCAATAATAAAACTTCGAATGTATCGCAGTGGATGGCCATTTTTGAATCAGAATGTGCTCGTATAGGAATAGAAGGCGATACTAGGAAAATTGAGGCTTTGAGATTATTCTTAGAAGACTCATGCCTTGATTGGTATAGCTCAATGCTCATAAAACATACAGTAAACTCGGAATGGTCAACATGGAAAGAAAACTTTTGTGAAACTTATGCGGACCGAGGATGGTCACCGGTCAGATATGCGATGCTATTCAAATATAAACAGGGATCATTATTGGAATATGCTTTGAAGAAGGAAAAACTTTTATTAGAGATAAATAAAGCAATGGATAATACCACTTTAATTGATTTAATCGCTACAGGGCTCCCAAATTTTATTTCGGACAAAATCGATAGAAATAGCTTAAAGGAGACTAAGGACTTATTTAATAATATCAGGAGCCTGGAACATCTAGTAAACAAGAAGAATTTTGGAAGAAAAGTGGGAAGTTTGGAAAATAAAATTAAGGAAAAAGACGGAAACTACACACCGTGCAGAATTTGTGAAAAAGAAAACAGGGGCAGCCGGTATCATCCTGAGTCCTTGTGTTGGTTCAAAAACAAAAATAAGAATTTAGAAAAAAGAGATCAGATAAGAACGGTTAATCATTCAGAATTAGAAACAGAATTAAATGAAATAAACCCAAAAAACTAGTGATTCCGCCATTAATCAAAATTAAATTGTTAATAAATGATACCTTAGAAACAATGGGGATTTATGACTCCGGATCAAACGTATCTTTGGTAAATTCTAGATTGCTATCATTGGAAGATAAATCCAGTAACAATAATAGTATATCTATTGCAAACTTAAAGACGATTAATGGCGTGAAAAAAACCAAAGGGATGGTAACATTAAAGATCAAGATTTTTGATATTGGAAAAAAAATTAATGTTTTTGTAATTGATGACGAAAACTTTGATTATAATTTTTTAATTGGACTAGACTGTATAAAAGAATTTCATCTTATTCAAAATGAGAAGTTAGAAATTACTCAGAATATCCCCAGTCCCCAGAAAGAGAATAATCAAGAGGAAATAATTTTCACAAACAAAAATATATCACTTGACTTTTCGGGTAGTAAGATGGAAGAAAAGTTCGATAAAAATATGGAAGTCCTAAATAATTTTAAGGATGAATATAAAATAAACTTTAATGAACACATAGAAGAGGGTAATTTTATTATTTCTCTAAATCATCTAGATCTTCAAGAGCAGACAGAAATAGATGAATTAATATGCAAATATAAATCACTTTTTGCTAAGGACAGATATGATATAGGCACGGTGAAAGGCTATGAGGCACATATTGATTTACTAATTGATAAATACTGTAGTAAAAGACCCTATAGGTGTACTGTGGAAGACAAAAAAGAAATTGAGCAACAAGTAGCAAAGTTATTACAAGAGAACCTAATCGAAGAGTCCTATAGTCCTTTTGCTGCGCCAGTAACCCTGGCCTATAAAAAAGAAGAGGGAAAGAGATCAAGATTATGTATAGATTTCCGTGAATTAAATAAAATTGTGGTTCCTCAATCACAACCGTTTCCACTTATTGAAGACTTGATGGTAAAGACGACAAAATGTAAATACTTCTCAACACTGGATATAAATTCTGCATTCTGGTCCATTCCTTTGAGGATTGAAGACAGAAAAAAAACAGCATTTGTTACCCAAGAAGGTCATTATCAATGGACATGCTTACCATTCGGTTTGAAAACATCACCTGCAATTTTTCAAAGAATATTGAGTAATATCATACGGAAACATAAACTATCAGATTTCACAGTAAATTACATTGATGATATTTTGGTATTTTCTGAGACATTCGCAGATCATATTAAACACTTATCACTTTTGTTAGAAGCAATATTAAAAGAAGGCTTTAGATTAAAATTTTCAAAATGTAACTTTGCACAAGACTCGGTAAAATACTTAGGTCACATTATAAAAAATAATACAATCACTCCACTTAAGGATAATTTAATTGCTATAAAAGATTTCCCAGTCCCAAAAACTCAGAAAAATGTTAGACAGTTCCTAGGTAAGATAAACTTTTACGGGAAATATGTGCCTAAAATATCAATTATACTAGATCCATTACATAATTTATTAAGAAAAGGACAAAAATTTATTTGGTCGGAGAAATGTCAAGAGTCTTTTGAAACAATAAAAAAATTACTTTGTTCGAAACCTATTTTAGCAATCTATGACCCGGATCTCCCGATACATATTTATACAGATGCTAGCATACAAGGAATCGCCGCGGTTTTAAAACAACCTCAAAATAATGGAGAAGAGAAACCTTGCGCATATTTTTCAAAGAAATTGAACGAAACGCAAAAAAAAAGAAAAGCCATTTATTTAGAATGTTTGGCTATTAAGGAAGCTGTAAAATATTGGCAATACTGGCTTATAGGAAAAAGGTTCAAGGTTTTTACTGATCATAAACCTTTGGAAAAAATGAACATAAAGGCAAGGACGGATGAAGAACTAGGAGACCTCACATATTACCTATCACAGTTCAACTTTGAGATAAAATATTCTCCAGGAAAATACAACCTGGAGGCAGATAGTTTGAGCAGAAATGCTGTTTTAGAGCCATGGGAAAATCAAGATGAGATTTTAAAAGTTGTAAATTTAATTAAATTAGAAGATATCCGAAATGATCAAGAAAGAAATGAGGATATAAAACAAAATAGAGATAAATTAACATTAAAACATAATATTTACTATTGTAAGGATGGGAAAAAGGAAAAGATAGTGCTAACTGAGGAATTTAGTAAGAAATTTATTGAGAAAATACATCGCACATACTGTCATATGGGTATACAACAAATGAAAAAGAAAATAAACCCATTTTATGTGGCAAAAAATTTAACAGTTAATATAAAAAAACTTTGTGACACCTGCGAAGTTTGCATAAAAAATAAATCCCGAGGGAAATATAATTTTGGACTTATGTCTCACTTAGGTCCGGCCACTTACCCTTTTGAAATTGTATCTATAGATACTATTGGTGGATTTGGTGGTTCACGTTCTACAAAAAGATATTTACACCTTCTAGTAGACCACTTCACAAGGTATGCTTATATTTTGACTTCAAAAACTCAAAATTCATATGATTTTATAAAGCTGGTTAAAAAGGTATCAAATGAAAATAAAATTGGCCTAATTCTGTCTGATCAATACCCAGGCATTAATTCAAAAGATTTTAAAATTTTTTTAGAAAAAGAAAATATACCCATTGTCTTCACTGCAGTAAACGCACCATTTTCAAATGGTCTGAATGAGAGATTAAATCAAACATTGGTTAACAAAATAAGGTGTAAGATAAATGAAAGAAAAGATAAATTAGCCTGGACGACTATTGCTCATGAGTGCACGGAAAAGTACAATGAAACGGAACACACTGTAACCGGATTTTCACCTAAATACCTACTGGAAGGACAAAATGTTGATATCTTACCAGAAGAATTGAAGCAAGATAATACACATAATGAGTTATTACAGGATAGAAAAACCGCATTGAAAAACACTTTAAAATCACACAATTATAATAAACAACACTTCGACAAGAACAGGAGACAATTTGAATTAAAAGTGGGAGACCTAGTATATGTTGAAAATGGAAACCGGTTGAACAGGAAAAAACTAGACGAATTAAAAACCGGCCCATATGAAGTTTTGGAAAAAATATCAAACTGCATCTACAGAATAAACACAGGACATAAGAAATGTGAATCAAACATCTTCCATATAACAAAGCTGGTTCCAATGTTGAAGTAAGGTCTAGTGTCTCCTGTGGGGGGGGAGATGTAAATGAAGCCTTAGCGTCCTTCATTTATTTGAACTTACCGCGCCGTGCACGTCACATACATAGCTGAGCTGTCCATAATCTGTGACTTGGCTCTGTGGCCGTCTTGGGCCTGTCAAGTTTGACACTTGTCTTTGTACGGGATTTCGAAGATTTGTAATTTAAACGGTCCGAATTGATATAATTTTAATAATTAGTGAAATAATAGCTTTTATTGTTGTTTCTCTTTTAATTTCAGGTATGTAATTTTATATTTAACACATAACGATAGTCACGTTATATTGTAAGCAAAGGTTTTTAATAAAACAACTCTTTTAATTTCAGAGCAACTCAAACTAGTTTTTATTTCACCAGTACAAAACACATTATATACTAACCGGTACAGTAGAAACACAATATTTTTCTAAATAAGTCTATGAAGTAGTTAGTTCTTGTCTCTCCTAAATGACGACAAGATCTTGTCTGAGAGGCATTTAGGGTATTCTCATTAAAAAGCTTTGCTATATGAGAAAAACGGTAAAAGCTTGCGTTTGAAGTCAATCAAATATGTTTTCGATATGTTTCACACCAAAAAGGCTTTTACAGGCTGTTTCGAACTGTCAGCTGTCAGTCACTCTGCGATAATATCCAGTTTAGAAGTTTATCCATAAAGAGTAACTGGATAGTTCGTGCTTACAACTAATGTGGTTAGCATGAGATTGTACATCTCACCATCGAAATCGTACGTCGAACCACAATTACGACACAACTACGTCAGAATAAAATGGGCCCAAAGTTCCTTCAATCTATGTGAAAAAACCTAGGTGACCGGAGAGCTGGCAGTTACCTCGGCCAACATAAAAGCGTGGCTATTTAGCGGGGTAGCGCAGCCAGCGTTCTGGGCACATTACCTCATTGCAGCGGCTTAGATGATATTTTTCATGTTTAGTTTTTACTTTAGATTTTAATGTTTTAGGATGTATTGTATTTTATTTAATTTATTTATATACTTACCTAAGTATTGTTTTAAAAAAAACTGCTGAGTTTCTTGCCGGCTCTTCTCGATATAATCTCCTTTGCCAACCGGTGGTAGAGTCAAAACATGACGTAGCATAAGAGACATCAGTATGCCCTACACGTTTTAAATAAATTGAACTTGAACTTAAACTTAGTAATTATTACTTAATTTGTCATTAATAAAACTTTTAAACTGTAAATAATTGGTATCACCTATTTTTATTTAGCAAGGTTTCCGATTAAGTGCTGGCCGCAAACGCAAAAAAGAACTTCGAGCTTTAGAACGTCAATTTTACTTTAACGCCAAAGTATTTTGACTTTAGAATTCTATCCACGTTGATGAACATTTCATACTAACCACTCTGAGTAGTTAACACAGGTAGTAAGTAAGTAACACTTAAGTCCCACGATGTTTACTGTTTATCATTAAGTACTGTTTTAATATGGCATCTGTCCTCTTTGAAACACCGCACCAAGCATCATTACCATACTATGCTGCATTCAGCATGGTATGGTAGGCCAAAAAAATACCTACATGCAATTTACATGCAATTTTGCCTAATGCGGCAAAAATGATTAAAAGATACATAGTTACTTACATATACATAATATTACAGTAAAAACTTAGTAAAAAAGTTAAAATTACGCCAGATACTTGACTTGAACCTGAAATCAAATCTTAAAATGTATCTTAGCCTTCAGGGATAAAAAGTAGCCTATGTCACTCTCGGTCTTTAACTATTCCCATGCACAAAATTACGTCGATCGGTTGCTTTGCGAGTTGCGACCTAATTGAAGATTAAACCTACGACCCAAAGCATCCATACTTACTTAATATCCATATAATATAATAAATGCGAAAGTGTGTCAGTCTGTCTGTCTGCTACGCTTTCACGGCTCATTCGTTCAACCGATTTTGATGAAATTTGGTACAGGGATAGTTTATATCTCGGAAAATTAAGGAGTTCCCGCGGGAATTGAAAAAACCTTAACTCAAGCCAACGACGTCGCGGACATCATCTAGTCCATACTAATATTATAAATGCGAAAGTGTTTCTGTCTGTCTGTCTATCTGCTACGCTTTCCCGGCCCATCTTTTCAACCAATTTTGCTGAAATTTGGTACAGGGGTAGATGGTATCCCGGGGAAGGACATAGGCTACTTTTTATCCCGGAAAATTAAAGAGTTCCCGCGGGAATAAAAAAACTGTCTCTCCACCCGATTTTGATGAAATTGGGTACAGGGGTAGATGGTATCCCGGGGAAGGACATAGACTACTTTTATCCCGGAAAATTAAAGAGTTCCCGCGGGAATCAAAAATCTTAATCCACGCGGACGAAGTCGCGGGCATCATCTAGTTAAGTATAAATGCGAAAGTGAATATGTCTGTCCGTCTACTACGCTTTTACAGTACATCTGTTTAACCAATTTTGACGAAATTTGGTACGGATAAATTGCATCCCAGGGAAGGATACCTATATAAATACCTACCTATCAGCTACTATACCTACCTATCATTTTAGCTAGATCAAGTAAAAATTATCCAGATTTTGGTGGGTGGATAATTATTTTGGTAACGTACCGTTTATTTTCACTTCATTGTGCGCAGTGGGCAGAGAACTTTACGCAGCATCTCAACGTTAAAGTATTTTAAGATGTCACAGATCTCACAAGACTATTGTTATGAGTATGGCCGTAAGCCAAAATGTGCTTATTAATGGTACCGAGATGCAAATAAAAACAGTTAAGTGTTGGAACGTTTCAAAATACGATACTCTTTGTTCAACCTACCAAATTTTAAATAAAAAAACTTTTTAAATAAGGATAAAAGTGCCTCAGTGCCTGGGGGATTACTATTATCGCTCAATGCAGTATTATTTCAAACTGACAGTTTTATATCACGTACCTTGACGTCCCTAAATTAAGGATTATAATTCTAAAACACAAACGTCAACAATATTTAAACAATACAGCTTTAAGCGATGGTAGTAGGTATGCCCCTGAAGACCAAAGTCATCGAACAATGCGTGCTGCCAGGGATGACATACAGGAACTGAGAAATGGGAGAATCTCGATCGAACTACGCAATCTAGCCAGCATTAAAGAGATCTCAAGACAAGCCCGCCAAATTAGAAAAGAGAAACCTCTTTTCTCGTAACTCATTTACTACCATCGCATAAAGCAGTAAGTTCTATTATTTCAAAATGACAGTTTAATGTCACGTACCTTGACGTACCGAAAATAAGGATTATAATTCTAATACACGAAAGTCAACAATATTAAAACGGCTCTAAGCGATAGTATAGTAGTATGTACTGAAATTACATAAAGTTCCCATGGAAGTCACATATCTACCCATAGTCAGTGCATTGGCTCAATACCCCCCCGAGGATTTAATTCGGATACTTTAATCGTCTTGAAGCCTCCTTTTTTGGTTGGCCACTTATAATCGATGCAGCCTTTCCCGTGCACTGAGTTGCAATCAATTATTTTTAATGGTTGATATAAATTCTCCGCGCACCTTATAAGTTACGACAAAATTATGGTTGATATAATATTACAGAGCAAAATCTGGACGATAAAAAAGTAATCTTTCGATAAATGAAGCTTATCGATATATTGACGATTTGACAGGATTTTACTGTGACAGCACAATTAAGTCGAGTCTCTTCAATAAGTCAGTTTACATGGGTAAATTACAAGGTAATTGAAAAATAGTTTATAGCAACACTGCGAATCAAACAAATGTGAAATACAGTTCAACTCTACAAAAGTACCTTCAGTGGTCTCGTCAGAATGTAAAACTATTAATGTAAACTGACTTATTGACCAGACTCTAACTAACATGTTTATTTAATGGTTCGAATCCACCTATATCGTGTGCAGCATATTTCTGCACGATCATCTCGAGTGGATGGGTATAAAAACACGAAAACGCGTTTTTATACCCATCCACTCGAGAAAACGCGAAAAATAAATGTTTTCTTGAGCGAGTCCACTGAGAGAAACGTTTGTGCTGCACAGTGGTGGAATCGCACCTAACTGTAACATACCTAGTTATAAATATAGGTACTGTTACCTACCCACTGTACGTTCAAACATCGCGTGTCAAATTAATTGGGTTAATTAAGGTTTTTACTTTTCCATTCTCATGAGTATCCCTCAGTTCTGGTGTTAATGAATTTTTTATTGCTTGTTCAAGGGTTTGATTACTAAGTACTTAAATCAGAACTCGATTGGAGAAATTGATTAGTACAAAAAGGATCTTTGAGAACAATGTGGACAACTCTCAGGTTCCCTCACGATATTTAATTGTTCAAAACGCCAACAGCTCCGAAAATTTAAAGATGTGTGCCCGGAGATCACACCTAAGACCCCTAGAATATAGAAGGTCGTGGGGTTAACTTAGAAAATTAAGTATGACGCCAATTTATTATTCGTATTATGCTCAGCGAACTCTTTTAATTGATACTCATATCATGGGGGTGCATAAAAAATTACTAGTCCGCCGTTGGATTAAGAATGACGTCAAGCTAACCATGCGTTGCCACCAAACTTAACGTGTATAATTCAACAGCTCAATCGGTTGGGGAACGGTTAAAAAATTCAGTTGCAAGATTTGAGCTAAACAAACACACAAACATTGCAAGTTAAATACTTCAAAGCTTATTAAAAGAAACTTGCTTGATACAAAAAGTACCTTTGTGAATTTTATGAAGAACTCTCAAGGTTTAGGCACGATAATATTTACTCAATTGCTTTAAAGCTTAACAATTAATGCTCAAAGCACCGAAAATTTAGAGGTGCTTGCCCGGGATCAAACCTCAGTACCCCAGAATAGGACGTCGTGGTCGTCATAACCACTAGGCTATTACAACCTTTTATGGCCGTAAAGCCGTTAATAAATCATTCACCTCTGCTCCTAGACTTATTAAAGGCTAGCGACTGGGGTGGACCGGATCTATATCCTGTAGGCATACTACCATCGTTTAAAGCAGTATTGTTTTAATATTGTTGACGTTTGTGTTGTAGAATTATAATCCTTATTTTAGGGACGTCAAGGTGCGCGACATAAAACTGTCATTTAAAAGTAATACTGCTCTATGCGATGGTAGTAACCCCCCTGTTCGTCTTCATATCCCGACGCACACCGACTGAATTATTCATTACCTTCATCCGAGTGCAACGAGTCACATACCGAGAGGGAAGACGTGATCCCTTCGGTCCTTGCCA
The DNA here is from genome assembly GCA_923060345.2 of Erebia aethiops. Lineage (NCBI taxonomy): Eukaryota > Metazoa > Arthropoda > Insecta > Lepidoptera > Nymphalidae > Erebia > Erebia aethiops. The sequence continues at coordinate 18,641,763 of OV281080.1, forward strand.
CAAGTTTTTTTTCTCTCCATGGAGCAGGAAATATCCCTTTTTCATTCGATCCCATGATTCTATTAGACGTGATATAAATAGCTAACTAATGGTTTATAGAATGTTATAGACCAATACAATACACACAGTATAAGCAGAACTTCTTAAAGAGGGAATCAAGTTGATAAAGTAGTAGATATACACATAGAGTCCACTTCTATATCTCTCACTACCATAGGTATCTAGTTAAAGGTAGGAAACTGCATACCAATTGGGTATTTGACAACTAGTCAATTCAGCAACTTTTTTTTCAAACGTCAAAACGCGTGCTTGGTATGGATTTTGTATGAAATTTTAAGTTGTGACGTCATCCAAGTTCGACGCACTTTTTTTACTTTAATCGATACTTTAAAATGGTTATTCAAAATTAAACTATCAGGGGACGTGGATATTACAACTTTTGGGAGATCCTTTATTTAATAATCACTATAAAATAATTTATTTCACTAGTAGTCAAATACCCAATTTGTCATTAAAGTGAAAGAGATTTGTATTGAAAATTCTGCCAGTTTCCTCCGTAACTACTCCCGCAGCGTCTCTGTCTAGCTCTAGAACCCTCCGACGAATGACTGATAGAAAAGAATGTGTCTCCTCAGACTGCAGTGCTAATATAATAAATCCGTCCAGATACCATCTAGTAACTAATAATATGGGAACTAAACTAAAAAAGTCATAATTTTCGACATGACAAACTCGCACTAGGAATATTGTATACCATGCCATCAGATACGCTTGATTTCATAATCCTGTAGCGATTCTGTAGGATACTTAATCCTTTTACCCTGGAAGGGTTAGGGTGTAATATGATGAGAGTTCCACTCTTTAATCCTTGAAGTCGATTCGAGGATTAGTGATCGCGCCACCGTCAGCCAGACAGCGAGACAACAAAAAGGATCGGCCACATTGAGCAGGACTAACGCTGCGAATTTCTCACCGAGATTTAGGAATAGGATGGATGGATGACGTGTCACAAGGGAGAAATGGGCTCTATCTCATTGTGAAATGCAAACGGTACTCTTTTTGAGATGTCCTTTAGAAATAAAAAAAACGCGCACTTTTCATTTGTTAGGACCCGGTACGTGTCAATTTTATTTAAGTACCTATTTATTTCGATATCTTTATTGAACACACAAAATATACAGTATACAGTTAAAAAAAAAGTAGTAAAACTACATAGTAACGTGAAAAGGCGGTCTTATTTAAGTAATGAATATGCTTCGAAAGTATATGTTCTGTGGATTTAGGATTGTAAACATTATCTTGTTCATTAATTACTTACTTACTTCAAATGTTTTATTTAAAACTAGCTGATGAACGTGACTTCGTCCCCGTGGTTTAAGTTTTTTGATTCCCGCGGGAACTCCTTAATTTTCCGGGATAAAAAGTAACCTATGTCACTCTCCAGGTCCTCAACTATACCCATACCAAAAATCACGCCAATCCGTTGCGGCGTGATTGAAGGACAAACCAACAAACCAAAAAAAACAACAAACAACACACACTTTCGCATTTATAATATTAGTATTTAAGTAGAAGTATGATTTGGGAGAATAACTATCAAAATATTATTTAAGTAAGTAATTCAAAGTAGATTTTGTTTTCCAAATCTAACCCAGAGTATCCTGGGTAAAACCCCACCGATCTTGCTAATCTTAAACCTTTTATCTTTTACTAGCTGATGCCCGCGACTCCGTCCGCGTGGATTAAGCTTTTTTGGTTCCCGCGGGTACTCCTTCATTTTCCGGGATAAAAAGTAGCCTATGTGCTATTCCAGGCTATAATCTATCTCTGTGCTAAATTTCATCCAGATCTGTTCAGCCGTTGGGGCGTGATTGAGTAACAAACATCCATCCACACATCCATACATCCAAACTTTCGCATTTATAATATTAAGTATAGATATTGAAATAATTATTTTGTCAATTGCTTCTTTTCAATAATTGTCCGATAAGTCGTTACTATTAAAATTAACCGCAAACGTACTATCAGAATGATGTGGCACTAAGCTTAAAGAGTGCTCTGAAGCCATTTATTTTAATGACAAAGGATTGTCTCAATCGATATAACTATAATACGGGGGAATTCAGAACAGGGAGATGGCGATAGCTCCCTCGCAAATTCTGCCAAATGGCAAATTGAAACTGTAGACTGCGAATCTTGCACAAAAAGACTTTTAAAAATGTCTGCCAAAGACTATTGTTTTGTTCTAGGTCGTCTTGTGTAATCTTAGTACTCTAAGCTCAGAACTTTTGTAAGTTTTATAGAAGCAGATAGTTCAGACCTCAGGTTCAGACAGTTATAATGAAATTGTACGTAACTTGCGTTGCCTGCATAGTCACGTTCAAATTTTTCCGGGTCTCTTGTTGATAATTCTTAAACTTTATTACTTAGTTATTTGTATAATCACCAGATTTTCCATAGTCTGTGCTTTGTCCTTTGAACTAACTAAAACCGTTATTTAATTAGAAAAATACTTAATAGAGTCGCAGTAAAAGATTTGTGCTGAATTTTCAAAAGTTTATATAAGTTATTAAAAATATGCAGTTTTTATTCCCATTTATTCCATCATGTACATACGTTTCCTGTAAATGATCACAAAATTGATACCAAAAATAATATGTTATAGAATTGCTAGACGGTGTAGCAATTCTATAGTAATTTGTGACACGGGTCGGTATAGCGTGAATCCAGCTTTACTCCTTAATGATCCTTTATGCCACGCCATATTTCACCGTTAGTACATTAGTGCAGACTAAAAATCTAAAAAGTACCCTCATTTGCTGTAGAAATTTAAAACGCAAATATGGCACATATTCCAAAGCTAGTAATATTCATAATAGCATGAGCTGCATATTTGGAGGGTGAACAAGTGCAACTTGGTAGACATAATGGATGTACTCCAGGGGAGGATAGGGTGTAGAGGGGCATTGTTATCTTTTTATTGGCAACGTAGAGGAATTTTCGTGCAAAGGGGTAGATAATATGGTAAGTAAGGTGTTGTTTACTTTATATTTACTGCCTTAGGAATCATTCATCCTTTTATAATGTTGACAAGGAATGCAGTCAGATATTGCGGTGATATTTTGCCAGGGTCGACCCTGGGACCTCCCGCTTATAAAACAGCACTCACCACTGCACGTGGAACATCCCAGTCAGTTTATTTCAGCTTACAAGGTCTCTACTTTGCAATATGTATTACCCATAAAATACTGCCTTGCATGAGGCGGGAGGTGAATTTGTTATTTTATAGAGTAGCGCGGCGCGGTCGACGTTTACGACCAAGACTGAATTTAGGACTTCATACTATATTTTCCACTAACGTGATAGAAATGTCACTCATAATATTAGTTATGTTACGGCCTACAGGGAAACTAAGGAGGCATTCTCTAATATGGACGAACCCTAAACCACGCAAAATTAACAAACTACACCATCTAAAGAGAGACAAACTAAGGAAGGTGAATGAATGATAAGAGTATAGCGCGCACCATTGCACCAGGGAGATCTTCAATTGGTAAGGCAAAACTCGGTAAAAACGTGGAACATTCCAGTCAGTATACTTCACGTTGCAAGGTCTCTACATTGCAATATGTATTACCCATAAAATAGCGTTTGCACGAGGGGGGTGTACGACCAGCAGGCTTAACATGCGCACAACGAGATATCTCGCGACGAAAGAGAGAGATGTTGTCGTTGCCGGCAAATTCGTTTACCCTAACATGCCCAAAATGTGACCTATATCACAAGAAAAAAATAGTCGGCATATAATGGATCGTAGGGAAAAATACCACAGAAAAGAAATATTGCATTTATCTCTACTTTTGACGGAACGAGACAAGTAACCATGTTAGCTTCGGTAGACAAATAGAGATAATGGGTAGACATAAGTAATTTTACTCGTTGTGCTCATGGTCACTTCATAGTTCATACTCATAATCAGCATTATTTCTATTATCCCTATTGTTATTCTGGTTGTTACTTAGACGCAAGTTATTAAACGGATCAGCGCGGCTGCTTACAAACTGACTAGAAATTCTCAGTACTAGCCCGGAGTTAGGAAGTTAGCGGTGTTCCACCCCCGTGCCTCAGAGAGCACGGTAAGCCGTCGGTCCATCGGTTATTATCACTAACATGAAAATAGCCGTTAAAGCCCGCCAACCCGCATTGGAGCAGCGTGGTGGGTCTAAGCTCCAATTTCCTCTCTACTATGAGAGTGAAGGCCTGTGTGCCCAGCAGTGGAACGTTAATAGTGGTGGTGGTGGATCGGATAACGTACGGACAAAGGGATATATTATGAAGTTTTAATGTTAATTAGGCAACGGTTTTACAGACAATGCATGATCTGGAGATTTGAGTTTAAAGTTCTGATTACCTCAGAACTTTAAACTCAAATCTCCAGATCATGCATTTTTTTAAATTATAAATCTGATTTCATACATAATATCTCAATGCTCTAATTTACAACCTTAGGTTGAATTTTCAAAAATCTTTTCTTAACGGATGCCTATGTCATAATAGCTACCTGTGTGCCAAATTTCAGCCCGATCCGTCCAATGGTTTAACCTGGGGGTTTACTACAATCGCTTAAAGTTTTATTATGCTACGTACCTTGACATCTCTTGACATTACAATAAGGATTATAATTCTAAAACACTAACGTCGACAATATTAAAACAATACGGCTTTAAGCGATTTTAGTATGCCCCCGGTGCGTTAGTCGATCAATCAGTCAGTCACCTTTTCCTTTTAAAGCTATATTTAGAAGATTAATGAACAAATGAAGCATCTCTACTTTAGTTAGTCTTTACTTTGCGGTGGGTCGCGACTTGCGACTGCAGCGGCCGGCGAGTAGCGGCGCCCGCTTTATCTGTCGCGCGTGAAGTAAATCCCACGCACGGTTAAAATAAATAATAGGCGCCTACAAATGAGGAAATATTAAGAGTTAAATCATAAAATTATAATAGTAGTTTGTGATATAAGGGCGGTAAATAGGTTTTTACATACGAGTTGACTAATGTCAGCCCGATGACGCCAGTCGAGGGCTGACCATCGTCACGAGTATGTAGAAACCTTAACGCCCGTGTATCACACGATATTTTTCAATACTTTTGTGAGGAAACTTGAAAATAAAAGTCGAGTAGGAAGGTACTAGGTACTCACTAGAAAATGGCTTTTCACGCCCATACTTAGTCGAGATTTTTGGCGGCTATCACAAGCGCGATTTTTTTTCTCACAGCTAAAATACTTAATTGTTGATTTAATTTTAGGATCCCACATCACTTAAACCACATAAATTATTTAATAATTTATAAGAAATACACAATGAAACTTTTAAAAATAGCGCGCACAAATTAAAGATTTGTATGAATTGTATCTACCTACGGCGCGTTGCTGTAATTGCTTTTTTTTTAAATTGGCTTCATGGCTCTAGGTTCTAGTTCTTAACTCAGTAACAGCCTGAACTATTCAGCCTTTACTTTTTTGATTTATAAAACCTAAAACAATTTTATTTAGTCATATTAAATACAATTTTTTATTTTATGAATTAATTTCATCAATTCACATCTAAATGTCATTATTTTTTAGGTTTTCTACATACAAAGTCAATATCATTATGAACCTTCTTGCAAGAAAACTTTTTATTTAGAAGTAACGTGGACTTACAAAAATTAAAAAAAACTGCATGAGGGCGGTAAATATTTACTGCACGAGGGCAGTAAATTTAACTTACAAGCCCTGTTTACTGCCTCTGTAAGTGCATTTTTCGAGCAAGTGTATTGAAAAATAAATAATAGGCGCCTACAAATGAGGAAATATTAAGAGTTAAATCATAAAATTATAAAATATTTATTATTTTTCATTGAAGTATCAGCTGTGACTTGCGAGTTGCGGTAGTCAAGAGATAAAGACTGACATAGTTAATATCAACGAACAGCTCATATTATATACGTAATAGGCAATCGGCAAGTCGACAATTACGCATTGTGATTTATTCTGCTGCACACAATCTCTAAACTAAACTAAAATGACACCTCATTTTTATCCCTTTCATTTTGTTCCTAGCGGAAAGGGATGTCACGAAAAGGCCTATCAATTTAGTTTAGATATTGTGTAAAACAGAGTAAGTCGCATTATCTAAACTAATTGCCATCCCTTTCATAATAATTACTCCCTGAGGAAAGGGATGGCAAATTATAATTTAGAAGGGTCATTTTAGATTAATTTAGAGATTGGGCACAACATGTGTACAAGACACAAGTTACAACAGAATTACTTAGCCACATTATGACCAATTTAATATGTAGAGGTTAGAGAAACTAGATCATGCCCGCGACATCGTCCGCGTGGTTAAGGTTTTTGATTCCCGCTGGAACTGCTTAATTTTCTGGGATAAAAAGATAGAATATGTTCTTAATAGATACCGAGATGGCCTACCTCTGCCGCTGAACCTTTCGTCAAAATCAGTCGAAAAGATGGGCCGGGAAAGCGTAGCAGACAGACGGACACACTTTCGCATTTAAAATACTAGATGATGCCCGCGACTTCGTTCGCTTGGACTAAGTTTTTCGATTCACGCGGGAACTCCTCAATTTTCCGAGATAAAAAGTAGCATAGGTATGTCCTTCTCCGGGATACAACCTATCTGTACCAAATTTGATCAAAATCTTTGAACAGGTGGGCCGTGAAAACGTAGCAGACAGACTAATAGACAGACACACGTTCGCATTTATAATATTAGTATGGATCTGTTTTAAGCAATTTAGTAGTTATTTCTTAAAATGTACTTACTCAGCTAAGCAGAGAGAGTATCAAAACGTTTAAACTGCCTGTTCAACTTTTCAAACAACGCCAGCAATAAATCAGGCCTTAGTAAACAAACAAGAAGCGGGGCGATGAAACTTTTAACGTGCTATGTAGTTTACAGTTTACACTGCATCCATCGACAGCGCTAATAGCGCGGTTAAGCGTGTTTCCATTGGCCCGAGGCGAATATTTTCCGTGTCGTAATCACTGCCGAAATAATAAATGTTAAAGTGTTTTTTTGTTGGTTTGTTTCTATAACGCCGCAGCGGAGCCTCGGTGCACTTTTTGCATCAGTATATTTGACGACCTGGAGATTAATACGTGGAGTAGCTTTTATCCCAGAAAATCAAATAGTTCCCACGAATTATGAACAAAACTCTAATCAAGGGGGTCGAAGTTGCGGGCGTCATTTATTACGTGATAAATAATACGAGAGTAACTATAAGTCATTTGAGAATCCGATCCAATATATATAATATGTCTAATGTCCATATCAGTGGACGTATAATTATTGGCAGCTCACACGAATATAATAACTATTTTATTATTGTCACGCAGTCATACGAGAACAACGCGACGCGACGGTTGTATAACCCGTTGTCCTATGTTAGCGACAGAAGCGACGCGATACGACGCCATAGAAAATGACAGACGTACTCGTATCTACACGACACTATAGACGTACCGTCATTTTCTGTGGCGTCATATCGCACACCTAGGACAATGGGTAAACGGACGTAACGCGCCGTTCCGTCTAAAAAGACGGCGCTGTGTAACGAAAACCTGCTATAAGCCAGAATCCTAATATGGGATCAAAATAAAATATCAATAAACAATCCCACGTACACCGATAAGGTTAAACCGGAATCATACATTTAATGTGCAGATAACGTTGTGTGATAAGGTGACTAGGTATTACAAGTATAGGGAAAACGTTTGACTATGACTACTTAAATATTTGACAAGTGTTCTGTCACTTTACCACCGAAATAATACATAGTATATTGTGTGCTTAGGGGTGAAACAAGACGATTTCAGACGAGGGTGAAGTTGCTTACCTGAGCGATGCGAGGGCTGGCATCATCCGAAATCTGAAATCGTGTTTCATCCCGGGGTGGACACACTATATTTCATAATAATCTGCATTAAAAGTGCGAGTTTTATTCAAATTGCATTTCTTATTTATTTTAGTTGCTAGGTTGTTGTTTACAAAGGGTACAATTTAAGTGCTCACCAAAAATAAAATAACTAACTCCAAATAAATTAAACCCATTCTTTACTGAGGTCCCTAAAGTAAAATGTTTTAAGTTTCAAAAAAAATATGCGCACATCAGAATAATGAATATTCTTTTTGCTGGCCAAAATTAATACTTTGCTCACCAAATTCAACGCATTCAACTCGCGCGCGAACTATAGGTTAGGTTAGGGTTTGAAATGAATATTCAGGTAGTGCCCGGCCGCAGGCCAGGCACTTAGGTTCTATTTTATTTGTTCTGAAATTATTTTTAACGGCATTTAAATATTTTTAAGGTATGCAATAAAAAGAAAATTAGCTTCATTTCTACAATACTTCAGGAAACACAATTTGGTGAGCATTTATTAATTTTGGCAGGTATTGGGAATTTATTGGGAGTAATATGTGAATTTCTGGTAGGCATTTAAATACAAGCCGTTTACAAATATCATAATCTGTCAGTTTAGTTGATGGATAAAATGAAAACTATAAATAAATAATAGATAGGTACTCTGACAGGATTGAAAAGAGGGTTTCTATGTCATTCAGCGGGTAGAAAACCATCACTTTCTGCCCTAAGTCAGAAAGTGATGGTTTTCGACCATCACTTGCATCATCTGCATGACGTATTCGTCTGAAATTTACTATTTTTAGGTGGCTCAACAGGCAACGAAACTCGCATTTTCAATGCAGGTTATATGAAAACTTATTTTAAATTTTTGAGAAGGTACTTGATAATTAATGGCTTGATGCCTGATTTACTGTGTGAAGTGCAGTATACAAAACTGCACTTGGCCAGCGCAGTGGAATGTGGGCAAACCATTATCATTTTGAGATAAGACTCGTGCTCTGTAGTGATCCGGCAATTGGTTGAAGTGATGATGAATGATGATGCCACGTAGAAACATAAATTAATTACAGTGAATAGGCATCTTCAAGGCAAGTGCGCTATACCTTAGGCTGCATCACGACTTGCCAGCAAGTCTGATTCCAACCAGGCGATTGTCTAATAGGTAAATAAAATAAAAATTGTTTCCAAAAAACCGGGCGGGTATAACAAGGATTTAAAGCAAAGTTGACGCATCAGGCTCGCCCGACTTCAACATAGTGTGTTGTGTAGAAATCAAAATAATTTTTATTACAGTGGCTTTAGAAGTCAGTTTTTTGGAAATAATTTTTATTTTTAACTTTTTAGTGTCAGGGTTGAGGATTTGGAGTCAGAATTTTTTATGGGAAAACCTTGAGAGCTTCCGCTAACGAAAATTTTTCAAATCGGTTCAGAAACCACGGAGATATGCACCGACATACATTTTAAAAAAAACGCGCCGAATTGAGAACCTCCTCCTTTTTTGGAAGTCGGTAAAAAAGCTTTAATTTGCACACACCCGTTAGATACCTAAGTACTATACCAGTGTACATAAGACAAAGGTATCATCAACTATACCAGTGTACATAAGACAAAGGTATCATCAAGTTATTGGATCACATTGAAGATGCGCCGCAAAGTGTGTTTGTAAACGGAAATCGCGGTTCATTGACCCGCCCGTCTCGGATATTGTAAGCTTTGGCACGTAAACACTCCAAAATTGGATAAGTCGCGACGAATCCGGACCGCTACGGATTCGTGCCGTTATTAAGATCTCGAGAATACGGTCCTTACGATGTTAGTAAGACTATTATCAGTGGCGTGCAGTTCACAGAGGCATTAAAGCACTGTATACCCAATTCGAAATACGCAACTTTGTGGATGAATTCGATTTAAAAATGTGATATGATCGCCGATCGGTATTATCACAAACAACACGGCTAATGGCTATAGTTCCACAAATTTATCCGACCCGGTGGCCAAAATTGGAACTAATTTTTATGCTTGTTCAGTTTTTGTTTTTATTTTATTTTCATATAGGTACAATGTCACCGTAAGATTGTGAAAACCGTTATATTGTAATCTATCTAGCGAGATTGTAAACTGTCGAAAGATTACAATTTAACGCATTATTTTTCGGTAGATTGCAATCTGTTAGGTATATTAACCCGATAGAACCAAAGTGCCCGGCCTGCGGCAGCTGTTCGACATAAATAATCACTAACTTAACCTACAAGAAAGACGGAAGAAAACGTAAATACAAAATATTTCAAAAATTTACACTCAGAACATTGAACGGTTCACAATCTGTCGACAGTTTACAATCTATCGAGATGAAAAGCGTTAGATTGCAATCTGACGGTTTTGCAATATTACGATGACATATATACTAGCGACGCTGTCACCGGGTCAGTTAGTTTTTTTTCTTTTAGTCAGTTAGTTTGTCGGACTATACTCGTCTAGATACAGTAGGAACGCCTTGAAAGCTTTTCTTTTACATGGAAAGCGTCGGAAGGCCTTGCCCTACTGCTTAATTACCGAACACCTTTCTAAGAGCCGACGCCGACAGACGCGTTCTGTTGCCCTCCGGAGAGGTCGATGCCCACTCCCTCGATTGAACTAAGTACGAGATAACTAACCACTATAATTTAAAACTGACATGTTTGACTTTGTTATTTCTATCCAATTTTTACATTTTAACTAGCTGATTCCCGCGACTTCGTCCGCGTGGAATGAGCTTTTCGTAAGAAACGTTTTCGTTCGATCGTTTTTTCTCCGTCTTACATTGCAAATCCGACATAAAATAATATTGCGTATCTATATGTAAGCTATCCTATCTTTGAAGTTGGATCAAACTGCACACGGTGTGCAAATTTAATTTAAAATCGGTTAAGTAGTTTAGGAGTCCATCGCGGACAAATAACGTGACACGTGATTTAAATATATATTTAGATTACACTTAAGGCAAAAAAAAACATATTTTGACGTTTAAACATAGGCTATTTATATTCTATATTTTTATATTTAAAAAAAAAAGCTTGTTTGTCAAAAGATCCTCGTCGCTACGTTACATAACGCGGTAAACAATAATATACGAGGCGCGCACAACTTGTGCCTGACTTAGGCAAGCACCGATGGTCAAGGCCTTGGCTATACGTGCATAATCCTTGAAGCTTAGTAACTACAGTCAGCTTCAAAAACTTGGTGAGAATTGAGACTACTTCAACATTTTATTTGCTCAGATTTAGAAAGAAAGAAAATATATTTATTCAATAAAAGTGTCACAAGCAAGCATTTATCATATTGTCGTAACTAATAAAATGCTTGTCTGTCTGATACTATCCATAATGGGTGTAAAGCTCGGCCTTTTGATTTCGCTCAGACTTAACTATCTTTCTCCATAAAGGAGAAAGAAAAGGCTTGAGTAACTAACCATCATAGATCATTTCACACGCTGCGCCAGCTTATACAAGAGAGTGCAGAGTGAAGATCGAAGAGTGTGACTAATCTCCTTGTAATTTTTAAGGCTTTAAGTTTGAAGGCTAAGAGAAATTCGGTGTAAATTGGGCGGCATTAAGGTCATTGCAGAGAATGTGGATCAATGAACTACTAGACACGTAGAAGTGCACTGAAAGAATGAAGAAGTGAGAATTTTTCTCGTACTGAATGTACAAAATTAAAACAAGATAAAAATGTAACGAGTTCGAAGCAATAGAGACAAACAAACTATAGAAAAATACCTACTTTTCGCTAATGGCGCTCAGTTGGTATATATATAACTAGGTACATTTATAAAATTTCGAGCCAGTGCCAGGCCGGGCTAGGTACGGAATACGAACTATCAAGGTTACTTTGCTTGCAGACAGAACTACGCTAGACAGTTACTAACTATGCGGATTCCTTATACCTATATAAAAAGTTTTTCCTGGATCTAAGTAGCTATAGCCATATTTGCAAGATAAGAGGCCTAATTTTTTGAGAGCTAAAACTAAAGATGACTAACTTGTAGTAGAATAATAAATAATATAAAATAGCCGTATGGTATCGTTGGACACCCCGTGAGAAAATTAGTTCTTTTCGCTATTCTATCAAAATCAGCAATGGTGTTGTTGTGGGACACCCCGCAAGAACATAGAACTTTATTATATGTATAAGCCCTGCTATTTAAAGTAACTCATAATAAAAAAAATAATAAAAATAAAAAATCTTTCTTAGGACGCGGCTCTCTTATCCCTGCGCCACTCAAACCTTTTTGTAACTGTTCAAAATGTTCATACAATATTTACAAATAAGTAGTCACTGTAATACTTACTGTCTATCTATCTCCATCTATAGTACAGGAAGTGAAACAATGTCTAACACTTTTCTGTTCTTTATAACAACCGGCTAGTAGGTACGACTCCTATAGGTACATACAGTGGCGTGCACAGGGTTTGAAGCTAGGATAAGCATTACTCAGTCAAAATACCTATTCACTGAGTGTTATAATGGAAAAAGAGCATTTACCTATATCCATTAGGGTAAGCAGTGCTTTTATGCCTCTATGAACTGCACGCCACTGGGTACATAGGTACATACTAGGTATGCAAAGTGAACATTTGCGAATAATCCTAGATAGCTTTTCGGTAGGTATAAAGTAGCCACTAGGTAGCTAGGCTGGGGTCATTGCCCACAAACGGTGTCGCGAAACCAGCGGTCATCATAACACGGCTGTTTTCGCACTCTTAGCCTGATTACGAAACAATCTCACCTAGATTTATGGACTACTAACTGATGCCCGCGACTTCATCTGCATGGATTGAGGTTTTTTGGTTTGGTTGGGAACTAATTAATTTTCCGGGATAAAAAGTAACCTATGTCACTCTCCAGGTCCTCAACTATACCCTTGCAAAAAATCACGTCGATTCATTGCTCTGTTGAGGCGTGATTAAAGGACAAACAAACACACCTTCACATTTATAATATTACTTTTATAGAATTATTGTTAAGTGGCCTAATGCATAGAGCATTAGATTTATAACTATGCATTCTAATATTTAAAAGAATGTAACTATTTCGGACGACCTCAAATAGGTCCATTTTTGAGGTTCAAAAAATTGCTTTCAAATCCAAGCTGTTTTCTTGAATTTTTTTGTCAAAATCGGTTAAGCGATTTCATTGTATCTTCTATTAATTTCGAACTTTGTGTTTTTCCAGGCATTTAACAAATATTTTATCTAAAACGTGATTAGGTTTTCTACCACTGGTTCTGGTTGCCACAAACTCATAGGTACCTACAGCTGTTCTGACCAATCAGAGGTGTGCAAAATTAATATATATTTATTCGTATGTAGAAAAAAATATATATGTATTTCGGGTAGGTATTAAAAATCAAAACATCACATTGGTAGATTCAGATAATCCTACCTATCTTTTGTTCTGACACCCAAGCAATAACGATGGCATACAATTCAGAGTGACCTTTATAGGGCCATTAACCTTCAGAGATGACTTAAATGCGATTTTAAATGGTTAACATTTTGTTCCCTTTTTAACCTCTTTATTGAAGCGTGGTTAATGGCTGAGTACTCCTGAAATAGTCGATTTCAAGCCTATCGTTTATGCTTATTTAAGGGCACGGCTTTGAGGTATTAATACTTTTTTCTAAAATTATAGGCCAGCGTTTGGCTGCTGCTTACAAGTGATCAGGGGCCATAATGTCAGCGCCTAGAGCCATAATATATATATACCTAATAATATATAGCCTTATTGTTGACTTTCGTGTTTTAGAATTATAATCCTTATTTTAAGAACGTTAAGGTACGTGACATCAAACTGTCATTTTGAGTAATATTGCTTAAGTATTGCTTTAAGCGTGGAGTGCGCTTGCCTAGAAGATGCCTATTCACTCTTGATTTGAAGGTACCTAACTAGTTCATATTTTAAAAGTAGAAGGGATTATTTTTAAATAAAAAAAAAACCGCTTTCAAAAACTAAAAAGCAAAAAATAATTGGATATATTTACATATTATTATTTCTACCCACTATGTAGAAGTCGGGCGAGCCTTGCCTTTAATAATAATATGTAAATACTAGCTGATGCCCGCGACTTCGTACGCGTGGTTCGAGGTTTTGTGGTTCCCGCGGGAACTCTTTAATTTTCCGGGATAAAAAGTAGCCTATGTGCTTTTCCAGACTATAATCTATCTCTGTGCCAAATTTCATCCAGATCCGTTGAGCTGTTGGGGCGTGATTGAGTAACAAACATCCATCCATACATCCAGACATCCATACCGACATCCATACATCCAAACTTTCGCATTTATAATATTATAGTATAGTAAGATGGAAGTAGACAAGATGGAAGTATACCATTTCAAACAAAAAAGAATTTTCAAAATCGGTCCAGGCGTCTTCGAGTAATCGGGGAACATACATAAATAAAAAGATTCCGACGAATTGAGAACCTCCTCCTTTTTTTGAAGTCGGTTAAAAACGGAATACACGGCATTTCATATAGCATGCTGCATTTTTTTGTTATACCGGATTATAGTGAAAAACTTATTTTTCCGTGATTATCATGGACTTCCGCAAAGTAATGCGTGGTTTTATACAACAGTTACTTACTTTAGTTATTATTATTAAGTATCTCAAGAGTCTAAGACTATCACCGGGTCGGAAATCAATTTGTGCCTATCCGGGATGTGAAGCTGTGACCTCTTGGTGTGGAGATACGCGACATAACCTACTGAGAAATAGAAAGTAGTTGGAATGAATCATAATCACGATTTCTGGACCAATCGATTCATACACATACGAGATGAATTTCGCAGAAAAAAGCACTTACGTCTTGGTGTACGGCCAATTTTATTAATGGTCCATGGGGAACCCGATGAGTCGTCTTAAAGTGGTCGGGAATAGAACTTACTGGAGGGCCGGATGCACTGTCTGACAACTATCCATTTAGGAAGACCACTTGTTTTAAATCCACTACAAGTTAGCCCAATAGTTAACTTATTTATCCCATGTATTCGAAAACCATTTTAAACTATCGATTCAAGTAAAAATGTGCATTGAATTGCGATGACGTCACAAGTTCAGTATTTGCTACAACATCCGGCCCATACTGAGCGCGTGTTTTGACGTTTAAAAAAAAAGTTGTTTTTGTTTTTTATTTGAATTGTTGTCAAATATACAATTCGCTTTCATTTTTCTCTCTAACACTATTTAAGTACTACTCTGTTTTACCCGTAACCACTGTCCGCTCAAACAGGGGAAAACCGATCTGAATAAGCCTTTCTCAAAAACCCATCACTTATCAAACTAAATTGATTTTATTATAGGTAGTATAATATACTAGACTACTAGATGATTCGCGCAACTTGGATAAGAATTTTTCGATTTCCGGGGGGACTCCTTAATTTTCCGGGATAAAAAGTAACCTATTTGAAGTTATTATCATAATTTATTTAATGTGTTTAATTAAATTAAATCACAGTTATAAGACAAAAGCGAATGTTTTCATGCCATTTCATGGCTGGTTGTGGCCGTTTCTATTTTACCTGTAACACCTCTTTTGTATACCTACAATCAAGCAAATAAAGGATTATTTATTTATTTATTATTTATATATATCATGCCCCCGGGATACAACCTACCCATGTACCAAATTTCATCAAAATCAACCGGTTGAACGGATGAGCCGTGAGAGCGTAGCAGACAGACAGACAGACACACCTTCGCATTTATAATATTAGTATGCATAATATATCGATCACAATAATTATAAACATTAAGTGCTATAAACATTTGAACGGAATTTTAATGGCGTTCAATAAATTCTTCACTCAAAAAGTTCACTTGTTCGCAAAGTAACATGTTATTTTGGAAGATATTTTAAGTGTTTCCGTCCATCGTTACAGATTATCTACCTACTTCAAGAACTACTTAATATAATTAGGTACTCAAAATATTTTAATAAACATGGAGGAATTTGAACATTTTCATACTAAATTTGATAAATTATGTTATTAAGTAGTATTTTTTTTATATCGACAATTTTGGTAATTACTTACCTACCTAAGTATAAAGATTCAGAAATATCGAAATTGATATAGGTACGGTCCCTGAGACATCTACTTAGTTAAATAATAAATATTTGTACCATTAGTATAACTACCAGTGGTAGGATTCATTTGACGATTCAAAAGCACTTGTAAAAGTTTATTTGCACAAAAACATTTTAGTTTGAAAATCATCAAGTCGTTTAAATTTCAGTTAAGTACCTAATAAGAAATATACATAACAACCGTACACACTCACGTGTTGTCGAAAAAGTGCCCGACTATTTTTTTTTATCCACTACAAGCTAGCCCTTGGCTGCGATCTCACCTGATGGTAAGTGATGATGCAGTCTAATATGGTAGCGGGCTAACCTGTTAGGGGCATGGCAGTTATATTAAACCCATACCCCTTCGGTTTCTACACGGCATCGTACCGGAACGCTAAATCGCTTGGCGGAACGATTTTACCGGTAGGGTGGTAACTAGCCACGGCCGAAGCCTCCCACCAGGCCAGACCAGGGAAAATTCAGAAATTATAAATTCCCAAATTGACCCTGCCGGGGATCGAACCCGGGACCTCCGCAAATTAAGGCAACAGCGCTACACACTGCGCCACGGAGGTCGTCAAATATAATCTAGTAAAGTTTCCGACATAACACGTGAGTGTATCCGGTTGTTATGTATATTTATAATAAATATCTCTCACGTTTAAACGTTAAAATACTTAATAATAGTTAACCAATGTTTAAAAAACAGAGCACAGATTAAAGCACAGTGACTGTGCATTGGCCTCTAATCTCTAATACTATAGTGTAGTTGTACGTTATTATAGCAATAAATTATACCTAATTACTAGTTGCGCAGTTTCTAGGAAAAAACGAGTGTTTACTGAGAATATCAATATTCCCACGGCCTTAGTACCTTTATATATGTCACCGTAAGATTGTAAAATCCGTTAGATTATAATCTAACGGTTTCTATCCCGCGAGATTATAAACTGTCGAAAGATTGTGAACCGTTCAATGTTCTGAGTATTAATTTATGAAATATTTATTGTTTTTACGTTCTCTTGTCTCTTTCTTGTACAGTTCGCGCGCGAGTTGAATGCAGAGTAAATGTAAGTGTCACCATACATTTACTCTGCATTCAACTCGCGCGTGAATTATAGGTTAGGTTAGGGTTTGACATGAATATTCACTTAGGTTCTATCGGGTTAATATACCTAATATATTACAATTTACCGAAAAATAACGCGATAAATTGTAAGCAGTATGTTACGGTTCACAATCTGTTGACAGTTTATAATCTATCGAGATAAAAAACGTTATATTATAATCTAACGGTTTTTACAATCTTACGGTGACATATACCTAGACACAATCAGATTTTCTGCATAATTTAGATTACTTTATCACAACAATTTCTTGCACTCCTTACACCTTCTCCTTACAATTTCTTGACACCTGCATTATTATCATATACCTAATATCAATAGTCAATACGTTTAAATTAATACTTAAACAGCTTCTTCCTTAGTTAATTTCTATATATTATAATATATTGGATTTTACAATCGAGCATTGTCGAGTCAACATCTCCTGAAGATGCTCCGGTGTCGGAGTTAAACGTGCGTTAAGAATAATTTGGAGGATTTGTGTGGTGTGGTGAATATCGCAAGCTACAGGTACAAGACACATTGTGCCACATAGATTTACCTACTGTGGCGGATTATAGCGAATTAAACTTCTAGTTCTTTCAATTAATTTCTCTACACGTATACATATATATAAATTATTTCAACGGCATTAGCTTTTTAAAATACAAGAAGATTTCATCTACGATGCAGTATTATAGGTCAGTATGTGATCCTTTGGAATGGGGGTACAAAAAAATTACAAAATTCGACACAAAAAATTTACAAAAGCAAATTCCAGTTTGCATACTTTTATTTACTTCCTGTAAAATTTATTTAACTAATTCATATTAAGTAAGTACCAACTATTTCGGTTTCAATACTCGCGGTCGATAACGGGAAAACTTTATCAATCTCATTTGTGATTGGCCGAATATATTATGGTAACAACTACATAATATGCTGCAACCGCTTTCTTTCTCGAAAAGAAATTATCATAGAGCTAGCATCCAAGCGGTTATAGATGTAGTTTTAATTTTACTAGTTATCAGCAAGAAATACTTTTTTAGTCAGTGGAAATTAAATTTCGAAACACAAATACTCTGACAACAATAATTAATTTCTCACAAAGTTTAGTTTTTTTTAGAAGAACTATTTAAATTACAATTTTGTTTTTCCCTCAAGTGAGCTCATACAAATCACGCAAGCGATCTCCGTTTCTTGTTTTGTGGAATGCAGAGTGGAATTTGGCTGTACAATAAAAAAATCGCATTTTAGGTCTTATTCATACAGTCTGATAGGCGAGCGTCAGGTGATTGTGGAGTATTTAATGAGGAGTTATGCAAAAGCGACAATATTATGTGGGGTATTGAATTTTAATGAGCTAGTTAATAAAGGAGTGTCTTTCGACTATATTTCGACGGGTGAATCGTGAAGTAAAAGGAAACATTATAATATTACCCTGTCCAAAATGCTTATAGACACAAGTACAACCTGTACCTATCAGCTTTAACATTTTTTTAATTTATTTATTCATATAAAAACAAAAAGTTACAAACTTAGTCTATTTGGTGTAGCATAAACTCAACTGAGTTTTTCTGTACACCAACGAGCCCTCGACATTAGGTGGAATATAAATAATATTATAAATCAAATTGTCATGCATCCAAACAGTAATAGATGTGGTTTTAATTTTACTAGTTATCAGCAAGAAATACTTTTTTAGTCAGTGGAAATTAAATTTCGAAACACTAATACTCTGACAACAATAATGAATTTCTTCCAAAGTTTAGTTTTTTTAGAAGAACTATAATTACAATTTTGTTGTTCCCTCAAGTGAGCTCATACAAATCATGCAAGCGATCTCCGTTTCTTGTTTTGTGGAATGCAGAGTGGAATTTGGCTCTACAAAAAATAAAAAAGTCGCATTTTAGGTCTTATTCATACAGTCTGGTATGCGAGCGTCAGTTGATTGTGGAGAATTTAATGAGGAGTTATGCAAAAGCGACAATATTATGTGGGGTATTGAATTTTAATGAGCTAGTTAATAAAGGAGTGTCTTTCGACTATATTTCGACGGGTGAATCGTGAAGTAAAAGGAAACATTATATTACCCTGTCCAAATACTGATAGGTACAACCTGTGCCTATCAGCATTTCGTCTTTAACATTTGGACTTTAGTCAGCAGGCCCAACCGACTGACAGCCTAAAGACATACTCTATAGTCTATACAGTCATACTATAGGGTTCATACAGTCCTGCCTACTCGGATTCGAGGAGATGTGTAGAGTAGTCATTCTGCAGGGTTACAGGGCCAAGACAGGGGAGCAATTATAACGAAGGGCAATATAAACCTAAATTTAATTTTCTCAATTACTAGTCAATCTGTCGTTTGGGTATTTAGTATACTTAGTTACGAACGAATTTAAAGCCGACTCGTTGGCAAATTAATGTCTTACTGTATGACCTTATGGGTCTTGTCTTCCAAACTGCGGTCTTACACCGGTTGGATCCGACCTCATAGTGGGGCATCTGCCTATGCGTAGCGTTCTCTAATCCATTGCCATTCCAGCACCTCGGGACCCCAACAGCCAACGTTTATCGGTTTTTCGCATTTCGAACTACATATTAAGTAATCCATAGCCACATCAGCTTCGCAACCAGTCAAGCTATAATGTTACTTATATGTCATTTACTTCAGGTTTTTTACAGATAGCTTCATTTCTGACTAGCTGATGCCCGCGACTTCGTCCGCATGGTTTAAGTATTTTTAATTCCCTCGGGAACTCGCTTATTTTCCGGGATAAAAATAAGCCTATGTCACTCTCCAACTACATCCATGCCAAAAATACGTTGCGGCGTGATTGAAGGACAAATCAATAAACCAACAAACAATCACACTTTCGCATTCATAATTTTAATAATTATACATGTGTATCGACATAGCTGCGTTAAAAATGTGCATTTATTTTTAACTGTTTCATCGAAGAAAATGCTGCAGTGTTAATTACAGTTGTAAAATTGACGTACATTATTAAAGAGTTTGTTTAGCTCGAGCGCTATCGGATTCCACGAATGTTTTGCATCAAGGAGGGCAATATTATAACAACATCGGGGGTTAACGCGTGCGCAGTGTAAATTCCATCCTCAAATTACCTACTTAGGTATGTCTTTAATATTATTGCATAATATTTTTCTGCATAAGTGATGTTGCCTGCGATATCGTCCGCGAAGAATTAGACATACGTTTCTTGAAAATCAAAACTATCAAAATTAAAACTTTCGTTAAATTTGGTTAAGCAGAGGGGCAGTGGAAAGTAAACAGACAGACAGACATACTCTTGCGTATAGATTTGTTTAAAATGATAAGCCAGTGATTACGTTACTTATCACTTACGACATCACCTGGTGAGATCAGGCGATAAGGAACCTGGAAACCACTGAGTACGGAAATATAGTTAAAGGTGGAAATGGAAACGCTTGAGACAACTTTGTGCAAGTGCAAATTTCTAAAGTTTGAAGCTTAGAATAAGTAGATAGGTTTGACGAAACTTCAGCGCGACGATCCAACGAATTTAATGCTTAACTGCCCCTCTTTTCTTTAACTCAGTGGTTATAAAAAAATGAAAGCCACTGACGTAATATTTTTTATCCATTGAACGTTTGCTATAAAAGATATAAATAATATTTCATAGCAAACCTTTAATGGATAAAAAATACATGTCAGTGGCTTTGATAGCCACAAAGTTGGAGAATAGGGGGGGCTGGACAGGCGTAACCACATGGCAACAGACCACAGCTGTGCCCGAGTTCTTCGAAACGTAATATTATATTATTATTGTTTAACTAGCTGATGACCGCGATTTCATCCACGTGGATTTTTTTTAAAATTCCCACAGGAACTCCTTGATTTTCCGGGATAAAAAGTAGCCTGTCACTCTCCAGGTTAGTGAAAGAACTGGCAGTTTAATTCGATATAATCCGCCACAATAGGTAATTATTTGTGTGGTGTGGTATACCCATGCAAAAAATCACGTCGATCCGTTGCCCTGTTGCGGCGTGATTGAAGGGCAAACCAACAAACAAACACACTTTCGCATTTATAATATTAGTATGATTATATTGCGTGCAATATCATGATTCGCGATCAGCTGGGGTCCCAACCCTGGTCACGGGTCGGTGGGGACGGCAATAAATTAGAGTTATTAGGAGATTGTCACACGGATATCTGAGCGTTTGATAGCCCCACGTGGCGATATTACACTGACCCATTTCACATTACGTAGGTAGTTAACTAGTTACTTAGTATTTACGCCGTTATCATAGTTATTATCATGTGCCTATCTATACAAATATTATAAATGCCAAAGTTGATGTGTGCTACTCAATCACGCCCGAACAGCTGAACGGATCTGGATGAAATTTGGCACAGAGATATATTAAAGTCTGGAATAACACATAGGCAACTTTTTATCCCAGAAAATTAAAAAGCTCCCGCGGGAACCAAAAAACCTCTATCCACGCGGACGAAGTCGCGGGCATCAGCCAGTCCGACATGCGTTTTAGTAACATAAAAATATAATCTTAACTTATAACAAATGTGAAAGTTACTTTATAATGGTAATAGATACTAGATAGGTATTTCATAACTCAACCGCTGAGCCGATCTTGACGGATTTGACACAAAGATAGATGATGAGGACGAATCTAGGATACTTTTTAAACCGGAAAATAATGGAGTTCTCACGGCATTTAATAAAATCTTTAATCCTCAAATGTTTGTCCAATACATTAAACAATGCACGAGTTTAAAATCAGTTTAAACCCTGCCTAAAGTAATTAATTAGTAGTAAGTAATTAGTTAGATAGATATATATAGTCCGCGAACTCTGAGGAATCCTATGGAATGACCTAGAGTTGTTTAAAGTATAAAACAATACTTAATAAATAAAAATTAGTACTGGGAGAAAGCTGGATATGGAGCAACGATCGGGGGTGGCGTACAGCTGTCGCTTCTTCAGACACCGATTCCTCGGAGCTCGTGCGCGGACTATAGGTAAGTTGGGGCCCCAAAGTGCTGAAATGGCTACCTCGCACTGGAAAGCGCAACGCAAACGGTGGACGGACGACATCAAACATGCCCCTAGATCCAGGGCGCAAACCCGTAGCACGCACAAATCCTCGCAAAAGATCTAGCATTGGTTAGACAGTTCCAGCATTGGACATTTGTTTAGGATTCGCATTTTGCGCACTATAGGATTAATGTAATCGGAATTGATCTAAAAGAAATCCATCGACATGCCTTTAGCCCGTCAATTTGTGGGCGGTCGCGATCATTATGCCCATCGTGGGCCTTTTTCTTGCATTCCTCTCGCCTTCTGGTCCAGTAGGTCGCGGTTACGAGGCGCGTGGCTGACTGTGGGCTTACTACCATTGCTTAAAGCAGTATTATTTTAAAACTACTTCGTCTGCGTGGTTTAAATTGAATTTTTCAGGCCTCCAGGAGGCCTCAAGTATACAAAAGTCACGCACCGTTCCGTTGCTCTGTTGCGGCGTGATTGAAGGACAACCCAACAAAAAACACTTTAGTAGCCTATTCGCGATTTATATCGAATTTAATACTTACTGTGATTTGTTACGTTGATTATTTTTTAAGGATTGCAAGTCCATGATATTGGTAATACTGTCTTTTTATCCATTGTTACACCTTAATTAAAAAAGTGTATTCTGGTTCTTATACAGTACTTCCCCTCGACACAACCTATATCTGTACCAAATTCCATCAAAATCGTTGAAAAGATGGGCCGTGAAAACGTAACAAACAAACTCACATTCGCATTTATAGTATTAGTAGGTATTATATTTTCAGTTTTATATGACATACCTTGACGTCCCTAAAATAAGGATTATAACTTTGAAACAAAAGCGTTAAAAAAATAATATGACGTATTTAACTGATGGTAGTAAGCCCCCTGTTAACATGGGGATTTTCCAACGAGGTACCAGTTACGACAGGTAACTTGATACCTTGTTGTCTTGTAGTAGCTGTGTTGTAAGACGAGTAGCTGGCAGGTAGGCAATCTAAACAATATGCACTTAAGTTGTTAGTTAAATCACAATGTGTGTGGGCAATTTTAATATTCTAAATGCGAATATGAGTTTGTTTGTTTGTTACGCTTTCACGGCCCATCTTTTAAACCGATTTTGATGAAAGTCGGTAGGTACCTGGACATTAGTTGTGTCTTGGTGAAGGACATTTTAGCCCGTATTTTTACAAAAATCCATACTAATATTATAATTGCGAGAGTTTGGATGGATGGATGTTTGTTATTCAATCACGCCAGAACAGCAGAACGGATTTGGATTTAATTAAGCAAAAAGATAGATTATAGCCTGGAACTGGACTACCAAAAAACCTCATTCCAAGTGGACGAAGAATGACGAAGCGGACATCAGCTAGTAATTACTAACTATACTCTCTAATATTTAAACTGTTCATGTAATTCCTATTACTTTATTATTAAGTAATTTTTTTTTTTAATCCATTACAAGCTAGCCCTTGACTGCGATCACACCTTATGGTAAGTGATGATGCAGTCTAAGATGGTAGCGGGCTAACCTGTTAGGGGCATGGCAGTTATATTAAACCCACACCCCTTCGGTTTCTACACGGCATCGTACCGGAACGCTAAATCGCTTGGCGGCACGTCTTTGTCGGTAGGGTGGTAACTAGCCACGGCCGAAGCCTGCCACCAGCCAGACCAGGGAAAATTCAGAAATTATAAATTCCTAAATTGACCCTGCCGGGGATCGAACCCGGGACCTCCGCACGTTAAGGCAACAGCGTTACACACTGCGCCGCGGAGGTCGTCAAAAAAATTGTCCATAGTATTACTTAACTGGTAAACATATTATCCTGATATTAAATAGAATAACTTACCTACAAAAATATAGTCTTAGCAAGTATCCCTGGCAAGGATTTAGTTTATAAATAGCCTTAAAATACTCGTATCAAAGGGTAGACGTTGGTCGACATTAAGTGACTTTTACTCTTTTTCGGCACTTATAAACCGTAAATGCGACGAATAATTTGTAAAATGAGAGTAGTAATGACGGGTAATCAACATTATTCTTATGCGCGCCATTGCACAACCCGAGTGTTAATATTATGTAGATTTTAATTTGTGGTATTGAGTTTAAGTTTTTGGAGCATTCCGAAGTCTGAACCTATTATTTAAATTATCTTAAGCCTCGAAGACCTAGCTTATAACTACATAAAAGAAACGCGACGTTAAATCATACGTAAGGTCATAACTATTATAACCAGACCCCATTCGCATACACTTTGTATTTGGTTGTGGCAAAATCTCTTACCTACGCTTATAACTATTATTTAAGTAAGTAAGCAAAAGCCTTATAATATATAATTAGGCTAAGTTCTGCTTAGTTTTTAAAATTTTGTCCTATCCTTAATATTGGGTTGGTTTTAGCCTAACTATTTAATACAACACTTTGCATCAATTGAGGTAAGCGAGACGCGAGTGTTACTTGAAAAACATAAATAATACATGCTTATGTAATATAGTAAAATAAGATGGATAAAAAAAAGCTGAACGCAGACTAACGCCACCGCATTTACCAAAACCCTAGCCAAAAATAAAGAAGCTACAACCAAGTTAGTAAGTCTATTGTTTTATTGGTAAAACATCCCTTATCCCGCTTCTGATTATTATCAAATCAGCGCAACATCCCGTCAGCGGGAGGCTGCGGGCGGGAGACGGGAAGCTTTCAGTTGATTGAAGCTGAAAGGATGCCAAGGGAGGGCTGTAGACCTATCTACAAGCAAATACATGTAGGTTTTTTTTTATTTAATTTTTTTCTGATTTTATTGTTAACTCTATTATTTCTTTAAAAACAGACTTAACTGCTTCTGCAATTGAATGAATACCTTTCAGCCCATCAGGTTTAAATAATGTCACCCTATTTATCACTATACCTTACCCATGAATTTAACCTTTAAAGGATCTTCAAACAGTGCATTATACAGTAGGTACCTACTAGGTACCTACTGTCTGTACCAGTTAAGTCTGTTTTTAAAGAAATAATAGAGTTAACAATAAAATCAGAAAAAAATTAAATAAAAAAAAACCAATGAGTAACTAGGCATTTGAGGAGAAAAATAGAACAGATTTATAGTTAAGTACTTAGTTAAGTAGTTTGTTAAATTATATTTTGATAATTTACAGACAGAACATAACTATACTTATTTAAGTACATGCATTAACAACTTGACTAAGTAATTAATACAGATTTAAAGTAATTCCAATAGTAGATATCCTCAAAAACCTAAATCCACAATCCAACGTCCATCCAGCAAATTACTTAGTTACTATACAATAAAACTGACTGATCTACAAGATAACAACATTGAGAAGGAGAATTATGTTTATTGGTTATTCCAAATAACCCCTACCAATAAATAATTATAACCGAAAAGCAGGAGAGCTGCTTACAATGTAGCTATGGCATTCACTGTTCAGTCAGAGGTCGCCAACTCCTAAAATAGGAATGCAATAACTGACAAGTCAAGAGGTCAAATATGAAATGCATTGAGTGTGTATTTTAATTTTGATTAATAGCTTATGTGTGGGAGCGGCATTATTTAAAGCCCCACGTGGGCTGAACAATGCCATAACTCCACACCAGCATTGCATAAGGGCCTTAGTTACTTGACATTGCAATGTGGACATACTGTTTAAAAAAACCAGCTTCCAAGTTTAAAGTTTTCTGACATCAAATCATAACCTAAAGGCTGGCTTCCTGTTGATCTAGAATCATGAAATTTGGAATTTGGCATGAGTTGTTTATCAGGCCCTACCAGCTTAGCACCATATGCAAGGCAGTCATTTCACAGCTATCTTTCTTGTTTTTTACTAAAAAGAATTTATATTTTGTGGTGGTATGGAACCCTTTGTGCATGAGTCTGACTCACACTTGACTGCTTTTTTAACTGACCAGCTCTGTCAGTTATATAGAGCAACTTGGCAGTTAGATGAATTGGAATTTGTAAAAATCCTACATTGCGGCCAAATGACAGTTCTAAATCTAGCGCTGCCCCTGTCCGCAACAAGTATTATGGTATTATGGATAGCAATATTAAAAGAGCTGTCATTTTAGTTTACAATAGAGATGGTGTACAGAATTAGCCTCAGTGGCAGTCTATATAATAAAGGCAATCTACATGAGTTTATAGCTTGAGCTGGGTGTTGATTTGTCACATTGTTTTTGCATTTACTTAGTATAGTATAGTAATAGTAACTTACCTATGGGTAGATATGGTAAAATTAATTATAATATCTAGGCAGTTGCAGTGTGCAAATAAATAACAAGTACTTAAGTAAGTACTTCATTACCATAAAAAGTAAATTTTGGAAACTTCTCAAGTTTATTTGGTTGAAATTTACCGAATTAATTATGTAAAGTTATAACTTGTTGACTAAATTAAACATTAAATTGGGCAATTTTTTGCTACATAATCATAAAAACATAGCACCCAATCAAATAATTTATTTAATGTGATTAGGAAGTAAATAAGTACTTAACTATATTAAAACAGGTTCTTAATTTAGCTGATTAGAGTTTAAATCCTTTAATATAGACAATAGTAATTAATATAGACAATAGTAATTCTACTATAGACAATAGCAAGAAGCTATTGTCTATAGTAGAATCCTGCAATTTGCATTTTTTACCCCTTGCTGCTACACACTTCTCTCCCGGCTGTACTCCCTCTCTTCTAGACCTTATTTTGGTCTCCTCACCTGATTTCGTCTCAAATCATGGTCAGTACCCAGCTGACGCGTTTTCTTATCATGATTTGATTTTCCTCTCTTATAAAATTCGTCCTCCTAAAGCTAAATCGAGAATACTTCTGCAACGTAACTTTGGAGGAATTGACAGGAATCGCCTCTGTGATGATGCAGCCAACCTAGATTGGTCTGCTGTCACAGATGTGGATGCGATTGATACTAAAGTTGAGGTGTTTAATACTTTGTTGACTCAGCTTTATGATACTCATGCGCCCATAAGGCCTGTTAAATTAAAACACCTTCCAGCTCAGTGGTTGTCGGATGAGATTAAGAAGTTAATGGAAAAAAAGAATGCAGCTAAAAACAAATATAAATTAAAGGACTCTGATGATAACCGCTTGAGGTACCATAAAGCACGGAATCGCTGCAATACAATGTGTAGAGATGCACAACGACGCCATATTCATAATTCAGTTCTGAACGGTAATACCGCTAAAACCTGGAAATTTCTTGAGTCGCTTGGAGTTGGTAAATCTTCCCACAATTCTTCTATTAATGTAGACATAGATCTCCTTAATAAACATTTCTCTACTTCTGATACAATTGATAGTGTTGATAAAGAACGTACGCTTAGTATTCTTTCATCCACCTCAACTCCTGACTTTCCGCCTTTTACCTTCGAGTCTTTCACTGAACGTGATGTTAAGAAGAACATATTGTCCATTTCCTCGAATGCAGTCGGTACTGATGACATCAGCCGCAATATGATCGCTCCCATCCTAGATATTGTATCCCCTATTCTTACCCATATCCTTAACCATTCTATCAACACCGGAAAATTCCCTGAGGCCTGGAAACAGGCACAAATCATTCCACTTCCAAAGAAAACAAGCCCTTTAGTTGTAAGTGATTTTCGCCCCATTTCGATTCTACCATTCCTATCAAAAATACTTGAAAAATTAGTTTTCCAGCAACTCAGTCTATTCCTTAATAGACACTCACTCCTTAATCCTTTGCAATCCGGATTTCGTCCCGGTCATAGTACGGTTACTGCTCTCATTAAAGTTACTGATGACATTCGATGGTCTATGGACAATAAGCAGCTTACAATTCTGACGTTACTTGATTTCAGTAACGCTTTCAATACTGTTGATCATGATATTCTGGTAAGTCTGCTGCAGTCTATTAACATATCTCCGTTGGTGCTTGACTGGTTTCGGAGTTACCTCAGTGGCCGACGACAGCGCATTCGAGTTGACGAGACCGTTTCATCATGGTGCGATGTTACGGCCGGGGTACCTCAGGGTGGCGTGTTGTCTCCTTTGCTTTTCGCTATTTTTATTAATTCTATCACCAAAAACATATCTTCTCTCTATCACATGTATGCAGACGATATCCAAATATATCGCCCTACTCCTATCGACAGCCTTAGTTCTGCTGTCTCTGCTATCAATGAAGATTTAGCTACAATTTCCGAGTGGAGCAGGCGGTATGGACTCAAGGTTAACCCGACTAAGTCTCAGGCTATCATTATTGGCAGTCCTAGGATGATTGTTCGAGTTGATTGGCAAAATCTCCCTTCTATTATATACAATGGCGTTACTATACCTTACTGTGCTTGTACTAAAGACCTTGGCATATATTTGGATCGTGATTTATCGTGGTCTACACAAATTAAAGAGCTAAGTAGAAAAACATTTTTTGCAATGAGCTCATTGCGTCGTCTTCGTTCTATTTTGCCAATTCCAACCAAAGTTATGTTAGCACATTCCCTCCTACTTTCTATTCTCGATTATGCAGACGCAAGTTATCTTAATTTGACTGAGGACCAACTTAATAAGCTTGAGCGACTCCAAAATCTTGCTATTCGGTTCATATTCGGCCTTCGTAAATATGACCACGTATCTGAATTTCGTCAAAAGCTCAAGTGGCTCCCTATTCGCCGTCGCCGGGATCTTCATGTTCTTTCACTTCTGTACCGTGTGCTATTTGACCCAAAAACTCCCTCTTACCTGAAGGAGAAGTTTAAATTTGTGGGAGATCAGTCCGAAATACGAACAACCAGAAAATTAACTTTGTGCATACCATCGCATAAGACGAAATTTTATGCGCAGTCTTTCACGGTGCAAGCTGTTTTATTATGGAATGGTCTCCCATTAAACATACGACAATCAAGGTCACTGGAAATATTTAAAAAATCTGTTAGGAATTTCTATTTATCTTAATACAGACAATTAGTTTTCATTGTTATTTATAATAGTATAATAATACTAAGTACATAATATATATTAGTTTATTTTCATATATTATTTATTATGAGTATTATGTTATTTGTGTAAATGGTTTATGTAATAGTATGTAGGTATTTGTTTGTATGTTTATTTATATGAATACACCACCCGCAATTTAATCTCCTTAACTTCTCCTAATCCTAAGGTTGCCTGGCAGAGATCGCTGCTAAGCGATAAGGCCGCCTTTTTGTATTCTACTTCCTTCTGTGTATTTGTGTTACTTAGTTATTATTTTTCCTTTTTGTGTTGTGGTGTACAAATAAAGTGTAAAATAAAATAAATAAAATAAATATAGTATATTCCCGTAATATATATATATATGAAGAGGCGATAAATTACTTACGATCGAGAAAACGAACATGACAGCAGGAAATAAGGAGATAAAAATCAGCATAAAAAAGTAAATACTTACGTAAATACCTAACTTATACTTTGATAGTTTTTATGATATTGTTTAGGTAACAAAACTAGATAGTAGGATTGAACTATTTTTTTAAAATACTTACTAAAAATTAAAAAACTGAACACATTGTGGCATATTTTGTTTTACACAATCTAGAAAAAAATCAAAATAAGTAAATAATCTTTTTATTAGGTAAGTACTTATTCAATAATTTTAAGGTCATCATAACTGCTTTGAAAGGTCAAGTGAATACGACTGGTTTGGAATACTTTTCCTAACTAAGTAACTACAGAGATTGAACGCCACGAATTGAGAACTTTAACTGTTAGGACAGGTGAAGGTTTAAACAATGAAAGGAACTAAGCCTAAAGAGGAGTATGCAATATGTTATTAGGTCAATGACATTTTCATTATCTTTTATTCCATACTAAGTAATATTATGAAGATGAAGAAAGTGATTTGTAGCCGTCAACTTTCTCTGAAACTCCGTGTAAGACTCCTACAATGCTACATTGGCCTGTAGTTTTATATGGTTGAGAGGCATGGACACTAGTGGAAGACCTACGTAAAAAAATCGAAGCTTTTGAAATGTGGACTGTTATGTATGTACAGTATTGTTATGAAGAAATGGGTAGATTGTGTGTGAGAGTACTTGGTTACTTTGTTTGTTAATAAAGTTAACCTAAGTGGGTAGGTCGCGATACTGTATGTCATTTTTTAGTTCGTGTCAAGCTACCTAGCTAATATATGTGTTATATCGAACTCCAGTGTTTTCTTTATGTTTTCCAAACATATTATGGACGTACCGCAGGATGCTCCGCATAAGCTGGACGGCTAAAGTGTCTAACATTGAGGTTCTTGCCCGCATGCAGAAGAAGACCGAGTTAGTTAAAACAATCAAGCAGCATAAGATCTAGTACCTAGGCCATATTTTACGACACAATAGGTACCGCCTGCTGCAGACTATAATGATGGGTAAAATCGCTGGCAAAAGAGGGGTGGGAAGAAGGAAGAAGTCGTGGCTACGTAACATAAGGGAGTGGACTGGTATAAAAACAGTTGGAGAACTATTCCGCCTAGCCATGGACAAGGAGAAATTTAGTAAACTGACCGCTGACCTTCAGTAATGGAGAGGCACATGAAGAAGAAGAAGAAGATGAATTAATATTATAAATGCGAAAGTGTGTCTGTGTATCTGTTGCTTTCCTGGCCCATCTTTTACACCGATTTTGAAGAAATTTGGTACAGAGGTAGGTTGCATCCTGGGGAAGTACATAGGCTATATTTTATCCTGGAAAATTAAGGTGTTCCAGCGGGAATCAAAAACCTTAACCATGCAGTTGCTTTCCATTAAGCATGATTGTTGTCAAGATCAAAACTATCTTATACTTACTTAATTAAAAAAGAGTTATGAATGACAAAATTCATTGGATTCAGAATATTAGCCTGTCCTGTACCACAAAATGAATAAGTTAACCTGAGTATCAGTACTTGAATGGGTAATAAAGCCATTCTGATAAAGTAGAGTGAAGAGATATACAATATGCCATCGTAGGTCAAGGTTAATATATTTATATATATAAGAACATATTGTAAGACATCACATAAAATCTTAGAAAGGCCTGAATCAAACTCAGACACATACAGCCAATTTAAGAATGTTTTGGTATTTAATATACATCTCGAAGATTCCCACCTCTTGATTACTTGGTACTACAAATTTGTAGAGGGTATTGTGATTACTGATTAAGTAGCTTTTTTAGAATAAAAGGCTCAATCATCTGCATTTTCTATATTCGCATAGCAAGTAAATGTGTTCACAAGATTATCCTCAAGAAAGCATAGTTTAAGTAACTTCATCATATTTTGACCTTCTTTGTGGACAACCAAACTAAGGACTTAGTAGGTACCTATGTTTTAATTAATTTAGCTTTCATTTCTAATAAAGATCTCAAACTACTCACCATTAGAGCTCTTAAGGTCTCGATGTATGAGCGATATAGGTGCATCAAAATGGAGATAGGCCATCCCACGAGCCACCTGTATAGCCCAGTCCACAAGAATCCTGGGTCGTATCTTTCGCCCCGACAACGCCCTGTTCAAGGGGCCACCACGAGCATATTCCATCACCAAACACAAATCAGGCTTCTCCAAGCACACACCCTTCAAGGACACTATATTTTCATGTTGCAACATCCAAAACAGTTTAGCCTCCTGCAGGACACTTTCCTTTATCACATCGATGTCTTCATTCGCGAGCCGAGCAGTTTTGACCGCTACGACTTCGTCGTTCCAGTACCCGCGGTAGACCGTCCCGAAGCCGCCCGAACCGATCACCTCCTCGAGTTTCAGCTCCGAATACGACACTCGAGGAGGATCCACGTCCCCGATCACCGACGTGACCGCCAGGGGGTCATCCTCGGTCACGTACACCGCGGGGAAGATGCCAACGCGATCCCCGATTTTGCCCGTCCACCAGCCCTCGTCCCCCGAGATGTTAGCGTCTTTCGACAGCACTTCGACGATCTCGCCTCTGCGAAGGGACAACTCATCTTCTCCCTGCGCTACGTAGTCGTAGACGGCCGTAAACAGAGCGAGCGGCGGACGGGCATCCTCTGCCGCCATAGCCGAGCGGCCGGCCGCTGGCCGCGGCGGCATCACCCCGGCCGCGCCATCGCCCTCCTCCACGCTCAGGCGCCGCGACAACGCTGCGTTTTCCACCCACCACCGCACATAACTACACTCCACAACACTTGTCTTGCTTACGATCACCGTATTATTCCGCCATCTTTGTTTCCCACATCGATCATGGCGGTGTGTCCAAGCGTTAACAGAAACCACTCTTTCGTTGGCGCGATCGCGGCGATCGTTTTCGTAATCAAAGGATTATTGTTTGACCCGCCGTGATGATGTTAATTAATCTCCTCTCACCTATCAAATTATTCGATAGATGGACGAAATGACAACCATACTAAAGCGAAGTCAGTGACAAACTGTCATCTAGTGTTGCCTTTCTTTAATTCTTCATTTGACATATTATCACAGATGTTTTAATATTAACAATGCAAATAACAATAATTATACAATTAACATGATTATTAATTGATGTAACTATGATAAACAGCACTAACCAAAATGTGCTGCAACAGCTGTAAACTATAAGCGTTAACATTATTTTATTTCTGGTAACATTGGTTTTAGTCACTCAGTTTTAGTTTTCTGTCTATCTGTCATAAAGACATACGGTTTCTGACATAGGTTTCTGAATATGAGAATAGATGGCGATAGCATCGAATGCGGAACGGGTAAAAAGCAAGAAAAAAGCTAGCTCGACCTCAGCTCGACTCTTTCATAAGATTAGATTACCACTGCCATCTAGTGGAAAATGAAAAAAAAGCAGAATTCTTAGTTGTCACAATCTCTAAGCCGTAGACAGAGAAATGCTCTATTATAAACTAAAATGACAGTTCTAAATCTAATGTTGCCTCTATCCTACCTCTACCCGCCATACTCTATCCGCTGGAAGTATTCTGAAAAGGATAGCTTTAAATCAATACTTATTTGGCCTCAATTTATATTAAAAATGTGAAAAATATATATGATTAATGATAAATTATGGAACTAGTTACATTTTATAAATAAAATGTTCATCTATTTGATACAAATATTAAAATAAAACTTCCTATCAAGGAGCTATCAAGCATTTTCTTTTTGTACATTAATTTCATTCTTCGAATCAAGCGGTCCCATGGTGTAATGGTTAGCACTCTGGACTTTGAATCCAGCGATCCGAGTTCAAATCTCGGTGGGACCTTGACGTTTTCTGTTTTGTGATTTTTATTTTTTGCAGACAATTATAATTAATATTTTCTTTCTATAGTAGGTAAGTATAGTATATAAATGATACGTAAGGATTTTGAAAAAGAATTGCTGATAGCTCGCGCGCTAGTTCTCTGTGGGTGTTATAGGGATGCTGGGTAGGGAGCATTATTGATCGCGCGAAAATGGGATGGCCGCATCCATTCGCGGCGACCACCCAGCCCGCGGGACGTGGGTCCGATTTTCAACCTCAAACTACGCTAAAACGCCTCAAAATCTTATTTAAATAAACCAAAATATCCCTTAAATTGTTCACACGACATGTTCGCGTACAATACACAGTGAAAAACCGAGCGAATCGCTAAAAATTGTGCATTACAACCTTAA
The DNA here is from genome assembly GCA_923060345.2 of Erebia aethiops. Taxonomy (NCBI): domain Eukaryota; kingdom Metazoa; phylum Arthropoda; class Insecta; order Lepidoptera; family Nymphalidae; genus Erebia; species Erebia aethiops. The sequence continues at coordinate 18,675,589 of OV281080.1, forward strand.
ACTCCTAAAACGTGACATGACATAGTGGAAAACCAATAAAAGTTTCATCAAGACTCGAGAAAAAAATAAAATGGAAAATTAGTGGAAAACCTACATTATTTCTCAACAAATGTTTTTAAATCTCCATTTTCGATGCAGTGGATAGCATTGTCGTAGTATCACAACTGACGAATGGCCAATTTTTTACCACCAGGTTGATGTTTAGATTATGATAACATTAATAGACGAAAAAATGTTCGTCTCAAATAGTTTTATTATGAAAAGGAATTGGCTAAAATGGTGCTGGCGGAAACGTTGGTATGACTCGTAAAAATAACGCGGAAAATTTCAAAAATTCGAAGGCAATTAGGTTTTTTTCACCTAAATCGGTCTCTAGGTTCGGATTTATTTTTGCAACCAGTCAAAATGAATTCCTTCAACGCCCCGACAACGCAAATCAATTCTATTGACAAAATGACAACGGTTAAGTGTAAATCTGTGGATTTAGAAGGATATGTTATTATAGTGGTGCAAACGAAGGATAATAAAATTAAATTGTATGGTAAGTGATCTACCCTGTTATTTTACTAGCTCATCATTTCAATCCATTACCGGCTCACGACTGAGTCACTCTTCTAAATATGAGAAGAGATTGGTCATAGTCCTCCACGCTGACCTCGTGACAGACTTCACTTCACACCTTTGAGAACATTATGGAGAACTCTCAGGCTTGAAGGTTTCATCACGATGTTTTCTTTCACCGTTAAAGCTATAGGTGATATTCTAATATCTTACATAACTCCGAAAAGTTAGAGTTGAGTCCCGGGATATGACCCCCACCACCTAATTCTCCTCGGGAGTCAGTCATCTACAAGTTACCTATTTTCAAATTCTTTGACTTTTAACTAATTTCTTTCATAACTTTCTGGTGGGAGGATTCAGTCGTGGCTAGTTAGCCTACGCTAAATGGAGGTACGTCTTTGCTGGTAGGGTACCAGTACCGCCAAGCGATTTAGCGTTCCGGTACGATGCCGTGTAGAAACCGATTAGGGCTATGGGTTTAATACTGCCATACCAATAACAGCTTAGCTCGCTACCATCTTAGACTGCATCATCACACCATCATGTGAGATCGCAGTCAAGGGTAGGGATCGTAGTGCAATAGCAATAAAAAGTCAACTAGTAGTGCAATAAAAAAAGTGTGTGTGCAATTCACATACGGTAGAAGTGAAACTTCAGAAAAGTAGCCTACGAGAGAATGAGATAAATATAACTTGTATTCTATCTTATTCTCTCCCAGGCTAAATCCTATATAATATGTCTCTTTTTGGTGTCGCTTTTTCGTTTCGTTGAATTTTCAAATAGCAACGATTCTAAAGAAGTTTCATTTCAAAAAAAGTTATAGTAGGTACAGCTACTTCTTTCGGTTTTAACTTTCGTAACAACTGCCTTGTTTTACCTACTTGTAGGTATATAATACCTTCTTCAGATTTCCTTATCTACTGCTTACGTCTCGATATTGCTAAGGGTCCTGGAGAATGAGATAGAGAGACCCATGGAAATCAGAGATAAGAAATTTTCCTTATCCACAATTTTTGGATCTGTGGAGTGTGAATAGGTACAATGTTTTTCTCTAAATTTTTACATAAGTATCCAGGTGATAGGCGTATAGGGTCCTTTAGACCTAGAGAAAAGTAATTAATTAATTAACTAGGTAAGTTATTAAATTAATTCTAAGTAAGTAATTAAGTAAATAATTCGACATACGAGTAGTATACTTTTCTCCAGGAAAATTAAGGAGTTCCTGCGATAATAAAAAATGCGAAATCCACGCGGATGAAGTCGCGGGTATCATCTAGTAATTAATAATCGTAGACCGTTATCTTACTTCTTACGAATATTATAAATGCCTGGATGCCTGGTCTTCTTCCACCTCCCGTTATTCCAGGTCATTTCTGCCATGTACCTGCAATTTGTGGAACCAGCTTCCATCTTCTGTGTTCCCTAATGACTATAATATGGAGCTCTTCAAAGGGCGGATAAACAAATTTCTTAAAAGTTTCTTGGGCGGCGGTAATCACTTACCATCAGGCTTTTTATCCCCGAAAATTAACGAGTTCCCGCCGGAACCAAAATACCTCAAACCACGCAGACGAAGTCACGGGCATTTGCTAGTAGATATCCCATATTTTGAGGAAGCCTAATTTTATTGCTCGCTAGTTAAATTTCAGTAAATTGCGATTCACTTATCACTAAAAAAAACACTCTCAAAATAACACTCAGTCTAATAAGTTGTACCTATTTATTACGCAGAAATCGCAATGTCACTCCGTCCACTCATAATTAATGGCCCAGTGGACGTTCTATTTCCTCGTTTGGTTTATATTGAAATTGTTTTGTTCCCAAATAAAGGAGAAGAGATTCTTCAGACGAGCGAATATTGTCATTAATTCTGACTGAGAACATGAAAAGATTCAGACTCCATCCCTCTAATCACAACAATATATTTATGATGACAACTCAATCAAATCAGCAACTCTATGACAAACTTGATAACGCACGTATGGAAGTTGTATGAAATTCACAGTTATGACGTCATCCAATTTCAACGCCCTTTTTTTCTTTAATCTATATTTTAAAATGGTTATCAAACTTAAAACTAACCGAGGATGTGAATTTTAGGTCTTTTGGAAGACCCTCTATTTAATTATCAGTGAGAAATAATTTATTTTTGATCCCTATTCTTAGCAGCAGCTGATCCGTCTTTAACCTATTGGAGGCCCTGGGCACATTAGGGGCCCGGGCTATGAAAGGTATTATGCCTGTTTTAACAAAATAGTCCTGTCTATTTTGTTAAAACATGCATAAAGACTAGATAAGTAACATTCTACATTGTTTCAACTGTTATTTTTAAACGGTTTTTTTAAAAAATACTTCAAGGTCAATTTAAAATCTAATTAGCTTACTATTGAGGTATATTTAGAACGCAGTTTATGTGAATATCGGTGATCTATCAGTTGGTGATCTGGCAGTATCTAGGGGGCCCCCATCGATCGCAGGCCCTGGGCATTTCCCAGAGTGCCCAGTGGGATAGGGGGCCTGGTTGTTAGTACTACTTATAGTTCATGTTTAAGCCTCTGGCTTCTAAGACTCTTAAAGGAGAGTCTAAAAAATACTAAAAACCGGTCAAGTGCGAGTCAGGGGGGTCAATTTTTGTTTGTTTGTTCAGGATCACCATCAGCGGGCAATTGGGAGAATTTGGAACTGGCGGACGAGATCATGGACGTGAACGAAACCAGGCTCGAAGACATGACCAGGACAGAGGTCCTCAGCCACATACATGAGGTAGGTAGGCTTTGAATTTTTCTTATATCTTCATCACACCTCGCCATCATCAAAGCTCTAAGGACCTAGGGCCATACTGCCAACGCGTAAAGCGATTACTCAAAATGACAGTTTGGTATCACATACCTTGACGTTCTTAAAATAAGGCTTATAATTCTAAAACACGATAGTCAATAATAATATGGCTTTATGCGTTGGCAGTGTACCTGGACAGGTGGTATGCAAATCTTTATGGCACATCAAGATCAAAGTTTTTGCTCACTGCTTAATATTTAACCAGTAAGCAAAATGAGTCTTGCTCATTGGTTAAAACCAGTGAACAAAAACGAGCTTTGCTCACTGGTTTTAAGCAGTAAAGGCGCGTTTTTCGAGCTAGAGAAGTGAAAGCTTAATTTTATCACTGTTTAATAAAAGCGTAACATGATGAGGCATCTAATAGGCAATTTGTACAGGCACAGTGAAACCAGCCGGGCTTGGCCGAGTGCCAGGCCGCAGGCGTAGGATTTACGACACAATGCCGTTCACACCAGAGACAGCTATAATGTTTAAAATATGAGCTTTCCTATGCAGCTACTGGTAAGATATCTAAACACCATCTTACTTACTATTATAAATGCGAAAGTTTGGATGGATGTATGGATGGATTGATGTATGGATGTTTGTTACTCAATCACGCCCCAACGGCTGAACGGATTAGGCTGAAATTTGGCACAGAGATAGATTATAGTCTGGAATAGCACAGAGGCTACTTTTTATCCCAGAAAATTAAAGAGTTCCCGCGGGAACCAAAAAACCTCAAACCACGCAGACGAAGTGGCAGGCATCAGCTAGTAAGTACTTATATATGTCACCGTAAGATTGTAAAAACCGTTAGATTGTAATCTAACGTTTCTTATCTCGATAGATTGTAAACTGTCGACAGATTTTGAACCGTAACATACTGATTACAATTTAACGCATTATTTTTCGGTAAACTGTAATCTATTATATTAACCTGATAGAACCTAAGTGCCGGGCCTGCGGCCGGCCATTCCTGGATATTCATGTCAAACCCTAACCTAACCTATAGTTCGCGCGCGAGTTGAATGCAGAGTAAATGTATGGTGACACATACATTTACTCTGCATTCAATTCGCGCGCCAACTGTTCAAGAAAGAGACAAGAAAACGTAAATACAATAAATATTTCATAAATTAATACTCAGAACATTGAACGGTTCACAATCTTACGACAGTTTACAATATCGCGGGATAGAAACAGTTGGATTATAATCTAACGGTTTTTACAATCTTACGAATTACGATGACATATACAAGGAACAAGAAGCTTATTTCGCAATGACCTTCTATGTTATTTCGCTATAAATTTTAATCCACCAAAACTGACAAATCTATATGCGAATTGCAGTGCGGTCGCGGTCTGAATATGTTTATCTGTTTTCAAATTAGATTATTTGTTACACTGCGTGCAGTAAGGTCTAAAACGCCTTAGCTAGGTATTAATAATTACGTTTCAAAGTTATCATAAGTTTTCGTAAGGCAAAGATGTGCCGCCAAGCGGTTCAGCGTTCCGATACGATGTTGTGTAGAAAGTAGAAACCGAATAGGGGTATGGATTTAATGGCCCTAACAGGTGAGCCCGCTACTGTCTTAGGCTGCATCTTCACTTACCATCAAACCACATTACCACTTGTAGTGGATAAAAAATATGGCATTTGGCATGGCATAAATCATTATCATAAATCTTATATCATAAATATTTTTTTTATTATAATTTATAAATCATAAAACAATAACCGTGCCGGTGGGCCCAGCTACATACAACCTCATACAAATAATACGCCGCGCCTCTGTAGTGGGGCTAGACCTTCAGGTAAAAATCTGTTGCGGCAGGCTGTTGTGATAGTGATAAAGTAAACGAGACAACGAACCGGACTTGTAGAGTCACAGCTTAGAGCCAGCTGGCTTTGGACACTAGCCAAAAATACTATAGAATATACTAAAGGTAACCTAACCTACCTATCTACATAGTATCTACTAATAACGTAGCCTAACCTCAAAATATACGGTCAAATTGGATCTTTGATAACTAGTGAAATAAATTATTTTTAGTGATTAATTATTAAATAGAGGACCTAACAAAAGACGTCATATCACAGTATTAATAGGTAATAGACTAATAGTACGTTGGTTATATTATATCCACGCACACGAAATACGTGATCCACGTCTCCTGTGAATTTTATGCCCGCTACTTCATCCGTGTAGATTTGAGAAGTTTTTTTAATTCTTGCAGGAACTCCTTCATTTTTCGGGATCGAAAGTAGCCATGTTTCCTATGCCATTCTTTAGGTTCTCAATTATATCCAGGCAAAAAATCACGTCGATCAGTTGCGGCGTGATTGAAGGACAAACCAACAAATAACACACTTTCGCATTTATAACATTGCCCGCGACTGCGACTTCGTCCGCGTGGATTAAGTTTTTTCAATTCCCGCGGGAACTCCTTAACCGGGATAAAAAGCCAATGTTCTTCCCCGGGCTACAACCTATCCCTGTACCAAATTTCATCAAAATCGGTTGAACAGGTGGGCCCTGAAAGCGTAGCAGACAGACACACATTCGCATTTATAAGAATAATATGATCTTTGAACACCAATTCACAGAATATCCTAGTCATCACCAAGTCAAGTCAAGCCAAGTGAAGTGGTTAGACCAGATAAGGCAATTCATCATCATTTCACCAGAAATTAATTTTGTAGAAAGTTGGTGAAATTGTAGTGATAACAAGGTCGCACGTCATTTTACAAATAGTGTAGCCAGCTTATTAAAAATGGTCGTGACTTTGAAAAAAAATCTACCACATCATCACGAGATATAAGCCTTGAAAAGTTTTAAGATGAGTAATTTTCAAGGAAAATCTTTTCACGGCGGACGTAATTAGAAATTAAATTTTAGGGATTAGAAAATCATGATTAGGTTTCAAATTATTTTTTTATATCCACTACAAGTTAGCCCTTGACTGCGATCTAACCTTGAGCGCTGGTTGGCTTTATGTATTCTGTGGCAGTGTAGCCCCAGATAGGTTTTTTTAAATCAAAGAATAGGCGTACGCTTGACCACAATCATGCGCAATGATGAGGTCTAGGTTGGAGCGCGCTTGCCTAGAAGATGCCTATTCACTCTTGCCTTGAAGGTACTTAAGTCATATGCGGCAGGGAAAACATGCGCTGGAAGCACCGTAGGTACAATATATTATGTCGGTGGCTGGAAGGGTATTCCACATCTGGCGGTTCGAATCAGAAACGTAGAGCAGACCCGTTTCGTTCGCCTATGCCCACCTACCTAGATACAGTACTAATGACAGGTTTTATTGTTGCAGTGCATATCTTCGTGTGTGATCAAACTTCGTGTGAAGAGACGGAGCGAAACCAAACTATGTGAGTCGTTTTTTTTTTTTGCATTTAAGACTCTCAGGGCCCATGGGAATTGGACATGAAACATTTTGTCAATGTTGTTTCCCAGAAGTTGGTCCGTGTTACTGGTGACCCAAGAGCTGGCGCTTATTTAGTTCAACGGCTTAGCCTGGCAACTCAGAGAGGCAATAGCGCCAGTGTCTTGGGTAACCATGCCCGTGAACGATCATATTTTTTTTAGGAAGAAAGAAAAAATAGAAAATAAATGTCATAGATTTATTTGAAAAATTAATTTAACAAAATAATATAATACTAAACATAAAAATCCAGAACGCCGGCTGTGCTACCCCGCTGAATATAGCCAAACTTAGGTCGAGGTACCTAACTGCCAGCCCTCCGGTCACTTGTGGACTCTGTGAGACGAGATTATATATTTATGTAGTAGATTTAATTATTGTAAATTATATAATTATTATTGTAAATAGTATTATTTATTTGTATATTTTGTATATTTATATTTATTCTTCGCATATAGACTTATAAAAAGCGCTTACGAAAGTCAGATCGATATAGTAGGCACAATACAATATTTAATTAACTTATGTTTAATAACAAACCGTATTTCCAATGGGATTTCCTATCGGCAACACCTGGATTTCAGGGTTACTACTATCGCTTAAAGCAGTATTACTTCTGAATAACATCTTTACGTCACGTGCCTGACGTCCTTAAAATCTATACCTACTACCTGAATGCGAAAGTTTGGATGGATAGATGGATGCATGTTACTCAATCACGCCAGAACGGATTTGGATGTAATTTGGCACAGAAATAGTTTGGAATAATTTTTTTCGCGGAAAATTAAAGAGTTCGCGGGAATCAAAAAACCTCAATCTACGCGGACGAAGTCACGGGCATGGGCTAATAAGGATTATAATTCTGTAACACCAACGTCAACAATATTAAAATAATATGGTTTTAAGGTAGTATGCTCTCTGATAGTTAAGCGTACAGCTTAAGTAACTGTACCGTCATACGTTCTGCGCTTCCCGGTTTAATACGCATCGCTCTTTCCTCCTAATGCGATTATGACTGACAACAATGGCTTCCATAATAAACTAAAGCTATAAATACACTATTCTGACGCGTCAGAAGCATATCTATCGGTTCCATACATTTATTTTATTATTTATTTTTATTATTTTTGGTCATATAGGTATTTTAAATAGAACTTAATTTTTTTACAATTTTTGTTATATAAATACTAAACATTCATGTGAAATTTTATTTAATCAGTAAATTCGCCGAACTTTTAAGAAAAACAGGTTATTGTGACGCGTAAATTTGGATAAATCGTGCACATTGATTTGATTTATTTACCAACTAATTTTCTATAGAACGTACAAAAACGAATTGTAACACTCTAATTCTAAGAGTGTGTTTATCATATACGTTTTTTTATAAGCAATTTATTATAATTTTTCGTGGATTTATATGGGTCAAAAGTGTCACCGAAAAGTGTAAAAATGGTAAACGTATTCTGCAAGAATGATAATTTCACTATTATATTTTAATAAAATTAATAAATTATTTTTGCAACACTCTACTAAGGAGGGATTAATCTTTAATGTTTTAATTTTCTTTTTGTTATAATAATAATATTTCATGCACAAAGCTAATCAAAAGTTCTAAAAAGGCCGGTTTGCGGGGATACGGACTCTTAAAGAGAGACACGTCACAAGGCTTTTTTGTTTAACTCTTAATTTTGGGAGTTTGCTTCAAAAATTCCACACAAAATCACAATAACAACATAAATCTTACGTAGGGCTTTCTTGTATAGCCGCAACAGAGCCCTAGCCTCCTCTGAAAGAGGCTGGGCCAGGGCACCGCTACTGCCGCCAATCTACCACAGTGAGGGAAATTTGGTTAAAACCTCATATCTCTCGGGCTCGTTACGTACACATTCCAATAATACATGGTATAGGTACGTCTTCAGGTCACGACACAATTGGGTATTTGATAGTTATCAAATCAGCAACTTTTTTTTAAACGTCAAAACGCGTGCTTAGTTTGGGAGTTTGTATGAAATTTTGAATTGTGACGTCATCACAGTTCGACGCACTATTTTACTTTAATCGATAGTTTTAAATAGTTATTCAACATAAAACGAACAGGAGCCGTCATCGGTTCCATACATTTATTATGATTTATGGTTAAAGAGAGACACGACACAATTGGCATCACGACACAATTGGGTATTTGATAACTAGTCAAATCAGAAAATTTTTTTCAAACGTCAAAACGCGTGCTTAGTATGGGAGTTTGTATGAAATTTTGAATTGTGACGTCATCAAAGTTGGACGCACTTTTTTACTTTAATAGAAAGTTTTATAGTTATTCAACATAAAACTAACGGGAGCCGTGGATGTTACTTTTGGGAGTAACATCCACGTGGTTCCTTTATCCGAGTGGTTCCTTTATTTAATAATCACTAAAAAATAATTTATTTGAGTAGTAGTTAAATACCCAATTAGGCCTTAGTGTAGAACTTAAACATCTCTAACCATTCGAAGGCTGCGTTTCCACCAGAGATTTGCTACGTTGCTATACTATGGATTTGTGTCAAACCCACAAATATAAGCGCTTATTTTCATAGCTTAGATCGCTAGATGTTATACTCTCCTATTCGTGGGTTTGACACACATCCGTAGGTTAACAACGTAGCATATCTCTGGTGGAAAAGCACCCTAAAGTTTTGAAAACGATTTGCTTCTGACGCGTCAGGAGTCACAACACGCGTCAGAGTAGTGTGTTTCTAGCTTAAGTCATACCACGCATTGCAACTAAGTATAGCATTGCCATACTCCGGCTTCCGTTTTTCCATCCGCTTATAATATTGGTATCTTCAAATCAAGAGAATTAGGCATCTTGGCAAGCGCGCTCCACCTTACGCTGCATCACTACGTCCAGCGATTCTGATTGCAGCCAAGCGCTATTCTATAAATTAAAAAAAAATACCACTACACCGCTTCCGATTTGTTTTTTTTTCTCGAAGTAAGTAAAAAGTTGCCAACGCCTACCCAGTCTAGAAAGCAAACTATCTTTCAAACATCGGTTCAGCGATTTTAAAATGAAGACACAACTTTCGAACTTTATTGTGTTTTACTTACTTTAATTTTTTTTCTTTTTTGTTTGTATTTTTTTTGTATTTCGGCTTTGTCCGCGTGGATGTAGGTTTCGAAAATCCCGGGGATTTACAAAATTATGATTTTCTTAGTTTATTTTTGAGTAGGTAAGGTATAATTTTCTTTTACAACTGGAATTAATAATACTTATGCTCTTATAAAGTTTATTTTTACTATTTTCATAGTTAGGGATATGGATAGGAAGTTGTAACGGTATTTCTGTAAATGGCTAGTCTCAAATCCAATTAAAACAAAGGGAATTGCTTACTGCGACAAAGTTCTAAAGACTGTGAACAGTTGTGTAGTTACAACTGTGTCGCACGCGGTGTACATTCGCGGTATAGTACGGGCTACGTAGACACCGGTCATACGTAGAGCCTTTGAGGTTGCTCGACCGGTGTTGCCAGGGGTGTGAAGTTTGCTACTTTATTGGGTCACAATCAGTTTTTGGCGTTTACCTCCTTTAGAATCGATTTTCATATATAAGCCCGGGGTAAGAACATTTATGGGGTGTAAAATCTTTGTCAATATCCAGGTCCTCAATTATACCCAATACCCATACAAAAAATCACGTTGATCCGTGGCTTTATTGCGGCGTGATTGAAGGACAGACAAACACACTTTCGCATTTATAATATTAGTATGAAATAATTAATATTATAAATAAGTGTATCAAGCATGCTTTTAGTAATATAAAAAGTGCGTTCATTTACTAATCTAATATTTTATAATCGTTTGTAAAGATTAAACTCCAGTCGTGCGTCGGAGCTGACACATTTTTTTTTATTGCGAAATAGGCTTGCGCTTGACGACAATCATGCTTAGCGCAAAGCAATGAAGAGGTCAAGGTTGAAAAAGTACCTACTTGCCTAAAATAGATGACAGATAGGTACCCACTAGGTATAGGTACAAAATATTCCTTAGTTACTTTTTTAGCTGAATAAGCTAGGTGCTAATGCTACTGGGTTATAAATTAGTTAGACAACGATAAGGTGATCCTAATTGCGATGGCCTCATTGACCCAAATCCCAATGCATTAGTTTTCAAAAGCAGATAACTAGAGAACAATTACAATTGTTCTCGAGTTCAATAATTATTGAAGACAGAAACTTTTGTCTGAAATGAATAGAGAATGTAGAACTTTTTCTCAGCTTTTAATAAGTTACCATTATAGAAGTATTATTATCTGTAGGACCTATAGTTTTCAAGTCAAATAGTGTAAAACCAAAAAAAGTCTATATTTTCAAATTTGTCCGGCGTCCTTGCACATGACTCTAGATTCCTGGATTCCTAACCAAAGTCAAAAAATCCCTCTCCTCTCACTCATCCCCGTATAATTGAGCGCCTATTGACTGACCTATAATTATACACTAGCATAATCGAGTATTATTAAGCGATATCAAAAATTAAAGCCAATAGGATTCCAATAAGCAAACTAGTGAAATTATGAGTTTAATGTTAAAGAAATTAAGTGTTCAGTTCAGACTTTTCTGATTAAGTGGAATTTTTTTTAAAAAATAAAGTGACGTAGCATGCGTAGTGAGCGTGTTATTTTATGTAGCGGGCTTTTATCCCCGAGTGTGCTAAAGTTCACACGTCATACCACAGCACAATAATAATTTTTTTTATATATTAAATGCCATATTATATTATACTACAAAATTTCAGCGACTTCGTCCACGTGGATAACGGTTTTATGATTTCCGCGGGAACTTTAAATTTTTCGGGATTAAAAGTAGCATATGATGATATGTCCTTCCCTGGATACAACCTATCCCTGTACCATATTTCATCAAAATTGTTTGAACAGATGGATCGTGCAAGCGTAGCAGACGGACAGACAGACATCAATCTTTGTGTGTTATAAATGCGAAAGTGTGTCTTGAGAGACACACTTTCGCAATTCTAATTTGTATGTATTACCAAAGGCCAGTCAAGCGATACCAAAAGGTAAATCCAATAAGATTCCAACAAGAAAACGAGTAAAACTAATTCGTTTACGCAGCAACACAGTTCAAAAACCTGTGTTGTGCGAGCGAGAGCACCGGTTTAAACTTCAAGTTGTCGATCGACTGTCGAGTCACCGTTCGCGACCGCGACTGATACTTTAACCGAATATTGTTAAAGAAATTAGTGTTGTGTTAAAAATACATTGTTTTATTTGTGTTGTGTGGTGTTCAAACAGTGGTCTGTGGAAAGTGGATGGTCAGATCGGGGTGAATGAACTCCGCGCAGGACTGCATTTTGTGCTAGTGCTCTTCGAGTTTTCACAGTTATAACTTTTTTATGTTCTAAGTAAGTACTTAAACTATATGGTACATGAAGCCTCTTTATTTAATTCAATTATGGACAGTTTTTAAATAAATAAATAAATAAATAATAATTTATTCATGAGAATGTAGGTGATTTAAAGTTGATATGATTACAGTTTGAGAGCCTTATACATTCTACCAATATTTTTTTTTATATCGATAATCCTCAAGTTATAGACTCAATACAGGTTCAAGTCATATACGTTATTTATATATTATATGAAATACTGCAGTAGGTAGAGTACGTGCTAGGTATGTCATACCGTTACTTATGTGGCAATAAGTATAAATAGATTGAGTAATTAGTGAGACCGCAGAATATATTTAATCATAATCTGAGAAATTCCGAAGGCCGAATGCGAAATCGCGGATCGAATTCGAATCCACACCCTTGGTGTAATTATAGCTCTATTAAGAAACTCTACCACAGGGTACATGCAAAGTATAATAATTATATTAATCCATACTATCCATATTAATATTATAAATGCGAAAGTTTCTGTCTGTCTGTCTGTCTGCTACTCTTTCATGGCCTATCTGTTCAACCGATTTTGATGAAATTTGGTACAGGCATAGGTTGTATATGTATGTATCCTAAGTCTATGACCTTCTCGGGGAAGGACTTAGACTTAGGATACATATAACCCCGGCTCTTAAATTTATATAATAATATATAAATTTAAGAGTTCCCGTTGGCATCCACGCGGTCGAAGTCACGGGCATCGTCTAGTTATGCCATATTAAAAAAACTATACATATTAATTATGCCCTATTTCCTATGATGACATGCATTTACACAATACCTAGGTATTTGCTTGAATTATTAGGTCTTATTAAAATTTTCTTCTTACATTAAATATAGGTACTTACACACAAACTATCTAAGTATTAGAGACTGTAAAAGAAACATCGAGAAATAATTGTTTTAGAGGAAAAACACACACTTCATTTTCACCCGTGAAAATTCATTTCCTTATTCCTAAATCCTAATATAACTCAACACCATCACACCCATGGTGACGTACCTACAGTGTAATGTTCGCAATCGCCTTTGATTGGTTAACACTTTTCAGATATAGGACAAATTCCATTGTCGTAGCAAGAAGCCCCTAAATCACAATAGTTGAGACTGTAACAATGATTGATGCAGGTTTTACATTATAGGGCTACTCCTACTAGTTTGGGCTATGAAAAAACGCCTATAAGTTACCTAGCGGATCTTTTGATTTTGGTTGTTATCCTTCAAGGACCATTCTGGAACAGGATTAAACAAACAAACAAACATTAAACATCTGGATTTAGAAATAGTTATTATAGCCAAGTCATCTCTTTCTGCATTATAGGTAAACTCGACATCAATGACATCTGTGGGTACTATAGGTACCTTTGTTTAATTTTTGTTGACGGGGGGAAATCTTGATAAGAGATCCAACTTCATGGGGGAGACGAGACGTAGGGCTATGTAGTATTTAGGTATACCAACTAAAAAACCCCTCGAATGAGAGAACTCACTCACTCACTCACTGATTACTTACTGATAGAGGTTACTTTTATATTGTACTAGCTGACCCGGCGAACTTCGTACCGCCTTAGTATGCAAAATTAAATGTATATTTTGCAATATTTCTGAGAGATTTTCTTAATATTTTTTTCCGTAAGAACCTTCTCCTAATAATAACAAATACAACAAAAAAAGAATTAGTGAAATCGGTCCAGCCATTCACGCGTGATGCCGTGACCAAGGAAAACGGGTTTCATTTTTATATATATAAGACTAGCGGATGCTCGCGACTTCGTTCGCGTGGCATAAGTTTTTTTAATTCCCACAGGCACTGCTTAATTTTCCGGGTTATAAAATAGCCTAAATCACTCTCCAAGTTCTCAACTATACTAATAATCACGTTGATCCGTTGCTCTGTTGTGGCGTGACTGATAGACAAACTCTCTATTTAACGTCCTTGGGGATAAAATTATCAAAAACTGAAATACGTACCTACTTCTTCATATTAAACTGAAAGCTCAAATGCTAAGTTTCATGGCTATAACTTGAGAACTGAAGGACTTTCATACAAACTTTCATTCCCTATTTTACCCCTTGGGGGGTAGAATTTTCAAAAACTGTGAAACACTGATTTCTTTATTTTTATACGGTAGCTCACATACCAAGTTTCATGGATATAAATTGAGAAATGGCGGACTTTCATACAAACTTTAACCCCCTATTTCACCCCTTTGCGGGTGGAATATTGAAAAATCCTTCTATAGTGAGCCTACGTCACAAAAGGAACATACTGTCACAACTTGAAGTTTCTAATCCCAGCGGTTTAGGCTGTGCGTTGATTGTTGAATGATTTTATATATATATATATATATATATATATATATAGATAGATAGATGGATACATAGATAGGTAGATGGATATATAGATGTAGGTAAACAAGGAGTAAGGAAATATCGAAATTTTCCACGGAAGCGAAACCGTGAGCGGTCGCTAGTATTCTAATAAGCCTCCGCCGGCCAAAGTAAATTCAATGTACAATTAAAAGTTATCTCCAATTAAAAGTTACACAGGATAAAAGCCTTGGAGTTACGGGGTCGCCCTCGGACCGGCTTGACGTAAAAAATGAAAATAATAATATTCGACGCGATGGCAAAAACCGGTCAGCCTTGGATCGGTAACTGGCGGGTATTCGCTTCATGTTATGGTTTCAATTTTTCTCCTAAAGCCATGGACATTCCGCAGCTTTCTGACCAAAAGTACTGAATACTTTACTGATTTAAATACGAACTTACCGTCAAGTTCTATCATAATTAACTGCCATGCCCCTAACAGGTTAGCCCGCTACCATCTTAGACTGCATCATCACTTACCATCAGGTGAGATCGCAGTCAAGGGCTAGCTTGTAGTGAATAAAAAAAAAAAAAAAAAAAATTATAGTGAGGGTTTTCGAAGAGTTTGACAAAACTATCAAAATCTTTCGAATCTTCGTCGAATTACGTAAAAAGCTTAGGTTCGCGAGAATGGAATTGGTCGAGCGCCAGCTGTCAAGGGATAAATTTGACAATTCCATAGTTTTTTTTTATCCACTACAAGTTCGCCCTTGACTGCGATCTCACCTGATGGTAAGTGATGATGCAGTCTAAGATGGTAGCGGGCTAACCTGTTAAGGGCATGGCAGTTAATTAAACCCATACCCCTATTCGGTTTCTACACGGCATCGTACCGGAACGCTAAATCGCTTGGCGGCACGTCTTTGCCGGTAGGGCGGTAACTAGCCACGGCCGAAGCCTCCCACCAGGCCAGACCAGGGAAAATTCAGAAATTATAAATTCCCAAATTGACCCTGCCAGTAATCGAACCCGGGTCCTCCGCACGTAAAGACAACAGCGCTCAACACTGCGCCACGGAGGTCGTCAAAAATATGGGAAGAAAATCTCCTACTAGGCCCTCAGATAATTATCCGCGTTTTCCGATTACGTTTTGGTTTTCTGACGCTCATTTTATTCTCTTTTATTTTCTGAATTTTATAAAATCCTGATGAGCGATTTCCAAGATTCCATGTTTTTTTTAAAGAATATCAACCAAACGAGAAGACGAACAAGCAAGTGAAGTGACTACCATAGCCCCCATGAATATAATATTATGTAGTACCCGTAGCGAAAAAATCCTATGTCTATGGTAGTACCAATAACCGGCCCCTTGATTACATATTATTATATAATCCCCCTATATTATTCTAGTCTATTTTAAAAAGAGCAACCGCCGAGTTTCTTGCTGATTTTTTTCGCTAGGAATATCATTCCGAGCTAGTGGTAGATTCACTCGACGATCCAAAAGCGCTTAATAAGTTTATTTGAATAAAAAATATGAGTTTGAGTTTGAGTTAGTTTTGAACTGGAAGCTGGTTCCATAATTTCGACTATTGCTGAATAACTTTATATCGGTAACCATGTTACTGCAAAGACTTTATTAAAATAAACTCTACAAGTTACAAGTGCTATCTAATCTTCAAGTGAGTCTACCATCTTTAAAATAACTTAGGCACTTATGAGTAGTTAGGTAGTTACTTGGCAACTTAACGTTTTCCTGATGACTGATAAAACCAGTTAAACATGAGTCATTATTATTAGTATTCTGTAAGATTAAATCATTGTAGTTTGTACATTGTCTGGTGGAAGGCTTTGGTCGTGTTTTAAATAGTTAGGTAGGTACTTTTAATACCGCCAAGTGATTTTGCGCTCCGAATCTAAGGACTGAAAAACAGATTCATAAATGTTACAGAATTATAAGTGTTATAGTGAATAAACCTTCTAAAGTCACTTTCAAGTTCCAGCGCAAATGACCGCCAAACTCAACAGCTGCTTTGAAGCCGCCATCTTTTATCCGACTGGTAGGTGCCAAGTAGCTGAGCCCACTGAGTTGGCACTTTAGCACTTTGATTGTCAATCAACCGATGTTGCGTGGTCGTGTTACTTATCAATTTGCCCCTTCACGCGACGTCGAGTGATGAGGTCATACTTTTTGTTCATTGTAAGTATATTAAGCTGGCTGTAGCGTAAACGCAGATAGTTTTGCCTGTCGGGAAGCCGGGGGCGTGGCTAAGTATTGAATTGCGTAACGTGAGTGGTCAGTAGCAAAAAACCAAATGGTTCATTCGCTAAATTTAACATTTTTGCTTGGCAATCAACGTGTTAGAGGATCTCCATACAAGATGGCAACCACAAATCAGCTGCTCTGTTTGGTGGCCATTTTCGGTGAAAGTGACGAATTAACGTTACTCACAAGTTTTACTTGAAAATAAAGATTATCGCTAAGAAGAGATTGTATTGTTTCAATCTCCACGCGTCCAATTCCCTCGCAATTACAATTAACTGAGTCACAATTGACGTAACGGCGAGATGCGTAGTCACGCCATGTCATTACCGCCATTCGACACATAACTGGAACTCCGCATCGGTATATTGTTTGAAAACAACCTTCGATTCCAACGGAAGACAACTCAATTAAATCAGCAATTCTTTATCAAACTTAAAATCAAGTTTCCAGTATGGAA
This sequence comes from Erebia aethiops, assembly GCA_923060345.2. NCBI lineage: Eukaryota > Metazoa > Arthropoda > Insecta > Lepidoptera > Nymphalidae > Erebia > Erebia aethiops. The sequence goes on from OV281080.1 coordinate 18,692,880, forward strand.
GTTTGCATGAAATACATAGCTGTGACGTCATCAAATTTCTATAGTACTTCTATAGTTTGAAATGGTTATCAAACTTAAAACTCACTCAAGTTTAGGTCTTTGGAATTGGATTATTAAATAGAGGATCTTTGGAAGATCCTCTATTTAATAACCAGTAAGAAATAATTTCTTTTTGACTCAGGCATCATCCCCATTGACGTAACCATAGAAAAAATAAATACAGGACGTAACGGCGAGATGCGCAGTCACGCCAACGGAAAGACAAACCTCTTATCTCTATATCGGAACAAGCCGTGTAGTGTCGTTGGATACCCCATATGAACATAATTACTTTCGCTATTATTATTATTTTAAAACACAGATTTCACAGAAATCTGTGTTTTCACATTGAAAATCATTACAAAATTTACGAAAAAAATCTACTGAAATAAAAATCTCTTGTTCAAAATTTTTCAAAAATGTATTAACCGATTTTCAAAATTGCAACTTCAATGCACTTCTCTCCTGCATCCGCATCTTTTAACACCGTTACCATAACGATCAGTCGCTAATCATAGAAGCTACATCACTTTTTATATGTGGAAATAGCCGCTTTTCTACAAATCCAAATCTAAAGGGACCACCTACAACAGGGTCACAATAGGCATGATGACAGTAACAAAGAATCAATGAAATTATAAATTTATCTAATAAAATTGGATTCATGGATTATAAAAAACGTATTTTTTTCCTATTTCGAGTAAGATTGCTATTTATTTTGATAAAATAAAACTATAAAATACTTCCTACCGAGAAGAACCAGCAAGAAACTCGGCGGTTGCTCTTTTGAAAAAATAATAATTTACAATTTCATTAAATTATTATTTTTTCAAATAGGAATGGCATTCCGAACCAGTGGTAGATTCACTTGACGATTCAAAAGTACTTGTAAAAGTTTATTTGAATAAAAATCATTTTGAATTTGAATTTGAATTTGAATAAAATACAGCAATCCGTCATATTGGTTAAAACACCAATGAAGCGACAATGACGTCACAATTATTTTCGAACTTTGACAATCACACTATTGTTTACTGCACACTGCACAGAGTACATTGGTAAAAATAATGAAACGACGCCATGACACCGCCGAACGTTTTGACGTGAATTTTAAAATTTAAATTTCAAATGCCAATTTCATCTACCAAACCTTATTTTTCTGCTGAAATAAGAAATTTTTTCGAAATAGTAGATACTTCCAAACATAATCTGACCATTTTTCAAAATCAGTCATCATGCCTATTGGTCAATTGTTAACCTATTTTCAAAAACTCACGAAATTTTACCATTTCGTGAGTTTTTGAAAATAGGTTTCAAACCTTAGTACCAAACCTCAGTAGTATTCAAACCTGCGACATCTTGCTTGATAAAAAAAGTTAGCTTCCAAAGGTTGCGCTAAAATGCACCACAGAGTACTCCAAAACATTTTGTAATAGAAGTCGTTACAAAAACAAACTTGGGAAATTTAATTTAACTTACGCCAGACGCTGCACTGACTAAAAACTATCTGAAGCAAACTCGACGACCGACGCGACCTTAGAAGCGCAGTGGATCGATTACATTTACAAGAAAGAGGGCCTGGGATACGTTTCTTGTTAGGTCCACCAATACAGCCCATTAACGTACCACTGCTGGGCACAGGCCTCCACTCTCATAGGAGAGAGGGAATTAGAGCTAAGACCCACCACGCTGCTCCAATTCATCATCATTCCAACTCATTGCCGGCTCACTACTGAGCACGAGTTTCCATTCAGAATGAGAAGGGTTTGGCCATAGTCTACCATTATTTGTTGTTTTAAAGCAGCTATAGTATTACTGACTATGAATAACGGTTCAAGAGATGCAGCAAAAACGGCCGTAAAAATCACGTACTTATCTTGTATACTAGCTGATGCCCGCGACTTCGTCCGCGTGGAATAAGTTTTTTTAATTCCCACGGGAACTACTTAATTTTCCGTCTATCCGTTGCTCCGTTGCGACGTGATTGAAGGACAAACCAACAAACCAATAAACCAACAAACTAGCAAACAAACACACTTTCGCATTTATAATATTAGTATGATTTCCTTCATTTTTTTTTTGAATTTTTATTTTTTTATTATATTTTATTGTTAAAGCGGCAATAGAAATACCCACACTGTGAAAATTTCAACTGTCTAGCAGCTAGCTATTACGGTTAATGTCATAGACCCCGCTGACAGACAGACAGACAGACATACAGACAGACGGACGGAAGGCGGAGGCTTAGTAATAGCACTATATACTCGTGTGGTAATAGGTTCCCGTTGGCACCCTTTAGGTTCGCAACCCTAAATATTGAAAACGTTTATTTCTTTAAAAATTTATGCCAACTTATGGCATATTTATATGAAGTCAGGAGTCTACCAGCCTTTTTCTACGGTATTTTCAGTAAAATTCATAATATTTTAAGATGTTATTTATTCAGGGGATCAATCTCCTAAAAGCCAGCCACGCGTTGGTAGTCGCTCGAGAAAAACATTGTAAAGGAAAAACAGGAGACACGTCATGTATACGTAACTATAAGGTCCTGAATACTTATTATGAAAATCTACATTAAACATTATTACAGTCTCAATAATTGTTGTGATTGGCTGAATTTATACTATTCTCGAACGGAAATGATTTTTTGTCCAATAACGCAAGTGGTATCTTCTTAGACTGCATCATCAGTTAAGTAGCACCAGTTGCTTAACTGATGTTAATCCGAATCCTGGGTTCGATTACCGGCAGGGTCAATTTGGGAATTTATAATTTCTGAATTTTCTCTGGTCTGGTCTGGTGGGAGGCGTTGACCGTGGCTAGTTACGAGTACCACCCTACCGGCAAAGACCACCAAGCGAGTTAGCGTTCCAGTACGATGCCGTGTAGAAACCATATGGGTTAATATAACTGCCATACCCCTAACAGGTTAGCCCCCAGGTGTGAAGGAGTCTGTACTGCACATTTTGCTGGAGTGTCCTGTTTTTGGAAAAGAAAGATTTGAAACAGAAATCAAAATAGATAAGGAAATAACAGAAATAATAATATTAAGTAGCATTATAGAAGATAAACAGAAAAAGACAATATATTTTTAGACTTCTGCGTACAGGTAGGCTGTAGCAAGTAAGGTAATAAAATATAGGAATAGATAAAATGTAACAAGTTAAACAATAAAAGATCCCTAGTAGGTATTATTTAAGAATATTACTGGCAATAACGTGGATGGTTACAACCATTTCACATGTTGTTATATTAACTGTAATGACAACATAATATGTGAATAAAGTCTCCGACCACCACGTCGAGGGTGAAAAAAAATAAAAATAACATGTTACCCCGCTACCATCTAAGACTGCATCATCACTTACCATCAGGTGAGATTGCAGTCAAGGGCTTACTTGTAGTGGAATAAAAAAAAAGGTGAGATAGCAGTCTAGGGCTAACTTGTGTAGGTCCGTATATTGTTGAAATTCCACGGACGCGTATCAAGCGATTCCTCCTCCTTCCTTCCTCGTTTCTGATTCGAACCGCTAGAATATTTAACACCCTTCCGGCTTCCGTTTTTCCATCCGCTTATGATATTGGTATCTTCAAATCAAGAGTGAATAGGCAAGGAATATTCTAGGCAAGCGCGCTCCATCTTAGGCTGCATCACTACTTCCAGCAAGTCTGATTGCAGTCAAGCGCTAGTAGGTAAAAGGTAAAAAGAAAGGTAGATCAGGTTAAAGAATTTATTTTCTCAAAAGAATTGTACAATTCACTTACCGAGAAAACACTGTTTTATAATATACTTAGATATTTCGGCAATCACAACAATTTCACTTTATACTATTACATAGTTATTTTCTAGATCAACCCTCTTATGTTCATTGTCGGAGCGGCTGAAGAATGCGAGATCGTTGCCACAGTGTAGATTATATCAGTAGGTTAGTTTAATTTATGAATAATACTAGCTGACGCCCGCGACTTCGTACGCGTGGATCGAGGTTTTGTGGTTCCCGCGGGAACTCTTTAATTTTCGGGATAAAAAATAGCCTATGTGTTATTCCAGACTATAATCTATCTCTGTGCCAGATTTCATCCAGATCCATTCAGCCGTTGGGGCGTGATTGAGTAACAAACATCCATCCATACATCCATACCGACATCCATACATCCAAACTTTCGCATTTATAATATTATAATGAATGAATGAATATGAATAATATAATAGGATTATTTGAGTAGGTTTATATCATGAAGTACATGTTTTTTAAGTTTGTTTTTGAAAATGTTGAACGAAGTCGCATTCTTCACCGATAGATACTTTACCTATAGTAGCAAAAACAATTCAAGACCCTAGACCCAGTGGTTTAAGTTGTACTCGTAATTGTCTACTATCTACCTATTCCAAGCACATTCTGTACGTATTTAAGTCTGCTCCAATACAGATGAGCTGTTTTTTCAACTTTAAAGTCTGATCATGTCATCACGTCTGCTTTTCGACCAATAATGATGGGAATATCTACAAACTTGTCGGCTTTCAATACTCCCATCACTATTGGTCAAGTGGCAACACAGAGTGACAATATAAGATGACGTTATCAGACGTCAAAGAAGTTGAAAAAATTGCTCATCTCCATTGGAACAGACTAACAAATATGTCATTTTATCCTGTTATACTCGTATGATATATCACGGACTTCGGGATCCGTGTTTTAAATGGATAAGAGAGAACAGACAAGGAAAAAGACAAAACATAAAAAAAATTATCATCTTACACTCCTAAAACAAAAGCAAGCGTGTATTATTTTGAAGACTAGGCTCATAATTCTGTAACACCTTTTACTTTTTGTACCATGTCCCGTTCTATCAGCTAAGGAATGTATACCTGACCACACATCACGCAATAAACTAAACACGCTGATTTAACCCTTAATATTAAAAAAACAGAGATTATATTTGCTTGTAGGATTTATGTGGATGACTGTAAGGAACTGGTTCCGAAGTTAGCAGAGCACTAAGTGACCAACATTAATTTTAGACGCATACAAATTTAAACTCTACCATTCAATTAATAAAGCTAAATTTACATTGAGGTTAGAAATAAGATTGTTTTCTGATAGTGCTATCATTATCAGCAAGCGTGAAGGAATTTATGTTCTATACAGTTAATGTTAAAGTTCACATCGTTATGTAAACAAAAGTGGTTTTTAATCTTAGATTATTGTGAGGTGGGCATTAAAATAATATCATAGCTTGTAATGTTGCGGTTTCAATGAGGTCTTGGTTTAATTTGATTTTTATTTTCACTTAAGTACATTGAAAGTGGTTTTCGTCAACGTCGACGTCTCATCGTTCGCCCACTGCATTACTCTTGAAGGGTTTTCCGGAAATCATAGTAACTTCCTGCTTCTCATTTGAGATTGTTGGACTTTTTACAAGTTTTAAATCTTGCAACTGAATTTTAGAAAACTGCACAGGTACTCGTTTAGTTTAGATAACAATGCATGGTAAGCTAAGTGACGTCATTCTAAATCCAATATGGCGGAGTCCTAAAGATGGCGGACTAGTTTTTTTATGCACCCTCATGATATAGGTATAGAAAAAGGCTATGCTGAGGAGAATACGAAGAATAAAATGGCATCATACTAAATTCAATATAGTTCTTAGTAATTGTCTCCTCTCAATGATGAGTTGAGTTGAGATCGAACCGCTACTGTTGTCACCATCAATCCATACGCTGGCCCCCAATAAACTCAGGCTCCCAGAACACGATGGGTTTTGGCCATAGTCCACCACGCTGGCCAAGGGCGAATCAGCAGCCTTCCCACACCATTTGAGAACATTATGAAGAGCAACTCATAAAAAAATAAAAATATCCCTTTACAATATTATTCCCCTAAAATGTCCCTTCAGGAATCGAATTCGAGATGTCCCACCTGAAAGATCACCCACCACTATGCTAGAGAGGTCACCAACTCTTGTTTTATTCTAATGACTGCAATAATTAGTCTTACTTATCTGATTATCTTTTACTTGCTTCAAGATTATCTATAACTTACGCACTTACTTAACGTTTTATTAAGTAATATTAACAGTGTTGAAGGAACCAGAAGTTTAATTTGCTTTAATCCGCGACAATATGAAATCTATGTGGTACACACTGTATCCCGCACCTATAGCCCGCGATATTCACCACACCACAGGAATACCCAAAACTACCCTCAACGCACGCTTCACTCCGACACCGGAGCATCCTCAGGAGACGCTGCCTCCACAATGCACGATTGTGAAGTCACAAATTTTATTGTCGCGGATTATAGCGAATTAAACTTCTGGTTCCTTCATTATGATGGACTTCCGCAAAGTAGCGCCTGCTTCTATCCAATATTAACAGTGTTGTCAATCCGGTGGAACTTTCAGTAATCTTTCCAAGTCACTCCCAAGTTGCCACTTAGGTAATTCACT